>CM046882.1:479799408-482199408 GCA_025667525.1 Glebionis coronaria | reverse complement strand
TGTTTATCGATTCTTCTTGTCAACTTAATTTTTTAACATCGTTGTCTATTAGGAGGGGTTATTGATTTGATGGTCTTGGTTACACCGTTAGGACTCTATTTTTAGACCTAAATCTCTATTATCGCATAAGTCAAACAATGTATCCTCGTGAAACATTCAAGACAAAATAAAATATAAGAGATACAACTTAGGAATAATGGGAGGATAAGTACGTGATTAGGGCATATGAGTAGTGTTAGCATTACTAACTTATAATGACAATGATCTCGTTGCACGCTTGGCATGGAATTAGGGTGAAAATCGAGGACGATGAAATTATTTCTAACGAAGCATTCACGTGTTCTTATTCTATGAACCTAAACGTCCCATTTTGCGATGAAAATCATACATTATGTCTAAATCGCAAGTAGTAGTAATAGTAGTAGTGTAGCTAGTTTATCATTCAATAAAGTGAATAAAAATGAATTTTGGAGGTGCTACGATACTTTATTCTAGCATTGCGTGAGGGCACGGCAATGGTTTAGTATGGGGGAGTGATGAGACTGCTTTTATACATAGTCTCATCGTCCAAATCGGGCTTAAAATGCATAAAATATCATTAAAACTGCCAAATATATGCTCGTGTTTGTTGCTTGTGTATTTTAGGTACGGATATTGAGGAAATGACAAAAAGATCACAAGAATCATTCAAAAACGAACACGGGAAACGAAGCCGCACAATGAACCGGACCCGAATTATGAATTTCCAAAATGGTCCTTGAAGTTTGAAGAATTGTCAACATTGGTCCCTCATTTTTGAAGATTTGGCAAGTTAAGACCTTGAATAAATCATCATTTGGCAACAAAGGTCCTCCATGTTTGAAGATATTACAAGAATGGCCCTTGAAGAATGCAAATTATGCATTTTAAGTCCTTGTTTCAAGTTTGTAAAGTATTTGGGCCAATTATGCCAAACTGCCAAAGTAATTATCAAAGGAAGTGGGATTTCTGCTATTTATTACAAGTTGAAGACAATTGGAACCTTTGGGGACTAAATCTGCCCAGACAATAAACTCTCATCCACCAATACAAAACTAACACCTCACCCTCCACGTCACCATACCCGACCCTACCCATTTACCCAACCCAAATCCAGCCCAAACCCGTAACCCACACCCAACCAGGTTTATTAATAAACCTGGTCAAACAGTCAATAAGTTTTCCCACCAAACACGTTTTTTAAACTAAACTTTCCCCAAAATGGATTAAACTCCCTCTAATCACCCTTATAAACTCTACTTAATCCCATACTCAATCCAACTAAAAACAAGGGGGTTTTGTCTCTTCTTTTCCAGATCACTAATTCACAACTTTGTCACCAAAACCCACATCCCAAATCAACACAAGACACACCCATGTGTCTTGTGGGACCCTCCCCTGCACCCGTCTTTGTCCCCAAACCCCAATACCAGACAACATCAACGTCCATGATCCTTCTACTTGGTCCTCAAGGCTTATTTAACGTCTATGATCAACAAAAACAGCTGGCAACATCACATGATCCTTTTGACCAAGATTTCAGTCAAAAATCAAGGGCATTTTAGGATTTTTATACATTAGGGTTTCAGTTTATTATTTGTTTATTAAAGTAGCCTAGAATGTTCTGTTAAGGGCTATATAAAGGAGCTCCAACATGTGGAAGCCCTTTGTTCCAGATTTTTCAAAATTTTGTAATCCCTTTTTATAAATTTATAAAGTTGGTATTTTTGGTTAAAAAAATATAATTCCTTTTATTATTTTTAAGAGTTGGTGTTAATTTGTGAAGAATCTGAGTTCCATATTATATTTGCAAACACTTTGTGTTTGAATTTTCAAAAAGGTTTTTGAAAAGGTTTAGCAATTTTTAGAAATCCAAGATTCTATGAAGTGAAAGTGGATTGGAATCTTGAGTTTCAGAAGTTGTTACCTGTTTCAAAAGGTGTTCATTGGTTCAAAGTTTGTGAAAAAGGTTTGAAAGGTTTTAAAAAATCAGAAAGTTGGTATTTGTGTTCTATTTTCTTTCTTAGCAGGAAATCCATTGGAGCTCTTGTTTGTCCAAGGTTCTGCACATACCCGATTTTGTTTGGAGGTGGCTAAGCAGCCATTGAGGGACCTGGATGTAGGTCCTTCTAGGTAAATCCTTTGTTCTCATTTTTCAGTTTTCTGATTTGGTGTTCATGTGATTTGGTATGATTTGAATGCAAATTGTTAAGTGTTTGTTTGAGTGTTTGATATTGCTCATTTTAGGTGTTTATGCATGTTAGATTAAGATTTAATCAGTATTGTTATGATTTAAATAGATTTGATTTGTTAAAAATTGATTTTCAGTCATAAAGGAGTGTTTGGTTTAGGGTGTATTTGCTTGCTAGGTGATATAATATCGGTTCAAGGCTGGTTAGAAACACTTCTTAGGTGGTGATTAGGTGATAAAGGTATTTGTTTTCAGTTTGGAAGAGTTTTAATCAAATTTGCATGCTAAAATATTGGATAATATAGCTAAAATCAGAAAGTGCTTGTTGTTGACTGTTTTTGTTGAATTAGCTCATCAAATCTTGCCCATTGTTAAATTATAGGCTAACCTAGGATTGGTTGTCAGTTATATGTTGATTGGTTAGGAATTGTGCAAGTTTTGAAGCTTCTAATTTCACTTTTGTGCCAAGTAAACCAGTAACTGTTCATCAGACCTATACCATAGCTTAATCAGAAACTTTGTGTGCTTTTTGTGTGAATTTTTGTGAAGTGATTGTGTGTTTTTCTTGCATATATTGACTCCCTATACTCAACTGAGTATAGGGGTGCCTTTTGTTTCAAAAGAAACCAAGCCAAAAGCTTTCCTGAGCTCATTTGGTCAACTGACCTTATTATTGCACTAGCAGTGGGAACAAACTTCCCACTGGTAGCACAAAAGTTACCACTGCTTCACTAGAAAACAAAACCAGCAAAGTGTCACTATCAGGTTTTGATCTATTTTGTCTTTAGTGGGCAAATTTGTGAATTAGACTTTCAAACAAGTTTTGTAATTTTTCTAATTTTATTTTTGATTTTTCTGATTAATTAGATTTTTATTTACTGTTCATTTTATATTTTTTAGATTAAATAGTCATTTTTAATTACTTTTAAGTTTTTGTTTTTTGTCCTTTAGTGCCAAAAATTGTTATTTTTCAGTTTTAACAATTTTCTTGGATTAAGAAAAACATTTTAAGATTTTTAGTTAAAAAAATATTTTACTGTTCACCTTTTATTTATTTTTTAAAATTAATTTAGCTTAATTAGGGTTTAATATTAAACTGTTTTTTGTCTTTTAGTGGTAAATTTATTATTTTTCAAACTTTTTCATTTTTCTTCTGTTCACTAGAGTAAATTAGGATTTTTAAAATTGTTGAATTATTTTTAGCTTTATTTTATTATTTTTTTTATAATTATTTTAGTTTAAAAATAGTTTTTAGTGATTTAAAAATAAAAAATAGTTTTTAAAAATTAGGAAAAATACTTTTTAGCTTAATTAGGTTATTTTTGAGGTTTACAAACTTTAAAATCTTGTTTAGGGCTTTTTAATAATTAATTGTGATTTTTAGGGCTTTAATTAGCATTAAAAAGTCATTATCTAATTAATTAAAAGGTTTTAGCAAGTTTGGATTTTTTGTAAACTCTTATAATATTATTTTGGATTTTTAGTAATTTTTAGGAATTTTTAGGTTAAAATTTTAATTTTTGCACTATTTACGGTTTTACGTGATCGCCTTTTTCGTTTTAGTTTAATCCGTCTTCGTAACCGTCTTTCTCTTCTAATCTCATTTCTTTCTTTCTTTTTCAATCATATAATCACAAATCAAAATCAATTCATTACACAACGCACTAGCCTCCTCGAGAACGAACTCACTTTTAGGGTCATTCACACACGGTTTTCCTAAATCGTCGTGCATACTTGCCCTAATTACCTTCCTTTTCCTAAAGGGGTAATTTTACTACAATCAACTTCGCTCCTTTTTCTCTTTTAGTGGATTTGAAATATCTAAGACTGTTTAAACCTTCAAAGGATAATCTTATGGCATTTGGAATATGCCATATTCAAATTTTCATTTTCCATTTTAATAAAACATTTTCTTAAAAAGAAAGTTTATTAAAAATTATTTGTCACATTTGACATAATTGAGTTATAAGGCTAATCACTTTTATGATCACTAAACATGATTGAGATATGTTAGTGTAATGATTATTACCTTGATGATAGTGTTTGTTAGATAATTCATTTTACGATTGTGTTTGACTATAAATGTCTTGTATAGTTTGTTGTGATCAAAACTAAGAAAGATTAGTTAGCACTAATAATGTTTTTAGGCATCACTTGCATTAACAAAGGTGATCAAGGTTTCTTTGATGGTTTTGTCAGGAACTTTGAAGGAAAATTATGTGTACTCCTTGGATGGTTAGGCTGAATTAGGTGAAGCTAGTGTTGGTATAAGAGAACAGGAAAGTCTTGCGCAGGTGTGGCATATACGTCTGGATCACATTAGCGAAGAATGCTTGAATGAACTCAAAAGAAGAGAGGTACTGGGGAATAAAGGTCTAGGTAAGCTCGAATTCTGTGAAAATTGTGTTCTTGGAAAATCGACCAGGGTGAGTTTTGGTCGAGGTCAGCACACTACAGAGGGAGTTATAGACTATGTCCATGCGGATCTCTGGGTTCCTTCTCGGGTGGAATCGATGAGTGGTTGTCGGTACTTCTTATCGATTTTTGATGATTATTCGAGGAGGGTTTGGGTTTATTTTCTTAGACACAAGAGTGAGGCGTTCAGCAAGTTCAAGGAGTGGAAGCAGCTGGTGGAAAACCATACAGGCAGAAGACTGAAGAAACTACGAACAGATAATGGTTTGGAGTTTTGTAATCAGGAGATTAATAACTTGTGCAAGGAGAGCGGAGTAGCAAGACATTTGACGGTTGCTGGAACTCCGCAACAGAATGGTCTAGCTGAACGAATGAAAAGGACGCTCTTGGACAAGGTTAGGTGTTTACTGATTCAGTCTGGTTTGCCAGGATCATTCTGGGTAGAAGCAACGGTAACGGCAACATATCTGATCAATAGGTCTCCATCTACAACAATGGAGAAAAAGACACCTATGGATTTATGGTCTAACATCCGTCGAATTACGAGATGTTGAAGATATTTGGTTACGTTGCTTATTCACACGTGAATCAGGGGAAGCTCAAACCTAGAGATATACAATGCATATTCCTGGGGTATCCTGAAGGTCTGAAGGGATACAAATTATGGAGGTTGGATGATGTTAAACCGAAGATATCATAAGCAGGGATGTGGTCTTTAATGAGAGCCTTATGTATAAGGATACTCTCAAGGGTGCTGGTGCTGCAGATTCTGGGAAGTAAATTGAGTTTGAGGTGAAACTTCAAGGCAGTCAGGTCGAACCAACTGTGGATCCTTATACTAGGGTAAATCCAGAGAATGAATATGAGGATCAAGTTGAAGATGCAGAAGATGCAAGGCCTCAACAACAGAACTTGGACAACTATGTTCTGGTGCGGGATAGAGCTAAGATAACAATTACTGTACCCGCGAGGGATAGGAATGAAGGTAATGTATCATTGTCTAGATCACCAGGGTCTAGGGAAGAAGATGATATTACGGCTTATGCGTTTGCTATTGCTGAGGAAGAAGATACACATTTCAAGAGGCGATTAATTCATCGGAAAAGGATGAGTGGGTCCGTGCTATGGAGGAAGAGATGAGTTCTTTAAAAAAGAATCATACTTGGGAGCTAGTCGATCAACCACGTGGTCAGAAGCTGGTAAGCTGCAAATGGTTGTATAAGATTAAAGAAGGGATTGAAGGCGTTCAGAAACCAAAGTATAAAGCAAGGCTGGTAGCTCGGGGGTTCACACAACGAGTAGGGATTGACTATAATGAGGTATTCTCACCCGTGGTTTGGCATACTTCTATTAGGGTGATTCTCTCATTAACTGCTTGTGAAGATTACGAGTTGGAACAACTTGATGTGAAGACGGTGTTTTTGCATGCTAATCTTGAAGAAACCATTTATATGAGGCAGCCACTTGGTTTTGAAGAAGGAACGGGCAACAAGGTATGTTTGTTGAAGAAATCACTTTATGGTCTTAAGCAGTCTCCTACAAACGGTTTGATGAGTATATGGTCAGCAGTGGGTTTAGCCGTAGCAGTTATGATAGTTGTGTTTACTTCAATGAGTTTGCACCAGGTATGTACATATATCTACTGTTGTATGTAGATGATATATTGATTGCTTGTAAAAGCAAGTCTGAGATCGAATATACCAAGCGACTGATGCGGAAAGAGTTTGATATGAAGGAACTTGGTTCAGCTAGGAAGATACTTGGTATGGATATTATCAGGGATAGGGGTAACCGAACCTTGAAGGTGTCTCAGTCGGGATATGTGCGGAAAATTTTGAATAACTACAGAGTGGATAATGGCAAGTCGGTCTCTGTGCCATTGGGAGCACACTTCAAGGTATCTTTGAAGGATTGCCCGTCGAGTGATTGGGATGTGGAAAGAATGAGTAAGGTCCCATATGCGAATGTTGTAGGTAGTTTAATGTACTTGATGGTTTGCACTAGACCGGATATTGCGTATGCCATTAGCATTGTGAGCAGGTATTTGGAGAATCCAGGTAAAAATCATTGGGAAGCGGTGAAGTGGATTTTGAAGTACTTGAAGGGCACTGCTGATGTAGGTCTAGTGTATGGTAGAAATCAAGGGAAGCACGTGGATGTTGACGGTTTCGTGGATAGCGATTATGCTAAGGACCCTTACAAGGGTAGGTCGATAATCGGGTACGTGTTTATGGTACATGGATGTGTTGTGAGTTGGAAAGCAACTCTGCAGCATGTTGTTGCATTATCTACTACAGAGGCGAAGTATATGGCGCTTACGGAAGCTGTTAAGGAAAGCATTTGGCTTAAATGTTTACTAATCGAGCTGGGAATAAACCTAAGGTCAGTGGTTGTGAATTGTGATAATCAAGGAGCAATTCATCTCTCAAGAAATGCAATGTTTCATGAGAGGACGAAGCATATCAACGTGAGGTATCACTTCATCAGGGAGATCGTGGAATCTATTGAGATTGAAGTGGCAAAGATAGGCACGGAGGATAATGCAGCTGACGCGTTTACAAAGGTGGTTCCAGGTCCGAAGTTCAAGTATTGCATGGAGATACTTGGTGTCGGGGCTAACTAGTCTTGTCACTAAGGTGGAAATTGTTAGAGTTAGTTTCGAGTCTAGTTAACATATACGGTTAGTATGAGGTACCTAAGTGTAGTATCTATGTAAGTCGGCTAAGGTTGGACTCGAGCTTTCTTAGTCGACCTATGTGTGTAACCGACCCCCTCACCCTATAAAAGGAGGTGAGGGGTGATGCACAAGAAACACCGTAGCTTCTTATTCTTTCTTGTAATCGACTTTAAGTTTAATAAACATAATCATTCGATTCTTCTAGGTTTCGTATATTGCAACTCTGCGAACTTCTTTACAGTGATCTAGGGTTCCGCAAATCGATCTTCAGAGTTGTTAGAGGTGTCGATTCCAACAAATGTCAACCAAGTAGCATAGGACCTCTTCATAGTTTTTATTTGTCTATTCTCAAGATCAGTATAAATCTTAGTTTGACACTCACAAAAACCAAATAATGGCACAATAAAAGTCCCTTGAGTACGACTGGATTAGTATGGTGTTGGTATATTTGTTATGCACATGGTAGATCTCACTAGAGAGATGACAGCATGAGATATTGAGATAGATGTAGCAAAGATTCTTTGTGCCCACTACATTCTGAATAGCCCACATGCTCCACTTGCCATTTCAAGTCACTCTACTTTATGAATTATGATCATGCTCATGTTAGAAAAAAAATAGATTGAAGAAGGATGTGCACACTTTCTTTACTCATAGCGACTACATGTGCTTGAACAATTATGCTCTCATTCTATAAAAAGAATTCATAATACATGTCTATGAAAACATCACATTTCTTAAAATGGTCTGTATTTAGTTTCTTATCGAGTTCACAGCATTCGGAACTTAAATAGAACAGAACTCTTATTAGGTGATCCAGTAGAAGGATAGATCGTTAGACACTAGGTTTTGCTCATAGTGGATAACTGGATATGTCAATGTGTCGACCCTTTTATCAACTAATTCAACCATGTTCTCTTTTTAGACTCTTTAGAACAAAGGCTTACTAACTCGATTTCATTCCTTTCTTTCTCCCAATCACACATACTCTTATGATCCATTAAGATATTTTAGGTGTGAATCTGACAAGTACAATATCTGATCGTAGCGGCGAGACGTTTTTTCTTTTAAACAAACGCGCCCTTAGTGTGCAGTGTATATGTGAAGGAAGTAGATCAAGTACCTTATCTAAACAGCAAATAAAACTCCTCAATCCATGTTTTTAGAGAGGCTCCAATTCCGCATTATGGATCGTTTGTTTAGAACCTCACAAAAAGCCTATATTTAAGATGATGAGAGAATCAAGGAATAGCCATTAACAAAAATGATACATTGTTTGATTATTTATGCAGAAATTAACCCCATCTTCACATTTTCATTTACCCTCTGTCAATCTCTTGCAAAATCTTTATTGCTGCCCAAATCATACATAAATTTACCAATTTTATCATAAGGGTAGCAAGCAAAGTTACAAATCTTTCAAGGAAGACAATAAATTTTGCAAAATAAAACAAGAGATCAAAAGAGGGTGAATCATAAATCACAATTCACAATTCATAAAAATAATCAAAATGCCAAACAGATTACAAAAAGCCATAGGAGTATTCAAAGATCAAACAAGCATAAGTCTAGCCAAAGTCAATAGCTCGTCGAATATACATGTATTAGTCCTCAAAGCCACCACACACGACGATTTGCCCATAAATGAACGTTATGTATCTGAAATCCTTACCCTGATATCCTCAAACCAAATCAATGCAGCTTCTTGTGTAAGCGCCATTCGCAAAAGAATCACTCGCACACGGAACTGGGTTGTTGCCTTAAAGTCGTTGATGCTTGTGTTGCGTATATTTCAAGATGGCGATCCTAATTTTCCTAAAGAGGTTCTTCATGCAAGCAGTGAAGGTGACAAGCTTCTAAATCTTTCTGAGTTTACCGATTATTCGAGTTCAACCCCGTGGGATTACACCGGGTTTATTCGGGCATTTGCTTTATATTTAGATGAGCGTTTGGATTGTTTGCTAACGGAGAAGCTTGATAGAAGATATACATATAACAAGAAAGTAGATATCCGACACTATAGAAAGAAGACTAATGACTATGTCTGTGATATGGAACCTGCTGTGTTGCTTGATAAGATTGTTTACTGGCAGCGATTGCTTAAACGAGCAATTGAGACCAAACCATCTGGTGCAGCTAAATATAATGAGTTGGTTTTGACATCGGTTTATCCAGTTGTTAGAGAGAGTTTTGACTTGTATAGAGATATTTCAGACGGGTTAACTCTTTTGCTTGATAAGGTCTTGCAGTTGGAATATCAATCACGTGTTAACATCGATGAGATTTGTGTAAATGCCGAAAAACAGTTTGAAGAACTTAACGAGTTCTATTCTTTGTGTAAAAGAATTGGTGTTGGTAAAACGGTCGAATACCCAAACATCCAGTGTGTGCCAAGAGAGTTAATTGGGACACTACAAGAGTCTTTGAAGTATGAAACAGGTTCTGGAGAATTGGGAGAGGCGTTAGTTATACCAGGGGTTGACTTTAATGCGGCAGAAGAAAATATTTCTGATAAAAGTTCTGAGTCGGGTTCAGAATACAAGTCATCATATGAACAAATGAGTGAGGTTATACAAGGGGTAGGATTTAGTTCGACTATAGAAAATGTTTCAGATAATGGTTCTGAGTCAGGTTCAGAATACAAGTCATCAGACGAACTAATGACCGAGACAAAAATAATTCCTTCAATCTCAGTTGACATAGATGTGTATGCAGAACAATCTGATAAGATGGTTTCACCCACTCCCTTGCCCATGACAAACTCGGAGCTTGACCCTATGTGTTTTGATGACTGCCCAGCAACCGACGAACAAATAGTAACCCAAGAGCAAGATCAACAGGAGTCCTATTTTGCAGACATGCAAAACATAACAGAAGATCAAGAGGAGTCCTATTTTGCAGACAATCAAAACATAATCCAAGAACAAGAGTCGATCTTGGTGGACCAACAATCATACGAACATAGAGACATTTGGTTAAACACATTTGATACGTCTCACACCACCACATCGTTTGACAAACAGCACCAACCTCAACCTCTAAACCATTACAACCACTTTTTACAAGATCTTCATGACATTCCGGTCTACAACTCTTGCGTTGCAACATATTGGGCACAAAACCAGACTTGTGACATTTTGATTTACATGTAACAATGTGATGACTTAACAGCAAGTACCGATTAACCTAAACAGAGTATAGCAATATAACATGCTTTGTGTACTCTTTGGTTAAATAAGTAATCATCATTGCGTCATCATATGATTTTTGTTAACAATCAAACATACACTGGTAGGAAAAATCAGCATAACATAACACAAACGGAAGTCGATAAAATAAAAAAAAACAGCCATAAGATGGCAGAATCTCTTTGGTTGAAAAATAAAAGTATCCGATTCTCATAGATCAAAAGACAAGTAAACAATCTATTAATCCTAAAGTTCAAAACACCAGACAACAAAAACAACATCATTCTAATTCATCCTCCTGATCAACTCGTTGATGAAATTTTCACGGTTTCCAGCATCTCCGCCTTCAACGTAATGGTTTCTCTTCTTCTTGAGACCACCCAAAGGTGCCTTCAACTTGAAGGGCCACAAGAAGTTGTTTGCCTCCTTGAAATGAGGACCAGCAGTTAAGATCTCGTGAATAAGATCTTCAACGCAGATGATGCCAAACTTTCCAAGACCCTGTAATCCCAGAAACAATTACATCGTTAAAAACATGCTGGGAGTTTTTAAAAAACACATGCCAAGAACTAAAGATATATGCAAACCTGTTCAACAATTGAGTTGTCGGTTAATGGGGTTCTTTGCTTGTTAAGCTTTCCATACCCTCTCTTGTAGATCAACTCCTTCACGCTCTTAAGGTTGGGGTAACTGCAATAAATAAATGTATTTTACACAAAATGTATAACAAATATATAACAAATTAAATATATTTCATGTGTAAAGATACATACCCATAAGTAACATATGGCTCAACCCTGTGAAGCATGTTCAATGTGGCCTTGTTAACTTTCAAGAAAACACCATTGAAGATCTGGATATAGAAATAGATGTAAAAACATAAATTAAAACCAAAAAAGTGTGTCGCTGAAAAAGTAGAAAGTGTAGGCATGTGAAAAAGACTATCTAAATCCAGAAAGTGCCTGATGTAAATCTCGGGTTGAATATATTCAGGTCATACAACTTGGTTTAAAAAAGCGCGCCTTTTTGCGCCTAAGGCGTGAGGCGAAGCGAGGCGAGGCAATGGGATCATCACCTTGGGACCCCTGATGCGCAGCCGTTACAAAAAGCGCTTGGAGGCGGTGCTTTTTTACGCCTTAGAGGAATGCTTTTTACCGCTTTTTACCGCCTCAAGTGATTTTTGTTCTAAAAATAACATTTAAACTCAAAGGGTTTGAATGAACTTTTTAACTCAAAGGGTTGTTTGTTCTAAAACTGACATTTGGACTTTTATTAGTCTAAAAATGACATTTAAGCTCAAAGAGTTTGAATTATGGGTTTTAGTAAAGTCGCAATCGTTGTGTACAAAGTAAGCGCCTCGCCTATGAAAGGCGTGCGCTTTTGCCTCATCGCCTAGCGCTTCTCGCTTCGGACCCTTATCGCAACGGACCGCTTCTCGCTTTTTAAAACCAAGCATACAAGTTCATAAAAAAGCCAAATTAACATCAAAAACTACAATATACATTTCTAGCAATAAGTTTTTCTATAATGAGGTTTAAAAATCCAAAAAGATTAAAATGTCACCCAGAATCAACTTTTAAAGTGTTATAACCATCAACAACTGTAGAAGCATTTTCTTTTCTTAGCTTATCGATTTATAGTGGTCGGTCAAGAAAATGCACAAAGATACATTTATTCCATCATAACAATTTCAAGTGAAGCGTTGAGAAAAAGCATAAACTTAAGGGAACTGGAAAAAACCTGTCTAAGACGCAATAGCTGGAGAATTTTCTTTGACTTTGGGTCCATAGCATTGATACTGAATGTTTCAAAATACAAATAAGAAACTACTTCAATAACATGCATAACATTAGATAAGACAAGACTGACTAAAACTGAATATGAAAACACATACCCACGAATACGAATGATGAAGAGCATCTTAGCTTCAGGGTTGACGTAGAAACCACCTTTCAACCTTGCCTCACGCTTCAACTGAATCAGCTCTTTGTCCTGCATTCCAAACAAACATCCACACATTTGAATTAGGTTATGTAAACATACACAATAACCTACGAATACAACAATTAAACAACAGAAATGTATATACCTGAGCCTCATACTCCTTGGTGTATTGCTTGGCCCTGTTAAAGATCAACTTCCTGTTGGCAGCGTTCTTCTTCTTCAACTCCTCGGTCTGTTGAGTCTTGGCAAGAGCCCATTCTTCGGCTCTTTTTTGCTTCTTCAAAAAAGACTCTGGAACAACTTGTCCTTTAGCAACTTCAGCCATTTCTTCAATCTACATTCCCACATTCATCAAGAAACCAAAAAAGTCAATTCAAACTTTAAAAAAACTGCACTTCAACAGTAAAACATAATACGATGAGCTGATAACTTAGTTAAGTTTATTAGCACAAGTGGATAAGCTTATTATCCATAAAAACGGCCTTATTAGCTGATCATATTTTTAAAATCCCCATAATCTAAGCTCACACAAACACCCACTAAAAATCCACTGATACTTCTTACAGATCATATTCTATATATAACAGCAACATCGACAAACCTATTTTATCACATATATACAGCATCAACAAAAACTTTAAAAAACAAAGCACTATTTATTAAATAAACTAGAGTAAATACCGTATTTAAACTACTAATTCAATCGTAAATATAAACGGTCTAACTGTGACTACATTCAACAGAAAACCAATAACCTATTACAATAAACAGTAACTCCAAAAATGGGCTTACAAGCTTATTAAAGATATGTAAACGTAATAAGCTCATGTATTCATGCTCTATGAGCTTACCAGCTTAACCATATAGCTTAGTTAAGTCCATAAACTCAAACAGATAGACTCATACAACATTCAAAATGAGCTTATTAGCGTTTCATATTTTTTATATGCTCAAAGCACATTAAACAAGCTAACACAAACACCCGCTTCTAAAAAAACACCTTTATATCTTACAGTCATATTTTAAAAAACAGCCATAACAATAAGTCAATAATAAACCTACGCACAAAATGTAGATAATTAGAGGGGTTTTGTTTAAGCTTATGAGCTTATTTGTGTTTCTGCTTATATTTCACAAGCTTCAATTTTTCGGTTAATTTAAAAACTTTTAGGCTTTTAAAACTTTACCATATGAAAATAAACTTGCATAAGCCCAAAAGTTTGAAAATAAGCCAGAAAACTGAGGCTTATGAAATATAAACAGAAAAACAAATAAGCACATATATAAGCTTAAACAAACACAACCTTAATAGAAAAACAATCCTAAAAACATAACAAATAATAAATAAAATTAATAGAAAAACAAACACAAAGCATGTATGAGAATAAAAATAACCTAGTTACAATTTGAGATAGAATATAAAAATGATGATTAAACAGTGATTTAAGATTTGTGATTGAAAGAAATAAATTTACCTTCTGATGTAAAGGCGGCACCGGCAATGAAAGGATGAAGAGAATGATAGGCGGACCAAGATTAGGGTTTTGTACTAGGTTTTCATTTAGGTGTTGCTTTTTGGGCTTGGGTTTTGCTTCAGCCTTTCTGTTGGGCTTTATCTTTTACTCTTTCTTGCTACTCTCTATGCCTAGAATTAATAAATCGCGAGTAATCAAAATGCATGTTCGTTTCGGCCCTCGATTCATATTTTTTCTCATATTTAGTTTTCAGCTCGACTCACTCTTACACGAAATCGGCAATTATGCTTAGTTACGTTAAATTAGACCGGATACCAAATCGGACCAGACATAAACCGATCATTTATGTCTGATGTTTTGTCTGGTCTAATCTTAATCGGTTCAGTCCGGATGCCGGACCATGGTCAACCCTAGCCCCTAAGCTTTGTACATGTGAATCTCTTCGGTTTTCTAGTTTACTTTGTTCGAAATTTTTATCGAGAAAAAACTTCTCGACAACATCTTAATTTGACTCACCGAAGATCAAGCCTTTCAATTTCATCATTAAGACACAACATTCTTGAGTAAGTTTATTAATGTCGACACGTAAGAAACGCCTCAAACTCACCTTATTACCACTCGTCTAGTAGATAATATAATAGTGTATAGTACGTACATGGCCCATTGGGCCCAAATCAAACAACAAACCTTGGGTCGTGACATAACCAAATGTAAGCCCATCACGGGTGGCAAGCCATTACTAGGTCAACTCCCCAAAAGTGGATCTGCAAGCCATGGTTGGATCAGCTCCCTGAGAGCGGATCTGCAAGCCATGGTTAGATCAATTCCCCGAGAGCATATCCAAGCTGTAATTAGCAGATATAAGGAAAGAATTTAACTAAAAAAGGCTCATTCCGAGCACCACCCGAAATATTAGGAAACCCTAATATTTGGCTCGTCTATAAAGGTAAACTATGACACTCCGAAAATGTATGATTTTCTCACACATCCCAATACACACACATATCTCTAATAACAACATGAAATCTTACTCTCATACCGGAGTGTAATCGTGGGTTCCGTCCCCATTGTAATTAAGGCTAGCGGTTTACATTGAATTGTGAAGAAAATCATCTCGTTCATCTTTTATTAGTACAAAGTCCAACCGAAACCAAGACATTTGAGCCCATCCGCATGAGGCCCAAATCCAGTGAGCAACCCAATCCAGATTATCTACTAACATAATACATTAACTTGTTTCATCCCATAGATACTTGTTATCTTTCGATGCCATTGAACATCTTCATATTGTTGTATTTGTCATTATGATTTGTTTTAGGGGGTGATTTGCACACTCCATCATTTGATTGACACACTCAAAATATTGTGTGTTGACATTTATACCTTTAATATTTGTGTTGGAATTTGACCACTCCACTAAAGTGGTGTAAGGGTATAAATGACAAAACACAAATACTTTGAGTGTGTCAATCAATTGATGGAGTATACACATCATCTCTCTTTGCTTTAAGATGATAATATTGTGAAAAGAAATTCCATATGTCGTCTTAGAATAAAAAAATTAATGAAAAACTTTAA
Source organism: Glebionis coronaria (assembly GCA_025667525.1). Classification (NCBI taxonomy): domain Eukaryota; kingdom Viridiplantae; phylum Streptophyta; class Magnoliopsida; order Asterales; family Asteraceae; genus Glebionis; species Glebionis coronaria. The sequence goes on along the minus strand of CM046882.1, from coordinate 482,183,922 downwards.
GCTAATGTTCATAGTAAAGTGACACAGTTTCACAAAGTAGTTATAGGTTGTCTTTCTTTGAAAGGTTATTAGGTGCTTTAGCATCAATTACCCGATTATCTTGAACATTCTTAATTTGAAAAAAAAGGCCTAATTCTCTTTAATAATATCATACTAAAGGAAAAGTTAAGAAAAAATGTTATGCAAAATGAATAAAAGAACCAAAGGAAAAATCTAGATAAAAAAAGGTACAATACATTACGAGTGTTGAAATAAGTCAAGCTTTTGTTGTAAAAAGTTAAGGGACTTATTGTGACATTATTCTATTATTTTAACACTAATATAAAGCTTTTGTTATAGAAGTCTAAGTCTGTATTTTGTGGAGAATATTTATGTCAAGTGTTGATTCCCTTCCCGCAATATAAAATGAAGATCGGATATAGGGTTCTCCGTATATTATTGTTATCATCTTCAATCTTCATCTTGTGCTTTCAAAGATTTCATATTCTTTATATTCATAGATCAAAGGTATTGATTTTATAATCTATTTGTATCTTTATGTTGTAATTACTAATTGTGATTATCATTTCCTCGTTCTTTGTATTGTAAACTTATTGATCTTATAGCAAATTGTAAAGTCTAAAAGAATATTCATAATCGGGGGTGGGAGACTCAAATATGTAAAGACAACCATTGTTGTAATATATAGAGAGATAAAAAATATGTTTAAATGAAGATAATAATACAAGTTTCGCCCCTCTATGGAAGTCATGGATGGGTATTTATACTACATACGCCTACAAGGTTTACGAAGTTGACTAATTTAGTCCCTACTATTAAAGATAAACTACGGTAACTTCGTATGTCGTCACATAAAATGAAAACCTAACAATATTCCCCTAACAATAAACGTAAACCTAAACGAGCTATAAGGTGTAAATATCCGAGAGTGACCAAGACTTTTCTCGTTTCTAGCAATCTCTCATCTAAAGAAGGTCACCTTAGATTTAAAATTGTAACCCTATCTTACTAAGATAAGGATCTTCAACTCGTGGTCTTCATTTAATCTTGAAATCTTGTACTTGTAGTGATGTCTTAATACTTGATTCTTCATGTCTTGACGATATTGTTATCTTCAACTTGCATCACTTGTGTCTTAAATCTTTGTGTACAACATGATTATACTTATAGAGATATCTTAAAAGCTTCTAACAATCTTCCTCTTTAAACTTCAATTTTCATCTTTAAGGAAAATATTTTCATATCATTACCCAGTGGAAGTCTTCGCCTTTAGCTTTCTTATTTTATTTTTTTTGAAATCTTAAACTTTAGCATAAGCATGTGGTTGCGACTTTGGGTAGTACATCGTAACGCTAGCTTCTTTGAGATTCCTGCATTAAAACAGTCAACAACAAACCGTAGACACGGACGACATCGCTTTGTCATTCATCCTAATTTGATAGCATTAACCTCTGGTTCTACGAGGATCGTTATACGATATTAAATAATGTACTTGTGACATTTAGAATCAATTAAGGGTCTCCCTGACAGGGTTTCACGGGTGTACTTTCCTGTTCTTATTACCCGACCCTCTTAAAGTAGACTACGTGGTAAGAGTGAATCAGTTGGATAAAATATCCGCCTGGTTAAAGTCGTCAACTCGGGTTCCTGAAACAAGTTTGATTCAATTAAGAATCGCATCATTGTTGCTTTCCAATTTGACACAAGCTTTATTCATAAAGATTCTTGCAAGTCACCTACCGCAGTGTTGTTTGATGTTGACACTTGAGGGATTTCCATTCGTCACTATGAATACTGAAGAGTGTCACTTTGAATGATCTGGCAAGATCAAAAGGATATTGTGTAGAAACCCGAAACAAGTTTGAGTCACTTAAGAATCAAACCATCGTTGCTTTCCAGTTTACACATGCTCCATTTATAAATGAACTTCACATATGACCTACAACAGTCTTGTTTGATGTTAACACTTGAAGGTTTTCCATTCTTCATTGTGAATACCAAAGTATCACTTAGCATGTTTTAGCAAGATCATGAAGACTTTGCATAGGACTCGATGTGATTCAACACTTGTGTTCAAGGTGAAAACAAGCATTGTCATGAAGAAGTGTCCTAATGAGATTAATTAGTGATCTCAAATGCATATAGACTCAATAAGTACATTTTGGATTTTAGTGATCAGAGGTTGGAGTAGAGTTTTACCTTTTCAATACCAACTTACTTAGAGTAAGAAAGTCAATATATAATGTGTTGAACTTTGTGACATTAAAACACATATCTCTTGAGAAATATATGAGTTAGCTAGAAGAGGTTGTGAATTGAAACACTAGATCCACGATGTCTTTCTTCAATATCAGTGTTCATATATATGATCCTGATAGCATATGAATTGACCAGGTTTATGCCTAAGTTTGTAAGAGGACTATTTCTTTTCACCATTTGTCATTACAATTCTTTTTCAGTCTTCAACCCTTTCAATGCTTACAAAGACGTCATTACTAGCACCTTGTTGTGATTGTTCCAGTGCTAGCTTAAGTCATTGGTCGACATTCTGCTTTGTTAATAATCTAACTCCATCTTTCCTAAGGACATATATTTCTAACTACGGGATATCCTTAGGTATATTCCTCTCGTTCTAGAAGAATCAAATGACTTATACCTTTATTACCATCCTTATGTCACCACTTTTGTCATGAAATAAATGGGTTGTGGTTAAGTGATTGTCACCATCTTTGAAAATCATTCAAGGTACTTGTGATATAAATCAAGTTTTTGAACCTTAAATGTTTCTATTTATGAAATCCCTTTTGCTCCTCCTACACATATGCCTCGATATTCAGAAACATGTTATGCATATGTGGGGTAGAGCCCGCACTTAAAATCAAAACATGTTTCCAAATATCATTAATATTAGGCATATGCCTCGATACTTAGAGCTCGCACTTAATCCACATATTAAATCACATTTTATCCCTTTATAAAAAAATATTAAACCCTTTAATCTTTTGGATATTAATTTATTTATTAAGTGAACGAATTTTTTTAGAGAGGTAAACGCAAGTAGATTATCACAGGAATTCAAGCTCCCCCTCAAATAATGAGGGTCAGTGTTCGTAACAAGCAAAGGCGGACCCAGTGGGGTGGCTAGCGGGTGCTCAACCCCCTAACTGGACCAACTTATTCAACTTATTGTTTGAAGTTCGTGCCATGTTTAATCAAACTTTAAGTTTGGCCCCTGCTATAAGGTTCAAATCTTGTAGATATGGTGATAATATATCCCCTATTTTGCACTTCGAACAATCGAGGTGAGGTCGAAAGACTGGAAGAATGGAAGACGGAAGTTGCAAGTTACAAATAAAGAACAAGAAAGTGTTGTGATGGGGAAGAACAAGCTTTTGTTTTATTGGAGAAATAGATATCACTATAATGATATATTTGTTCATTGGTTCGAATAGTATTACTATTATAAAACATAATTATAGTACTAGTGGGTTCATGTATTTACTAGTGGGTTCATAGTATTAATTTTCAAAGTGTGTCGATGTATTTTTTTTGGAACAAAAATTGTGTCAATGTGTATGTAAGTATGTAAATTATAAAAAGATTACTAGGTTTAAAAAGATGAGTTAAATAGAAAAAGATTTATTGTTTGTTTATATGAGTAAATTACATGGATGGTCCCTGTGGTTTGCGTTGACTTTCACTTTTCATCCCTTGACTTTTTTTGTTGCACAGATAGTCCCTAACTCAGAAACTAGTAACACATACGGTCCCTTGATCAAACGGCCGTCTAATTTGACCGTTAAAGCTTCCCATGTGCAAGACACATGAGAGTAGTATGAACATTTTACCTAGACTTTATCTTCTCCTATTTTAATTTTCAATATTTTTCTTGCTTTATTTATTTATTTCTTTTTTTCACACAGAATTTTTCTAGATAAATTTTTCAAAATCCAAAATAATTATTTTTTTTTAAAAACCTTATCACATTATTACCCCAATACCATCTACCACCGTCTTCAATCATTACCATTTCACCATCAATATACCTCTTTTGAAAACCAAACAACAACTTTAAAATTAATCATCTTCTTCCATAATTACAAAAAACCTAAAAATCTAAATCAAATCTTCATTCACTCAATATACTTTTTCACTAAACGAGTGTCTTTTGCTTGATTTCATTAAAAACTCATCAGTAAGTTTAATCCAAATCACACAAATACATCCACCATCACATGCGGGCTACCACCAGTAACCTCCGGCCACCACTATCAACCGTTGTTCGCCACTACCACTTACAGCCGCCCACTGCCTCCTCCGTCAACAACCCCCATTTATTAAAACCAATATCCATAAACTCAAATCAAAATGATAAACCTCCTAAATAATACATTCAAAGAACGTAAACCTTCAACCAATTCCGAATTTAATAGAACTAAAGAACGACCAACCACCAATTATTGGATTTGTGGTTGCTTGTGACAAAGGTTTCATGGTGGGAGTGGGATTTGGTGATGGGTTTGATGAGTTGGTGATGGGATCTGAATAAAAATTTTGGCAGCGATGGTTGGGATCTGTTGATGACGATGGTGAGCAGGCGAGGGTGACAGAGGTTTTATGGTGGAAGTGGGGAGTTGGTGATGGATTTGATGAATATGTGGCTTATTTTGGTTTGAAGTGTTTAGGTTTATGTTCACTTTTATCAAATCGTTGAAAAAGGTGAGGTGGATGAGGTGAGTTCTTGGTAGAGATGATTGAGATTTGTTGATGATGATGGCGAGCGTCATGGTGTCACCAGAAATCTTGGTAACGATGGTCGAGATGTGTCTCCAAATAAAAGAGATGGATACTAATGAAGATGTTGATGTGATTTTGCTGCTACAGTAGATGGATTTTTGATGATGTATTCTAAATGATGGCAGAGAATATAAAGGATTCATGTTTTTGATGATGTACAGTAAAAATGATGTAGATACGTATTTGTTGTGGGTAGGGTATGTGTAGGATGGGTGGGTTGTATTTAATACAATGTTTTGTCGATTTGTATTTTTGTGTGATGGATTTGGATAAAAAGACAATACTACCCTCGTGTGCAAGTCACATGATGGTTGTCTAACGGTCAAAATCAACGTCGTTTGGTCAAAGGACTATCGGTGTTACTTTTTGCAAAGTTAGGGACTGTCGGTGCAACTTTAAAACTCAAGGGACGAAAGTTGTAATTTTGGTCAAACCATAGGGACCATTTATGTAATTTTGTCTTTATATAAAAATAGTTTCATTCTATTTTAATTTACTAAATGTAAATATAAATATGTACTATGTTATTTTGCATTTGTAAAATCTCGAACCAATTATAATGCCAACTGGATTTTATAATTAATCGAATATGTTGAATTAGAAAATCATTTGCTAATAATTCATAAAGTAAAGTAAACTAAATTATTGTTTAAGTTCTATAGTCAGGTTTGCTCACGTTTCAAATTCTAAAAATCTAGTGTATTGTTTATTAAAACAATTTAGTGAGGATGTTTTTCGATAATCTTGTCGACAATATCTAAAAAACTCGCATTAAAAATAAGTTGATTTAATATGGCTCAACTTTTACAAATTTTTGTATAGGCAAAAATATAATTTTATTTCTTCAAGTTTGTCTTTTCAATGCAAATAGGTTTATAAATTTGATCGCTGAATAAGAAAAAAAATAAGCGTCATCAATATGTCAAAATATCTAGCCCCCCTAATAAGAATTCGTGGCTCCGCCCCTAGTAACAAGTATGAACGTATATTTTGAATAATTTTAATTTTTAAGTTTTTCAAAAAACTTATGAAAAATTCTTCATACTTTCTAATTAAACACTTATAATATCACTACTTTATAATGTACAAGATTTACAATATAACGTACTTGTTAGGAGAACTACTGTTACGTGCATGAGTTAGGAAACCCATACACTTCTCGTTAAGTATAAGCTTTTGAATCAGCTTCTCCCAAATTCATGCAACATATTCTTCATTTTGAAGCTTTAATTACCCCCCCCCCCCTCCCTCAAACTAACAATCTTCTCATAAGCAGTTACAAAGCTTTATTACAAGCTTGGAACGATTAAGTGCACACCGGACATATAACTGCTTCTTTAATGATAAGCATAGTGATTATTCGTTCGAGGAACATCAAATGGATTAGCAATGCATCTTCTCACTCTTGAATAAATCTTCTCACATCTCTTCCCCTGAAAGTTCAAATAATGCACACCAAAAGTATTGAGGTTTAGCTTCCCCCATGAAGTTGAAGTGATGCATCAGTCTCTTTGTATGAAACCCAAACAACATGAAGTACACACTATATCCTATTGGTGAACTCAAAACTGTAACATCAAAGTCAATTAAGTCTCGGATGTGCATGTTCTTCTTGTTAGGATAGTGATGATACGTCTTGTAACACCCAAGCCAATTAAATCCTGGATGAAGACAATTAAAAACTCTCTAAGTAGTCGAAATGATAACACCAAAGTCCGGATGTACACATTTCTACTTGCAAGCTAATAACTATTATGCATGGATCACCATATCTTGTAACACCCAAGTCAACTAAGTATCAGACGAAGACAATTGAAACCCTCGAAGTATTGGAAATTATAACACCAAAGTCCAGATGTACACATTTCTACTTGCAAGCTAGTGACTACTATACAGGGATCACCATTTTTTGTGTACCACTTTTATAATAAAAAGTTGTTTCTTGCATCTCTTCCCCACGTAGTTGGAATAATAAACCAAAATAAAAGGAAGGTATGGATTAGATCACATGTACTTAAAGTGCGTTCATTTGAATCTACTCTTTCCCCCTTGCTGGTTTTGATATCTCAGAACCAGCAAAACTTTATACGCACTGTTAGTGCAAACATTACGATGCTTTGTCGATATAATCTCTTTATGTTTTGTTGATGACAAACGTATAATTCGCAATACATTATGTAAAATGTTAAGGTACTCGTAATCATTCAAGAATACATTTGTATACTTCTCTCGACACCTCCAAGATCGCATTCGACATGAATCACTCAAGGTATGTACCAACATGTCATTAACCTAACTAAGTGATCAAGGATTAATATTTTCTTAAAACTCACTTTTATACAAAGTGACAAAGTAATTTTTAATTAACTTTATTTTTAAGAAAATGTTTTATTAAAAAGAAAAATGGAAATTTGAATTTGGAATATTTCAAAGAATATTCCCTAACGTATATTCCAAAGAATATTCTTTAATTTGAATTTGGCATATTCCATATGCCAAAGGAATATCCTTTGAGGGTATAAACTACCCCAGATGGCATATCCCCACTAAAGGACAAATTTGCACGGACTCCAACGCGGAGGTTCCTTAAAGGAACCCGTGGTTCCTTATTGATAAGGTACTGTTGAGTCTTAGGATCTAGACTCATCTAGGATATATAACAATGATTGTAATAAGCACAGTGGAACATAAAGAACACAATCAAAGTTGAAGAATCTTGATAACCTATGAATCTATGAAGTGGGTTGAAGATTCCTAGAGAGAGAAACTAGAGATAGAAAGTGAGAGAGAAACTATGTGTCTTTTTATTAAAATGAAAACAAGGAATGAACAACAACCAACCACTTTCCATGGTGGAAAGGGGTATTTATATCCAAGGCCCTTATTTGGGCTTGGGCCGACCCATGACAAGCCCATGGGTCGGTTTCTTACTTAATTTAATAAGTAACACTAACTACGAGCTATTACAACATAAATAATATTGTGGAGTGACCGATACTTCTAATATACGTAAAAACGTATTTCTAACAATCTCCCCCTAAGGGAGGTCACTCCACGTTACAAAGTTCTAAACCTAGCATACTATACTAAGTCTTCGTTCTTCAGCTCGTAGTCTTTTCTTCTTTCTTTTTGTTGTGAATATTTTGATTTGATCTTTTTGGCTTTGGCTTGAGAGCATTGTTCTTTTGGCCTTTCACGTGCGATCTTTGCCTTCTTGTGAAACTTGCCTCCTCGTGACTCCATGTTCCACACACTTATGTCTTTTTGTTGAATTCTCGAAAGCTTCAGAGTTTGGTACAGCGGAAGACTTCATTTTGTACTTTCTTGAATTTTGCTGAACTTTGATGCAGAAAAACATAAGCATGTGGGAACGACTTCTACAGGTACACCGCAACGCCACCGTCTTCAACTGGTACACAGCAACGCCACCATCTTCAACAGGTACACAGCAACGCCACCGTCTTTAACAGGTACACAGCAACGACAGGAATAAAATGGCTTTGACATTTTATTCTAACTCGGTAGCATTTTACCTCCGGTCGGTGAAGACCGTTGGACGATATTAGATATCGTACCCGTGACAGATAGTTTCAATTAAGTAACTTCCTGACAGGATTTCGCGGGTAAACCCGTTCTCTTTATTCGACTGTCCAAAGCTGACTGCGAACATAAAGAGTGAATCACTTGGATAAATTATCCTTGTGATTTGAAGCCGTCAATTCATGAAACCTGGAACAAGTGAATTTCAATTAAGATTTTCACCATCGTTGCTTTCCAGTTATCACGAGCTCAATTCATAAAGAATCTTGCACGTCACCTACCAAGTGTTGTTTGATGTTAACACTAGAAGGATTTCCACTCGTCATTGTGATCAATAAAGAGTCACTCTGAGTGTTCTGGCAAGATCATATGATAATGCGTAGATGCCTGGAACGAGTTTAAGTTCAATTAAGAATTAAACCACTGTTTCTTTCCAGTTTTTCACAAGATTAGTTCTAAAAGAACCGCACGTGTAACCTACCATGAGCTTGTTTGATGTTGGCTCAAGCAGGATTTCCATCTTCATTGTAGTACTTGCGTATTACTCGGATGTTCTGGCAATATTACAAGAATACTGCGTAGGACTCATAAAAATCTCTTACTTTTTACAGTGTGTGAGAAAGCAAGGAATAAATGGAAAGTGTCCTAATGAGACTTTTGATGATCTCGTGGCTCTAGACTCGATAGTGCGTTTTGATTTAGTGAGCGATGGCTGGAGAGGAGTGCCACCTTTTCAATATCAGTCTATTCGGAGTGAATAAACCAATAGATAACGTGTTGATCTCCGTGTGATTAAAACAAATACCTTTTGAGAGATATTTGAGTTAGCTGGGAAGGGTTGTGCATTGCATCACTGGGTCCATGATGTCTTTCTTCAATATCGAAAATCATTAACAAAAATGATCTCAATAGCATATGTATTGACCCGGTTTCTGCCTAAAGTTGTAAGGAGGGCTTCTTTCTTTACACCCTTTATCTTTACAATTCTTTTTCATTCTTCAACCCCTTCAATGCTTACCAATACGTCATAACTAGCACCTTGTTGTGATTGTTCCAGTGCTAGCTTAAGTACTTGGTCGGCATTCAGCTACGTTCACAATCTTTCTCCAAGTTTCCTAGGACTTCTAATTCTATCTAGGAAATTGTCCTTGGGAAGATTCCATCGGCTCTGATGAATCATTGGACTAAACCTATTCCTACCACCCTTTTGTCACCACATTCGTCATGAATTAAGCGTGTTTTGGGAAAGTATAGCCACCATGAAAAATCCTTGAAACTCACCTAAGGTACTTGTGATATTGAAATCAAAAGTTTTGTACCTTTGGTGTTTTGTTCATCAAAAACGCTCCCCCTCAACACGTGCTTTACACATATTAAGTTGGATTATCGTTAAGTCTTTTTCATCTTTTAGCCAAGTATCATTTAAGTCTCCTTAATCCCATTTTCTTCCCTTATCCAAAATGTCAACCATTAATATTTGAGATATTGAATGGATTAACCGGTCTTTGGGTAAAAAATGAAATCGATGTTTGGCCATAGAACATGTTAATGCTCCCCCTTAAATTAATAAGGGATAGTTGTAGTGCTTTAGTATGATATATTTTGAAAGATTTAGAATCTCGTGAGAAATTCTTGAAACATTATCATACCTTAACACTACATCAAGCCATAAAAGCACAATATTCACAAATTTACATATTCATAATTAAAAACCAATATAAAGTGGACCTGAAATGTACGACCCATAAGATGGACCGTTGCAGTAACTTGTGGTGCACTCCATATGGTCTACCACCAACGAATCTTTCTAAACTCCTCATCAATCTACGTTCACGGAGCTTTTGATCAATCTTCTTGATCACATACTTCGCCATTTGCCGATAACCCTGATGCCAATCCTCAGTCATCTCTGGTAAAGTCCCACCCGAATTAAGATGCTCCAACTTTCCTCTGACGTATAGGAGAGTCCCGTCACTGTACTTATAAAGCTCACCCACCCTCATAAACTTCATTAACCCTCGACTGTTCAAGTAGAAAATGCCGTAATTCGGGACAGAAATGCCGGTATAGGGACATCTATCTACATGTTGAGGTAGAACTTGATTCATTGGACGGGTGAGGTTAAGCTTCCGTTGGTAGCTTTCGACTCCCAATTGAAGATCTTCGACTCGTTTCTTGATAACAACGCTTCGTGTGAACATATGAAGTGCTGTATTCAAAGCAATGATGTCTTCACGAGCAACATGGGTGAGTTGATCACGGGTCATCATAAGCAACATGTCTTCGATATCCTCAAGGCGAATGATAGAAAAATCTCCCTGCTGGATTTTGTATTCTCTGTCATCCTCCCTTTTCAGACGAATCTCCGTCACATGATAATAGCCATTCTTGGCTTCAGTTTTCAGCCCTAAAATACTGGAGATGCGGATATCGGATCTAACGTTACTTCCTGAATTGGCTAAGCAGCAACCCCTGTACGCCCTTCGGACTCGTTCGTCCCAATGAGATGCACCTATAACAACATACATATCATAACTACGAGTTACCCTTGGGACCCAGAGTCGGTTTACCTTTTCCTCGATCCAGGGTATTGTCCCCCAGTTGGCAGCTTTCAGCAAGGTCAGGGAGGTTGCGTACTTTGATGAACCCTTCAGAAGATACTCAAGATCATAGGTGACGAAGAAGTCGAGAGCAATCTGATTGTCTTGAGAAGGATCAAGTGGAGGTGGAGCTCTTTCTGATTCATGGAGGCCTGGCCTTTGAACGGTGTTAAGAGCTTTCAGGACCTCGTCAGCATAATACTCGAACTCCATTCGGGTCAACCTGGTTTTGGCGCGAATTCTCTTATCCTTTAGCGCTCTCTTCACCAAAGACGGAGTAACCGAAGTCTTATACTCATGAGCCAGAAATGCACACAAGTCTATCGGACTACGGATACGAAGATATAGAACATCTCTGTCAGCGTCTGTGATTGGATCATATTGAGCCGCTGCCGTGATCCAAGCTTGTGGTGGTGCAGTCTCGTCAATCTCCAAAGTGTCTGCCCAGTCCCGTGTGCTTGACTCAGGAACAATAGATTGTGGTTCTTGTTGTAGAGGAGTAGAGACATGAACATCTGCTGGTTCTGATTCAGGCATCTCGGCGGTGTCATGAACGGGTGAGTGTTGTGCAGGTTCAGGTTCAGTTACTGACTCTGCAATCACAGGAGCAACAACAACAGAACTAACAGGGTTAGTGGTAACAGGTATAGACACAACAATAGATGTATCAGGAATTGATGACGTCGTAGTAGCATTCACATCGTGGCGCCACTTGGATCGTCTTGATTCCGTTGAGGTAGATTTTTCCTTCTGCTCAGCATCTTTTTGAGACTTGGTACCAGACTTAGATGGTTTCTTTGTGCTGACTACCTTGTCCCCCTTTTTAGGCTGTGTACCCTCATCATCCTCATCGCTATCCTCGTTGCTCCCCTTAGCACTCTCCTCATTACCATCACCACCATCATCACCATCATCATCATTATCATCCTCATCATCATCACCACCATCATCATCTTCTCCTTCTTCTTCTTCGTCTTCTTCTTCTTCTTCCCCGTCACCCTCTTCTTGTTCACTTTCTTCCCTTTCTTCCTCAGGTAGAATGTGGTAAGGTACCACACTTCCAAACATCTTGAACAACCGATCATCCTCCATGATAGCGTCATTCAGGGATTTGTAGAGTGTCCGTTGAATCTTAGATATATCAAAAGATCCAAATTCCCTCATGCGAGCTTTGAGGATCTTCTTTAATTCAAAATCCGTTAACTCATAGGCAATTTTGTAGGCGGATTCTGAAGGATTGGATGACTTGATCATCAAGTTATCAGCTGCGAATTTCTTCATTTCATCACGCAGTTTTGGCATAACGGACTCAACGGATTCTTTCACTCTCTCTTCAACAGAAGCTTCAAGTGCTTCTTTCTGCTCCTTGTATTTATCCCTCATAGCCTGAAGTCTCGTGATTCGTGCAGCATGTTTATCAGCTTCAGCCTGCTTAACCTGAGCTAGTTCTTCTGCATGAGCTTTACGTGTCAACTCCATCTCTGCAGCGAACTTAGCAAGGATCTCTTCTTGGGCTTTCTTAGATGCTTCTTCACTTTGAACTCGTCTATGTAGCTCTTGGCGAAGTTCATCCATCTCTCTTTTTTGAATATCCGTATGCTTATCCAACATTTCGGCCATTACAAATGCAGCCATTGTAGACGATGCAGAGCTGCTCTGGGTTGGTTGAAGAGGCTCGGTTGTGACCACAGTACTGAGAATGGGAGTTATTGGAGGTGGAAGTAATGGTGTTGAAACCGGTCGGGTTGGTAAGGGTTGTATTGGTGGAGGTTGAGTTACTAAAGGTTGAGTAGGTACCATGATTGTAGGAGCACCGGACTCCTTTTCAACACTTGCTGAAACGGGGATGGATGTCTCCTTCGAAGTAGAATACTGTTCAGGTGTTCCAAACTCATAAACATCCTCTGGCTCCTCGTACTCTTCTTCAATATTCATCTGTGCACCCGAACCACTACCTCCCGTGTCTTTCCTACTCCTTTCAATAGCTATCTTCATTAATTTTCTCTCAGCCTTGTCAAGAGTAGGATCATCAATATTTTCTTCGTCACGTAGAACAAACTCATCAGCAGTGCCTTTTCCCTTCTTAGCGTCAGTCTTCTTCTTCTTGGTTTCGGGTTCAGGTAAAGCAGCTGGTTGCTTGCGTTTACCTTTACTCTTGACCGTGGTAGACGAGTCTTCTACTGTCTGAAGGCTTGCTTTTAGCTTCTTAATTTCTAGCAGCAATAGCTTGTAATCAGCAGAACCTTTAATTTTATCCGTCAGAAGATAATCGGGAATAGGACCAGGAATCACACCACCAGATGGACCTTCATGCCTTAGATCCACAGTGTGATCAGCCTCTTTAGTGTGATGACGACTTGCTGCACGCCTATCAATAGTAACATCATTCTTCATAAAATAATTAATGATAAGCTTGATAAACCGAGGGTAAGGAAAGAAATTAGTCTTCAGCTTCTTGTTTTGGAAGAGTTGAAAGGTGAATTCTTCCCATAACAATAATGCATAATCTGCATTTGCGCCTGTGTACATTCTATGGAAGATGTTCATAATTGGACTACGCAAAGCATCATGCCCACTGGTTTTAGGTGTAAGACATCTACTAAGAATACCCAGCATTGCTCTCCACGGTTGACCTACTTTAGCGGTGGTAAACTCAGACACAACTCGTATGTCAGGACATCCAAGAGCATCGAACATCTCCATGAGTTCGTCTTTAGTAGGATCCCTAGAAAATGACATACCTTTGGGTGTATCTCGAATGCCAAATATCTTACGAAAGTCTGAAACCGTAAGTGTCTGCTGCTTGTTGTCGAGAGTGAAGGTGATCTTGTTTGAAGTGCTTTCCTTGGTAGCCCAGAACTCATACATGTAATTATAAGGCACCGAGGCAGTACTCCTTAAAGTATTCTTGAAATGAGAGTGATCAAGAATTGCTATGGCGACTTTAAATCCATGGTGAGTGGATTTTGAAACTTGCTTCAGCCGGTAATTGTTTGGTATGAACTTGAGGGTTCGTGCTTCGGCAATAGCGGCTGCTCTAGAGTCTTGGATTGCTTGTACTGTTGGATTAGTCATCGCATCTTCTTAAGATAAGACATGAAAGTTTGATGCACAAAAATATATAGATATGTATCATTATTACTTCTAAGCATAACACATTTCAACAAGTACTTATAACAGGCAAACAACTATCAATCAAATAACTCTTCATCCGGAACTCTTCATCCGGAACTCTTCATTCAGAATTCTTCATTCGGAAGTCCTTCATTCGGAACTCTTCATTCGGAAGTCCTTCATTCGGAACTCTTCATTCGGAACTTTTTCATTCGGAAGTCCTTCATTCGGAACTTCTTCGTTCGGAAGTTCACTCGGAACTTCTTCATTCGGAAGTTCATCCGGAACTTCTTCATTGGGAAGTTCATTCGGAACTTCTTCATTCAGAAGTTCACTCGGAACTTCTTCATTCGGAAGTTCACTCGGAACTTCTTCATTCGGAAGTTCACTCGGAACTTCTTCATTCGGAAGTTCACTCGGAACTTCTTCATTCGGAAGTTCATCCGGAACTTCTTCATTCGGAAGTTCATTCGGAACTTCTTTATTCGGAAGTTCATTCGGAACTTCTTTCATTCGGAAGTTCATCCGGAACTTCCTTCATTCGGAAGTTCGTTCGGAACTTCCTTCATTCGGAAGTTCATCCGGAACTTCCTTCATTCGGAAGTTCGTTCGGAACTTCCTTCATTCGGAAGTTCATCCGGAACTTCCTTCATTCGTAAGTTCGTTAGGAACTTCCTTCATTCGGAAGTTCATCCGGAACTTCCTTCATTCGGAAGTTCATCCGGAACTTCCTTCATTCGGAAGTTCGTTCGGAACTTCCTTGATTCGGAAGTTTGTTCAGCCATGTTCAATCGGAACTTTTAAACGCACCCTATAAATGATTAATCTAGTCGCGTTTGTGAGTTCTAAGGCAATCTAAGGCAACTTAACACAATCTAATGATATTTCGAGCAAAACCCACCAAAAACCCTAATCAATTAAACCCTAATTAGGCAAACGATCCCTAATTTTGATAAAGTTGATTATCCGAATCAATTAACAGGATTTAAATGATGAATTAGGCTAATTATAAGTTAAAGATTGATGTTATTACCTTTTAAATCGAATGAACTGAGTTGAGTGATTGAAAATGAAAGTTTTTAGGAGCTTGTGTGTGTGTTTGTATGTGTGTTAATGGCGGCAGAGAGAAAAAAATGAATAGGAAACAGTGAATGATGAAAAACGGGGGGGAGGGGGGGGGGGTTGGTTTGTCTTAGGTCAAAATTCAACTTTCCCCCTTTGACATTTTAAATCCCTACACTTTTATTTTCTTTTCCTTTTTGGTTTATAACTTTTCATGTTTCTAACCATTGTTAAATTTCGCCAACTTATCCTCCACACAACTTAAGCATCGCAACCTATTAGCAAATCTCCAAGATCTAAAACAATTCCTATCAAATTGAACAAGCACAAGTTGTATTCTAAAGCAAGACCACTCATTAACCATTTAGCTAATTAATTTTCCACAAATACTTTTTGAAAGATCGTTTTGATGACGAAGATGATTTAATATTTTCTCCCCCTTAAACGATGACCCGTTTTCTATTTAAAGAGTTGTAGTCATTGTTTAAAGAGTCAAATATTGATGAAAGCATTTCCAATTAGTATCTTGAAAAAGATTGATTCGTGGTGGCAATAAGATTTCTCTTATTTTGACAAATTAGTGCACTGAGACGTACACTCACTCGTGTTAGACCAAGTTGTAAAGTAAACTTGATCCCTTTGCATGATTTGGCTTGTAAATCATGCCCGAGAAAATTAATTCCCGTTGTGAGCCAACGTTTTCCAAGGAAATACGTGACTTTAATATGAAAACCGGGTTGCAGTCTGAAATAACTACAAGCCATAATGGGCATGTTTTAAAAATATACAACTTTTATACGGACTCTATTTATGGCGCCGTGTCAATATTGATCGACATTTCTAAAGCCGTAAATATTACCGTACAAAAAGACATGCCCGATTTAAAAAACGAAAAATATTTTTGGTTTTTCTTGATTTTATAATTTTTATGGTTTTTGTAGGTTTTATATTTTTTATGGTTTTTCTTGGTTTTATATTTTTGTATTTTTCTTTTGTGGTTTATATATTTACTATAATATACATGATCACGAACAAAGGATACGCCTGAATAGTTTACCACCACTATTCAGCTGATTCTTCTGCCAATTCTTTGAGAGTCGCTGGAGTGAATGATTTCATGCCAAGCTTGTCGATCAAAAACTCGATTCGTCCTCGATCTAAGGCTTTGGTGAACATATCTGCCAGCTGATACTCAGTAGTGACAAAATACAGCTCGATCACTCCGTTCTCCACCTGCTCTTTAATGAAATAGTAGCGAATGTCTATGTGCTTGGCCCGGGAGTGTTGAACATAGTTGCAGCAAAGGGCAATGGCGCTCTTGTTGTCACAATACATCGGGATTTTGTTGAATCCCAAACCGTAGTCAGTTAATTGTGATCTCATCCAAAGGACTTGAGCACAACAACCGGACATGGCGATGTATTCAGCCTCCGTGCTAGAAATTGCAGCGCTTTTCTGCCTTTTTGAAGACCAACTGATCAATCTGTCTCCAAGGAGTTGCACAGATCCAGAAGTGCTACGCCTCGTGTCTTGACACCCAGCATGATCGGCATCTGCGTATGATATTAAAGCAATGGAGGAATCTTTCGGATACCATAGACCACGATGAAGTGTTCCTTTGAGATACCGAAAGATCCTTTTAACAACATGTAGGTGCTTTTCGGTAGGCCGAGCCTGATACCGGGCACACATGCATACGGCAAATTGCAAATCAGGCCTGTTAGCAGTCAGATAGAGAAGGGTGCCGATCATCCCACGGTAAAGTTTTGGATCGACAATAGTCCCATTCCTATCTTCATCTAACTTGGATTTCTCCACCATTAGAGTGTCCACGGGGTCACAATTATCAAAGTTATATTTCTTTAAAGATTCTAGAGCATATTTGAATTGATTAATAAAGATGCCTCTGGGATTCTGAGAAATTTGTAATCCTAAGAAAAATGAAAATTTTCCCATCATTGACATCTGAAAGCGTGTGGACATTATCTTCTCAAAGCGTTTTGACAATTCTATGTTAGAGGCAGCAAATATTATATCATCAACATAAATTTGTACCAGAAGCATGTCGTTGTTCTCCTTGAGAGTGAATAGAGTGGGGTCCACTTTGCCTTTGGAGAAGCCTTCCGAGATGAGATATGTTGAAAGGAGATCATACCACGCGCGTGGAGCTTGTTTCAACCCATAGAGAGCCTTCTTAAGCTTGTACACATGATTAGGAAACTCCGTGCTAACGAACCCATCCGGCTGACTAACATAGACTTCTTCCCTTAGTTCACCATTCAAAAATGCCGTCTTCACATCCATTTGATAGACGATCATGTTCATATGAGCAGCATACGCAAGGAATAGTCTAATAGCCTCCAATCTTGCAACAGGAGCAAAAGATTCTTCAAAGTCTATACCCAAGGCTTGTTTATATCCTCTAGCAACCAATCTAGCCTTATTCTTCAATACTGCACCCATCTCATCGAGTTTAACCTTATAAACCCATAACAAAGTAAGGATGTTAACCTTGTCAGGGAGAGGAACTAATTCCCATACTTCAAGTCTTTGGAATTCATTTAGTTCCTCCTGCATGGCTTCAATCCAAGATGATTGAGTCATAGCCTGTTGCCAATTTTTAGGTTCAACTTCGGAGAGAAATGCATCAAAGTAGCAATAGAGTGCACTCTCTTGTAATTGATGGCGTGTAGAGACTGGTCGATCTAGATCTCCAATGACATTCCTAATTGGGTGATCTTTTGTCCATTTGGTGCTATGATTTTCAATCCTAGGTGGTCTGGAGTGAACAATAGAAGGAGCTTCTTCTGAGGTAAACGCGGTTGAAGGGTTTTCAGGTATTGCTACACCAAAGAAAGGAAGCTCTTGTAGGTGAGCATATTCCAAATCGTGATCAATAGAATCCTCTTCAACATCATTAGGCACAAGTAAGGGTGATGATTCAGGTGTAGTTTGAGAATCACTTGGTAAAGGTGCATCCGGTTCAATGTTAATTGAAGATGCATTAGATAAAGCTTCATTAGCTTGAGCAACAACTTCAGGGATTGGAGCTATCACTACAGGTGTTGGAACTTCATCATTTGGGGGATCAAAGAATTCATCAAACAACGGTTGAAACAGTTTATCCCACTCGGGCCTTGTAAGTGGTAAAAATGATATAGAAGTAGGATTATTGGGAACTAATCCGGAACTAATAGCACCGGTTCCCATCTCATGAAGCGCGGGTTCAGAGTTGCGTTGCTCAGAAGCCATCGCTGTCAGCTCATCGAAATTTGCGTCCATAGTTTCCACAATCTTACCAAGACGACGGTTGTAAATTCGGTATGCTTTCTTGGAGGGTGAGTAACCAATGAAAATACCTATATCGGCTTTCGGTTGAAGCTTGCCCAAGTTCTCACTATTAATGTTTGGATAACAAAGAGCCCCAAACACATGAAAAAATGAAACATCGGGTTTACGGTCATGTAGAAGCTCGTAAGGTGTTTTTCCATGGCGTTTCCGAATGATAGAACGGTTTTGGGTGAAACATGCAGTAGATATAGCTTCTGCCCACAAGAACAATGGAGCGTTCACATAAATTAGCATAGTCCTAGCAGCTTCCATAAGCGTACGATTCCGTCTTTCAATGACACCGTTTTGTTGTGGAGTACGTGTAGCGGATGTTTCATGTGAGATCCCAACTCCTTCATAGTAATCACGAAGAGTCTGGTTGACGAACTCTGTTCCATTGTCTGTACGAATACGGCGGACAGTAGTATTTAAACGTACCTGAATGAATTTCAGAAAAGTGATGATAGCCTTCGGTGCTTCATCCTTTGTACGTAGAAATCTAACCCATGTAAACTTGGAGAAATCATCCACAATAAACAAGAATGAATTTCTTACCGCTCACACTTTCAGTTCTCATTGGCCCACAAAGATCCATATACAAAAGATGAAGTTTTTCTTGATTGGTGTCTTCAGCTTTGGGCTTGTATGATTTCTTGGTACTTTTCCCCCTTGAACACGCGGAACATAAATGGTCCTTGTGAAATTTGAGCTTTGGAAGACCACGAACTAATTCGTTTTTAGCCAGATGATTAATAGCATCAAAGTTAAGATGAGATAATCTGCGATGCCATAACCATGACTTGGTCTTAGATGCTTTAGAGAGAAGACATACTGGAGAGGCGGCCATCATGTCTTGTAGGGACAACGTATAAAGATTTGCATCACGAGATCCCTTCAACAAGTCTTTTCCTTCCAAGTTGCGGATGAAACAAGTATGTTGTCGAAAAGCAACCTCTAGGTTGGAATCACAAAACTGTCCTACTGAAAATAAGTTATGACCAAGACCTTCTACATAGTATACCCTTGAAATCGTAACGTTTCCAATCTGATATTCACCATACCCCATTATCTTTGCTATATGATCATTACCGAATTTAACCGTTCCAAGAAACTTGCTGACGAAATTTTGGAGCATCGAGCGATCTCCGGTCATATGCTTTGAACAACCGGAGTCCAAATACCAGAGGATGATTTGGACCACCTGAAAATATCACCAGACGAGGACAATGTAGAGGTATCGGAATCTGAATGTTCCTTGTTATTAGCAAGTACAGATTTAATAATCTTAGATTTGCTAACTTTAGGTTTCTTAGATTTCCTAGCCTTCTTCTTCCTAGTTGGTGGTGTAGATTCTAGTTGGCTTAAATCCTGAGGTATTTCTTCACTGATAGGCACTATAGTGGGGGCTGACCTAATTAAAGGGCGTTGTTTCCATACTTGAGTGCTAGTGTGCCTAACTAAAGGACGCTCAGACCTAACCTCAATGGATGCATTCCTAGTTAAAGGGCACATTTTTCCATCTAATGTAAAGGTCCTACCAGTGGGACGCCATTGCCAGCCAACTTGGGCACGAGTTCTACCAGTTGGCTTCCATTCAAGATTATTCCTAATGGCATTCATTTCATTCACATGATCAATAAGACACAAATCATGACGCTGGGAAAACATACATTCATTACAATTCCAATATTTCAAATCAGAATTCATAAATGGTTTAGGCTTCTGCACAGGCACAGAGCGTTTAGTCTTAACATGATTCTTTTTATTTAAAACTGATCTAACATTCCTATGGTGAGCTTCTACTTTCTTCTTGTTGGTACTACTAGTAGAGGGCTTGATCTTATCTTTCTTGAGTGGCGATCCTTTAGCCTTAGTAGACTCTTTTAATCCTGTAGAAGGCAAAGTGGGAACATTAGCAACAGATTTTAAAGGTGCCTTACTTGATGGTGTCAATGACGGTTTTGCTCCTGGGGTCTTATTGAATGGAGTTACAGCAAAGGGTCTATTAGGGAGTAGTGCAGAACCTGGTTTACCTATGTATTGCAAATATGCTAAGCAATATTGAACTCGCTTAATATATTCATGAGCCGAATAATAGTAGCTACTTGAGGGATCTAAGGCATAAAGATCGTCTAAAATATCCCAAACAAGATCTACATGCTTAATGGCATTCCTCATATAATCATCGTAGGTAACCGGGTTTCTCTTATGGAGCGGGTTCTTATAAAGCACTATTGACTTGGTTGTTGGAGCACTAGAGGACGGTGCAGAGTTGGTAGCTAAGTTATTAACAGCTTCTTGTCGGGTGAGAAGAAGTGTCTCCTTTAACTCGGCCAAAACCATGTTTTTGTCAATGAGCAGGATGTTTAAGTCAGAGATTTCCTCACATTTTTGGTTCAATTGTTCAACATAAGATTGTTGCTGTGCCGCATTAAAAGCGAAGCGTTCTTCTAGTGAACCATAAAGTTTGGACATTCCCTGTCTTGCACGATCCATCTCCCCTAGAATAGACGAAAGTCTAATTTCTAAGTCCTGGTTTTTAGACTCTGCAGCCTCTAGTTCCAATTTTAGTGTTTCATTTGATGACACATGTAACACCCCCAAGTTGGTCAAATGCAGCGGAATAGTAACGGGGGTGTTACTTTGGTGGATCGATAGCAAATAGTATACAGAGCATGATCATAAAGTATCATTTAAAACATATTACATGAATTTAACTTTACAATTTAAATAAACTGTCATGAAATCAACATTTATTATTATTTGTAGAAATATCCCAGTCCGATGGTAAATATGATGCTTCTTATGATGCTGGAATCCAATGCACATGAACCTGCTTATTTTCCTGAGAAAACATATAGAGTAAAATGTGGGGGTCAACACGAGGTTGGTGAATTCACAGGTTTAATTAAATAAAGTATTAATATACAAAGCATCACGAAGGTAGCAGGACATCACAGCCCAATACTACAGTAGTTCCTACTGCCCTGTAATAGAAGCTAGACATGATTGTCAGTACGCCCATTGGGTCTATCCTGATGTTTGTTTCCCTTAATCCGACAATGACATAAACCTGCTGCTTGGCCTAAGCAATACGTGACAGCTGATCACGACAGGCCGGGTGTTGTCAATACCCGAATAGATCTATCCATACATTTCGCGCTACACTATTAACTAATACAGTCCACGGGAATGGAGCAAACAGTAGGCAAATAAATTGTTGTTGTCTGTGCATGCTTGCATATAAATAGTTTTTGTATGTTTTCTCCCCCAGTTATAAAACAGTAAAGATGGGGCCATGAACTCACCTCAGTAGTAATGATGTAGTGATGATGTTACTGAATACACTGGCACAGTATGATCACGAACTGGAGAAATTACCTAAGTAATTTATATGACTCAGTATATGCATAATAAAAATGCACATAATAATGAAAATGCATGATCACAGATTTATTAAGTTGTTATCGTTTTAAGTGTTAAACTTATAGTAAGTTATTGTAATAAGTACACCTTTAACTTAATAAAGTGTATTTACCTTGGTTGAATGGTAATAGTTTAAATGAATTAAATAAAATAATTTTTATTTAATTAAGTCTTATAAAAATAATATTTCATAAAAAGTCTTTCAAGTTTCCGTTATCGTAATAATAATATACAATGCATATAATCCCCTAGTATGTGCTTGAGTTTATTAAATAAATCCATGATTTTAATAATTGCGAAAGTTTAGCGTTTTAGTAAAAGTGTAGTCATTTAATCGGGATATATTTAGCAATATTAAATATTTTGTTGTCGGGACAGTTTATTTATTCGAGTTATTTAATGGGTCAAATATCCTAAACATATTATATTTTTATTATAAAAATAATTAATTAATTAAATTCAATATTTAATATAAAGGTTTTGAAAATGTGGAACATGTCCCTTTTAAGGAAACCAAAAGATGTTGGTGTTGGGGAAACATGAGACAAAAGTGTTGGTGTAGGGGAAACAAGAAACAATTTTTGGAAATGGAAGGTTACACTACGTACGTCTTTTCTTTACATGTTTCAATAGTGGCTAGATTTGTACTAACGGTGGTAATTATAAACTAACGGTGGTAAAATCTTTATGGTGCTTTGTTTTCGAAAGTGAATAGCGAGATCAATAGTGATTCGTGGTACAAACTAAAGGCATCGTTAGAAAGCTAGTCGGGTCGTCTAGAGGCCCGTAAGCTTAGTTTTATGAATCAAGATCGTTTAATAGGGTAAAATCATGTTCGGAATTGGTGTCGAAAACTATTTTAAAATACCAGTGTTTATCGAGTCACTTTCGATCTAGTATACGGTTTTCGTTAAAGACTTTTGGGTTAAACTGAAAATAGGCTCGTGTAGACGACATGGCCGTCTACAACTTTCGTTCTTTACCCGACTTGGGGCAAGCTCGTTTAGAGGGTCAAAAGTATGTCGTAAAAGGTCGTGTTTTCTAATACTAAATCGAGTTATATTTTCTATTATACTAAGCCTCATACGGTATTTTCGCCGATTAATATCTAGCGCGTTTCTTAACCATTTTAGGTGATTCGAGTTACTATGGATTCTTAGCTAGCTCGTCTATCATTCGACCCTATAAAACTTGTAGGCACTCGATCCTAGGTGGTTCGTTTAGGGTCTTAAAGGTCAAGGTTTAGGCTGCGTTTACATAGTACAATTCATTGTTCTCTTTAACAGAAAGTATACTTTCTGTGTCTAACTTCCTAAGTCTATACATAATGAATTTAAAGGATCCAAGAAGCCAAATGACCTACGTCTAGTTTGTATACTACAAGGATCTGATTTTCATGGAAGGTTTTCATGGGTCGTATAAATGGCCAGTATGTATTTGTTTCCCGATCTTACTGTTAACGTAAAAGACATCTTGCCATATTAAACTACAAGATTCCATGTTTATGTTTTTAACAAGCCTTAAGCACACACTATGAACCATGCTAAGTATATACATAACAAAGAGTAAGATAGGTTTAAGTTTTGTTTGACTCACTGTTCTTGACGACGACATGAGGATGCCCCAAACCCAAGGACTCGAGTTTGTTTAAGCACCTAAACCCAAAGCAGCTCAAGCGTTGAACGAGAAGGGACGGAAGACCAACCGAGCTTCATCACCGAATCGATACGCGTACCATGATTACCAACGAGTAATTAACCATAGGTTTGTTACCAACGAGCAAAACCAAATCGGGTGAAGTGGAATGTTTGTGTAGTTGCTGCGATGTAGGAACAACAACATACATAGTTCATTTAGGTTTGAGGTTTGGTGTGTATGTAGCCGAGAGTGAGAGAGATAGGTGAATGGGATGAGTGTTAACTGTTAAGCATTGTACATACATTGTACATATAGAGAAACTATGGTTCGGTTTGGTTGGAGAAGTGGTGTAGGAGAGGCCACAATGCATGGATTTGGTACATGCTAACATGTGGTAACAATATAAACTACATAAGCTTGATCTTAGAACCAAGTTAGGAGGTGATGTGTTCCAATTTTGGTGGAAACAAGAGTACAAGTACTAGATCTCCAAGATTGAGGGGATATTCGGTTTGATTTGTTTTTGTGGTTCCATGTTATACACGGCTGAGAATATTTTGATAGATTTAGTATAGCTTAGTAAACATCATAATACACATCTTAATTAGGAGATTTAAGTAATATACTTAGGTTTGTGGTATGGGACGTGTACAATATTGGGGCCAAGGGAAGCTTGATTTATATTTCGTATAATATCTTATGTGTAGAATAAAAAGGGATTCAAGGAAGTCTTAGCTTTATAACTTTGTTTAGTTTAAGATTTTGTTCTTGTGTTGTCATGAACACGAGATATATAATTTTTATGTTGATATAAGACAAGTATGGGTAAATTGGTACAAATGTTTTGTGTTTAAAAATTTATATATAGTTTTAATGCGTAGTATTTTGGGTCGTCATTATTAATTATAATAAACGTGATTATTTATAAAATGTGTCTAAAAATAAAATAAGTCCATTATTAAAACATCAAGTTTTTAAGAAATATAAGTAAATATATAATATTTACTATATTATGATTTCGTCTGTAACGGTCGTTGATAAAAATATTATAGGATGAACGATATTAATAATGAGACCGGTGACGTGTTAAAAGCCCAAAATTTGGGGTTTTACAGCACTTACCCGTTATTTTAGCTTTGTCCTCAAAGCTTAAGAAGAAGTTACTCGTCCAGGGAACAAGTGAGGATACTTTATCTTGAACGTGTAAACTTGTGAACTCAAGTTTAAACTCACAGGTGATATTTAAAATGTAGTTATTGATCGTATGCCTCTGAGGAGTTAATTTTTTTAATGAACAAAGTAATTTGTATTTTATGTTTTGATTATTACTCATTTGGTCCTTCTATTTTTGTAAGGTGACCTTTATGGCATGAATGGTTTTCCAATGACAAATAACTTAGGGCCCAAATTTAGTTTCAAAAGTGGCAAAATCAACCCATAGGGTTTTTAATCCGTGTTTATTCCTTAGAGTTTTACACTCTTGTCTTATTATCCTAGGGCTTATATTATATTTGACAAATGGCAAAATAAGTCCCCGATAGTTCTAAAAATCAAGTTTAGCCCAAAAGATTTAGTAAAAGGTTCATTAAATCATATTCGAGTTCGATTAAGTTTACAAGGTTGGATAAAATAGTACAAGCTCGTTTTAAGTCTTGGCTCTATTAAATGTGTTTCATGGGCCTTATCGGGCCTCAGTGTGCATAGATAAGGCTTGTTAATGTTTTAAAAGTCCTTTAAGAGATTTTTAAGTCTATTAAGCTTCAAAAAGCTAATGTGATGTTGGAAAAAAAAAGCCGAGAATCAATAGCTCAATGCTATGATCCAAGAGAGATGAACATGAATCTTTATAAGGCTTTAATAATGATAAGGTATTTTGGACGAACCGTGAGTCAAAAGGAATACGCTCCATAGCTAGAAAAATAATATCGATAATAAGTCATGTCGAATATATTTAAGCCCACTTGTTTATAAATTTTTATTTACATCGATAAGCGTCCTTATCCATGTAAAGTAAAAATTTATAACTTCATGGTTCGGTGCCCTATGATTTCTTTATTCAAACGAAAAAGCGTCCTAATTCGTTTCAATAAGGATTTCATAGCCCAACCTACTTAAATTTTGCCGGCAAGGCTTATCATCAAAACGAATATAATATCTAAAAATAAATATTACAAAACCAAAGTGTATGAGTCAATGAGTTGTGTCCCGTGAGTAGATGTTCAAATCTAAGGTGATTTGGTTAAGGTTTAGGTTTTGTGGTGAAAGTATAAGTAGTAATTATAAAACGTATAGTTTTAGTAGAATAAAATGTATAGTTTTACTATTATAAAACTTATGACACTTATTAAAATTGATAAGTGTGAAGTTGGAATGTAAGAAGGTGGCTTTCGTTGCCTCGGATTGTTACTTATAGTATAAAGAGAGTATGTGTACATTTATTATGTAGTGAGTTTACGTACTTGGTAAACTTAAATACTTGTGATCATGGTTTTAGATTTTATAAAAACTAAAATGATGTATGCATATGCTCATATGTTCCAGGTGACTTAATAGTACCAAAAATGATCAATTGTATGTTTTGTATGCTCATAAAGATGTAGTCATACGAAATGTTTAATGAATAATAGTATGTCTGTATGCTCATAAAAATGTAGTCATACGAAATATTCCTGTGATCCTATGATTGAATACTCACAATCATAATGTATTGTTCAAATTTCCAGTGATCGAAATGAATGAATGCTCATGTATGATGCATATGATAGTGCATAGTTTTTCATGCTGTAAAGCATTATGCAATGTTTGAAAGGAGTAATTTTACCCCCTAGCTAGTACTACTAGCTAAAAATTTAGTATGAAATTTGTTAAGTTAGTTAGATACTAAATGATTTTGTTAGATTTCCAAAGACAAAATTTCCAAAGAGTAAATAGGATTTCCAAAGAGTTAGTTTGAATAAAGTTTCTCAAGATTTATAAAAATCTAAGTTAGATTTTTCAAGGTTTACAGAATCTAGTTAGATTTTACAAGATTTATAAGATTGGGTTAGATTTCCAACGATTTACAAAATCTAGTTATGATTCTCAAAGATTTGCTAAAATCTTGTTAGATTTTTAAAAATTTACTAAGATCTGGTTATATTTTCAAAGATTTATAAAATCTTTTTAAATTTTTCCAAAGATTTCACAATATTTAGTTAGATTTGTAAAGATTATAAAATCTTGTTAGATTTTCTAAATATTTATAAAGATTTAGTTAGATTATTTAGATATTTCTAAGGGTTGTTATGTACAAAAGTTGTTTGTGGTTACAATGCGTTGTTTCGGGCCATCATACTTTAGAAGCCATTCTATAAACGTTTGAGGAGCGAGGGCACTTTAAATCGTAAACCCAACCACCCAGTCAAAACGTAATATCGAGATGGAACATCTTTAGTATAAAGCTCCCTACTAACATGGCATGTTTGTGTTCCAAATAGGGTTTCATTAAATACCTTAAGTATTAAATAGCTTCACAAGGACATTACACAATCGTAATATGTAAAGCACGTAAAGGGTTAGTTCACATAATATGTATGCTCTATATGTTATATGCCTAACTATTAGGGTCCCCAAAAATCAATTTTTCTTAAACTGATTTTTTTTTTATGTTCAGTTATAGTCCAGTTTTAAAAATTTTATTATTTAAAAATTTTTAAGTTTTTGATCTGGTTCTCTATAACTATCGCTCTGATACCATTTCTGTAACACCCCCAAGTTGGTCAAATGCAGCGGAATAGTAACTGGGGTGTTACTTTGGGTGGATCGATAGCAAATAGTATACAGAGCATGATCATAAAGTATCATTTAAAACATATTACATGAATTTAACTTTACAATTTAAATAAACTGTCTTGAAATCAACATTTATTATTATTTGTAGAAATATCCCAGTCCGATGGTAAATATGATGCTTCTTATGATGCTGGAATCCAATGCACATGAACCTGCTTATTTTCCTGAGAAAACATATAGAGTAAAATGTGGGGGTCAACACGAGGTTGGTGAATTCACAGGTTTAATTAAATAAAGTATTAATATACAAAGCATCACGAAGGTAGCAGGACATCACAGCCCAATACTACAGTAGTTCCTACTGCCCTGTAATAGAAGCTAGACATGATTGTCAGTACGCCCATTGGGTCTATCCTGATGTTTGTTTCCCTTAATCCGACAATGACATAAACCTGTTGCTTGGCCTAAGCAATACGTGACAGCTGATCACGACAGGCCGGGTGTTGTCAATACCCGAATAGATCTATCCATACATTTCGCGCTACACTATTAACTAATACAGTCCACGGGAATGGAGCAAACAGTAGGCAAATAAATTGTTGTTGTCTGTGCATGCTTGCATATAAATAGTTTTTGTATGTTTTCTCCCCCAGTTATAAAACAGTAAAGATGGGGCCATGAACTCACCTCAGTAGTAATGATGTAGTGATGATGTTACTGAATACACTGGCACAGTATGATCACGAACTGGAGAAATTACCTAAGTAATTTATATGACTCAGTATATGCATAATAAAAATGCACATAATAATGAAAATGCATGATCACAGATTTATTAAGTTGTTATCGTTTTAAGTGTTAAACTTATAGTAAGTTATTGTAATAAGTACACCTTTAACTTAATAAAGTGTATTTACCTTGGTTGAATGGTAATAGTTTAAATGAATTAAATAAAATAATTTTTATTTAATTAAGTCTTATAAAAATAATATTTCATAAAAAGTCTTTCAAGTTTCCGTTATCGTAATAATAATATACAATGCATATAATCCCCTAGTATGTGCTTGAGTTTATTAAATAAATCCATGATTTTAATAATTGCGAAAGTTTAGCGTTTTAGTAAAAGTGTAGTCATTTAATCGGGATATATTTAGCAATATTAAATATTTTGTTGTCGGGACAGTTTATTTATTCGAGTTATTTAATGGGTCAAATATCCTAAACATATTATATTTTTATTATAAAAATAATTAATTAATTAAATTCAATATTTAATATAAAGGTTTTGAAAATGTGGAACATGTCCCTTTTAAGGAAACCAAAAGATGTTGGTGTTGGGGAAACATGAGACAAAAGTGTTGGTGTAGGGGAAACAAGAAACAATTTTTGGAAATGGAAGGTTACACTACGTACGTCTTTTCTTTACATGTTTCAATAGTGGCTAGATTTGTACTAACGGTGGTAATTATAAACTAACGGTGGTAAAATCTTTATGGTGCTTTGTTTTCGAAAGTGAATAGCGAGATCAATAGTGATTCGTGGTACAAACTAAAGGCATCGTTAGAAAGCTAGTCGGGTCGTCTAGAGGCCCGTAAGCTTAGTTTTATGAATCAAGATCGTTTAATAGGGTAAAATCATGTTCGGAATTGGTGTCGAAAACTATTTTAAAATACCAGTGTTTATCGAGTCACTTTCGATCTAGTATACGGTTTTCGTTAAAGACTTTTGGGTTAAACTGAAAATAGGCTCGTGTAGACGACATGGCCGTCTACAACTTTCGTTCTTTACCCGACTTGGGGCAAGCTCGTTTAGAGGGTCAAAAGTATGTCGTAAAAGGTCGTGTTTTCCAATACTAAATCGAGTTATATTTTCTATTATACTAAGCCTCATACGGTATTTTCGCCGATTAATATCTAGCGCGTTTCTTAACCATTTTAGGTGATTCGAGTTACTATGGATTCTTAGCTAGCTCGTCTATCATTCGACCCTATAAAACTTGTGGGCACTCGATCCTAGGTGGTTCGTTTAGGGTCTTAAAGGTCAAGGTTTAGGCTGCGTTTACATAGTACAATTCATTGTTCTCTTTAACAGAAAGTATACTTTCTGTGTCTAACTTCCTAAGTCTATACATAATGAATTTAAAGGATCCAAGAAGCCAAATGACCTACGTCTAGTTTGTATACTACAAGGATCTGATTTTCATGGAAGGTTTTCATGGGTCGTATAAATGGCCAGTATGTATTTGTTTCCCGATCTTACTGTTAACGTAAAAGACATCTTGCCATATTAAACTACAAGATTCCATGTTTATGTTTTTAACAAGCCTTAAGCACACACTATGAACCATGCTAAGTATATACATAACAAAGAGTAAGATAGGTTTAAGTTTTGTTTGACTCACTGTTCTTGACGACGACATGAGGATGCCCCAAACCCAAGGACTCGAGTTTGTTTAAGCACCTAAACCCAAAGCAGCTCAAGCGTTGAACGAGAAGGGACGGAAGACCAACCGAGCTTCATCACCGAATCGATACGCGTACCATGATTACCAACGAGTAATTAACCATAGGTTTGTTACCAACGAGCAAAACCAAATCGGGTGAAGTGGAATGTTTGTGTAGTTGCTGCGATGTAGGAACAACAACATACATAGTTCATTTAGGTTTGAGGTTTGGTGTGTATGTAGCCGAGAGTGAGAGAGATAGGTGAATGGGATGAGTGTTAACTGTTAAGCATTGTACATACATTGTACATATAGAGAAACTATGGTTCGGTTTGGTTGGAGAAGTGGTGTAGGAGAGGCCACAATGCATGGATTTGGTACATGCTAACATGTGGTAACAATATAAACTACATAAGCTTGATCTTAGAACCAAGTTAGGAGGTGATGTGTTCCAATTTTGGTGGAAACAAGAGTACAAGTACTAGATCTCCAAGATTGAGGGGATATTCGGTTTGATTTGTTTTTGTGGTTCCATGTTATACACGGCTGAGAATATTTTGATAGATTTAGTATAGCTTAGTAAACATCATAATACACATCTTAATTAGGAGATTTAAGTAATATACTTAGGTTTGTGGTATGGGACGTGTACAATATTGGGGCCAAGGGAAGCTTGATTTATATTTCGTATAATATCTTATGTGTAGAATAAAAAGGGATTCAAGGAAGTCTTAGCTTTATAACTTTGTTTAGTTTAAGATTTTGTTCTTGTGTTGTCATGAACACGAGATATATAATTTTTAGGTTGATATAAGACAAGTATGGGTAAATTGGTACAAATGTTTTGTGTTTAAAAATTTATATATAGTTTTAATGCGTAGTATTTTGGGTCGTCATTATTAATTATAATAAACGTGATTATTTATAAAATGTGTCTAAAAATAAAATAAGTCCATTATTAAAACGTCAAGTTTTTAAGAAATATAAGTAAATATATAATATTTACTATATTATGATTTCGTCTGTAACGGTCGTTGATAAAAATATTATAGGATGAACGATATTAATAATGAGACCGGTGACGTGTTAAAAGCCCAAAATTTGGGGTTTTACAACACATCTCTCTTCAAACTCATAATCTCTTCCTCTAATGCCTTAACTATTGCAATCATCTTGTCACTCGTCTCAACACCGTTTTCACAACCATTTGTTATCAAAAGTTCCTCATTTTGAGTTTGTTGTTTTAATTCTAAAGATATACAATGTTGTTCTAGTTGATTAAAGCGTTTCGAAAGTAAATTGTAAGAATCTTGTAGCTTTAAAAACTCAGCGTTAGATTCGTGACAAGAATGATTATCTACCTCATTTACAGTATCAACAACATTTACAGAGAGATCACACACATCATCACATATATTCACAGCATCACAGTTAATCATAGCGGATGTAAGCTCATTCGAATAATTAACATTTACAGTAGTAAGCACATCACACGAAATTACTTGGGACAAGAATCGGTCATATTCGGATAAAATCTTTTCCTTTTCAATTAATTGTAGTTCGTAAGCGGTGTCCATTTCATAAAACACTTTTTGAACTTCTGCAATTTCAAATTCAAGATTTTCCGAAAGAGATGCAAAACTTCTTTTTAGACTTTCGACAAACGGATTGATCTCATTTTTAAACACCTCGTTCATGTGTTCGAAAGCCCATTCTCCGGCGTTTAAGCCATTTGAAGTCGTACATTCCAAAATGACCTTGTCAAAACTAACAAAGTATTGATTAATCTCTTGCAAGTTTAACCATACAGTGCTAACAGGTGGAAGATCCTTTGGAATTTCCTTAGGACCTTCTATTTTGACAAGTGTAGGAAGTGTACTAGGGTTTTCTTCATTTAACATGTAGGTTGGTGCTGTAATGAGATCTTTGTCCATATGGAAGCGAATTCTAAAATCTGTTTTAGCAAGCTCCTGATTCATTTTAAAATAATCACAATCGAGATATTTTGCAAAATTATATGACCGATTCTCATCAACTAGATCCTTATTGGTGCTATCATCGAAAATAACAATCGGGTCTAAGACCAATCCTAATTGGGTTGCATCATAAAGTCTTGGACTATGGTTAAAAGCTTGTTTTGCATACCGTGGGTTAGGGGGAAGGCCTTTTTGACGTGATAAGTTAAATTCTCTAAACGAAGCATCAAATAAGTGCACTAGTTGAGAGGCAGCGTATTGTCTTAAAAGAAAATAATCTAGACTTCTAATCTTATTAGCCGCATTAATTTCCATTTCATTTTTCTTAGACTCAAGTAATTCAAAATCCGTTTGAAGTTTTTGAAAATTAGTGACCACTAACTCTTTTTCTTTAAGTTCATTAGAAAGATCTGCTCTTAAGGTTTCAATTTCTTGCAAATGACCCATTTGTTTGTTTCGAAAATGATCATATTCGAGATTTGTTAGAACACTAGACGAAGGAACTAATTCCAAAGTTTGAACTTTCTCGTTGCTTAAGGCAAGCTCATCAGACAAATTCTTATTCTTAGCTAGGGTTTCTAAGAGTGCAGCATTCATTTGGCTAAGTAATGTAGCAGGAACCATGACCAAATCTTGTTGAGCAGGAGTATGCGTATGCAAAATAACTCCCGGTTGTGTTTCACTCAAAGTCTGGGGACTCACATTGATATTACTATCATTGATTGTCTCCTCATTTGAAAGACTCACCACCGAAGACTCATTCGAATCAACACTCTCTTGCACAACTTGATGTGGTTGAATACTAGCATCAGTGGTATTATCAGTGGTATTAATAAGTACCTCAGATCTCTTTTCTGGTCCTAGGCTAGAGATAGTTGCCATAAGAGCTGCCTGTGCAGATTGAAGCTCATCGCAGTCTGAATCATAAGCATCAAGATCATCTGCTTGGTATGCTGCATTCTGTGTATTGACAACGTCTTGTTCAGCAATCCCTGGATCAGCAAGAAATGCAAGCTCCTCTTCATCAAGTTCCCTTCCTTGTGCCTGAGCATTCACCAGATAAATCTTCTCTGTAAACCATTGACCATCCCTTCTCCTCTTGGGTTTCTTGCAATCCCTGGACATGTGACCTTCTTCCTTGCAGTTGTAGCATGTAATCATTCTCAACTTGCCTGTGGAATTAGCCCGTGGAGGAGTGTTGACCATTGGAGCAGGATTGACTGTGCGTGCATTGGTAGTTGATGTAGTAGGTCTCCCCTGATAATGTTGAATGGGTTGAACCATTACCCTGCCATTCTCAATAGTAGCTTGTTGGCGAGAATTGGATGAATTCCTCAGCTGATTGTTAGTAGGAGTTGGTCCTCTAAATCCTCGTTTGCTTAATGTCCTTGTGAGATAAGCAGACATAGTGGTTAACACTTCAACTGGGTCAGTTCCTTGTTTGAACACAGGAATGGGGACTTCCTCATCATCACAATACATTACTTGGTCTTGTTGAGCTGCATAATCACTAGAAGGAATACTCATGTGATCAGAGTAGCTTGATGGATATGCTGCATTCTTTTGATAAGAAGAATATGAAGGCTGAGCATAAGGTGCAATGCTTGCTGGGTGAGGTTGTGAAGCATATTGTGATGAAGGTGCATTAAACCGATATTGTTGCTGATGTGAGGTGGGTGGTTGCGGTAGAATCGAGTATTAGGGGAAGGTTGGTGTCATGTAAGGTGATGGATGATAGGCTTGATGTCCCAAGATATAAGGAGTGTTGTTGTGTGATAGGCCTGGTTGATTCGCCATCAAAGCTAAAGAATCAGGGTACATACCTCGAGGCGAACGGTGCATGATCACATGTTTCTCATGCTGCTGAAGAAAAGCATAGAGTTGATCCAAATTGCACTTATGCAAATCCCTGGTTAACTTAACATCGGTAATATACTCACCCCATTCAGCTTGAGGTAAAGTATTCAAAAATTTGGTGTTAACCTGGAATGGAGCAATCACGAGATTGTATACATTCAGATCATTCATGAGAGTAGTGAATCTGAAGTAATAGTCGTGAAGCGTTTCCCCTGGGCTGTACGTGAATCTATCAAACAGATCATACAACTGACATTCCCTTTACTGTTTGGTAAGAGACGTACCTTGTAGTAACACCTTTAGACGTTCCCATAAATCCTTTGCCACCGTATACTGACTTACCATTCGATAGATATCATGTGGAAGAGCTTGGAGAATGGTTTGAAGAGCCTTTTCGTCTGCATCTGCAACAAGTTGTTGAGCTGGTGTAAGTTCTTCAAATTCTCGTGGTCGAGTCACATTGTTAACCACGATGGTACCATAGTCAAGTGGACCATTTAGAATTGACTTGACCATAAGCCTCCCATATGTCGGTTTTCCCTTAATGTAAGACATCATCCGGCCTTGCCATGCTTCAAAAACTTCTTTGATGAGCATTGGAGGGCGATTATCCGTTCCCGTAATGACGGAAATGTTCGTAAGTGATGTCATCTGAGGCATTAATGAATTTGGATTCATTTTGTTCACTTCAAAGAGACAAAGATTATCGGTTGATCGAGCAGTGAAGTAAAGCTTGTGAATTGTGTTGAGTTTTTGTTGTAAGAAACCAAGATTAAATCCTCTAAAAAATCGTCGAAAGAACAAGTAAAATATCCCTTGATTCGGAACTTTTGTTGATTCGGAAGTGTTGATTCGGAAGATTTTGGCTTGGAAATCCTTGATTCGGAACTTTTGGTTCGGACGATTTGATCCGGAACTTTTGTCTTGATCCGGAACTTTCCCTTGATTCGGAACTTCCCTTGATCCGGAACTTTCCTTGATCCAGAACTTTTGGTTCGGAACTTCTTGATCCGGAACTTTCCTTGATCCGGAACTTTTCTTGATCCGGAACTTTTGGTTCGGAACTTCTTGATCCGGAACTTTCCTTGATCCGGAACTTTTGGTTCGGAACTTCTTGATCCGGAACTTCTTGATCCGGAACTTGTTTATCCGGAACTTTTTGATCCGGATGTTTTTGGTTCGGAACTTTACTGGGTAAACATAAACCTTGTTCGTATGAACAGTCGATCAAAAAATGATGATTAAACCCAGATTTTTATCAAATAACCCAAAACGTTTTGTGATTTCTACAATAATAAGTAAAAACTAATACTTATCTACTAATCCCAATCACAAAAACACCAAAAACTCCAAGAATCAAGATGGATCTTCTTAAAGAACACTAATACAATAAAAAAACTAAATAACAACACAAACCATTACCTTAAGTCACCCCATAGCTCTTGATACCAAATGAAGAATCTTGATAACCTATGAATCTATGAAGTGGGTTGAAGATTCCTAGAGAGAGAAACTAGAGATAGAAAGTGAGAGAGAAACTATGTGTCTTTTTATTAAAATGAAAACAAGGAATGAACAACAACCAACCCCTTTCCATGGTGGGAAGGGGTATTTATATCCAAGGCCCTTATTTGGGCTTGGGCCAACCCATGACAAGCCCATGGGTCGGTTTCTTACTTAATTTAATAAGTAACACTAACTACGAGCTATTACAACATAAATAATATTGTGGAGTGACCGATACTTCTAATATACGTAAAACGTATTTCTAACAAAAGTTATGAACAAGGTTTTCTTATTCATAAAATACTAATAAGCTACTACTACTCCTGATGCCTAATAGGCTTGACACCAGGAGAACGCACACACACCTTTAGTTTACATTGTATATCAATCAGTTCATAACCATGTGTGCCTAACCCTCTTTATATAATAGAGGTACTAGGGTTACATCACAACCCTAGCTTACTTACTAAGCTAACTATTTATTATTAAGTCCTTCATCTTCTTTTGTCATATCAACTCAAGATATATAAGTCCCAACAATCTTCCCCTAGTTGATTTGACAAAACCAGTAAGCAAAAGCTTCCCCTGAAGCTAATATAGATGAAGGCTAAGCTTCCCCTCGATCCATGCATTCTTCCCCTTTTTGTCACATCAACTCAAAAAGGATCGTCTTCCCCTTAAGAAGTGCACGGCAAATCCAGTAGGCTCCATGGAGAGATCACTGATGAACAAAATCAAGTATAACAAATTTTATGAAGAAGTGAAATATCCCAAACTTGTGTCTTATATCATCTCAGTTTTTATTACATGGGACTGATAACCCCCACAACTATAAGCCAGTTGTTAGCTATAACAATATATTTAATCCAACGATAAGGTGTATTGCTCACCGACAGTTTTTGGTACAGCGGAACATATAACAATCATTGTTATATATCCAACGATAAGGGATATATAACAATGATTGTAATAAGCACAACGGAACATAAAGAACACAATCAAAGTTATGAACAAGGTTTTCTTATTCATAAAATACTAATAAGCTACTACTACTCCTGATGCCTAATAGGCTTGACACCAGGAGAACGCACACACACCTTTAGTTTACATTGTATATGAATCAGTTCATAACCATGTGTGCCTAACCCTCTTTATATAATAGAGGTACTAGGGTTACATCACAACCCTAGCTTACTTACTAAGCTAACTATTTATTATTAAGTCCTTCTTCTTCTTTTGTCATATCAACTCAAGATATATAAGTCCCAACAATCTTCCCCTAGTTGATTTGACAAAACCAGTAAGCAAAAGCTTCCCCTGAAGCTAATATAGATGAAGGCTAAGCTTCCCCTCGATCCATGCATTCTTCCCCTTTTTGTCACATCAACTCAAAAAGGACCGTCTTCCCCTTAAGAAGTGCACGGCAAATCCAGTAGGCTCCATGGAGAGATCACTGATGAAGAAAATCAAGTATAACAAATTTTATGAAGAAGCGAAATATCCCAAACTTGTGTCTTATATCATCTCAGTTTTTATTACATGGGACTGATAACCCCTACAACTATAAGCCAGTTGTTAGCTACAACAATATATTTAATCCAACGATAAGGTGTATTGCTCACCGACAGTTTTTGGTACATGGGAACTGGTAACCTTCACAACTATGAGCCAGTTGTAAGCTGTAACAATATATTTAGTCCAAAGACAAGGTGTATTGCTCACCTAATTGAGATATAAGAAGATAACAAGTTTGTGAAAATCAACTCCAACATCAAATAAGCAATAATCAACTGTCTTCGTCAAGAAACCATAACTCACCAGTAGGAACCATAAGCTAACCATCTCTCGCATCTTAAACTCAGTAGTACAGATCATCCACTCATTCAGTGTGAAAAAGACATGCTTATTACAATAACATGTAATAAAATGTCTTTGTATTATTCTTGTAATCAATATATGCATGGCGATCACATGCAATGGCCGATAGTCTCAGTGAGCTCTGACGGATCAACCAGAAACTACTCGATGCTTATGATCATGCTAATTTTGTGATGATCATATCATGAACTGTATGGTATCATATGCCCCCCAAATATTTGTAAAAGAGCGTGTAACTGTTCCAATTAAGAATTATAGCATAAACTGAACTTTCGAAATGAACCATATACCTCTTCATCGTTCAAGATCACCAGTAGGAACGACCAGGAGGAAACGACCAGGAGGAACCGACTAGGAGGAACCGACCAGTAGAAACTGTCCAGGAGGAACCGACCAGTAGTAAGAAATAGCCAACCAGGAGCATCTCAAAACCCCCTTTTTTTTTCTCATTTTTTCATTTTTTTTATATATTCGGTCACCACACTGTTGCTGAAGTTGTTGTTGTACGTTGCTGTGGCTGATCTCTTGTATGTCGTAATCTCCACGAGTCCAGCCCAAAAGTAACCCATAGAGACCATGAAACACATATGGAACCTACGTCCATATATAATCCCTAAGAATTAGATATTGATATGCCAAAGTGTGTCCCATATTTTCGTGGGTCATGACTCCTTCCAAAAAAAAAACACACGTCTGCTGTATCCTCCAAAAGTGACGCATGAATATACCTCATAATCTCGTGTCATAACTGCTTCAATTCATCACACGGTTTGACCATACCCATATTCAAAATTAATCCCTACAAAGTAGGTCTGATATTTATTCTCGTAGGTTATAACTGCTTTTGATTCATTATTTTGGAGAGAATCCCAAAAATCACGTAGCCATAATAGTTTCCATAAGACGTGCAGATCTCTACCCAAGTTAAGTCAACAACAATCCCTGAAATTATGCAGAACAAGATGCCTTCTACCATAAACTTCGTCTAGCATGAATATATCGTGGGTAATCATATCACGTCAAACATAGAAAGAAATAATGTTACTCCATAAATAACGGATCACATATGCATTTTCATAAAAAAATATGCACACGTAATTCCATTTCATAGGCTAATGTGAGCAGTAGTACGATCACGCATATCCAAAGCCACAGGTGACCTTGACCTTGTCGTTATACATCTATGACCAGTACTATGTTCTTTGTCTTCACGTAACATATAGTACAAGCAGAGAAAAGTACCTCACTTGATGAACTTTGTGTACAATTCACAACCTTTTCCTGATCCTTGGGTAGTTTGTACGGGGACCACAGTTAAAACATATTACCAACGTGAAGTATTTTGCACAAACCACATCATACGAGCCCAACAACTTCTGTCCTTTGTACGTGCCCATATCCCGCTAAACCATCCCTCGTCCTTGTGTGATCATACTGTCCGTGTCCTTTTAATCATTCAGTGATCAACAACATGTTTGTGATTCATCACTGCAGAAGAAATACACACAAACCTAAGTAAAGAACTGGTGTTACTTCTGTCCTTCATTCCAAGCAGCAAGAACAATACATCGATCTAGGGTTTCATGAAAACATAAACCCTAACACGAAAATATTAGCAGCAATCATGTTGGCAGCAAGTATTTTCAGTCCTGCTAGGGTTCATCATTGATCAATGATCAACTCACCAAAGCTAGCAGAAACATCATCACCATCAGAAGCAACAAGGACGTGAGAATTAGGGTTTCATTCTGAAACAACCATCATGATCATATGGGGTTCATTGTTGATTCAAGAATCAACTCCCCACAACCAGTATGATCATTCAAGAACCAGTAGCAACATCACAGTAACAGCATCAGATGAACAACAACAATCATCTAGGGTTTGTTAGGAAAAACCCTAGATCAGCAGGAACACTATTATTTATTAAAAACATAAAATAACCTAACATGAAAACCTTGTAGATCAACCAGACCGAGAGCCAACAAGCTCTGATACCACTTGTTGAGTCTTAGGATCTAGACTCATCTGGGATATATAACAATGATTGTAATAAGCACAACAGAACATAAAGAACACAATCAAAGTTATGAACAAGGTTTTCTTATTCATAAAATACTAATAAGCTACTACTACTCCTGATGCCTAATAGGCTTGACACCAGGAGAACGCACACACACCTTTAGTTTACATTGTATATCAATCAGTCCATAACCATGTGTGCCTAACCCTCTTTATATAATAGAGGTACTAGGGTTACATCACAACCCTAGCTTACTTACTAAGCTAACTATTTATTATTAAGTCCTTCATCTTCTTTTGTCATATCAACTCAAGATATATAAGTCCTAACAGGTACCGCGGGTAGAGATAAGGAACCACGGGTGTTTTTTACCATTGCTGTAACACCCCATTTTGGAAATGGAACTATCACAATAATTATGGCGTGTCATCAAAGCATACAAGGAAAAATGTCTAAACATTACTTGACCATAAAAAGGAAAATACCGGAATCAAACATCGATAGTCCAAAAGTAAAGCTCATCTCACACAAACATAGTATAATAAAGGAAAGGACGAAACAATGTCCAAAGCATAAGTATCATAAGAAAGGAAATGCATAATGTAAAGAAGGCTAGACAGCTTCCAGTCCATATGCACGTACTCTTAGTGTCTACGAGCGTCCCCGAGTACCTGCCGTTTTGGGAACATAGAAAAGGAAAACGGCTGAGCAAATACGCTCAGTGCACGGATGTACAATAAAGCATGAATAGGATAAGCATATAACATAATAACATCGGAAGAAACTAAGTCCCGTGTAACCTGGTTAAGTCTTAATAAAACTGGTTTTATAGTTTGAAAGTCTTATGTTCATCTTATAAAACTGTTTGTCATATTTTACCATTAGCCAATATAGGTCATGAAAATCCACCGTGCATGAATACTTTGAGGGGTGACCTCATCATGCAAATTAGAGGGGCTGCCTCTAATTTAATATACTGGTTTTTGGGTAGGAGGGATCAACTCCTTGTGAAGGATGCAAGGCACACACCACATTCACCATGAAATCTTGAATAAAAACATGTAACTAGGATGGACCCATACGCCCCACATGATAAATATAAATAAATGGCCAAAAGCTGAAGGGACGCCACGAGCAATCACTCTGCCGTGGTGAAGTCATAA
This sequence comes from Glebionis coronaria, assembly GCA_025667525.1. NCBI lineage: Eukaryota > Viridiplantae > Streptophyta > Magnoliopsida > Asterales > Asteraceae > Glebionis > Glebionis coronaria. The sequence continues at coordinate 482,143,798 of CM046882.1, read as the reverse complement.
CATCAGTGCCTCTAATGTTATGGTTATGGTACCTCCATATCTAGGTGAACTGATCATGAATGTATATGGCTATAGGTAATCTTAATTAAACATAAGCAATCAAAACATAACTTATACTACGGGAAAACAGTTGGCTGCATACGAGGAATCCTAATAAGGAAAGAATGTCCATACTGAAAGGACGGGAATCCGTACCTTATGTCCAGTGAACGAGAAAGACGAACTGCGAGGAATCCTACTTCCGAATCACTAGTGCTACATAAATACGTACATGAATAAGTATCTGCTTACTAAATACATAGCTGGTTTTATGTCATGTCTTAGCTTATTTTATGTGTTCTTACCATGTTTTACTGTTTTAAGCCGTAAACTGTGTTAAATCTTATATTCTGTTTAATCTGATTAAGTATTTCTGGTATTTCATGTGTTATTATACTTACTGTGAAATAATAAGTAACTTTCCAAAAATAGCAGGTTTCCTAAACTAGAAAGTTTCCAAAAATAGAAAGTTTCCAAAAATAGAAAGTTTCCAAAAATAGAAAGTTTCCAAAAATAGAAAGTTTCCAAAAATAGAAAGTTTCTAAAAATAGAAAGTTTCCAAAAATAGAAAGTTTCCAAAAATAGAAAGTTTCCAAAAATAGAAAGTTCCCAAAAATAGATTTACTGCTTAAAATAGATAAGTTTCTAAAAATAGAAAGTTTCCATAAATAGATTAGCTGCCTTAATTAAATAAGTTTCCATAAATAGATTAGCTGCCTGAAATAAATAAGTTTCTAAAAATAGAAGGTTTCCATAAATAGATTAGCTGTCTTATTTAATTAAGTTTCTAAAAATAGAAAGTTTCCATAATTAGAAATAAGCTGATTAAATAAGCTAAGTATATAAGCCTAAGTGTTTTCATGATTATTTTCTAAGTCATATGATATAGTGTATAGTTTAATAATTAATTCATGTAATTAAATTAAACTATAGGTTAAAATATTTAATTAAAGTATAACATGTTTTTAATTAAATAAGTTAAATACTTAGGTTAAAATATGTATTATTATATATTAATAATATAACCTAAGTCATGTTAATTAATTAATTATATCCATGGTTTTAAATAATTAATTAATTATTAGTCTTAAATATATAAATACTTAGGTTAAAATAATTTCATGATCATTAATAATTAAATAACCTAAGTCATGTTATTAAATTAATCACATCATTTTATTAATTTAATTTTAACATAAGTTCATAAACATAAAAAAAAACTAACATACACCATGAACCGGATCTAGACTAAAAAGCATGAACCGGACATGAAATCGACACCGTACCCCGAACCAACTCGGGGTACCTCTTGTTTCACTGCTGCCGTGGGACCCACACGCACCAACCAAGACCATATGGTCTTGGTGGTGGTCAGCTTGGCAAGCCGAAACCCATTCGGGTTCGGTTGTAGCCTGCGGCCAAAACAAACACTCCTTAAAAACACCCTTTTGATTTTATTTAACACCAAATCATGTTAGATCCATGTTTAATTATTATGTTTTTATAAAAACAACACATGTTCATAATTTATAAGAAGATTAAATCAAAAGAAAAGGTGTAAAAAGGTTTTACCGAATTCGTGGATCAAAAGGACAAAGAACCAAAACGATCAATCACTAAAACTTCAAGATCCAAGATCAAAATTCACCTTCTATGGTGGTTGTAGGGTGGCGGCACAAAAGACAAGGAAGAGGAGGTTTTAGGTTTTCTTAAAATCTTCTATGAATGTTTAATTGAGTAGTAAAAATAAACATAACCCCTTTTAGTAAATTTGACAAATGGGCTTGGCCCATTTGTCCTTGTTGGCCGCGGGTAGGGACCCCACTTGGGGTACCCGTACCTTTTTATGTGTCTCGTTATTAAGTTAAACGTTTGAGATTATTTATGTTCGTGTTTTAAATGTTCTCGTTACGTAAATACCGTGGCCTAATATATTTAATTACGCTCGTAATAAATATATATACGTAATTAATAATAGTTCGTGTTTTAATTACGTTCATGATTTCATGATCGCATGTTCGTGATTAATTATCGTCAATAATTATTACATGATCGTGCGTAGTAAATACTTATCGTGTTCTAACACGTACGTAATACGTAAACTCCTAACACGTAATCGTAATCATGCTATATTAGGAAAGTTTTAATCTAGTACGTACGATCCTAAGGGTACTATGCATGGTAAAAGCATGCGGGTTTTACAGTTGCAATGTTGTCCTATAAATACTGGATCATTTCTAGGTTTTCTTTTAACCCTTTTTGCACAGTTTCTTCAAATACATCTTTAAACCCTTGATTAGTTAGTTTAGATTAATCTTGTTTAAGATGTGATTCTCTCCTTCAATCTCCTCATCCTCTTAGGTGCAAAGAGAATATCACTCACACACTTGTGATGTGATTAAAGATGAAGTCTTGATAAAGATCATCATGTTCATCATTTTTATTTGTGTCTTGTGTAGATCCAATGTATATGTGTATACTTGGATCAATCTTGTGTAGATCCAATGTTATATGGGTATACTTGGATCAATATTGTGTAGATCCAATGTATTTGTGAATACTTGGATTAGTTGTGTTAATCCATTGTATTTGTGAATACTTGGATTAAGTCTTGTGTAAATCCATTGTATATGTGTATACTTGGATTTATGTTGTGTAGATCCAAGTTACATGTGTAAACTTGGATATGTGTTTTATTGAGTTGTAATAAGTAAGAGTTGTGAGTTCTCACTAAACTATAAAGTGATGTGGTTGTGTCTTGTGAGTTCTCACTAAACTATAAAGTGATGTAGTTGTGTCTAGTGAAGTTCTCACTTAGCTTCAAAGTGAAGAGTCGTGAAGATTTGTTCTACCTTTCGATTAGAACTCGACATCTAGCCTTGTGTCGTAAAATGGTGAAGTAGGCAACGTTGTGAAGACTGGTTCTAGCTTTCGATTAGAACTCAACATCTAGCCTTGTGTCGTTAAATGGTGAAGTGGGCAACATTGTGTAGATTGGTCCTACCTAAGATTAGGACTCGACATCTAGCTTAGTGCCGGAAATGTGTAAGCGATGTGTATGGTTTTCTACGCCTTGAAAGGAGTTTTGTTGACTAGTGAAGTAACTCTCGAGTAAGGTGTACTCGAGGAGTGGAGTAGGGCGAAGAGGAGCTTCGTGACCGAACCACTATAAATCATCGTGTCGGTACTTTCCTTTACATTTATGTCTTTACTATTATAGATGTATTTATACGTTGTGTGTTGTGTGCATCTCATAATTTAAACATCTAAGTTGCGGAAAAGCTAAGGCTTAGTACGTGTGTGCTTCGTGTTTAGATTATGGTCAAGTGTGCATCCTTTAGTCTAAACATCTTAGTTGCAGAAAAGCTAAGGCTTAGTACGTGTGTGCTTAGTGTTTAGACTATTGCTTGATTTACACTTGATTTGATGTGTTTGTGTGTTTCCTTACTTATAGCTATTATCTATTACAAACACATCTCATATCTAGTCAAGCTTAATTGAGAAATTTGATACAAACGATTGTCAAGGTTTACAACATATCAATATTTGGCATCCATTGTAGGCGGTTCTTTATTGAGCCCGCGGTTCTTTATTGATAAGGAACCACGGTGATATTTAAGGAACCGTGACAAGTGGAATATACGAAATGTTTGAAAATGAACTAGAAACTATTCAACCCCCCCCCTTCTAGTTTCTACAATTGGTATCAGAGCGAGGTTATTAAAGATCTTCGAAGTATATTGTACTTTAAAGCTTGGATCGATATTTGGTCTCTTTTTTTCAAAACAAATGGTTTTAAAAAAAAATGAAAGCGGTTTTTAAAAATAGAGACGATCTTTGTATCAAATTGTTCATGAAGAGTGATTACTTATGAAATGTGTTTTGTTGTTTTATTCGTACAAGTTTTGGTGTTAAATAAACTTTGTATAATAGCTTGAATTAAATCTTTTCATGTTTGGAAGTATAAAAATCTTTTGTGTCATAATTAACTCTAAAATACGAGTTTTATCTGTCTAAAATGATTTTTTAGAGTTCTAAGTCCTTCCAAAAAGTTACCAAATGATTTTGGCCAAAACCCCCATTTTTGTCCTCTGGACGCGGTTCTTTATCTATTCCCCACGGTTCCTTATCAATAAGGAACCGCGGTCAGTCCAACACAGATTTTTGAAAACTTTGAAAAATCATATAAAATCAACCGTAAGTCCGTAGAAGTCGTGCCACCCGTCATTTCAAACGTAATTGAATTTTCTTTAAACTAAAAATGCTTCCAAACCTTTATTAAAACTTTAAAATTTGGATGGTTTCTAAGTTCCATACTTTGTCCAAAGTATTGAGCGTCGGTTTGTCGTAAAACTTGTGTTTTACTCTTTTCTATTAAGTTGGACATCTCTTGGTGATATATCTTTGAAAATTGATATATTTACAAAGTGTTAAACTTAATTAAATTTTAAATGGGTCAAAGACTATTTTCAATTAAAATCAAGCTATGAATACTTTATTGTATCTAACACTCAAAACATGGACGAATGCTTTTATGTGTTAAGCTAATTGTTTGTGTGTGTTATTATTATACGTAGACATTATTAAGTGTTCCTTGCTATTTGTAGTAGTATTGCTTATATGTCTAGTTTCTTGTGTCTTGCTTGGTATTTGTTAGTATCTAGTTTTTCCTAATTAGGATGTATACTAGATTTCTTGCATTTTAGTTGCAACATTATGTGTGCATTGCATATATGATTAACATCTCTTGGTTTACAAATGTTATATAAACATCTTGTACACCTCGGCATGTTCTTTAACACTTTTAGGTTTGAAAGCTTTGGGAGCTTGTCAAATCTATTGATTTAGGTCGTCTTACTCGATCATTGTGTTATTAGTTCAAGTAGATAAATGTCTCACTATAAAACATGAAACACCCTTTGAAAATCGTAGCTATTTTCTCTTAAAAGAGTGTTTGTGGGAATCAAGAAAGATTTCGATTAAATATCAATGCATTATTCAAACTATGATTGGTATCATTATCGAATCTAATTGACATGTTTTTTAGTGTAGACATGAATGTGGTTTATTAATAATATACATCGGATCATAACTCACACTTGTGTTGATGGTGTTATATTGAATCTACTTGTTCAAGATGTTAGACATATTTTGTTTAATAATTACTTATAATGCACAATAGAGTCAGTTTGATAACTTGGATGTTTCATCCGAAATACTCAAGTAATTTACATTGCTATGCAATTTATAAATGTGTCATTTCCGAAAGACCAATCAAGAGTGTTCCTTTGGTTTGTGTAAACTTTGTTTATACACTTCAAAGTTATTGGCCTCAAGTTCTATTAAGGTAAACAACCTTAACTAGACTTGTTTGACAAGATATTCAATGGTGCATTCTTAACCCTCATTAGGCCATGCATTGTGTCGCCATGCAAGTTTCATCCTTGCTAAACTTTATTAGGGAAATGTTGGAATTACATTTTGTCTAACTTGAGAATGACTACTAGAGAATTTGTGCACTAGGATCTTTTTGACCTAACGGTTGAATTAATTCTATGTGGGAAGTTGAGTTGGTGTATAACTCGTAAAAATGGTCGTGTTTAGCCTTAATTGAGCACCTCTAGTGATAGTCTCATACTCATTCTCTAAATTGGCTAAATGGCTCTTCCTATATATGACTAATGATAATTTACTTTGATGAACTTTGTATGTCATTAGGAGTCTTTTTCTTTTGTAGCCATTAGGTTTTTCTTAACTTTCTTCCTACGTGCTAATTGAACCTATGTGTTTTTCCTTTGTGTGTGTTCTAGTTTTTATTGCTCTTAAGCATGACTTTATGATAAGTTAGACTAGAACATTAGGATTTGCTGAATTGGAAAATCCTCCATTCACCACCTAAACCAAGCCTCTGTAAGCGGTTCTTTAAATAGACCGTGGCTCCATATCAATATGGAACCGCCGGTGGAGATAAAGAACCGCGGGCAGAAGCTCTCAAATTCGGGTTTTTTGAAACTTTCCAATTGTTCCAACACCCTTTGTAATCTTTGTTTCAAACCTTTGATCACTCCCAAAATATCTTGGGCTTTCCCTTTTTAACCCTTTACTACTTTGGATCATCCCCTCACCCTTTTAAACCCTTCTTGTTAGCCATGTTCTTCACACCTCAAACCATTCATCCTTACCCCTTAAACCACCCATTACTACCATGGTTTCTACAAGAACCTCCAATTCATCCAAAACCTCCTCTTCAAAGAGGCACCTCAAAATTAAGATTAATTTACCCAAACTTAACTCTTCACCCTTTTGCCACACCTAAGAATGAGATTGTGCCCACATTCATCTCTTCATCACCCTCACCACCTCTTGCACCATGCAAGACTACCTCAATCCATGGTACCAACCATTCACATGGTTCTACCTCCTCTTCATTCCAATCTAGAATGAATGAGTTAACCTCACCCATCACTCCTAGTACTCTCTTGGATGTGACTACTCAACCTAAACCTATCCAAAGCATTCCCTTTTAGAATGCCTTTGTAGAACCCTTGGTGACTTCACCTTTTACCCCACCAAATTCCGCCACCACCTTGTCTTCTAATTAAGCATGTGTATTGCTTATTAATAAGACACCCAATCTAAGAAAATCTTAGAATTCTAGTGTAACTAAGATTAAAATTATGCTTAAGTTTTAGGCTTGTTTTTTTCGTACATCTTTGTATGATCTTTATTCTCTTGTATTTCCTTTCATGTTTTTCAACATGATTTTTCTTTGAGTCTTGGATCTCGTTTTTTCTCGTGATCTTTCTTTTCTTATTTATTTTCTCACTCGATTGTCAAGGAAGGTTAGATTTATATCTAATTCCTCTCCTAGTAAGATTGACAACTTAAATATTTCTTTTGAAATAATCAAGTAATTTTAACTTGCAATTGCAATTGTTAAAAGTCATATCCGAAGCATTGACCTTCAATCCATTTAGCATCTTATGTTAAACTGTTTGACCACGTGATTTTCCTTTGAGTCGATAATCGGTTTTGGACACCCAATGTCCACGGTTCCTCAAATAACCTTGGGTCTAATTATTGATAATGAACCACGGACCTATTTAACGAACCGCGACCATTGAGTCCCTTTGTTCGTTTTGGTCTTTTTCTCTTTTGACGAGTTTTCTTGAAGATTCCTTCTTTTCTTCTCTTTTGAGTTTATTCTCTAGTTTCATGAAGTTATCCTTAACTTCTTTGTTGAGTCTCTCTCAATTCATTTTAATCATGTTCTTCTAAGTCGAGTCTCTTTCTTCTAGTCTTTCTAAACTAAGTTGAGTCGAGCCTTACCCTTTCCTCATCATGTAATTGTTCTTTGAACATCCATAATGATTGAGAAGAGCTACGAAACTTTGAGCATGTAGTTTATCGTATGCTAAACACCATTTGGTGTCGACATTCATACGCATTTTTGCCTATAATATCCTATATCCCGAATTTTTCTTAAAGCGTCGATTTATCCGCTTTTGGTTTTCCTTTATTTTTTGGGTCAAAAATGTCTCTAGGTTGAGATATTTTTGTTCCTCTTTTTGAGAGTTGATTGCGGTTAAAATTTACAATTGGTATGAGTGATTCCATCAATTCTAAGTTTTTAACCCCTTGAGATGATATCTTCAAATTCTTGGATGTTTCTTTTCTATCTCTATTCCAACAATTGTGAATTGATCTTATCAAGATCCTCTCCTTTGATTTGTTTTTGGATTGATAGCATCGCATGCACACTTCTTTGCTTATCATTGTTTGTGCAAACGACTTGTTTATCATCCCCATTTGGGTGACATCTCTTTTTATATATGCTCTTGTCTACTAACCTTATTTTGTAGGACACTTCTAACCCATTTTTGTAGCTCGTCACTATTCTTGCTTTGTTGGTGCCTCAAGCAAGGGGGAGCTCATATCAAGGGGAGCATTTGCAAGAGTTCAAGTCATTACATTTGCGATCGTTGACTCACTCAAATTGCATTCATCGAACATCTTGCAAGTAATGCATTTTGGACACTCTTAGATAAGCATATTATTATGCTTGGAGTTGGTTAACCTATGGTGATTGAAGACTTCACTAGGATGACGCAAGCTCAATATTTTTGTATGATGGGTTTACGGATTGGATTCTCGCCTCTCAAACGGCAACCACTATGGATGATTAGAATTTTGGATGCATGTTCTCTCGAAGTCAATCCTCCTCTTCTACAAATGAAGACTACCTTTTTGATTCGACAAAAGGGGGAGAAGTAAGTGTAAACGAGTAACTTATGCATTTTAATATGTGTTGCGGTTTACTTGTTTGTCATCATCAAAAAGGGGAGATTGTTAGTGAAAACATTACGATGCTTTGTCGATATAATCTCTTTATGTTTTGTTGATGACAAACGTATAATTCACAATACATTATGTAAAATGTTAAGGTACTCGTAATCACTCAAGAATACATTTGTATACTTCTCTCGACACCTCCAAGATCGCATTCGGCATGAATCACTCAAGGTATGTACAAACATGTCATTAACCTAACTAAGTGATCAAGGATTAATATTTTCTTAAAACTCACTTTTATACAAAGTGACAAAGTAATTTTAAATTAACTTTATTTTTAAGAAAATGTTATATTAAAAAGAAAAATGGAAATTTGAATTTGGAATATTCCAAAGAATATTCTCTAAGGTATATTCCAAAGAATATTCTTTAATTTAAATTTGACATATTCCATATGCCAAAGGAATATCCTTTGAGGGTATAAACTATCCTAGATGGCACATCCCCACTAAAGGACAAATTTGCACGGACTCCAACGCGGAGGTTCCTTAAAGGAACCCGCGGTTCCTTATTGATAAGGTACCGCGGGTAGAGATAAGGAACCACGGGTGTTTTTGACCGTTGCAATGTTGTCCTATAAATAGTGGATCATTTCCAGGTTTTCTTTTAACCCTTTTTGCACAGTTTCTTCAAATATATCTTTAAACCCTTGATTAGTTAGTTTAGATTAATATTGTTTAAGATGTGATTCTCTCCTTCAATCTCCTCATCCTCTTAAGTGCCAAGAGAAGATCACTCACACACTTGTGATGTGATTAAAGATGAAGTCTTGATGAAGATCATCATGTTCATCATTTTTATTTGTGTCTTGTGTAGATCCAATGTATATGTGTATACTTGGATCAATCTTGTGTAGATCCAATGTATATGGGTATACTTGGATCAATATTGTGTAGATCCAATGTATTTGTGAATACTTGGATTAGTTGTGTTAATCCATTGTATTTGTGAATACTTAGATTAAGTCTTGTGTAAATCCATTGTATATGTGTATACTTGGATTTATGTTGTGTAGATCCAAGTTACATGTGTACACTTGGATATGTGTTTTATTGAGTTGTAATATGTAAGAGTTGTGAGTTCTCACTAAACTATAAAGTGGTGTGGTTGTGTCTTGTGAGTTCTCACTAAACTATAAAGTGATGTAGTTGTGTCTAGTGAAGTTCTCACTTAGCTTCAAAGTGATCGTGAAGATTGGTTCTACCTTTCGATTAGAACTCGACATCTAGCCTTGTGTCGTAAAATGGTGAAGTAGGCAACGTTGTGAAGATTGGTTATAGCTTTCGATTAGAACTCGACATCTAGCCTTGTGGCGTTAAATGGTGAAGTGGGCAACGTTGTGTAGATTGGTCCTACCTAAGATTAGGACTCGACATCTAGCTTAGTGTCGAAAATGTGTAAGCGACGTGTATGGTTTTCTCCGCCTTGAAAGGAGTTTTGTTGACTAGTGAAGTAACTCTCGATTAAGGTGTACTCGAGGAGTGGAGTAGGGCGAAGAGGAGCTTCGTGACCGAACCACTATAAATCATCGTGTCGTTACTTTCCTTTACATTTATGTCTTTACTATTATAGATGTATTTATATGTTGTGTGTTGTGTGCATCTCATAATCTAAACATCTAAGTTGCGGAAAAGCTAAGGCTTAGTACGTGTGTGCTTCGTGTTTAGATTATGGTCAAGTGTGCATCCTTTAGTCTAAACATCTTAGTTGCGGAAAAGCTAAGGCTTAGTACGTGTGTGCTTAGTGTTTAGACTATTGCTTGATGTACACTTGATTTGATTTGTTTGTGTGTTTCCTTACTTATAGCTATTATCTATTACAAACACATCTCATATCTAGTCAAGCTTAATTGAGAATTTGATACAAACGATTGTCAAGGTTTACAACGTATCAATATTTGGCATCCATTATAGGCGGTTATTTATTGAGCCCGCGGTTCTTTATTGATAAGGAACCGCAGTGATATTTAAGGAACCGCGGCTAGTGGAATAAACGAAATGTTTGAAAATGAACTAGAAACTATTCAACCTCCCCTTCTAGTTTCTACACGAACATTAATTTGACATCTAGTGAGAAGACAAATTAACATAAATATGTCCTTTACGAATCAATTCATCGTTCTTGTGACTCAAGCTTTCACTATTGTTGATTGAAGAATGGTGGAGAAGTAAATCTCTAACTACCCAATATCTTGCTGAAGAAGTATAAAAGCACAACAAGTCTTGAAATTGTTCACAATTTCAAGTGCGTGTGACACTGAGCACTACAATGTAATTCCTGAACGTGATAGTTATCTAGATCTTCAACCAACCACCCTAACCCAGAGACTAGATAATCCAACATTATCCATAACTACAAATGCGTGTGACACTAACCATTAAAATGTAATTCCTGAACGTGATTGTTATCCGGGTCTTCAACCAATCACCCGTAACCTAGAAACTAGATAATCCAGTTCGTACTCATAAAGCATTAAGGTTAAGCAATTTATCTTTCAAAGCCATGCAACCAACCAACCTCAACTTTAAAGATAAAATAACTGCACTCCTTTGATAAATCTCACTTCAATTACAAATAATAATACCCGGTAAACGTCGTAGCTACTTCAAAATATTAATGTCGGATCTAGACATTAAAAATTCCATGATTCTTTATCAACTTCTATCCCGGTCTCGTTGTCACTTAAAACAGTTGTCACATAGTCAATTTAATAATCGTCACCTATAACTAAATCCATAATATCCATAACAACCCGCAAACCATAACATCCAAAAGAAATGAGCAACTTTTAAACGTATCTTTTACTCGTCTATCTACATTCGGAAAATATGTACTCACTCCCAAAAACATATGCCTCATGCCTCCACATCATTTCATGATCATCAGACGAAGTAATAACATCCAATTCATAAAAAACCTACATCCTTCGTTCGACTTCATTGAACCATAACTACGAGTGATATAATCGAATAACACCGAAACCCTTCAATTATTTGGTATCCCCAATATAAAAAACAAACATCATATCATCTGAAGTCAACAAATGTCTCATTCTATTTATATTTTCACAAGTAATGCTCGATTAAAATATATGTGTTCCTTTGTTTGCTACTGTTCAAACGATAACTTATCTGCATAGACACGACTTCAAGATCAATTAAGGGTCTCGGGTAGATTTGGTTTGTTTAATATCATGTTAATTGTTTTCTTTTTGTTTGAATTAAAGAGTTGATTATAACTTCATAGCTATAAATCTTTATTGACATTTAAAAATTTAAAAGAATCATATATCGAAGGGTCGAGGAGACTCGAAGTATGTAAAGACAAGTGATGTGTCGATAAAGTGTCGGTGTATTTTAATTAATACGTTGTAGAGCAAATTTAGGAAATTATCTTTAGGAAAAGGTAATAATCCAAAAATAAGCTAAAGACGGATTAATTAAACACGGGAGTGATCTCGGTTCGTTGTACACAAGGAAATTGTGAATTTAAGACTTTTGATTTGAAATAGACAATTGATTTGAATTTGTTTTCGGTTTTTATCTAAGATAATCCTACAAATTTTAAACCTATAGTGCATGAACCGTTTCCCAAAATTAAATCTAAAAGACAAATTAAACTATTATATTTTTTTTACTTTTACTTTATTAATTGTAACAAAAGCATATTTAAACACTATTATTTTATTTTTATATTAGAATCAAACTTTTTAAACAAAATTATAAAATCAAAATTGTTTAAAACAAAATTATTTAAAACTATATTAATTTTAAAAGTAATAAAATATTTATTTATTTATTATATTATTTTTTTAAACTGTATTTAATTTTATTTAAACTAATTATTTTTACAAAATTTTAATTAAACAATCTATTACTTTAAGTAATTAAGAAATATCTTTAAACTTTAAAACAAAATTAAATGTATATAAGAAACGTATTAAAAATAAAGTGACTCAACAATTAACGAAAGTATATTAATTACTATTAGAAGAGTTATACTAAAAAGAAATCCTAGCTCAGTTGGCTAACTTGTTGGACCTTGAACCGTGAGGTCACGAGTTCGATTCCACAGGAGTGGAGTTTTTTTAGATATATCTTTATTTTGGAGAGCAGGTTGTGATAAAATCAGCAAACCAAATATCCCCAATACGAATCAGTTACACAGATCAGAGTTAACTATTAGCGAATTTAAACAGCCAATCAAAATTACCAGACACTCAAATGCAACATAGATTACTAAACCAACGATAAAACGAGGCATAAAAGTACAGCAACTTAATATATTAGTACAAAACACATAGAACTGCTAGAACATTATCCCATCTAGATACAAGCATATTTAAAGTAAATACAACAAGAATATAACCAATTTTTAACAGCAAATCTCAATTCAGCAGATCATGTTTATCAGTTTAAACCATAAACTTTTAGTACAAGCAGATTATCCTATCTAATACCCACAAACAGGATCCGAATTCAGATTTAATGTCTACAGACTCCAAAAGCATATAAACTTGACACTAAAATGTCTCGATAGCGAAAACAAATAACAAGAACCAATTATAACAAAGAAATAAGTAACTCATTCAGCAAATCCTTTTAGTTAAAATGAGAAGCCAAAATTATTTTTAAAATCAGATAAAGTAATCAGTAAAAAAGCAGATCTAGTCAATCATTTAGAATATGCAATAACCATATCAGCAATTCATAAACAAATTAGGCTAAACAGATTCAAACTAACATATATGTTTTATAAATTTAGATTTCCATTGATTCAAACTAACAGCATTTATAATCAAACTAAAGCAGGACTATAAAAACTTAATCAAAATACAGATACAAACATAACTGATTAATAAACCAAATCAAAACCATAAATCATAACATTTAACAGATTTAACAAAAATTTAACATACAAACAAATTACACTGAAAGCTTAATACATAAAAGTGCTTAACCATTTACGGAGAAACCTTTGATGTAGAAGGTTTGGCGCTGAGCCACCTTATAACCTAAATCGACACCATCAATCATTTCGAATTACCATCCATTATCTCAAACTATCATCAAAACGACATCAAACCACCATCAAACAAACTCTCGTCCCAACAATATTGCTCGAACAACAACTTATTTTAACTAATCCAGTTGGGATAAGTTTATGCCCAATCTTACTCCATTACTCAAATAAGCTATTTATATATCACTTTATAAAGTTAGAAAGTGTAATTAAATTTTCACAGTAAAATTAAAACTTTAGATAAGAAGATCATAAAACTAAAAATCACCTTTATTAATTTGAATCAAAAATTACAATACTAAGTAAAAGTAAATTACAAATTCATAACTAAAAAATAACATAATAACAGTAAGCAAGAAAGGGATACTTTTATAAGAAAAACTAATGGGTATTTATTGCAAACCCGAGAGGTTGATTGTTGAGGAAGAATGATTTGTGGCCTTTGAATCTTCTTATTCTTCTCTCTTTCATCTTGTTATGATCCAAGGGTTGTGATTTACCCTTGGTCACATGGATTGCCAACCTGGCATTCTCTTGTGCTTGTTGTGCTTGTTTCTTGATGATGTGGAAGTATATGATTGGATTGATGATTGGTGGTAGTCAAATCCACCTATCATTGTTGAGATATGACGCAGATGGATGCCACGTAGACCTTGGTGCCATCATCTTCCTCCCGATATACTTGGGAATTAATTGGAACGCGTGGCTCTTATTTGCCCAAGATTTGGAAACCCCCAAATGCTAGGGTTCTTCATTGCTGCATATGTTTATCCCTCTTTCTTTCTTTCACTCGCGTCTCAATTTTTTTTCTTTGTTATCTTTGTTTTTGACGAAAAGTTTGACCTCTCCAAGTATATACATACTCCACCGTCCTATCTTTTCATGGGCTTGGACTATCTTATTTTCCACCGTTTCTTTATTTGTGTAGTTGGGCTTGGGCCCAACTTTCATCCGCCTCTTTATGTTACTTGTAAATGGGCTTTCATCAAATAGATAACTTCCCTATTGTTTACTAATGGGATTTAAGGCCCATTAACCTAATGTGGGACCCACAAAGGACCATTAAACTTGATAAATCCCAATCCTCAGATAAAAACTATCTTGATTTCTGGCTTCTTGAAATTATCTTCAAAATCGTGTCGGTTTTGCTGGTTTTGTGAACTTGGTACCTACACACATGAAACGAACAAAACAAACATATACAATGATAATATCATATGTTTTATGCATTTTAAGTCCTTTTTATGCTATAATTGATATGAGTAATTTCACTCATATCAACAAGCCATTGTTGTAATATATAGAGAGAAAGCTAAAGAGAAACAAATGTGTATAAATAAAGAAAATAATACAAGTCTCACCACTATATGGAAGCCATATAGTGGTATTTATACTACATACGCCTATAAGGTTGACTAACTTAACTAATTTAGTCCTTGTATATGCAGTAATGATAAACCATGGCAAATTCGTATGTCGTCACATAAAATGTAACATAAATTAAGGGGTATTTGGTTTGCTAATATTGTGTATAATTTATACATGGCATCAGAGAGCATGATCTCTATCTAACGATTCTTGAAAATTAAGGCTTGTTTATTTTAGGGGTTTTATGTTTCTTGGGTTCTGATTGTTGTGCGGAGGTTGTTCTTGGTGTTGATACAAAAGTTGGATGGGTCACGCTTGACCCGAATTAGGCTTAATTCAGGTGTTTTAGGACTCCAACTCTTGCACCAAGTGAACGTGTACGAAGACCATGCACACTAAATAACAGACACTGTTAGGCTTACCGTGGGAATGTATCCCACGATTAGACTCTAGCGTGAGAGTAAGTAATCGGTTTGATTGAGTAATCGGTGAAGGTTTAGAGATTGTATGAATCGTACCTTTGTGGAACCTCGAGGGTTCCTTTTATACCCGGTGAAACACTAGTTGGGCTTCCCTAAACTTGCAGCCTAAGCAAAAGATAATTACCATATACACTTAGATCCTTATCACGTAAATAGGAGAGTGTATATCCTCTTAGCTTAGGTAAATCATAATCCTAATTAGATTATGATTTTGTCTGATCCTGTCCGCGTGCGGCCAAGATGTCGTTGTTAAGAAGCCGCGTGCGACAACGACTCAATGGGCCTCGTGGGCTTCAGCGCTGTCATCCATAGCCTACACATAATGGATTGGATATGAGTAGTACCCGTGGGTCAGGCTTATGGCCCAACTAGGGACTATACGTCATCATGTCCCCGGACTAGTGTCGCAAGGCGTGCCGCATCTACTAGACTAACGAAAAATACAGTCGTACCTAAAATTAAGTTGTTTGGAAAATTCGAGGTGTAACAAAGAAGTTTCAAATTCTCCCGCTAAAACATGTACCTACCTCCCCTTTATCCCCTTATGTTGGGAATCGGGAAAAGTGTATGACATATGTGGCTACCGATTCATCTTCTATCGTTGAAATGTACAAGTAGATTACACGCGACATACATTCTTGCGTATAAACAGTAAACCCTAGAGGCATTAATACCCCCAACCTCCATTTCAATGTATTACACACAGTAAAAATTTCCTTTGCCACCATTATCAAACCTTCATATCCATTTGCATCTTCTACCATAATCAACCACAAATTACTGCGACACCAATCGTGCCTCACACCTTCAAGAAGGTACAACAACTATTTGACATAACCTCGCGAATCTCAGACAAAGAATTACTCAATTCACCACAAAATATCACATCCCCGATAACCTTCAACTTTAAGTACCAGGTCCTTAGGCCCACATAGGGAGTTTTCCCCCGGGAAAGTAGGAGTATACACAAATTTTTTTGAATTCGCCAATAATCGTATACCGCTATCGAGGTTTATAGTGGATATCTCAAGCTTTTATGACATCCATGTATCGCATCTCCATTGCATAGGCGCAACAAAAATATCCAACTTTAAAATCAACTACTGCGTACTTGACATAGATCTGACGATAAACCTTTTTCGCGCGTTCTTTCGTCTATCCTGGGTCAATGGTTAGATATGTTTCTCAAAACGATCGGGTCCACTCCAGTGCTACGAGGTGAAACTTGATTCTCTAAAAAACTAGAACAACAGATGCTTCTGGATAGACAACATCATCTTCCCCTATGAATATGATTTTATAACCCCAGAAACCATGATAAAAGATGGACAGCCTGAATCAGGGACATACATCACCGAAGATGCCGCAACAATCAACACGAACCGTATCCCTATACAGGTTACCCTAAAGCATTGTTGTACGCTATTGGACTCAGCCAAAATATTATCATGCGCGGCGATCAAGTCCCACAATTTTACGATAGGAAACGCTGGGTGAGCTGCGTTTCGCGTTTCGGATCGTTCGTACCGAAACGCGGTACGATCGCGACTCAGATCGCTCGGGATCGCGATCTGGATCGTCAATTTCAGCGTACCGGTCAACGTCAGTCAACGGTTTGATTTTCGTGGTGTTTTCCGGTGGTGTGGTTTTATGGAGGAAAAAGGGTAAAGTCGGCTGAAGGAAATAAAAGAGAGAGAGAAGATAAAAGGATAGGGTTTTATATTTTGTATCTATCTGTTTTGTCTGAACATGTAATATGGTTTTATTTTTGTTTGCTTTTTCTGGCCCAATTAATAAACTCAGACTATTGGGCTTTTATTTTGACCCAAGAACATAATATTGTAAATACATTGAACTCCACTTACTCATATACTATATACTAGGGTATATAATTGTTTTAAACGTTTGTAAATATATAACACAGTACACCGTACCAAATTATCTGGTACACCGTACCCTAGCGTACCAAAATGAGCCTACCCCCTTCGTACCGAATTTTAAGGATCCCGCGTACCGCGTTTCCGTTTCCCGTACCCGTACCGAAGCGTACCGCGTTTCGTGTGACTATGCTTCCAATTTTCCTTCATATGTACGCATGCATCATGCTAAAAGTCATACCACACATTTTTTATCACAGAGATAAGTCTTTATCAGCTAGTAAGACGCCAACATCCAAAAGCCATGACCATGCGACCCCGCCAACGAACAGCAGAGGAACTACCACTACGGATAACTGTTGGTGGTCGCACCATGGATATAGAAGTACAAGAACTAAGACCACCACGAGTGATGGTGGGAGGAAGGCTAGTACTAAGCCCCACTTCTATTTGCAGTGTACCTGGGTATGTAGAGATGCACTCTTCAGAAGAAGACAAAAATACTAGTGCGGTTCTAATGGAATCGTCTGAGAATGAAACGGCCCTTGAAGAATATGAGCCTATGGGTACAACGACCGTGCATCCGATCCACAAAAGACCAAGGGAAACGTCTATCGACCCCGCCAACGAACAGCAGAGGAACTACCACTACGGATAACTGTTGGTGGTCGCACCATGGATATAGAAGTACAAGAACTAAGACCACCACGAGTGGTGGTGGGAGGAAGGCTAGTACTAAGCCCCACTTCTATTTGCAGTGTACCTGGGTATGTAGAGATGCACTCTTCAGAAGAAGACAAAAATACTAGTGCGGTTCTAATGGAATCGTCTGAGAATGAAACGGCCCTTGAAGAATATGAGCCTATGGGTACAACGACCGTGCATCCGATCCACAAAAGACCAAGGGAAACGTCTATCGACCCCCCCCCCCCCCCAAAATAGAACGGAGAGAGTTTGTAGAACCATGGAAATGAATGTCCCTTCGTCGTCGTCCGCAGACCATTTCCATGAAACGAGCTCCTCATATTCTTCCATGAAAATCCCTTCACAAAATGAATAGCATATGTACGACATCTATTTCATATAGCCCCATAATTGTCCATCCTCACATTGTATTTCAGAAAGATCTAACCCTTCTTATCTTTCTATACTACAGAGGGGATGCGGAGAAGATTTCAACAACAAATGTTTCTACTATTCCAATGCCTGGCGCACAAGATGCTACAATAAGTACGCGCTCAGATGAAGACACCAGAATTGCACCAAATGCAACTACTTCAACATCTCACACAGATGTTTTTATCCCTCAGTGGCGAGTATCGTCATCATGCGACTTCACTGAATCCCAGGATTGTAAGAACTTTCTAGACAACATTGTTCCCCCTGGGTGCTCTCAGCTTCTAGAATTTCTTTCAAACGACCTATTAGTAAAGGAAGCAACCGTGACTAGGGGTGTCAAACGGGTTATCGGGTCGGGTTTAGGGCTTATCGAATCGGGTCTTATCGGGTTTTGATCAAATAAAAACTGACCCGCAACCCGACCCTATAAGATATCAGGTCTATCGAATTGCGGGTTATCGGGGCGGCCTTATCGGGTTATCAGGTTCCTGCTAATCTCAGATCACAATTTACTTTATTTAATAAATACAATTCAGTATGAAATTAACTTCAATATTTGATCACCATGACATTTGTATTTCTTTTTTTTTTTTGTAATATATAACGAACAAAATAGAAAAAATATTACCAGTATTGAACTACATGCTGAATTTTTGTTGACATTAGGCGTTTTAGTTGGCCTCAAACCCATAAAATGAAAATGGTTAGCTAACTGACACAACTTGTGGTATACTAGAATATACTATTGGTGCAAAATTTCACATCTTATGTTGTGACTTATACTAATTACAAAATGTGTCGAACTGATCGACTATGAAACATTAGACACATCTAAAAAGATATTGACTTCAAATGTGATTTTATAGATTATCGAGTTTATCGGGTTAACCCGATAACAAATTCATTAAAACCCTAACCCGACCCTATAAGTTTATCGGGTCTATCGGTTAACCCGATAAACCCGATAAGATAAGTTTGATCCAATTCAACCCAACCCTATAAGGCTTTATCGGGTTCGAGTCAGGTCGGGTTGACCCATTTGACACCCCTAACTGTGTCTGCTACCCATGAAGTTACACTACTGTCCCATTTGAAGAAAATATTTTCAGAATTAACGCATCGAGCTGAGGCCACGACTGTAGAACATGCCAGAATAATGGAAGAGAAAAATACCGAACTGGCGCGTTTAAAAGTGAGGCTAGCGTTGGCTGAAGCTACAACCAGGATGAATGCAGATACCATCCAGTCACTCCAAGACGAGAAAATCAAACTTTTGGATTCTTTAAGCCAAGAGCGTATAAAACTGAGAAGCAGCAATCAGACAACCGGTGGGCCACACGACAATTAGAAGAATGCAAAAACAAGTTCTTTGCCAATATTGATGACTTGAACGCAAGGCTTCAACAACAAATAAGTGAGCACAAGACAAAGATCCAGCGCTTGAGCATTGAATTTGATGAGGATCTATACCCTCATCTTGCATCTATCACATCATAGAGACAGTGGTTGATTCGATATGGCCTCCCCATAGCTGCCAAGGGTGCGACGGAGTGTCCCAATATTCGAGAGGCCTATACTCATGCGATAATTGCGGCCATAGCAGAAGGTCAGAGCATAGCAATAGTGTGTGCTTCAAAGGATGGGCTTCTAAATAAAAGTTTAGATCAGGTACCCCTTTACGACCCCCTGGCGCTAAATGAACTAGATGTTGCCCTTGCAGATTTGAAAAATGCGATCTCCCTCTAATAAAGATGGTAGAGCCGAACCAGTACTAGCCCATTAGTGTAATAATGAAAGGCCTCACACTGGAAAGGCACATGATGGAAGACGCCGAAGAACAACATGATTACCACCTCAAGTCGGACATTTCTCAGTTGAAAGTACGGACCCGAGCTGAACCTCGTGATAGTGTGGAAGCTTCCAGAGTAGTCAAAGAAACATCCTAGGAAAAAATGTTGAAATACCACGCGAAACGTGCATCCAAGAGAAAAGATCTGAAGAAAGCCATTATTGGTCTAGGCACGACGCATCCACCTCGACCTGATGGTGTAGTTGTTAGCGTGCCTACTATCTCTGTACGTGATGATCGGATCAAGATATGGAAAGAGTGCTGAATGAACATACTATTTCTTCATCCAATGTCCTTCCGCATAGATTGAAGATGTCGCTTTCTACATGAGACTTGTTGTAAATATCTATCTAGGTGATGAGCCCAACGTCTACCCCACCTATCATTATGCCCATAATCTATTTGTCTTTTTTCAGCTACTTTTTTTTTTTTTTTTTTTTTTTTTTTTTTTTTTTTTAGAACGGCACCTCAATCTCACTGAAATCCGACCCCCGAGTTATACCATCCATAACGGGCAGGCCCCGGGACCCGAACCACTAGGGGAAACCCCTAGAACTCACGGCTTCGCACTAAGGAGGAAAATCATGAATTCTTGTCCTTTGCAAGACTTGAAC
Source organism: Glebionis coronaria (assembly GCA_025667525.1). NCBI lineage: Eukaryota > Viridiplantae > Streptophyta > Magnoliopsida > Asterales > Asteraceae > Glebionis > Glebionis coronaria. Next base: position 482,123,076 of record CM046882.1, on the reverse strand, counting down.
CCATGACCAAACCCCCTCCCCAAGCTCCAGGAGGAGCCCAGGTGGCCAACTGCTCTAGAGCGCAATGCTTACACCTTTTTGTGGATAGTTATGCGGCTCATTCTTAGTGCGGCGGACTCTTGAGTCCTTTTTTTCGTTGCAAAATAGTAGACTTAAACATGTAGCACGAGTACGTTACATGAAGTGTATCTCTGCGAACTTATGGGTGAGGAAGATATCATTACGTATGGCATGCAACTACTACCATAAGAGGTGTCATTGAGCCGGCAAGACGTTGTTTGACATGCATAGTATGTCTTTCGCATATCCATCATAGAATGTGTGGCATGCATAACTTACTACAATGTATTTATTATTAAGTTGTCTAACGAGGATACGTGATCCATGGTCGATGGGGTTGCATCCCTCTAACACGACAAGTTAGTACGTTCACTCAATCCTCTTATCTCACGTGGAAATGATAAGTACATGTACACCGGAGGGCCAGATATAAGTATAAAATTTAATAACATTATGTAACTTAGACAATAATCACATAAGCGAAAAAAGTAGAGTGCCGCGGGACTAGCTAGGAACCGCGACATTTTATTAATGCTTACAAGTTTTTGAGTACAAAGAAGAAAAAACTAACACAATATTGAAAAAAAAGAAAATACATGGATATTTTATTGGGAGCTGACTACAACTAAAGAAGAATTCATGCGTGGGCCATAGCCCTCAAATGTAGCACTCTTAAAGTTCGTGGTCCTTCCACAACCTCCATGATTTACCACCACCTAGGTCACATAACTTGTATATGCCATGTCCTGTTACTTCATGTGGGTTTGCTATATATGATCCGGTGGTCTTGGTGGGTGGTGGTAAATGGTGGTAGCCATTGATGAGTTTAGAGAGAGAAGGTTGTGTGTGAAAAAGAAAGAAAATGTATTAAAAGTGAAATCAAAACACAAGCAACACCCCTCCTTGGAAGCCTTGGAGGGGTATATATAGTCACACACCATACTTAACTATACATTGTTTCCTAGTCTAGTCTAAGCGTGTGTGACTATGATAACTAATGGCAATTCTTAAATGTCGTCACATAAAGTGAATTTCCAACAATCTTCCCCCATGGGACGACGTGTAGAATTCCTTACAATATTTTTCCTAACAAGTACATAATGATTAAGAACAAAAGCTTTCATGAAGCGTCCAATGCTGATGATGTCTTCTGAGGCCTTTGACTTCAAGTCTTCAATTCAAAACGACTCATCTTTAAAGTAACTTGTAGTAGAAATACTGTAACGACACGAGCTAAGTAATCCATATACTTATGGTTAAGGAGAAGCTTTTGAATTAACTTCCCCCTAATTCATGCCACATCTTCTTGATGTAGAAGACTTTAAATAGCTTCCCCCTAAACTGACAATCCTCATAAGCAACTTCAAAGCTTTCAATAAAGCTTAGAATGATTAAGCGCACAACGGAATTTAAAAATCAAACCCCATCATATAACATGATAATGTTACTATTAGTGATTGAAAGTAAGAAGCACACCAAGTAGATCAACAACGTCTCTTCTCACGCTTGAATAATTCTTCTGAATTTTTCTTCCCCCTGAGAGTTCAAGTTATGCATACTAGAAAGAATCAAGACATTTCTTCCCCCCACATAGTTGAAGAAAATAAACCAATCCCAAGTATGAAGCTCAAATACTGAAGTAGACACTTTATCCCATTCATGAAGTTGACATCGTAACACCAGAGTCAGTTAAGTCCCGGAAATGCACATATCTTCTTCCGGAGATGCACCAAAGTCAATTAAGTCCCGGAAGTGCATATCTCTCCATATAGGATAATGATGATGAATAATTGCAATATCAAAACAATTAAACATCGAATCAGTAGTGTACCGTTTAGAGATTGATAACGCCACGAGTTAAAACACTGATTTTCTCTGCGGTTATGACAATTGTCTTCCCGGAATGTCTTCAAATCAAAAGAAGGTATGAAGTTCATCACGTGTACTCGTTGTGCGTTTAATGTGTCTTCTTCTTCCCCTTGATGGTTTCGAAACTCGGAACCAACAATAAATCGTACGCACATATACCTGAAATCTCGTGAGAATAATAAATAAAATGAATTATATATTTTGTAAGAATCAGTTGTTGATCGAAATTCTCTACTCATAAACTCTCCATGGCCATCTTTACCAACCCCCTTGTAAGCAATTTGAAGTGACCACTGATAGAATGAACCAGATACATCAAACGTGAAACTGAATAAAAATCCTTCGATCTTGTGACTTAAGCTTGCACAATTGTTGATCCGCGCATCAGTTGGGCATATAAATGACGTTGGGCTTAAACGACAAGTTATCTAGACAAATTTTGTTCTTTAATGACAATTCATTACATAATTTGTTCTAGTTAACGACATTCTCAACACACAACACCAAAGCAAACAAAACACTTAACGCTAAAACGATCTGATATAAGATTCACTTTAACGACACGGCTAGTTTTGATTCTACAAAGACAAGTGATCACGAAGTGGATTTGGTATTATTTATTTGAAGTTGAAGTGGGATTTCATGAAGGCGTCTACTTATTTCATCATCGAGCCTTCCTTCTATTTTTCTACCCCTTTTCTTCAAACCCAGTCTATCGATTGATGACTTGCTTGGGCGATAAAACTTATGATTGAAACTTGAATTATCTAGTTTCCACTGTCAAGGGGTGGATGGTCGACGACATGGATAACTATCATTTTTGGGTGTCACACGCAGTTGCTCGTGTGGATAACTTCAAGAGGTATAAGAGACTTGTTTCTGCACCGTTCTTCAATCGATATAAGTGCAAGCTTAAGTAACAAATTTGGGGGATTGTACTTCAGTTTCAAGTTTGGAATATCGGGTTTACTTCACATGTGGTCACAACAAATAGCCGAATGAATTCGAGGTTGGTAAGTTAGACAGAGAGAGATGGAATCAGCAATCAATTCTCACGGGATATTTATGAGACTCATAACGACAATGGTACTTCATAGTCTAAGCAAAAATATTCCAAAGTTTCTCAACGACTTTCAAAACTTTTCAAGACATTTGCTTAAGACTAAGAGCTTCTCGAGTATATGGACGTCCACGATAATGATGCTTCCGAGAGTTCGAAATCATCATGGGGGAAGATCGTGTACTTTGAAGTAATCGGATCAACTTCCAGGGGGAAGTAGTGTACATGGAATGGTATCTACTTTACCTTATATGATTTTTATGAAGTATTCTGCAGGCGTGAGAAGAATTGTTGCTGATTTCCTGCATGTTACCCCAAACGGATTATCACCAAAACCTAAACGACATGAAACAGTATATGAGCAGTATTATTTGGTGTGGTTCTTCTACAAATTTCCGCTGTGCACTTAAACTGATGAGCTAGAAGATTGTCCAAACTACATCAAAGTGTCAGAATCTGCTAAGATACAGATATTGGTTTGGGGGGAAGCTGATTCAGAAACTTCGTCAAAAAGAAGTCTATGAAGAAAGTTTTTTAAATACATGCTGCATGAATTAGGGGGAAGTTAATCCAAATCATGCATATTACAATTGTTCCACAACAAGCAAAACAAAGAGGATTCAAGCTGAGGTACAAGTTATGAAGACCAAAAGAATTAAAAGACATCCTCAGCATTGGAAGCGCCTTAGAAGACTTTATTTTGTTGTATTTTTACTTGTTAGGAACATTGTAAGTAATTCCGTATGTCTCCACATTGGGGGAAGATTGTTAGCCCTAAAATGTGAGCGCCATTTACGGAATTACCTTAGTTTCATATGGGCAAAACATGGAGGGACTACTATTGACATGTTGTCTAAGTGACCTCTTGTTTAGCCTATATATACCCCTCCATACTTCCATGGAGGGGTGAGGATTCTTCTTACTTGTGTATTTCCCTTTCTCTCTCTAAATACACACACTACATTCAAGCTTTATCTTTCTCTCTCTAAAATGTCTAAATACTTCTTTTATCCTCCCCGACCTCCAGATCACCTCTTGTTAGCTTGAATCTTATTATGTTAACAGACTCTATCTTTATTCTCGTCCGATTAATCAGTTCTTCAAAAGATCTATCAGATTATGGAGTGAATCTTTAATGAATGAATATTTGATTGATTCTTTCTTCAATTATGTATACATGTTTTTCCTTCATCTTTTCTGAAGTTTTGATAGAAGGATTCCTCTACCAACGTAAGACAATCAACTCCATTCGTTAGAACAACTTCCATCGAGTCTCTTCAGTTTAATGTTAGCGAGATTAGTCAACATTTTTATGTTTCGATGCAACAACAAGATGCTATTTGGAACAAGTACTTTTCTTGGTTGGATAATAGGTAACATTTTATTCATGAAATAGATTGGATTGCTATTAGTTTGGATCCGTCAAAATCGATCTATTCGTAAGTATATTCAATCTAATAAGTATCTTGTGTCAGAATTGAAAAATTCTATGTCTATCGCTGGTATCTTTAGTATTTTCTTATTAGTTACATACGTCTACTCTTTAGGTAGAATACCTTCACCCATTTTTAGTAACAAACTGAACAAACTCGACAAAATGGAAGAAGAATAAGAATTTGATAATAATAGCCCGATTAATTATATGTCCGGGGATCGGGTGAAGTTTCAAATAATTGAAAAAAATCAAAAATATGCAGAAAAATGCTTTTTTTTGTTTGAAAAACCTCTTTTGACTTTTTTTCAATTATAACCGATGGAATCCTCCATTACGATACATCAAAAAGAGAAATAAAAATTTAAAGGCTCCGTAAGAAAAGAAGCCTCACAATATCTATCTCCCATCTATCTATTTTCGTTAGTTATTCACTAGAGCAATTATGATCTGGAAGTCGATCCGGGGCAAGTATTCGGATCTATTATGACGTAGCAATGAGGCACTCAACGGACCTTTAAATGAGTGGAATTGGGATATGGATGGAATATAATGAAATAGAGCCACTTCGAGGTTCCCTATGAAATGAGGCATAGAAGGGAGCCATTACGAAGAAGTTCCGGGAGTTACGAAGGAAGCTTCGAGCTCATATTGGTCATGGGTTGAGAACGGGAATGGAACTCTATGAGATAGAATCTCCTGTTGTTCCTCAATAGCTCAGTGGTAGAGCGGTCGGCTGTTAACCGATTGGTCGTAGGTTCGAATCCTCCTTTCAATTTATATATCGAAGATATACTTACGAAGTTGTTCCAATTTATTAATTGGAATTAACCCTATATCGTTGCCCAACTGTGATCGATGCCTCATTTTCTATGGGTTACAAACGGGTTCAATTCCTTTTGCGTGTCATTTGAACTCGATTTAATTTGGTTTGTGAAAAACTTAGATATGATTCCGCAAAGAATAAAAAAAGTCTATCCAGACCTTGGAACAGAACCTTTTTGAACAATAAAGAAGTATTAGAATACAATGGATATGCTCTGGGACGGAAGGTGTTTTCAATAATCTCCACCAGCACTTGTTTAGGTGGATGTACCCAGCTAATGTATGCGATGCGGACTAGAGCTTCCAGTATCTCGTTGTCTTCTCTTGAGACCGTGCGTATTGTGAACTTGCTGAAATCCTGGGTCATCGACTTGACTTTCTGCGTATACCGCATCAAGTTGTACCCCATGGGTTCATATTTTCAAGAAATGCGGTTTGCTAATAGAGGGGAGTACATGTCTACCGCCAAGTTTTGTATGCCCATTCGAGATACGACCCTAAACCATGACATTAGTGCTTCATGATCAGCTTTGCCGCTTATGGCAACAAATCCAAAGCATAAGGCACAAGTAATTTGTGCTTCTCTTCGGTTTGTTGTGATAAAACATGTGTCCGGACCCTCCGTACGCGAGAATCTTGCTGCGAATTAGGCCCAAGGGGCCTCGAATACTCCGATGTTACTTGATAATGCGATATCTTCCCTTGATTGTTTACTTACAAGACCTGGTAAACCTTGACTTTTGTCCACCGTTTGAGGCTTGTGAGAGATGTTATATTCATTTAACGCTTCGCTCCACTCATATATCCTTTGCTTTGATGGGGAATGCTCTCCTCGGATCTCCGCCCTTACTTTCGTGTAAGGTTGTGATGCTTCCATCGCATTCGTTCGTCTCTGTAGAAACTAGAAGGGGGGTTGAATGGTTTCTCATCGGATATCTCCTAATTAAAATTCCTTTCAATTAGGTGAGTGCACAAAACTATCTTTTACTTGAAAGCTAGTTGCACATTGATTAGGTTCAACTCTAATGCATTAACAATGTGCAGTAAGTATAATGATAATGAATGTAAGTAATGAGTAAGGAAAGAAACAACCTAATAGGAAGACACCAAGATTTATAGTGGTTCGGCAACGAGGCTCTATCCTCGTTCCTACTCTACTCCTCGAGTACACCTTACTCGAGATTTCCACTATATCCACAAGCTCCCTTCTTGGCGGAGAAAACCTTACAACGTCGCTTACATTATTTCTGACACTAAGCTAAATGTCGAGACCTAATCTTAGCTAGGACCAATCTACACAACGTCGCCCATTTCACCATTTTACGACACAAAGCTAGATGTCGAGTTCTAAGCCAAAGCTAGAACCAATCTTCACAACGTTGCCTACTTCACCATTTTCCGACACAAGGCTAGATGTCGAGTTCTAATCCAAAGCTAGAACCAATCTTCACGACTCTTCACTTTGAATCTAAGTGAGAACTTCACACAACACAACTACATATCACGTTATAGTTTAGTGAGAACTCACAAGACACAACCACATCACTTTACAGTTTAGTGAGAACTAACACAACTAATTACAACTCAACTAAACATATCAAAGTACACACATGTAGCTTGGATCTACACAACACAAATCCAAGCACACACTGTGCAATGGATTTACACAACTCTAATTCAAGTATTCACAAATACATTAGATCCACACAAGACACAAATAAAGAAATGATAAACATGACTAGATCTTTAGGAGAAGGTGATCTTCATCAATGCTTCATCTTTAATCACATAACAAGTGTGTGAGTGATCTTCTCTTTGGACAAGGTAAAGAAGGAGACCAAGAGGATAATCATGAGTAAACATACTTAACACATTCAGTGATCATTTACAAATGACTAGGATTAGATAGAAGAAAGAAGGCTGAAAGAGATGTCCAAAAAGGGTTGATGAGAATGCAGATTTGATCCACTATTTATAGAAGACAAATGCCAACGGCTATCTGGGGTGGTTCCTTATCTACCCAGGCGATTCCTTATCGATAGGGAACCGCATAGGCACTTAAAGAACCGCGGGTACTAGACTCTGCTCCTTTTTATCTTTTAGTGAATTTGAAATATCTGAGGCAGTTTAAACCTTCAAAGGTTATTCTTATGGCATTTAGAATATGCCATATTCAAATTTACATTTTCATTTTAATAAAACATTTTATAAAAAATAATGTTTATTAAAAATCTTTTGTTACATTTGACAAAAGTGAGTTTTAAGGCTAATCACTTTTATGATCACTAAGCATGATTAAGATATGTTAGTGTAATGATTATTACCTTGATGATAGTGTTTGTTAGATAATTTGTTTTATGATTGTGTTTGACAATAAATGTCTTTGTAATTTGTCGTGATCAAAACTAAGAAAGATTAATTAATACTAACAATGTTTTTAGGCACTGCTTTGCATTAACAATCTCCCCCTTTTTTATTACGACAAACTATAAACTCATTTACGTAAAATACAAGTTTATTCGAATTATTAACGAGTTTATCACTATCATTTCTCCCCCTTTGTTGAAGCAAAAAGGTTAGCACAAGTATTTGAAGAAGAAAAGAACCGGACTTTTTCTAGTAGCTCCCCCTTGGTGCTTACTCCCCCTTGCTTGGGGCACCAAGAAAATGAGCTAAGGTGACATGCTACACAAAGGTTAGAAGAAAGAAAAGAAACACCAATGTATGTATGTGCACTACTTACTAACTAACTTGGGAGGGAGAAAGAAAAGAAATCTCAAATTAGAAGCAAGCATTTGCTAAGTATGTCTAAAGAGTGTGTATTAACAACATCATAGTTCAATTGGTGGAATAAAGGAAGAAAAGAAACATCCAAACCAACCAAAGATGATTTAAAATGTCAAGGGGTTAAAATTTAGAATTTATGGAATCATCCATAATTAATTTTAAGTTTTAGTCATGATAAACTCTTTAATAAATGTGCGAAATAGAATTAGTGGGAAAGATAACACACATAACATTCATATCACACAAATATGAAATAACATACAAGAGAAATATTCATACACATAATATGAATATCTAAAGCAAAAAATATAGAAAATAAACCACAAAGCATAAACTACTCCAATAGTGATAATCTTCCAAGATGCTTAAGTTTTATTGACTCAAACAACTAAAGTAAAAAATGTGCCTTAGATGGAGAAGAAAGACGACGAAGCATCATTCGAAGTTTTGTTCACGGGAACAAAAACTTTGAGAGGAGGTCGAGTGAGGAGGAATTCAAGGAAATTTAGCTTGCCATAGATATGAGCAAGTTCAATTTGTTGAAAACGACAACAAGCACACGAGGAACCATGATGCAAAACAAAGTCGTTATATGGGGGAGGTCCATCAAAATTAGAGGTTGGTGGAGAGGGAGATAATGGATAAGAGATGCTTTCACAATGCCTAGTGAGATTAGGAAAAAAAGATAGGTCATTGAGTTGAGGAGAGTTGTAAGGTTTTGGTGGTGGTGGAAGAATTTCCTTTTCTCTGATAATTGGATTTATAGAGTAAGTCTCATTCCAATATTAAATCGGAGAGAAAGAGGAATTCTTGGAAGAATTTGGAGAAGAAGAATCATGAGGATTCTTGTTCTTTTTGATCCAAACGTGTTTAACCGAGATTTTTGGTTTCTTTGAAAGCTTAGAGAAGAAGCTTTAGGTTGAGAAGTTTGTGACAAAGAAATGTCAAGGTTAGGAAAGGAAGAATTAGGCATTATGAGGGATGAAGAAAAGAACTCCCAAAAGAGAAGAATTTTAAAAAAATAGACAAGGCAAAGATTTGAAATGAAAAATAAAGGTTTTAGGAAATGTTTAGCCAAATTGGGTAAACAAGGAATCTTAACTAAGACAATGGTCAAAGAAGGAAGACCAAAAATAAGCCAAGAACGGCTTTACTGTGTGCGATTCCTTAATATAGCCCGCGGTTCCATATCGATATGGAGCCGCCTGGGGGCTAAGGAGCCGCGTTCAGAGGACAAAAAACCTTGATTTTCAAAAGTTTTGGAGAAAAATAAGACTTTTTCAAAATTTTGCAAATCTTGGGTTTTTACCTCTTTTAACACTAGAGTATGCTAGGGTTGCATAAAAGCGACACATTCACAAAGAATGTCTTGACAAAGGGTGACAAAATATTTAGATAACATTTTGATCCAATTTTAAGTCAAGGTTTTAGAGGTTGTAATAGATTTAGGTTAAATTTTAAATAAAATGAAGTTGTTTAATGTGAGCACATAGATTAAAACACATAAAAAATAAATCCATAAATCATCCACATGAGAAAATCATGATGGAAAAGAAAGTAAATACAAGAAATAAAAAGACAATTAACTACTACAAAGATAGCTAAAACTAGGTCTTGAATTCATAGATCTCTTTGGCTCGACCTTCTTTAAAAAGCATGTTATTTTGAAAACCATCATTCATCTCCTAGGAGGAGGCATGGAGAACAAGGCAAGCAAGAAATCATGCAACGTTCTACGAAGATCAAGCATCTCCAACCTTAGGTTTTGAATGATGTAGTTATTATAGAGACAACGTGGGCAAGTTGCACCATGATCTTCTAGGAACCCAAAGAAGTAAGGATCACCCATGAAGTGGGGAATAGGAATGCCCAAAATAAGAGCATTAATGTTAGAGGGTGGAGGATGTGGTGAAGGCATAGTGTCCAAGGGTGAGATGGGAGAATTTGTGGAGTGAAAGGAGAGGTAACCAAAGGCTCAAGTACAAAGGGTATGCTTTGTAGAGGTTGTGGTTGAGAAATCCCATCCAAAAGAGGACTAGGGGTGAAAGGTGAAGACATCTCATTCATTCTTGATTGGAATGAAGAGGAGGTAGAACCATGTGAATGGTTAGTACCATGGGTTGAGTTTGTCTTGCATGGAGCAAGGGGTGGTGAAGGTGAAGAAGAAATAAGAATGGGAGAGATCTCATTTTTGGGAGTGTGAAAAGATGAAGAACCAATGTTAGGTATCTTAATATTAATTTTGAGGCTTCTTTTGGAGGAGGAAGTTTTAGAAGAAGTGGATGTTCTAGTGGACACCATGGTTGTGTGTTAAGGTTTAGAGAAGAGTTGAAGGGATGAAGAACACAATCAACAAGAGAGGGTTTAAGAGGAGAAAGGACTGATCAAAACTAGTAATGGGTTAAAATCATTTTAGGTGAATAATAAAATTAGGTACCCTAGTTTAGGAAAGTGCATGTTTTTGCAAAATTTTTATCAAAGTTTTACACAGATTAAGGAAAACAGTGTAAAGCAAAGATTCTGTCGAAACAGGGACAGGCGGTTCCTTATGTAGGTCCGCGGTTCTTTATCGCTAAGGAACCGCGGGTTCGATAAGGAACCTCGACCAGTGGTGTCAAAAATATGCACTTCCTTAAACTTTGGTTAGCCCAAATTTCACACAAGTAAATAGCAAGCCAAAGTTAACTATAAATCAAAATCTAGGAAGCTAACAATCACATAAAATGCACAAAGCTATGCAACGATTAGGATTAAAATACTAAGTAATCCAAACATAAATTATTAGTAGCCAACCATAACAACCTAAATAAAAAGAGAGTAAGAATAAATAGTTCAACAATTCAAACATGTTTACAAACATGTTAACCTTGATAAACCAATGCTTCATTTCTTCTTCTTGCCAAGTCTCTTGATCAATTTGGCTATGTTCTTGAACGATCCTCTTGACTCCACTCGATGATCATACAACTCACCTTGGGTTTTAAGATTAGCTCGGTAGACATCCTCAAGACCGAAGTTTTCGGGAAGTCTACTAAGCATAGTGAGGAGGAGGGATGATTTCTTCTAACCCTTCCATGAAAGTGTCCATGGATGGGTGGGAGTTACTCGAAGAACCAACATGAGCACTTGTGCCTACGCCACCACCATCACTTGGTGACATATCAAAGTCCTCATCATCGGACTCTTGTGGATTGGACTTTCTCGAACCTCAATCACTTCTAGCTTTTCGTGGTTGTACCTTTTGAATTGGTAGCATGACACGTTCAACCGAACGAAAGCGAGAAATATTGATGTCGGGATAGTCTTCACCAACCTTCTTAAGAAGGCGAGTAAGGAGCATGGCATAGGGAAGATTTTTTTGGGGTTTGGAAAGAGCATAAGTGATTCGTCGAGCGATGTAGTATGCGAGATTGTACTTGGCGTTGGTAGCGATGCAACATAACATGTGCGCCATACACGCCGGAATATGATCCCGGTTTCCGCCAAGACAAAATACATTCTCCCTAAGAATGTCGGCCCAACGGACCATACAATCATTTAGGTCGCTTAAGAGAACCTCCACTCGACGCTTGGTAGAGTGGAGGCTTCTTACAACGTTTCCACTACGCTCTTTACAAATGACATCAAGAATGTAGTCAAGGTCAATCTCTTCATTTTCATCTGGAGCACAGTCGAATGGTTCAAGAAGAAAATCAAGTTTCCATTTATCACTAAATCGACAAGTGCCCACAAATGGAACACGAAGAGCTTGACCAAAGTCTTCAAGAGAGAGTTTAATGAGTCGAACTTCAAGGATGAACCTAACATATAATTTATCATTATCATAAATGATAGAGATGTGCTAAAGAACTCTAAGAGAAATTCGGGATATATATCCTCTTTGATGTCCAACAAACAATCAAACCCAATTTCTCCTAACATCGATCGAGTATATATATATCCCTCAATATCCTCTTCGACAACTCTACCCTCGTGAAAGAAACATTTTTGGAGTGAGGAATAGGTGTTTGTAAGTTGAGAGGAAGCACACATTTCCATAAAGGTTTGGCATGTATTATCTAGTGTATTGGTGGTCTTGTTGAAATTCCGAAGGCATGATTAGTACCTAAATAAACACAAAAGTATTTCCCTAATTACTCATATGTTACATATAAACTAAAAGACAAAAAGATGAGAATGTGTTTCATTAATATCTTGGCAAACCAAGGTTTAATCCTTATCATTCTCATATTCACAATGTTCCTAGTTCATCATTAACAATGACACATTGACCATGTAAGATCAATAATGAACTTGAACATTGGTTTTTCAAAACAAGGTTTTAGATAAGCATTTAACAATGCCATTACCAACTTGTTCATGGGTTCATATCAATTCCATCACTCAACCAAATTATTTAGTCAAAATTCGGATTTGTTCTACAAATGGGTTTTAGTGAAATCTCAATAAGTATGAACCTAAGGAATCATAGTAGCAATACTATGTCAACTCTTATTCCTAGTAAGGTTCTAATTCAATGTCAATTTTAAAAAGCCCCAATTATGAATGTATGAACCCTAGAACAAATTAGATGAAATTGAAAGAAATGACTTACAGATAATTGATCTTTGATGAAGGATGAGTGAAACCTACAAATCGAAATCAATTAATCTTGAGTAATTGAAGGTTTTGGAAAAACAACAACGGTGGAAAACTGGGTGTTTTCGCCGCTGTGTGTGTGAAGGAGAGATAGGGTTTTGTTTGAAAAGGTAATTTTAATAAAACTGGCGCTTTTGCGAAGATTCTGCCCGCGGTTCCTTATCGATAAGGAACCGCGCTAGATAAGGAACCGCTTGCAGTAGACAGTTTTTACAAAGAAAAACAAAGAATTTTTGGAAACCAAAATTTTTAAATTACTTAAAAATATATCTTAAACCTTTTAGGATATCATTGGACCACCACAACACTAGGTAATTAATACAAGAATTTTCCAAGTATAAAAATATCATTGAACCAGACTTTTCGAATTGATAATAGTTGAACGTGCGACTCAGTCGTCTTTTGGTGGAAAGAAATATATTGATTGGTCGTTGTAGTATAGTAAATGTGCAAGACTTTAAAAATGTCGGTAATTTAAACTAAAACTAATTAAAACGTAAATGGTGCAATATTATAAACTTTTAAAAGTAAATTAATTAAATGACAAAAATTAAAGCTTGACGAAATTAAATTTGACAATGTAATAAAAATGAAAAGTTGAAAACTTAAAACAATGCAAACTTAAAAATTAAACTAAGACAAAATATTAAAACAAAGCCTACCGTCGGAATACACTCCATCGGAATCCGATCGGAATGTATGCTTACCTCCCCTATCGGAATCCTTGCGTCGGAAAGCTATCGAAATGCAACCAAAAGTTCCGTTGTCGGAATGTGGTCGGAATCCCCAATCGGAATACCCAATCGAAAAGCTTCTGTCGGAATGCAGGACTCCAAAACCTATCGGAATGTCAAAAAGACCTCCGTCGGAATGTCAAATCGGAATCTCCAATCGGAATGAAAAACCCTTTTCCGATTTGGGGTGATCGGAATACAGTAGGCAAAACGTAAATAAGCAAAACTAAATAAGCTATTAACCAATAAGCACTCTACTAAAAAACTTAACCTAAACACGAATAAGAAAAATCTAATAAGCTAAAATTTAAAGACTTTTAAAAACACTAAATGATAAAAATATTTAAAAACGACTTTTTTATAAAAATAACTTTTATAACACTTAAATAAATTTAAGAAAGACAAAAATAAGCTATAAAATCAATAATCCAAACAATCAAAAACATAAAAACATAACACTTAATCAAATAAGCATAACAATAAGCATATAAACATAAAGATTAAGCAAAGCAAGAAAGGAAGAATGAGAGATTAATAAAAACTTGATTAAAAATAAGATTCAACAACAAAATTAAAAGACTTACTTGAAATTAAAGGCAAGAAATTAAAGGTGCAATTAAGTAAATGACAATAAGAAAGTGCAAGTAATTAAAGGTGGAAGAACTATGTGTCAAATAGCCAACACCTCCTAATGTGATATTAGGAGCGTATTTATAGGAGATTAGGGAGGTAAGCATGTGTTGAAAGCTTCCTTCTTTCTTTCTTTCTTTCTCGTCTTCTAAATTCTTTGACTTTTTCGACTTTGTCTCGGGATTAATTAAACTCGTCTTGTAATTTCTTCATTAATTAGAGCTGAGTACTTCGGCTTTATTAAACTTCCGTCTTTAGACTTTTCTTCGATAAATCTTCAGAATAGGCCTTGGACTTCCGTTCTTTTTGCACTCTTGATCTTTTGACTTCGTCTTTTGTCTTTTTCTTCGATAAAAGCCCGTGAAAGCCCGTGTTTTCTTCCCTTTTCATATTTTGGTCCTAAATCACAACAAAAACATAAACCACGCATAATTCCGACATTTAAGATATAAAATACACATTTTGGCTTGGTTATTATTATAATTAAGTGGTAAAAGGACAAGTGTTTTCACATTTATTAAATCCCCTACACTTGACCATTGCAATGTCCTCATGCAATGCATTAATTACAAAGCAAGTTTTACATTTTCCATCACAATTAATCCACATTGGCCTTTATTAAATAAACAAAATATTTAAAGGAAGAAAACAAGTAAAAAGATCAAAAACTTATCTTAGGGTTTTGGAATGTCATGAATGATTATCATCCTCAAGTTTCACATTCCCCATACCAAGCTTAAAAACGAGATCATTGTCATTATAAGTTAGCAAACTAACACAAACTCATGTGGGCCAATTATTCACTTAGACTCCTTTATTCCTAGGTGTATCTCTTATATTTTATTGTTGTCTTGAATGATCACGAGGATGCATTGTTGACTTATTTCGATAGTTATTTAGGCTGAAAATAAAGTAGGACGATTTAATCAATAGTTAGCTAAAGGACAAAATCTTTTAAAACTGCTTCTCGGGACCTCTTTAAGTTCATATCTTGGCATAACTTGCTTCACGATTTGAGACCTTTCTCGGACTGATATTTGGTAGTGACTTCATACTTCAAATCTTGAGAGACGTTCATGAAATAATGGTCTTCTATTCATAATAGGAATTTCTTCACTTGAACTTTTTGAGAGATTCTTCATATTTGGACCACGACTTCTTCATTTTTCTCCAATATTTATTTTAGAATTTGATATACAACGATCCGCCTCCTTTTAGGACTTGGATCTATTTATCCTCATACCTTGTTAGGGCCTTTTTGGATAGACTTGTCCATGATCTTTTGGGGAGTATTTGCTTTTCGTCGTGTGTCTCGATCCTTCATATTGATTTTCAATAAATGATTCTTCACATCACTTTTGGATTTTTAGCAACAAAATGTAGCCCTCATGCCTTGTTAGGACCTTTTCGGACTCGCCAATCTTCGCATCCCGCTTCAATAAGTTATGCCTTGGCTATGAATTCTAATTAATACCGAGCAACTTTTAAACGAGCTTGTGCTAGAAGCTAAGTAACTTTTCAAATCGTACAACCTTATTTATTACAATTAAATTTATTAACAAGAGATGGGAGAAAAAGCTCATAATTAACTCACATAAATTCATGAAAGAATATATAATTGACTCTATCATCTCTCGTTCTCCACAATTTAAAATCTCAAGGAATGAGACTCGTGGATGCTTAGCCTATTAAATCAAAGTTTTGGGTTTTCAAGTCATCTATAGGATCTTGCAAATTCTTATACCTTTTCAAGTTTAGAATTCGC
This sequence comes from Glebionis coronaria, assembly GCA_025667525.1. NCBI lineage: Eukaryota > Viridiplantae > Streptophyta > Magnoliopsida > Asterales > Asteraceae > Glebionis > Glebionis coronaria. Next base: position 482,107,276 of record CM046882.1, on the reverse strand, counting down.
ATTTCAAAGTTCCATTGATAAACGACTTTCTAGGATCAATTATAGGAACTTGCGAAAAGTTCTTGTTCTTAACCCGTGAGAGTTAAGACTTTCGCGTTTTAAAGTTACTTATATAAAAGCCTAGCAAAACTTGACTTAAACACGTTAAGGATACTATCTAGAATAAACTTAGATAAGTAAACTCGGGTTGAGTCAAAAGATTCACAACGTTTAAAAATTAAAACCACTTTATTAAAATTTATTCTAGCAAAGAAAGAAAATAACTATAACAAAGGTAAAACTACTAGGCCAAAATAGATCAAAAATTTTGAAAAATGTCGAAAAATCAATTTTCCGGTTAAAATGAGGACAAATACAAGGAAAAACCCACTTAACTTCGATAGAAGTCCCCCTACACTTAATATAAACATTGTCCTCAATGTTTAAGCATGTGGAAGTAACCTCCCCTACACTTAGGACATTGTGCACTTTGTTTAAATCTTGCTAAGGAAGAGACAACTAAAGTGATTCCTATTTTAATATTGGAAAATATAAAATAGAGAATCAAAAGAGTTTAGGATAGAACCGGGAAGACGGGTACATGGAATCACGGATCGTCAAAAGTCATCAAGAATGGATCTTTGAAAGCTCGAATCCCTGCCCATGATAAGAAAGAAAACAACAAACACATACTAGGGTCTCCCCTACATTTATTATAAAAACAAAGAAAAAGGATAGATACTGCGGGTTGCCTCCCGAGAAGCGCTTGTTTTTGTTAACCGAGTCGTGAGCCTGACTCGACCTTGATTACTATGGTAAGAAGCGTGAAACACATCCACCGGGATCAAATACATGGTTTTCGTCCATCAAGTAGCACAAGCTTAAGGCGAACAAGGCAAGCCAAAGAAGAGTAGGCAAGGTTCCCTTAAGCAAAGATGGAGCACGGTGGTAACAAGTGTGATGAGGTGAAAGCATATCTCCATTGTTTCCAAAAATGTTTCCTTTTATTTCATCAGATGGATACTGAGATGGCTTAAAAAGTGCAATACCGGGATCGAACACCTTTTCCTTTAGGGGAAAATAACACTCAGGCTCAGTAGACCTTGAAGAAGATCCGCTCATAAATCGCACAATGTCATCCTCAGAAGGTGGATAAAGAGGCGTCAAGACATAAGTACTGCAGATATCGGTGTCTTCCGGGTTCTTCTCTTTTGAAACGAGTTTCTTCATATCCGAAGGAGGATAAAGACCAAAATCAAAGTTCAAAGGAGGAGAATCACTCTCATTGGGGAAGTAGGTGTTGAGAAAAGTAGCAAAATCTTCCTCAAATGAGTAGTCATCCAAAGTAGGATCAAGCATTGTTGGTGGAGGATCTTCATCAAAAGTAGGTGTAAGGTCATCATGTGAAGAATCACTCGACATCATCAAAGTCATCATAAGTTGGCATGTCTGGATACTCTGAAACAAAATTATCATAATCATCCCCATCGGAACTAGAATCATCATCATAATCATCATAGATTGGTGAAGAATCATAAATTGGTGGAGGATCTAAATTGGAGAGAGAATCATCCACATCATCTTGGAAAAATGGATGATCGTAACAAGAATCGAAAAGAGGATTGTTGTAGACGACAAAATCATCAAGCACATTAATCATATTCGCTGATTCTCTTCCATTGGGTTTGGTTTTGATCTTCCCCATTTTAAAAACTTGTGCATCATTCCAGACCCTTAAGATGATCTCGCCTTCGGAAACATTGACTAAGGCTTTTCCGGTTCTCAAGAATGGCCGACCAAGTATTAACAGAATACGAGGGTCCATTTCATAATCAACAACAATAAATCGACCGGAAAAGTGAAGGTGCCAATTTTAACAAACACATCTTCGGTAATACCAACGGGGTAAGTGAGAGTGCGATTTGCTAGCTCAAGAGTCATATTTATTGGTGTAAGATCGGGTAATGACATAGTTTTCCAAACACTTAAAGGCATCAGATTAATACTTGCCCCGAGATCGGCTAAGGCAGTAAATTCTCCGGTTTGGTTAAAAGTACATGGTAGCACAAAACGACCGGGATCTCTAAGTTTTTCTAGAAGTTCTTTAAGAAGGATTGCAGAAAAATTCTCATTCAATCGAGTATTAACAAACTCGGCCATCTTCTCCTTCTTATTAAGCAATTCCTTAAACATCTTAACAAATGTCGGCATTTGGGCAAGAGCTTCAACAAGGCTAAGGGTGATGGTAACTCCCGAAATCTTCTTCAAAAAGTTCGACACTTGAATGTCATCCTTGGTGAGCAATTTGCCCTTGTCTAAGCGAGAAGGATAAGGGATGTTGGGTTTATAGGTGGGAGGTGGGGTTGGCGAAGGGTGTTTCTTGGGTACTTCTTCATGCAAAGGTGGAGACGGTAATGGAGAACTAATACTAGGCATGGGAGTAGGAGGGATAAATGGTGGTAGAAGAGGTGTAGATGGAGTAACCGTAAGAGGGATAGATGGTCTTATTAAGGTTGTTCCACTGCGTGGTAGTAATAGCACTCACATTCGCTCTTGGGTTGGTGACGGTATTTGAAGGAAAAGAGCCCGAAGTAGAGGGTTCAGTACTTGGAAAGAAACTAGCCATCATATTCTTCAAATCATTGGTTTGATTGCTGAAGGAGGTTTGCATATCATGTCGAAGCTCGGTTCTAATATCATTCCCTTGCTTAGTGATATCTCCTTTCAAGTTGATTATTTGGCTTTGCAGGTTCTTGATTTGCTCTCCTTGGGTCCTCATGAAAGCTTCAACATCTTGATTAATAGGTGGGGCTTGTTGAGCGGGCGGGTGATAAGGATTAGAAGCTCTAGGTGGGTTTGGGTTACTTCTATTAAAGTTGGTGGGGTTGTGGTTTTGAGGAGAAAAATCGGGTGCAAGAAAGTTGTTCGAACGGTAACTTAGCAAGTTACGATCACCTTGAGGTCAGGCTTGGTAATTTTCCGTTGAATAGTTACCATAAGCCGCATACACGTTGTCCGGATTGTCATGAGTAGAAGGACAATCAGTGTATGAATGAGGACCGCCGCAGGTCTCACAAGAAGCTACAACAGCTTTAACTTGTTGTTGTTGATTTGTAGCCAAAAGTTGCATATTCTTGCTCATTTCGACCATTGCGCGGGTCAATTCGGTGATATCAGGGTTTGAAGAAGTAGAAGACACATTGACTCTCGGGTTTGATCTTGAGGATGCGGATGAATCCCAATTTTTGTGATGTGTAGTCATGTTCTCGATAAGCTCTCTACACTCCTCGGGTCTTCTTTTCATAAATGTGCCACCGGCGGCTGCATTAATCGTATCACGATCACGAAAAGTTAAACCATTCTAGAAAGTATCAATCAAAGTAACGGGGAGCATGGTGTGGTTTGGACATCGATCGATCAAAACATTATATCGTTCCCAAGCATCAAAAAGTGATTCATCAGTTTCTTGTGTAAATCCACTAATTTGATTCCGAAGGCTCGTGATCATGGATGGTGGAAAGTAGCGCGACAAAAAGCGTTGAGTCATCTCATACCAAGTATGAATTGAATTCTTCGGAAGACGATCAAACCATTTTTCGGCATGGTGGGATAAGGTGTGTGGAAATAAGTGAAGGCGAAGAAAATCCATAGTAACACCGGGCAACTTCATGCTTTGAGTAACGGTAATGAATTTGTCGAGGTGTTTGTTGGCATCATCATCCAGCAATCCGCGAAATGGACAAGTGTTTTGAACTTGTTGGATCATGTGATGCTTTAACGAAAACTCTGGAGCCGTGACTTGCATCGGCGCAATCGGTCCTCCTCGTCCATTCATCGTTGGTTGACACAGCTCATCCATTGTTCGAAGATCGGGTGGGGGAACATTGTTGTTGTTATTCATGTTGGGGTGGGGTGGATTATTGTTGTTGTGCACACCAGCCATATCTAAATCTTCACGAGTCTCGAGCTCTGTAAGATGAAGATCTAGTACGCATACACCTGCAAAAGCAAAAGAAAAAGAGAATATATATGTACTTGTAAAAATAAAAATAAAAATTATTTTGGATTTTTGAAAAATCTTAATTTTTTTTTTGTATTTTTGAAATTTTTTAATTTTTATGGATTTTTAAAAATTTTCGAGGATGAAAAATAACGTTCACAAGTGAACGGATCCCAAAATTCAATGCGTCTCTCACAGAAAACCGTTAATCTTTACGAAAAGAGCCGGCAGCGGCGCCATTTAATACAAGAATTTTCCAAGTATAAAAATATCGTTGAACCAGACTTTCAGAATTGACAATAGTTAAATGTGCGACTCAGTCGTCTTTTGGTGGAAAGAAATATATTGATTGGTCATTGTAGTATAGTAAATGTGCAAGACTTTAAAGTAAATGACGGTAATTTAAACTAAACCTAATTAAAACGTAAATGGTGCAATATTAAAAACTTTTAAAAGTAAATTAATTAAATGACAAAAATTAAAGCTCGACGAAATTAAAATATAAAAATGAAATAAAAATGAAAAGTTGAAAACTAAAAACAATGCAAACTCAAAAATTAAACTAAGACAAAATATTAAAACAAATCCTACCGTCGGAATACACTCCATCGGAATCCCATCGGAATCCGATCGGAATGTATGCTTACCTCCCCTATCGGAATCCTTGCGTCGGAAAGCTATCGGAATGCAACCAAAAGTTCCGCTATCAGAATGTGGTCGGAATCCCCTATCGAAATATCCAAAAACACACCCGTCGGAATCCCCAATCGGAAAGCTTCTGTCGGAATGCAGGACTCCAACACTTATCGGAATGTCAAAAAGACCTCCGTCGGAATGTCAAATCGGAATCCCCAATCGGAATGCAAAACCCTTTTCCGATTTGGGGTGATCGGAATACAGTAGGCAAAACGTAAATAAGCAAAACTAAATAAGCTATTAACCAATAAGCACTCTACTAAAAAACTTAACCTAAACACGAATAAGAAAAAGCTAATAAGCTAAAATTTAAAGACTTTTAAAAACACTAAATGATAAAAATATTTAAAAACGACTTTTTTATAAAAATAACTTTTATAACACTTAAATAAATTTAAGAAAGACACAAATAAGCTATAAAATCAATAATCCAAACAATCAAAAACATAAAAACATAAGACTAAATTAAATAAGCATAACAATAAGCATATAAACATAAAGATTAAGCAAAACAAGAAAGGAAGAATGAGAGATTAATAAAAACTTGATTAAAAATAAGATTCAACAACAAAATTAAAAGACTTACTTGAAATTAAAGGCAAGAAATTAAAGGTGCAATTAAGTAAATGACAATTAGAAAGTGCAAGTAATTAAAGGTGGAAGAACTATGTGTCAAATAGCCAACACCTCCTAATGTGATATTAGGAGGGTATTTATAGGAGATTAGGGAGGTAAGCATGTGTTGGAAGCTTCCTTCTTTCTTTCTTTCTTTCTTTCTCGTCTTCTAAATTCTTCGACTTTTTCGACTTTATCTCGGGATTAATTAAACTCGTCTTGTAATTTCTTCATTAATTAGACTTGAGTTCTTCGGCTTTATTAAACTTCCGTCTTTAGACTCTTCTTCGATAAATCTTCAGAATAGGCCTTGGACATCCGTTCTTTTTGCACTCTTGATCTTTTGACTTCGTCTTTTGTCTTTTTCTTCGATAAAAGCCCGTGAAAGCCCGTGTTTTCTTCCCTTTTCATATTTTGGTCCTAAATCACAACAAAAATACAAACCACGCATAATTCTGACATTTACGACATAAAATACACGTTTTGGCTTGGTTATTATTATAATTAAGTGGTAAAAGGATAAGTGTTTTCACACTTATTAGTAATAATGCCTTGTTGAAGGATTACGAGTTGAATCGAGATAGGAAAAGACCGAAACGAACAAACGACTACTCACAACAAATAAGCAAAGGGGAGTGGAGTTAAGGGAAGTGAATCAAGACCAAGAAAATTGCTCAAGAGACAAATGACATTCTTCAAATTGAGGAGGTGAAGAGCTTGTGTCATATATAGTGGTTTAAGATGTGCCTTTCCGGCGAAAGTCTAAACGGCTTTGGTAATGAATTATACCAAGCGATTTTGATGCATAGAATAAGATCATTTTCAAGAGTAGTCTTATTTTATTTCAAAACATGAGCAAAGTATAGATTCACTTTCTCTCCCACATGATCGAATAATTATTGTTAAAATTAACAATAACAATATCCTTGGAATATTTCAATTCCAAATGTGTAAAATCTACATACAACTTAATGAAGTAGTCTGGTATCTCAAGGGATTCACTAATCATCCTAGAGATGAGCTTAATTGCACAAGTTACACATGATATTGGGCCTACTAACCGTAAGGGTGCAAACCATGGAAATCATGCTTGATACTTTAAGCTTCTACTAACTCACTCTACATCTCCATAGTGCGTCAAGTATCCAAGCAATGAAGGTTTGAGAGGGAAAAAGGAAAGAATCACAAACCACAAATAAATGTGAAGGCAAGGATGCCAAGAAAAAGCATATAGTCAATTAATGATCAAAAGAATGATCAATAGGGCATGTGGAAGAACGAAAGCGTACCTTGGCCACAAATTGCATTCCGAGCTTTCAAGGAACCAATGCAAAGCCCAACTATGACTAATAGTGACTACTAAGTCTTAAAGGATTAGTATCACTCCTACCCATCTTGATATCATCATTCAATGATGTTGGAAATCAAAGAAGACGAGTATTCTATAAGTGTAAGTAACTCAATCCACAATCAATTGAATGATTTATCTTCATGAGTACCTACACATAACAAGATGCAAACTAGTAGATACATTTCAAGAGTAAATCTAAAATGCATTAATACTACTAATCTAAATAAGATGCAATATTAACAATTTAAAAGGCTTAATTTCAATAAAAAAATAGTTTTGACCAAAGAAAAACTTTAGTACAACTTAACCTTCTAATTTGAGGAGACAATGGATTGATCCAAGTTTTAAAGTACAATATACTTCAAAGATCTTGTGTCACCATCGCTCTAATACCAATTGTAGAAACTAGAGGGGGGGTTGAATAGTTTCTCAATGATTTATCTCCTAGTTAAAATTCCTTTCAATTAGGTGAGTGCACAAAACTATCTTTTACTTGAAAGCTAGTTGCATAATGATTAGGTTCAATTCTAATGCATTAACAATGTGTAGTAAGTATATGATAATGAATGTAAGTAATGAGTAAGGAAAGAAACAACCTAGTAGGAAGACACCAAGATTTATAGTGGTTCGGCAACGAGGCTCTATCCTCGTTCCTACTCCACTCCTCGAGTACACCTTACTCGAGATTTCCACTATATCCATAAGCTCCCTTCTTGGCGGAGAAAACCTTACAACGTCGCTTACATTATTTTCCGACACTAAGCTAAATGTCGAGACCTAATCTTAGCTAGGACCAATCTACACCACGTCGCCCATTTCACCATTTTACGACACAAGGCTAGATGTCGAGTTCTAATCCAAAGCTAGAACCAATCTTCACAACGTTGCCTACTTCACCATTTTCTGACACAAGGCTAGATGTCGAGTTCTAATCCAAAGCTAGAACCAATCTTCACGACTCTTCAATTTGAAGCTAAGGGAGAACTTCACACAACACAACTACATATCACTTTATAGTTTAGTGAGAACTCACAAGACACAACCACATCACTTTATAGTTTAGTGAGAACTAACACAACTAATTACAACTCAACTAAACATATCCAAGTACACACATGTCGCTTGGATCTACACAACACAAATCACACACATGTGCAATGGATTTACACAACTCTAATCCAAGTATTCACAAATACATTGGATCTACACAAGACACAAATAAACAAATGATAACATGACTAGATCTTTAGGAGAAGGTGATCTTCATCAATGATTCATCTTTAATCACATCACAAGTGTGTGAGTGATCTTCTCTTTGGACAAGGTAAAGAAGGAGATCAAGAGGATAATCATGAGTAAACATACTTAATACATTAAGTGATTATTTATAAATGACTAGGATTAGATAGAAGAAAGAAGGTTGAAAGAGATGTCCAAAAAGGGTTGACGAGAATGCAGATTTGATCCATTATTTATAGAAGACAAATGCCAACGGCTATTTGGGGGCGGTTCCTTATCTACCCAGGCGGTTCCTTATCGATAGGGAACCACGTAGGCACTTCTGGAACCGCGGGTACTATACTCCGCTCCTTTTTGTCTTTTAGTGAATTTGAAATATCTGAGGCTGTTTAAACCTTCAAAGGATATTCTTATGGCATTTGGAATATGCCATATTCAAATTTACATTTTCATTTTAATAAAACATTTTCTAAAAAATAAAGTTTATTAAAAATCTTTTGTTACATTTGACAAATGTGAGTTTTAAGGCTAATCACTTTTATGATCACGAAGCATGATTAAGATATGTTAGTGTAATGATTATTACCTTGATGATAGTGTTTGTTAGATAATTCGTTTTATGATTGTGTTTGACAATAAATGTCTTTGTAATTTTTCGTGATCAAAACTAAGAAAGATTAATTAATACTAACAATGTTTTTAGGCATTGCTTTGCATTAACAGTCTTTTTTTCGGGTTACCTCAAAGGGAGTGTCAGTGACTACCTCTCCTTTGTTGGTATTGTATATTATAACAATTTCATTTTCCACCGGGAATTTAAGCATGACGTGCGTCATAGAAGGTACGACGCACATGTCGAGGATACCTGGTTGCCCAATAATACCATTGCATGACGATGGTGAACGTACCCCCACGAAGTTCATCCATACGGTTGTTCAATGGCCCTGGTCTCCTATCGTCATGAGTGTACGGAGTTGGCTGAGTGGTCGGGTCTTTTCTCCGTTGAATCTTATAAGTAATGACATGATTGGCCTTAACTTGTTTTTTACCCTCATTGGTAGTCGTGTAAAGCAATGCTCGTACATGATGTTTGCTACGGACCCTCCATCGATATACATATTATGGACAGTGTTGTAAAACCCCTGAATTTTATTCTTAGGATGACATCACTGTACACGTCACCTCATGATTTTAATACATATCACCACCTTTGCATTTGATATTTTTATCTTACTACATCATACTTTATATAAGTACCATTTCACATATTTGATCACGAGAAATCTTCATATTATTTTATATAAATAAGAGCATACAAGCTTTTCACTGATCACTTTGGCAACTTTGAAGACATATGGAACACATGAGCATGAAATTATACTATTTTAGATTTTATATATCTAAAACCATGATCACAGTTAATTAAATTTACCAAGTACCTACATTCAATACAAGATATATGTACGTATATTCTCAATACCCTATAAATAATTCTACAAACCAATAAAAGTCATCTTTTTACATTCCAACTTCACACTTACTAATTTTTATACATTTTAATAAGTGTCATATATTTTGTTTTACTAAAACTATACATTTTCTATTTACTACTTATGCTTTCACTATAAACCCTAAACCTTAACTTGATCACCTTAGATTTAAACCTAGACTTACCATAACTACCTATATCATTAGTAAACTTATAAGTTCACCAAAAATCAAACACCAAGTTACCCTGATGAGACTGCTTTTATACATAGTCTCATCGTCCAAAACGGGCTTAAAATGGTTGAAATATCATAAAAAGTGCCAAATATACGCTTGTGTTTGTTCAATGTGTATTTTTGGTACGGATATCGAGAAAAAGACAAAATATCACAAGAATCAATAAAAAACAAACATGGGAAAAGAAGCCACACAATGAACCGGACCCTAGAGTTGATTTCCAAGAAAAGTCCTTGAAGAATTGAAGATTGTACAAGAAGGGTCCTTCAATATTGATGAATTGATACTTTATACCCTTGTTTATTCATAATTACAAGTTTGGTCCCTAAAGTTTGTCAAAATTACAAAAACGACCCTCAACTTTAAAGAATTGGCAAGATTGGTCCCTCAAAATTGAAGACTTGTCACTTTTAGTCCTCCATGAAGACAAAAATACACGTGAAGACCTTGAAGAATGAAGACATGCCAAGAATCACCCTTCAAATATCATCAAGTTACAAAACAAGTCCTTTATAACCTTTTGGAAAGTTTTTGTGGCCAATGTGTGAAGTTTAAAACTTCAAATACAAAGGATATTCAGTTTTGCATGTTTAAACACCAAATCAAACAATAAGAAGAAATGAGGGGCCAAAGATAGACGACAATCTAAGATACCTAGACCACTCCCTGCTTGACACCTCACCCACTCAATCTCACCAACCAATCACCACTCACCATTTTGACACATCACACTCCACTAACCCGTTTACTAAACTAATTATTAACTAGTTTACAAAATTAGCGCCTAAACATGTTTTTAAACACTAAACAAGATCAAAACCTACACTATTCACTCAAGAACACAATTTGGGTTTTCCTTAATCACAAGAAATTAAGCCCTAATCTTGTCCAGATTTAAGATTAAGGGTTTAATAAACATGACCCCACCCACTACATGGATGACACCTCACCCATTTGATCATATGACGCCTCCCCTACACCTTTTTGGGATGAAGACAAAACACTTTGCCAGAGAATCAACGACCCAAGTTTAGCTTCATTCCTAAGCTCATTTGAACGTCCAAGATGGAGTCTACACAACTGGCATCACATGTTTCTTCACAAAAGTCCAAATTTAGTCAAGGAAATTCAAACTTCATAGGGTAAAAATGGAACTTCATCAACTAGGGTTTTTAGTTTTACAGCTTTCTAGTAACTTGTAAACCCTCTATATAAAGGGTCTTGGCCTTTCATTTATCTCTGTTCTTGGTTTTCTTTGGTCAAGTTTTTGTAAAGCCTTTGTTTCAAATGAATTAAAAAAGTGTTTGAAAGCTGTGACGAATTCCAAGTTCCAATCATTTAATTTACTTGTTAATGTTCTAAGTTTGTTGGTTTGGGACTTCAGAGTTTGGTTTTAAGTTTTATGCAAAGTGTTTCAAAAGTTTTCAAAAATCTATGATTTTTTCAACTTTCTTGTTCAAACACTTGAACTTTTTGGATCAAAAGTTGATCATATCACCCTGATAGGATACTTATCAACGTGAGGTGAAGCTTGTGGTTTGAGAAGATTCAAGGAGTGGGGTACAAGTTGGAAGAAATCTGTTTCCATTTTCTTTTTTTATATAATATGTTTGTTCTTAACCTTGTTCATCTTAGCAGGGGTGTTATTGGAAGCTAGTGATTGTTCTTGCCATCACTTAAGCTCTAATATTTGGGAGTGTGGATGTACATTCATTAGGTTTGCATTTTCTAGTCCAAAATCTTTCATAAAAGTGGTACTAAGTGATTTGGGTACATGCTGTTGTATGATGATGTTGGTTGCTTGAATCTTGCTGATTTGTTCATTGTGATGTTGATATGATGCTAGTTTAAGGATTACTTGGTCATATAAATATTCTGCTTTGATAAAATCTTGTTATAAGTCTTAACCAGTGTTTGGGATTGCATGATAAGTCATTTATGTTAATAGTTGAGTAGGTTTTTAAGGTTATTATATGTTGGTATTTGTTATTTGGCTGGTTTAGAATATAAATTTGCTTGACTTGTGCTTTGAAACACCAAATCTGAATATTTGGCATAACTAAGTTGTTTTAGGTTCTTGTAAGCTGAAAATCAGTCATCACCTAGTTTGCATGTTAATACAAAGTTTGTGCAACCTGTTGAGTGGATTTGAGGGTTTAAAATTCGGTTTTTGGTCAAATAGATCAGCAAGGGTCTAATTTTTCTTTACTATTACATCAGAAACATCACATAGGGCCTAAACTAGATCTAATCTTGGAATTTTTGCATGAAACAAGTCTATTTGTGTTCAACTAAGTCTGTTATTACTATTGTATGCTTTTGGTAGAGTTTGGTTGGCTTAAACTTGCTTAAACATTGGCTTATATCACTAGATCTTGCTTATTTCCATGTCTGTATGCTAATTGATTAAACTATATCATTTGGCCTGTTGGATTTGTGTTTGTTTGCTTGATTGTGACTCCCTACAACTCACTGGTTGTAGGGGTGCCTTGTTTGTCCAAAATCTCCATGTGAAACTCTCTAAAAACAAGAATTTCATCACAAGTAGTGGGAACTCTAATAAGTGTGAAAACACTTATCCTTTTACCACTTAATTATAATAAAAACAAGGCCAAAACGTGTATTTGATGTTGTAAAAGTCGAAATTATGCGTGGTTTGTGTTTTTATTGTGTTTTAGGACAAAAATATAAAAAAGGAAGAAAACACGGGCTTTCACGGGCTTTTATCGAAGAAAAAGACAAAAGACGAAGTCAAAAGATCAAAAGTGCAAGAAGAACGGAAGTCAAAGGCCTATTCTGAAGATTTATCGAAGAAAAATTCTAAAGACGGAAGTTTAACAAAGTCGAAGAATCAAGTCTACTAAAAGAAGAGAATTATAAGACAAGTTCATTTTATCATTCGACAAATCCCGAGACGAAGTCGAGAAAGTCGAGTTATTTAAAAAGACGAGAAGATAAGAGAAAAGAAGGAAGAAACAATACACCCCCTCCTCCTATAAATACCCTCCTAGTGGTTCATTAGGAGGAGTTAGTTTTTTAATCATTTTTTTTAGTTTTTAGTTTCGAAGTAACTTTCTCTATCTAGAATTTTCTCTCTAGTTTTTCTTAATCTTTCATTTTAATCTTGTAATTTGGATCTTAATCTTCAATTTAATCAAGCTTATTATAAATTCTCATTCTTCCTTTCTTAATCTTGTGGTTGATTTAATTAATCATGTAGTTTTCTTAATCAAGTTGTTTGTGTGAATGATTTGTTTATATGATTGATCTTATGGTTTTGATGTGGTGGATGTTTAGCTTATTGTGAATGTTGATTTATTAGTGTTTGATTTGTTTTTAATTAAGTTGATTTGGTAGATTAATAGTTTTAACTAAAAGTTGATTTTAAATATTTTGATTATTTTGTATTTTTATAGTTATTAATTCGTGGCTTATTTAGTTTTTCTTAAAATCAATTTTGGTGTTAGTTTTGGTTAATTGCTTATTTGGTTTTGCTTATTTTTTAGCTTATTTTGGATAACCTGTTTCTCTATCTTCGGAAAAGGGTTTGTAATTCCGAAGAAACCTCTTTATTCCGAAAATCAATTATCCGAATATCCTATATTTTCAATTTATCCGAAAACCCCATATTTCGAAAAAGCTGTTATTCCGAAGATTCACATTCCGAAGAAAATCCTTAGTTATTCCGAAAATACTTCAATTTTCCGAATTTCATTTATCCGAAGAAAGTGTTTATTCCGAAAATCATTAGTTATTCCGAAAACACTTCATTTTTCCGAAAAAATTCTGTTTTATCCGAAGATAACCCATTATTCCGAAATACATGCTTATTCCGAATAAAGCATTTTTCCCGAAAACACCAATTTTATCCGAATATCCCTAGTATTCCGAAAATCCTCTATTATCCGAAGATAATTGCTTTTCCGAATATATTCAGTTTTCCGAAAATAGTAGTTTTTCCGAAAATAGGGCATTATTCTGAAATAGTTTGTTTTTACCTGTTTTGTTTTATTTCATTTTCGACTTTATTTTTATTCAAGTTTTAAATTTGTTTAATTTCCTTATTTTGTCATTTAGTTTATATCTTTTAAACTTTTCATTTTCATTTAGTTTATCCGAGAATGGAGCAAGTATAATCATTCAAGCCATTCTCTGAGTGTCATTCCATTAGCTATCCGTATCTCTATTTACACAGCTATCAAGGTTAGATTTCTCGTTTATTTTATATATTTATCTTTTATGTTTACAAGTAGATATAGATAACCAAAAGCTCCCCCTTTTAGTTACCAAAAATGACAATTTCACCTTAAACCGTGATCAATTCGATTAGACACCGAGAACGAACGAGTACACATACATATATGCAAAAGTTGTCAGACTAAAATGGCGCCGCTGCCGGCTCTTTTTGTAAAGATTAATGGTTTTTAGTGTGAAAAATTGGATTTTGGGATCCGTTCTTTTGGGAACGTTATTTTCAAGCATAAAAATTTTCAAAAAATCCTAATAAATATAAAATTTTCAAAAATCCAAAAAAAAAATAAAAAAGATAAAAAAATCAAAAATATTGTATTTCATTTTTAGTGTATGCGTACTCGATCTTCGTCTTATCCTGAGCCCGAGACTCGTAGAGACTTAGATATGGCCGGTGTGCATAATAATAATAATCCACCTCACCCCAATGTGAATAATAACAACCATGACCCTCAACCCTACCTTCGTACGATGGAGGAGCTATGCCAACCAACTATGAATGGACGTGGAGGACCGATTGCGCCGATGCAAATCACGGCTCCCGAATTTTCGTTGAAGCATCACATGATCCAACAAGTTCAAAATGCTTGCCCATTTCACGGATTACCGGATGATGATGCCAACAAACACCTCGATAAATTCATAACCGTCACTCAAAGCATGAAATTTCCCGGTGTTACCATGGATATTCTCCGCCTTCATCTTTTTCCACACACTTTATCCCACCATGCCGAGAAATGGTTTGATCGTCGTCCTAAAAACTCAATTCATACATGGGACGAGATGACTCAAAATTTTTTGTCAAGATTTTCACCATCCATGGTAACTAGTCTTCGTAATCAAATCAGTGGTTCAACTCAAGAACCCGATGAGTCTCTTTTTGATGCTTGGGAACATTATAATGTCTTGATCGATCGTTGTCCTAACCATAATATGCTCCTAGTCACTTTGATTGATACTTTCTACAATGGTTTAACTTTTCATGATCGTGATACGATTAATGCCGCCACCGGTGGTACGTTTATGAAGAGAAGACCCGAGTAGTGTAGAGAGCTTATAGAGAACATGACCACTCATCACAAAAATTGGAATTCATCCGCATCTTCAAGAAATAACCCGAGAGTTAATGTTTCTTCTACTTCATCAAAGCCCGAGATAGCCGAACTCACCCAACTCACCCGCCAATTAGCCGAGATGAACAAAAATTTCTTAACCATGGCTGCGAACCAATTTCAACAAGTTAAAGCTGTAGCACTTTCTTGTGAGACTTACGGTGGTTCTCATTCATACACCGATTGTCCTTCTACTCATGAAAATCCGGAAAACGTGTATGCGGCTAAGGGTAATTTTTCCACGGGAGGCTATCAAGCTCGTCCTCAAGGTGACTTCAATTTGCTAAGTTATCGTTCAAACAACTTTCTTTCACCACCCGGTTTTCCTCCTCAAAACCAAAACAACTTCAATCGCAACAATCAAAACCAACCTCGAGCTCCTAATCAATATCAAACCCAAAGAAACCCATATCCACCTCAAGGAAATAATCAAGTTTACCAACAATCCACTTATCAACCACCCGCTTACCAAGCACCCCCTCCCAACCAAACCACGACAGTTAATCACGAGGTCGAAACTTACATGAGGACTAACGACGTGCTGGTGAAGAATCTTCAAAGCCAAATTATTAACTTAAAAGGTAACATGGTGAAACAAGGGAATGATCTTCGAGCCGAACTTAGGAATGACATGCGAATCTCTTTAAGCAGTCAAACGAATGACATAAGGGATATGATGGATAGTTTCTTCCCAAGTAATCAACCCTCTGCTTCGGGTTCTCTTCCGACTAACACCGTTGCTAATCCAATAGGGGAGATGAAAGCAATCACCACCTGAAGTGGAAAAGGTTATAAGGAACCTGAGATTCCTAAACCTACTCTGGTGATTGTGACAAAGGATAACGAGCCCCCTTCACCAATTCCTCCACTTTCTACTTCCACCCCTCCTCCACCCAAGGATGTGAGTGAGTAATCAATTACAAAGCCCTCATCTCAACCCAATATACCTTATCCTTCAAGTTTGAGGAAAGAGAAGTTGAAGAACAAGGATGATAATCAAGTTTTAAACTTTCTTAAAATGTTTAAACAATTGAATTTCAACATCTCCTTTGTCGAGGCGCTCACTCACATGCCTAAATATGCTAAAATGTTCAAAGATCTTCTCAGTGATAAGGAAAAACTTCTTGATATTGATCAAACCCAACTTAATGAGAATTGCTCCGCGTTTATTTTAAGGAAATTACCAACCAAACTTGGTGATCCGGGTCACTTTCTCATTCCTTGCAACTTTCCTGGGGTAGAGAATTGTATGGCCCTAGCCGATCTAGGTGCTAGTATCAACTTAATGCTATTAAGCGTTTGGAAACAATTATCTCTACCCGAGCTAGTCCCCACACGAATGACATTGGAGTTAGCTAACCGTACGGTTGCTTATCCGGTGGGGATAGCCGAAGATGTCTTCGTCGGTGTCAACAAATTCACCTTTCCGACGGATTTTGTTGTCGTTGACTACGAGATGGATCCCCGTGTTCCATTAATCGTTGGACGTCCATTCTTGAGGACTGGGTGTACTCTTATTGATGTAGCCGCGGGCAAATTAATCATGAGAGTTGGTGACGACAAAATCGTTTTCAACATGGGTAAACTTTCTAAGCAACCTTATGAACATGAGAGCGTTAATTTCATTGACGTACTTGATGAGGCTTGTGAAGAACATTTCAAAGACGCTTGTAAAAAGTGGTTTTTCTTCTCTACCCATTGTAGAGACCGTTGCCTCTATTGCTCTCTCATTGACTCCATTTGGAGAAAGTGACTTTCTTTTGAAAGAATTTGAAGCAACTTTAGGGGATGTGAACTTAAAATATGACGATTCTCCCTCCGATTGGGATGAAGACATTCGTACCATTGAGAAACTTCTCAATAAGGACCATATTTCTCCACCTACTTCTAAGGAAGTTACTAATGATGATCCAAATTTGACTAAACCTCCCATCGACAATCCTCCGGATTTACCGTCTCATCTTGAATACGTTTTCCTAGAAGACAATAAGAAGTTACCCGTCATCATTGCAAAGGACTTAAAAGAGTATGAAAAATCTCGACTTATCGATGTGCTCAAAAATCATAAGAAAGCAATTGCTTGGAAAATTTCCGACATCCGCGGAATTGATCCTAACTTTTGTACTCATAAAATTCTCATGGAAGATGAATTTAAACCTGCAATCCAAAGCCAAAGAAGGGTTAATCCAAAAATTCATGACGTCATCAAGAAAGAAGTTATCAAACTTCTATATGCCGGAATTATTTACCCTATTTCGGATTTGCCATGGGTTAGTCCCGTCCATTGTATGCCTAAGAAAGGCGGAATAATTGTTGTTCCCTATGAAAACAACGAGTTGATTCCTACTCGACTTGTCACGGGTTGGCGAGTTTGCATAGACTATCGCAAGCTCAATGATGCCACTCGCAAGGATCATTTTCCTCTTCCCTTCATGGATCAAATGCTCGAGCGTTTAGCGGGTAATGACTACTATTGCTTCTTAGACGGTTTCTCTGGGTACTTTCAAATTCCTATCGATCCAAAAGACCAAGAGAAAACCACATTCACTTGTCCTTATGGAACATTTGCTTACAAAAGAATGCCTTTCGGCTTATACAATGCTCGTGGGACTTTCCAAAGGTGTATGATGGCTATATTCCATGACATGGTTGAAGAAACTATGGAAGTCTTTATGGACGATTTCTCGGTCTATGGTGATTCTTTCTCTTCTTGCCTTGCCAATTTAGAACTTATGCTTAAACGGTGTGAAGACACTCGTCTCGTTCTTAATTGGGAAAAATTCCATTTCATGGTAAAAGAAGGCATTGTTCTAGGTCACAAAATTTCCAAAGCCGGTATCGAAGTCGACCGTGCTAAAGTAGACGTCATTGCTAAGTTTCCTCCGCCTACAACCGTCAAAGGAGTTAGAAGTTTTTAGGTCATGCGGGATTTTATCGTCGTTTCATACAAGATTTCTCTAAGATAGCTCGTCCTATGACTCACCTCTTAGAAAAGGATGCTCCTTTCATCTTTTCTCAAGAATGTCTCGATTCTTTCGAACTTCTTAAAGGTAAATTAACTAAGGCACTGGTCTTAGTCTCTCCAAATTGGGAGTTACCTTTCGAGCTCATGTGCGATGCTAGTGATTTCGCGGTAGGAGCGGTTTTAGGTCAACGAGTTAACAAACACTTCCAACCGATCCATTATGCTAGTAAGACAATGACGGGGGCTCAATTGCATTATACCACTACTGAAAAAGAGCTTTTAGCTGTAGTGTATGCTTTTGAGAAATTCCGCCCCTATCTTGTGCTTTCCACCAGCATCGTTTACACCGATCATTCCGCCTTGAAATACTTGTTGACCAAGCAAGATGCTAAACTGAGACTCCTTTATTGGGTTTTGCTCCTACAAGAATTTAAAATCAAAATTCATGATAAAAAGGGAGCGAAAAACCTAGCCGCGGATCATCTTAGTAGACTCGAGGATCCTTATCAAGAGGAACTTACAAATCAAGAGATTAATGAATCTTTCCCCCTTGAGGCTTTAATGTCTATTAACTCCAATCTTGACGATACCCCATGGTTTGCGGACATTGCAAACTATTTAGCGGGTGGTTTCTTATGGAAGGGTTAACGTCCTAACAAAAGAAAAAAATTCTTTAAGGATATTAAACACTATTATTGGGACGACCCTTACCTTTTCAATCAATGTGCGGATCTTGTCATTCTTCGGTGTGTTGATGGGCCGGCAGCTTTACTAATCCTATAAGCTTGCCACAAAGGACCCACCGGTGGTCACTTCGGTCCTAACTATACTGCGAAGAAAGTTTTCGACTCCGGATTCTATTGGCCCACCATTTATCATGACGCTCTTGAAATGGTTAAACATTGTGACGCTTGCCAAAGACAAGGCAAGATCACACATAAAGATGAGATGCCTCAAAATTTCATCCAAGAATGTGAAATCTTTGACGTATGGGGCATCGAATTTATGGGGCCATTTCCATCATCCAAAGGGAACAAGTACATCCTCGTAGCCATTGACTACGTATCTAAATGGGTTGAAGCAAAGGCTTTACCTACGAATGATGCGAGGGTGGTTGTGAACTTTCTGAAACAATTGTTTGCTCGATTCGGTGTTCCTCGTGCTATCATTAGTGATCATGGGACTCATTTTTGCAATGATCAATTTGCTCGAGTCATGGCTAAGTATGGTGTCAATCACCGACTTTCCCCCACGTATCATCCAAAAACAAATGGTCAAGCAGAGATTTCTAACCGTGGACTTAAGCGAATCTTAGAGCGTACCGTGGGAGAGCATCGTGCCTCATGGGCCGATAAGTTAGATGATGCTTTGTGGGCTTTCCGTACCGCATATAAGACACCTATTGGTTGTACCCCTTATCGCCTTGTGTACGGAAAGGCATGCCACCTCCCCATTGAGTTGTAGCATAAGGCCTATTGGGCCTTGGAATGGGCTAATTTTGACATAAACAAAGCCGGTGATCTTAGGAAAATCCAACTCAATGAACTTAATGAACTAAGGAATGAGGCTTATGAGAATTCATTGATCTACAAGGAGAAAACCAAGCTCATTCAGGATTCCAAGATTAAGAACCGAGAGTTTCACATAGGTGATCAAGTTTTACTCTTTAACTCTCGGTTGAAAATATTTTCGTACAAGCTTAAATCTTGTTGGTCCGGCCCATTCACCGTTGCTAAAATCTTCCCTTATGGCACTATTGAGCTTTCTCAACCAAATGGGCCAAACTTTAAGGTGAATGGACAATGTGTCAAGTTGTACTTTGGTGAGGACATCTCTCATGAGATGATTCCATCCCTCACCACGTTTCCCTTGAATTAGTTCTGGGTCGAGTCAGGCTCGTGACTCGGTTAACATAAACAAGCGCTTCTCGGGAGGTAACCCGATGATCTATCCTTTTTACTCGTTTCATAATAATTGTGGGGGGGGGGGGGGGGCTACATAGGTGTTTGATGTCTTGTTTCTTATGATGTGCAGGGATTAAAGCTTCAAAAAGCACTTTTTGATGATATTTGACGACCCGTGATCCCGTGTTCCCGTCTTCCCGGTTCTATCCTAAATTTTTGTGATTCAATATTTCATATCTTATATGTTGACATTGAAATCACTATAGTCGTCTCTTCCTTATCAAGATTTAAACAAAGTGCACAATGTCCTAAGTGTAGGGGAGTTTACTCCCACATGCTTAAACCATTGAGGGCAATGTTTATATCAAGTGTAGCTGGGACTTCTATCAAAGTTAAGTGGGCTTTTCCATTAATTTGTCCTCATTTTAACTAGAAAATTTAATTTTTCGACATTTTTCAAAATTTTTGATCTATTTTGGCCTAGTAGTATTTTTCATTTATTCTATTTTATGTTCTTTTCTTTTGTTATCGCATCGTATGTATATATTTCATTTCAAAAATAAAGTCAAAAGAAAAATAAAGTAGTTAAATAAAATGGTTTTAATTAGTTTAAATATCTTTGATATATTAGGCCCGTCATGAATCTTTTGACTCAACCCGGGTTTACTTATCTAAGTTTACTCTAGCTAATATCCTTAACGTGTTTAAGTCAAGTTTTGCTAGGCTTTTATATAGGGAACTTTAAAACGCGAAAGTCTTAACTCTTACGGGTTAAGAACAAGAACTTTTCGCAAGTTCCTATAATTGATCCTAGAAAGTCGTTTATCAAGGGAACTTTAAAATGCAAACTCTAAACTTGAAAAGTCTAAGAAGATGCAAGATCCTATAGATGACTTGAAAACCCAAAACTTTGATTTAATTGGCTAGACATCCATGAGTCTCATTCCTTGAGATTTTAAATTGTGGAGAACGAGAGATGATGGAGTCAATTATAAGTTTGGTATTCTTTCATGAATTTATGTGAGTTAATTATGATCTTTCTCTCCCATCGCTTGTTAATAAATTTAATCGCAATAAGTTAGGTCATACGATTTGAAAAGTTACTTAGCTTCTAGCACAAGATCGCTTAAAAGTTGCTCGGTATTAATTAGAGTTCATAGCCAAGGCATAACTTATTGAAGCGGGATGCGAAGATTGGCGAGTCTGAAAAGGCCCTAACAAGGCATGAGGGCTAAATTTTGTTGCTAAAGATCCAAAGTGATGTGAAGAATCATTTATCAAAATCAATATGAAGGATCAAGACACACGACGAAAAGCAAATACTCCCCTAAAGATCATGGAGAAGTCTATACGAAAAGACCCTAGCAAGGTATGAGGATAAATAGATCCAAGTCCTAAAAGGAGGCGGATCGTTGTATATCAAAATCCAAAATAAATATTGGAGAAAAATGAAGAATTCGTGGTCCATGTATGAAGAATCTCTAAAAAACTTCAAGCGAAGAAATTCCTATTATGAAGAGAAGACCATTATTTCAAGAACGTCTCTCAAGATTCGAAGTATGAAGTCAATGCCAAATATTGGTCCGAGAAAGGTCTCAAATCGTGAAGTGAGTTATGCCAAGATATGAACTTTATGAGGTTTCGAGAAGCAGTTTTAAAAGATTTTGTCCTTTAGCTAACTATTGATTAA
The DNA here is from genome assembly GCA_025667525.1 of Glebionis coronaria. Classification (NCBI taxonomy): domain Eukaryota; kingdom Viridiplantae; phylum Streptophyta; class Magnoliopsida; order Asterales; family Asteraceae; genus Glebionis; species Glebionis coronaria. The sequence goes on along the minus strand of CM046882.1, from coordinate 482,085,749 downwards.
ATCGTCCTACTTTATTTTTGGCTAAACTATCGAAATAAGTCAACAATGCATCCTCGTGATCATTTAAGACAACAATAAAATATAAGAGATACACCTAGGAATAAGGGAGTCTAAGCGAATAATTGTGCCACATGAGTGAGTGTTAGCTTACTAACTTATAACAACAATGATCTCGTTTTTAAGCTTAGTATGAGGAACGTGAAACTTGAGGATGATAAACATTCATGACAACCAAAGCCCTAATGTAAGTCTTCGATCTTTTTACTTGTTCTTCCTTCAAGTATTCTGTATTTTTCAATTTTTATTTAGTTTCATTATTGTCTAGTACCTAATAAAGGCCAAGGTGGGTTAATTATGATGAAAAATGAAAATCGTGCCTTGAAAGTAATACATTGCATGAGGGCATTGCAATGGTCAAGTGTAGGGGATTTAATAAGTGTGAAAACACTTATCCTTTTACCACTTAATTATAATAAAAACAAGGCAAAACGTGTATTTGATATTGTAAAAGTCGGAATTATGCGTGGTTTGTGTTTTTATTGTGTTTTAGGACAAAAATATGAAAAAGGAAGAAAAACACGGGCTTTCACGGGCTTTTATCGAAGAAAAAGACAAAAGACGAAGTCAAAAGATCAAAAGTGTAAGAAGAACGAAAGTCAAAGGCCTATTTGAAGATTTATCGAAGAAAAAGTCAAAAGACGGAAGTTTAACAATGTCGAAGAACCAAGTCTAATAAAAGAAGAGAATTAGAAGACAAGTTCATTTTATCATTCGACAAATCCCGAGACAAAGTCGAGAAAGTCGAGTTATTTAAAAAGACGAGAAGATAAGAGAAAAGAGGGAAGAAACGACACACCCCCTCCTCCTATAAATACCCTCCTAATGGTTCATTAGGAGGAGTTAGTTTTTTTAGTCATTTTTTTAGTTTTTAGTTTTTAAGTTACTTTCTCTATCTAGAATTTTCTCTCTCTATTTTTTCTTAATCTTTCATTTTAATCTTGTAATTTGGATCTTAATATTCAATTTAATCAAGCTTATTATAAATTCTCATTCTTCCTTTCTTAATCTTGTGGTTGATTTAATTAATCATGTAGTTTTCTTAATCAAGTTGTTTGTGTGAATGATTTGTTTATGTGATTGATCTTATGGTTTTGATGTGGTGGATGTTTAGCTTATTGTGATTGTTGATTTATTAGTGTTTGATTTGTTTTTAATTAAGTTGATTTGGTAGATTAATAGTTTTAATTAAAAGTTGATTTTAAATATTTTGATTATTTTGTATTTTTATAGTTTTTAATTCGTGGCTTAATTTGTTTTTCTTAAAATCAATTTGGTCTTAGTTTTGGTTAATTGCTTATTTGGTTTTGTTTATTTTTTAGCTTATTTTGGATAATCTGTTACTGTATCGTCCCTGTTTCTCTATCTTCGGAAAAGGTTTTGTAATCCCGAAGAAACCACTTTATTCCGAAAATAAATTATCTGAATATCATCTTTTCAATTTATCCGAAATAAGTTTTACCCGAAAACCCCATATTCTGAAAAAGCTGTTATTCCGAAGATTCACATTTCGATGAAAATCCTTAGTTATTCCGAAAATACTTCATTTTTCCGAATTTTATTTATCCGAAGAAATTGTTTATTCCGAAAATCATTAGTTATTCCGAAAATACTTCATTATTCCGAAAAAATTCTGTTTTATCCGAAGATAACCCATTATTCCGAAATAGATGCTTATTCCGAATAAAGCAGTTTTCCCGAAAACACCAATTTTATCCGAATATCCCTAGTATTCCAAAAATCCTCTATTATCCGAAGATAAATGCTTTTCCGAATATATTCAGTTTTCCGAAAATAGTAGTTTTTCCGATAATAGGGCATTATTCCGAAATAGTTTGTTTTTACCTGTTTTGTTTTATTTCATTTTCGACTTTATTTTTATTCAAGTTTTAAATTTGTTTAATTTCCTTATTTTGTAATTTAGTTTATATCTTTTAAACTTTTCATTTTCATTATTAGATAATCAACAACAATTTCTTTTTATTAGTTTATCTGAGAATGGAGCAAGTATAATCACTCAAGCCATTTCTCCGAGTGTCATTCCATTAGCTATCCGTATCTCTATTTACACAGCTATCAAGGTTAGATTTCTCGTTTATTTTTACATATTTAGCTTTTATGTTTACAAGCAGATATAGATAATCAAAAGTTACCCCTTTTAGTTATCTAAAACGACAATTTCACCTTAAACCGTGATCAATTCGATTAGACACCAAGAACGAACGAGTACACATACATATATGCAAAAGTTGTCAGATTAAACTACTTTCCTACTACTGCTAGCCACTGCTAGTTATAATTTTCAAACAGCTTAATAATAAGATATTTTGGCTTATTCTATTGTGCAACAACTTGTTTTTTGTGATAGAACTTATTATTTTTAGCTTATAAGTCAGATTTGAGGTTTACAGCTTTTGGTTTTAGCTTTTCACTAGAAAACGACTACTTTGTCTTTTTCCAAAATAGCTTATTGATTATTCCAGCTTATTGAGTGTGCTTATTTGAAATCTTTTTGTTTAAGCTTAATTTGGTCATTTCAAACCTTTTTGAAACTTGAATCAGCTCTTGAAGTGGTCTAGAACTCAAAAACGACTATTTTGTCATTTTCTGTAGAGAGTCTTGGCTTATTTCAGGCTTATTTCTTGAGATTTTTTAAAGTTTCTTTATACAAACTGCTTTATAAGCTCAAAAGAAGGATGTGTGTCAAACTTCAGCTTATGGCATTAGCTTATGGCTTAATGGGCCAAAAAGCCCATTAACAATAAGCTGAGTGCTTATTAAGCTGTGATAAGCTCATTTTCAGCTTTTGGGCCTTTAGAGTTTTTTGTTTTAAATCTGATTTAACCTTATCTAGAACTTTTCAGCTTATTTGGTTAACTTTTTGCTTATTGGGCCAAAAAGCCCATTAAGCTTGGACTGTTTTCACTTTTGGCCCATTTGGAGGCCCATTAGGGGTATTTAGGTCATTTTACTTTCATTTATGGTTTTATTAAGTTAAATTAGTTTGCAAGTTTTTAGAGATTTTTATAAATTTTGAATTTTTAATATTATTTTAATATTTAAGTTTAATTTTTAATCATTTTAAATAGTTTTAATTAATTTTAAATTTTGCAAAAATACTTTTTAGTTAAACTAATTTATTTTGGAGGTTAACAAATTGAAAAATCTTATTTTGGGATTTTTAAATTAAATTGATTTTTAGGGCTTTAATTAGCATTAAGAAATTAATATTTATTTAATTAAAAGGTTTGAAAAAGTTTTGATTTTTGGTAAACTCTAGTTGCATTTTTAGGGATTTATTGTGATTTTCTAGGAATTTTTAGGGTAATTTTTAAATTTCGTCAAGTTTTCACGCTTTACGTTTTAGCTTTCGTCGTAGTTTAATCATAGTCGTAACCGTCATCATTTTCTTTCTCATTCTCTTTTCTCAATATTAATCTCAAACTTAATCAAGTTTAACACACACACTAAGCCTCCTTGAGAACGAACTCACACAAGGGTCATAAGCACTTGGTTTTCCTAAACCATTTGTTTAGTACTTACCCCATTTACGCTCTTTTTCTAAAAGACGTAAAAATTACAACTATCATTTTGGCGCTGCTGCCGGGGAGGCGTGTTGTGTTAAGTTTGAACAAATTTTGTTTTGATATTATCCATGATAAGTATTTGTGTGATTAGCACTCTAATCATACATATTATCGGTTTTTGTTTTTTGTGAAGAAATATTACTATATTGTATTACGTATCACAATAAATTCATAATACTCCAAAAGCGTGAAAATGCAGCCTTAATTGGGTTTCATCACTCAGTTATTGTATTCGAATCTCAAACAAAGAAAAAAGGCAAAATAGATAAATACTTTCGAGAAGCTTAATTTTGATAAACACAAACTAAAAGGTGGGTATAAGGCGGTTGTATTTCACGACCTAAAGGAAAAAGGCTCTTAAGTGCTTCGCGTCGCCTCGTTTCCTCCACTTGCTTGTGTGTGTTTTGAGAAAGAGGGTTAATCGAGGGTTTTCCACCCAAAGTATTATCTACATATCATATATATTTTCTCGGTTTCAAAGATTAAACCCTCTTGAACGTTTTGGTGTTCCACCAACGTTCTAAAGTCATCGAAGGCATTCACTTCACGTGATCATTTTCATTCCTTGAGGCCTCTTTAATCGAGATATTTGATTTGAGGAGAGATTTGTAGATTTGTGTCTGTGTAATTCACAAAAATCCAAAAAAGTAAAAAACAATCAAAAGCACAAAAAATTGGAAAAAGTAAAAACACCCAAAAGAATCTTCTTTGCTCATCTCCACGTTGTACGTGACGTTTATGCAAACTCGTAACCAAGCAAGACGTGCACGTAAACGTAGAAACCGAAAGGAAGGAACACCTTCTAGTGAAGAATCTCCTATTGACGAACCCATCGTAGAACAAGAAGCTTCCATGGCTAATCGTACTATGACGGAGTTGCTTTAAGCACCCACCGAGGGTTATGGAGAAGCGATTGTGATTCCCGCTATCCTTGCGGAGAATTTTGAGGTTAAGACGGGTTTGTTGTCCATGATCCAAAACAACAAGTTTCGTGGTGATGAAAAGGACAACCCTCATAACCACATTCGCCAATTCAACCGTCTTACGAAAACTTATAAGTTTAAGGACGTCTCAAACGACTCGATTAAAGATGATGCTTTTTCCGTATCCTTAGCGGGGCCCGCTAAAATTTGGTTAGAGAAAGAGCCACCCAATTCTATATTGACGTGGAAGGATCTCGTTTCGAAGTTCGTGAACCAATTTTTCCGCCCTCTAAGACTACGCACTTGAAAAACGAGATTTCAAAGTTTTCGCAACAATACAATGAGAGTTTTTCAACGACTTGGAATAGGTTTAAGGAAATGTTGCATGAATGTCCTCATCACGGTTTTTCCGACTTACATCAAATCGACACGTTTTACAATAGCTTAAACGATCGTGAACGAGATTATCTCAATGCCACTGTGGGTGGTAATTTTTTTGTGTAAAACGGTCGAGGAAGCATTGTTGATCATTGAGAATAGGTCCAAGGTTTATAGCCCTCGTAGCACATCGAGTGTTATCAAGGCTTCGTCTTCGCCTTCATTGTCACATACTATCGATTCTTGCCAAATAGAGGCTAATTTGGAGAACAAGATATTTGATAAGCTTAAGGGACTATTGATTGAGTTCAAAGTTGGTGAACAACCCACTCCCGCTACGGCTAAAGCGGTTGAGGTTTCTTGTGTTTATTGTGGTGTAGGTCATGATTTCTCCGAGTGCATTACCGCCGGTGGTAACACTTCGAGTGCCTACGCGGCCACGGGAACTTATAACCAAAACGGTCAAGTTACCCGCACTAATCAAATGACTCCACCGGGTTTTCCACCAAATCAAAATGCTAACAATTATCGCAACAATCAAGTTGGTTACCAAGGAAATCAAAGGAACAATTATAAGGGTAACAACTATGGGAATCAAGGGACTAGTAATCAAGTGCAAAACAAAAATCAAAACCATGATTTTCAAAACAACAACAAAGATTTGCAAAAAATGAAAGATATTCCAAGTGAATTTGTTGATTATGCAACGGCTAATGATGCTAAATTTGATAATATGGAAAAGGAGATAATTAGCCTAAGATCCGAGATTAAGAATGATTTGTAAAATAAATGGGTTGAGGAAATTGAGGAAGAATCCGAGGTGGTGGTCGAAAAAGAGCACATTACAATCCCACAAAGTACCGCTCAAACCACACCTACGGTCGACCCTTTACCAACATTATAACCCGAGATTCCAAAGGCTATGCCTATGCCCCACCCAACACCACCCTTACCTTACCCATCTAGACTTCGTAAAGAAAACTTGCAAGAACGAGACAATTACCAATTTGAGCTTTTTATTAAGATGTTTCGTGATTTGCATTTTAACATAAGTTTTGCCGACGCTTTAATCATGATGTCTCGATTTGCCGCCAACTTTAAGAGTATGTTAAACAACAAGGAGAAATTGCAAAAATTGTCTAGTTGTTCATCGGTTTATCTTAACCCATACCTCAAAAAGTCGGTGACCCCGGTAAATTCTTAATTCCGGTTGGTATTCAAGATATGGAAGAATGCTATGCCTTGGCCGATCTTGGTGCTAGTATCAATTTGATGCCTCTTGACATATTCAAGTCGCTCAATCTTCCTAATCTTACTCCTTCAATAATGTCTATCGAGATGGCCGATCATTCCACGATTCCCGCATGTGGGTTGGCCGAAGACGTTTTTGTGAAAGTGGGAAAGTTCTATTATCCGGCAGACTTTATCGTAGCCGATATTCCCACGGATCCTCAAGTTCCTCTTATTTTAGGTCGTGCGTTTTTAGATACGTCAAGAGCGCTTATTGATGTGCATGCAAGGAAAATCACCTTACGTTTCAACGACGAGGAACTTGTTATAAACGCGACTCAAAACTCTCAACTTTCTAATGTTTATTCTATCGCGACTTTAAACCATATTGATTTAATCGATGTCGTTTGCGAGGGCAATCAGTTAGACCTTTGATTAATTAATTTCCTTTTTTTATTGACCTCCTCCTTTCTTTAATATCCAGGAGGTCAAATTAAGATTGATGTTCCAGTTAGTGTTTCAGTCGAATTCAATCGAAGAAGATCCGAATCACGCTCTGTAGGATTTGAACAGAATGTATTTGCGCCATCACCATCTTTAAATAAAGTATTTTCTACAGTAGCACCATGAATAGCGCATAGTAAAGCAGTGCCCAATACACCGGCAACTCCCATCATATGAAAGGGGTTCAATGTCCAGTTACGAAATCCTTGAAAAAAGAGGATAAATCGAAATATAGATGCTACACCAAAACTAGGCGCAAAGAACCAACCAGACTGACCTAGTGGAATTTTCACAAGAGATTTTAGGTTTTGTCGATGAAGCAAATAGTGGCAATCCCACTATGCTCGATCCAATTCTTGATAATTCGACACCATCTATCACTCCATTTGAAGGAGGTGGTTTTACTTTGGAAGAGTTTGATGTACCTCGAACTTCTAACGAAGACCTCGACGATGATGAGGACTTTTCGATTATCAAGGATTTTCTTAATGATTTCCCATTTCCTCCGCCGGTGGAGGTTATGAGTATCGAACCCAAATATTCAATCGAGGAACCACCAATCCTCGAGTTGAAAGATCTTCCTCCTCATCTTGAATACGTATTCTTGGAAGGAGACGATAAGTTGTCAATTATTATTGCGAAGGATCTTTCGGATGATGAAAAAACCACACTTATCGATGTCTTGAAGGCTCACTAAGGGGCAATTGCGTGGAAATTATCTGACATTAAGGGTATCGACCCAAAGTTTTGTACCCACAAAATTTTAGTGAGGAAGACTACAAGCCCGCAATCCAATGTCAAAGAAGGGTGAACCCCAAAATTCAAGACGTCATTAAAAAGGAAGTCCTTAAACTCCATGACGCGGGAATGATTTACCCTATTTCTGATAGCCCTTTGGTGATCCCCATTCATTGTGTCCCTAAAAAGGGAGGAATGACCGTTGTGCCAAACGATGACAATGAGTTAATTCCAACTTGACTCGTGACCGGTTGGAGGGTGTGTATTGACTATCGTAAGTTAAATGACGCCACTCGTAAAGACCATTTTCCCTTTCCCTTCATGGATCAAATGTTGGAGCATCTTGCGAGAAACGATTTCTATTACTTTTTAGATGGTTTTTCCGGTTATTTTCAAATCCCCATCGATCCTCGTGATAAAAAAAAACTACGTTTACGTGTCCATATGGAACGTTTGCCTATCGTAGGATGTGTAACAACCGTGGTTTTGGGTTTGTCACTTAGTCTTACTTTTAGGTTATTTTATGTGTGCTTACTTGAATTGTGTGTTTACGTGTTTATTTTGTGTGAACGAGGTTGGTGTGGTTATCGTTTATGAGTATAGCGTACTCATAAGTAAATCGAGGAACGGTTATTTCATGTTCATGAGCTCACAAGTGGTGACTATGAAATGAAAATGGTGATATTGTGGTGTTTACGTATACGTATAAGTATTATAGTAATAGTATTTTTTTAGGATTTACGGTTTAGCATTAGAGGTCTCGGGTGAGGTAATTATCCATATGAATATTTTTCGGGATGGTTTTAAGTCATTTAGGACTTAGTTATAAAGTTTATTTCAAAATTTGAGATTTTTTATAAAAGTCTATATTTTACGTCTTTTACGGTAAAACGCGTAAATTTGACTAGTTTTACGGTTTTGAGGTTTTGGAAGCTTTAGGAGCTGAAATAAATTAAGGAAAATTAAGGTAATATTATTAACATAATATTAAATAATAAAAATAAAAAAAACGAATTTATTGGGTGTTTGGGTCGGTTTAGACGCACCAAAGAAAGAGAAAAAGGGAAAAAGGAAAAAGAAGGAAAGTTGGGTGTTATACTTGGACTAGGATTTTATGTACACACTATATAAGGTTATCTAATAAATAAAATAAAACATAAATCCCTGGAGACAAAGAAAAATTCATGGGTTTCATAGAGGAGAATTAGGGTTCTTCAAAAAAATTAGGTTTTCTTCATCTTCCATTGATTTAAGGTAAAAACCTTCATTAACCTTTTTAATTAAATTGTTTTTATGTTTAATTAATCATTCTTATGATGGATTAAGGGTTAGGGTTTATATAAAAACAGTAGATTAATGATGTATTAATCATAATATGATGATCACATAATCTAGGGCTTGTATTAGAAGGGTTATAGGTGATTAGTTAGATCAATTCGTTTAAAACCCGTTTTTAAAAACTGGGCAGAATTTTGAGTCTATTGTTTTGATCATATCTCGAGTTCTAGGAACATTCAAGATGCGATTAAACTAGCCCTGGATAGGTAATTGAGTTGGCTTTCTAAATCAAGAAACGAGAACTAAATTGGAGGTAGGGAAGTGGGTCAAAAACAGGTTACAACAGTCGGAGGTCAAAACAGTATTGAATTCAGCCTGTTTTCTTTTTAAGTTTTGGGTTGTTTGGGGTACTTAGGGTTGCATTGGGATCTTCTCACGAACATGAGAGATGGTTTATATATTATAGTAAGGATATGAACTTGGGCTAAGATTGTGGTTTAGGGTAAGACCCTCTAATGGTAATGAACTTTTCAAACGTTTAAAATCAGTGAATTCTGGATAGGTAGCAATATATACACATATATCTGGGCCTTGACAGTAGCTTTAAGGTTAGGGCAGGTGGGAGGTTTTAGCTAACATGTATAGAAGTGTGAATATTCCTTTTACAGAAACCATGGGTATGTTTAAGTGGACGTTTGAATTAAAATTTTGAGACCTAAAACTGGGACTGTTTTGTGTAAAATTATGAACGGGGTAGCTATTAAACTTAACCAAGTTAGGGACTTGTTAAGGAAGGGTAATGGGATGATTAGAGCTTAACAATGAGTTAATTATACGAGAATAGACTAGATGTCCATCATAGGTTGATGAGCCATCTTAGTGATTGGTTAGTGTATTGATTTCGTGTTTTTGGTTTGTTAGCTTGTTGCTAGTGCGAGGACTTGTGAAGAAGCTATCAGGTGAGTTTCATAGTCCCATGTTTAATATTGATTTTGACTTCCAGATGGGATGGAAGAGACACTGTGTTGAGTTATTTTCTAAATTGATGCTGTGAATGTGTTTGTGATTTGAGATGGACTTGTGTGTACATTATGTGATTAACTGCTATGTGATTTTTGATTGTGTATGATTTGGATCGGGGGACACGTGCCGTCTCAGTTATTATGGTTTGACAAGGTAGTGGCCTTGAGGTTTGACAAGGTAGTGGCCTTGTGGTTTGACAAGGTAGTGGCCTTGGGATAGGTACATAGTGTGATCATCTATGGTACCATGTTGTTTGGCAAGGTAGGAGCCTTGGATTTTGGTTTGGAATGATTGATCTTGAATGCTAGTTGTAATACATAATTGTAGCACATTGTCCATATGTTATTATGTTGATGGTTGTTATTCACAGCTTGTAACTGATTTAGCGTTGGAGTCTAAACCTATGACTCTCACCAACTTTATGTTGACGTGTTTTAGTGTCTCTTTCAGGTGATACTATGGTAAAGCATGAGAACATAAGTGGCTAGGATTGGAGAAGCTTAGGAATGCATATAGAAGGAGAATCCCCGTTTCCTTCTTAGTTTTTATTTGTTCTTTTAATAAGTGATACTGTGGCACACATATATTGTTTTGGTTATGTTATTTGTTTGTCTTGGGTAAGCGGTAGGACTGTTACCTACTTACCTAGACTCCTGATTCTGATGAGATATTGTCATGACTTTGTGTCTCCATTTTATGACATTTCTTATTTCATATAGTTATCTCTATAGACACGCCATGTTGTGATGATATCCATACGTCGCGCCCCATATTCCGCCATGGTGGGATGTGACAGGATGCCATTCAGACTTTGCAATGCACCGGGAACTTTTCAACGGTGTATGATGGCTATTTTTCATGACATGATCGAGAAGACGATGGAAGTCTTTATGGATGACTTTTCCGTGTTTGGTAGCTCGTTCACTTCGTGTTTGTCGAACCTTGAGAGAATGCTAAAACGTTGTGAGGAAACCAACCTTGTGCTCAATTGGGAAAAATGTCATTTTATGGTTAAAGAAGGAATCGTTTTAGGGCACAAGGTCTCGAAAGTAGGGATTGAGGTAGACAAAGCTAAGATAGGCGTCATCGCCAAATTACCTCATCCCAAAACCGTTAAGGGAGTTAGGAGTTTCCTAGGCCACGCGTGCTTTTATCGTCAATTCATCAAGGATTTTTCAAAGATATCTCGACCCATTACACACCTCCTCGAAAAAGATGCTCCTTTTGTCTTTAACGAAGATTGTGTACGAGCCTTTGAAATCCTAAAAAGGAAACTTACCGAATCTCCCATTCTTGTTGCTCCCAATTGGAACCTCCCCTTTGAGCTCATGTGTGATGCAAGTGATTACGCTATTGGGGCCGTTTTGGGGCAACGTCATGAAAAGCACTTCTTGCCTATCTACTATGATAGAAAGACGATGACCGAGGCTCAACTTAAGTACACCACAACGGAAAAGTAATTCCTTGCCGTGGTGTATGCATTTGAGAAATTCCGACCTTACCTCGTCTTGACTAAAAGCATCGTGTATACAGATCATTCGGCTATCAAGTACCTCTTGGCTAAACAAGATGCTAAGCCGAGATTACTTCATTGGATTCTCCTCCTACAAGAATTTGATATCACAATACTTGACAAAAAAGGAGCCGAGAATCTTGCGGCCGATCACCTCTCTCGATTGGAAGATCCTCACAAAAGTGTGTACGAGAATAAGGAAATCACCGAAACATTTCCTCTCAAGACACTTGCTGTAGTGAATTCCAATAAAGACTCTTCCACCCCATGGTTTGCGGACATCGCAAATTACCATGCGGGCAACTTCATCATTAAGGGTATGACGACTCAACAAAAACGAAAATTCTTTCATGACGTCAAGTTCTACTTTTGGAACGACCCTTACCTATTTCGGACTTGTGCGGATCAAATTATTCGACGTTGTGTTTTTGGCACCGAAGCATCTAATATCCTTAGAGCTTGTCACGAGGGACCCACAGGTGGTCACCATGGTGCTAATCTCACGGCAAAGAAGGTCTTTGATGCTGGTTTCTTTTGGCCTACTATTACCAGATGCGCACGCACTTTTCAAGTCGTGTGACTCATGCCAACGTCAAGGAAAAGCCTCACAAAACTATGAAATGCTACAAAACATCATCCAAGTGTGTGAGATCTTTGACGTTTGGGGAATCGATTTTATGGGGCCGTTCCCATCATCTCGTGGTAATAAGTACATCCTTGTCGCCGTTGACTACCTATCTAAGTGGGTGGAAGCTAAGGCTTTGCCCACGAACGATGCTCGTGTGGTAGTCAAGTTTTTGAAGCAATTATTCTCTCGGTTTGGAACCCCTCGTGCAATCATAAGCTATCGTGGAACCCATTTTTGTAATGACCAATTTGAAAGGGTTCTAAAGAAATATGGGGTTACACATCAGCTTTCTACGGCTTATCACCCACAAACGAGTGGGCAAGTCGAGGTTTCAAACCGAGCTTTGAAAAGAATCTTGGAGAGATCGATAGGGGAAAACTGACAACCTTGGTCGGATAAGTTAGACGATGCTTTATGGGCCTTTCGTACCGCTCATATGACGCCCATTGGGTGCACTCCTTACAAGCTTGTGTATAGGAAGAATTACCACTTGCCCATTGAACTCGAACACAAGGCTTATTGGGCCCTAAAGCATTGTAATGATGAGATTGAGACTGCGGGAAAATACCAGAAAATGCAATTGAATGAATTAGATTAATTGAGGGATATTGCTTATGAAAATTCATTGATTTACAAAGATAACACCAAAAAGTTTCATGATTCTAAAATTAAAAATCGGGGTTTTAACATTGGGGATCAAGTGTTGCTTTTTAACTCGAGATTGAAAATATTTTCTGGCAAGTTGAAATCCCGTTGGTCCAGACCATTCACCATCACCCAAGTGTTTCCTTATGGGACCATCGAGATAGCTTAAAATGATGGTCCTAACTTTAAGGTGAATGGCCATAGGTTGAAGCACTACTTTGGTGGGGAAGTTCCTTCTTTGAACGACCTCGACCAAGTCACCTTCCCCAATGATAATTAGTATTGAGGGGATCTAGTTGAGCTCATGACTCGGTAATCAAAAATGAGGTGCCTCGTGGGGGAGTTCCCATGCTTATCCATGTACATATTATCGCCTTCTAATGTAGCTTACGTGAGGGGATTTGTGACCTTCCAACCTTTATTTCGTGGTTGTTTGTGAATTGTGGTTCTTAGATCATCATCTTCACGATTGGAGCCTCTCGTGTTCGTTTTACTCGAGCCTCGATCGTTTGCTTTGAAGAATTTCTCGATATCCATATGATATATCCTTGATTGTTCTAACCTTAGGTCTTTTAGCACACTTCATAAACGACTATTGATTTATTGGTTCCACCATTTCCATGCTAGATTAGGCATTCGACTTCGTCTATAGTATGGGGGTATCGTATGGGGGGGTGAATAGATACTTGCCTTGCCAAACCTTCATGCTTTCCAAAGTTTATCTTTTTGTTTATCGTTTTGTTGCAAAATAAGGCTAAAAATGGCCTAATTTTAAATTTTTTCTCATGTTTCATAAGTGTTTGAAGATACGAATGTAGATTTTCCGATGGCGAGAATAAGAGTAATTTTGACTCGACCGTGCGTGTTGAGCACTTAGCTTTGATTCCTTAACTTATATTAGGCTAAGTCTCTTAAATGAGGACGAGAAATGATAGAGTTAATTATAAGTTACTATGCTAAATGTAGAGTACTCGTATTCTTTCAAAAACTCATGTATTCTAATTATTTTCTTATTCTCCCTTTGCTTGTCTTAGCGGTTTAGTCTTGATTGTTGGTTTCTAGTCTTTTCAAGTAGCTTCCATGTAATTAAATTGGGAAAACATTAAGGTATCGCCAGCTTCACGGTTTTGAAGTATTGGTACCCCGAATAATCGAAAGCTTCACCCAATAATGATTTCAAGTGCTCACACCTAAATTAAGCAAAATTCGAGGCTCACAAGGCCGAAAAATCTATGCAAAATTGAAAGTGAAAAGCCTTAATCTTTGAAGCTTTAAAGATCCTAAATTCGCTTTAGCGTGAGGATATACGTCTTTGGCTATAATAAACACCACATGGCGAGGTGAAATAAAAGGCAAGGCAAGACCGTAGTCATAATAAAAGCTCCATGGCGGAGTTGAATAAAAGATGGAGGTAAGTCATGATAATAAGGCCCATCCGTTAGGGGGCGTATAAAAGTCTTGGTAATAAGTCTCATGTTTAAAACCATTATAAAACCGTGTTTATCGATCCTTTTTGTTGACTTAATTTTTTGACATCGTTGTCTATTAGAGGGGTTATTAATTCGATGGTCTTGGTTACACCGTTACGACTCTATTTTTGGACCTTAATCTCTATCATCGCATAAGTAAAAAATGTATCCTCGTAAACATTCAAGACAAAAATAAATTATAAGAGATACCACTTAGGATTAAGGGAGTCTAAGTACGTGATTAAGGCATATGAGTAGTGTTAGCATTAATAACTTATAATGACAATGATCTCGTTACACGCTTGGCATGGAATTGGGTGAAAATCGAGGACGACAAAATTATTTCTAACGAAGCATTCACGTGTTCTTGTTTTATGAACCTAAACATCCCATATTGCGATGAAAATCATACATTATGTCTAAAACACAAGTAGTAGTAGTAGTGTAGTAAGTCTATGATTCAATAAAAGTCCATAAAAATGAATTTTGGAGGTTCTAAGATACTTTATTCTAGCATTGCACTAGGGCACTGCAATGGTTTAGTATGGGGGAGTGATGAGACTGCTTTTATACATAGTCTCATCGTCCAAAACGAGTTTAAAATGGTAGAAATATCATAAAAAGTGCCAAATATATGCTTGTGTTTGTTCAATGTGTATTTTAGGTACCGATATCTAGAAAAAGACAAAAGATCACAAGAATTAAAAAAAACGAACAGGGGAAAGAAGCCGCACAATGAACCGAACCCTAGAGTTGATTTTCCAAGAAAAGTCCTTAAAGAATTGAAGATTGTACAAGAAGGGTCCCTTAATATTGATGAATTGATACTTTATACCCTTTTTATTCATAATTACAAGTTTGGTCCCTAAAGTTTGCCAAAATTACAAAAAGGACCCTCAACTTTGAAAAATTGGCAAGATTGGTCCCTCAAAATTGAAGACTTGTCACTTTTAGTCCTCCATGAAGACAAAAATACAAGTGAAGACCTTGAAGAATGAAGACATGCCAAGAATCACCCTTCAAATATCATCAAATTACAAAACAAGTCCTTTATAATCTTTTGGAAAGTTTTGTGGCCAATGTGTGAAGTTTGAAACTTCAAATATAAAGGATATTCAGTTTTACATGTTTAAAAACCAAATGAAGCAAAAAGAAGAAATGGGGGGCCAAAGCTGGACGACAACCTAAGATACCTAGACCACTCCCTGCTTGACACCTCACCCACTCAATCTCACCAACCAATCACCACTTACCATTTTGACACATCACACTCCACTAACCCGTTTACTAAACTAATTATTAATTAGTTTACAAAACTGGTGCCTAAACATGTTTTTAAACACTAAACAAGATCAAAACCTACATTATTCACTCAAGAAAATAATTTGGGTTTTCCTTAATCACAAGAAATTAAGCCTTAATCTTGTCCAAATTTAAGATTAAGGGTTTAATAAACATAACCCCACCCACTACATGGATGACACCTCACCTATTTGATCACATGATGCCTCCCCTACACCTTTTTAGGACGAAGACAAAACACTTTGCCAGAGAATCAACGACCCAAGTTTATCTTCATTCCTAAGCTCATTTGAACGTCCAAGATGGAGTCTACACAACTGGCATCACATGTTTCTTCACAAAAGTCCAAATTCAGTCAAGGAAATTCAAACTTCAAAGGGTAAAAATGGGACTTTATCAACTAGGGTTTTTAGTTTTACAGCTTTTTAGTAACTTGTAAACCCTCTATATAAAGGGTCTTAGCCTTTCATTTATCTCTGTTCTTGGTTTTCTTTGGTCAAGTTTCTGTAAAGCCTTTGTTTCAAATGAATGAAAAAAGTGTTTGAAAGCTGTGACGAATTCCAAGTTCCAATCATTTAATTTACTTGTTAATGTTCTAAGTTTGTTGGTTTGGGATTTCAAAGTTTGGTTTTAAGTTTTATGCAAAGTGTTTCAAAAGTTCTCAAAAATCTATGATTTTTTCAACTTTTTTGTTCAAACACTTGAACTTTTTGAATAGAAAGTTGATCATATCACCCTGATAAGATACTTATCAAGGTGAGGTGAATCTTGTGGTTTGGGAAGATTCAAGGAGTGGGGTACAAGTTGGAAGAAATTTGTTTCCATTTTTTTTATATAATATGTTTGTTCTTAACCTTGTTCATCTTAGCAGGGGTGTTATTGGAAGCTAGTGATTGTTCTTGCCATCACTTAAGCTCTAATATTCGGGAGTGTGGATGTACATTCCTTAGGTTTGCATTTTCTAGTCTAAAATCTGTCATAAAAGTGGTACTAAGTGATTTGGGTACATGTTGTTGTATGATGATGTTGGTTGCTTGAATCTTGCTGATTTGTTCATTGTGATGTTGATATGATGCTATTCTAAGGATTACTAGGTCATATAAACATTCTGCTTTGATAAAATCTAGTTATAAATCTTAACCAGTGTTTGGGATTGCATGATAAGTCGTTTATGTTAACAGTTGAGTAGGTGTTTAAGGTTATTATATGTTGGTATTTGTTATTTGGCTGGTTTAGAGTATAAATTTGCTTGACCTATGCTTTGAAACACCAAATCTTAATATTTGGCATAACTAAGTTGTTTTAGGTTCTTGTAAGCTGAAAATCAGTCATCACCTAGTTTTCATGTTAAACTAAGGGTAACAAGTGCTAAAACAAAGTTTGTGCAACCTGTTGAGTGGATTTGAGGGTTTAAAATTCGGTTTTTGGTCAAATAGATCAGCAATGGTCAAATTTTTGTTCACGTTTACATCAGAAACATCACATAGGGCCTAAACTAGATCTAATCTTGGTATTTTTTCATGAAACAAGTCTATTTGTGTTCAACTAAGTCTGTTATTGCTATTGTATGCTTTTGGTAGAGTTTGGTTGGCTTAAACTTGCTTAAACATTGGCTTATATCACCAGATCTTGCTTATTTCCATGTCTGTATGCTAATTGACTAAACTGTATCATTTGGCATGTTGGATTTGTGTTTGTTTGCTTGATTGTGACTCCCTACAACTCACTGGTTGTAGGGGTGCCTTGTTTGTCCAAAATATCCAAGTGAACCTCTCTAAAAACATGAATTTCATCACAAGCAGTGGGAACTCCTTTCCCACTACTGCTAGCCACTGCTAGTTATAATTTTCAAACAGCTTAATAATAAACTAATTTGGCTTATTCTATTGTGCAACAACTTGTTTTTTGTGATAGAACTTATTATTTTCAGCTTATAAGTCAGTTTTGAGGTTTACAGCTTTTGGTTTTAGCTTTTCACTAGAAAACGACTACTTTGTCTTTTTCCAAAACAACTTATTGATTATTCCAGCTTATTGAGTGTGATTATTTGAAATCTTTTGTTGATTAAGCTTAATTTGGTCATTTCAAACCTTTTGCAACTTGAATCAGGTCTTGAAGTGGTCTAGAACTCAAAAACGACTATTTTGTCGTTTTCTGTAGAGCCTTGGCTTATTTCAGGCTTATTTCTTGAGCTTTTTCAAAGTTTCTTTTTACAAACTGCTTTATAAGCTCAAAATAAGGATGTGTGTCAAATTTCAGCTTATGGCATTAGCTTATGGCTTAATGGGCCAAAAAGCCTATTAAGAATAAGCTAAGTGCTTATTAAGCTGTGATAAGCTCATTTTCAGCTTTTGGGCCTTTATAGCTTTTTGTTTAAAATCTGATTTTAAGCTTATCTGGAACTTTTCAGCTTATTTGGTTAACTTTTTGCTTATTGGGCCAAAAAGCCCATTAAGCTTGGACTGTTTTCACTTTTGGCCCATTTGGAGGCCCATTAGGGGTATTTAGGTCATTTAAGTTTATTTATGGTTTTACTAAGTTAAAATAAATTAGTTTGCAAGTTTTTAGAAATTTTTATAAATTTTGAATTTTTAATATAATTTTAATATTTAATTTTAATTTTTAATCATTTTAAATAGTTTTAATTAGTTTTAAATTTTGCAAAAATACTTTTTAGTTAAACTAAGTTATTTTGGAGGTTTACAAATTGAAAAATCTTATATTGGGCTTTTTATTAATTAAATTGATTTTTAGGGCTTTAATTAGCATTAAAAACTTAATATTAAATTAAATAAAAGGTTTGAAAAAGTTTTGATTTTTGGTAAACTCTAATTTCATTTTTAGGGATTTATTATGATTTTTTAGGAATATTTAGGGTAATTTTTAAATTTTGTCAAGTTTTCACGCTTTACGTTTTAGCTTTCATCGTAGTTTAATCATAGTCGTAACCGTCATTATTTTCTTTCTCATTCTCTTTTCTCAATATTTATCTCAAACTTAATTAAGTTTAACACACACACCAAGCCTCCTTGAGAACGAACTCACACGAGGGTTATAAGCACTTGGTTTTCCTAAACCATTTGTTTAGTACTTACCCTATTTACGCTCTTTTTCCTAAAAGACGTAAAAATACAACTATCATACCCTAAACACAAATCCTAGCCGAATATTATGTACGCTATACCTAGACTTCTAGAAACTTTGTATACAACACATATCATTTACCTAGACTTTGTACAACCTTAACCAATTAAGACTTACACTATTGGCATACAACTTGTCCCCTTTTGACCTCCTAGGCGACGGCTAAAACAAACCAAAAGCCAAATGTACCACTTTGTGCATTTAAGGATTATGTACTAGGTTTACATCAAGGTACCTTCCAAAAATCTTAACTAGGATTTTGCATGTACTATGCTAGATATCACTTTGATCTTTCTTCTCTCTTAGCGTGTACAAAACCGAACCATAATCATCTCACACACTCTCACTTGATTATAAACATAGCACACAAACATAAAACACTTTATTCACTCATATCTCTCTTTCACTCTCGCATAACAGCCAACACACGCATACAACTCATTCAAAGCTTCATTCAATACTCCAAAATCTTGGTCTCAAGCACATTAAGTGCTAGCATTTACTCCTACTACCTCAATCTTGATCAACAAGGCAAACAAGAAGCCTAGGTCTCAGCTAAGAACTCCATTCGCATAGATCTTTGTAGGTTCAAAAGATTCCTAGCTAGTTTCATCATTTGTTACCACTCACACCATCAAGTAAGTGATACAATCTTCATTTCATTTCCATTCATTTACAAACTTATAAACATATGAGCATGAGCACATATACTAGTAAACCTATGAAAACCTTAATGAAACCACCATGCACACGTGAAAAACTTGATAAAATCAAAGCCTAGAAAAGCTATATCCCACGGCATGAATTGTTTGAGTAGAAAACATGTTCATTTTTTTATCTAAGTATGCTAGTATAATCCGTGTTTAGAACTAGAATAAACCTAGAAAACTAGAAATATTAGTTTTGCCTAAATCCTACATGAACTAGTTAACATGGATAAGTTATAATCTCATAAGCACTAGTAAGATAAGCCTTGAAAATAAGCTTATAAGCCACGAATCCATAAGCCCAACCTACGGCTTATATATAAACAAGCCCAATAAGAAGCCCACTAGGCCCAATGACTTATATAGCTTGTTTGGTTTAGATTAAATGTTTATCTATTTTTCTTAGATTTAGTTAAGCCTATAGAATAAGCCCACAAAAGCCCATATCAAACCGGACCCTTAATTGGCCTTATCGAGCCCAATAAACCCTTAAAACACTATTCGGATACTTTTTGTGCCAAACATGTCAAATGGTGAAAGTATAAGTCTATTTTATAAAGACATGAAACTAGTTAAATCATTTTCGTGAGTTTTGTAAAGTACAAGGGCTATTTTGTAAATTGCCGTATGTTAAGGGGGTGTTTTAATTATAACCGAGACTTAAACAAAACACAAGGACCATTCTTGTCATTCCACAAAAATCAAACGAGCCCTAGAAGCTTATTCTGTAACTTGTTATTATTTTCGAAACCACAAGGACCACTGTTGTCATTTCTTGAAACTTAAACAAGCATTAGAAATGCATATTGTGACTTTTTCGAATCTATAAGGACCATTTTTGCCATTTAACGAATCTTAAACAAGCCCTAGGGACTTGTTTAGTCACTAACCAAAACTTAATAAATCCCTAGGGTGTTTTATGCCATTTACCTAAAGTTTAATACGCCCTAGGGGCGGTTTTGAAATTATATATAACAAAAAGGACTAAGTTTGCAATTAGACTTAACGAACTAACCCTAGGGGTATTTTCTGCCATAAGCCGAATGTGTTATAAGCCCTAGGGGCTGTTTGGAAACTTTTATTTCTTTACAAGGACCTAATTACAATTTAACTAAAGTTTTATTAGTATTTATTTAATTAATAAACTAAAAGGTTTATACAATGAATAGGTAAACCAGAGGACTAATATTGAACATTTAAAACTACGAGGACTTTTATGAAATGTTATATTGTAAAACCCGCATGCTTTTACCATGAATAGTACCCTTAAGATCGTACGTACTAGATTAAAACTTTCCTTTTATGGTATGATTACGTTCACGTATAAGAATTTTAAGTATGACGTACGTGTTAGAACACGATAAGTATTTATTACGTATGAACACACAATAATTATTTAAACAATAATTAATCACGAACATGCGATCATGAAATCATGAACGTAATTTAATCACGAGATAATATTATTTACGTATATATATTTATTACGAACACGAATAAATATATTAAGTCACGATCAATAATTAATTAGAACACATAAAACACGAACACGATAAAACACGAACACACACTATAATATTTAGACTCGAGAAATGTACGGGTTACCCTTATGTGGGCCCTACCCACGAAATTAGGAAGAAAAAGGGCCAAGCCCATTGTTTTTACTAAACAAGAAAAATTAAGAAAAACATGTCATTTATCACAAAACAAGAAAATAAACAAAAACCCTAATTCTTCTTCCTTCTCCCTCTTATGGCCGCCACTTTCAAGAACACCAAAAGGTATTTCGATTTGATTTTTGATCTTGAATTTTGTGCAAGCATTCGTGTGTGTTCATCCTTGATCGATCCATGCATTCGGTATAACCTTTTTAATCCTTTTCTTTTATGTTTTGATTTAACAAGTCACATAAAATCATGATGTTTTTAAAAACTAATTAAAAACATTTATTAAAACATGTAAATGGTTATGGGCTAAATCAAAACAAGGGTTTTTAGGGGTGTTTGTTCTAGCCGACGCCTAAACCGAGCCCTAAGGGGTCTCGGCTTGGCTTATGAACCACCACCGAGACCTCATGGTCTCGGTATGGTGGTGTGGGTCCCACGGCAGCAGCAAACAAGGGGTACCCCGACCTTGGTTCGGGGTATGGTGTTGATTACGGGTCCGGTTCATAGTTTCTAGTCACGATCCGGTTCATTGATTATGTTAAGGTTTATGTTTTAATAGTTATATGTTAAAAATTATGTTAGAAATACGTTTTAACGTATATTAGAAGTATCGGTCACTCTACAATATTATTTATGTTGTAATAGCTCGTAGTTAGTGTTACTTATTAAGTTAAGTAAGAAACCGGCTCATGGGCTTGTCATGGGCCGGCCCAAGCCCAAATAAGGGCCTAGGATATAAATACCCCTTTCCACCATGGAAAGGGGTTGGTTGTTGTTCATTTCTTGTTTTTACTTGAATAAAAAGACACATAGTTTCTCTCACTTTCTCTCTCTAGTTTCTCTCTCTAGAAAACACCAACCCACTTCATAGATTCATAGGTTATCAAGATTCTACATTTGGTATCAAGAGCTATGGGGTGATTTAAGGTAATGATTTGTGTGGTTTTTTAGTTTTTGATTGTATTAGTGTTCTTTAAGAAGATCCATCTTGATTCTTGGAGTTTTTGGTGTTTTTGTGATTGGAATTAGTAGATAAGTATTAGTTTTTACTTATTATTGTAGAAATCACAAAACTTTTTGGGTTATTTGGTAAAAATCTGGGTTTTTTATCATCTTTTTGATCGACTGTTCATACGAAACAAGCTTTCTGATTACCCAGCAAAGTTCCGAACCAAAAACATCCGGATCAAAAAGTTCCGGATCAAGAAGTTCCGGATCAAGAAGTTTCGGATCAAGAAGTTCCGAACCAAAAGTTCCGGATCAAGGAAAGTTCCGGACCAAGAAGTTCCGAACCAAAAGTTCCGGATCAAGGAAAGTTCCGGATCAAGGAAAAAGTTCCGGATCAAGGGAAAGTTCCGGATCAGGGAAAGTTCCGGATCAAGGAAAAAGTTCCGGATCAAGGGAAAGTTCCGGATCAAGGAAAGTTCCGGATCAAGGAAAAAGTTCCGGATCAAGGGAAAGTTCCGGATCAAGGAAAGTTCCGGATCAAGGAAAAAGTTCCGGATCAAGGGAAAGTTCCGGATCAAATCTTCCGAACCAAAAGTACCGAATCAAGGTATTCCAAGCCAAAATCTTCCGAATCAACACTTCCGAATCAACAAAAGTTCCGAATCAAGGGATATTTTACTTGTTTTTTCGAAGATTTTTTAGAGGATTTAATCTTGGTTTCTTACAACAAAAACTCAACACAATTCACAAGCTTTACTTCACTGCTCGATCAACCGATAATCTTTGTCTCTTTGAAGTGAACAAAATGAATCCGAATTCAGTAATGCCTCAGATGACATCACTTACGGATATTTCCGTCATTACGGGAACGGATAATCGCCCTCCAATGCTCATCAAAGAAGTTTTTGAAGCATGGCAAGGCCGGATGATGTCTTACCTTAAGGGAAAACCGGTATATGGGAGGCTTATGGTTAAGTCAATTTTAAATGGTCCACTTGACTATGGAACCATCGTGGTTAACAATGTGACTCGACCAAGGGAGTTTGAAGAACTTACACCAGCCCAACAACTTGTTGCCGATGCAGACGAAAAGGCTCTTCAAACCATTCTCCAAGCTCTTCCACATGACATCTATCGGATGGTAAGTCAGTATACGGTGGCAAAGGATTTATGGGAACGTCTAAAGGTGTTGCTACAAGGTACGTCTCTTACCAAACAGGAAAGGGAATGTCAGTTGTATGATCTGTTTGATAGATTCACGTACAACCCAGGGGAAACGCTTCACGACTATTACTTCAGATTCACTACTCTCATGAATGATCTGAATGTATACAATCTCGTGATTGCTCCATTCCAGGTTAAAACCAAATTTTTGAATACTTTACCTCAAGCTGAATGGGGTGAGTATATTACCGATGTTAAGTTAACTAGGGATTTGCATAAGTGCAATTTGGATCAACTCTATGCTTTTCTTCAGCAGCATGAGAAACATGTGATCATGCACCGTTCGCCTCGAGGTATGTACCCTGATTCTTTAGCTTTGATGGCGAATCAACCAAGCTTGTCACACAACAACACTCCTTATATCTTGGGACATCAAGCCTATCATCCATCACCTTACATGACACCAACCTTCCCCCAATACTCGATTCTACCACAACCACCCACCTCACATCAGCAACAATATCGGTTTAATGCACCTTCACCACACTATGCTTCACAACATCACCCAACAAGCATTGCACCTTATGCTCAGTCTTCATATTCTTCTTATCAAGAGAATGCAACATATCCAACAAGCTACCCTGACCACATGAGTATTCCTTCTAGTGATTATGCAGCTCATCAAGACCAAGCAATGTATTGTGATGATGATGAAGTCCCCATTCCTGTGTTCAAACAAGGAACTGACCCAGTTGAAGTGTTAACCACTATGTCTGCTTATCTCACAAGGACATTAAGCAAACGAGGATTTAGGGGATCAGCTCCTACTAACAATCAGTTGAGGAATTCATCTAATTCTTGCCAACAAGCTACTATTGAGAATGGCAGGGTAATGGTTCAACCCATTCAACCTTATCAGGGGAGACCTACTACATCAACTACCAATGCTAGCACGGTCAATCCTGCTCCAATGGTCAACACTCCTCCACGGGCTAATTCCACAGGCAAGTTGAGAATGATTACATGCTACAACTGCAAGGAAGAAGGTCACATGTCCAGGGATTGTAAGAAACCCAAGAGGAGAAGGGATGGTCAATGGTTTGCAGAGAAGATTTATCTGGTGAATGCTCAGGCACAAGGAAGGGAACTTGATGAAGAGGAGCTTGCATTTCTTGCTGATCCAGGGATTGCTGAACAAGAAGTTGTCACCACACAGAATGCAGCATACCAAGCAGATGATCTTGATGCGTATGACTCAGACTGTGATGAATTTCAATCTGCAAAGTCAGCTCTTATGGCATCTATCTCCAGCTTAGGGCCAGAAAAGAGATCTGAGGTACTTATTAATACCACTGATAATACCACTGATGCTAGTATTCAACCACATCAAGTTGTGCAAGAGCGTGCTGATTCGAATGAATCTTCGGTGGTGAGTCTTTCAAATGAGGAGACAATCAATGATAGTAATGTCAATGTGAGTCCCCAGACTTTGAGTGAATCACAACCGGGAGCCATTTCGCATACGCATACTCCTGCTCAACAAGATTTGGTCATGGTTCCTGCTACATTACTTAGCCAAATGAATGCTGCACTCTTAGAAACCCTAGCTAAGAATAAGAATTTGTCTGATGAGCTTGCCTTAAGCAACGAGAAAGTTCAAACTTTGGAATTAGTGCCTTCGTCTAGTGTTCTAACAAATCCCGAGTATGATCATTTTCGAAACAAACAAATGGGTCATTTGCAGGAAATTGAAACCTTAAGAGCAGATCTTTCTAACGAACTTAAAGAAAAAGAGTTAGCGGTCACTAATTTTCAAAAACTTCAAACGGACTTTGAATTACTAGAGTCTAAGAAGAATGAAATGGAAATTAATGCGGCTAATAAGATTAGAAGTCTAGATTATTTGTTTTTAAGACAATACGCTGCCTCTCAACTAGTGCACTTATTTGATGCTTCGCTTAGAGAATTTAACTTATCGCGTCAAAAAGGCCTTCCCCCTAATCCACGGTATGCAAAACAAGCTTTAATCCATAGTCCTAGACTTTATAATGCAACCCAATTAGGATTGGTCTTAGACCCGATTAATATTTTTGATGATCGCACCAATAAGGATCTAGTTGATGAGAATCGGTCATACAACTCTGCAAAATATCCAGATTGTGATTATTTTAAAATGAATCAGGAGCTTGCTAAAACAGATTTTAGAATACGCTTCCATATGGACAAAGATCTCATTACAGCACCAACCTACATGTTGAATGAAGAAAACCCTAGTACACTTCCTACACTTGTCAAAATGGAAGGTCCTAAGGAAATTCCAAAGGATCTTCCACCTGTTAGCACTGTATGGTTAAACTTGCAAGAGATTAATCAATACTTTACTAATTTTGACAAGGTCATTTTGGAATGTACGACTTCAAATGGCCTAAACGCCGGAGAATGGGCTTTCGAACACATGAACGAGGTGTTTAAGAATGAGATCAACCCATTTGTCGAAAGTCTAAAAGGAAGTTTTGCATCTCTTAAAGAAAATCTTGAGTTTGAAATTGGAGAAGTTCAAAAAGTGTTTTATGAAATGGACACCGCTTACGAACTACAACTAATTGAAAAGGAAAAGATTTTATCCGAATATGACCGATTCTTGTCCCAAGTAATTTCGTGTGATGTGCTTACTACTGTAAATGTTAATTATTCGAATGAGCTTACATCCGCTATGATTAATTGTGATGCTGTGAATATATGTGATGATGTTTGTGATCTCTCTGTAAATGTTGCTGATACTGTAAATGAGGTAGATAATCATTCTTGTCACGAATCTAACGCTGAGTTTTTAAAGCTACAAGATTCTTACAATTTACTTTCAAAACGCTTTAATCAACTAGAACAACATTGTATATCTTTAGAATTAAAACAACAAACTCAAAATGAGGATCTTTTGATAACAAATGGTTGTGAAAATGGTGTTGAGACGAGTGAAAAGATGATTGCAATTGTTAAGGCATTAGAGGAAGAGATTATGAGATTGAAGAGAGATGTGTCATCAAATGAAACACTAAAATTGGAACTAGAGGCTGCAGAGTCTAAAAACCAGGCCTTAGAAATTAGACTTTCGTCTATTCTAGGGGAGATGGATCGTGCAAGACAGGGAATGTCCAAACTTTATGGTTCACTAGAAGAACGCTTCGCTTTTAATGCGGCACAGCAACAATCTTATGTTGAACAATTGAACCAAAAATGTGAGGAAATCTCTGACTTAAACATCCTGCTCATTGACAAAAACATGGTTTTGGCCGAGTTAAAGGAGACACTTCTTCTCACCCGACAAGAAGCTGTTGATAACTTAGCTACCGACTCTGCACCGTCCACTAGTGCTCCAACAACCAAGTCAGTAGTGCTTTATAAGAACCCGCTTCATAAGAGAAACCCGGTTACCTATGATGATTATATGAGGAATGCCATTAAGCATGTAGATCTTGTTAGGGATATTTTAGACGATCTTATGCCTTAGATCCCTCAAGTAGCTAGTATTATTCGGCTCATGAATATATTAAGCGAGTTCAATATTGCTTAGCATATTTGCAATACATAGGTAAACCAGGTTCTGCACTACTCACTAATCGACCCATTATTGTAACTCCATTCAATAAGACCCCAGGAGCAAAACCGTCATTGGCACTATCAAGTAAGGCACCTTTAAAATCTGTTGCTAATATTCCCACTTTGCCTTCTACAGGAGTAAAAGAGTCTACTAAGGCTAAAGGATCGCCACTCAAGAAAGATAAGATCAAGCCCTCCACTAGTAGTACCAACAAGAAGAAAGTAGAAGCTCACCATAGGTATGCTAGTTCAGTTTTAAATAAAAAGAATCATGTTAAGACTAAAAGCTCTGCGCCTGTGCAGAAGCCTAAACCATTCGTGAATTCTAATTTGAATTGTTGGAATTGTAATGAATGTATGTTTTCCCAACGTCATGATTTGTGTCTTATTGATCATGTGAATGAAATGAATGCCATTAGGAATAATCTTGAATGGAAGCCAACTGGTAGAACTCGTGCCCAAGTTGGCTGGCAATGGCGTCCCACTGGTAAGACCTTTACATTAGATGGAAAAATGTGCCCTTTAACTAGGAATGCATCCATTGAGGTTAGGTCTGAGCGTCCTTTAGTTAGGCACACTAGCACTAAAGTATGGAAACAGCGCCCTTTAATTAGGCCAGCCCCCACTATAGTGCCTATCAGTGAAGAAATACCACAGGATTTAAGCCAACTAGAATCTACACCACCAACTAGGAAGAAGAAGGCTAGGAAATCTAAGAAACCTAAAGTTAGCAAATCTAAGATTATTAAATCTGTACCTGCTAATAACAAGGAACATTCAGATTCCGATACCTCTACATTGTCTTCGTGTGGTGATATTTTCAGGTGGTCCAAATTATCCTATGGTATTTGGACTCCGGTTGTTCAAAGCATATGACCGGAGATCGCTCGATGCTCCGAAATTTCGTCAGCAAGTTTCTTGGAGCGGTTAAATTCGGTAATGATCATATAGCAAAGATAATGGGGTATGGTGAATATCAGATTGGAAACGTTACGATTTCAAGGGTATACTATGTAGAAGGTCTTGGTCATAACTTATTTTCAGTAGGACAGTTTTGTGATTCCAACCTAGAGGTTGCTTTTCGACAACACACTTGTTTCATCCGCAACTTGGAAGGAAAAGATTTGTTGAAGGGATCTCGTGGTGCAAATCTTTATACCTTGTCCTTACAAGACATGATGGCCGCCTCTCCAGTATGTCTTCTCTCTAAAGCATCTAAGACCAAGTCATGGTTATGGCATCGCAGATTATCTCATCTAAACTTTGATGCTATTAATCATCTGGCTAAAAACGAATTAGTTCATGGTCTTCCAAAGCTCAAATTTCACAAGGACCATTTATGTTCCGCGTGTTCAAGGGGGAAAAGTACCAAGAAATCATACAAGCCCAAAGCTGAAGACACCAATCAAGAAAAACTTCATCTTTTGCATATGGATCTTTGTGGGCCAATGAGAACTGAAAGTGTGAGCGGTAAGAAATTCATTCTTGTCATTGTGGATGATTTCTCCAGGTTTACATGGGTTAGATTTCTACGTACAAAGGATGAAGCACCGAAGGCTATCATCACTTTTCTGAAATTCATTCAGGTACGTTTGAATACTACTGTCCGCCGTATTCGTACAGACAATGGAACAGAGTTCGTCAACCAGACTCTTCGTGATTACTATGAAGGAGTTGGTATCTCTCATGAAACATCCGTTGCACGTACTCCACAACAAAACGGTGTCGTTGAAAGACGGAATCGTACGCTTATGGAAGCTGCTAGGACTATGTTGATTTATGCGAACGCTCCATTGTTCTTGTGGGCAGAAGCTATATCTACTGCATGTTTCACCCAAAACCGTTCTATCATTCGGAAACGCCATGGAAAAACACCTTACGAGCTTCTACATGATCGCAAACCCGATGTTTCATTCTTTCATGTGTTTGGTGCTCTTTGTTATCCAAACATTAATAGTGAGAACTTGGGCAAACTTCAACCAAAAGCCGATATAGGTATTTTCATTGGTTACTCACCCTCCAAGAAAGCATACCGAATTTACAACCGTCGTCTTGGTAAGATTGTAGAAACTATGGACGCAGATTTCGATGAGCTGACAGCTATAGCTTCTGAGCAACGCAGCTCTGAACCCGCGCTTCATGAGATGGGAACCGGTGCTATTAGTTCCGGATTAGTTCCCAATAATCCTACTTCTACATCATTTTTACCACCTACAAGGCCCGAGTGGGATAAACTGTTTCAACCGTTGTTTGATGAATTCTTTGATCCCCGAATGATGAAGTTCCAGCACCTGTAGTGATCGCTCCAATCCCTGAAGTGGTTGCTCAAGCTAATGAAGCTTTATCTAATGCATCTTCAATTAACATTGAACCGGGTGCACCTTTACCAAGTGATTCTCAAACTACACCTGAATCGTCACCCTTACTTGTGCCTAATGATGTGGAAGAGGATTCTATTGATCACGCTTCCTTTCTTTGGTGTAGCGATACCTGAAAACCCTTCAGCCGCGTCTACCTCAGAAGAAGGTCCTTCTATTATTCACTCCAGACCACCTAGGATTGAAAATCATAGTACCAAATGGACAAAAGATCACCCAATTAGGAATGTCATTGGAGATCTAGATCGACCAGTCTCTACACGCCATCAATTACAAGAGAGTGCACTCTATTGCTACTTTGATGCATTTCTCTCCGAAGTTGAACCTAAAAATTGGCAACAGGCTATGACTCAATCATCTTGGATTGAAGCCATGCAGGAGGAACTAAATGAATTCCAAAGACTTGAAGTATGGGAATTAGTTCCTCTCCCTGACAAGGTTAACATCCTTACTTTGTTATGGGTTTATAAGGTTAAACTTGATGATATGGGTGCAGTATTAAAGAATAAGGCTAGATTGGTTGCTAGAGGATATAAACAAGCCTTGGGTATAGACTTTGAAGAATCTTTTGCTCCTGTTGCAAGATTGGAGGCCATTAGACTATTCCTAGCGTATGCTGCTCATATGAACATGATCGTCTATCAAATGGATGTGAAGACGGCATTTTTGAATGGTGAACTATGGGAAGAAGTCTATGTTAGTCAGCCGGATGGGTTCGTTAGCACGGAGTTTCCTAATCATGTGTACAAGCTTAAGAAGGCTCTCTATGGGTTGAAACAAGCTCCACGCGCGTGGTATGATCTCCTTTCAACATATCTCATCTCGGAAGGCTTCTCCAAAGGCAAGGTGGACCCCACTCTATTCACTCTCAAGGAGGACAACGACATGATTCTGGTACAAATTTATGTTGATGATATAATATTTGTTGCCACTAACATAGAATTGTCAAATCGCTTTGAGAAGATAATGTCCACACGCTTTCAGATGTCAATGATGGGAAAAATTTCATTTTTCTTAGGATTACAAATTTCTCAGAATCCCAGAGGCATCTTTATTAATCAATCCAAATATGCTCTAGAATCTTTAAAGAAATATAACTTTGATAATTGTGACCCCGTGGACACTCCAATGGTGGAGAAATCCAAGTTAGATGAAGATAGGAATGGGACTATTGTCGATCCAAAACTTTACCGTGGGATGATCGGCACCCTTCTCTATCTGACTGCTAGCAGGCCTGATTTGCAATTTGCCGTATGCATGTGTGCCCGGTATCAGGCTCGGCCTACCGAAAAGCACCTACATGTTGTTAAAAGGATCTTTCGGTATCTCAAAGGAACACTTCATCGTGGTCTATGGTATCCGAAAGATTCCTCTATTGCTTTAATATCATACGCAGATGCCGATCATGCTGGGTGTTAAGACACGAGGCGTAGCACTTCTGGATCTGTGCAACTCCTTGGAGATAGATTGATCAGTTGGTCTTTAAAAAGGCAGAAAAGTGCTGCAATTTCTAGCACGGAGGCTGAATACATCGCCATGTCCGGTTGTTGTGCTCAAGTCCTTTGGATGAGATCACAATTAACTGACTACGGTTTGGGATTTAACAAAATCCCGATGTATTGTGACAACAAGAGCGCCATTGCCCTTTGCTGCAACTATGTTCAACACTCCCGGGCCAAGCACATAGACATTCGCTACCATTTCATTAAAGAGCAGGTGGAGAACGGAGTGATCGAGCTGTATTTTGTCACTACTGAGTATCAGCTGGCGGATATGTTCACCAAAGCCTTAGATCAAGGACGAATCGAGTTTTTGATCGACAAGCTTGGCATGAAATCATTCACTCCAGCGACTCTCAAAGAATTGGCAGAAGAATCAGCTGAATAGTGGTGGTAAACTATTCAGAGTATCCTTTGTTCGTGATCATGTATATTATCGTAAATATATAAACCACAAAAAGAAAAATACAAAAATATAAAACCAAGAAAAACCATAAAAAATATAAAACCAAGAAAAACCATAAAAAATATAAAATCAAGAAAAACCAAAAAATATTTTTCGTTTTTAAAACGGGCATGTCTTTTAGTACGGTAATATTTACGGCCTTAGAAATGTCGATCAATATTGACACGGTGCCATAAATAGAGTCCGTATAAAAGTTGTACATTTTTAAAACATGCCCATAATGGCTTGTGGTTATTTCAGACTGCAACCCGGTTTTCATATTAAAGTCACGTATTTCCTTGGAAAACGTTGGCTCACAACGGGAATTAATTTTCTCGGGCATGATTTACAAGCCAAATCATGCAAAGGGATCAAGTTTACTTTACAACTTGGTCTAACACGAATTAGTGTACGTCTCAGTGCATTAATTTGTTAAAATAAGAGAAATCTTATTGCCACCACGAATCAATCTTTTTCAAAATACTAATTGGAAATGCTTTCATCAATATTTGACTCTTTAAACAATGACTACAGCTCTTTAAATAGAAAATGGGTCATCGTTTAAGGGGGAGAAAATATTAAATCATCTTCGTCATCAAAACAATTTTTCAAAAGTGTTTGTGGAAAATTAATTGGCTAAATGGTTTATGAGTGGTCTTGCTTTAGAATACGACTTGTGCTCGCTCAATGAGATAGGACTTGCTTTAGATCTTGGAGATTTACTAATAGGTTGCGAGGATTAAGTTGTGTGAAGGCTAAGTTAGCAAAATTAAACAATGGTTAAAAAAAATGAAAAGATAAGGAATAAAAAGGGAAAAGGAGTGAAAACTGTAGGGACTTAAGTGACAATTTAAGAAAGTTGTCAAAAATTTGACCTAAGTCAAAACAAACCCCCCCCCCCCCCCCCCCGTCCCTTTATTTCTTCATCACTGTTTCATATCTTCTTGCCGCCATTAAACACACACACAAGCTTTCAAACTTTCGATTCTAATCAATCCAATCTGTTTCATTCGATTTAAAAGGTAATAAAATCAATCTTTAACTTATAATTAGCCCAATTCATCATTTAAATCCTGTTAATTGATTCGGATAATCAAGTTTATCCAATTAGGGTTCGTATGCTTAAATTAGGGTTAATTGATTAGGGTTATTGATGGGTTTTGCTCGGAATATCATTAGAAGATGTTGTGTTGCTTTAGATTGCCTTAGAACTCACAAACGCGATTAGAATAATCTTTCATAAGTGTGTTTGTAAAGTTCCGGATGAACATGGATATAAAACTTCCGAATGAAGGAAGTTCCGAACGAACTTCCGAATGAAGGAAGTTCTGAACGAACTTCCGAATGAAGGAAGTTCCGAACGAACTTCCGAATGAAGGAAGTTCCGGATGAACTTCCGAATGAAGGAAGTTCCGAACGAACTTCCGAATGAAGGAAGTTCCGAACGAACTTCCGAATGAAGGAAGTTCCGGACGAACTTCCGAATGAAGAAAGTTCCGAATGAAGGACTTCCAAATGAAGGAAGTTCCGGATGAAGGACTTCCGAATGAAAGAAGTTCCGAATGAAGGACTTCCGAATGAAGGAGTTCCGAGTGAACTTCCGAATGAAGGAAGTTCCGAATGAAGGACTTCCGAATGAAGAAGTTCCGAATGAAGAACTTCCGAATGAAGAACTTCCGAATGAAGAAGTTCCGAATGAAGAACTTCCGAATAAAGAAGTTCCGAATGAAGGACTTCCGAATGAAGAGTTCCGAATGAAGGAAAGTTTCGGATGAAGAGTTGTTTGATTAATAGTGTTTGCTTGTTATAAGTACTTGTTGAAGTATGTTATGAAATGTGTTATGCTTAGAAGTAATAATGATACATATCTATATATTTTTGTGCATCAACCTTTCATGTCTTATCTTAAGCAGTTACGATGACTAATCCAGCAGTACAAGCAATCCAAGACTCTCGAGCAGCCGCAATTGCCGAAGCACGAACACTCAAGTTCATACCAAACAACTACCGGCTGAAGCCAGTTTCAAAATCCACTCATCATGGATTTAAAGTCGCCATAGCAATCCTTGATCAATCTCATTTCAAGAATGCTTTAAGAAGTACTGCCTCGGTGCCTTATGATTACATGTATGAGTTCTGGGCTACCAAGGAAAGCACTTCAAACAAGATCACCTTCACTCTCGACAACAAGCAGCAGACACTTAATGTTTCAGACTTCCGTAAGATATTTGGCATTCGGGATACACCCAAAGGTATGGCATTTTCGAGGGATCCTACTAAAGACGAACTCATGGAGATGTTCGATGCTCTTGGATGTCCTGACATACGAGTTGCGTCTGAGTTTACCACTGCTAAAGTAGGTCAGCCTTGGAGAGCAATGTTGGGTATTCTCAGTAGATGTCTTACACCGAAAACAAGTGGGCATGATGCTTTGCGCAGTCCTATTATGAACATCTTCCATGGAATGTATAAAGGCGCAAATGCAGATTATGCATTATTGTTGTGGGAAGAATTCACCTTTCAACTCTTCCAAAACAAGAAGCTGAAGAATAACTTCTTTCCTTACCCTCGGTTTATCAAGCTTATCATTAATTATTGTATGAAGAATGATGTTACTATTGATAGGCGTGCAGCAAGTCGTCATCACACTGAAGAGGCTGATCATACTGTAGATCTAAGGCATGAAGGACCATCTGGTGGTGTGATTCCTGGTCCTATTCCCGATTATCTTCTGACGGATAGAATTAAAGGTTCAGCTGATTACAAGCTACTGCTGCTTGAAATCAAGAAGCTAAAAGCAAGCCTTCAGACTGGAGAAGACTCATCTACTACGGTCAAGAGTAAAGCTAAACGCAAGCAACCCGCTGCTTTACCTGAACCCGAAACCAAGAAGAAGAAGACTGAGGTTAAGAAGGGAAAGGGTAAGGCTGATGAGTTAGTTCTATGTGACGAAGAAGATGTTGTTGATCCTACTCTTGACAAGGCTGAGAGGAAATTAATGAAGATAGCTATTGAAAGGAGTAGGAAAGATACGGGCGGTAGTGGTTCAGGTGCAAGGATAAATATTGAAGAAGAGTACGAGGAGCCAGAGGATATTGATGAGTTTGGGTCACCTGAACGGTATTCTACTTCGAAGGAGACATCCATTCCTGTTTCAGCAAGTGTTGAAAAAGAGTCTGGTGCTCCTACAATCATGGTACCTACTCAACCTTTAGTAACTCAACCTCCACCAATACAACCCTTACCAACCAGACCGGTTTCAACACCATTCCTTCCACCACCAATAACTCCCATCCTTAGTACCGTAGTAACAACCGAGCCTCTTCTCTCAACCCAGAGCAGCTCTGCAACGTCTTCAATGGCTGTATTTGTAATGGCCGAAATGTTGGATAAACATACGGATAATCACAAAAGAGAGATGGATGAACTTCGCCAAGAGCTACATAGACGAGTTCAAAGTGAAGAAGCATCTAAGAAAGCCCAAGAAGAGATGCTTGCTAAGTTCGCTGCAGAGATGGAGTTGACACGTAAAGCTCATGCAGAAGAACTAGCTCAGGTTAAGCAAGCTGAAGCTGATAAGCATGCTGCACGAATCACGAGACTTCAAACTATGAGGGATAAATACAAGGAACAGAAAGAAACACTTGAAGCTTCTGTTGAAGAGAGAGTGAAAGCATCCGTTGAGTCCATTATGCCAAAACTTCGTGATGAGTTGAAGACACTCGCGGCTGATAACTTGATGATCAAGTCATCCAATCCTTCAGAATCCGCCTACAAAATTGCTTATGAGTTAACGGATTTTGAATTAAAGAAGATCCTGAAAGCTCGCATGAGGGAACTTGGATCTTTTGACAAATCTAAGATTCAACGGACACTCTACAAATCCCTGAATGACGCTATCATGGAGGATGATCGGTTGTTCAAGATGTTTGGAAGTGTGGTACCTTACCACATTCTGCCTGAGGAAGAAAGGGAAGAAAGTGAACAGGAAGAGGGTACTGGTGAAGAAGAAGAGGAAGAAGAAGAAGGAGAAGAAGAAGAAGGAGAAGATGATGATGGTGGTGATGATGATGAGGATAATGATGATGATGATGATGGTGATGATGGTGGTGATGGTAATGAGGAGAGTGCTAAGGGGAGCAACGAGGATAGCGAAGAGGATGATGATGGTACACAGCCTAAAAAGGGGGACAAGGTAGCCAGCACAAAGAAACCTTCTAAGTCTGGAACCAAGTCTAAGAAAGATGCTGCGCAGAAGGAAAAATCAACCTCAACTGAATCAAGACGATCCAAGTGGCGCCATGATGTGAATGCTACTACGGCGTCATCGATTCCCGGTACATCTATCGCTGTGTCTATACCTGTTACCACTAACCCAGTTCTGTTGTTGTTGCTCATGTGATTGCAGAGTCAGTAACTAAACCTGAAGCAGCACAACACTCGCCCGTTCATGACACCGCCGAGATGCCTGAATCAGAACCCGCAGATGTTCACGTCTCTACTCCTCTACAACAAGAACCACAATCTACTGTTCCTGAGTCAAGCACACAGGACTGGGCAGACACGTTAGAGATTGACGAGACTGCACCGCCACAAGCTTGGATCACGGCAGCGGCTCAATATGATCCAATCACGGACGCTGACAGAGATGTTCTATATCTCCGTATCCGTAGTCCGATTGACTTGTGTGCATTTCTGGCTCATGAGTATAAGACTTCGGTTACTCCGTCTTTGGTGAAGAGAGCGCTAAAGGATAAGAGAATTCGTGCCAAAACCAGGTTAACCCGAATGGAGTTCGAGTATTATGCTGATGAGATCCTGAAAGCTCTGAATACCGTTCAACGGCCAGGTCTTCATGAATCAGAAAGAGCTCCACCTCCACTTGATCCTTCTCAAGATAATCAGATTGCTCTTGACTTCTTCGTCACCAATGATCTTGTTTATCTCCTCAAGGGTTCATCAAAGTACGCAACCTCCCTAACCTTGCTGAAAGCTGCCAACTGGGGGACAATACCCTTTATCGAGGAAAAGGTAAACCGACTCTGGGTCCCAAAGGTAAATCGTAATTATGATATGTATGCTGTTATAGGTGCATCTCATTGGGACGAACGAGTCCGAAGGGCGTACAGGGGTTGCTGCTTAGCCAATTCAGGAAGTAACGTAAGATCCGATATCCGCATCTCCAGTATTTTAGGGCTGAAAACTGAAGCCAAGAATGGCTATTATCTTGTGACGGAGATTCGTCTGAAAAGGGAGGATGACAGAGAATACAAAATCCAGCAGGGAGATTTTTCTATCATTCGCCTTGAGGATATCGAAGACATGTTGCTTATGATGACCCGGGATCAACTCACACATATTCCTCGTGAAGACATCATTGCCTTGAATACAGCACTTCGTATGTTCACACGAAGCGTTGTTATCAAGAAACGAGTTGAAGATCTTCAGTTGGGAGTCGAAAGCTACCAAAGGAAGCTTAACCTAACCCGTCCAGTGAATCAAGTGTTACCTCAACATGTAGATAGATGTCCCTATACCGGCATTTCTGTCCCGAATTGCGGCATTTTCTACTTGAACAGTCGAGGGTTAATGAAGTTTATGAGGGTGGGTGAGCTTTATAAGTACAGTGATGGGACTCTCTTATACGTCAGAGGAAAGTTGGAGCATCTTAATTCGGGTGGGACTTTACCAGAGATGACTGAGGATTGGCATCAGGGTTATCGGCAGATGGCGAAGTATGTGATCAAGAAGATTGATCAAAAGCTCCGTGAACGTAGATTGATGAGGAGCTTAGAAAGATTCGTTGGTGGAAGACCATATTTAGTGCACCACAAGTTACTGCAACGATCCATCTAATGGGTCGTATATTTCAGGTCCACTTTATATTGGTTCTTAATTGTGAATATGAAAATTTGTGAATATTGTGCTTTAATGGCTTGATGTAGTGTTAAGGTATGATAATTTTTCAAGAATTTCTCACGAGATTCTAAATCTTTCAAAATATATCATACTAAAGCACTACAACTATCCCTTATTAAATTAAGGGGGAGCATTAACATGTTCTATGGCCAAACATCGATTTTATTTTTTTTACCCAAAGACCAGTTAATCCATTCAATATCCCAAATATTAATGGTTAACATTTTGGATAAGGGGAGAAAATGGGATTAAGGAGACTTAAATGATACTTGGCTAAAAGATGAAAAGGACTTAACGATTATCCAACTTAATATGTGTAAAGAACGTGTTAAGGGGGAGCGTTTTTGATGAATAAAACACCTTAGGTACAAAACTTTTGATTTCAATATCACAAGTACCTGAGGTGATTTTCAAGGATTTTTCATGGTGGCTATACTTTCCCAAAACACGCTTAATTCACGACGAATGTGGTGACAAAAGGGTGGTAGGAATAGGTTTAGTCCAATGATTCATCAGAGCCGATGGAATCTTCCCAAGGACAATTCCCTAGATAGAATTAAAAGTCCTAGGAAAGTTGGAGAAAGATTGTGAACGTAGCTGAATGCCGACCAAGTACTTAAGCTAGCACTGGAACAATCACAACAAGGTGCTAGTGATGACGTATTGGTAAGCATTGAAGGGTTGAAGAATGAAAAAGAATTGTAAAGATAAAGGGTGTAAAGAAAGAAGCCCTCCTTACAACTTTAGGCAGAAACCGGGTCAATACATATGCTATTGAGGTCATTTTTGTTAATGATTCTCGATATTGAAGAAAGACATCATGGACCCAGTGATGCAATGCACAACCCTTCCCAACTAACTCAAATATCTCTCAAAAGGTATTTGTTTTAATCACACGGAGATCAACACGTTATCTATTGGTTTATTCACTCCGAATAGACTGGTATTGAAAAGGTGGCACTCCTCTCCAGCCATCGCTCACTAAATCAAAACGCACTATCGAGTCTAGAGCCACGAGATCATCAAAAGTCTCATTAGGACACTTTCAATTTATTCCTTGCTTTCTCACACACGGTGAAAAGTAAGAGATTTTCATGAGTCCTACGCGGTATTCCTGTAATATTGCCAGAACATCCGAGTAATACGCAAGTATTACAATGAAGATGGAAATCCTGCTTGAGCCAACATCAAACAAGCTCATGGTAGGTTACACGTGCGGTTCTTTTAGAACCAATCTTGTGAAAAACTGGAAAGAAACAGTGGTTTAATTCTTAATTGAACTTAAACTCGTTCCAGGCCTCTACGCATTATCATATGATCTTGCCAGAACACTCAGAGTGACTCTTTATTGATCATAGTGACGAGTGGAAATCCTTCTAGTGTTAACATCAAACAGCACTTGGTAGGTGACGTGCAAGATTCTTTATGAATTGAGCTCGTGATAACTGGAAAGCAACGATGGTGAAAATCTTAATTGAAATTCACTTGTTCCAGGTTTCATGAATTGACGGCTTCAAATCACAAGGATAATTTATCCAAGTGATTCACTCTTTATGTTCGCAGTCAGCTTTGGACGGTCGAATAAAGAGAACGGGTTTACCCGCGAAATCCTGTCAGGAAGTTACTTAATTGAAACTATCCGTCACGGGTACGATATCTAATATCATCCAACGGTCTTCACCGACCGGAGGTAAAATGCTACCGAATTAGAATAAAATGTCAAAGCCATTTTATTCGTGTCGTTGCTGTGTACATGTTAAAGACGGTGGCGTTGATGTGTACCTGTTGAAGACGGTGGCGTTGTTGTGTACCAGTTAAAGACGGTGGTGTTGCGGTGTACCTGTAGAAGTCGTTCCCCCATGCTTATGTTTTTCTGCATCAAAGTTCAGCAAAAATTCAAGAAAGTACAAGATGAAGTCTTCCGCTGTACCAAACTCTGAAGCTTTCGAGAATTCAACAAAAAGACATAAGTGTGTGGAACATGGAGTCACGAGGAGGCAAAATTCACAAGAAGGCAAAGATCGCACGTGATTGGTCAAAAGAACAATGCTCTCAAGCCAAAGCCTAAAAGATCAAACCAACATATTCACAACAAAAAAGAAAAGAAGAAAAGACTACGAGCTAAAGAACGAAGACTTAGTATAGTATGCTAGGTTTAGAACTTTGTAACGTGGAGTGACCTCCCTTAGGGGGAGATTGTTAGAAATACGTTTTAACGTATATTAGAAGTATCGGTCACTCTACAATATTATTTATGTTGTAATAGCTCGTAGTTAGTGTTACTTATTAAGTTAAGTAAGAAACCGGCCCATGGGCTTGTCATGGGCCGGTCCAAGCCCAAATAAGGGCCTAGGATATAAATACCCCTTTCCACCATGGAAAGGGGTTGGTTGTTGTTCATTTCTTGTTTTTACTTGAATAAAAAGACACATAGTTTCTCTCACTTTCTCTCTCTAGTTTCTCTCTCTAGAAAACATCAACCCACTTCATAGATTTATAGGTTATCAAGATTCTACAAATTAAATTAATAAAACATGACATAATTAATTTAATTAACATGACTTAGGTTATAAATTTAATTATTAGATCATGAATTTTAACCTAAGTATGTATTTTTAATTAGACATTATAATTAATTAATTATTAAAAACCATGGCTATAATTAATTAATCAACATGACTTAGGTTATATTATTACTAATTAATAATACATGTTTTAACCTAAGTATTTTACTTTTTTTTTAATTAAAATCATGATATATTTAATTAAATACTTTTAACCTATAGTTTACTTAATTTACATGTAATAATTAATAAACAATACTTTATAACAACATGACTTAGAATAATAATTAGAAAGCACTTAAGCTTATATAATTAGCTTATTTAACCAGCTTATATCTAATTATGGAAACTTTCTATTTTTAGAAACTTATTTAATTAAGGCAGCTAATCTATTTATGGAAACTTTCTATTTTTAGAAACTTATCTATTTTAAGAAGTAATTCTATTTTTGGAAACTTTCTATTTTTGGAAACTTTCTATTTTAGAAAACCTGCTATTTTTAGAAAGTTACTTATTATTACACACAAGTATAATAATACATGAAATATAAGTAATACTTAATCAGAACAGACAGAATATAAGATAAACATAGTTTAAAGCTTAAAACGGTAAAACATGACATGAACGTATAAAATAAGCTAAGACATGACATAAAACCAGTTACGTATGTAGTAATCAGATACTTATACACGTATGTATTTATGTAGAATTAGTGATACCGAAGTAGGACTCTCTTCCGTTCGTCTTCTTCGTTTACTGGACATAAGGTACGGATTCCCGTCCTTTTAGTATGGACATTCTTTCCTTATTAAGATTCCCCGTATGCAGCCAACTGTTTTCCCGTTGTATAAGTTTATATGTTTGATTTGCTTATGTTTAATTTAGAATACCTATAGCCATATACATGCATGACCAGTTTCACCTAGTTATGGAGGTACCATAACCATAACACTAGAGGCACTGGTGTTATGA
Source organism: Glebionis coronaria (assembly GCA_025667525.1). Taxonomy (NCBI): domain Eukaryota; kingdom Viridiplantae; phylum Streptophyta; class Magnoliopsida; order Asterales; family Asteraceae; genus Glebionis; species Glebionis coronaria. Next base: position 482,045,470 of record CM046882.1, on the reverse strand, counting down.
CTTCCCCACGGCGGAGTGATTGCTCGTGGCGTCCCTTCAGCTTTTGGCCATATTATTATATTTATCATGTGGGGCGTATGGGTGCATCCTAGTTACATGTTTTTCAGTAGATTACTTAGTGTGAATGTGGTGTGTGCCTTGCATCCTTTACAAGGAGCTGATCCCTCCTACCCAAAACCAGTATATTAAATTAGAGGCAGCCCCTCTAATTTGCATGATGAGGTCACCCCTCCAAGTATTCATGCACGGTGGATTTTCATGACCTATATTGGCTAATGGTAATATATGTTAAACAGTTTTCATAAGATAAACATAAGGCTTTTCAAACTATAAAACTAGTTTTACTAAGAAATAACCAAGTTTTCCATGACATATACATTTTCGCTGCTATATGTTATTCGTACTTATATTATTCATTTCATGCTTGTATATCTGTGCACTGGGCGTTATGCTCAGCCGTTACTTTCCTTTCTATGTCCCAAAATGGCAGGTACCCAAGGACGGACTCGATCATTTTGGAGGACATGCATAGGATGGAAGCTGTCATAGACTTCTTCTCCTTTTGCCTCATATATTTGTGCTTGTTTAAGTCTTCCATTATTTCATTTACTTTATTATGTTTTGAGCTTATGTTTGGGGACCGATGTTTGATTCCGGTTTACCCTATGGTCATGTAATGTTTTTGACATTTATCCTTGTATGCTTTGATGACATGCCATAATTACGCGTAGCGGTCCACTTATCAAAGTGGGGTGTTACAATTATGGTATCAGAGACAAGGCTTCGACCTGTAGGCTCTAAAACTTGACCTGTGACTAGTGGGTAGTCACCAGGAGCTTTCTAAGCCAACGTCTGTTATTCTACGTATTGATGTTTTCAGCGCATTGTTGCTTTAACCATGATGTTTTCAGCACCTTGAGGTTTTAACCTTGATGTTTTCATCGATATTGTTTTACTAGTATGGATGGACAACCGTCATTCATATTTAGTATGTGTCATTGTTTCATGCATAATGTTCCTCGTGAACTGTGGCTATGTGGACTGAACCCCAGTAGTTCATAATTAGTCACATTAAAAAATTTTCTGATAAGTTTTGACAGATAAGTTTCATTTATTTATGTTTCATGTATCATTGTTGCAGGAATTATGACTTAGTAATGGTTGGTACAGGACTGGCCCTATTTAGTCGCATGTGCTTTTATCGAAACTTTTAACTTTGGGACCGACCCATAGGCGTCCCCTCGCCATGTCTTTTGTCTTGGGACCGACCCATAGGTGTCCCCTCGCACATATAAAGGTTTCTATAAACTACATTACGTATTCATGCACTGTTTTCATGCATAAATTTTTCTCATGATTTATTGGCATAAAAGTTTTTCATGTCCCCTCATAAGTTACTATGTTTTTATGTCAAGTATGTTTTCATACTGTCATGGTTAACTTCAGTTTCATGCTGATTATGTTATACACTCCTTCATGATAGATTGTTTCATGTATCTTCATGATAATTCTGTCTTCATGTTAATTACGTCTTACGTCTCTTTTGTTATTTATGCTTTCATGCAAGACATTGTTGGATTTCATTGAATCCTTCTTTCATGATATTCATGGTTGGTTTTCATTGACCATGCTGTCAGGCAAATCATCGTTGAAATTTGTGTAACCACACTTTAACGTTTCTCGATACAACCAGAATGATGTCTATGCTAATACTGCCAGGTTATCATGATGGTTTTTCCTAACCGTCTAACCGATATACCTTCCTTAAATCATGACAAATGATCGACCCCATACCGATCATTTCATGTGCATTCCACGTGTAATCCACATACCGTATTTTATGTGTATTACACGTACCTTAATCCATGTGTATTCCACTTGCAATACTTCACGAGTATTCGCTAGTCGATTCTGAATCATCTCAGGCGTATTTTCTATTGCTGATATTCTACAAGATTGCTGATGTCGCGCATAACTTGGAGATGTTACTAAAGGTTGATGCTGCTGACGTTCGGAGACGCTACGAGATGCGGATGCTGTTCACAACCTGGAGATCCTACAAGACGAAGACAAAGGCGTCAGAGCAAAGCAATTGGACGAGAAGATGCTTCACCATCAGACGATTTCCATCAATCATTGTCCCTAATTCTTAGTTACATGTCACATGTCATTCGGCTGTCATTTCAGCCATATGAGTGCAAACCGGTACCAGCCAGCCACTCAGCTGAATAGTTACATGAATCACGGTCATGAAAATGACCGTCATGGAACTGACAGACAGGACGATAGTAACCACTACTATGACAGAAACAATCTTAGAAATCGCAACCGAGGCTCCGGCCGCGGACGTGATCAGACATACAAAGGATCAGTAGTCCAACCAATCCGCCAAGTCTAGCATAATAACCTAATATTGTAGTTCTATTGTTTTACGTCTCGAGACACATGTCAAGACACCAGTCAAGACACATGTCTCACGTATACTTTCTGAAGACACATGTCAAGACACCAGTCAAGACATATGTCATGCTTATTGTTCCAAGACACGAGTCAAGACACATGACTCACGTCCAACTATGGAACATTTCTAAGAAATTCAGGGTACCCTCCAAGGGTATATCCATTTTGTTGTGCCATGTATGAATCAGGCCACAAGAATTTCAGTACCATTACCGACGCATCAGTGAGAACTATCACGTTTCCTGATGCACTTTCATTTCTTGTAACCATAGCTCAAAGATTTATGACCAGGAAGGACGCCTTTCGTATTCCCACGTATACGAAGGTTTTCCTTCAGCTTAATGATGAGATCCAAGCTGCAAACGCATTTCCTCGGACATACACGAGTTGAATTTTATCCTAATTATGGACTATGAACAGCACACCATGCTACGATTCATAATTATGTACAGTAATGTTCAGGCTCCTGAATACTTTCAGCTTGATTTTCCATCGGAAAATCTGTACAAATTATCTATGCTTACAATCATGTGCGTTGTTAGCCATGGTCGCTAAAATTTTCTAGTTGTCAGTAAGACACGACTACTTAAGTCATTTTACGCATAGCCAGTGATTATTCCAAAATCTTCCCATACATTCCAGAAGAACCTTCAAGGAGAAGGACGGTGCCATGAGATTATGTGTCGACTACCGTCGACTTAAACAAATCACCATTCATGACCGTTATTCTCCTCCACGTATTGACAACATGTTCAATCGACCTTATAGTGTTAATCACTTTTTCAAGATCGAACTCATGATCATGCTGCCAACAGTAACGAGTGAAAGAGCAGGACATGTCCATGACTGCTATTCGTGCACGACTCGGTCATGCTAGATTTATGATTTTGAATTAGTCTCATCAATGCTCCAACGGCATTATAAGAATGAGTTTCCATGAACTCATAGCAAATTCATCAATGTTTTCATTGAGGATAACCTGATTTCCTCTAACCTAGAGAAGAACAAGAAGACCATATCTGCACTATGTTGCAAATTCTATGACAAGAGAAATTTTACCATAGAAATTTTTCCTGTATCAATTCTGTTTGATTACAGTGACACGCTGAATCACATGGGTTTCTACGGTTAATCTTACCTTGACTCAGCTTATGCGTAAAGGAGAGAACCCTACACTACATTAGGTGTTCTAGAAAATCCTACGCTAGGAGAAGTCGAGATTCAGAGACTCGAAGTTTCGCAAACTCCTATGTATCAAGTTTCTATGAAGCAGGATACAGTTACGTTCATATCTAGGTACCTGACATACCAACAGGTTAAGGTAGGACACCAACAGACTGGGATGGTTTCATCATTTGAAATTGTGAATTGAAATGGGACAAGATCTCCATGGATTTTGGTTACCAGATTAACGCAAACTCAGAAGAAGCATGATGCTATCTGGGTTATTGCAAACAGTTTGATCAAGTCTGCAGAATCCTTACATCCGCAAGGATTTCAGAACCAACAGATTGATCGGACATGTTCCAGCCAAGGCTCATCCGATCACTTGGCGATTCCTCAGTTATCGGGTCAGACAAATATTCATAATTGTGCTCCTTATTTACTTCACGTCCTTGTTCTAATTTCGCGACTTGCTTTCGAGCTCGCGTTCATGACACTATTCACATTCATGATGGCATCTCGGCTTACGATTTTACGTTCATTTTCTCATTCTGGGAAGTTTTGCAAGAACTTGAGAGACCAGACCCAAGTTTAGTATAACTCCCTATCCTCAGATAGACGTTTCTCGTCATATTCTATGTCTCACCTTGTAGCGTTTGGCGTTGCCGCCATTATATTCTATGTTCACGATATGCTACACATGTCATGTACATTCCACGTTCCTCATATCATGATCAAGATATGTTACACGTATCATGGATCACGATATGTTTACTCATATTACACTCATCATAACTCCACGTATCACGTTCAAAAATTTTCACGTATTACGTTCAAAATTTTTCACGTACTACGTTTCCTTATGTCTCGCGTATCGTTGCTAATTATCAGTTAAGTTAGAAGTGTTTTGCACGATAACGTTTTAGTTGCCCTTACACGTTAATTCTTATTCCCTCGATCAAATTTAGGGGACCTACCTTAAGTGGATAACCAAGAACTTCTTCATATTTCAAGTCAAGGTCAGGAGGACCAAGACTTATCATTTGTGTCAAGATCGGTGAAGGAACCGTTCCAAGAGGGAAGCCACTTGGAAACGGACAAGTTCATCCGGAATTTTATCCGTTTTTCTCTTATCAATTAGATATGACCTTTCAGTCACGTCACGTTCCATGTCCTTTCAAGACATGTCACGTTCCGCGTTCCTTCTGCCAGGAAACCTGGACGTTCATTTATCTTACATACTCTCTCAGTTTGATTCGGATATGTTTCTCTTTCAGTTACGTTATCTATAATTCGGGGACGAATTATTCTTTTTAGGGGGGAAGAGTTATAAAACCCGCATGCTTTTACCATGAATAGTACCCTTAAGATCGTACGTACTAGATTAAAACTTTCCTTTTATGGTATGATTACGTTCACGTATAAGAATTTTAAGTATGACGTACGTGTTAGAACACGATAAGTATTTATTATGTATGAGCACACAATAATTATTTAAACAATAATTAATCACGAACATGCGATCATGAAATCATGAACGTAATTTAATCACGAGATAATATTATTTACGTATATATATTTATTATAAACACGAATAAATATATTAAGTCACGATCAATAATTAATTAGAACACATAAAACACTAACACACACTATAATATTTAGACTCGAGAAATGTACGGGTTACCCTTATGTGGGCCCCTACCCATAAAATTAGGAAGAAAAAGGGCCATGTCCATTGTTTTTACTAAACAAGAAAAATTAAGAAAAACATGTCATTTATCAGAAAACAAGAAAATAAACAAAAACCCTAATTCTTCTTCCTTCTCCCTCTTATGGCCGCCACTTTCAAGAACACCAAAAGGTGTTTCGGTTTGATTTTTGATCTTGAATTTTGTGCAAGCATTCGTATGTGTTCATCCTTGATCGATCCACGCATTCGGTATAACCTTTTTAATCCTTTTCTTTTATGTTTTGATTTAATAAGTCACATAAAATCATGATGTTTTTAAAAACTAATTAAAAAAATTTATTAAAACATGTAAATGGTTATGGGGTAAATCAAAACAAGGGTTTTTAGGGGTGTTTGTTCTAGCCGACGCCTAAACCGAGCCCTAAGGGGTCTCGGCTTGGCCTATGAACCACCACCGAGACCTCATGGTCTCGGTATGGTGGTGTGGGTCCCATGGAAGCAGCAAACAAGGGGTACCCCAACCTTGGTTCGGGGTATGGTGTTGATTACGGGTCTGGTTCATGGTTTCTAGTCACGATCTGGTTCATTGATTATGTTAAGGTTTATGTTTTAATAGTTATATGTTAAAAATTAAATTAATAAAACATGACATAATTAATTTAATTAACATGACTTAGGTTATAAATTTAATTATTAGATCATGAATTTTAACCTAAGTATGTATTTTTAATTAGACTTTATAATTAATTAATTATTAAAAACCATGACTATAATTAATTAATCAACATGACTTAGGTTATATTATTACTAATTAATAATACATGTTTTAACCTAAGTGTTTTAATTTATTTAATTAAAATCATGATATTTAATTAAATACTTTTAACCTATAATTTATTTAATTTATATGTAATAATTAATAAACTATACTTTATAACAACATGACTTAGAATAATAATCAGAAAGCACTTAAGCTTATATAATTAGCTTATTTAACCAGCTTATATCTAATTATGAAAACTTTCTATTTTTAGAAACTTATTTAAGTAAGGCAGCTAATATATTTATGGAAACTTTCTATTTTTAGAAAATTATCTATTTTAAGAAGTAATTCTATTTTTGGAAACTTTCTATTTTTGGAAACTTTCTATTTTTGGAAACTTTCTATTTTTGGAAACTTTCTATTTTTAGAAACTTTCTATTTTTGGAAACTTTCTATTTTTGGAAACTTTCTATTTTAAGAAACCTGCTATTTTTAGAAAGTTACTAATTATTACACAAGTATAATAATACATGAAATACAAGTAATACTTAATCAGAACAGACAAAATATAAGATAAACATAGTTTAAAGCTTAAAACGGTAAAACATGACATGAACGTATAAAATAAGCTAAGACATGACATAAAACCAGTTACGTATGTAGTAATCAGATACTTATACACGTATGTAAATGTAGCATTAGTGATACCGAAGTAGGACTCTCTTCCGTTCGTCTTCTTCGTTCACTGGACATAAGGTACGGATTCCCGTCCTTTCAGTATGGACATTCTTTCCTTATTAGGATTCCCCGTATGCAGCCAACTGTTTTCCCGTAGTATAAGTTTATATGTTTGATTTGCTTATGTTTAATTTAGAATACCTATAGCCATATACATGCATGACCATTTTCACCTAGTTATGGATGTACCATAACCATAACACTAGAGGCACTAGTGATATGACTTCCCCACGACGGAGTGATTGCTCGTGGCGTCCCTTCAGCTTTTGGCCATATTATTATATTTATCATGTGGGGCGTATGGGTGCATCCTAGTTACATGTTTTTCAGCAGATTACTCAGTGTGAATGTGGTGTGTGCCTTGCATCCTTTACAAGGAGCTAATCCCTCCTACCCAAAACCAGTATATTAAATTAGAGACAGCCCCTCTAATTTGCATGATGAGGTCACCCCTCCAAGTATTCATGCACGGTGGATTTTCATGACCTATATTGGCTAATGGTAATATATGTTAAACAGTTTTCATAAGATAAACATAAGGCTTTTCTAACTATAAAACCAGTTTTACTAAGAAATAACCAGGTTTTCCAGGACATATACATTTCCGCTGCTATATGTTATTTATACTTATATTATTCATTTCCTGCTTGTATATCTGTGCACTGAGCGTTATGCTCAGTCGTTACTTTCCTTTCCATGCCCCAAAACGGCAGGTACCCAAGGACGGACTCGAGCATTTTGGAGGACATGCATAGGATGGAAGCTGCCATAGACTTCTTCTCCTTTTGCCTTCATATATTTGTGCTTGTTTAAGTCTTCCATTATTTCATTTACTTTATTATGTTTTAAGCTTATGTTTAGGGACCGATGTTTGATTCCGGTTTACCCTATGGTCATGTAATGTTTTAGACATTTATCCTTGTATGCTTTGATGACACGCCATAATTACGCGTAACGGTCCACTTATCAAAGTGGGGTGTTACATATATTTTTATAAGTCATAATTAAATAAGAAAACATTTTATTTAATTCATTTTACCGCTTACAATTAAAATAAGGTAAACGTACTTTATTTAATAAAAAGGTGTACTCGTTTCGATAACTTACTATAATTTAATACTTATTATGGTAAACAAATTAATAAAAATTGTGATCATGCATTTTCATCAGCTGCATTTATATGTACATTTTGTTGTGCATCTACAGAGACCCACTTACATTACTTAGGTAATTCTACTGCTTCGTGATCATACTGTGGCCAGTTATTCAGTGATTATACCACTACTACATTACTACAGAGGTGAGTTCATGGCCCCATACTTTACTACTTTTATACAAAACTGGGGGAGAAAACATGTTACATTTTAATATGCAAATATTTACAGACAACAACTTTATTCCTGCCTATTGTGTTCACCCATTACCCGTGGACTGTAATAGTTAATTGGGAAGCGCGAAATGTTATAGATAGATCTATTTGGGATGGATTGTCCCCATCTGCGTGAGTAGCGCTCACTGTGCCTATAGAGGGATGAGTAGTGAAGCTGAGCTGAATAAGTTCATGGAGAAGTGATTAGAGAGTCGGTTTTGTGAAGGTGTTATGAAAGATCTTTGGAAGAGACAGTTATGCATTATCCAATGCACTAGCGATTTCCATAGATTTGATGAATGAAGTATGGAATTTATGTTGGACAGGATAGTGTAGTAATTAGGGAGAACCATGGAAAGAGAGAATCAAGTATTCCTAGAAGATGATGATTGAAAGTACCTCATGTTGGATGCAAGATCAAAATAGAAGTATGAGATTTGAATAAGAATTTAAAATATGGCTTAGTTTAGACAAATGGAAACTAATATGGGTATAAGATGAGAGTGTGATCCGCATGGGATCACATAAAAATTTAGTATGTCCCTATTAGGAGGGAGTAGGAGAACTGACTATGAGGAAAAACAAGTGAAGCTACTTTGAAAATTTTTGAGGTATAGATGACTTGAAAGACGGGAAGCATAACATCGTGATGTATGTCATGAGTTGAGGAAGAAGAAAGAAGTGTGGATAGATTCGAATCATGAATGAAACAGGTTGAGATAGGAACCGAAGGTAAAACTTTGGTATAGCCTAAAGAGTAGACTAAGGCACTAAGCATGCTATTATTGTTGTAGTGTCGAAAGGAAATGGTATTTACCTATACTATTTGATTTGAAGGCTTAGTATCGATAATCGAATGGTTGATGAGTTATAGATGTGATGTGTCATGAGAGACGAAGGGCTTGGTCTAACTGAGACAAGATGAGGAGAACTATAACCTTGAAGGTAAGACATTGTGTAGGTATAAAGGAAGTGTTGAGTATCAGGGAAAAAAATCTTTCATGGAGAAAAGTGAGAAAGAAATGTATAGGTGCTACTAATGATCTATCCAAATTTTATGGAAATAGTTGTAGCATGGGTTTGGATGGCAGTTGATAGACTAACTGAGATAACCGTCCTTTTGGTGATGTGTATAGATCATAAGTTGATTTGGATTAGAAGAGCCTCGTTGTGATAAACTAATCAATATGTGAAATATCGTCATAGGTCACTTGTGTAAGGAAATTGTAATTTTTAAGTAGTTTGCGGTATGGACTAAAGCGAGTTGATGAACATGCTTGGATATGAGTATATCCAGCTAATTAGAAAATGATGGACGAAATGGGAAATTGATACAAGTATAGGAGTCGTGTTGAGACCTTGGGTGACTGATTTAGAGGGATGTGGGAAACTCGTTAGCGATGTCTGAGTTTTTCATGTAATGATAGTTATCATACTAGAAGTCGATGAATGCCATTTGAGGCACTATATGGAAGGATAGGGTGGGTTGTCCTTATGGTGGACTTAAATTCATGAAATAGACTACTAATGTGGAAATGGTGTTTGTGGAAAGGATGAGAGTAACAAGAGATGATATGTTGAAAAAGATGAAATCGCAAGAGTTTAGTGACAAAGTTATGTAGGAAGTTTCACCTATAGTAATGGGTAGCATGTTTTGGTAAAAGGGAAAAGTTGATGACGAGGTTTGTAGGTCCATTTATGATATTTGGAAAGATTGGACTAGTATCTTATGGATATAGAATTACATGGGGGAATTGAGTGGTATACATGATATATTTCATGTATTAAGATTGGTAAATGTTGTTTGAGAATGCATATTTTCATGTAACGGTTAGTCGGGATTTTTGTTAATAAGAGTCTTCTTTCTATCAAAGAGTCATTTGTGAGATTTATAGGCTGTGAGGTCAAGAGTTTGGGAATGAATTTAAATATTGTTGGTTAGTATATGTGGTATATTGAGTCATGAACTAAGGTACACATGGAAATGAGAAGAGTTCATTTTGAACAAGTATCCTCATGTAATTTGTTGTTTGTGTGTTTGATCCTAAGGAGTAAATCTTGGGATGAGATTTCTATTAGGAGGTAATGATGTGACAACCGCGGTTTTGAGGTTCGTAACTTAGTTTTATTTTGTGCAAGTTACGTGTCTTTACGTGTTTATGTGCTAATTGGTGTGTATGGGTTGTGGTTTGGATATCGTTTCGGGTACGGGGTACCTTGTGAGTGAAACGATGTGTGATGATTTCATGTTCATGAGCTCACAATGTAGTGACTATGAAATGAGATGGTGTTGTTTAGTGGTTTTATGTGTACATATATGTATTATAGTAAATCGTATTTTTACGATTTAGGGTTTAACATTTTGAGCTATTTCAGATAAGGTAATTAGTGACGAGAATATTTTTCGGGATGGTTTTAAGTCATTTAAGACTTACTTATATATTTATTTCATATTTCAAGATTTTTTATAAAACTGTATATTTTTAAGTCTTTTATGGTATACGCGTAAAACGGACTAGTTTTACGGTTTTGAGGTTTTGGAGGCTTTAGGAGCTGAAATAAATTAAGGAAAATTAAGGTAATATTAATAAGATATTAATTAACAATAGAATTAAAAAACGAAATTTAGGGGGGTGTTGGTCGCTTATGTGACGCAAGAAAGGGAAAAGAAAAAAAGAAAAAAAATAAAAAAGGAAACAAGGCTTTTATAATTGGGTTAGGATTCTTTTGTTTAGCCATATAATGTTTTAGTTAAACCAAAACACTTCATACTCCTTGGAGAGAAAAAAACACACGATGGTTCATCAATGGAGTTTAGGGTTTTCATAAAAATTTTGTCTTCCATTAGTTCTAAGGTAAAAACCTTCAATCTCTTTTTAATTAAATTGTTTTTAATTAAATCTTAATCAATAGATGATGGATATAGGGTTAGGATAATCTTAAGTTCTGTATTTTAAAGATATAAACATGATTAGGTTAATTAATATTAAGAATCATACATGTTATGGGTGGTTAATTAGACTAGTAGGGTTAAATTCGTTTTTAAAAACTGGGCAGAATTTTAGGTCATTGGTTTTGATCATATCTAGGGTTCTACAAACTTTTAAATTGCGATCTTGTATTCCCTGGAAAGGTAATTGAATTGGCTTTCAAATGCAAGAAACGAGAACTGAATTGGAGGTCGGGAAGTGGGACAAAAACAGGTTACAACAGTCGGATGTTAAAACAGTTTTGAAATCAGTCGGTTATAATTTAATGTTTTAAGGTGGTTAAGGTACTTAGGAGTACTTGGACTTTCAAACGAACATGAGAGTTAGTTTATATGTTATATAAGATATCTGAAAGAGGGATAATCAAATGCGTTAGGGTAAGACCCTCTGATCATAACAAACTTTTCATATGTTCAAAATCAGTAAATTCTGGATAGGTAAAAGTATATATATATATATATATATATATATATATATATATGGAGGCCTTAACAGTAGATTTAAGGTTTCGGCTAAAGGGGAGAGTTATCTAACACATTTAAGGGAATAGGGTTTCTTTTACAGGGCATTTTATTTTTGTTAAGGGGGTGTTAGACCAATAGTTTGAAGTATGGAAAATGGGACTGTTTTGGGTTAAATGTTAACGGGACGAGTTATGAACTAAAATAAGTTAAGGGCTTTATATATGGGTGTAGTGATATTAATATGGCATATAAATGGGGTTAAGTTGTAGGAGAAGGTTAGATATCCATCATAGATTTATGAGCCATTTTGGTATGTGGTTCATGTCTTGATGGTATACGTTTGTGTGTTTAGATTTGTGCTAGAGCGCGGGTACTTGGAGAAGCTTGTTCAGGTGAGTTTCATACTCTCATGTCTGTGTAATGATTTTGACTTCCATATGGGATGGAAGAGACATTGTATGGTTTTGTAACTAATGTTTTGAATGTTTTTATGGTTTGTGATGGACTTGTGTGTACACTTATGTGATTAACTGCTATGTGATTCTTGATTGTTATTGTGGTTTGACTTGGTACCAAGGGGATGTTGACAAGGCGGGGCCTTGAGATTGGTTCATAGGTGTATGGGCTCCTATGGTACCATGGTTATTGGTAAGGCTTGTAGCCTTGGAATTTGTGGTTATTGGTAAGGCTTGGAGCCTTGGATTTGTGGTGATTGGTAAATCTTGAATGCTAGTTGTTAATACATAATTGTAGCACATTGTCCATATGTTCTTTTGTTAATGGTTGTTATTCACAGCTTATAACTGATTTAGCGTTGGATTCTAAACCTATGACTCTCACCAGCTTTATGTTGACGTGCTTTAGTGTCTCTTTCAGGTGAGAATGTGGTTAAGCGTGAGAATAGGAGTGGCTATTTGGAAGGCTTAGGATTGCATTTGGAGGAACCCCCTTTCCTCTTAGTATTTATTTATGTTTGAATAAGTGATACTTTGTAAACACCTATATGTTTGTTATTTGTTAATTATATGTCTTTGGTAAGAGGTAGACCTGTTACCTACTTACCTAGACGCCTGCATTGTTTGAGATATCTTCATGACATTGTGTCACCATTTATGATATTTCTATTTCATTTAGTTATCTCTATAGACACGCTATTGTTGTGATGATATCCATACGCCGCGCCCAATATTCCGCCATGGTGGGGTGTGACAGCCTAGGCCATGCCAACAGACTTGTAACATTGTCGGATACTTGGGCTACATGCCAGATGACCCCATAGGCACTGGATTACTATTGTCTAGCTTCTATTACAGGCAATAGGAACTACTATAGTGAGAGGCTTATTGCTCTGCTATCTTCGTGGTGTTTTGCATATCACTACTTTTAAATTAAACTTGTTAATTCACCCTCGTGTTGACCCCCACATTTTTATTTACATGTTTTCTCAGGTAACTAAGCAGGTTTATGTGCACTTGGACCTCTAGCATCGTATAGGAGGCATCATATTTACCATCGGGTCAGGGTTACTATTTGGGACAATAATAAATGTTGACTTTCAGAAAATTTATTTAATCTGCACATTTGATTCATGTAATATGTTTAAATGATACTTTATGATCATGCTTTATATACTATTTGCTATCGATCCACCAAGTAACAACCCAAGTACTATTCCGCTGCACTCTGACCAATTTGGGGGTGTTACAAGTGTGGTCTCCTATGTTTGCTTTTTATCGTTAGAGGTCCTTTATTGCAATTAATATCAGTGAGGGGAGGGAACGAGATCCTTGTTTCGCAAGAGAATTCTTGCCTAACTCCCTGCTTTGACCTCTGTTTCCCTAATTGCACCATATAGATGGTTATGGGCTTATCCTTTGGTTTTTTTTCTCGTTCTTTTTGTTATCTCCCCCTTTCTCCAATCTCTGATGAGATTATTCAACTTGCTTGATTTAACCAGGCTCTCTATATGCTTCTTTAGCTGTATCCATTCGTCTGTTCCACGCCCCTTGTCGCCATGGTATTCATAATACTTGTTGTTATCGTGTTTTTCCACTGGATGGTCATTGGCGGGGGGTTTTGGGAAGTTCGCGCCTTCGGACAAAAATATATCTCTTGGCGTCATTTTTAAAGGGGTAAATTTGCTGTTGTTGTCGCGCCCTCCCTTCTAAGTTCCTCGATCGTCCAAGCTTCAGCCATTATTCTGATTATTGGCCTGCCTCTTGGGATGATCATAAGATCTGTAGTTGGAGGCTCCTCGCCGCCTATCCGCGGCTACGACCTCTCCTTGAATGAAAGATCTGACTCGCCGCATTACTCCATCGAAGGTCTCAGGAGTTCTGTCGTTTAGTTTCCTTATTAATTCCGGGTTGGTTATTCCCGCCACAAACCCGAATTTTTTAAGATTTTAGGGCATTCCTTGATGTGATTGTATTCGCTCTTGAAGCGTTACATAAAATCTTCCAAAGATTCCTCTAGTTTTTGTTTAACTCGTGCGAATGAGACAAGACTCTTGTCGTACTTCTTTTGTTGCGTATAGTTTATCCGGAAAGCTTTTCGCAGGTCTTCAAATCCATTGATGCCCCGACGCGGGAGCTTGTCAAACCAGTTCCGAGCATTGCCGACCAAAGTGGAGTTGAACATATGGCACCACACCGGTTTTGGCTAATGTTCAATCCCTGCTTACGATTCAAATACTTTTATGTCTTAATGTTAGACGGCATGCGCCTCCTTTTGTCCTTTGTGTAGATTCTGATGCGTCTTGTGAACGCGTTGTCTCTTTCCTGGCGCCAAGGAAGAGATAGGTCTTCATCGCTGTGGAGCCTGGGTTGTCAGGATGTTCTGCGACACTTTCTTTCGTAGTCTATAGAATATGAGGATGAGTAACTTGTCTGGCGGCGCCTAGGATGGTGATCGCTAGAGTCAGAGGTTAAAGAGTTGTCGCTCAGAGATCCCCTCCCTTTCCTAGACCTGCTTCTAAATCTCATTTCTTCCTTGTTTGTCGTTGTTCTAGAGATGAGCTTCTCTCCTTCGGAGGGGATCCAAGTCTGTCGAAGGCACTCGTGCGCTTCTGTTGTTATAGGAGTATGCCTTACCCTTTGGGGGAAGGTCTAATTCTGTCTAGCGTACTCATGCGCTGTTTATCGTTAGCGGGGTAGTTTGAGATTTTGTTGTCTTTAATCGTCTGAGTCCTCCGTTGATAGTTCCTCCACCTCGTGTCCTTCGGGGTAAGTGGTCCTTTTAAAAGATAGTTTGTCTATATTCCATTCTTTGTTTCTGCTTTGCTAGTCGACGTTCCTTGTTAGGAGTGAACTCCTTTGCAGCACGTATTTCCTTTTCAAATTCGAGACGAACCCATAGGTCCTCCATTGGGGCGCTTATCATTCTTGGGACTATAAGAGGGATAAGAGCCTCGTAGTTTTTGCGACAAAATCGTTCATATCCACATCGAGTACAAGGGTGCTTTTGGGCTCACCATGTAGTATGATCCCAGCGTTCGAGATTATTTGTGCTTTCTTCTAGGGCACGTTTGGTGCTTCCATCGAGGTTGAAGTGCCTTCCATGCTGGAAAGTATAGGTGGTATGAACGGGGAATTTGCACCTGTGGTGACTTTTCTTAACCCACCCCCCCCCCCCCCCCCCCACCTTTATTGAGGTTACTGTTGGTAACTATGAGGCGCTTCATTGGACTGCGCTTTCTTACCTTCGGCCTTCTGGTTGACCAGATTCATTCCGTCCTTAGTCATATGGAGAGTTTAGTTTAGTGTCGGGTCCCACGGATACCGCGCTTGACCCAAATTAGGCTTAATTCGGGTGTTTGAGGACTCCGGCTCTTGCACCAAGTGAACTTGTACGAAGACCCTACACACTAAATAACAGACACCGTTAGGCTTACCGTGGGAATATATCCCACGATTATACTTCGACGTGAGAGTAAGTAATCGGTTTGATTGAGTAATCGGTGGAGGTTTAGAGATTGTATGAATCGTACCTTTGTGGAACCTCGAGGGTTCCTTTAATACCCGGTGAAACCCTAGTTGGGCTTCCCTAAACTTGTGGCCTAAGCAAGAGATAATTACCATATACACTTAGATCCTTATCACATAAATAAGGAGAGTGTATATCTTCTTAGCTTAGGTGAATCATAATCCAAATTAGATTATGTTATTGTCTGATCATGTCCGCCTGCGACCAAGACGCGGATGCTAAGAAACCGTGTGCGACAACGGCTCAATGGGCCTCATGGGCTTCAGCGCTGTCATCCATAACCTACATGTAAGGGAGTGGATACGGGTAGTACCTGTGGGTCGGGCTTATAACCCGACTAGGGACTATACGTCATCACTTGATGTTGTTGATCTACTGGGTGTAGATTTAGTGGTGTTGTGAGTTACTAACGAAATTGATTTTAGGGATTTTTAAAACCTTAATTTTAATTTTGAGGCTCTATTGTTATGGGTTCATCTTAATACTTGACTAAATGAATCAAGTGCATATTTGATTAATTCTTTTATTCCATTGTTCGTTGCTCTCTAAGTGTGTTATATTCAGATTTATAACTCGTGGTTGTAGAGGGTGCAAATGAATCTGGTGAACATCTTGGTCCTCCAACATGATTGGTGTAGATACTTTCTCTCACCAACTATAGTTCTCTCAAATAGTATTTTTAGTAATGAGTGTGAGTTTTATTATTTCTTATTTAGATTGTTGGAGGGTAGGTTTTAGGGTAGTCTGGAGTTGCAACACTAAGATTGAGTTTGTTTGACTACTTGTTTGTGTTATACTTATATGTTTATCTATTTTTTTGTTGTTTCCTTTAAGTGCTTCCTACTTGTTATTTGTTTGATATATTCTTTGTTGCTTCATCATGGTTGGTCTTGGTAATAGTGAGGATTTGATTAATATTCTTGACTTGGGGTAATACTCTTAAATTGCATATAAGTTATTTTATTTCTAATACTATTATTTATATGAAGTTAATTGGTACTGGAAATTATAGAGTGTGAGTCGCTGATATGAAATTAGCCATTAATACTAGAAATAAAGCCGAAGTTATAGATGGTATTTGTGTTAAATCTACTTATGTTAATAGTGTACCTTTGTATAATCAATAGGAGATGTATAATTCTATTGTTCTTTCTTGGTTGTTGAACTTTGTGTTTGAGAACTTGTTTTTTGGTCAAGTATTTTCTAATAATGATGTTGAGGTTTATGATGAACTTAAAGAAACATATGATAAACTTGATGGATGTATAATCTTTATTTTGCTTCAAAAAACCATAGTTTTATGCAAGGTGAATTAGTTGTTTCTAAATATTATCATAAGTTCAATTTTCTATGGAGAGAATTTAATATCATGACCAAACTGCCCGATTATTCCTATGTTGCTAAGGATTATGTTTTAAACCATAATTAGTTATGAAACTTATTCAATTTTAATAATGTGTTTCAACCTATAAGAAGTAGTCTTCTATCAAAGCATACTCGTCCTGATGTTAAGGATACTTTTATAATTATTTTTAAATAGGAGTTTCGACTCTTTTTCTTCTTTTTCTTCGTGTTCCGTGTCTAACCTCTGGTGTCTAGTATTGTTTCTAAAACCAATAATTGGATTAATGATGGTGATAAAAGGTTTGATAACAAGAAATTTATAAATATTAGTAATGTTGAAAATACTAGTAATACTGGTAATAATATCTCCTGAAAAGAGAGGAATTTACATGGTTTGAGTCTGATTGGTGGTGGTTCAAACTCTATTATTCGACAAATATGTCAGAAGTCCATCCACAAAACTAATAACAATAATGGTAATAACATAGGTCATAACCTGAATTTACTTTGTAAAAATTGTTGGGAAGCTAGGAATATTGTTAACATATGTTTTGATTTAATTAGATATCATCCTAGTTATAATAAGAATCATGATTCAAAACAAAATGGTTTTAAAACTATTAATGTTAATATTGCCCCTAATTATGCAAAGAATGGTACTACATTATCTTTCTATTTGAAAGTAAAGTAGAAACACATGATGAAATTGATGAATTTAATCAATGATGTGCCTTGTGGGAACATGCAGGCTAATATGACAAGTATGGCTAGTTTTTTTAACAACAACGTTTTCTATAATATAAACTCTAAAGTATTCTTTAATAGTAATATTGTTCTTTGTAAGATTTCTATGGGGTGGATTATTGATTATGGGCTAACCGACACATGAATATTTCTATGTTTATACGTTTGGGATTATTGGCTTATATGATGTAAATTTGATTGTGGGACATTCTACTCGAACCCTTGCTAAAATAAATATGTTGGCCATCTTCAATTGTTTGAAAATGTTGTGTTGTTTGATGTGTTATGGTTTTAGAATACTGTGTGAGTCTATCGTCTGTTAATAAACTTGTAAAAGATAGCAAAATGTTTGTTAGATTTACTAAAACAAAGGGTTATATTCAATATTTTCATTAAAACAAAATAATGGGTTTTGGTAGTGAGAATGATGGCCTTTATTTGTTTGACACTCCCTTTTCATTATCTTTTAATTGTCAAACTTTAGGTAAGCATTATATCATATGTTATGTTTCTAAGCCCTTGTGGCGCACCTAGACTGGTCATCCCTCTAATCAAGTTGTTTAAAGACTCTCAGGTTTCACTTTGTGACATACGCCACAAGGCAAAAAAACGAGAGATCCTATTTCTTTTTAGTGATCATTACTTTTGGAAATACGTTTTTACGTATTTAGAAAGGATCGGTCACTCCAAAGATATATTCTAGTATTGGGCTCGTGATCCATTTGTAAACAATATAGTCCATATAGCCCACATGTAGGGTGGGCTATATATACCCCATCCTAGCATGTTAGAAGTGGTGGTTCATTCATTCACATACTTTTCATTTTATCAAATTACACTTTCTCTCTCTATCTTTCTTTTCTCTCCTTTCTCTCTCTATACCCTTATCTCCTTCTTCCCCCTCTCCACCATTAAATCAATAGATCAATCCATAGTTTACCAAATCCTAAGAAATCGTAGACCTTCAATTGGTATCAGAGCCATGGTTGAATCTTAGGATTGAAGCGTTTTTATCTATTGATTTGGTGATAAAAATATTTTCTTTCTAAAATCTTTTGTCTAATTAGTTTTTTGGTGTCACGTATTTTACAAATTTTTTAAACAATCAACTTTTTAAAGCATCAAATTTTTTAAACAATCAGTTTTATTGTTTTAACAAGTCATCAGTTTTTTTTTAATCATCCGTTTGTTTAGATCAATATTTTTTTTTTCTTCTCAAATTTTACCATTTAGTTTTTATCAGATTTTTATCAATTTTAAATTAATCCGTTTTTTATCAGTTTTTTAATACATTTAATTTGTCATCTTTAATTTTGTCCTTTTTTGTCCAACCAATCTGTCCAAATCTGTCAAAAGCCTCATGTTTTGATCCATCCGTTTCAACTTTCTGTTTCCCTTTCTTGTTATTCCGGATAAGCCAAGATATTCCGTATAACAGATTATTCCGTATAACAGATTATTCCGAATCACGGATTATTCCGTATAGACACGGTTTATTCCGTATAGACACGGTTTATTCCGTATAGACACGGTTTATTCCGTATAACAGATTATTCCGAATCACGGTTTATTCCGTATAGACACGGTTTATTCCGTATAGACACGGTTTATTCCGTATAGACACGGTTTATTCCGTATAACAGATTATTCCGAATCACGGTTTATTCCGAATCACGGTTTATTCCGTGTAGACACGGTTTATTCCGTATAGACACGGTTTATTCCGTATAGACACGGTTTATTCCGTATAGACACGATTTATTCCGTATAGACACGGTTTATTCCGCTTAAAGAAACTCAAAAAAAAAGAGATTCAAACAAAACGGGAAACTAGACTTAGACTCGACCTCTCCCTCTCAAACTCGAACACACAGTGCACCCCCAGGATTCAAGACTTCGACACCACAACACCCTAGACTCACGAACCCCTCATTCTCTCGACATGACTCTCGAAAAACATCATCAAGACTCAAAATTGTAAGCTCATTTTGACTGGACTACAACCACACATACACAAACACACCCACAAACACTCGACCTCACAAACTCTATTTTTTTCCTTTCTTCAAAACCAACAACTCTCGTCTAACAACCCTCGGACTCAACCTTTCTTCAAAACCAACATCTCTCGTCTCACTCTTCTCTCTCGACCAACCCTAGACTCGACACCCTCACTCAAACCCCTCGAACTCCCTCACACCTCTCGAAAACACAACATAGACTCACAACACCCTCACAACACCCTCGAACCTCACTCACACTCGAAGAACTCTCAACTCTCAACAAACCCACACCTCACTCACAAACACTCAAGACTCGACTCACTCTCACCCAGACTCTTTAACAACTCCCTCACCCTCACTCTCTCGGACACCACTCGAACAATCCACCCAACTTTAGACTCAACTCGAACTCTACTCACCCTCGAACCCACACCCTCGACCAACATCACCAAACAAACCCTCACACTTCCCTCTCTAACAACTCTCGGACTCAACACTCGGACAATTGACAGAAAGACTCGACAGATGAGAGAAAGATTGTGATTAGACGATAAAAATTACCTACCCGAGACCTTTTAACTAAAAGATCTTGAAGTCGTGTCTGTTGTGGATCTTCGTTCATTAATCAAGTATCAAGGGTGTTTTGATTAGTGGGTTGTGCTTATCAGAAATCAAGTGAATAGGTTTAGATTGTTTTGGGGAGATTAAGTGATTTGACAGAGAGAGTGATTTGGTATTGTGAGTGTGTAGTTTTGAGATTAGGTTTGTGAGAGAGAGAGATAACAGAGAACGAAGGGGCGGAGTATTTGAGACAGATTTGAGTGGAGAGATTAGTTAATGAGAGAGAGATATAATTTAGGGGCGGAGTTTACAAAGAAGCAGGACACGTCTTTTTGACTTAGTGAGTTACACGTGTTTAATATTTTTATTTTTTATTTGGACGGAGGATCCAAAGTGTGGTGTTGATTTTTTTTTAGTGGGATACACGTGTTATTGTCAGAAAGTGAAATACACGTTTTCTGGCACAAAGTTGGCCACGAAAATCTTTCTAAATTTTTTTATTTTAAATATCAAAATTTTCTTTACACCTTTTTAATATCAAAAAGTTTTCAATATATCCGATTTTTCTATCTTAGCTTTTTTATTTTTTTTAGTTAAGTTATTATTATAAGTTCAACTTTTATATATTTAGTTTAGTATATTTTGTTTATTAATTTTTGGCAAATCGTGTCGAGGCGGGTATTTTTTAAAAGTTAACGTGGAAAAATATTTGTCGGGTTAAACGTTATTGTGGCCGGATTTAAAGAAAAACGTGACGAGTCAAAGTGACGGGCTTCATTTATATCCTCCATCGAGGAATTTTAAGTGTTATTTACGAATCTTTCGTTTTTTCCCGAATTGTAAAATCCTGAAAACAACAACATCATTTTTCCTCGATTTTCAATGGAATCGTTAAATTCGACACTTAAAGAGGGAGACCTGCATCGAATGCAAGACAAAGCTAGAGAAAGTGGTATAAATTCATTTCAAATGCTTCAGTCTCATCTTGTCACCCTTTCGAGGATTCAAGGAGGGAGCAAATTTGTGATAATCTTTGGTCAAGATCGTCATATATTCATCGACTCAATGTTCACCACTTTGACCCAACTCGCCGAGCAACTCAACAATGAAAACTTCAATCACTCTGCATCGGCACTTGCATATAGGACTCTTGTGACACAACTCACACCATTCCTCCAATACAATATCATCAAGTCTGAAAGTTCAGTGATTTGCTAATCTTTTCTTCGAGATACACATACCGAGCTTCGAGTTTTCTGTGATACAATATTGAAACTCATGACATCGGTCTCGTCTTCGATTTATCAACGATCACAACTTCAGCAAGGGTATGATAATGGAGTGCAAGACTCTTCGATGCAAGAGGAAACTGGTCATACGGTTGAAAACTTGGAGCCTAACAATGCCAAGAACACGGAATCAGGAGGACAACATGATACCAGTGGCACGTCAGGGAATGTTCACGAGATCTCTCTTGATGACACCTTACCCGTTTATGACGAAGAGCCTGCAAACATGGTACAATATAATATTGTTTATGATGTATATGCTGATGCCATGCCGCATATTGAGCATTCTGAACCTAATTATGACAAACATGGGATGGAAAAGAGTGAAAGCAATACCACTTCTGCTTCATCCGATGTAGGTCATAATGGGGGAGAGATTGTTCAGAATGCTATAGTACATCATGATAAATGCTTTATAACTACTTCGTTAACTGATTCTGATTCCAAGATTAAAGAGCTCGAAACGATCGTAGCTCAGCAATCAAAAGATCTTGAGGATGCCAAACTTGAATTTTCTAAGAAAACGGACAAATTTGAAGCATACTTTGAAAAACTTGAAAAGTCTAACGTTGTTCTTGAAAGAAAATTGGATCAAAAAGTTTTAGATTCTGAAGCTGAAAACATAATCTTTTGAAACAAATTCAGTTACTAGATTCTAAATTGGCATCTCAAGATGAATTGCTCACAGAGAATGAGACGTTAAAGGCTCAAGTACAGGAAAAGGTTTTTGCTATAGCTGCGTTGAAAAATGAGTTAAGGAAAAATAGAGGAATTAGTGTGGACACTAACCTTGAAAAACCATCAATCTTGGGGAAACCGCCTACAAATCAGTTCGTCAGACAACCGACTGTCAGACAACCTACTACATTTAGATCCGAGCGACCACAATCCTCGAGACCGCGGTTTGCCTCCCAAGTTGATTTGGTTCATTTTCCTAGACCAGTCACTCCACCATCTAGGCCCAATGTGACTAAAACAGTTTTTGCAAGACCTAATCACATGATTGCATCTAGTCTCCCTAGACATAGTCCAAAGAATACGTCTCGAACTAGTTCAAATGACGTTCGCCATACATTTGGTCTAAGGGAAGCTAAGCAAAAGACACAAGTAAGAGATAGGAATTTCAAACCTAGTCAGATGCCTTCTAGATTACCCAACACTGCTAACCATAGCATGTCAAATCCTAGGAGCATCAATCAATCGTCCAGGAATTCTAGATCTTACTCAGACATTAAATATGCTACTTGTAAAACATGTAGAAAATGTGTCTTTACGGCTAATCATGATTCTTGTATCAAGAAACTACTTAATGAGGTGAACTCCCGTGCTAGACTTAAATCCCAGTGGGTGGCTAAAATCAAACCCGTTGGTAAAATGTAGCGCCCCATCGGTAGAACTTTCACTCGTGTAGGAAACAAGTGCCCTTTAACTAGGATAGTCTCTGATTCTACGAAGACTACTAGGGAGGAAATTGCAAAGGATGATACATCACTTAAGCCTGAACTTAAGGTTTTCTATAAAAGGAAACGTTTGCCAACTAAGACAAGTGAATCATCCCCTCAGGCCACCTCTGACACAAGAAAAGAAAACTGTGAACCCCTACATGCTTTTAAGATAGATATCGCTAACCCAGGTCAAAGTATACAAACTACTAATGAGAATGCAGGTACCAAAGTTGATGTTCCAAAAGAACGAAGCGGTTCAATCATTGTATACCGTTCAACAAAGGATACTCTTAGAGTTTGGTTGCTGAAGAAGCAGATATCAGAGAAACAAGTGTCTCAGGGGATTCATGGTTAAGCTTAATACTAAGGACTTATAGTCACATCACAGACTATAACTCGATCTTCAAAGAAAGGAAAGTTTATCGCCGATGATAAACATATCCTAACAACGAGAAATTAATTTTTCTCGGGCATGAGCTTATATCAAAAACATTCCAAGTTTTTAAGCTCATGCACAATGGCTCACATTCAAATCACAGTCTGTGACCCGAACTTCAGAGAAAGGGAAGCTTATCTCGTCAACGATAACTTACCCTCACAACGAGAAATTAAGTTTTCTCGGACACGAGCTTACACTAAAACCATTCAACGGTTTTAAGCTCGTGTATAAGGCTTATAGATAAATGATAGTATGTAACCCGTTCTTCAAAGGAAGGAAAGTTTATCGCCGATGATAAACTTATCCTTACAACGAGAAATTAATCTTTCTCGGGCATGAGCTTATATTAAAAACATTCCAAGTTTTTTAAGCTCATGCACAATGGTTCATTGTTAAATGTCAGACAATGACCCGAACTTCAAATAAAGGAAAGATTATCTTTTATGATAATTTATCCTCATAACGAGAAACTAACCTTTCTCGGTCATGAGCTTGTATTAAAACATTCGAAGTTTTAAGCTCAGAAAGGAAAGTGTATCTTTTAAATAAGAGAACTTTTCCTCATAACGAGAAATTAACCTTTCTCGGTCATGAGCTTTCCGTTAAAACAGTAAAAATTTTCAAGCTCATGAAAAACGACTTCTAAGTAAATGGCAGCTTAGGACTCGTCCTTCAGATAAAAGGAAAGTTTATCCTCGATGGTAACTTATCCTTAACAACGGGAAGTTTACAACTTCTCGGACTTGAGCTCGCCCTTAAGATATTCAACATCTTAAGCTCAAGTAATTGGTTTTCAAAACTTTGAACACAATTTTTCAAGAATTTCTCAAAAGGTTTTTCTAAATCTTTCAAAATTGTGTGTTCAAAAATGTTTTGATAAAAAGAGCATGTCTTCTGGAATCGATAATATTTACGAACCTAGAAATGTCATTCAATAATGACACGGGGTTGTAAATAAAGTTCGAGCAGAAGTTTAAAACATTTAAAACATGCTCCATATGGTTTGCTATTTTTTCCGATAGTAACCCGCTTTTCACTTTGAAGTCAAGCATTTCACCGGAAAGCTTTGACTTCAGAATCCGAAGTTATCAACTCCACAATCCGAAGTTCGTTGCAATTGATATCTATATACTAGACGATGCGACTGTTCAAACGACGACTACAGCTCTTTAAGTAGAACACGGGTCAACAATTGAGGGGGAGCAATCGTCCAGCATTCAGAATCTTCGATGCCGAAAGTGCCATAGTTCACAAGTTGGTGTCAAGACAACGATATCAATTGTCCATGTGGTGTAAAGGGGAAGATAATTTCAGAAGTTACGAGGAAGACCAACATTCGTGAACAAGAACCATGTGCTTCTTTCATATGATGTTCTCCATCATTCAGGTCCAACCTCGTAAATTGCTAATACTATGAATTCATTATCATATATGATCTTTGCACGTGATAAATACCTTACACTTGTTTTTAAAAGGTATTTAATTTACGTTTCAAGTACACCCTCATTAATTTGAGGGGGAGCTTGTGTAATTCATGAAGATAATTGGATTTGCATCTTTTTTCCCCCTCTTAAAATGCTATTAAATCAATTGATATTAAAAACATCGATTGGGTTAATATTTTTAATATGGGGGAGAAAATGTGATTTAATATGGGAAATGATTAATCACAAATGGTTTGACTTAACGTGCTAGCTCATCCCGACATGTGCGAAATGTTTTCGGATATCGTGGCATATGTTAAGGGGGAGCAAAATGGATTTGCACTTCAAAATGGATTTCATGGTGACATACACTTACCCAAAACATCTCTATTCACGACGATGAAGATTGTGGTGACATAAGGATGGTAGGATAGGTTAAAATCCAATGATTTCTCTAGAACCGGAGGAATCTTCCCAAGGACATTCCATAGCTAGAAATAGTAGTCCTTAGGAAAGATGGAGAAAGATTGTGAACGTAGCTGAATGCCGACCAAGTACTTAAGTTAGCACTGGAACAATCACAACAAGGTGCTAGTGATGACGTATTGGTAAGCATTGAAGGGTTGAAGAATGAAAAAGAATTGTAAAGATAAAGGGTATAAAGAAAGAAGCCCTCCTTACAACTTAGGCAGAAACCGGGTCAATACATATGCTATTGAGATCATTTTTAATGATTCTTGATATTGAAGATAGACATCATGGACCCAGTGATGCAATGCACAACCCATCCCAGCTAACTCAGATATCTCTCAAAAGATATTTGTTTTAATCACACGGAGACAACACATTATCTATTGATTTATTCACTCCAAATAAATTGGTATTGAAAAGGTGGCACTCCTCTCCAGCCTCCGATCACTAAAATCCAAAATGCACGATCGAGTCTAGAGCCATTTGAGATCATCAAATATCTCATTAGGACACACTTTCATATTTCCTTGCTTCTTCACACAATGTGAAAAGTAAGAAGAATATTAAGATTCCTACGCAAAATCTTCATGATCTTGCCTGAACATCCGAGTAATATGAAAGTATTTACAATGAAGATGGAAATCCTTCTTGAGCGAACATCAAAAAGCTCATGGTAGGTGACTTGTGCGATTCTTTATGAATCAAACTTGTGATAACTGGAAAGCAACAGTGGTTTAAACTCTTAAATGAATTTAAACACGTTCCAGGCCTCTACGCAAAATCTTAGTGATCTTGCCAGAACATTCAGAGTAATACTATTAAGTATTTACAGTGACGAATAGAAATCCTTCTAGTGTTAACATCAAACAGCACTTGGTAGGTAACTTGCAAGATTCTATACGAATCAAGCTCGTGACAACTAGAAAGCAACGATGGTGCGGTTCTTAATTGAACTTCACTTGTTCCAGGAACATGAATTGACGGCTTCAAATCATGCGGATAATATTATCCAAATGATTCACTCTTTACGTTCGCAGTCAGCTTTGGACGGTCGAGTAAAGAGAACGGGTTTACCCGCGAAATCTTGGCAAGGAGGTTCTTTATTGAAACTACCTGCCACAAGTACGATATTTAATATCGTCCAACGATCTTCACCGACCGGAGGTAAAATGCTACTGAATTAGAATGAAATGTTCAAGGTCATTTCATCCGTATATATGGTTTGTTGCTAACTGTCTTATGCAGCGTAACAAGAAGGTGGCATTGCGGTGTATAATCCAGAAGAAGTCGTCACCACATGCTTGTACCACATACACTTAGTACTTCAACAAATTCAAGAAAGTCTGAAGGTCAAGTCTTCCGCTGTATCAAACTCTGAAGCTTTCAAGAATTTAAAGGTATAAGTATGTGGAACATGAAGTCACGAAGAGGCAAATTTCACAAGTGACGAATGCACAAGGTCAAGGCAAGGAAACATGCTCAAGACTAAAGTCAAAGATCACATCAAGCATATTCACAAGAACAAGATCGAAGACTTAAGCATAGTATGCTAGGTTTAAGATTTTGTAAAATGGTGTGACCTCCCTTAGGGGGAGATTGTTGGAAATACGTTTTTCCAAAGAAAGTCTCGGTCACATCATTATTAGCATAGATCACGAGCTATAGACTATTTAGGACATTGTAACTTGGAGTGACCTCCCTTAGGGGGAGATTGTTGGAAATACGTTTTTACGTATTTAGAAAGGATCGGTCACTCCAAAGATATATTCAAGTATTGGGCTCGTGATCCATTTGTAAACAATATAGTCCATATAGCCCACATGTAGGGTGGGCTATATATACCCCCTCCTAGCATGTTAGGAGGGGTGGTTCATTCATTCACATACTTTTCATTTTATCAAATTACACTTTCTCTCTCTATCTTTCTTTTCTCTCCTTTCTCTCTCTATACCCTCATCTCCTTCTTCCCCCTCTCCACCATTAAATCAATAGATTAATCTATAGTTTACCAAATCCTAAGAAATCGTAGACCTTCAATTACCACTGTTATATGTGAATTAGTTCATCTTGATTGATAGGGTCCTTACAGAGTTGTTGGTAATGATGGGTTCAAATACTTCATAACTATTATTGATGACTATAATAGCATTGTTTAGGTCTATCTTATTAAAACTAAGGATGAATCTTATGATTTGTTTGTTTAATATGATTCATAATCGAATTAAATGTAGTATTCAAGTTGTGAGGTCTGATAATTGTATGAATTTGTTTATAATAGAATGCATAAAAAATTTAGTAGTATTTATACAATGCTTAAAACCTTGTATGCTTATACTACCCATCAAAATGGTACTGTTAAGCATAAAGCACAAGTATTTGTTAAATGTTGTTAGGAGTTTGTTTTTTCAGAGTGGTTGTTAGGTCAATTCAGTGCCTAATGGTCTCACTGATGGATTTGAATAACAATAAGCCTAAGGGTATATTTAAACCTTTAACACTAAGAGGTCAATGAGTGAACAATCACTCAGTGAGTCGCCTTTAAGTTCTTAGCGTGATTCTACAAGAAAGAATCGAGTATTCAGTGAGGCGACACTAAGTGAATGATATACTTGAGACGAAAAAGAAGGTGATGGGTTTTGTGAGTTGTGGAAATAGACTCATTGATCCTCCTACGATCTCCTAAAAAATGACGAAGTCCTAAAGACTAGAAAATGGCGGGGATAAGTTTAAAGATTATAAGATCATAGTACATCACGCTTATTGTAACTTATCCTTTTAGGATAGACAAGGGTACTAAGTAGCAGAAAGGACTTTGTCATATACTCAAAATAGGTATATACAAACATATACCTTGTACCTTTAGCTAAGACAAAGAAATTGCACATGGTAATTCCTTGTCTTATTCCTAGCCTAAATTCTATAAATAAGACCCATGTAAAAGAGAGAATCAAGTTTGTGCACCTAATGTTGGAACATTCACAAAAGAATTCTCTCATTCAAAAAACGATCAAAATCACTTGAGTTCTAAACTCATTGATGTCTTAATCTTCGAATATATCAAATTGTTAGGATTAATATTATTCGTTAGTGACGAGATCACAACACACACATTGTCTATTCAACCAATATTGTAGTTACGCATATAATAGGGTAGAATTATTTAAGTAATAAGAGTTAAACGTTAAAAACGTTTGTGTCTTTACTTATTACCTTTACATTGTTTTTATCATTACTTTACCATTGGTTAGTCTTATATTTAACACAAATAATTATAAGTCTAATTACAAAGGACTAGTAGTGGTATTCCTTTATACAAGTGGACTGAGTGTATTTTAATGGATGCTTATCTTATAAGGAGGTCGCCTTCTTCTATTCTTAATGACACATCTCCCTTCAAGCTTGCA
This sequence comes from Glebionis coronaria, assembly GCA_025667525.1. Lineage (NCBI taxonomy): Eukaryota > Viridiplantae > Streptophyta > Magnoliopsida > Asterales > Asteraceae > Glebionis > Glebionis coronaria. Next base: position 482,016,721 of record CM046882.1, on the reverse strand, counting down.
TATGGTTTTAAACCAAAACGCTCTCACTTGATAAGTTATAAATGTCTATGTTTCTCAACCATTTTTAACAAGTATGATACATTTTCTACTAGGTCTGAAAAGTGTATTCTCATTGGTTTTTCTACTACTAAATAGGCTTATAAAGTTTACAATCTTGAGTCTAAATTTGTTCTTTATTCAACAGATGTTAAATTATTTTCATTTCAAATGAACTACTCACTTTAAAGTAATTAACAACACTTTGAAGAATCCTATACTAAAGATATTAATAATCTAACTTTTTTTGTAAGAAACATTTTAATGAGGTATCATTTATAAGATTTTTTAGGGTCATTTAACCCTCATATTTGTAAAAATGTGCCTTAAAATTCCTTAAATCATTTATTTTGTTATTTTAGCAATTTAGAAGCACTTTGGTGATTTATGGTTGATTTATATTCAATTCGGGAAGAAACGAAGAAAGTAGACGAAATTCCATGATCAAGTACAAGACCAAGATTAAAGTCCGTAGAGACGGAGTCTGGAATATGACACCATTTGAAGATTGTTGGCGACGACGTTTGAAGACTTGTGACACCGTCTGAACTAAGCTGTGGAAGAAACCCTAATCATATTTGACGGCCAAATGCCCAATAGGATAACACCTAACGCCGCATGGACCTACTTTCTATATATACGAACCCTAGTTTTGCCTTATGATGAGTACCAAAAAATGGGGTGAAAACCTTTTAGACTTAAGCTTAAAATCTATTATTTGTTATTCCAGCTTATAAGATCAATTAAAAGCTAAAACAAACATCACAACGTGTCGTAGATAAAAACCCCGCCGCAAAGCGCGGGTTTGAAAATCTTCTTTACATTATGTATCGTTAAATTAGGTTTTAGGTTATTTTATAAACTTAATCTTATTAAGTAAGCTATGATTTTACCCCTTTTAAGTACCATGATTTACCCTCCAGCCTTCCTAGACAGTTGATTGTTAAATGATTTTGAAATATGAAGTTTGAATTCCAAAGAAATGTTTTATTTCTAAGGTACCTCGCAATCGGCTCAATCAAGAAAAGGGGTGTTTACTCAAGAAAAGCTGAAGTCTATATTGTATTCTTTATCTCTCTTTTTATTCATTTTCTCTAACAAAAATCTATTTTACTTATGACATCAGTATATTATATTATTTTATTTATTGACCAATGATAAGATTTCATCTAGTAAAAGATGACATAAGAAGAAACCTTCTTTTAATAGATTAAATAGATTTTTCATGAAAAATATTTACATTAAAGTTTGATAAGAACTCAAGCAGAGCTTTTGGGCTATCAAAAGCATATATCTTTCAAGCTATTTTTTTAGGTTTGAACCTGATTAAAGCTTAGTCTAATCGAGCCAAACTTAAGTCTAAGTTGCTTATTAAAAGTTTGATTTACAGCTTAATTACAGCTCTAGTTGAGAAATGTGCCCACAAACACAAAACAAGGATGATATCTACATAGGGGAACCATCAACTCTAAGGCCTCGTTTGGTTGATTGAATGTTTGTGATGTAATCTTTTATACAATAAAAGAATTAAATTATTTGAGAATTTTAATAAAAAGTGAAGGTTGTAGAAAAAATAATTAAACCAACCATATGACTTGATTTTGACACATAACCAAAATCGAGCGATGTGATTGGTTGAAAAAAGTCAAAATTGAATTCAATTTAGTCAAAAATAAAAATTTTAGTAGATGAATTTGATAAAAACACAATAAAATATATGTGTCAAATTTGTGAAAATAAAAATCTAAAAAAGAAGGAGAGGATTAATAAAACTTTAGTGGTTAAAGTTTAAATAAATTAGATGGACTTTTTGTAAGCTTATAAATTTTCATATTTTTTAGTAAATTTGAAAAATAAACAAAATATCCCCTTAAACTTTATACTTATTTAGAATTTATATTTTAAAATACAACATATATGTTATATTAAAAAATCAATAAATCACATGATTATATATATCAAATAAAAACACAAATTATTATCTAATTTCATTTTGACACTTAACAAAGTCAAACAATGCAATTTACGTGAATTATTATTAACATGAATATACATATTAAAAATTCAGGATTTCAAACATCGACGTGAGATAAAAATAAATAGACGAGTTCTATATATTACAAGAACACATATTTTCTCAAGGTTGTTATGTGTTACTAAACACACCACATCTATAAAATGATAACTAACATTTCAGTTAAATAAAGTGAAATCTTTTATGCAACAAATAGTTATACAAAATATCAATTAATATTATCACATAATAAAAAATCATGTAAAACTCGTGGTTTCATGAGCATTGTAACTATTTAAGTATTAAAATTTTAATATGTTTTATAGAATAATATTAAGCATTACGGAATCATGAATGTATAAATCGTGTACGTGTAAAGTTGATGTAAATGGTTTATTGATTAATTATTAAGATATAACTATCTAGAATAAAAATATCAAAAGTAAAAAGAGTATGTAATTCGAAAAATAAAATTTAAGATGAGTTTATATTAATTGTGCACAGTAAAACAACAAAATAATTAAACAATAAACATTAGATGTGTTTAAAACCATATACAATATACAAAAATATGACAATAACGAAATTATTACTTAATTTATATTTATGTTCAAATCCTATGCGTGCGCGGGCATTAAAACTAGTTGTAATTTATAAAAAAAATGGTAATGTGAATAAATTGTAACTTAAATTGTTAAAAATATTCTATGTGTTTGTTTGACAAGATGTAATGTAATTATATACAAACTCATTCACATATCTATATAATAATTTAAAAAATAGGACATGTGTTTAGTGTTGATTGGTTTATTTATGCAAGCCGACTTCGTAATTTTAAACATTCATCCATTATACCTATGTAATTAAAATTCATCAATATGATGGGCTCAATGTAATTTAGAAAACTACAATTGCACTCTTTATCCAACCAAACACATTATGTGATTAGAATCTAAATTACATGACATCAAATTACAACAAATTAAATGAACCAAACGAGACCTAAGTTGGTAGAAAGATATGATCACGATCGAAAAGAAATGAAATATGGCACCTCATTCATGTCAACTCTCCAGGAACCGCAACCACGGTTATACGTTTCATATTAGTAGTAGTAGGATAGTCGCTACAGAAACTGTTGCATAAATTCATATACCCTGCAAGGCATTGAAATAATTTGTTGCCTGATTTCTATTAAAACCAGATTGAACCAAATTGAGCCCGATACCAAGACTCAAAAAGATGCAAGCTAAAGATTCTTTGTTCAATTCAATTGGCACAGTGCTGTCACGTTACTGTGGTTTAACCAAACTCTGAGTAATTTGCCAATAATCCATACCATTATCCTTGGAATAATTTTTACAAAATCCTTGCATTGACCTAAATAGAAGTAAATCAAACCAAAATTTATGAAGTAAAATGGAACCCCATATCTATCTTCGTTTTGACTTCTTGCCGCCTGACGAGTTCTTGTGCTTTCCAGGGAACCTATCAATCTTTTCCTCCTCGTCGTCGTCATCTCCCCCTCTCCTTCTCTTGCCTCCCTCCTCCTTAATCGTCTACAAAATCCATCAAAAACACCATAAACATCCGTACACTTTCAACAACTTTTTTATTTTATAAAAGAGATTCCTATATACCATCTGTGACAATCGCTTGGCCTCTGACACACGTTCCAACAGTAACAAAACTTCCTCTTCTTGGGCTGGAAATTCCGGCAACTTTTTGCCTGAACCATTAAATAATGAAAAGTAATCAAGCTTAAGTAACTATGAGACACAAATTTCATGCTGCTTGTTAGGATATATACATGTAAAATTAAATGGAGTGAGATGACCTCCTATATATACATACTTACCAATAAGTTTTTCAATCTGGATATACCACTCCAACTCATATTGATTCACTAACGAGATAGCAACTCCAGATCTCCCTGCACGGGCTGTTCGTCCCACTCGATGAATATAATCCTGAAATCCCATATACCATATTTCAGCAAACAGTCCAAATGTCACTAGGATTCTACAAAGAAGAAACCAAATGGCAGTACATACCTTTGAGTTTGTGGGTACATCATAATTTATGACCATATCAACTGAAGGAATATCAAGTCCTCTACTAGCAACATCTGTGCATATAAGAATATTACACTCTCCAGCTTTGAACTTGTTCAATGCGCCCAGCCTTTTTGCCTGATTCGACAAAATTAAGAAACTGAGAGTGAGAAATAGAGAAAGAGGTAGAAATAACAAAAACTTATGAGTCAAAAGGGTACCTGAGTCATTTGACCAGAAATTGGAATTGCCCTTAACCCTAGGTTCCGAAGCATCAGAGCCAGAAGACGTGTTGCTTCACATGTACGAGTGAAAACCATAGACGTACTTCCTGACTTTTCGATCAAGATATACACAAGATAGCAGTCCTGAGAACAAAAAAGTTGTTTAGATCTTAAAACCTTGTTGAAGATGCTAGACTATCTTATAAACAATTCAATTTTTGTACCAGACCTTATACTTAGCAGGAACAAAGCGATATTGTTGCTTCAAGGTGTCAACGGTAGAATATTTAGATGCTGCTTCAATCTGAAAATCATAATAGAAAATTGATTGACATTAGAAAAAAAAAAAAACATTCAAAGGCCATGCAATTTGTAAAGGATTTATATTGCTACCTTTACAGGATTCCTGAGACAAGCTCTTTGTAGTTTTTGCACCTGCGATAGTGGAAACAAACGTTTTATTTGGAGTGTTGAATTAAATGATTAAAATAGATATGTCAAAGACAAAACACGAGAATGGAAGTTTGAATGCAGAAGTAACAGCACTGATACCTTTTTAGTCATAGTGGCAGAGAACAAGTATGTATTTCTCTCACGAGGAATGGCATTTAGGATTTCATCAAGAGATTTCTCAAAATCCTCGTTCAACAACCTATCCGCCTCATCCAACACCTGTCAAACATGCATGTGAAGTATGACAAGAATTGTGTTATAACTAAATCACAAACATCATCACAAAAGTAAATAATACGTGTCATCATGCCAATGCAGAAATTAATCAGGTACTCTTCATCAGCCTAGTATAAGAAAAATTAGAAGTCATGCAGGATGCTAATTTCTTACCAAGTACTTAATTGTGCGAAGAGAAAAGCCTTTGGTGTTCGATAAATGATCCAGAAGACGTCCAGGTGTTGCAACCTAAATCAAGAGAAACTCATAAGAACGAGTGACCAAAACATGCAAATTTTTTAGTAAATAAAGACCATCCAATCTTTAAATAATGTTTGAACAATACCAATTGATGTGTCTTGAACACGAAACTTATTTTATAGTGTAATAATAGATGCGAAGTAGACAAGTAAGATGAGTAAAACTTACAACAATGTGTGGTCGTTTCCCAAGGGCAATGCTCTGTGATACCTGGTCTACTCCTCCGACAAGCTGCAAAATGAAGTTAATGGTTAACACAGATTCATAAACCACACATCGTGACATTATGCGTAGAGGTTACTCATTCGTCAACTAAAGGTAGCTAACACAAAGACGAAACTAAGGTGTCTAGGTGGGTATCCTAGCATATGTGAAAGGTGCAAAAAGAGCACATCATAGATTCCTTCTAACCTATTAAGAAATTAGTCCATATTAATTAATTACCAAGAAAAAGTAGTCTTCCCAAAATAAGTTTGTATCTGTCGCATCTGCTAAAAACCTGCAATCTCGAATCATACTCCTAAGTTATACTCTTCTCCTAAATTATCATGAGCAAAGGTTGTTCTCACAACGATGTATGAAGTGATAAGGCAACATAAGAGGAGAGATTGCAATTGCTTATTCTGTTATATTCTGTTGTACTAAAGTGGAACTAAAATCATATTCTTACATCAGGTGACTTCCGAATACAATAATAAAAATCTTGAACTTAAGTAGGCGACCTTAGAAAAAGCAGTACCAACAATAGTAAAGAGAGATGGCTGTTTAAGACCTAACCCGAGGGACTTGCTACTACTACGTAACAATTAACAACACTCTGTCAACTACACACCGCACCAAGTGCATGGCTGATACTCTGATAGTAACAAGTTTGAAGCAAAACCAGCTAGTACTATAGAAACAAGCAATTAGAGTTCTGTATACATAAGCCTACCCTAAATTCTAAGGCTGAGCAAACCCACCCCGAAAGCCGACCCGAACCAATAAACCGACTAAAACCGGGCCGAACCAACCGACCTTATTCGGTTCGGTTTTCGGTTTACTCGGTTCAGTTCGAACCGACCTTACTCGGTTTCGAACTAACTAAATCGACCTTACTCGGTTTCGAACTAACTAAATCGAACCGACCTTATTCAGTTGGTTTCGGTTTCTATGGGTTTCACTCGGTTCAGTTGTCAGTTTGAATATTTTCCTTAATGTTATCGTGTGTTCTCAGTCGAACCCATAAAAAAGCAAACACCAATTACAAACCATACATATTCGCAAAAAGAAATATCCAAACCTAACGTACAAATCACGTTCATTCTAATATGCATACTAATTAAATCACAGCAGTAACGCAAAATCTCACCACTGCGCACTTTACACCAATAATTGCTCCCAACGCCTCGAACTGTTCAGCAATCTGAATCGCAAGCTCCCTAGAAAAAAGCAAACCCCAATTACAAACCATACATATTCGCAAAAACAAATATCAACTCTGTCAAATAAACAGAAACACAAACCTAGTAGGAGAAAGCACCAACGCAAAAAAAGTGTGTTGAGCTTTCAAAAGGGACTGTAGAATTGGCAAAGCGAAAGCACCAGTTTTACCAGAACCAGTTTGTGCTAATCCAATCAAATCCTTACCTAAATATTACATACACAATACAAACAGCCAAAATCAGCAAAAGTAAGAGTGCAAAAGATAAAGTTGGAATAATACAAGGGTGTTTAGAATTGCTTGATTTCTCTGCTTATCTGCTCATTATTAAGCAAATAAGTAGATTCAGGTTGGAAGTTGGATTAGCCTTTTTTCCCAAGCTTGTGACCTTGTTTAAAATTAAAAAAGCGATAACCTCTTGCATCTAACCTTACGAGCTTATTCACTTGACTTTAGCTTATTCGAGTCCATAAACACAAGTTGATAATCTCATTAAGCCCTAAAGCTATTAGCCTTTTCAATTTCAAGTAAGCACATAACCTCGAGAACTAATTCAATCATTGCTCGAGCATCCAAACCTGCCCATTCTTACCTGCTTATATTTTGAGGCAAAATAATCAATTTTCAAAAAGGCGGTTGGAACATGCTTATTAAAAAGTGCTTATTGGAGCTGTAACTAGTATTATCTCTTTACCATCATAATCTAATCTACCGCCCATTATATATAGATTAACCTCAAAATTTACAAGGAAAAAAAACCTTATTTTTAGTCTCTTTGCGACTTCTACACAATAAGTAAAACCAAACACAATTATAAGCAGAAACAGCTTGCAATTTCAAATAAGGCAATTAGCTGGTGAAATAAGCAGACTGGGTCATGTTTATTTCAAAGCGCTTATCTGGGCTGAAATAAAAAACCAACTTCCTACCATCACATCTAACCTATAAACCAAACACTTTTTCCTGAGTGCTTATTTAAAACCAGCTTAAAATCAGCAAAAATAAGTAATCCCAAATACCCAAACGATTTAAGAGTTTATAAAAGAAAAGCAAAACTTTTTTCCTCCATTTGTATTGTTTTTAAAAAATAAGCAACACCCAAAAACTATCGCAGCTAATAAGTAGAAAAAATATAACCCAAGCACTATTTCGCGAGTGCTTATTAATAAGCAGCTTAAAACCAGCAAAGTTAACTAATCCCATATAAACAAACAATTTAAAAATAAAGAAAAGAAGGAAAAAACATTCTTTTTTCGCTCCTTCCGTATTCTTTTTACAAAATAAGCAAAACCCAAAAACTATTTCAGCTAATAATCCCAAACAGCCACATTATCTAATCTAAACCCCATTATAACTTTTTGTAATTTTTAAACAATAAGCAAAACCCAAACCCTAGTTTGCAATTAATAAGCTCGTGAAATAAGCAGATTGCGACATGTTTATTTCAATGTGCTTATATCTGGGCTGAAACTAAAACGAGCTTCCTAGCATCATATCGCTATTTCCCGAGTGCTTATCCATAAGCAGCTTAAAATCAGCAAAACTAACTAATCCCATATACCCAAACAATTTAAGAACTTAGAAATATAAACAATTCTTTTATTTTTTTTTTGCTTCTTTTGTATTCTTTTCAGAAAATAAGCAAAGCCCAAATCCTATTATAAACAGAAACAGTTTGTGAATTCAAATAAGCCCATTAGCTGGTGAAATAAGCAGACTGGTACAACCCAAACATTAAGGGGGTGTTTGGTTCAGCTTATATAATGTAAGCCCATTTCGGCTTATATAACATAAGCCCCAATTTTGTGGCTTATTTGGAGGTTTATGAGCTTATATAAGTTTATTATATCATGATAAACTTATATAAGCCCCTAAGTCTCAAAATAAGCCACAAAATTGGGGCTTACATTATATAAGCCGAAAATAAGCCATGTTTTGGCTTATATTTCATAAACCCTAAATTTTTTAAGCTAATTGGTGACTTATGGGCTTATATAAGTTTATTATATCATAACAAACTTAGATAATCCCATAAGTCTCCAAATAAGCCACTAAATTGAGGGTTATGTTATATAAGCTAAAACAAACAGCCCCCAAGTGGTTATCAAAGAATTCCCATATACCCAAACAATTTAAGAACATATAGAAGAAGAAAAAAAACTATTTTTTGCTTATTTTGTATTGTTTTTAGAAAATTAGCAAAACCCAGAAACTATTTCAGCTAATAAGCAAAACCCAAAAACTACTTAAGCTAATAAGCAGAAAAAAGAATAAGTATAACCTTGAAGAGCATGAGGAATAGCATCAGATTGAATCTTGGAAGGATGTTTCCATCCTAAACTATCACAAGCTTCAATTAATTCCGAAACCAATCCCAATTCTTCAAATGTTTTCACTTCTTCCTTCCCATCTTCCATTTTTTCCTTCTTTTTTTCTTTATTTCAAGCGGCACAATTTTATTAGGGTTTTGCAGGAAAGATAGTGTTGAACTGTTGATAGATGTTGAGTTGGGTTTTAAAATGGTTTTTATAGTTTAAGGGTTTATATGAAAAAACTGTCGTTTTTTTGGCCTTTATGTTTTAGTTGCTTTTTTATGGGCTTTTATCATTCATTTACTGGGCTTTTAGTCTACCCCAAATGTTTCGATTCGTTAGGTTGTGTCTCTAGGGTGTTCACGGGTCAGTTTGGTTAATTTAGTTAGATAATTTTAACTATCCACTATAGGGTGGGTAGTTAATTTTAATACCCGAAACCAAATCGTATAAGGCGGTTAACCGAACATGCGCTTACCCGAAATGACCGGTTACCCGTGGTTCAGATTACGGTTAACCATGTTGTAAGTTTATCGAGTTTAATGTTATAAATAATAACATGGTTTACAGCATAAAATTTGTTTTCGTATAAATAAATAATCAATGGAATCCTCATAACCGAAAACCGAACCAAATAATCAAAACTATATTAATTTTGATTATCCATTCATTATTTATATAAATTTTTAGCACATATTTAGGTTTATAGAATGTTATATCTATAGTAGGAAAGAGTTTCAATATCTTTTTTATTATATAAATATATATATAATATATATTTTTTTTTCTAAATTCGATTAATGTAGATCGCCAAAACTATAGTGAAACCAAAAACAGAATATTCAGTTTCATTCAATTCAGTTTTATCAAAATCGATTTAGGTTTTTCCGGTCCAACTGGATTTCAGTTTTCAGTTTATAGGATCTGATGTCGTTTTTAGTAACGTCAAAGACTCTGACACAAGAAGACGAACAACACACGATATCAAGGCTAGTGATACGCCTGGGGTTTGATGGCAATAAGTTTATGATGGGTTGGGAGTCGATCATAGTTATCTTTATTTAGGATAAATGTTTAGGAAAGTATTTATTATGTTTTAGTAATTATCTTGTGATCGATTTGTGACACAAGTTAGGTTTATTCGATATATATACCGAATCAATATTATGAATGAAAAATCAATAAAAGTTAATCTATAATTCTTTGGTCTTCTCATCTCAAGTTCTTATGGAGCAAGCACACGCTTGCAATGGTGTTATATATCCCGATACTACCTGAGAGGGGCCCTATAAATTGGTGCTTTCATTGAGAGCCCTCAACTCGTTTAGGGTTTTTGATCTAGGGTTCCAATAAAAAAATGTTCATCGAGCGAGGTTACTGTTCACCGAAGGTACTGTTCATCTCGACGGGTTACTGTTCACAGCAGAGCACTGTTCATCAGGTCGGAGTTACTCTTCATCCACGAAAAAAAATATTATTTTTCGAGTTATTGTTCATGTAAATGGGTAGCAGCGATCGGGTTGCGAAAGACGCTTTATCTAAGCTCTTGCAAATGGGTACCATAGTCGAATATCAAGGTGAGTTTAAGGATCTCATAACTCGAGTAACGAGTATCTCTGAAAGTTTACTTGCCTCGTTTTATATATGTGGACTTAAAGTTAATTTACAGCTAGAATTGTTGAGGTATTATTCGAAACCTACAACGTTAGGAGAAGCCTTCTTTTTAACCCTTATAGTAAAGACTCGTCTTGATGCAATTGTAGAGGAAGAGTGCACTATTGAAAAAAACGGTTGATTCTTCTACAACACCAAAAGTTGCACTCGAAGTTGCAACTAAAGTGGCACCCGACGTTGCATTGGAAGCTGCACCAGAAGATATGGGGAATGTTACATCCGAACCTAATAAAGAGCACCTTGAGCTTATGGTTCGTGAATCACATCTTATTAGTGAATCGCAGCCTATGGTTGGTGAATCGCAGCTTGTGGTTAGTGATACAAAGCTTGTTGTTGACGAATTGCTCAAGAGATCCACGTGGTTTGTTTCATCGGGATGGAAGGAGTGTAGAACATGAATTCATATATTTTTACTACTCGAGTGAGATAACAAGTTGAAAGAGAATGTGCAAATGCTTAGGAAACGTCTCAAAATTTAGGATACCGAGAATTAGAGTGTTTTCAGGACATCACCTTGAGGGCAAGGTGAATTTGAAGGAGTGAGGAATGATATGCATGTGAATTATGTGGATATACATAGGGTTTCATGATGGGTTAGGATAACCATCGTATTTATCATTTGTTTAGGAATATGTGTTATAATTACTTGTTATGTTTTAGGATACGTCTTATGTTTGTGATATAATCTCATATGAGTCTATTTAAGGTTTCTTAATGATTAATGAAAGCCATCAATCAAGTTAAAAGTCAAATAATTCTCTAAGTCTTTTTGTCACTCTTTTTTACGGATCTAACACACGTTATAGTGGTGCCTTATCCCGATACTACCTGAGAGGGTCGTATCAATTGTTTAGGATAAATGATACGCCTGTGGTTTGATGGCAGGAAGTTTATGATGGGTTGGAAGTCCATCATAGTTATCTTTATTTAGGATAAATGTTTAGGAAAGTATTTATTATGTTTTAGTAATTATCTTGTAATCGACTTATGACACAAGTTATGTTTATTCGGTATATATACCGAATCAATATTATGAATGAAAAATCAATCAAAGTTAATTAATAATTCTTTGGTCTTTTCATCTCAAGTTCTTATGGAGAAAACACACGTTTGAAGTGGTGTTATCTATCCCGATACTATCCGAGAGGGTCGTATCAATTGGTGCTTTCATTGAGAGCCCTCAACTCGTTGAGGGTTTTTATTTAAGGTTCCAATAAAAAACACTGTTCATCGTGCAAACTTACTGTTCATCGAAGTCACTATTCATCTCGACAAGTCATTGTTCACGTTATATCTAGGCTCTTGCAAATGGGTACCGTAATCGAATATCAAAATGAGTTTAAGGATCTTATAAGTCGAGTAACGGGTATCTCTGAAAGTTTACTTGCCCCGTTTTATATATTTGGACTTAAGTTTAAGTTACTGATCGAATTGTTGAGGTCGAACTCAAAGCCTACAACTTTAGGCGAAGCTTTTTACTTACCCGGTATCATCGAGACCCGTTTGGAGGAAACTACCATCCGTGAGGACGAAATGGCTACCACAACTGTTGCCAAACCAAATGACCTAAACACAACAATACATGTACAAGATATTGAAAAACTATTTTTCATACAACTAACAAGTTGGATTTTGGACTGGGTCCAAGAGCTTATCATGAAAGCTACTGTGAAAGTAATCTGGTAAATTGTTGTGAGTACGAACGACCGAACGAGAAATCAATGTTATGTTTAGGAGCCTTAGGAACTTATCCAAAAACGAAGAGAATAATTTCCTTAGGAGCACAAGGAGAAGATGGTTGGTAGCTTGCCATGGACACACCTCGTTGCTACAAATTATAAGTTGCTCAACTGTTGGGAACAAAATACTTTAGTGGTGGGCTTGAATTAATATATATTATGTTTTGCATTATGTGGCTAAGAGAAGGAATTGTGTTGGGTACTATTTTTTCTCAAAGGAAAATATGGGATCCGGGGATTACGCAAGGCGGTATTTTTGAAGACATCACTTTGAGGGCAAGGTGAATTTGAAGGAGTGGGGAATGATCCGCCTGTAGTTTGATGGTAAGAAGTTTGTGATAGGTTAGGAGTTCATCATAGTTATCTTTATTTAGGATGAATGTTTAGGAAAGTATTTATTATGTTTTAGTAAGTATCTTATGATCGACTTGTAACAAAAGTTAGGTTTATTCGGTATATATACCGAATCAATATTATGAATGAAAAATCAATCAAAGTTAATCAATAATTCTCTTTTCTTCTCATCTCAAGTTCTTATGGATCAAGTACACGCTTGAAGTTGTGATATATGTCACGATACTACCCGAGAGTGTCGTATCAGCTTGCGCCAAGATGTCTCGCGCTGAGACAATCAGCTAGGGGTGTCCTTCGGTTCGGTTCTTGGGTTGTTCGGTATATTCGGTTAATTTTTTTATGGGTCAACCCGAAAACCGAAACGAACCGAACTACATTTCAACCAACCGAACCGAAAACCGAATTTGAATTCAGTTCGGTTTTCGGGTTGATCCGAATAACCCGAATTTTCTGAATTTTTAAAAAATATATATAATTATATAAATATTTAGAAAAAAAGGTTATTTCAAGTATAAAAATGATTTTAGAATATTAAAATTATATTTTAATAACTAATTTGCATATATTAGGATTAAATTAAATTTTAATAACTATTATATATATATATATATATAAATATATAAAAATATATATATATTTATATAATTTCGGTTTTCGGTTCGGTTCTCGGGTCCGACGGCCAAACCCATACCCAACCCGAAAATCGTATTTGTAGTTCGGTTCGGTTCGGTTATGACACAAAACCCGAATTCTATTTTCGGTTCGGTTCTAGTTCGGGTTCGGTTCGGTCCAGTTTCGGGTTTTGTGGGTCAAACCCGAATTATAGACACCCCTACAATCAGCCCACGTAAAACACTTGTTTTGTTTTTATAAACAAATTTACCGTTATTAAATTAAGGGGAAAAGAGTCGTTAGTTAGTATTTAATATTCAAATTTTTCAAAATTTTACTTTTTAAAAATCAATAATTATCTCCATATTCTATCATATATTTATGCATTCATCTAATATATTTCATAACACACAATTTTATACTTCTCTCTATCTTTCTTAAAGTCGGAAAAATTGGAAACTACGTTGGTATTTAATGCCTTTAAGCATTTTTGTTCTTTAAATGAGATAGATTTGCACATTTAAAATTTTGATTATAACATTTAGTGTACAAGCATAAAAAGCACAATATTAAATTTGATACAACACATAATAGACTATTTCAATCAATTTTGTGAGTGTGTAAATAAAATTCTTAATATAGTCAAAAACTCCTTTTATTATCACCATATGTTAACATCGCATTTATAGTAAGGAAAAAAAGAAAAATAGACAAATAAGTTACTAAATTTTGTTTAAATATTCACCTAAGTTATTAAAGTATTTTTTGTTATAAAACAGTTACTAATGTGTACGGGTTGTTGAATGGGTTATTAAATCTTTAAAAAGCATTCAAACGCGTTACTCCCAGGACTTGTTACCGGTTGCTATCATGTTTCCATTGCCACGTTGGACTTATGTGGGTCCAACCTTATAAAAATGGTACCATTGGTTTTTTCTATATAAAATATCACCCACTAACTCATTCACCCCTAAAATCAAAACAGCATATATTCCAAAAATTAGGGTTTATAAACCTAACCCCTAAAATCAATGTCCAATTCATTACTTTGTTGTTGTGGCAAGTAGCACGATGTCGTACCTCTTGGACACAACATAACCTAGGCAGAAGATTTCTTAGCTGCCTTAATTATATGGATCCTATGTTGATTTGTAAATTCTTTAGGTGGGTTGATTTTCCATTATCAAATCGTTGGTATGAAGGTTTGATGTATCATAACCATGTAATTTGGTGGAAGCACAACAAATGATTCTTCAATTGAACAATGAAAGGGCTCAGGTGCGCTTCTGTTGGAGTTTGCTCGTGTCATAACAACTAATTATAAGGCTAGACACATATAGGCCTATGGGGTCATACACATATACACTAAGGTACCATTTCAATAGACCGTGTTTATCGTACTTACTGTATATTAATAACCTACGTAACTCGAGATAAATACTTGTCTTATAATTAGTGTATTATTAGACTTAAAACAATAAATGGAGGGCTCATTAAAATGCCCATTATTGCCGTCTTTTGAATGTGATTCAAAATGTTACGTTTTGTTTTGAGAATATGATATGCATTGATTGGTCCATCAATGTGAAATGAATACAATATTCGTTTTGCATTCAAAGGGTTTTAAAAACAAATGTGGCGGTACATAATAAGATTGAGGATGAAAATGGTTTTCATTGTATTCTGATTTAAACATTGTTTTATACGTAGTACTAAATTGATTTACGTATCACGGGTTATATAGACTAGCATATAATTTCTATACAAGGAAGTGTAGTGTGGATCATATTCATAGAGGTGATCTATTTTGATTATTTGGTTTCTTAGGTAGATCGTGTGGTGATTGTCTCCGTTTAATCTTACCGAATCGCGCTACAAAGGTATACTTATATCTCCTATTTTGTTGATTAATCATATGGCTACGTGGATCCGTCCATAGGTGCTTATTCCGCTGAGTTTGATTATATTTAATATGTTATTAATTATATTCAGCACCTATAGTGGTATCACGAGCCATCATGTATGTCATATGATTATCGGGTATGCGTAAAAACTACTAAAAAATAAGTGTTTTTGATGTTTTTGCTAAACCAATTTAAAACAAACCACAGGGCCTTATTTTCGAATCATTTTAGATCTTGAGTAAGCTTCATAATCGCTATTTTATGATCTTTTAGCCACGGGTTATGCATACCTTAATGGGATTGTTACCTGGTACGTGTAAAATGACCTAAAACGCGTTTTTTAGAACGTTTCTTGAATCGGGTTGTAAACAGACCCTATCACCATTATTTCTGTAATTATATGATAATTATAAGGTGTTTAAAATATGGTTTTAATATCCTAAGTTCATTGGTTACACGTACCAATCAGGGGTTTAATTAATTGTTGATTATTTCTTCAATTTCGTTGGCTAACAAGTGTTCTTGTTATTTAATTTCATTTCCATGGAAAATACATGCATGTTTGTCCATGGTCATAGCCAACACCTTTTTATATTTATAATATTATGGTATTATCATGTTTTGTATGCAAAGCCGATGAAAACCTAGATCAAATGTGACATGTTGTGTGTTGATTTGTGATAGGTGTGTAAACACCCATCCTTTTTCCACTTAATTCTGGCTAAAACGAGACCAAAACGCGTATTTAATATCATTTGTTTGGAATTATGCGTGGTTTTTGTGTTTATTGTGTTTTCAGAGCCAACCGGATGAATATTGAAGAAAACATGGGATTGCACGGATCTTATCGAAGAAAAAGACTCAAGACGAAGTCTATTGTCCAAGAGATGCAAAAGATTTGAAGTCATTTGGCCCAATTAAAGACTTATCGAAGAAAAGGACGAAAGATGGAAGATTTACATAAGTCGAAGAAACTCAAGTCTATTAAACGAAGAAATTAAAAGACGAGTTGAATTTAATCGACGACAAATCCCGAATCAGAATCGAAAACGTCAACTTTTCTGAAAAGACGAGAAGACAAGAAGAACGGGAGAAAGCACACTCACCAACCAAAGGGGACACCTATATAAAGTCCACCCCTCACACTTTTCAAAAAGTTTTTTTTTTAGTTTTTCTTCTCCCCTCTTTTTTCTCCCTTTCTGTTCGTAGATATCACCAACACCACTAGGGTGTTTGGTGATTTTGATCTTTGTTTTTCAATCTTGTAATTTTAATCCTTGTTTTGTGATTGTTAAAACCTTATTCTATCAATTTAATCCTTTCATCTCATCTTGTTCATCTTCATTTATTTGGTTAAAAGTTAAAGTTCTTATTTGGTTGATTTGATCTTCAAAAGTTGTTGGGTTTTATGTTTTTATTGATAGGATTTGTAGTTTATGGTTAGTAGATGCTTAGTGATTAGTTTATTTAATTTTTTGGTTAGAAACTTGGTGATTTTTGGCTTAAAACGTATTCCCCCTGTTTTTCTGAAATATCACTGTTCTTGAGTATTCCCAGGTTCCGGATGAACCAAAACTTCCGGATGAACCAAAACTTCCGGATGAACTGAAAGTTCCGGATGAACCAAATCTTCCGAATGAACTGAAAGTTCCGGATGAATGTTATTTTAAAAAGTTCCGAATGAATGTTTGTTCCTAAAGTTCCGAGTCAATTTTAAAAGTTCCGAATGAGTACAAAGTTCCGGATGAACAAAATCTTCCGAATGAGTTCCAAAAGTTCCGAATAAGTTTTATTTCCAAAACTTCCGAATCAACTTCCGAAGAAAGTTCCGAACTAAGTTCCGGGTCAAGGTTCCGAAGAAAGTTCCGGATAAAGTTCCGAGTGAAGGATTTCTCAAAGTTCCGAATCAATTTTCCTTAAAAGTTCCGGATGAACTTCCGAGTCAATACTTCCGAACCAACTTCCGAGTGAACTTCCGGATCAAGGTGTACTTCCGAATCAAATTTCTTTTAATCTTACTTACTGTTACTTTTTGAGCATTTTTAAGTATGTCTTACTGTTTCTCATTGTTTCTTCATTTTATATTTTAAGTTTAATTTTAATTCTAGTTTATTAATTGTTATTAATTTAATTGCTTTTAAATTTAAGTTTACATTTTAGAGCATTTAACATTTAGTAGATTAGAAAACCAACTCCCCTTGTTAGTAACCAAGAACAATCATTCCACTTAGAACCGAGATCAATTCGAGAGGATATCGAGAGAAATTAGAGAACCCATACAAAATGCCTGTATCAAATGGCGCCGCTGCCGGCTCTTCTCGTTAAGATCAAAAGTTTTTTGTGAGAACTTGGATTTTGGGATCCGTTCCCCGTGAACGTTACTTTTTCATAAAAAATTTCAAAAACACTAAAAAATATAAAATTTTCAAAAAATCCTAAAAAGTAAAAAACATAAAAAACCAAAAATATTTTTGCTTTGTTTTTCTCTTGTTAGTTCTTTTGCAGGTGTATGCGCACTCGATCCACGTCTTATCAAGAGCCCGAGCCTCTCGATCACTTAGACATGGCTGGTGTACAAAACAACAACAACATACCACCTCCAAACAACAATAATAACAACAACAACCCACCTTTCAACAACATGAATAATAACAACAACAATGAGCCTCTACCAGATAATCGCCCGATGATTGAACTGCTGCAAGCTCATGTAGATGGCAACACTGATCCAATTGTTATACCAGCGATTGCAGCCAACAATTTTGAGCTCAAATCCGGCTTTATCCAGATGGTCTCTGCTCAACCATTCTTGGGGCGTACCATTGATGATCCACATGACCACATCAAGAGATTCTTGCAACTCACCAACACGGTCAAATTCAATGGTGTTCCACAAGAGGTAATCCGGTTACAACTTTTTCCCTTTTCTTTAGAGGGACAAGCCCGGCATTGGCTTGCTAAGGAACCGCCACAGAGTATTCTTTCGTGGACGGATTTGGAAACCAAGTTTATCAATTACTTTTTCCCACCCTCTCGTACTACCGCTTTGCGGAATGAAATCATAAATTTTGAACAAAAGTACGATGAGTCGTTCAGTGAATCTTGGGATCGTTTTAAAGATCTTTTAAGTAAATGCCCACAACATGGTTTTACCAAAGTGCACCAAATTAACACTTTTTACAATGGTTTAAGCATGAGTGACCAAGATTCACTAAACAGTGCCTCGGGGGGTAATCTTTTGGCTAAGACTTCCAATGCTGCTTGGGATATCATTGAGAATAAGTCTCGTGTGCAAACCAAGAGTGTTCGGACCAATGTCGCTAGTGCTAGCACTAGTGACAGCGACAAGCGACTGGACAAAATCATTGTGCTTCTTGAATCGCTTGCTACCCAAACTGCCAGCAACACCAACAGCATCAACGCTAGAAACGCTAAAGACGCTCAAGTCAATGTTGTTAGCCAACCATGCAAGATATGCGGGGGTCCTCACTCTTACACCACTTGTACCGCCACCCAAGACTACCCTTCTGAAAATGTGAATGCAGCATATGGCACCTATCCTCAACCTGCTTATCAAGCTAGACCTCAAGGTGACCGTAACTTGCTTAGCTACCGCTCCAACAACTACCTCTCACCACCCGGTTTTCCTCCTAGCAACCCAAACCAACAACAAAACCTCAATCGCCCTCCTCAACAACAACAACAACCTCGTACACCATACATCCCACCTCACAAGCAGCAACAACCACCTCCACGAAACAACCAAGTATACCAGCAACCCGCTTATCAACCACCCGCATACAATGCTCCTCCCAACCAACCCACCGCTCTTCA
The DNA here is from genome assembly GCA_025667525.1 of Glebionis coronaria. NCBI lineage: Eukaryota > Viridiplantae > Streptophyta > Magnoliopsida > Asterales > Asteraceae > Glebionis > Glebionis coronaria. The sequence continues at coordinate 481,997,611 of CM046882.1, read as the reverse complement.
CCAAGAAGTGGAAACTTATATGAGGACTAACGATGTGATCGTGGGAAATCTTCAGCGGGAAGTGCTCAACTTGAAAGCAGACCTGGTGAAACAAGGGAACGATCTGAGAGCTGACATGAGAAACACGTTGGATAGTCAAACGAATGACTTGAAGAACATGATGGCTAGTTTCTTCCAAGGTAATCAACCCTCTTCTTCGGGTACTCTTCCGAGTAACACCGTTGCGAATCCAAGAGGGGAGATGAAAGCAATCACCACTCGCAGTGGCAAAGGTACCAAGGAACCCGAGCTTCCTATACCTCCACCAGTGGTTGTGACTAAGGAGAACGAGTCACCTGCTCCTATTCCTCATCCTTCTCCTTCCCCAATTTCTCCACCTCTTCTTTCTACCCCTCCTCCACCCATGGATGTGAGTGATCCTATTCTCCCAAAGCCTTCCTCTTCTTCCGATATACCTTATCCATCTAGGTTGAGGAAAGAGAAGCTCAAAAGCAAGGACGATATTCAGGTTTCGAACTTTCTTAAGATGTTCAAACAATTGAATTTCAACATCTCCTTCGCTGTGGCCCTCGCTCACATGCCTAAGTACGCGAAAATGTTTAAAGATCTTCTGAGTGACAAGGAGAAGCTTCTTGATATTTCCAACACCCAACTTAATGAGAATTGCTCTGCAGTGCTCTTAAGGAAATTGCCAACCAAGCTTGGTGATCCGGGTCGTTTCTTAATCCCTTGCAATTTCCCGGGAGTAGAGAATTGCATGGCCCTAGCCGATCTAGGTGCCAGTATTAATCTAATGCATCTAAGCGTTTGGAAGCAATTATCTCTCCCTGAGCTAGTCCCCACCAAAATGACTTTGGAATTAGCTAACCGTACGGTTGCTTATCCAGTGGGGATAGCCGAAGACGTCTTTGTAGGAGTCGACAAATTCACTTTTCCTGCCGATTTCGTCGTCGTCGACTACGAGATGGACCATCGTGTTCCCTTGATCGTGGGTCGTCCATTCCTGAGGACCGGTCGCACTCTCATCGATGTTGAAGTCGGTGAGCTTATCATGAGAGTGGGTGACGATAAAATCGTCTTCAACATGGGAAAGTTGTCTAAACAACCTTATTCATACGAGAGTGTTAATTGTATTGACGTTCTGGATGAGGCTTGTGAAGAACACTTTAATGATGCTTGTAAAAATATTCCTACCTCTCTTCCCAATGTTGAAACCGTTTTCTCTATTGATTCATCACTGTCTCTATTTGGAGAAAGTGATTTGTTTTGGAACAATCTTGAAGCCACCATGGGAGATGTGAACTTAGCTAATGATGATTCTCCCACCGATGGGGATGAAGACATGCATTTCTTTGATAACCTTCTCAACGAAGACAACCTTTCTCCACCATCTCCCACGGTTATTGCTATCGATACTCCGACTTTGAATACGCCTCCCGTCGAAAATCCTCCGGATTTAGAACTTAAGGAGTTGCCGCCCCATCTCGAGTATGTGTTCCTTGAAGAGGAGAAGAAGTCGCCCGTCATTATCGCGAAGGACTTGAAGGAAGAAGAAAAATCTCGCCTCATCGCCGTGCTTAAAGATCACAAAAAGGCGATTGCTTGGAAAATTTCTGATATTCGCGGAATTGATCCTCACTTCTGCACACACAAAATTCTCATGGAGGACGACTTTAAGCCCACAATTCAAAGCCAACGAAGGGTGAATCCAAAAATACATGAAGTCATCAAAACAGAGGTTATCAAACTTCTTGATGCGGGTATGATTTACCCTATTTCGGATTCACCATGGGTTAGTCCAGTCCATTGTGTGCCTAAGAAAGGCGGAATCACCGTTGTGCCCAATGCAAACAACGAGTTGATTTCTACCCGTCTCGTTACTGGGTGGAGAGTTTGTATAGACTACCGCAAACTCAATGATGCCACGAGAAAGGATCATTTCCCTCTACCTTTTATGGACCAAATGCTTGAACGTTTAGCGGGTAATGAATATTACTGCTTTCTTGATGGTTTCTCGGGTTATTTCCAAATACCCATCGATCCCCAAGATCAAGAGAAGACAACATTCACTTGTCCCTATGGCACATTTGCTTACAAAAGAATGCCTTTTGGCTTATGCAATGCCCCCGGGACTTTCCAAAGGTGCATGTTAGCTATCTTCCATGACATGGTTGAACAAAACATGGAAGTCTTCATGGATGATTTCTCGGTCTTCGGGGATTCCTTCTCTTCTTGCCTTGCCAATTTGGAACGTATGCTTACGCGGTGCGAAGACACTCGCCTTGTTCTGAATTGGGAAAAATGCCATTTTATGGTAAAAGAAGGCATCATGCTAGGACACAAGATTTCCAAAGCCGGTATTAAAGTAGACCGTGCTAAAGTCGATGTTATCGCTAAGTTGCCTCCACCTTCAACCGTGAAGGGTGTGAGAAGTTTTCTGGGTCATGCGGGCTTCTACTGTCGATTCATCAAAGATTTTTCTCAAATCGCTCGCCCGATGACCCATCTCTTGGAAAAAGATACTCCTTTTATCTTTTCCAAAGAGTGTCTTGAAGCCTTTAACTCGCTTAAGGATAAGCTAACTAAGGCACCCGTCTTGGTTACCCCTAATTGGGAGCTTCCCTTTGAGTTGATGTGCGATGCTAGTGATTTTGCTATTGGAGCGGTTCTGGGACAAAGAGTGAACAAACACTTCCAACCAATCCATTACGCTAGCAAGACAATGACGGGGGCACAATTGCACTATACGACAATCGAAAAAGAGCTTTTAGCTGTTGTCAATGCCTTTGAAAAATTTTGCCCCTATCTTGTCCTTTCCACCACAATCGTTTACACCGATCATTCCGCGCTGAAGTACTTGTTGACAAAGCAAGATTCCAAACCAAGACTTCTTCGCTGGGTTTTGCTGCTCCAGGAATTTAAAATCGAAATTCGCGATAAAAAAAGGAGCTGAAAACCTAGCCGCGGATCATCTTAGTAGACTTGAGGATCCTTACCAGGGGATCATCCGAACAAAGAAATCAATGATTCTTTTCCCTTGGAGACCTTAATGTCTATCAACTCGAATTCTGATGAAACCCCGTGGTTTGCGGACTTTGCAAACTACTTGGCGGGTGGAATTCTCGTTGACGGGTTAACATCCCAGCAAAAGAAAAAGTTCTTCAAAGACATTAAGACTTACCTTTGGGATGACCCGTATCTATTCAAACAATGTGCCGACTTGATTATTCGCCGATGTGTTGATGGACCGGCAGCTTTGGAAATCCTTGACGCTTGCCACAAAGGACCCACCGGTGGTCACTTTGGTCCCAACTACACCGCCAAAAAAGTGTTTGATTCGGGATTTTATTGGCCCACCATATATCGTGACGCTCACAATATGGTTAAACGTTGTGAGGCTTGCCAAAGGCAAGGCAAGATCACACATAAAGACGAGATGCCTCAGAAATTCATACAAGAATGTGAAATCTTTGATGTTTAGGGTATCGACTTTATGGGGCCATTCCCTTCTTCTAAAGGAAACAAATACATCCTTGTAGCCGTTGACTACGTTTCAAAGTGGGTTGAAGCCAAAGCTTTACCTACTAATGACGCAAGGGTGGTTTGTAACTTTTTGAAATCTCTATTCGCTAGATTCGGTGTGCCTCGTGCCATTATTAGTGATCGTGGGACTCATTTTTGCAATGACCAATTCGCAAGAGTCATGGCTAAGTATGGTGTAAATCATCGTCTTTCCACAGCCTACCACCCACAAACTAATGGCCAGGCTGAAATATCCAACCAAGGACTAAAGCCAATTCTGGAAAGAACCGTGGGAGAGCATCGTGCCTCATGAGCTGATAAACTTGATGATGCTTTGTGGGCTTTTCGTACCGCATACAAGACTCCGATTGGTTGTACACCATATCGTCTCGTGTACGGGAAAGCATGCCACCTCCCCATTGAGTTGGAGCACAAGGCTTACTGGGCCTTGAAGTGGGCTAATTTTGATATCAACAAAGCCGGTGACCTACGCAAGATCCAACTCAATGAGCTCAATGAACTCCATAATGAGGCTTATGAAAAATCTTTGATCTATAAGGAAAGGACTAAGCTCATTCACGACTCCAAGATTAAAAACCGAGAGTTCCAAGTTGGAGACAAAGTTTTACTCTTTAACTCTCGGTTGAAAATCTTTTCGGGCAAGCTCAAATCTCGTTGGTCCGACCCATTCATCATTGCCCAAATTTTTCCATACGGTACTCTCGAGCTCGCTCAACCTAATGGACCTAATTTTAAGGTGAATGGCCAACGAGTGAAGTTGTACTTTGGTGAGGACACCTCTCAGGAGATGATCCCATCCCTCACCACGTTCCCCATGAACTAATTTTGGGTCGAGTCAGGCTCGTGACTCGGTTATCAAAAACAAGCGCTCCTCGGGAGGCAGCCCGAGTATCTATCCTTTTCCGTTTAACCTCCTAAGTGTAGGGGGACCTCTCTAGGTTCTTTCTTTTTGTGTGGTGATGTGATTACAGGGATGAATGCACTCTTGGAATTTTTGAAGAACCGTGCTCCCGTGTTATCCGAAATCCGGTTCTATCTCTCAACTATCGTGATTCAATTTTCTTCATACTCACATTTGAAATTGATCACTTGAGTCGTCTCTTCCTTAACTTGATTTAACCAACATGCACAATGTCATAAGTGTAGGGGAGCCTTTTCCCACATGCTTAAACATTGAGGACAATGTTTATCTTAAGTGTAGGGGGACTTCTATCGAAGTTTTAAGTGGACTTTTCCATGAAAATGCCTTTATTTAACCAGAAAATCATATTTTTCAACATTTTTCAAATTTTTTATTAACTTTGGCCATTTAGTCATAATTTTTAAATTTTTATCGTTGCTTTCGTATGTATATATCCCGCAATAAAGTCAAATTTTAATAAAGTGGTGTAGCTAGTTTAGAAGTCTTTGACATATTAGGCCCGTTGCGTTTATTTTGACTCAACCCAAATAGACTTATCCAAGTTTATTCTAGCTAGTATCCTTAACCATGTAGACCTTAATTGGTTTATTAGGCTAAGTATCCACGAGTCTCATTACTTGAGATTTTAAATTGTGGAGGACGAGAAATGATAGAGTCAATTATAAGTCGGTATTCTTACACAAGCTCACTTGGTGTAATTATTTGCCTATTCTCCCATCACTTGCTAAAAAATTATCTGCAATAAGTAAGGTCGTACGATTTGAAAAGTTACTTAGCTTCTAGCCCAAGATCGTTTAAAAGTTGCTCGGTAATGATAAGAGTTCATAGCCAAGGCATAACTTATGAAGCGGGGCGCGAAGATTGGCGAGTCCGAAAAGGCCCTAACAAGGCATGAGGATTCAATTCTATTGCTAAAGATCCAAAGTGATGTGAAAAGCATTATTCCCAAAGTCAATATGAAGGATCAAGACTCACGACGAAAAGCAATCAACTCCCATAAAGATCATGGAGAAGTCTATCCGAAAAGACCCTAACAAGGTATGAGGATAAATAGATCCAAGTCCGAAAAGGAGGCGGATCGTTGTATCTCAAAATCCCAATTAGAGATTGAAGAATAATCATGAAGTCGTGGTCAACAAAGTTGGAGAACCCCTCAAAAGTCTCCAAGTGAAGAAACTCTATTAACAATGAGAAGACCATTATCTCAAGCACGTCTCTCAAGATATGAAGTATGAAGTACATGCCAAATATCGGCCCGAGAAAGGTCTCAAATCGTGAACCGAGTTATGCCAAGATATGAACTTTTTGATATCCCGAGAAGCAGTTCTAAGAGATTTTGTCCTTTAGCTAACTATTGATCAAATTGTCCTACTTTGCTTTCAACCTAAATAAACTATCGAAATAAGTCCAAAAATGCATCTTCATGATCATTCTAAGACAAAAATAAAATATAAGAGAAACACCTAGGAATAAGGGAGTTTAAGCATATAATTAAGCCAAGTGTGTAAGTGTTTGATTTACTAACTTATAATAACAATGATATCGTCTTTAAGCTTAGTTTGGGGAACGTAAAACTTGAGGGTGATAAATCTTCGCAGCACCAAAGCCCTAATGTAAGTCATTGATTTCTTTGCAAGTTATTTACATGTAGCTATTTTCAAGTGAAAATGGTTTTATATCCTTTTATTTACTTTAAAGATTTTAATTTCTCTTAGTACTTAAATTTTTGTTTAGTAGTATTTCAATAAGGCCAAGGTTGATTAATTATGAGAAAAGTGTAAAATTGCTTTATCACTAAGCATTGCATGAGGGCATGGCAATGGTTAAGTGTAGGGGATTTGATAGGTGTGTAAACACCCATCCTTTTTCCACTTAATTCTGGCTAAAACGAGACCAAAACGCGTATTTAATATCATTTGTTTGGAATTATGCGTGGTTTTTGTGTTTATTGTGTTTTCAGAGCCAACCGGATAAATATTGAAGAAAACATGGGATTGCACGGATCTTATCGAAGAAAAAGACTCAAGACGAAGTCTATTGTCCAAGAGATGCAAAAGATTTGAAGTCATTTGGCCCAATTAAAGATTTATCGAAGAAAAGGACCAAAGATGGAAGATTTACATAAGTCGAAGAAACTCAAGTCTATTAAACGAAGAAATTAAAAGACGAGTTGAATTTAATCGACGACAAATCCCGAATCAGAATCGAAAACGTCAACTTTTCTGAAAAGACGAGAAGACAAGAAGAACGGGAGAAAGCCCACTCACTAACCAAAGGGGACACCTATATAAAGTCCACCCCTCACACTTTTCAAAAAGTTTTTTTTTAGTTTTTCTTCTCCCCTCTTTTTTCTCCCTTTCTGTTCGTAGATATCACCAACACCACTAGGGTGTTTGGTGATTTTGATCTTTGTTTTTCAATCTTGTAATTTTAATCCTTGTTTTGTGATTGTTAAAACCTTATTCTATCAATTTAATCCTTTCATCTCATCTTGTTCATCTTCATTTATTTGGTTAAAAGTTAAAGTTCTTATTTGGTTGATTTGATCTTCAAAAGTTGTTGGGTTTTATGTTTTTATTGATGGGATTTGTAGTTTATGGTTAGTAGATGCTTAGTGATTAGTTTATTTAAGTTTTTGGTTAGAAACTTGGTGATTTTTGGCTTAAAACGTATTCCCCCTGTTTTTCTGAAATATCACTATTCTTGAGTATTCACAGGTTCCGGATGAACCAAAACTTCCGGATGAACCAAAACTTCCGGATGAACTGAAAGTTCCGGATGAACCAAATCTTCCGAATGAACTGAAAGTTCCGGATGAATGTTATTTTAAAAAGTTCCGAATGAATGTTTGTTCCTAAAGTTCCGAGTCAATTTTAAAAGTTCCGTATGAGTACAAAGTTCCGGATGAACAAAATCTTCCGAATGAGTTCCAAAAGTTCCGAATAAATTTTATTTCCAAAACTTCCGAATCAACTTCCGAAGAAAGTTCCGAACTAAGTTCCGGGTCAAGGTTCCGAAGAAAGTTCCGGATAAAGTTCCGAGTGAAGGATTTCTCAAAGTTCCGAATCAATTTTCCTTAAAAGTTCCGGATGAACTTCCGAGTCAATACTTCCGAACCAACTTCCGAGTGAACTTCCGGATCAAGGTGTACTTCCGAATCAAATTTCTTTTAATCTTACTTACTGTTACTTTTTGAGCATTTTTAAGTCTGTCTTACTGTTTCTCATTGTTTCTTCATTTTATATTTTAAGTTTAATTTTAATTCTAGTTTATTAATTGTTATTAATTTAATTGCTTTTAAATTTAAGTTTACATTTTAGAGCATTTAACATTTAGTAGATTAGAAAACCAACTCCCCTTGTTAGTAACCAAGAACAATCATTCCACTTAGAACCGAGATCAATTCGAGAGGATATCGAGAGAAATTAGAGAACCCATACAAAATGCCTGTATCAATTTGCATATAATTTTAGTTTTGGGGATTTGCCATTGTTTTGGCTTCATTAATATGTTTTTAATATTGGTTATAGCCATTGTTTGGGAATTTTATAGTAGGTTAATAATAGGTTAAATGTTTTTAGTCATAAATCAATTGTAACCGATGCTTGGATGGAAATGGCTAAGAAATTAAATATAGATTGTAAAATTCGGAGTTGTTGAGCGACTTGCACTAAAACGTGATTTTCCGGAGTTCTATAAAGAGATAGAAGCCCAAATTTGGTGTGTTGATTCACACTCACGGGCCTCCAAAAGTCTCAACTGGACCTCAGGAAATGGAAGACTCCTTCTATGGGTTTTGGTCCCTAGAAGTCGACTAAAATTTTATGGCAGTTTTGGGCTTCATGTTCACTTTGGGTTCTACATGCTCTTGATGGTCTTGGAGCAAGTAAGGAGTCTACTTTGTAGTTGTGTTGACTTATCCTTAGTTGACTTATTGGTCCTCGTGATGGATCACGAGATCAAGCATAGGGTTTTCATCGGTTTGAGGCTTTGCATACTTGTGGTTGTGTGGTTGCTTATTTGCTTGATATCTTGCTATAACTTGCAAATGTTTTTATAAAAAAATTAAAACCAATCACAAACCATTTATAAAACTAAATATTTGATTTAGTTTAAGTTTAAATATGATTTAAAACTAAAATCTTGTTTTCGTAATAACTCGTAACGTGTTATGAATGTTATTTGTTTTATGTATTGTCTAATCTAATATGAATTCCATTTAGGTTTTATATTAGTACTTAACATGGACAATGATAGGTGTGAAAACACCCATCCTTTTACCACTTATTTCTAGCTAAAACGAGACCAAAATACGTATTTAATATCATTTGTTTGGAATTATGCGTGGTTTTTGTGTTTATTGTGTTTTCAGAGTCAACCGGATGAATATTGAAGAAAACATGGGATTGCACGGGTTTTATCGAAGAAAAAGACTCAAGACGAAGTCTATTATCCAAGAGATGCAAAAGATTTGAAGTCATTGTGCCTATTTGAAGATTTATCGAAGAAAAGGGCCAAAGATGGAAGATTCATACATGTCGAAGAACTCGAGTCTATTAAACAAAAGATTATAAGACGAGTTGGAATTATTCACCGACACTTCTCAAAATCCAAAGTCGGAAACGTTTATTTAGAGAGACGTAAAGACTAAAGAAGAAATAAGAAGAAAAGCCCATGTACAAGCCCACAAGCAACACCTATAAATAGGCCTTCTCTTTACAATTTTAGAGTTAGTTTTTAGTTTTTAGTTTCACTTTTCATTTTCCTTTCTAGTTTTAGAGAGAGAAAGTTCTCAACTTTCTCTCACTAAGTTTTCATCTTTCTTTCTTTTAATCTTTCAAGATTAAACCTTTGTATTGTTGATTTCATTAATCAAGTTTAAGTTTAAGCTTTTAATCTTTCATCTCTTTCTACCTTTCTTTGATTTTTAGATTAATTTTGGTGCGAATTTCATTTGATCCGTGTTGTTCTTAATGATTTCGTGCTTAAAAAGTTAATCTTCTTATGCTTACTTAAGTTTTCATACGAATAAGCTTTAAGATCTTTGTGCTTATTGGCTTATTTACATGTTTAGCTTATTTACTTTTTAAAAAGTTTTCTTAAAAAGTTTATCTTTTTATAGTTTGATTTAAAAGATTGCTTACTTTAAGTTTGGATAAGTTGTTATTAGTGCTTATTTTGTCCTTTTCATTATAGATTCGTTCAAAGTTTTGGTGTTAGCTTAATCAAATAGCTTATTACCTTGGCTTATTTTCGAATCCCTTATAAATCGGAAAAGGTATAAACCCTTTTCCGATTTGGTATTCCGATTACACCCCCTCATTCTGATCTTCATGATCGGATTAGGGTTTTGGCTCTTTCCGATTTGCATCTCATTATTCCGATCTTATTGATCGGATTAGGGTTAGTTATTCCGACGGTGGTGTTTAGCATATTCCGATTGGTTTTGTTTTGTAACATTCCGATTGGTTTGGTTTTTAACATTCCGATTTGATTTATCTTCAAGTATTCCGATTGGGCAATTTTACCACATTTCGATTAGCTTCCTTGTCTATATTCCGATTGCATCATTCCGACTAGGGAAGTTTTTGATATTCCGATTGGGATTCATTCCTACATTCCGATCAGTCTTCTTTCCGACCTATATTCCGATCAGAATCCAATTTGGCAACATTCCGATGGTTTTAGTTTCTTGTTTTTACAAAGTTTCCAAGTGTTAGTTTCATTAAGTTTTCAAGTATTTTTCTAATATAGTTTTTAAGTTTTCAAGCATTTATTTTTAACTCGTTTTTTATTTAATCTTTAAAACTCTTTTCACTCAACGACATTTACATTTATTTGCTATTAGTTTAAAATAGATAAACAAACCAACCCCTTTTTAGTAACCAAGAATAAATCATTCCACTTTGAGCCGTGATCAATTAGAGAAGATTCCGAGAACTAAATCTGAACCCCAATGAAAATCTGTGTATCAAATGGCGCCGCTGCCGGCTCTTCTCGTTAAGATTAACAGTTTTTTGTGAGAACTTGGATTTTGGGATCCGTTCGCCGTGAACGTTACTTTTTCATAAAAATTTTCAAAAAAAACCCCTAAAAATATAAAATTTTCAAAAATCCTAAAAAGTAAAAAACATAAAAAAGACAAAAATATTTTTTGTTTGCTTTGTTAGTTCTTTTGCAGGTGCATGCGTACACGATCAACGTCTTATCAAGAGCCCGAGCCTCTCGAAGACTTAGACATGGCCGGTGTACACAAGAATAATAACAATCCACCTCAAAACAACAATAATAACAACAACAATAACAATCCACCTCTCAACAACAATAATAACAACAACAATAACAATCCACCTCTCAACAACAATAATAACAACAACAACAATGAACCTTTACCGGACAATCGCCCTATGATTGAACTGTTACAAGCACATGTGGAGGGCAACAATGATCCAATTGTCATACCCGCGATTGCAGCCAACAACTTTGAGCTCAAATCCGGCTTTATCCAGATGGTCTCCGCTCAACCATTCTTGGGGTGTACCATTGATGATCCTCATGACCACATCAAACGGTTCCTGCAACTCACGAATACGGTCAAATTCAATGGTGTTCCACAAGAGGTAATTCGTTTACAACTTTTTCCCTTTTCTTTAGAGGGACAAGCCCGGCATTGGCTTGCAAAGGAACCACCACAAAGTATTCTGACGTGGACGGATTTGGAGACCAAGTTCATAAACTACTTTTTCCCACCCTCTCGTACTACCGCTTTGCGGAATGAAATCATTAATTTTGAACAAAAGTACGATGAGTCTTTTAGTGAATCTTGGGACCGTTTCAAAGATCTTTTGAGAAAGTGCCCACAACATGGTTTTACCAAAGTGCACCAAATTAATACTTTTTATAATGGTTTAAGCATGAATGACCAAGATTCACTAAATAGTGCCTCGGGGGGTAATATTTTGGTTATGACTTCTAATGCCGCTTGGGATATTATTGAAAATAAGTCTCGTGTGCAAACCAAGAGTGTTCGGACCAATGCCGCTAGTGCTAGTACTAGTGACAGCGACAAGCGACTTGACAAAATTACTACGCTTCTTGAATCGCTTGTTACCCACACCGCTAACAACACTAACAACATCAACGCTAAAAACGCTCAAGACGCTCAAGTCAATGCTGTTAGCCAACCATGTGAAATATGCGGGGGTCCTCACTCTTACACCACTTGTACCGCCACCCAAGAATATCCTTCTGAGAATGTTAATGCAGCATACGGTACCTATCCTCCGGCCGCTTATCAAGCTCGCCCTCAAGGTGACCGCAACTTGCTTAGCTACCGCTCAAACAACTTTCTTTCCCCGCCTGGTTTTCCTCCTAACAACCCAAACCAACAACAAAACCTTAATCGCCCTCCCCAATAACAACCTCGTGCACCATACCAACCACCTCACAAACAACCATATCCACCTCAAAGAAACAACCAAGTTTACCAACAACCTGCTTACCAACCACCCTACAATGCTCCTCCCAACCAACCCACCACATTACCTCAAGATATTGGAACCTACACGAGGACTAATGATGTGATCGTGGACAATCTCAAGCGGGAAGTGCTCAACTTGAAAGCAGACATGGTGAAACAAGGGAACGATCTTCGAGCTGATATGAGAAACACTTTGGCAAGTCAAACGAATGACTTAAGGAACATGATGGCTAGTTTCTTCCAAGGTAATCAACCCTCTTCTTTGGGTACTCTTCCGAGTAACACCGTTGCGAATCCAAGAGGGGAGATGAAAGCAATCACCACTCGCAGTGGCAAAGGTACCAAGGAACCCGAGCTTCCTATACCTCCACCGGTGATTGTGACTAAGGAAAACGAGTCACCTGCTCCTACTCCTCATCCTTCTACTTCCCCAATTTCTCCACCTCTTACTTCTACCCCTCCTCCACCCAAGGATGTGAGTGATCCTACTCTCCCAAAGCCTTCCTCTTCTTTCGATATACCTTATCCCTCAAGGTTGAGGAAAGAGAAGCTCAAAAGCAAGGACGATATTCAGGTTTCGAACTTTCTTAAAATGTTTAAACAATTGAATTTCAACATCTCCTTCGCTGAGGCTCTCGCTCACATGCCTAAATACGCGAAAATGTTCAAAGATCTTCTTAGTGACAAGGAAAAGCTTCTTGATATCGCTAACACCCAACTTAATGAGAATTGCTCTGCAGTCCTCTTAAGGAAATTGCCAACCAAGCTTGGTGATCCGGGTCGTTTCTTAATCCCTTGCAACTTCCCGGGAGTAGAGAATTGCATGGCCCTAGCCGATCTAGGTGCCAGTATTAACTTAATGCCCTTAAGCGTTTGGAAGCAATTATCTCCCCCTGAGCTAGTCCCCACCAAAATGACTTTGGAATTAGCTAACCATACGGTTGCTTATCCAGTGGGGATAGCCGAAGACGTTTTTGTAGGAGTCGACAAATTCACTTTTCCTGCCGATTTCGTCGTCGTCGATTACGATATGGACCCTCGTGTGCCATTGATTGTTGGTCGTCCATTCTTGAGGACCGGTCGCACTCTCATCGATGTTGAAGCCGGTGAGCTTATCATGAGAGTGGGTGACGATAAAATCGTCTTCAACATGGGAAAGCTTTCTAAACAGCCTTATTCATATGAGAGTGTTAATTGTATCGACGTTCTTGATGAGGCTTGTGAAGAACACTTCAAAGATGCTTGTAAAAGTATTCCTACCTCTCTTCCCAATGTTGAGACCGTTTCCTCTATTGATTTATCACCATCTCTATTTGGAGAAAGTGATTTCCTTTGGAAAGATTTGGAAGCCACCATGGGAGATGTGAACTTAGAACATGACGATTCTCCCACCGATTGGGATGAAGATCTTCGCCTCATTGAGAACCTTCTTAAAGAAGACAATATTTCTCCACCATCTCCCAAGGATATTGCTATCGATGAACCGACTTTGAATACGCCTCCCATCGAAAATTCTCCGGATTTAGAACTTAAGGAGTTGCCGCCCCATCTCGAGTACGTGTTCCTTGAAGATAAGAAGAAGTCGCCCGTCATCATTGCTAAGGACTTGAAAGAAGAAGAGAAATCTCGCCTCATCGCCGTGCTTAAAGATCATAAGAAGGCAATTGCTTGGACAATTTCCGACATCCGCGGAATTGATCCAAATTTTTATACTCACAAGATTCTCATGTAAGATGACTTTAAACCCGCAATCCAGAGCCAAAGAAGGGTTAATCCTCACATTCACGACGTCATCAAACAAGAGGTTATCAAACTTCTTGATGCCGGCTTGATTTACCCTATTTTGGATTCGCCGTGGGTAAGTCCCGTCCATTGTGTGCCCAAGAAGGGCGGAATAACCGTTGTTCCCAATGAACACAACGAGTTGATTCCCACTCGTCTCGTTACTGGGTGGAGAGTTTGTATCGACTATCGCAAGCTCAATGATGCCACGAGAAAAGATCACTTTCCTCTTCCTTTCATGGATCAAATGCTCGAGCGTCTAGCGGGTAATGACTATTACTGCTTCTTAGACGGTTTCTCCGGGTATTTTCAAATTCCCATCGATCCCAAAGACCAAGAGAAGACCACATTCACTTGTCCCTACGGAACATTTGCTTACAAACGCATGCCTTTTGGTTTATGCAATGCTCCTGGGACATTCCAAAGGTGTATGATGGCTATCTTCCATGACATGGTTGAAGAAACTATAGAAGTATTCATGGATGATTTCTCGGTTTATGGTGATTCATTCTCTGCTTGCCTTGCCAATTTAGAACGTATGCTTAAGCGGTGTGAAGACACTCGCCTTGTTCTTAATTGGGAAAAATGCCATTTCATGGTAAAAGATGGCATCGTGCTAGGACACAAGATCTCCAAAGCCGGTCTTGAAGTGGACCGTGCTAAAGTCGATGTTATTTCTAAGTTGCCTCCACCTTCAACCGTGAAGGGTGTGAGAAGTTTCCTCAGTCATGCGGGCTTCTACCGTCGCTTTATCAAAGATTTTTCTAAAATCGCTCGCCCGATGACCCACCTCTTGGAAAAAGATACTCCTTTTATCTTTTCCAATGAGTGCATTGAAGCCTTCAACTTGCTTAAGGATAAGCTAACTAAGGCACCGGTCTTGGTTACCCCTAATTGGGAGCTTCCCTTTGAGTTGATGTGCGATGCTAGCGACTATGCTATTGGAGCGGTTTTGGGCCAAAGAGTGAACAAACACTTCCAACCGATCCATTACTCTAGCAAGACAATGACGGGGGCTCAATTGCATTACACAACAACCGAAAAAGAGCTTTTAGCTGTTGTCTATGCCTTTGAAAAGTTCCGCCCCTATCTTGTCCTTTCTACCACCATCGTGTATACCGATCATTCCGCGTTGAAGTACTTGTTGATTAAGCAAGATTCCAAACCAAGACTTCTTCGCTGGGTTTTGCTACTTCAAGAATTTAAAATCGAAATTCGTGATAAGAAGGGAGCTGAAAACCTAGCTGCGGATCATCTCAGTAGACTTGAGGATCCTTACCAAGGGGATCATCCGAACAAAGAAATCAATGATTCTTTTCCACCGGAGACCTTAATGTCTATCAACTCGAATTCTGATGAAACCTCGTGGTTTGCGGACATTGCAAACTACTTGGCGGGTGGAATTCTCGTTGACGGGTTAACATCCCAACAAAAGAAGAAGTTCTTCAAAGACATTAAAACTTACTTTTGGGATGACCCGTATCTATTCAAACAATGTGCTGATTTGATTATTCGCCGATGTGTTGATGGACCGGCAGCTTTAGAAATCCTTGACGCCTGCCACAAAGGACCCACCGGTGGTCACTTTGGTCCCAACTACACCGCCAAAAAAGTGTTTGACTCGGGATTTTATTGGCCCACCATTTATCGTGATGCTCACGAGATGGTTAAACGTTGTGATGCTTGCCAAAAACAAGGCAAGATAACACATAAAGACGAGATGCCTCAGAATTTCATTCAAGAATGTGAAATCTTTGACGTTTAGGGTATCGACTTTATGGGGCCATTCCCTTCCTCTAAAGGAAACAAATACATCCTTGTAGTCGTTGACTACGTCTCCAAATGGGTTGAAGCCAAAGCTTTACCCACTAATGACGCAAGGGTGGTTTGTAACTTTTTGAAGTCGCTATTCGCTAGATTCGGTGTGCCTCGTGCCATTATTAGTGATCGCGGGACTCATTTTTGCAATGATCAATTTTCAAGAGTCATGGCTAAGTATGGTGTCAATCATCGTCTTTCCACCGCCTACCACCCACAAACTAATGGCCAGGCTGAAATCTCTAACCGAGGATTAAAGCGAATTCTTGAAAGAACCGTGGGAGAGCATCGTGCCTCATGGGCCGATAAACTTGATGATGCTTTGTGGGCCTTTCGTACCGCATACAAGACTCCAATTGGTTGTACACCATATCGTCTCGTGTACGGGAAAGCATGCCACCTCCCCATTGAGTTGGAGCACAAGGCTTACTGGGCCTTGAAGTGGGCTAATTTCGATATCAACAAAGCCGGTGACCTACGCAAGATCCAACTCAATGAGCTGAATGAACTCCGTAATGAGGCTTATGAAAATTCCTTGATCTATAAGGAAAGGACTAAGCTCATTCACGACTCCAAGATTAAAAACCGAGAGTTCCAAGTTGGAGACAAAGTTTTACTCTTTAACTCTCGGTTGAAAATCTTTTCGGGCAAGCTGAAACCTCGTTGGTCCGGCCCATTCACCATTGCCCAAATTTTTCCATATGGTACTCTCGAGCTCGCTCAACCTAATGGACCTATTTTTAAGGTGAATGGCCAACGAGCGAAGTTGTACTTTGGTGAGGACATCTCTCAAGAGATGATTCCATCCCTCACCATGTTTCCCATGAACTAATTTTGGGTCGAGTCAGGCTCGTGACTCGGTTATAAAAAACAAGCGCTCCTCGGGAGGCAACCCGAGTATCTATCCTTTTCCGTTTTAACCTCCTAAGTGTAGGGGGACCTCTATAGGTGTTTGTGTTTGTGTGGTGAGGTGATTACAGGGATGAATGCACTTTTGGAATCTTTGAAGAACCGTGCTCCCGTGTTATCCGAAATCCGGTTCTATCTCTCAACTATCGTGATTCAATTTTCTTCATACTCACATTTGAAAATGATCACGTTAGTCGTCTCTTCCTTAATTTGATTTAACCAACATGCACAATGTCATAAGTGTAGGGGAGATTTTTCCCACATGCTTAAACATTAAGGACAATGTTTATCTTAAGTGTAGGGGGGACTTCTATCGAAGTTTTAAGTGGACTTTTCCATGGAAATGCCTTCATTTAACCGGAAAATCATCTTTTTCAACATTTTTCAAATTTTTAATTAACTTTGGCCATATAGTCGTAATTTTTAAATTTTATCGTTGCTTTCATATGCATATATCCCGCAATAAAGTCAAAAATATTAATAAAGTGGTGTAGCTAGTTTAGAAGTCTTTGACATATTAGGCCCGTTGCGATTATTTTGACTCAACCCGAATAGACTTACCCAAGTTTATTCTAGCTAGTATCCTTAACCATGTAGACCTTAATTGGTTTATTAGGCTAAGCATCCACGAGTCTCATTACTTGAGATTTTAAATTGTGGAGAACGAGAAATGATAGAGTCAATTATAAGTCGGTATTCTTGCACAAGCTCACTTGGTATAATTATTTGCCTATTCTCCCATCACTTGCTAATAATTTATCTGCAATAAGTAAGGTCATACGACTTGAAAAGTTACTTAGCTTCTAGCCCAAGATCGTTTAAAAGTTGCTCGGTAATGATAAGAGTTCATAGCCAAGGCATAACTTATGATGCAGGGCGCGAAGATTGGAGAGTCCGAAAAGGCCCTAACAAGGCATGAGGATTCAATCTTATTGCTAAAGATCCAAGGTGATGTGAAAAGCATTATTCCCAAAATCAATATGAAGGATCAAGACTCACAACGAAAAGCAATCAACTCCCATAAAGATCATGGAGAAGTCTATCCGAAAAGACCCTAACAAGGTATGAGGATAAATAGATCCAAGTCCGAAAAGGAGGCAGATCGTTGTATCTCAAAATCCCAAATAATGATTGAAGAAATAATGATGAAGTCGTGGTCAACAAAGTTGGAGTACCCCTCAAAAGTCTCTAAGTGAAGAAACTCTATTACGAAGAGAAGACCATTATCTCAAGAACGTCTCTCAAGAAATGAAGTATGAAGTACATGCCAAATATCGGCCCGAGAAAGGTCTCAAATCGCGAACCAAGTTATGCCAAGATATGAACTTTTTGATATCCCGAGAAGCAGTTTTAAGAGATTTTGCCCTTTAGCTAACTATTGATCAAATCGTCCTACTTTGCTTTCGGCCTAAATAAACTATCGAAATAAGTCCAAAAATGCATCTTCATGATCATTCTAAGACAAAAATAAAATATAAGAGATACACCTAGAGTAAGGGAGTTTAAGCATATAATTAAGCCATGCGTGTAAGTGTTTGATTTGCTAACTTATAATAACAATGATCTCGTTATTAAGCTTAGTTTGGGGAACGTGAAACTTGAGGGTGATAAATCTTCGCAGCACCAAAGCCCTAATGTAAGTCCTTGATCTCTTTGCAAGTTATTTCCATGTAGCTATTTTCAAGTGAAAATGGTTTTCTATCCTTTTGTTTCCCTTAAAGTTTTAATTTCTCTTAGTACTTTAATTTTTGTTTAGTAGTATTTTAATAAGGCCAAGATTGATTGATTATGAGAAAAGTGTAAACTTGCTTTATCGCTAAGCATTGCATGAGGGCATGGCAATGGTTAAGTGTAGGGGATTTGATAGGTGTGAAAACACCCATCCTTTTACCACTTATTTCTGGCTAAAACCAGACCAAAACACGTATTTAATATCATTTGTTTGGAATTATGCGTGGTTTTTGTGTTTATTGTGTTTTCAGAGTCAACCAGATGAATATTGAAGAAAACATAGGATTGCACGGGTTTTATCGAAGAAAAAGACTCAAGACGAAGTCTATTGTCCAAGAGATGCAAAAGATTTGAAGTCATTGTGCCTATTTGAAGATTTATCGAAGAAAAGGGCCAAAGATGGAAGATTCATATATGTCGAAGAACTCGAGTCTATTAAACAAAAGATTATAAGACGAGTTGGAATTATTCACCGACACTTCTCAAAATCCAAAGTCGGAAACGTTTATTTAGAGAGACGTAAAGACTAAAGAAGAAAGAAGAAGAAAAGCCCATGTACAAGCCCATTTACAAGCCCACAAGCAACACCTATAAATAGGCCTTCTCTTTACAGTTTTAGAGTTAGTTTTTAGTTTTTAGTTTCACTTTTCATTTTCCTTTCTAGTTTTAGAGAGAGAAAGTTCTCAACTTTCTCTCACTAAGTTTTCATCTTTCTTTCTTTTAATCTTTCAAGATTAAACATTTGTATTGTTGATTTCATTAATCAAGTTTAAGTTTAAGCTTTTAATATTTCATCTCTTTCTACCTTTCTTTGATTTTTAGATTAATTTTGGTGCGAATTTCATTTGATCCGTGTTGTTCTTAATGATTTCGTGCTTAAAAAGTTAATCTTTTTATGCTTACTTAAGTTTTCATACGAATAAGCTTTAAGATCTTTGTGCTTATTGGCTTATTTACATGTTTAGCTTATTTACTTTTTAAAAAGTTTTCTTAAAAAGTTTATCTTTTTATAGTTTGATTTAAAAGATTGCTTACTTTAAGTTTGGATAAGTTGTTATTAGTGCTTATTTTGTCCTTTTCATTATAGATTCGATCAAAGTTTTGGTGTTAGCTTAATCAAATAGCTTATTACCTTGGCTTATTTTCGAATCCCTTATAAATCGGAAAAGGTATAAACCCTTTTCCGATTTGGTATTCCGATTACACCCCCCTTATTCCGATCTTCATGATCGGATTAGGGTTTGGCTCTTTCCGATTTGCATCTCATTATTCTGATCTTATTGATCGGATTAGGGTTAGTTATTCCGACGGTGGTGTTTAGCATATTCCGATTGGTTTTGTTTTGTAACATTCCGATTGGTTTGGTTTTTAACATTCCGATTTGATTTATCTTCAAGTATTCCGATTGGGCAATTTTACCACATTCCGATTAGCTTCCTTGTCTATATTCCGATTGCATCATTCCGACTAGGGAAGTTTTTGATATTCCGATTGGAATTCATTCCTACATTCCGATCAGTCTTCTTTCCGACCTATATTCCGATCAGAATCCAATTTGGCAACATTATGATGGTTTTAGTTTCTTGTTTTTACAAAGTTTCCAAGTGTTAGTTTCATTAAGTTTTCAAGTATTTTTCTAATATAGTTTTTAAGTTTTCAAGCATTTAATTTTAACTCGTTTTTTTAATCTTTAAAACTCTTTTCACTCAACGACATTTACATTTATTTGCTATTAGTTTAAAATAGATAAACAAACCAACCCCTTTTTAGTAACCAAGAACAAATCATTCCACTTTGAGCCGTGATCAATTTGAGAAGATCCCGAGAACTAAATCTGAACTCCAATGAAAATCAATGTATCAGACAACTTGACACACATAATTAAAATATGATTAAACTTAAGTTAAGAAATGTGTTTAATTTGTGCTACGATGGATGAATGCATGCTTCCTAGTACACACTTTTGATTTACAAATCAAACTTTTATACCCGTCTTAAATTTAAGTCATGTCGTCCAATCGTTTGAGATCACTTGCAATTACTTTTTGCATCTTGTTAGACGAATATGAATTGTAACCCAAGGTGATTATTATCTATGTGTGAGACCTAGACTTTATTCTCACATGTTCTCAAATTGGATGACTTAATCGGTTAAAAGGTGAGACCTTGACCGAGGCAAGGATGGGACTAAACATGCCAGTTTGACATTTTGTGAATTGTTCACTTATAAAGAATTACACATGATTTGCAATTGATGAACGTCATCTACCTATTGAATCTATCATTGCTAGCAGATCAACTGATGTGATGGTAGAACCTCAATGAAGGTCTTAGTCTTTTCGTAAAATTAATTGTTTTTATACAAACTTGGTTAGTTAATTATTAAAGGATTAATTATTGAAAATACTAAAATTTTAAACTTTGATTATTTTGTAGATGGCAACGAATCAATCCATTAACAATCAAATCAGATCAATTCTCGATAAGGAGAAATTAAGTGGTACGAACTTCCTTGACTGGTTTTGAAATATGAGGATTGTCCTCAGATCAGAAGGAAAGTTGCACCACTTGGAAGAGGCTTACCTGAAGCGCCTCCTGCTAATGCCTCCTCTACTGTTTACAATGCCTATACTAAAAGGGTTGCTGAACAGCAAGAAGTGGTTGGCTTAATGTTCTGTATTATGGTCCCTGAAATCCAAAAAAATTTGGAAGACTTTACTGCATATGACATGATTGAGGAACTTAAGACGATGTTCCAACAACAAGCGGAACAAGAACTCCTTGAAATGGTCAAAGCGTTCCATAACTGCAAGCAGGAGGAGGGCCAATCTGTCAGCACGTATGTGTTTAGAATGAAAGGCTATCTTGATCAGATGGACCGACTTGGTTACCCTATGCCACAAGTCTTAGGAGTGAACTTGATACTCACTTCACTTTCCAAAGACTATGATCAGTTTGTTCAGAACTATCATATGCACGACATAGGGAAGACTATACTTGAACTGCATGTCATGCTGAAGCTTGCAGAGAAGGGTATTCCCCAAAAAGCTCCCTATATGCTTGCAATCAAGAAAGGTCATATCCAAAAATCGAAGCCACAAGCTAAAGGAGGTAAGGGTAAGAAGTTCAAGGGAAAAGCCACTACGGTTCATGACCCTAAACATAAGTTCCCCTACCTAGAAAAAAGGAGCATCCTGCCAAGGATGTAGAGTGTCATCATTATCCTGAGATTGGACACTAGAGAAGAAATTGTCCTTACTACCTAGAAGAAGTGGACAAAAAGAAGAACAAAGTCGGCACGTCCGACACATCAGGTATCTTCATGATAGAACTCTACTCATTCCCTAAAACTAATACCTAGATATATGACACTGGTTGTGTTACTCACATTTGTAATACTATTCACAGGCTTAGAGGGATTAGAAAGTTAAATAAAGGCGCTTTGGACTTGCACGTGGGCAATGGAAACCGTGCAGCTGTCAAAGCCATATGGAGCTATGATCTTATCCTCCCTAGTGGAATTATTCTTGTACTATAAAATTGTCATTTTTTTACCCTCTATTACTAGAGGAATTATTCCTCTTTCACATTTATGAGATAATGGTTTTTCACATAAATTTACTGATTATGGTACTATTCAAGTTTCCAAGGATGATGTATTTTATTTTAATGCTATTCCTCGTGATGGAATTTTTGAATCTGATATGCATAATCATGTATCAAATGAGGGTTCATTTTATACTTGTAGCAAAAAGAAGTCCAAGTATAACTTGGATTCTACTTTTATATGGCATTGCCGATTTGGCCATATAAACAATAAACGCATTGCAAAGTTGCAACATGATGGGCTTTTAAAGTCAACTAATGATGAATCATTTGATATATGTGTATCTTGTATATCTGGAAAGATGGCAAGGAAGCCTTTTACTCATGCAAGTGAAAGAGCCAATGATCTTTTTGGACTCATACATAGTGATGTATGTGTTCCATTTAGAACCACGTCTAGAGAATGAGCTAACTACTACGTTACATTTACTGACGACTTCAGTAGTATGGTTATGTTTACTTGATTAAACATACATATGAAGTTTTTGAAACGTTTAAAACCTTCCAAAACGAGGTAGAAAATCAACTCAGGAAGACAATCAAAGCTCTTCAATCTGATCGAGGAGGCGAGTATTTAAGTCTTGAGTTTTTAGATCATCTTAAGAGTCTTGGGATTGTCTCACAACTTACTCCTCCCAATACACCACAACATAATAGGGTTTTAGAGAGGAGAAATCGAACCTTACTTGACATGGTTCGATCAATGAGGAGTCCAACCACTTTGCCAATGTCCTTTTGGGGCTACGCTCTAGAGTTTGCTGCACGCATACTTAATATGGTTCCAACAAAGAAGGTTGATAAGACTCCATATAAAATACGGCACGGGAAAGTCCCAAAATTGTCTTATTTGAAAGTATGGGGTTGTGAGGCTCTCGTTAAACGAGAAACACCAAACAAACTTGAGCCCAGATCTATCAAGTGTATCTTTGTAGGATACCCAAATGAAACAATGGGTTACTACCTCTACTACCCACCCGAGAACAAAATATTTGTTGCTCGGTATATTGAGTTTCTTGAGAGTAGTCTCATATCACAAGAAGTAAGTAGGAGCACCATAGGCTTTGATGAAATTCAAAGTCAAGATGCACAACCTTTTGAGAACACTAGCGAACATCACCAAGAGGTTGAACATGAAAATGTTGAATCTCAAAGTGATGTAATTCCCATTCATAGATTCGCAAGAATATCTCACACACCTGACCGATATGGTTTCTATATCGATGCTGAGGAACATGAAATAAGGGACCATGGTGAACCCAATAACTATAAAGCTGCATTGTCGGATCCTGAATATGATAAGTGGCTTGAAGCTATGAATGCGGAAATTCAATCCATGAGGGACAACGAAGTTTGGATCTTGGTTGACCTCCCTCCTAACTGTAAGACTGTTGCAAGTAAATGGCTCTTCAAGAAGAAGACCGATATGGATGGCATTGTACACACCTTTAAAGCTTGTCTTGTAGCAAAAGGTTTTACTCAAACCTACGGGGTTGACTATGAAGAAACCTTCTCGCTTGTTGCAGACATTAAAGCGATAAGGATTCTTATAGCCATAGCAGCGTTCTATGACTATGAGATTTGGTAAATGGATGTCAAGACCGCCTTCCTGAATGACCATCTGAACGAAGACGTTTATATGGTGCAACCTGAAGGGTTCATGAATCCTAAACATCCTAGACGTGTATGCAAGCTTCAAAGATCCATTTATAGGTTAAAACAAGCATGTAGGACCTGGAATAAGAGATTTGATGACGAGATCAAAAAGTTTGGTTTCACTCAAAATCCTGATGAGCCATGTATATAAAAGAGCTAATGGAAGTATTGTCGTTTTCCTAGTCTTATATGTCGATGACATATTACTCATGGGAAACAATATTCCAATGCTACAAGATGTAAAATCATGGCTTGGAAAATGTTTTGCCATGAAAGACTTGGGTGAGGCGGCGTTCATTCTAGGAATCAAGATCTACAGAGATAGAGCAAGGCGATTAATCGATTTAAGTTAAAGTACATACATTGACAAAATCTTAAAGCGGTTTAAGATGGATGCCTCTAAACGTGGGAGTCTTCCAATGCAATCCGTTGTAGAATTGAGTAAGACTCAAGGTCCCTCCACACCTAATGAGGTGAAGCGAATGAAAGGTGTACCTTATGCTTTGGCTGTAGGATCCATCATGTACGTTGTGAGGTGCACTAGACCTGATGTAGCATTCTCTCATAACCTTACAAGTAGATATCAACAGAATCCAGGTGAATGTCAATGGACTGCTGTAAAGAACATATTAAAGTATCTTCAAAATACTAAAGATATGTTTCTTGTTTATGGAGGTGATTCAACAACTGAGCTTGGTGTTACTTGCTACATTGATGCTAGTTGGGAGACAGATCGGGATGATATTCGATCACAGACCGGATATGTCTTCGTGATGAACGAAGGTGTTGTTTATTGGAAGAGTTCTAAACAAAGCACTACTGCGATGTCTTCTACAGAAGCAGAATACATAGTTACTTCTGAAACTGCAATGGAAGCAATTTGCATACATAAATTCATTTATGGGCTTGGCGTTGTTCCCAGTAATGATAGACAGGTGCAATTACTATAGCCGATGAACGTGGAGTTCAAAAGGGTTCTAAACATTTTCGAAGAAAATATCACTACATTTGAGAAGTAATTCAAGAAGGTGATATTCGTATTCTTAAAGTTCACACAGATAACACCTTAGCTGATTCGTTTACTAAACCAGTGTCTTGTACCAAACATGTTGAGCATGTTAGGAGCATTGGACTTAGACCAGCTGGTAGTTTCATGTAGATTTGTGTATTTTAGTATTTGAATAATTGGGATGTAAAACAGTTTTTATTTTATAATGAATTGATATATGAGGTATGATCGTTTTCATTTTATATCCAACGTGTCCATATTTGCATGTTTAATCCAAGAGTAATCTAATTATTCTAAATTATCCATTCTCAGTTGACTATACGGGAGTATTGTCGAATTAAGACAAATGTGAGTTGGTCATATTCATTTTGGAACGAATATTAATTGATGATGCCGCCAAACTCATATGTGTTCATTGGATGAACATTGGATTAACCCAACCTACGAGAATTCACTAGATGGATCGGCGTCAATAGTGAATCTCACAAGTTGTTGAATCTCTCGTCCTTAGACTTGAGATGCAACTATGTTTTGTATGTGTGGAATGTCAATCCTTGATATGGTTCAACGTTGTCCTGAACAAGGCTACCATAAAGACTATTTTCAGGTGCGATGTGAAACACATGAACGACACATGCAGTCAAAAGAGAATTTGTTCCTCCACATGTATTAGAGTTAGATACTACTGGGGCCCCTCGATGAATTGAACAGATGTATGTGTGGCCACACCCGAATGTAATTAGGATGATACTTGATTAATTTAGAAATCTAGTTCAATATCAATATCGAGAAACACAATAGTTAAACCTAAGAATGATTGTTGATCCATGTACAAAGTCTTACAAAGTATCTGAAACAAAAGGATGAGTGACTTCTAAACCATTTAAATGAGATGTTTAAGAAACAATCCTCATGTTTCTAGGGTCATTGGCGTGTTTCTAGACGCTAACCATTGCTTGTATAAATACATGATTATTATAACATGCGCAAGTGGGAGTTGTTGGATTTTGCTCGTGTCATAACAACTAATTATATGGCTAAACACATATGGGCCTATGGGGTCACACACATATACACTGAGGTACCATTTCAATATACCGTGTTTATCGTACTTACTGTATATTAATAACGTACGTAACTCGAGATCAATACTAGTCTTATAATAACTAAATTATAATTAGTGTATTATTAGACTTAAAACAATAAATGGAGAGGCCGTAAAATGCCCATTATTGTCGTCTTTTGAATGTGGTTCAAAATGTTACATTTTTTTTTGAAAATATGATATGCATTGATTGGTCCATGAATGTGAAATGAATACAATATTCGTTTTGCATTCAACGGGTTTTAAAAACATATGTGACGGTACATAATAAGATTGACGATGAAAATGGTTTTCATTGTATTTTTTATCTAAACATTGTTTTATACGTAGTACTAACATGATTTACGTATCATGGGTTATATAGACTAGCATCTAATTGGTATACAAGAAAGTGTAGTGTGGATCATATTCATAGAGGTGATCTTTGATTACTTGTTTTCTTGGATAGATCGTGTGGTGATTGTCTCCGGTTAATCTTATTGAATCGCGATACAAAGGTATACTTTTATCTCCTATTTTGTTGATTAATCATATGACTCTGTGGATCCGTCCATAGGTGCTTATTTCGTTGTGTTTGATTATATTTAATATGTTAATGATTATATTCAGCACCTATAACTTCTACAACAAGGTGTTGATGGTTGTGCTTGTTGTGATATTTGTTCTTAGGTTTATGTAGCTTTGCAATTGTTGCAATGGTTGTTTTCCTTTATGAAGTCTATAAATATGTTTTATGTAGCTTTTTGAGTGTTGTAATGTTCGATGATGTTGTCTGTGGTAATGTTTATGAACTTTATAAGACTTTAATTACACATAGTTTCGTAGCCAAAAATCGGGCTTAAAATACGAAAAATATCATAAAAACCATGCATAAACCCGTTGTTTTGTTCAATGTGTGATTGTAGGTACAGATATCGTGAAATTTCCGATCACAAGAATCAAGCAAAAACAAACACGGGAAACGAAGCCACATAAAGAACCAGACCCGAATTTTGATTTCCCAAAAAGACCCCTCAAGAATTGAAGATGTACAAGATTGGCCCTTCAACTTTGAAGAATTGTCACTTTATACCCCTCATCTATCAACATTAGTATTGGGGTCCCTAAAGTTTCATCATTGCATAATAAAAGCCCTTGAAGAATTGTCAAAGTGCAAAAATAGTCCTTTGCAAGTTATTGGAAGACAAAAGGACGAAAGTTGCCAATATGTGAAAGTTTTAACAAAGGAATCTGCCAAGGAAGTTTACAAAAGTATTAAAGGGTGTTTTGTATTTCTGCCCAAAGAAATGGGACCATTTCTGTCCAAATCAAACCCATATCTATCCCATACCCGACCAAGCCCAAACCCAATAGCCCAAAACCAGTCCGATGTTAACACCTGGTTTTATTATTTACTAAAATTCAAATGGGTTTAATATTAATAAAACTTGGCGGTTAACATGCACTATTCTACTAAACCAGATTAAATCCTACTATTCACCTAACCCACCCACCCACCCACCTATAAACCTTAATCCTATAATCTCATTAAAACAAATGGATAATGTTCAATAACTTGCAGATTAGCAATTCAACATATTCTTATCAAATCCCCACCCTCGAAACCCACTCCAACTCACACAACATCCCCACATGGGCATCCCCTGCCCCGTCATTTTCACCCAACTCCCAAAGTTCAGACAACATGGACGACTAAGATTATGAGACGTGTTCTCCACATAATATACATGGTCAAGATCATTTTAACACCTTGGCATCACTTCAACAATAACAGAGATCACATGGTTTGAATTTTGACCAAGATTCAATTTTTAAAATTCAAAGAATCCACAAGGGCTAGTATGGAAATCAACACATTAGGGTTTGACTCTTTTTCATTCTAGATAGTTATGTAGCTCTTTATATAAAGGGCATTAGGCAGTTTGTAAATTTGTTGTTCCAGAATTTGTGGATTTTTTATTTTCAAAATTAATGTAGTGAAATTATTAAATCAATGCAAATTTCTAAGTTCCACTTTTAATTTACTTGTTCTTAAATTCGTGTCATTTTAATTTACTTGCATTTAATTTTCAGTTTACTCAAATAATTTTTTCAAAGTTATTTTATTAAAATTTTTGAAGAACCATTTTTATTAAACTGACTTTCTCAAATTACTTGACAACTAATTTTTGAAACAAAGTTTGATAAAGTGTTAACTTTCATGCTGGTTACTTTTTATATTGCTCCAACATTGTTCTTTTTCCAAAAACATGTCTTTTCAGTTCTATGTTAATGCTTACTGTGGCAGAGAGCTTATAAGCAGCTTAACTGACAATTAAGCTGGTTATAAGCCCCTTGTTACTTGAATTTTTTTGTCTTTTTTGTGATCCAAAACATGTCATTTAGAAGATATTCACAAAAGTAGACTGTTGTAGTCTCTTTGGTGTGGAGTACAAACAGTTTTCTCAACTTATTCCATTAAGCCCCAAAAATCTCTGAAACGTATTCTAGCTGGTGGCATCAGTATAAAACCCTTGACCTGAACAAGGTCAAGAAGTGGTATACTTTAACTCGCTTATTGCTTTTTTGCTCATTTTAATGTTTATTTGAACTTAGCTGTGATTGCATGCCATGAGTGTTTTCAATTTATTTTTTAGTTGCTTGATGATAATTTTGATTTGTTTACATGATCTGAGTTTGTGTTTCTGACTTTAATCTAATATTTCTTTGTTAAGAGTTGCAATCAGTTGGTCAAGGGGTGTTTGGTAATGCTTGTTTGAACTTTGGGTGACACAAAGTTGAGACCTTACTTACATGCACACCTTAGATAACCTTAGTTTAGTGCTTTTAAGTAATAATATATTTAGGATTAGTGTAAGTTTTGATTTCACAAGTGTTGTGATTTTTTTCCATGTTAATTGATTTCTAAGAATTTCACGTTGTATCATTTATCTGATGATGGATTGCTTGATAACTGATGAATGTTACATGTCTGCCATGCTTGTATGCACTTGGGTGAAGTAGATGTCAATTTTTGAAGATAACCTTACAAAACATTTCCAAACATCAGTCATTTACATCAGATGGGATTTCTTGTTCATTGTTAAGTTTGGGAGTATGAAGTTCAATTTTCCTTTAGTTTAGGGGTAGATCTAGGATTGTGTTAGCTTAGACTTGTAGTTCATAGCTTTTGTAGCTTAAATTTAAGCTTAAAATTCGTTTTATTGCCAAATAGATCAACAAAACATCAATATGTCTGATTTCCTCTTTTTCTATGGCATCCGATATCTGATATACTTAAGTGTTGGTATGTCTAATATATGATGATAGGGCAAATTGACTGATTGCATGTTAGCTTATCTGTGCCTTTTTGGTCCTTTTTTGTGCTTATCTATTGCTTTCTAACTTATAATCATACCCCATAAGTCAACTGCTTGTTGGGTTAACATGTCCAAAAAAGAAAATTAAAAAAAAACTTTTGCTAAAAAGTATAGTCTGGTTTCGAACTCATGACCCCTCGTGGGGGAGTTATAGTCTTACTAGTGTGCTAGCTTTCTTAACTTGTCATAAGTTCCCTTTTCATTTTACTTAACATCTTTTCTTTTTCATTTTCTATTAACAAGCCGTATCCTTTTAAGCGATTTCTAGCTTATTGGGATAAGCTGGGATATCCAACTTATTTTTCCCATAAACTATACCACATTTAGGATTTTTTAAAAAAGTTTTAGATTTTTCCTGTTTATTACTATTTTTAATCATTTTTTTATTTTATATTTTTATTTTAGTCATTAAAAAATAGTAAAATTAGTTTTAAAATTTTCAAAAAATATTTTTTACTTTTTATAAAAGTATTTTGAGGTTTACATGCAATAAAATTAGAAATTAGACTTTTTCTGGTTTATTTTTGATTTTAGGTCTTTTATTAGATTTTCAAATTCAATAATAATTAATTAAAAGGTTAAAAAAATGTTTTCTTGATTTTTCATTGTTTGTAATATTTTTAAGAATTTATTTTGCAAGTTTTTAGAATTTTTCACTAAATTTTTTATTTTTCGTCTCGTTTTGCGTGAAAACGCGATTCGTCGTAGTTTTGTTCTTTTTAGCGTAATCCGTCTTTACTTTTCACATCTTTTCTCTTTTAAAAAACGAAACTAATCCAAAGACGTTTAATTTTGGCAACACAACCAACACCTCCTTCGAGAACAAACTCACTTGTCGGTTTTTACGTTTTCCTAAACATATTAACTTAATACTTACCGTAGTTTACGCTTTTTCTAAAAGTGTACACTAAAAAGATCACATTAGAACTAATGGAAGGAAATTTCTAACTTGGTTGATCATTGGTATAATTGTAATGCAAGATCCATTCCATTCCATTCATACAAAAGGTGCAACTGTTATCAATGTTTTTATAGTTTCTAAGTACATAACTTGCATCATCATCCTACAGATTAGTTACGATGTTTTAACATTATACAACAGCTGATATACAAAAGTGGCAGACATTAGGATTGCCTTTTTTAGTGCTTTATACTAAAATCTACTCCATAGAAATAACATCTTCTTTTGTAATTCAGGTCCTACTTCTTGTTTCTTGTTATAATTCTTAAGCATTAACCTTTGTAAAGTCCTTCTCCCCACTGGTTCTTCTTCATGCAGTGATGATTCTTCATCCTGAGATGGCAATGGTTGTGATGCAGGTAATTTTGTAATTTCAGCTTGAGTTTGTTGAGCATGGATTCTTACATATTCAGGTGTGGTTCCAGCTGGCCATGCTGGTCTTGGAAGACCCCTCCTATTCTGCTGCAATAAAAAATCATAATGTTAGTGAAATGTGTATAATAAAAAAAACAGTTATATAAAAGTAAAAAAGGCTTACTCCTAGCATTGTTTCTCCATCAATTGGATCCCATGAAACACCAAATCCTATTGAAGGCCATTGATCCATTCCATTCATAGGCTGAATGTAATGGTTGTATGCAACTACAAACCTATATTTGTTATACCAATCAGAAATATATTCTTCTAGAGTTTTGTGTAGGAAGTAGATAGCTGCTAACCTATGCTGACATGAGATACCAATCAATTATCAACCCATGCAACTACATCTTCTTAACCCTTCATCTACCTTAAATCCCTCATACCCATTCCTTACTTCAAACCTGGTTTGTCCACTAGCCACCACTTTCTAGTTCCTAACACTCATAAATTAAGAGATTATGATTTCAGAAAACTTACTTGCCACCAATGTAACTGATATGAAAAAAAAATAAAAGATTAAGGTTAACAACAAACTTACTTGTGATGTTCCTTTGCAATCTCTAACTTCTTCTTTATGTTAGGACATATCACAACAGTCCATTTAGCATGTTTCTCCCTCATCTTCTGTATTCTTTCCATCAAACCAATACTTATATCTTCAAGCATGATGATTATTGGTTTTCTTCTTGCTTCAACAATAAGTGAGTTGAAACACACACTTATTTCATTTTCGACTGCATCATTGTAACCTCTTCGATTTTTTTTACTTTTGACACGTCATCAGTTTCATTATTATTATTTTCACCTTATATTATTTTGATCGACCATATTTTCATGCATGATTCTAACATATTAAATATCCTAAGTTTATGTATATTAATTTGAAACATGATTGGTAAATCCTAGAATTATCATATGAACCTATTTTAGTGTCGTTGGATACATTGTCATGAACTTGATCATATTATATTATACTAGCAGGGTACCCACGCGTTGCGGCTGGGCTACCTTGAAACTAAAATTCTGCGAGCGTGATGCTTTATAATTATACTTATTAATAATGACGGTTACAAAAAGTTGGGATAAATTTGAAACATGATTGGTAAATCCTAGAATTATCATATGAACCTATTTTAGTGTCGTTGGATACATTGTCATGAACTTGATCATATTATATTATACTAGCAGGGTACCTACGCGTTGCGGCTGGGCTACCTTGAAACTAAAATTATGCGAGCGCGATGCTTTATAATTATATTTATTAATAATGACGGTTACAAAAAGTTGGGATAAATTTGAGCAATAATAATTCATTTCATATAGAAAATAGTATTACGAGGTTGTGATAATTGATGGTGAAAGGTATTCGTAAATATGTGTAACATTTTTCGTAATATTACATATATATATATAAAATCTTCTTAATTTATATGTTTACACGTTTTCATACATCATAATGACCTTAAAGTCTTCCTACTTTGATGTGTACGATTTAATTGGATTTATTAGCAAAATGATCAGTATTTCACTAAATTTGTACTAAAATGCATACATAGACGATATATGTTTTCAAACTGTAAATTTATGAAGAAAAAAAATTGCATGGTTCAAATCAAACATAGAAATTTGATATTAAGCTTACATTAGTGAACAATTTGTATGATTGTATCTAAAAGATAAAAATTTATAACAATAATCATTTGTACATATTACATACTATATTAATTTGTATTAATTTTGTCATTTAATGCTTATTGCCCACCAATTAATACAGAAATAAATTTATGAATTTTTTGTGTTGTAAAGGTTTGTACCAAAACTTTGTAACGTTGCACTACTTTAAGTTTTGGAGAGAGAGATAGTACAATCTTTTTTATAAGTATTACAGATTTATGTGTTGTTAAAAAAATAGCACAAGTTAATTTAACGGCGATGTTTTTATCAGTTTCGGTGGATCCTCTCTGGTTCGTCTTTTGACCTTTTTTTGTAGTTGAACCGACTGTGACTCCGGTTTTTTTATTGAACCTCATCATTTTAGGTAGATAATATGTACGATTTTATAGATATATATGTTTTTAACTGTTGTACAATATGAATATATAATAGTATTTCTAAGTAACGGGTGTATTAATTATTTGTATTTTTAAGTGTGTATTAATTAATATGTATTAGTTAGTTTTAATATGAAGCGTAAATTATGTATTAATTAGTTTTAATATTATTTATTGATTAGTTTTAATAAAGAGTATTAAATGATATTTACTATTTCTATTTTCAATTTTGAAGCTATGTTGATTTGTACATGAAGCATTACAAAGAGTAAGTTGATTTTGTAACATTTTCTTTAAATAGAAAGTGTTTTCTTTTAATATATAGTAGATATATATAATTCCTAATGACTATCTAAATTACTACGTACCAGAACGGACTAGAACTTACCCATATTAAATTATGTCGCGAATCATGGATACATTTTACCAAGACTTGATCAATAACAATCTAAATGTCACAACTTTAACTATGTAAACGCCGTAAAATTTTCCTTGGAACACCCTTAGTCAAATTTTAAGTTCGTAAACTATTGGATTATTCATTTCTCGCATGAATTATCACAAATCATAATCAAACGAACCAAAACTTATACTAAATCATATATTGCCAATCCTTAAGCTTAACTTTTCCCTTGGATACTTTTTTTACACACGTTTGATATTACTTAGCCAAATCAAACCTCCTTTGGCTCTTTTCTTGTACACGTCCCATGTAAAACCCCTGTGTTAATTTACCTAGTCCCCATAACAAGATCTTAGTACTACTTATCTTTTCCATCAAGAAACGAACACATCATTTCCTTACCTTAGGAATTCGGATTAAAGCTTTTGCAACATAGGTTATCACCACTTGTTAGCCTTTTGTACCCACACCAACCAATTAAGACTTGTACTAAATGCTCCCTAAACAAGTTTAACCGTCGATTCCCTATGTTTATATACATGCATCATAGTTTGAATCATACAAGCAAACAAAATATACAACTTAGGATCATTAAAACTTGTACTTGAACTCAAATCAAAACCATGGGAATCCTAGTCTTAGCCGAATACCATTTAACACATAAACATCAAGTATAATACTTGCTAGCTCATATTCAAAATCATAAACTCAAACATTCATGACTCTCCCTTTTCTCTTATAACCGTGAGCTAAGAAGACCACATAAACCAAACCATTCATTATTCATATTCACAAACATTATAAACTTAAGCTACGCGCACACTTAGGTTAAACCACTACTTTTTTACATCTTTACGAAAGAAACAAGAAGTAAGACACGACATTAAGGGTTTAGACGATGGGAGACTAGGTTATATTCAAAGAAAAACTCGTGTTCGTTTCACTTGGATCATAACATTGTGCTAAGGACCCTAAGTAAGTCCCATATGTTCATATTTCGTATATCCTTCCTCAAGCAACATATAACGTGTTGATTTATTTATTTTGAACACATACAAACGAACCAACTACTCATGAGTACACTTGACCTAATATCAAATCTATTAACATATGTACACGTGCATGTAAACATGTAACTCGGTGGCTAGAATTTTACATGACTTTGAACTCGAACGTAACGTTAACATATTGTTGTAACGTGAATATAAGCTAAAATCGACCCTTAACAGCTTTTGAAACACACGAATGCATTTTGTTTTATGATAAACCTTGGTGGGCCTTAAGGTCCATAAAACGAGAACTAGGAAGAAACCACGATACATATGAACTCACGGCTTATACTTTTATCATGGCTTGTCGAACGAATTAATATAAGCAAACGAACTTATAAGGGCTAATGCACATATTTGAAAACCTTTTTGAAACGTCGGATAGCAATGGGCCTTACAAGTGATACCTGATGCCCAAAATGTGAACCATAAGTCATAGAAAGCCCTCGACTTAATTGGTTGTTAAGCAAGATCACATAAGCCCAAACGAACTTAAGGCCCCTTTGAAACATGAAAACCCTTAATGGAATATATAAACCATAACGGGCCTAGACTATACATTTCGAGGCCCAATAAGCCCATGAAGCCCATTAAGGTAGAACCGAGACTTAAAATAAATTATACATAGCTTATTTAACTTACTGACTTGTTTAAAACCTACATATAATCGGATAACCTTTTTCTAAAACTTATTCGAGCTTAAATGAAAGAATTAGAAGTTCGAGGGCCATTTTTGTCAAAAAGGAAACATATTACGAGCCCTAAAAATAAAGCCCAGAGTTTTACAAGGGACTAAACTTGGTACCTTTCAAACCTAAAACGAGCCCCAATATGATTAAACGAGAGTTGTGAAACTCTAGGGGTTAAATTGGCCTTTTTCGAAACTTATTTCGTTCCCTAGGGTATATTAAGGACTTTTAGAAACCCTAGGGGTTGTTTTTGTCATGATTGAGACAGAAGGGTAGAAGGAGAAATTCTTTCAGGCAATATATGTAATATTACAACTAGGGGGACTAAAACTACCTTTGGCCGAAACTTAAAAGTAATATATGGAAATCTTTTTGGGCCAAATATGTTATATCAAGAATAGAGGGACTAAACTTGTACATACCAAGACTTATAGGTAAGATTGTGGAAAACTATTCAGGCCAATAGTGCCACGTGGTTAAACTTAGGGATGAATATGAAACCTAGGAACTAATTTAACATGTTACTATTACAAGGACTAAAAGTGGCATGTTACAAATTCGAGAAAAGTAAATGAGCACTATTCGAACTATAGGGG
Source organism: Glebionis coronaria (assembly GCA_025667525.1). Taxonomy (NCBI): domain Eukaryota; kingdom Viridiplantae; phylum Streptophyta; class Magnoliopsida; order Asterales; family Asteraceae; genus Glebionis; species Glebionis coronaria. Next base: position 481,962,525 of record CM046882.1, on the reverse strand, counting down.
GTAGAAACTGTAAATATTAATGAACAAGGGCTGTTTTGGTACAAATGGAAACCTTAGGGTTATTTTTGGAACTTAATAAAGTATTCAATAAATATAATACATTTATTTGTAAACGCGATTGTCAATGTGTATATCATTATTCTCAAATAGCCATTGAAGATACAAGTTAATATTAGATGAACGAACGTGCGTGTACTTAATGTCAAAACAGTATATATAAAACAAGTGATAACAATATATATATACTTGTGATCTATAAAGAACGAGAATGAACAAACAATTAACTGAACTGAATATATCTTATATATATATATATATATATATATATATATATATATATATATATATATATATATATATATATATATATATATATATATATATATATATATATATATATATATATATATATATATATATATATAGACTAAGACCTACTCATTTACTTAGGTATTTGACGTATCGTGCACCTTTTGACCTGGACACTTGACTATTCTCGAGCATTATTATTCAGGTGAGTTCATGGCCCCACACTTTGAATATATTAAATGTTTTGTGCAATATTGAGAGGGGGTACATGCAATACATTTTTAAAGGACGCAAACAGAACTTGAGTACATTTATGATTACATTTTGCATATTGTACGATGCCCGTGATTCGGATTGTGAATTGTTAATTGTTTGATAGCGCGAATGTTATAAATAGATCTATTTGGGACTGACAATCCCCGTTTGGGTGAGTAGCACTCACTATGCCTAGTCCAGGACAACAAACGTATACCATATTAGATATTTTGATAGCGTACATTGGGTGGTCCCTATTTGTTGTGGACACCTACGACCGTCTAGCTTCAATTTACATGCAATAGGGAAATGTAAATGATTTATAGTATTTGCTTTGTGCATTACTATGTGAAACGTTTTGCGGTCCTGAACCTTGATTTTACCAAACCTATGAATTCACCAACTTTATGTTGATCGTTTTAAGCATGTTTTTCTCAGGTAACTAAACAGGATTATGTGTGCATTGACTGAGCATCATTTATCATTTAGGAGCATAGTAAATATTAGGGGATTTATCTTTCACTCGGATGATTGTAACAAACTGATATTCACCATTTCAACTGTTTGTACTAAGACAATATTTGTAACATTTAATTTAAAAATCATATAATTATGATGTATGCTTTATATGCCATTTGTTCTGTGATCTACTACGTGACACCCAAGTTCATTCCGCTACATGTCTATTTTGGGGGTGTTACAATCACAAGTTGTATCTGTTGTAAAGAAAGCTCTACTCTAGCTTTTCGGATTTCTTTGTATGAGATGGGTATGAGCTTCTTTACCGATTTATTTGATTTCATTCATAAATTTCTCAAACCTAGTTGGATAGGTTTCCTTGGCAGCTTTCCAAAATAAGTTCCTAACCAAGACTCCGGTAAACTTCTTTCTGAAGTTAGCATAGATGTGCCTTGCACATTGTCTATGCTCTACTAAAGGCATTACCATTTTAGCAGCTTTAATAATTACATGCAAAGAAGTTATTAAACAGTTATATACAAAATAAGTAAGTTATTAGTATATACAATAACAAATGCAAAGAAAATTAACTTATGTTGATAAGATATGATGGTTAAACCTTCACCTTCAACAATTCCCAAGTCTTCAATAAGACATTGCATGAACAAAATTCAATTCTCTTTGTTTTTAACACTTATAACAACCCATGATATGTGGTATATTTGGTTTACCATCTCTTCCTACAGCTGATAACATTCACCTTGCAAATTGTTGATCCTTCATTTGAACTTAGTATCTCAGCAGCATAAGACTATATCATTCCATAGTGATCCCCTAGATAATTTTCAAATTGTTGTAATGCCTTTATCTTACCTCTCTTAGATAGACTAAAAGTTACTTTACACTTGTATTTATTAAGTACATTAGCAACAATCTCACTTACCTTTATAGTGGGATTGATCATGATCTTTTTTGCATAACTCCTAGCAATCCAGTTACTTATTATCAAGCTACCATACTGAAATGTCCTAGAGCATACATGCTTATCAATCAAGGTTTTAATTTAGAAAGACTTCTCTGATTGCATTCAACTTGCCTACAACCTAAAAAGACACTTATTCTCTTGATTATCATTTGAGCATTTAGCTACAAGTCTCATCTTGTTGTTTACAACATAATAAAGCTTGTATCCATTTGCCAAAGCATAGAATTCCAGTTCCCTTTTCAATTGCCCAGGACCCTCAAACCTTTCCCCTAAATGTGGTCGCATATGCTTCCACTTGACATTAGGGTCATGGATTGGCCAGTGGTCACCTAACATATCTTGCTCATCTGCTCTAGTTATATTGGTATCATCAAAGTCATCTCTAGGCCACCCATTAAAAACACTAGTAAAAAAATTGTAACACCCCACTTGGATAAGTGGACCGTTACGTGTATTTATGGCGTGTCACCAAAGCATAAGGTAAATGTCCTAAAACATTAACTGACCATAATGGAAATACCAGAATCAAACATCGGTAATTCAACCTAAGCTTAAACATGAAAAATAAAATAATGAAGGAAAGGACTAAACAATGTCCAAATAAGCAGAATAATGTAAGAAGTGCATAAAGTAAGAAGTCCGGATAGCTTCCATTCAATGCACATGCTCTCAGAATCCTAAGAGCATCCTGGTGTACCTGCCGTTAGAACATGAAAGAACTACGACTGAGCATAACGTTCAGTGAACAGATATAAAGCATGATAAGGAATTACTGAAATGAAACAGATGATAAAATACTGGAGCTGTAAGACTAATAAGTAAAGTTGTAGCGGAAATCTGTGTATAATCTGTAAAATCTGATTTATAAATAATAAAGCTGAACTGTTATCTATTAAATCTGAAAACATGCATTTACTGTATTTTAATTGCCAGAGCTTATATAGGTCATGTGCTGTAACAACGGTGCATGAATAACTGGAGGGGTGACCTCGTCATGTTGTAGAGGGGTGACCTCTAAATAACTGTAGAGGGGTGACCTCTAAATACTGTGCTGGGTGGAGGGATCAGCTCCAATGTGAAGGATGTAAAGCACACACCACATTCACCCTGATAAATTGTAAACTGATAAGCCTAGGATGCATCCATACGCCCCACATGACATGATAATAGTAATGTCCAAAACGTGAAGGGACGATGCAGGATATCACTCTCCTGCATGTGAGTCATGACACCCGTGCCTCTAGTGCCATGGTTACGGTACCTCCGTAACTAGTACATAAACTGGTCATGCTTGTATATAATGCTCAGGCGATTTATTTAGTTATTAACATGATTACTGATAAGCTTAAACATATACTGGGGAAAACATTTGGCTGCAGACGGGGAATCCTAATCATGCATAGGAAATGAAGTCCTTACTGAAAGGACGGAAAATCCGTACGATCAATTAAAACGAAAGAGGCAAATACTAGTAGAAATATAGGAATATCCGTACCTTAGTGAATTTCTACATTTAAAGAAAGTCTAATCTAAGTTCCTCATCAACAAGTCTACATAAAATTTACCAATACCTTAAAAACACAAACTAAATAATTTACTGACAGAATAGTAACTATTTAATTATTTGACTCAAATACAGTTTCTTTAAAAAGACAATTTGAAAACATAACATTCGTCCTTATAGACACTTTAATAAAATATATTAAATGTTGGGTTTAGTATAAACAACTTGATGCATGAGAATGTATGCATGTATTCATGCATATTCTCTGTTTAACATATCATCATCCTTCAAAACATGCACTGGATAACCAAACTGATTTAACTTGTATAAGGGATTAAGCCATGTTTTACAAGACATGTTTAATAATACACGAGATGAGTTAGAGCTCAATGTTAAGAAGCGAATATGAATATATGAGTGTACCTCCGAGACAATACGATATATCGAAACCAAACAAGAACACTAACTCCAGACTGTAGCGATAGACGATCGAAACCGAACATGAACACTAACACCAGTGTCTAACGGGATGTGATCGAAACCGAAGCCCGCATGTAACCTCAAAATTATAGCCAATGCCAACTCAATGGTTAACGTTTATAGTTCGAGATGGAGATGTGACCAGTGTTGCTAAGAATACAAGAGGCTTGATCGAACTTAAAGCCAACGACACATGATCAACTAACCGCGTACCAGACCTGAAGATCCGACGAATGAGACCAACACGAACCTACCGAACATGAACCGAATATTACCATCGCGCAACCAAGGCGATGTGAATCAAGACTTGCTGGTTTTTTGTTCGGTGACACCCTAGGCAAATCCCACATCGGCTGTGGCCAGGAGAGATCCATGATTCATAAGATAACAGTCGCCTTCTCATGACATAACGCGTTTTATGGTCTACTGAAAGTAGGGTTCTTAGGAACTGGCAGTTAAGCGTGCTCATGTTAGAGTAGTACTAGGTTGGGTGACCAGTCGGGAAGTACTTACAAGAGGGCCACAAAGCAAAGCCGTGAGCCTGCGGGCAAAGCGGACAATATTGTAGTCTGAGTAGGCGGGATGTTACAAGTGGTATCAGAGCCACGCCTGAGCCATTCGGGATGGTGGGGCAAACCTCATCGAGGACGATGAGTCCCGGAGAGGGGGTGATTGTGACACCCTAGGTAAATCCCACATTGGCTGTGGACAGGAGAGATCCATGATTCATAAGATAACAGTCGCCTTCTCATGACACAACGCATTTTGTGGTCTATTGCAAGTAGGGTTCTTAGGAACTGTTAGTTAAGCGTGCTCATATCAGAGTAGTACTAGGTTGGGTGACCAGCCGGGAAGTACTTACAAGAGGGCCACAAAGCAAAGCCGTGAGCCTGCGGGTAAAGCGGACAATATTGTTGTCTGAGTAGGCGGAATGTTACAAAAATTCTCATCAAACATCTTATTAGCTTTTTTTCTAGGTGCAGGGTCTTTTTTCTTTGTCCTAACAACTAAGACTTCATCCTCACCATTAGACAGATGGTCAATTGATGCAGTGTCACTCACTTCCTCACTACAATAAGCATACATATTGTACTCATCCTCCTCTAAATCACTTCCACAATCATCATTTCCTCCTATATTTGGCTCATTAGTGGTTTCATTTAGATCAAACTCTGAATAAGAAGCATATACATCTACTACATGATCATTCTTAACATCACATTTTACAAAGTTAGCATAATCAGTATCATCTTTTAGGGGTTTCAATCGTAATTCAAGTTCTAAGCCAGACACCATATAAAATAATCACTTAACTGAACTACTAAATTCAGTTTCCAAATGACCTTTAAAACTAGATACATCAAAGGATTCAAGATCACAATTGGGTAAATCTGAAAATATTTCATAATCATAAAATAAAGGATCTCTTACACCTCCCTCCTCCCCTCCCCCCGATGATACTCAATTAATAAGGTGGATCCAGATGCCATCTGTGATCATATAAAACAAATAAAACCGTTAATTTAATAAAAACCCTAATTTTTAAAAACCCTAATTATAGTTATTAATTAAACAGTGACTAGAAACAAAGATTAAATATAATTAAAGAACGTCATATACCTTTTTGTGGGCTGATGAACCCTAATCGAATATTTAATTAGGTGTTTGATTATTTCGAGAAATGGATTGTCGATTATTTTAAGATATTGTGGGAAATAGTTTTTGGAAGTCAACTGTGTGAGAAGTGTGTGAGGAGAGGAGTAATATATTTTTATCACTAGTTTTATATAAATGATATTAACATTATATGCCACGTCAGTGTTTAACCGGTAACAAAAGGTTGTAGTGTTGAGAGTAACTTATATAACATGTAAACCAAACATTAGTAACTATTTTGTAACCAAAAATACTTTAGTAACTTAGGTGAACATTTAAGCAAACTTTACTAACTTATTTGTCTATTTTCCCCGAAAAAAAACTTATCGTTTAAAACAAAAAAAAAACTTTCAGAATTTTAATGGTTTGTTTTACCATTTACACAAAAACTAGCGTGCACGATTCACGTGACTCTATTTTCACTCGATTTTTGCTTACAACGAAAAGAAAACTGAAATGGTTTGGGTTTAGCTATTAAAAACCGCTCGATGCGAGTTAGGTTTTTTCATGTTCTTTTCCACGATCAATAGTTATCAAAGTAACACAAATTACGACCTAAACTTGTCATTGTGCTTATTGAGATTGTGTATCAGAAAGCTACCAAATTATTATACTTTTAATATTAAACTTTTATTAGTTATAGGTAACTAATTTATGTGTTCGCTTTCTTTTGTATAGATTTCGAATAATTTTTTCTTGAAAATATTTATTAAAGATGGTTTATGATAAATTAGCAAATGTTTTACCTTTGAATATATGATTTAATTATTTTGACATGCTAACGTGAATTTTATCCTTCAAATTGTACAAATTTTACAAACTTCTAATAAAAACTTAGAACAAAAAAGACACGTATTAAATGACGTATGAGTTAGTTTAAAAAGATAATTCAAATTAAAAAAACCTAGGGTGAGGGCCAAGGGGAGTGGGTAAATAAACCCTGCCGTGAGTCCAACATGGTTAAAACCCACCTTTCATTTGCTACTCTCCAACCAAATATCTCACGCGCGGGTTTTGCTTGAAACTAGTGAACGATGACTTCTTCAGTACACTCGGACTCTGTGCAAGTTTTTCCTTTTAATAATTTTTATTAAATTTGTGAGTGTGTGGGGTATATATTAAGGTATATTTTACATTAAGTGGATATGATTTTTTTTCCCTTAATACCCATGACATGTTAGTGAAAAGTGAAAAAAATAAATGTGACGTTAAGGTAACGATTGATTTTTTTCTCTTGACTTCCTCCCGCTAAGTAGCTTCCGCATAAATAATCAAAAAGTAATAATTAGTACAAACAAGTAATTCTCTTCTTTTAAATGTTTACAGCAACCAAAAATACATACTAAAGAGTTATTGTAACATGTAAAATAATACAGTAGTACTTTTTCTGTTTAATTTTTATTAGATTAAAGGGTGTTTAGTAAATTAAATGATTTCAGTTGAAAATTTTAATTAATCACTGTTAGCCCTATATTTTATATAGTTGAACAATAATGTAATAGGCCATCTTAGTCGTTAAAGGTCTTGTATTGTAATAGGTTAGTCGGGAAAATCAGGCTTGGACTTTAAGCTAATATTGTATAAGTTAGGGGCTCTAAGCACAAGACAAGCCAAGCCCAGCCCGTGGAAACAAACCCACGGCCCATAGAAAGCCCATGTGGTTCGTGGGTATATATACCCTCTTCCATGTGTGGAAGAGGGTGTTGGTTCATTTCTTTTAACATATTAAAAATGTAAACCTTCCACTAATTCTCTCTAGTCTCTCTCTCTACCTTTCTTTTCTTTCTCTATCTAGAATCTTGTGTTATGGATTGAAGTGGGATTAACATTTGGTATCACGAGCCTATAGTAGATAGGTAATTAAAGATTCGTGTTTGTGTTCTTGATTTTTGTGCATATTTTGATCCAAATCATTCGATCCAAAAATTATTTTGTGTTTTTATGGTTTTCTTGATACAAATCATCTACATAGTTGTGGTAGTGATTTGGTATTGTTACTTTGGTTAAAAACACAAAAATTTTGGGTGTTTGGATCATTTTTTGGCTCAAAATCTCGAATTGGTAGTGTTTTATCCGAGAAAAGTGGATATTGGAATACTCTTGTCATATTACGATCCAACATTGCGATAGGGTTTCCATATTGCGATCAGATATTCTGATCCATATTGCGATCAGATATTCAGATCCATATTGCGATCAGATATTCCGTTTCATATTGTGATTAGATATTCCGATCCATATTGCGATCAGATATTCTGATCCATATTGCGATCAGATATTCCGATCAGATATTTCGATCAATATTCCGATCGATATTCCGATCAATATTCCGATCGTTATTCCGATCCATATTCCGATCCATATTCTGATCCATATTCCGATCTCATATTGCGATGGATATTGCGATATGTTTGGCTAAATTTTGTTAGAGTACTTTTCAGACTTAGCCACTATCTAGACTAGTCTCGGACCATAGTTTAAAAAAAAGAGTTAAAAGTTTTAATCAAGTAAAATCAAAAATTTTCCCTACTAGTTTCTGGCTATTTCTAACTCAATTTCAAAATTTAGCGATACAAAATTTTTCGGCTTACCGTTTTGTCGGACTAAGGAAATTATTGTCGAACTGAGAAAAGATTGGAATTTTCGAAATTTCAACCACAATCAAATCACAACACATCCACTAAGATCCTCATCCATTCACAAGTATTCACCATGTCTAACAACAACATCAACATTGTGACTGCTAATCAAATTCGTTTGGAATAAGGTGGCAACGGTAATCCACCTGTGCTGACAGCCGGTTGCTACGTTCAGTGGAGATCTCATTTCCTGTAATTTATAGATGGAAAAGAGAACCGAACCGCTCTTCGTCATTGCCTTGAGAATCCACCTCTAGTTTTTAAATTCAGACCCATTACCACACAAGCAGAACATGGTACTTCATCAACTACACGAGCTATGGAGGATTTCGACACATGTCCTGCTGAGAAAAAGAAACTCCTCCAAGCTGAAGCCGATGCTGTTAACTACATACTCACTGGGATTGATAACGATATCTATTCCACGGTTGATACATGTCCTAATGCTATGGAAATGTGGAATGCAATTCATCGATTGAAGCAAGGTGAGTCGATAAATGTTCAAGATCTCGAGACTAATCTACTTTGGGAGTTTGGAAAATTCACATCCGAAGATGGTGAATCCATTGACTCATATTACTCTAGATTCTACAAAATGATGAATGAGCTTGTCAGAAATCAGTGCACCATCTCCAATCATCATGCCAATGTTCAGTTTCTACTTCAACTCAAACCGGAATGGCAAAGGTTTGTGACTTTGGTCAAACAAAGGGAGGATATCAAGACTATATCTTACCACAAAGTTTATGATATATTGAAGCAACATCAGAATGAAGTGAATGAACTTAGCGCTGAAAAGGCAGAACGATCTGCGAACTCTATTGCTTTTGTGGCTGCTACTTCAACAAAGCCTGTTCCCCGTCAACAACCACCTACACATTCCTTAAGGTCACCAATCTCATCCACCAAACCTCTAGCTACTGCTAGAAACAAAGGAAAAACAATTGTCCCCACTCCACCTCCAAAGTATGACACCGAGTCAAATGGAGCCAATGATGATGAACAAACTTCAAGGGACAAGAAGATTGAAGAACTCATGTCTTTACTCACCACAACTTATAAGAAGATCTACAAACCTACCAACAACAACCTCAGATCATCATCCAATGCTAGATATAAGGAATTTGATCATGCACCTAGGTATGATCGTGATGTTAGGTATGATAATCAGAGGATGCCGAATCAAGTTGGGGCTAGAGATACTGTAGGCACTCCGGTTGTGTAGAAAACTGTGATTTAATGCTTCAACTGCAAGGGATTTGGGCACATGGCTAGGGAATACAAGAAGCCAAAACTGGTTAAGGATTCGGGATATCACAAGGAAAAGATGCTGTTGTGTAAGAAAGAAGAAGCAGGGATTCCACTCACAGCAGATAAAGTTGACTGGCGTGATGATAGTGATGATGAAGCCGATGATCAAGAGTTGGAGGCACATTATGTGTACATGGCAAAGATTCAAGAAGTGATTCCAGAGACTGCTGAAAATTCTGGACCAATCTTCGATACTGAGCCAATTGAAAAGGCACCATCAAATGATAACTATAATGTGTTTGCTAATGAATGACGACATCCTGAGCAACCCGAAAGCATCAATGACACATATGTAATGGACACGGAGGATAACAATATCTCTACGGATTCACAACATATGTGTAATGATGACGGAAATGCTACTCAGGATACTGACTCGGAAGAGGACCGTGATTGCTTGCGTCTATTATTGATTCTTTAAAACGTGAAATTAATGAAAATAAATAGGCTAATAAACGTCTGAAGCAAGCAAACACATCCTTAGCCGAGGAGATAGACATGCTTAAAGAGTGTGATTATGTAAAAGAAGCTGATCGACGAGTTGCAATAGCTAATGGTTTGGTATATGAACGTAAGGTGCTCAACGAACAATATTGTTCTGAAGTAACACACGAAATTCATATGTCAAAACAGAAGATATCGAAACTTGAAGAACAACTGCTGCTACATAAACTCCAGATTACTGGGTTAGAGTCGGTTAACAAAGAATAAACTGAGCTTTTTAAAACTCGTGAAGAAAAGGATATTGACAAAATTCTTACTTTGGAAAAGAGAGTCGAAACGTTAAACAACATTGTTTACAAAACGGATGAGTCTATTCAAACTATGAACATGCTCAACAAAAATATTTAAACGAGTTTTGCTAAGCCTGAATATCTCAAGAAAGGTAAAACTATCAAGCTTGCTCTTTATGATATCGGTTGTTATGTTGATAATCTTGCTCTTATGCTTTCCCCTGACTGCGACGAAATCATTCGTTATCAAGAAGAAAGTCGATCGAACTTAAGTGATTTGATAAAACTTTCTGATTCTAACAATCATATTAAGTTTGTTCCTCAAAAGGATCTTTCAAAAGAACAAAAGATGTATAATAGTGTTCCACCACCAAGTGATGAACCACAAAAGAAAGTTTCTTTAAAAAGGAGTTTCAAAAAGCAATCAATTTTGTTAGAAAAGTGAATTTTGGATGAAAAACGTAAATGGGATGAGAAAAGTAAAAGTGTTCAGCAATTTGAGTTTATAAAACAAGGGGTTTTAAATTTTTACAAAGGTGTCGTCGACTATGAAAAAGTTTCTAGGGATACCGTTTGGAATATTAAATCTAACCCACAAGTAGAAGTCGTCATTCAACAATGCATTGTTCCAACCATTGATGATCTTTAAAATAATGTGGAAATGTTTTATAACGCTCTCACTGAGGAAATGTTAACTGATTTAAGATATGTAAATCTCTTGAAGATGAAGTTGATTTTCTTCAAACTAAATTAAAGACACAAGAACACCAACTTTCTAACGAAATTGATCGACTTTCGAAGGAATAATTTTATGCTGACCATATGAATGCTATACTTGGTGTGTATACCGATCTTGATCAATATTGTCATGTAGCATGTCTAGTGTCAGAAACGGACGAAAAATGTCACAATCTTGAAATTGAGCTTTCGAAACAAATTCAGTCATATAACAAACTTTCAAAAAGTTTTTCCCAACTTTAGAAACACTCCATTTCTCTTGAACTTACTTTACAAAAAGGTGATAAATCTCATCATTATAAAAAGTGTCAAGAAATGGCAGCTTCTTCGGTTCGTCAATTGAATGAAAAAGGTTTCGAAATAAATGATTTGAAAGCTCAGCTACAAGAAAGAGACATAGCCATTAGTGAGTTACAAACACTCATTGAGAAAATGAAAGGAAAGTCCGTTTTGGGTAAACCATCCGCCGTTCATCAACCGAATGCGGTTAAATGCCCTAAATCATCTATTTTGGGACAATCCCCACAGACTTTGCCTAAGATAGGAAATGATAAAAGCACAAATGTGATAGCATCAGGAATGTATAAGATGAACACTAGGCCCACTCAAAATGGAACATCGCGGTTACCTCAGTATACTAGGAAAACTAATCAACGTGTGTCTTCTTCTACAGAAGTAATTCCCACTACTAGCGTTAGCGGACCACAGTTTAAGAGCACTAGAATGCAAGATAAGGTCATGCCTAACAATATTCAAGGAAAGAAGTTGGAAGTAGAATACCACCGTAGGAATTTTAGGTTTTCTAAGAATAAAACATCTGTAACCGCATGTAATGACAATTTAAATGCTAAGACCTTGAATGTTGAATATGTTTGTGTTGAATGTGGAAAATGTGTTCGTACTTTCAATCATGATGCTTTTGATCTTAATCATAATGGCGTGATTGCTAGAACTATGAAGCCTATTCTTGTGCCCACTAGTACTAGAAAACCCACAAGAACTTTGAACCAATCCACTGATCAGCCACTTAAGAAACTAAGTGCGTTAGAATCCACTACTCTACGTAAACAAAACAGGTTAAAGAAGCTTTATGAGAACATGATTAGGACATGTACACGGGGGTATTCGAGATTTACACCACCCGGATACAAATGCGTACCTAAGTTAACCACTTTAGTGATTGGGTATATGAATAACAGCTTGCCTCTAGAATTTACATCTAGGCCCACTACTATTTTGGAACCCGTTTCTATCAAGGGCTCCCATTTGTCAAATGCTACATTGTCTTCTAATTCTTCTGCAGCTCGTCGAAATCATTCTATTCATAATGGACTGCGGGTGCACAAAGCACATGACGGGCTAATAAGTGTGAAAACACTTATCCTTTTGCCACTAAAATCAAGGAAAAACAAGACCTAATCATGTGTTTTATATCATAAATGTCGGAATTACGCGTGGTTTTGTGTTTTTGTGTTAAAATAGGTACAAATGATCAAAAGAAGAGAAAACACGGGATTTCACGGTCAAATATTGAAGAAAAGTCCAAAAAGAGACGAAGACTAAGTCAAAAGACCAAAAGTGTGCACAAGTTCACGAAAACCGATGGAACCGACACGAATTTAAAGAAAAAGATTGACGAAGCCGAAATCGAGCTCGGTATTATCAGATTTAAGTTTTTGACGGATTTTTGTCAAATGGGTCCTACAATTGCTATTTGGGCCTAAAAGCCCAATTGTGGATGAAATGTATCTACCTTTCTTTACTAAGGCCCAAACAAAAGCCCAAGTCAAATTAAGAATCGGGCCAAGCTTAAAAACCACAATCCCATTTAGCTAAAATTATGGACGGAAGGAGTAGGATTCGTTTGGGCCACAAGCCCATTTGCCAATAAATAGAAACGGAAGAAGTAAAATGGGACGAAAATTCACTTTGGTCAACCCTTATTCCCCACAAACGTATACACATTTTCACCCCTCACTCAAAATAAATAAATGATGTATTTCACCTACCCACCACTTTCTCTTCCAAAAACAAAACACAAACACAGCAACTTTTTTTTACCATTTTTTCTTTCAAACCTTAGATCATCCCATCACCTAAATTAATCAGTAACTTTTGGGGGTTTTTATCCACCCATTTAATTCACATCAAAAGAAATTAAATCCCCAATTTTTCGGAGGCATCCACTCATGGTGGTCCTATCTCCACCGTGGCACCCCTCTTTTATTGTGATTGGCCAAAAAATCCACCTTGGCAGTCCATGACACAAGAAGTCGTTTCATCCGTTGATTAGAAGAAAAAGAGAGAGAAGATGGAATGAAGGGCTGTGATTATTCTCCTTGGGCACCAAGAAATACCAAGAAGGTTTTGGGGTTTTTGCCTATAAAACCCCCCCAAAAAAAATGTAACGGAGATAGCTTTTCATTATTTTTCAGTTTTTTTAGTTAATTTAGGAGTAGATTAAATTAGATTTAATTTTTGCAAAAATAGATTAGGATTATTGTATTTTTAAATTTCAGTTAATGTAATGATTTATTTTAATTAATGAAAAGTCTGATTTTTAATTTAAATCGTCTCTTTTTAATTCCTGTTAAAGATTAAATTTCATCTTTAATTTCTTCCTTTATTTACTGTTCTCGATAAAATAATTTAAAAAAAAATAAAAAAAAAAAATAAAAAAAAATATATATATATATAATAAGGAATCTGTTCGAGGAAGAGTTCTTGTTCGAAGGGATGATGATGATGATGTTTCGGTGATAAGACGGCTCAGCGCCTCGTCTTCGACCCAACGGATTTCGTCTCAAGGTTCTACTCCTCTTTTATTTTTTTTTCTAGTTTATCTTTAATTTTTATTTATGTAACCTGCTTATGTTTGTTTTTGATTTGATGTTATTCATCTGCTTAATCTGTTCGTGTTTACGTTTATAACTGCTTATTGTGTTTTAGATGGTTATTTAGATTTAAGTGAGTACTAATTAGTTTACTTGTTTATTGCTTTTTCGGTTTAGCCTATTTTTTTTAGCTTATTTGGTTTCTGCTTATTAGTTGTTCGCTTATTTTAATTTGGTAAGTTTGATTTCTGCTTATTTGATTTATACTGTTTTTCTTTTTTATTTAGAACTGCTAATTTGCTTATCATTGCTTATTGATTTTAGCTTAGGGTCGTTACTGCTTTTTAGTCTATTGTTTCAGTCTTTTTTTTTTTGGTTTTCTTGTTTATTTAGTCATGCTTATTTGCCTTATTTTGATTTAGACTGTTTAAACTTATTTGGTTGAAGTGTATTGTTGCTGTTTTTTTATTTGCTGTTTATTACTGTGCATACAGATCTTTTTGATCTGTATCAAATAAAAATAAAAATAAAATATCTAGCATAAATTTTGGTCTTACTGGGAATCGAACCCAGGACCCTTCGTTCACTAGTCGTACGCCCCAACCAACTGCTCTAGCTTTCTTTTTATGTTTATCTTTCCAGCTTTAAATTAATATAGGATAATAAGTAGTGGCAGTTTTGATTAAATTAGTTTAAAGTTTATTTACTTTATTTAAAAAGTTTATTTAAATTTTCTTTTTAATCTGTTTTTATAAAATAATTAAAAGATAAAAAATATATATATATTTTAATTTTTAATTACTTTTAAAATTAGTTTAAATTTTATTAGTTTTAAATTTAGTTTAATTAAAGTTTTTAGTTTATTTAAAATATAGATAAAAGTTTTAATTAAGTTTTGTTTTAATCTAGTTTATTTTGAGCTTTATTTTTTTAAATATTTTTCATTTAAAGTAATTAAAAGTTTCTTTTATCTAGTTTTTATCTTAAATTAGTTTTAAATTTTAGTTTCAAATTAAATTAGATTAAATTAGTTTTTTTTAAATTGTTTAGATAATTTTTAAATAGTTTTTAATTAAATAGTTTTAGTTTAAAATTCCAAAAATTTACGTTTACCAAAAACAAGTTAAGTCGTAACGTTAATCGTTAATCAAATTCGAGTCGAATCGAGGAACGATAAAAGTAATATAAAAAGGGTAAACAAAATCTCTTTTTTCAAATGGCGCCGCTGCCGCTTCGCTCGTACGATTGAAGATTTTTCGTGAAGACGTTTGGATTTTGGGATCCGTTCTTTTTGAACGTTACGTTTCTTGCAACAAAATCAAAAATACAAAAAAAAATCAAAAACTTAAAAACACAAAAAAAGTAAAAAAACCACAAAAGCAAATTCTTTCCTAAGATTTGCACCAAAAAAAAATTAAAAAAATCCAAAAGTAATACTTTTTCCTAAAAGTATTACACCAAAAATATTACGTATTAGTGTTATTTTTCTTAGTTCGATTTCTTTTGTTTTTCTTGTGATTATATATTTTTCTAAAAAAATACAAAAATATTCTTCTTTATCCTCTATTGTATTTAATTCTTTTCTTTACCCCTCTTATTTATAATTCTTCATGGATTTGTCTTGCGTTCGGTGTGGGAGACCATGGCATGGTTTTCAAACATGTCAATGGTGTACTTGTGAGCGGTGCGGTTTTGATATCGACAATACACAATTTGGATTTTGTCCATTTTGCAATACAACAAATTCGTTCTTCTCCTCTTACAATACTTTCTCACCCCCTCCCGTCTATGATAATCCCTATCCGCAACATGCACCGGGTTTTTCTCAATACCCGTGTTGCAATCATTGTGGGGGCCCTCACGATACTTCTTATTGTCAACCAATGAATTATGAGCCACATCCGTGCTATAATTCCGGTTTTCAAAATTTTGAACCCCCACATCCCACCCTCAATCATCAATCCTCTCAGAGAATTCAACAAATCAATGCTTTGAATGACGAAAGAAAAGCCCTTCTTTTGAAACTTCAAGACGGCTTAATTCGACTGGCCGAGACTTTGGAGGAGCAACAACGACAACGACAAGAGCAAGTATCTAATCTTAGTGATTATACTCCTCCTCTTGTGAGTTCTTACTATTATGATGATGATGACGATGAGAATTCTATTTCTTGGAATGATCTTTGTGCTCAATGTCCTAGTGCAATTGTAATTCCTTCTCTCGACTTGCCGGCTCTCGAGCCTAAGGATTCTACCACTCCTATTCTCGATTCTTCCACTACGGAGACCGATGCCTCTCTCATCATGGGGGATGAGGGTCTTCTCACTATTCCTTGCGATGGGATTCTTATTCCAATCCAAAGTGAGCCTACGGTTGCTTTCGATAGTGACGATGAGTGTGAATCCCTTTCTAGTGATGACTCATTACCTCCCACCGACATCTTGGGAGACGATTCTTTGGCTTTCTCTAATCCCCTTTTTGATCTCGATGATGATTTTACTTCTAGTGATGACGAGTCACTATCCGATGAAGACGTTCCGAAGGAAAATTTCAAGATTTATTCGAACCCTTTATTTGATTTTGATGACGCCTACATCTCTAGTGAGGTGAATCCTCTCTTTGAAGAGGGGATTGAGGACATTGATAGCTCCGACTCTCCTGCTATTGATGAGCATTCGTTGTTAGCCATGCCACCTCCCATCATTGAGGAGGTGGAAAGATTTGACCCTACTTTCCGTTTGATTCGGTCTGGTGAGGTGACGCGGGTGGCAGATATGTCTTCGGATATTTCTCATATTATGTTGCCACCCCGTCTTACCGCGTGCACACCCAAGCAGGTGATGTATCGCTTTTACTCTCCTCATTTCATACCGGGAAATGAGGATGAGTGTTTTGACCCGGGAGGTGAAAATGACCATTCTATGATTGATACCTTCACGGCTTTGCCGAATAGTGACCATCCTATGTCTTTGGGGGATGACAATTTGTCTCCTTTACCCATCCCACCTCCCGTGGATCAAGACTTCACTTACTTTTCTTATGTCGAGAGGACTTTTCTACCTTTCATGACTTATCCTCCTGCCTCTTATTTATTATGTTCCTCCGGGACCGAGGACAAGATTTTTGATCCCGGTATAACATTCGAGGCTTCCCCATGGACCATTTAATTCGGGGTCGAGTCAGGCTCGTGACTCGGTTAACAAAAACAAGCGCTTCTCGGGAGGCAACCCGATTATCTATCTTTTATCTATTTTCTAAAATAAGTGTTGGGGGGAGCCGTGTGGGTTGTTTGTTTTGTGTGTTATTGAAAGTCCCTAATCAATGCGAGAAACCCTAATCTTAACTTAATCAACACAAGGTATTACTTTTCAAACGTAATCTTATTATTGTATAATAAAGAATTACAAGTGTTATGGATAACACCGTTTGATGACAATGTGTTGTGCACACTTTGAACAACAATAACCTTAACTTATGAATACAGTCGTAGCTGTTTGATTCACTAAGTTACACGCACTAATGATCTTAATATTGCAAAGTGTTAAATCTTAATGCAAGGATACACATCCTATTTATAGTGTTACGAGTTTGACTTGAACAGTACTTGATGTCGACTACACAACTTTTACAAGTTCCCACATCAGTCACATGATGTCCTTCTATTCTTGGTAGTCTTCCATTATGCTTTAAGGAACAGTTGTCCAAAACAGTTTCCTTATTCTTCATATTCTCGAACACACAAATGGCATGTCCAAAGTGTGCTGAGAGTTATCAGGGTATTGCCACCCCTGTTAACTCTCAACCCCTCAGAGTCCCTAATACATCTTGGCTGTTATCCATCACAGCCAAGGAGTATGTCTTCAGGTAATCTTCGACTTCCCTGACAATGTCTCTGACATGGACTCCTCTGAGGTTGCTCACAGAGATTCGGATCTCTGTGAGTCTTGTGAAACTTGCCTGCCTCCTAGGCACAGGCAAGGGACTATCTATCAGCCTAATTATGTTTAAATCAATGAACAGGGAATCTAACAAGTTTAGATTCCCAACAATCTCCCCCTATTTAAACATAAATAGTGCTAGATCTAACTAAGTTAAGGTAAGTGAGTTTAACAGCTTCTTCTTACACATAACAGATCTAAACAAACATACCTCATGATTTTATTAAGACTTAAAGAAAAATTACAAGTTCATTACATAAGTTAAATAAAAGATGAAGGTAAAAGGGCTGATACTTTCTTCAATAGTCATCATTTTTGATTCTTTCTTCAGCTTCGGCCACATCTAATCTGTTATCGATTTCATCCTGCAAAGTCTTTGCAAACTTCTTGGAATACTCAGAGTTGATCTTGAGACACTTCTTGTGACAGAGCAGCTGAATAGTTGAAGCCAGGCATAGCTCATCTTCCCTCTGAAAAGCATATTGGCAGGCTTTGTTCATAAACGCCATTCCTCTTTCAGGCACTGAGTAAGTCTGACCATCAACAGGGCCAACTATACCATTAGGAAGGATCAGATCCCTGTGCATGCCATCCACACGAACATCTTCAGTAACAAAAGTTTCATCAATGATTTGGGAAATTCTTCTTCTTTTGTTGCCTGTCTTTGGGGGTCCTTGTTCGAAAAGCTGTGGTGGGGGATCAATCTTTAGTTTGGCAGCTGTTTCCTTGATCCAGTTAAACTTAGCCTTAAGAGTTTTAAGCAGAAGGAAATTTGCCTGTCCAGACTTTTTGGCAGCTAAGGCTTCGAGTTCAAACCATTCTGATAACCCAAGTGTTTTTAACCTGAAGTTGTCAAACACATCCATATTCCCTGTTTGATTATCCCTCCATAAGATCATCTGTGGAGTGTTTGTGGACTTGTGAATGGTGTATCTAAACTTGGTTATCTTGCCAGCAGCATACCTGTTGTTTACGCAGGCATCATAGTCAGCTTTGACTTTCTTTAGGGCCTCAGCGCGTTTAAGTTCCATTTCCCTCAACCTTTGTTTTTGTTTTTCTTTTTCAGGTGGTGTCATCTTCCTCAGAGTGGCTTCATTTAATTCTTTGGCTGCCTTGAGCTCACTCAGTCTTTTGAATTCTTCAGCCTGTTGCTCTATTTCTTCAGGCGTTAGAGGTCTCTCATCAGAAGGTGTAAAGGTTGAAAATTGGGAAAGGTCTGTTGTGGATCCTCCTGTCTCTAGCATCGCAGCTATCTTCTTAAGTTTAGTGTCAGTATCAACTAAAACTATTTCTTTACCTTTCTTTGAGACAGAGGACTCCACACTTATGTTTTTCAAATCATCAGCTCTTTTGAGGAACGCTGTCTGAGCCTGATTTTGAATAGATTTTGGTAGGGAGCTCACAGTGAATTTAAGCTTCTTGGCTGCTGGTTCATCCTCATCCTCAGGCTTGCTGATGTTAACTAGGATCATGGATTTAGATGAGTCAGCTCCATCTTGTGTCTGTTGCTCCCCCTGAGTCTGATCCTCATCATCAGGTATTATAACTGGTTCGATGACTTGAAGAGGAACAGGTGTTGTTGAAGGGTTGGCTGAAGATGAGCCTTGTTCAGCAGATGCAAGGCTGAGTTTAGTAGTCTTCTCCCCCTCACGTTCATCCTTACTTCTAAGATTCGTGGATGAACGTGCCTGAAATCTTCTTGCAATCTGCTCCACAGAGGCAGCCATGGCACGCTGTCTCTTTCTTGATGCCCTGGCAATCTTCAGCAATAAGTTGGCATTGGCATTGGTATTTGCCTGAACTCGCCTGACAATAAAACCAGCATGGTTGTATTGCCTGTTGCGCACTGCATTGAAGTGCCTGTTAATGTTGGTTTCTTGTTCTTGGAACAATGCAGGGACAACTGAGTCAATGGCATTCTTGATTCTTGTCGAGAGATGACTTAGTCCTTGAGCCACACCTTTTCTTGTACCCTCCTGAATAGGCTCAGTGACAGCCTCAGTCACAGCCTTCTTTATTATACCTGGAAAGGTGACAGTAAAATTGTGCATCTCTGACTTGATCACGTCCAACTTTCTTGACAAGCGCTCAATATCAGACTGATGGTGTACCGGCTGAAGATTCTTGATATTGAGGCTTTGTTGAGCAAAATCATCCTCCCTTGGAATTAAGTCGAAGTTAGTCTGGGTAGGATGATCAAATAAAAGGAATTCAGCTGTGGGATCATATATTGGTCTTTGAAGGACTGTTGTTGCAGATGTAGCAGAGTTTTGTGTGTCAACAGCTTCCTTAAGAGGAGAAGTCTTGTCATCTTCTTTAGGAGGAGAGACTGACAGCTGGTCATCCTCATCTTCTTCTTCTTCCTCATCAAACATTCCCTCAGGGAATTCATCCTCAGGCATGGGTTCAAACTCAGCGACAAAATCTTCTACAGAAAGCATTTCTTCATCAGCATTGAGCACAAGTTCTTCTTCAATCTGAATGTCCTGAGTAGTTGTTTCAGCCTCCTTTTCATGTACCTGAGGTTCTTTGACTGGCTATACAATTTCAGCCTGCAAGTTTGTTGAAATTAGTAACAGGGAAAATATAAAGTGAATGGTCGCCATTTCGCTGTCCCAGAGAGGCTGAGGGTGATTACTCAGCCACTCCAAAGGATAAATCCTTGGGATTCTTTTAAGTGTGAATGAAGTGTGGTTAATGGTCGCCATTCGCTGCCCCTAGGAAAGCTGAGTGTGATTATTCAGCCCCCCCAAAAGGTAAAAACCTTTGGGACTCTTTTGATTGTGAAACATATGTTGTTTAATGATCGCCATTTCGCTGCCCCTAGGAAAGCTGAGTGTGATTATTCAGCCCCCCCAAAAGGTAAAACCTTTGGGACTCTTTTAAGAGTGAAACATATGTTGTTGTAGGTCGCCTGTTACGCTGTCCCTAGGAAAGCTGAGGGTGATGATTCAGCTCCCCCTGAAAGGATAAATCCTTTGGGACTCTTTTAATGAGGGAACCAAGAGGCTGTGTGAAGTACAGCCATCAAGGTTGAGACATTAATGTATTCAGGTTGTTGTTAGCCTAAATACTGTCTAGAGGGTTCAGGGTCATCGGGGTGCTTTATAAACACAAATGAATCACTCCCTGGTGCAAAGACAGAGTGTACAGAAGTCTTAAAGAATTCTAAGTGAAATGACAGACTTCTATGGGTCGAGGATTACCCTAACTTCACCACTCTCTCCTACAGATAAATGAGAGTGGTTGCTTGTGAACCTCTAAAAATGTACACTGATTACCTGTGAGATATCAGCTTGGTTTGGCTGGTTTCCTGTAGTCTCTGCTGACCTAGAGACACTAGACGCCTGTTGTTTGTCAGCCAAAGATTCTGTATCCACAAGAGTATCTGGACCAGAGGCGGTTTCAATCTTCTTTTCCTTGGCCTTGCTAACAGCTTTAGGTTGGGAAGAAGAGGGGATTTTCTTCTTCTTTGGCTGTTGGCCAGAAGAAGCCTTGGACTTGGTAGTGTGCTGCCCAGAGGTCAAAGACGTAGACTTGCCAGCGACACTAGAAGTATTCACCTTCTCAGAGGAAGGGATCAAGGACCTCTCAGCGATGGGTACCTGGTTTGCAACGTTCAGCATGTGAGCGGTCACAGGGAAATCCTCAGCTCCTATCTCCTTGTAAATGGCGCCTGTGATGCGATAGGGCTTCAGGGTTGTCAAGGCCTTGTTATGGTAGTTCTCTCCCAGCAGACTCTCAAAGATCAGGGACAAATAACGTACGTAACAGATGTTCTTTTCCCTGACCTGATTTCTTCCCTTTAGTTGTTCTACCAGGTTAGAGAAGAGAAGGCTTCCAACGTCAACATCAGCTCCCCATATTAATCCATATGCAATAGTCTGATGTTTGAACGACATTTGATCTTGTGATCCCTGCATGCCTCCCAGGGACTTCACAATGTGGGTGAAGAGGACACGCCACATGGGAGAAAAATACTTGATCTTCAGAGGGGCTTTAGCAAGGATTTCAGCTGGTGTGAGGGCAGGGTTAATGTCATGACAGGGTTTGAGTGTGGCCAAAGCTTCCTTGACAGCCTTTTTGTCAACTGACTTTAGGTATGCATCTCCATGTTTAAGTCCGGCCACACTGGCAAAATCAGCAAGGGAAAAGGCAAACGGATGTTCATTGCAAGAAAGGCTAAAGGTAATGGTGTCTTCTTCAACTTCAGCAGAATACCAGAATTCCCTAAGGTATTCTTGGTAAAAGGTGGAAGGAGATTTGGTGAAGGCTTCGTTTAGGTCACAGTTCTGCATGAAATTTACCAGATCCGAGTAGGTGTTGTTGGGTGCCTTGATCCATCCAATAGCGTTATTTGAGGCGATGATGCTCTCGTTGATCTCGAAGTTCACATTGGAGGCTTTTGGTACGGGAAACGCCATTGATATAAGGTTGAAGGAGAATGAAAATGGCGGATGGTTGAGAGAGATGAGAGATTTAGAGAGAGAAGATGATTTTGAGAATGGTGGTGGGTGAGAAGAGAGAGAAGACAATATATATAATCAAACTTGAGTGAATAGTTATTCAACCGTATTAAATGCAAAAAGCGAAAATGACTGCTCAAGTGGGTCCCATTGACCTTTCAAAAAATTTGTCTCCTCGTTATCCGAAACTTAAATGATTAAAAAATGTGAGAATGTTTTTCGCATTTACTTGGAATGCAACTACCTAGTTACATGTGAAAAACATTTAATAAAACATTTAATATAGAATCAATCATTTAATGAACACATTTAATATCAAGCCACAGGCTTTGAGATATTGAGCATCCCTAGCTCAGCAACTAGCCTGTTGAACGTAGGTTCAGCCAAAGGCTTTGTAAAGATATCAGCTAGTTGCAGCTCTGTGGGCACAAAATGCAGCTCAATATCTCCCTTCATAATATGATCCCTGATAAAATGATACCTGATATCAATGTGTTTGGTACGAGAGTGAAGAACAGGGTTGTTGGATATGGCAATGGCGCTGGTGTTGTCACAAAAGATTGGCACTTTGTCATACAGGATTTCATAGTCAGCCAATTGACTTTTCATCCAGAGCACCTGAGCACAACAGCTGGCTGCAGCGACATATTCAGCTTCAGCTGAAGACATAGCCACAGAGTTTTGCTTCTTAGCACTCCATCCAACCAATTTTCCTCCTAGGATTTGACAGCTGCCTGAAGTACTTTTCCTGTCAATACAGCATCCAGCATAATCTGAATCTGAATAGGCCTTGAGATCAAAGCCTGATTCCTTTGGATACCATAGTCCTAGGGATGGTGTTCCTTTGAGATACCTGAAAATTCTCTTAACAGCCACTAGATGGGATTCTTTTGGGTTAGCTTGGTACCTTGCACAGAGACATGTGGAGAATTGGATATCTGGACGACTGGCTGTTAAATACATTAGTGACCCAATCATGCCTCTATATAAAGTCTCATTGACAGAGACCCCTGACTCATCAGGGCCCAAGTTGTTGGGTGGAAGCATGGGGCATTTCACTGAAGCACAATCAGCCAAGTCATATTTTTTAAGTAAATCCTTAACATACTTTTCTTGACAAATAGAAATTCCCTTAGGACATTGTTTAATCTGAAAACCCAAAAAGTAAGTTAATTCACCCATCATACTCATCTCATATTTCTTGGTCATTAATTTAGCAAAACATTTACTAAGATTGACATTTGTTGACCCAAAGATGATATCATCCACATAAATCTGCACAATGATGAAATCACTCTTGTCCTTGAAGGTAAAGAGTGTTTTATCAATAGAACCCCTGACAAATTTGTTTTCAGATAAGAAATTTGAAAGAGTTTCATACCATGCTCTTGGAGCTTGTTTCAGACCATACATAGCTTTGTGAAGTCTGTACACATGGTTGGGAAACTCGCTGCTCTCAAATCCTTCAGGTTGTGCGACATAGACTTCCTCAGCCAAATCACCATTGAGGAAGGCACTCTTTACATCCATCTGATAGACAGTGATGTTCATATAGGCAGCATAAGCAAGAAAGATTCTGATGGCTTCAAGTCTAGCAACAGGGGCAAAAGTTTCATCATAATCAATTCCTTCAGTCTGAGAGTATCCCTGTGCTACCAATCTTGCCTTGTTCCTGATGATGTTCCCAATTTCATCCATCTTGTTTCTATATATCCATCTAGTGCCTGTGATATTCTTTCCAGGTGGAGCTGGCACTAGTGTCCAAACTTTGTTCCTTTTGAACTGATTGATTTCTTCTTGCATAGCAGCTACCCATCCATCTTCTACCAGAGCCTCTGCAACTCTTTTAGGTTCAATTTGAGAAAGAAATTCAGCAAATAGACATTCATTGGCTGAGGCTGACTCAGAGTCTTGGATTCGCTGTCTGGTTGTGACCCCTGCATTTGGTTCCCCAATAATGTTGACAAGAAGAATGTGTTGATCTCTTGACCACTTATTTTGAGGAGCTGGAGTTTCAAGGACAGGGGTACTAGAGGGCATAACTGGAACAATTTGAATCTCATCCTGCTGACTAGGAGGGCTTTCTTCAAAAACTACTTCAGTGTCTGAGTCTTCTTCAGCCACATCAAGGGAAGCAATTTCATTATCAGCAGGAGCAACTTCAGAGTTTTGAAGAATTGGTGAGTCATTAATATCCTGAGAAGGACCATCAGAGATTTGAGGTTCTTCTTCATCAAGTCCCTGAGAGGTAGGAACTTCTATGTTGTGAGTAGACAGAGGATCAAAAGCAGGAACATAAGGAGTGAGAGTGTTGGAGTGGTGATGACTGGTAGGTCTGGGTTCTGTGAACTCATCACTTGGGAAAGAAATATTTTCATTAAAATCTACTTCATCACCCTCTGTTCCTGTTCTCTGTATGACTTCATCATCTTCATTGAATCTGACATGGAAAGTTTCTTCTACTTCTTGTCTTCTGATGTTGAATACTCTGAAGGCTTTGGCTGTTGGAGAGTATCCCAAAAAGAATCCATCATCAGCCTTTTCATCAAACTTTCCAAGTTTATCCCTGTAGTTATAAATAAACACAGGGCATCCAAACACATGAAAATAGCTGACGTCTGGAGATCTTTTTCTGAAAACTTCATAGGAGGTTTTTCCATGTCTTTTGACAATGATTGATCTATTTTGAGTATAGCAGGCAGTGTGTACAGCTTCTCCCCAAAATTGCTTTGGTAGGGCTGCACCATTTAACATAGTTCTTGCTGCTTCAATCAGAGTCCTGTTTCTTCTTTCAGCCACACCATTTTGTTCAGGAGTGCCAGCTGAAGAGAAGTTCTGTGAAATCCCTTTTTCATCACAAAATGATTCAAGTTGATGATTCTTGAATTCTGTACCATTATCACTTCTTAGAGCTTTGACTCTAACGTCATTCATATTTTCCACCTGTCTGATGAAGGACATGATGGCATCAGCTGCATCACTTTTCCTTCTGAGGAAGAACACCCATGTATATCTTGAAAATTCATCAACTATGACCAAGGTGTATTTGTTGTGATTAATGGTTTGAGGTTTGACAGGCCCAAACAAATCCATGTGAAGGAGATGTAAGCATTTGTCAATAGAGAATGATTGCCTAGTCTTGAATGAAGACCTGTGATGTTTTCCTTTGACACAGGCAGAACAAGTTTTGTCTTTGGAAAACATAACTGAAGGTAGACCAGCAACCAAGTTTTGAGTGGCTATCTTATTGATGTTTTTGAAGTTGAGATGAGACAGTCTTTTGTGCCACAGCCAGTTGACACTTTCAGAGGCTTTGGCAAGAAAACAATTTGAGCTGTCTTCAGAGCACACAGCCATGTTGATGACATAAACATCTCTCCTTCTAGGTGCAACCAGCACAACATCATTATTTTTGTTGAATATGGTTCCCTGAGTCTTAGTAAACAAAACCTTATAATCAGCATCACATAACTGGCTGATGCTAATAAGATTGTGCTTAAGACCATTCACATATGCAACCCTGGTAAATGTGATCCCATTGCAATTCACTGAGCCATATCCTTCTGTGTCACCTGAAGAGTTATCTCCAAACACCACTTTGGGACCTGGCTCCTTTGAGTATCTGTGCAGGTATTGTTGAATCCCTGTCATGTGTCTAGAACAGCCACTATCTAGATACCATACTGATTCCTTGAGATATTTCTGCACAGATACATAGAAACAGATTAGTTCCTATGGTGAACCCACTTTCCAGTGGGTTCCCTGAATTGCTTGTTAGCAACTCTTGTGTTTCTGAAAAACTTTTGGCGTTGGGATGGACAGTTCATAGTTTCATGGTTATAACTCCCACAGATATCACACCCAGGGAAGTCACCACACTCGTCTGAGTGATGGTCTGTGAACCCACAGAATTTACAGGGGGGATAAGAATTGTAATTTCCCTGTTGTCTTTTGGAACTCTGTGGTCTGTCCCTAGAGGGTGTCTTAGCTCTTTTAGCTGCCATGTGTCTGTCATGATCTAAGGTCGAGTGATGAGAATTTTTACAAACATTGCAATAAGGTTTGATTAATCTTTCCCCTTTGGGTTCACCTAGGACTGACTTAGGTTCATGAGAAGTAGAGCATTCAGCGGAAGGCTTAATGTGTTGTTTCAAGAGTTCTACTTCTTTCATAAGAGACAACAGGCGATCTTCAGTGGTGGGGTCAACCTTATTCACAGCCTTAGTAGAGACAGGCTTAAAAGCTACTTGTTTACCAGTTGGTTTAGCAGGCACACGAAAAACTTTAGCTGGAGGATTCTCAATATCTATCTTAAGTTCATCCTTAGCAGATCTAGAAGAACTGCTAGGTTCAACTCCAGAGAGTTTGGGCAAGGGTGGAAGCTCAGCCACATCTTCAGAGACAGGGTCATTAGTCAAAGATGTGTCTGACATATGAATAGTCTCTGTAGATTTAAAGACAATGTCTTTGGGTTTGGTGATAATCCTCAGCTTTTTATGCTTAGCAGTTATATCCCTGTTTAAGTCAGCAGGCACTTCATCCCTAAGCAATTCATCTATAGTAAACCTAGCACACAGCCATTTTTCAATAACTTTGTTTAATTCATTGACTTGGTCATTTAAAGCTATGTTTTTCAAGGTTAATCTAGCTACTTCATTTTGCAGGGATATTTTCTCTAAGTTAACCCGCCTGAGAGTTTCACATTCAGCCTTAGCATTAATCATTTCAGTTTTAACAGAGTGAAACTTGTCAAGTAGGTTCTTCCTTTGTTCCTCAACAAAGTGCAAGTCAACAATGGTGTAATCAAGAACATGCTTACGTTCATCACAGTCAGACATAGAAAGAAGCCTGTGTACCTTTTTCATTGTGATGTCGACCCATTGTCCTGATCTTGCATCACCTTTTCCAACAGCTGGTTCATCATCAGCTATTGCCATAAAAGCCCTGACCCTTGTGGTGTCTTCTTCATCTGAAGTCAATGGTTCATCATTCCAATCATAGGTTTCAGCAACCAACCCTTTCTCAGCCTTTTTCTCACCACCTTTCTTTTTGGACATAGCTTCAATCTTCAAATTCATCTGTTCTAACTCAGCTTTAAGTGCCTTGTACTTATTTTTGTAATCTTTCTTCTCAGTGTCTGAAGAATTGGATTGAGATGAGTTGTTATTTTGTTTGAACTTGTAGGATTTGGATGAAGATGATGGATAAGATGGTGAGGATGTTTTGGTGGAAGGACATTCCTTTTGAAAATGTCCAAGCTTTCCACAGGCAAAACATGTTTCTTTTGACCTGTCAGTTGGTTTGCTAGCTGATCCTACTCTTCCAGATCTTTTGTAGTATCTTCTTTGGTTGGCTAGCAATGCTCTTTCATGAAATTCTGCATTGAGGTCTGACAAGAACTCTTGGCTGCTACGGGTATCTTCTTCCATATCAGAATCGCTGTCAAGAGGATGTGTTGCAGAGATCAAAGCTTTGGAAGATGCTCCTTGGACTACAAATCTTTCAGTCTCTGATTTGTAGATAGTATCGATCAGCCCTTCTTCATAATTGTACTTTCCATAGAGCTGAGCAAGGGTATCATTTTTGATTGAGTTGTTAGCTCTCTGAGTCTGATTCATGCTCAGCCACTTTCTTGGAAGGCTGTTGACAAAAGTGGCATTGATCTCAGCTTGACCAATAGTAACATCATTCATAGCGAGGTCATTTAGAAGAATCTTCAGCCTAGTATAGGTTTGCTGAACTTTTTCACCTTCAAGAGACTTAAAGGCATTAAACTGAAGTCTGAGTGCCTGAATTTTTGTCTCTCTTGTTTCAGAGGGTCCTTCATGGCCGAGAATGAGGTCTGTCCACATCTGTTTAGCTGTGGGACACTGAATGACAGACTTCATGATATGCTTTGGAAGACAAGAAATTATGATGCTTTTGAGACGTTTATCTTGGTTTGCTAATTTCCTATCAGCAGCAGTCCATTGTTTGACAGGCTTGGGAAGAGGGTTTTCTTCAGTAGAAGTAAGTGCCATGGGAATATATGGACCATTTTCTAAAATTTCTAAGAGAAAAGGTTCAAGTCCATCAAGGTATACAAGAAATTGACTCTTCCAACTGGCAAAGTCTTCTTCATCAAAGACTGGTACACTAGTTACGTGTGATCCACCTCTTGAGTCAAGAAGTTGGGGTAGATCATCGTCATTTGGTGGGGCGGTAAGTCTTGGTGAAGATGGATTTCTGGAAGGTGAGTGTGGGCTAGAGGTTTCCGGCATGGTGGATCTTGATTATAAAACGGAGAACGATGTTTCGAAGGTTTTAATATCAAACACCGCTCTGATACCAATTGAAAGTCCCTAATCAATGCGAGAAACCCTAATCTTAACTTAATCAACACAAGGTATTACTTTTCAAACGTAATCTTATTATTGTATAATAAAGAATTACAAGTGTTATGGATAACACCGTTTGATGACAATGTGTTGTGCACACTTTGAACAACAATAACCTTAACTTATGAATACAGTCGTAGCTGTTTGATTCACTAAGTTACACGCACTAATGATCTTAATATTGCAAAGTGTTAAATCTTAATGCAAGGATACACATCCTATTTATAGTGTTACGAGTTTGACTTGAACAGTACTTGATGTCGACTACACAACTTTTACAAGTTCCCACATCAGTCACATGATGTCCTTCTATTCTTGGTAGTCTTCCATTATGCTTTAAGGAACAGTTGTCCAAAACAGTTTCCTTATTCTTCATATTCTCGAACACACAAATGGCATGTCCAAAGTGTGCTGAGAGTTATCAGGGTATTGCCACCCCTGTTAACTCTCAACCCCTCAGAGTCCCTAATACATCTTGGCTGTTATCCATCACAGCCAAGGAGTATGTCTTCAGGTAATCTTCGACTTCCCTGACAATGTCTCTGACATGGACTCCTCTGAGGTTGCTCACAGAGATTCGGATCTCTGTGAGTCTTGTGAAACTTGCCTGCCTCCTAGGCACAGGCAAGGGACTATCTATCAGCCTAATTATGTTTAAATCAATGAACAGGGAATCTAACAAGTTTAGATTCCCAACAGTTATGATTGTGCACGGACATGTGCTTAATGATCCACTTTTGGTACTTTTGACGAGACCCGTGTTCCCGTGTTTCCCGTGTACCCGGTTCCTTCGATAAGTTTTTGCTATTGTGATTCAATCTTGTATATAAATAAATGTAATCACTTTAGTTGTCCTTTCCTTAGCTCGATTTTAAACAACGTACTCAATGTCCTAAGTGTAGGGGAGATTATTCTCCCACATGCTTAAACATTGAGGACAATGTTTATATTAAGTGTAGGGGGGGTTTCTATCGAAATTTTAGTGGCCTTTTCCATGAATTTGACCCTATTTAACCGGAAAATTTTTAAAATTTTCAACGTTTTTCAAATTTTTGATCTATTTTGGCCTTGTAGTATTTTTCTTTTATTTTCTTTTCTTTTGTCATCGCATCGTATAATTTCCATTTCAATAAAGTCAAAAATAAATAAATAAAATGGTTTTAACAAGTTTAGATGTCTTTGATATATTAGGCCCGTCGTGAATATTTTGACTCAACCCGAGTTTACTTATCCGAGTTTACTCTAGCTAGTATCCTTAACCATATGGACCTTAATTGGTTTATTAGGCTAAGCATCCACGAGTCTCATTCCTTGAGATTTTAAATTGTGGAGAACGAGAGATGATAGAGTTAATTATAAGTTTGGTATTCTTTCATTAACTTATGTGAGTTAGTTATGACCTTTTTCTCCCATCACTTATTAATAAATATATTTGCAATAAATAAGGTTGTACGATTTGAAAAGTTACTTAGCTTCTAGCACAAGATCGTTTAAAAGTTGCTCGGTATTAATTAGAGTTCATAGCCAAGGCATAACTTATTGAAGCGGGACGCGAATATTGGCTTATCCAAAAAGGCCCTAATAAGGCATGAGGATACCCGAGTCCAAAAAGGCCCTCACAAGGCATGAGGATTCACTTTTTGCTAAAGATCCTAAGATGATGTGAAGATCATTAATCCAAATCAATATGAAGGATCAAGACACACGACGAGAAGCAATTACTCCCCTAAAGATCATGGAGAAGTCTATCCAAAAAGACCCTAACAAGGTATGAGGATAAATAGATCCAAGTCCGAAAAGGAGGCGGATCGTTGTATATCAAAATCCTAAATAAAGAAGAGGATAAATGAAGAAGTCGTGGTCAACGTTTGAAGCATCTTTCACTCCTTATGAAGATGTATACCAAAATGAAGAGAAGACCATAATTTCAAGATCGTCTCTCAAGATTTGAAGTTTGAAGTACAAGCCAAATATCGGTCCGAGAAAGGTCTCAAATCGTGAAACGAGTTATGCCAAGATATGAACTTTATGAGGTTTCGAGAAGCCGTTTTAAAAGATTTTTTCCTTTAGCTAACTATTGATTAAATCGTCCCACTTTATTTTCGGCCTTAATAAATTATCGAAATAAGTCGAAAATGCATCCTCGTGATCATTCAAGAAAAAAATAAAATACAAGAGATACACCGTAGGAATAAGGGGGTCTAAGTGATTAACTAAACCACATGAGTAAGTGTTAGTTGTGCTAACTTGTAATAACAATGATCTCGTTTTTATGCTTGGTATGGGGAACGTGAAACTTGAGGGAGATTTATATTCATGACACTAAAGCCCTAATTCAAGTCTTAGATTTCTTTACGAGTTTCTTCCATCGAATAATTTTCAAGTAATAAATCATTTAACTTTTGTCTCGTTTTAAGTTCTTATCTTTTTATTGTGTTAGTAGTAGTAATAATAATAAAGGCCGAGATGGATTGATCATGAGAAAAATGTATCTTATGCCTTAAAATAATGCATTGCATGGGGTCATTGCAATGGTCAAGTGTAGGGGATTTAATAAGTGTGAAAACACTTATCCTTTTGCCACTAAAATCAAGGAAAAACAAGACCTAATCATGTGTTTTATATCATAAATGTCGGAATTACACGTGGTTTTGTGTTTTTGTGTTAAAATAGGTACAAATGATCAAAAGAAGAGAAAACACGGGATTTCACGGTCAAATATTGAAGAAAAGTCCAAAAAGAGACGAAGACTAAGTCAAAAGACCAAAAGTGTGCCCAAGTTCACGAAAACCGCTGGAACCGACACGAATTTAAAGAAAAAGATTGACGAAGCCGAAATCGAGCTCGGTATTATCGGATTTAAGTTTTTGACGGATTTTTGTCAAATGGGTCCTACAATTGCTATTTGGGCCTAAAATCCCAATTGTGGATGAAATGTATCTACCTTTCTTTACTAAGGCCCAAACAAAAGCCCAAGTCAAATTAAGAATCGGGCCAAGCTTAAAAACCACAATCCCATTTAGCTAAAATTATGGACGGAAGGAGTAGGATTCGTTTGGGCCACAAGCCCATTTGCCAATAAATAGAAACGGAAGAAGTAAAATGGGACGAAAATTCACTTTGGTCAACCCTTATTCCCCACAAACGTATACACGTTTTCACCCCTCACTCAAAATAAATAAATGATGTATTTCACCTACCCACCACTTTCTCTTCCAAAAACAAAACACAAACACAACAACTTTTTTTTTACCATTTTTCTTTCAAACCTTAGATCATCCCATCACCTAAATTAATCAGTAACTTTTGGGGGTTTTTATCCACCCATTTAATTCACATCAAAAGAAATTAAATCCCCAATTTTTCGGAGGCATCCACTCATGGTGGTCCTATCTCCACCGTGGCACCCCTCTTTTATTGTGATTGGCCAAAAAATCCACCTTGGCAATCCATGACACAAGAAGTCGTTTCATCCGTTGATTAGAGAAAAAGAGAGAGAAGATGGAATGAAGGGCTGTGATTATTCTCCTTGGGCACCAAGAAATACCAAGAAGGTTTTGGGGTTTTTTCCTATAAAACCCCCCCAAAAAAATGTAACGGAGATAGCTTTTCATTATTTTTCAGTTTTTTTAGTTAATTTAGGAGTAGATTAAATTAGATTTAATTTTTGCAAAAATAGATTAGGATTATTGTATTTTTAAATTTCAGTTAATGTAATGATTTATTTTAATTAATGAAAAGTTTGATTTTTAATTTAATTCGTCTCTTTTTAATTCCTGTTAAAGATTAAATTTCATCTTTAATTTCTTCCTTTATTTACTGTTCTCGATAAAATAATTAAAAAAAAATATATAAAAAAAATAAAAAAATAAAAAAATAATAAAAAAAATATATATATATATAATAAGGAATCTGTTCGAGGAAGAGTTCTTGTTCGAAGGGATGATGATGATGATGTTTCGGTGATAAGACGGCTCAGCGCCTCGTCTTCGACCCAACGGATTTCGTCTCAAGGTTCTACTCCTCTTTTATTTTTTTTCTAGTTTATCTTTATTTTTTATTTTATGTAACCTGCTTATGTTTGTTTTTGATTTGATGTTATTCATCTGCTTAATCTGTTCGTGTTTACGTTTATAACTGCTTATTGTGTTTTAGATGGTTATTTAGATTTAAGTGAGTACTAATTAGTTTACTTGTTTATTGCTTTTTCGGTTTAGCCTATTTTTTTTAGCTTATTTGGTTTCTGCTTATTAGTTGTTCGCTTATTTTAATTTGGTAAGTTTGATTTTTGCTTATTTGATTTATACTGTTTTTCTTTTTTATTTAGAACTGCCAATTTGCTTATCATTGCTTATTGATTTTAGCTTAGGGTCGTTACTGCTTTTTAGTCTATTGTTTCAGTCTTTTTTTTTTTGGTTTTCTTGTTTATTTAGTCATGCTTATTTGCCTTATTTTGATTTAGACTGTTTAAACTTATTTGGTTGAAGTGTATTGTTGCTGTTTTTTTTATTTCCTGTTTATTACTGTGCATACAGATCTTTTTGATCTGTATCAAATAAAAATAAAAATAAAAATATCTAGCATAAATTTTGGTCTTACTGGGAATCGAACCCAGGACCCTTCGTTCACTAGTCGTACGCCCCAACCAACTGCTCTAGCTTTCTTTTTATGTTTATCTTTCCAGCTTTAAATTAATATAGGATAATAAGTGGTGGCAGTTTTGATTAAATTAGTTTAAAGTTTATTTACTTTATTTAAAAAGTTTATTTAAATTTTCTTTTAATCTGTTTTTATAAAATAATTAAAAGATAAAAAATATATATATATATTTTAATTTTTAATTACTTTTAAAATTAGTTTAAATTTTATTAGTTTTAAATTTAGTTTAATTAAAGTTTTTAGTTTATTTAAAATATAGATAAAAGTTTTAATTAAGTTTTGTTTTAATCTAGTTTATTTTGAGCTTTATTTTTTTTAAATATTTTTCATTTAAAGTAATTAAAAGTTTCTTTTATCTAGTTTTTATCTTAAATTAGTTTTAAATTTTAGTTTCAATTTAAATTAGATTAAATTAGTTTTTTTAAAATTGTTTAGATAATTTTTAAATAGTTTTTAATTAAATAGTTTTAGTTTAAAATTCCAAAAATTTACGTTTACCAAAAACAAGTTAAGTCGTAACGTTAATCGTTAATCAAATTCGAGTCGAATCGAGGAACGATAAAAGTAATATAAAAAGGGTAAACAAAATCTCTTTTTTCACGGGCAATCTCAAGCTTCTCATTAACTTCGTGGAGAAGTTTCTGGGTACGGTGCGGTTTGGAAATGATCAGTTTGCACCGATACTTGGATATGGAGATTTGGTTTAAGGGAATATTACTATCAAACGGGTTTATTATGTCGAGGGACTAAATCACATTTTATTCTCGGTTGGTCAATTTTGTGATGCGGATTTGGAAGTGGCTTTTCGAAAAACTACTTGCTATGTTAGAGACTACGATGGGAATGACCTTCTTGCAGGTTCTCGTGGTTATGATCTCTACACAGTAACTCTTCAAGACACATATTCAACAAATCCAATTTGCTTAATGGCTAAAGCTTCATCATCCCAAGCATGGTTATGGCATCAATGATTGTCACATCTCAACTTTGACACCATCAACTTGCTTTCGAAGAATGACATTGTGACCGGTCTTCATAAGTTAAAATTTGTCAAAGACCATCTTTGTTCTTCTTGTGAGTTGGGGAAAGCAAAACTAAAGTCATTCAAAACGAAGACCACCCCAAGCTCAAAAGAACGATTGGAACTTCTACACATGGATTTATGTGGTCCTATGCGTGTAGAGAGTATTAACGGGAAAAATTATATTCTCGTGATTGTTGATGATTACTCTAGATACACATGGACATTCTTCTTAAGTTCCAAAGATGAAACACTAGAGGTTCTCAAAAACTTTCTCAAGATGACACAACGCAATCTTCAAGCTCAAGTCTTAACCATAAGAACGGATAGGGGTACTGAGTTTTTGAACAAGATCTTGCAATCTTACTTTCAAGAAGAAGGCATCGAACATAAAACATCTATTGCTCGAACTCCTGAACAAAACGGCGTTGTCGAAAGACGGAACTGTACTTTGGTTGAGGTAGCTCGAACAATGCTTTCTGCAATTAAGTTACCACTATTCTTCTGGGCTGAAGCAATTGCAACTGTCTGTTATACTCGGAATCGTTCTCTCGTAATCCCTAGACATGAAAAGACACCTTACCACATCATCAATGGCAGGAAACCTACTATAAAAATCTTTCACGTATTTGGATCTTTATGCTACATTCTTAAAGACGGTGAGAATCTCGACAAGATGAAAGAAAAAGGTGATGCATGTGTTTTTGTGGGGTATGCTACTTTATCGAAAGGATATCGGGTCTATAACAAGAGAAAAATGATTATTGTCGAAACAATTCATGTGAACTTTGACGAATTGCCACACATGGTACTTGATCACAACAGCTCAAGTCCCGCACCTCAATGTCCAGTAATGTTACCTACACACAACAGTGTACGTCCCATGCAAGAAAGTACTCCTACAGCAGACTCGACGGATACGGTACAAATGAATGAGTTGGTTGATTTATATGATCCAATGTTTGATGAATATTACTGTGGAAACAATCAAGTTGTGTCAAAGCCTTCCGCTGTCAATACTGCTGATGCACCCGAACAAAGTCAACAAGACACAACTGCCTCTACTTCAGCAACCGTTGCTCAAGAGACAATTTCATTAGACACTCAACAAACTCAAGAAACTGTCATACAACCAACCAACATCACCAACCATCAATGCTGAAGGAGAAAACAACAATCAAGCAGTCGATGCACAATTAGACGAAGAAGAATTTATCAACCCGTTCGGTACACCGGTACACGAAGTCGGAGAGTCTTCTACTCAACATGTTGACCCGTCCAACATGCATACATTCTACCAACTATATCCATCCACTCACCATTGGACACGTGATCATCCATTGGAGCAAGTCATTGGAAATCCTTCACAACCGGTTCGAACACGTAGACAACTCGACACCGATGGTGATGTGTGTATGCATGTACTCACCGTGAGTTCAACTGTACCTACAAACATGAAGCAAGCCATGACTGATCATGCGTGGATTGAATCAATGCAAGACAAAATTCATCAGTTTGAACGCCTAAATGTTTGGGAACTTGTTGACAGACCCTATGGAATTTCGCTTTTAGATTTCAAATGGATCTGGAAAAACAAACTGGATGACGAACAAACCATCATTAAAAACAAATCTCGTCTTGTGGTTAAGGGATATCGTCAACAAGAAGAGATAGATTTCGATGAATCATTTGATCCAGTTGCTAGTTTGGAAGGTGTCAGGATATTCCTTGCTTATGCTGCACATAAAGGCTTAACGGTTTATCAGATGGACGTTAAAACTGCTTTTCTCAACGGTCATTTGAAGGAATAAATATATGTGAATCAGCCGGAAGGGTTCGTTGATCCTCATCATCCTGACAAAGTCTACCGTCTCAAGAAGGCAGTATATGGACTCAAGCAAGCTCCAAGGACGTGGTACGATGAATTATCAAACTTCTTAGTATCCAAAGGATTCTCCAAAGGTTCCATTGATCCTACTCTCTTTATTAATAAATATGGGGATGACATATTGCTTGTGCAATTTTATGTTGATGACATCTTTTTTGGTCCTACGAACCCAAAACTTTCAAAACGTTTTGAAAAATTTATGCACAACAAATTTGAAATGTCAATGATGGGGGAGCTAAAATTCTTTTTAGGCCTCCAGAAATATCAATCCCCACGTGGTATCTTTATTAACCAAGCTAAGTACGCTCAAGAGATACTTAAAAAGCATGGTATGCAATCATGTGCTCGCGTTGGTACACCATTGTCGACCATATCCCTAGACGCTGACTTGTACTCATATCCCGTAGATCAAACGCGATATCGTAGTATGATCGGGTCTCTTATGTACCTTACCACCAGCAGGCCTAATATTTATCATGCCACATGCTATTGTGCTTGATATCAAGCCAGACCCACTCAAAAGCACCTCAAGGAGGTTAAACGGATCTTTCGGTACCTTAAGAATACCATTCACATGGGACTCTGGTACCCGAGGGAAACCGGTTTTCATTCAACAGCTTTTTCAGATTCTGATCACGCAGGTTGCCTTGATAGTCGAAAAAGAACTTCTGGTAGCGTACAATTTCTAGGGGAAGACAAGCTTGTGAGTTGGTCGTCAAAGAAGCAGGATTGCACTTCGCTCTCATCAGCTGAAACAGAATATGTGGCTCTATCCGCGTGTTGTGCTCAAGTCCTCTAGATGAGAACTCAACTCACGGATTGTGGCTTCCAATTTGATAAAATACCTATGTATTGTGACTCAAAGTCGGCCATAGCCATCTCTTGCAATCCAGTTCAGCACTCCCGTAGAAAGCACATCGCAGTCAGATATCACTTCATCAAGGAATAAGTGGAACGTGGTATCGTGGATTATACTTTGTCAGAACCGAGTACCAGATAGCAGACTTGTTTACTAAAGCCATATCCCAAAATAGGTTTCAGTATCTCGTTGGCTGTCTTGGTATAAAGTATATGACTCCAGAAGACTTGGAGGTTTTGGCAAATGAAGCTGCTTGATATTCTCTAATAACGACTTCTAAGCGCATCACAGCTTAGGACTCGGACCTCAACTAAGGAAAGTTTATCACGGACGATAACTTATCCTTCTAAACGAGAAATTAATATTTCTCGGTCATGAGCTTCTCATAAAAACATTCAAAGTTTTTAAGTTCATGAAAAACGACTTCTAAGTAAATAGCAACTTAGAACTCGCACTTCAATTTATGGAAAGTTTATCACGGATGATAACGTATCCTTCACAACGGGAAATTAATTTTTCTCGGTCATGAGCTAGTCACAAAACAATCAAAGTTTTGAGCTCATGAAAAGCAGACCCGAAAGGGAAGTGTACGTTTCAGTGCGCTTTCCCTAAGCAATAGAAGAGAAGTCTTCTATCATGATTATTTTAAAACCGTTGAACACAATTTTTCAAGAATTTCTCAAAAGGTTTTTCTAAATCTTTCAAAATTGTTGGTTCAACACCCCCTTCCTCATAATATGGTTTTTATACCTCAAAAATATCATATGTTATTTTGATCAATTTTGAGGGGGAGCGTTTTAAAATCAAGCCTTTAATGCTGTTGGGTACATCTCTGAAATTGTCATATTTTATGTATCCAACACATTCCGAAAATGATATTAAATCTGTCATATGTTATATATTATTATATCAGAAAAGGCATCTCAACTTCGTACCTCAACATATTTTGTGGTGTCATACTTCCAAAATTTTGTCTAATTTTTGTTTCAAGACACACATATATTGTTGAGGGGGAGCTACCCGACTTCAAGTGTTCCATGATTCATGCGTGCACACATGTTTCTCTCCCAATCGGTTTTCAGAAATTGTCATATTTAAATCAATTGGTATCTCTAATATGATTTTTTTATATTAGAGATAGGGGGAGAAAATGTGATTAAAATGTAATATATCACAACATGTGATCTTAAAGACTCGAGTGCAACTCTTTCCTTCACGTGCTAAACTATTTCGAATATCGATGCATGTGTGTAGGGGGAGCTTTTCAGAAATGTAAAACTTTCAAAGTGTTAAAAGTTTTGATTTTTATCAAGCACTTTGAATGTTTTTCAATGGTTTATGGTTATGATCTATACGCAAAACAACCTATTATCCACGACGGAACGTTGGAGTCAAAAGGTGGTTTAGGATAGGAAACTAAGTCCTATGATTCAACTAGAACTGGAGGGATTTACCCAAGGACATTCCATAGCTAGAAATAGTTGTCTTTAGGAAAGATGGAGTTGAATAAAGCTGAATGCGGACCAATTACTTAAGTTATCACTGGAACAATCACAACAAGGTGCTAGTGATGATGTGTTGGTAAGCATTGAAGGAGTTGAATATTCTATGCAATCTAGGCAGAAATCGGGTCAATACATCTATTGAAGACAAGTCGTCATGGACCCAGTGATGCAATGCACAACCCTTCCCCAGCCATTCGAGTTTCTCTCAAAAGAAACTTGTCTCATTGTCACGGAGATCATCACGTATCTATTGACTTTCTCACTTCGAGTTAGTTAATATTGAAAAGGTGGCAGTCTGCTCCAGCCTCTGATTACCAATATGCACTTATTGAGTCTAGAGCCAAACGAGATCTATCTATCATCTCATTAGGACACCATCGAGTCCTCCGCATTATCCTTGTGATATTTCCAGAACATTTGAGTGATACGATTCACAATGAAAATGGAAATCCTGCTTGAGCCAGCATCAAACAAGCTCATGATAGGTAACTTGTGCGATTCTACACGAATCAAACTTGTGAGAACTGGAAAGCAACTAAGTTTGGATTCTTAATTGATTCAAACTTGATTCCAGGTTTCTTCGCAAAATCCGTGTGATCTTGCCAGAACATTCAGAGTGACACTCTTCAGTGTTCACAATGACGAATGGAAATCCTTCCAGTGTTAACCTCAAACAACACTGCGGTAGGTAACTCGCAATATTCATTATGAATCGAGCTTGTGACAAACTGGAAAGCAACAATGGTGCGATTCTTATAGAATCAAACTTGTTCCAGGAATTCTGAATTGACGACTCTAATCATACGGATAATTTATCCTTATGATTCACTCTTTACATTCGTAGTCTGCTTTGAGACGGTCGAGTAAAGAGAACTGGCTACTACCGCGGGAAACCCTGTCAAGGAGGTTCTTAATCGAATCTACCCTATCACAGGTACGATATCAAATACCGTCTAACGGTCTTCACCGACCGGAGGTAAAACGCTATCGAATTAGGGTGAAATGTTCAAAGCCATTTTATCCGTGTCTATATATGTTGCTGCATATCAAGATGGTGACGTAGCTGTGCACTAACCGAAGTCGTCTTCACATATTCATACTAAAATTTAAAGTCTTCCGCAACTCTGATGAATATTTGAAGGACTAACTACAACTATATTTGTATGAGAGATAGTTAGCCTTTCGAAATCAACAAAGTATGAATATGTTGATTCAGTAGTCACAAGAGCATAAGATGGCGATAATCAAGATACTTAAGAATGTAAGAATGTAATAGGTCATCTTGTCGCAATAGCACAAGATGAAAACTATCAAGGATAGACTAAAGATCTCAAGCACTCAAAGTCAAAATACAAAGACTCAAGATAAAGATCACAAGGCATGAAGGAACAAAACCGTTACAAACAAGATCAAGACAAAGTAACAAGACCTAAGAAGGAAGATCACTTCCACAAGAATGTATTCACTCAATCATCTTATGCATTTTAAAGATGACCGATACATTGGGGGAGATTGTTAGCCCTATATTTTATATAGTCGAACAATAATGTAATAGGTCAT
Organism: Glebionis coronaria; assembly: GCA_025667525.1. Classification (NCBI taxonomy): domain Eukaryota; kingdom Viridiplantae; phylum Streptophyta; class Magnoliopsida; order Asterales; family Asteraceae; genus Glebionis; species Glebionis coronaria. The sequence goes on along the minus strand of CM046882.1, from coordinate 481,922,348 downwards.
CTTAGTCGTTAAAGGTCTTGTATTGTAATAGGTTAGTCGGGAAAACCGGGCTTAGACTTTAAGATAATATTGTATAGGGCTCTAAGCCCAAGACAAGCCAATCCCGGCCCATGGAAACAAACCCACGGCCTATGGAAAGCCCATGTGGTTCGTGGGTATATATACCCTCTTCCATGTGTGGAAGATGGTGTTGGTTCATTTCTTTTCACATAGTAAAAGTGTAAACCTTCCACCAATTCTCTATAGTCTCTCTCTCTACATTTCTTCTCTTTCTCTCTCTAGAATCTTGTGTTATGAATTAAAGTGGGATTAACAATCACTTATTGGGAAGACTTTAATTTTAATAAGTCTCACAATTAAGATGAATTAAGGATTGAACTCACTCGTTAAGTGAAAACAAAGGAAAATAAACACTCCTTGAGTGGTGTTGATCACATAAACAACTGTCACCTCAACATAATTTCAGTTGTGTTTCTTTAAGACCACGCCACAACTAAATATGATAGTAAGAAGATCGCAAGCACAACAAAAAGTAACCTTACACAAATAATTAAATAACAATAGCACACACAAACTAAACAATTTGCTCGATTTCTTGACAGAGCGTAACAATTGAAATAAAAAATGAGAAGCGTTTCTTTTTTCATGTGTACTTGGAGGGACGCGTTCAAACGGTGGTGACTTTGACCGACCGTAAAAGTGATCATGCTTTACACTCGATTCATGTTTTCTTTGTGAGATGTCTCAATTTAATTGTCTATTATTAAAAATAGATGGAAAAAGTTAAATCAAGTATGGCCAAAATGCATGTTTTGTTTTAAACGTTATGAAAGTGCAAGAATCATCCATATTTGAAAACTTTAATGCAAATATCGTCCTTAATGGAGATATTGTTTGGGACGAAACACGCAAAATGGCCAAAACATTTTAGACGAAACATGTAAGATATAAAAAATTCAAGGATGAAAATTTGCAAAATAGTTTGATTTTAAGACGATATCAACACTTTCAAAATATTTGAGACAAAACCTGTAAAATAACCAAACTTCAGAAACGATTTATGCAATTCTCTATTAAAAAATAGTAGTAATTGATTAGTATAATTAATAATTTTTTTAATCATATATTTTTTAGAGTTTTTTCTCATCCTAATAAATGTTTCATTATATCAAATAAAATTACAAAAATCTCACATAACGTATAGTCAGAAATAACAACACATTGTTCTTAGAACCTAGAAAGCCCGAAGCTGTATAAATATCAAACGTTTGTCAAAACAAACCATCATCATTGCATGCTTTTCATCCTTCGATTCTTCTTGACCCTTGTTCGTCTTCACTGACATCTATCCTTTGACTATTCCTTTTAAAAAACATAACTCGTGTTCTTGACTTGATACTTTAATGGGTCCCAGTAGAAGGTCAACAACATTAAAAAGGAAGGCTGCTGTTGCTGCTGCCACCACATCCACTCTGCCGCTACCTCAACCTCACCTTTCAGATTGGTGGCTTCAGTTTTCCAATAAGTTTCATGGTATGCTTTTGTGGCTATCATTCAGTATCGTATAATATCTTACTTGTGTAGAATGTGATTTGATTCATAATCAATGTTGCTACGTCTCAACCTTCTCATACAACGGTATTGGAGCTCATAACCCAAGGAATACGTTACCTTTTTTTAATCAGTGTTGCTGGTTTGCTGCATATAATAATACATGTGGTGGTTCTGTGTATTATACTAATGTTGTTAAATATTAATGTTGTGTTTCCTATGTCATTCATGTTTGTTTAGCATGAAAGTGTTTGATAGATCTTCAAAGTTCTAACCAAGAAATTGTTTAAACTTTGACTCTTTAACATAGATCGATTTTGGTTGGAATTATAATGCTACATAGATTAGATGCAAATACTTCCGGGCCTTCGTTAAGGGACATAAAAATCGATCATGGTGCATGAAGGCTTAATGCTTGACTCGATTTGGGTAACTTTTGCAAATATGATGTCTCTTTGACTTGAACCATGACCTTATCACAGGATTCAACGATTGGCCTAAAGTTAAAATAGCAAAGCACAGATTCAATCTAGCTGACCACATTCTCACGCTTCTTCTTTTTTTTGCTTTGGAAACTAGTTTGTCGGTTTGTCCCAATCCTAGTAGTCGATACATAGGTTCAAGTTCCTTACGAAATCAAGTGAGTCAGTTAGTTGCTTGTTTTGAGAACAATTAAATGTAATTTTCTTAGCTTACAAATGCTGCTAGAACACCAACACTGACCATGATTTGCACGAAAGGGAACCACAGGTTTAAACATATGATCAGTGTAAAATCTTATGGTACATTCTTAGCCTGATGAATTTTTTTGTAATTGCATAATTTAGGGATAAGTCTTCGTTGATGCAAACCTAAAGAATTACTAACAGCTTAGTCTAATGGTATATAACATCCTAAATGACCCTATGCTATTCAGAAGTTCAACTACATACAGATAACAATAATGTAGCACTAGGTTTGAATCTTCAGAGTGAAAGCTTGACTTTTTTTGACCGCACAGTCACAGCCGTTGGAGTATCATGTTATGAGACTATTGCTTATGATTATATCAGTAGTCAGTACCATATTCTGTAACTCGTTTGTTTGCTCAGTATCATTAAAAAAGTTCGTATATTTCTTTGTTCTAGAGTCGAAACTTGATAGATCTTATCGTTTCCTAATGTCGTTAAATATCTCCATAAACCCTAATCAAAATCTTTTCTCAGGGTGTTTAACTGATTCACAAAGCTTTGAGTCCATATTCAAGATGTCAATGAAGACATTTGATTATATATGTTCACTTGTTAAAGAAGAAATGTTGGCCAATAGTTCAAAGCTCGTTGACCTTGATGGCAACCGGCTGGGCCTCTATGATATGGTTGTTATTGTTCTAACACGGTTAGGGTCCGGAGAGTCTCAAATTTCAATCGGGAGCTCACTTAACCTAACCAAAACCGTAGTAGCTCAGCTAACTAAACGCTTTGTAGACGCCTTGAAGGAAAAAGGACTCCACCATATCTACTGGCCTTCAACTGAACACGAGATGGATGACTTAAAACATCAATTCGAAAAGATCGGGGGCCTTCCAAATTGTTGTGGAGCAATTGACACCACACACATTTTGATGTCTCTCGTCACTGCTGACCAGTCAGCCAATGTGTGGTGCGACCGAGAGAAAAACCATAGCATGACATTACAAGCAATTGTGGGCCCAGATTTGAGGTTCCGTGACATCAACGTAGGATGTCCAGGTCGCTGCAGTGATGATTATATCCTTAAAGAGTCGAAGTTCTTTGAAATATGCAACAGATGTGAAAGGTTAAATGGGAAACGCAAAAAGTTATCCGAAGGAAATGAAATACAAGAATATATTGTTGGTAGTACAGGGCTACCGTTGCTAACCTGGTTGCTAACTCCCTATCGGGGAAATGAACTTAGTGATTCTGAAGTGAAGTTTAATGAAAGGTTGTTGAAAACGCAAAAGGTAGCGGAAGAAGCATTCGTGAAGCTGAAAGAGAATTGGAAGATAATTAAAGGAGTCTTGTGGAGGCCTAATAAAGACAGACTACCTTTGATTATTCTTGCTTGCTGCATTTTGCATAATATACTCATTGATATGAAGGATGAAGTTCAAGAAAAGCTCGTGTTTTCTGGCTGCCATGATTTGGATTATCGGCCAGTGGTTTGTAAGTCAGATGGTGATCAGAATGGTTTGATTATGAGGGATAAGATTTCCGTGTATCTATCTAGAAGCTCGACGCAATAACTTTTTTAGTTTCCGTGTTTTTTTATGTCTTTTTTTCTTCTTATATTAAACTACAAATGGGGCGCAACAGTGAGTTTAATGCAGTAAAAGTTTTGATCAGTGTCATTCTATTTGCAGCTTGATTCTTGAATTTTATATCTCATTCACTTGTTTATGTTTTCCTTTTAAATTGTCATGAAGCTTACGCATATAAAGCGATAACATAACTTAAACGGAAAGAATTCACAAGATCTAATAAGCTGCCTGAAGCCATAATGTAGAAGCCATAATGTATCTGCTTATTTGGCTAGAAAACAAGCCTTATTGATAATTTAACAAATAGTGGAGATCACTGTTCTCTACTCTAACAAAAACATCGAATCGTCAGTTTAAGAATAGGATTAGCAAAGTTTCTTCGATAGCTGAACAATTTCTTAGCTTATTTTTGCTCCTTATATGTGACACCCAAAAAGAAATGTGCTCGTTGCCTCGAGACAACGTCGTTTTGTAGTGTCACTTGAACCATACACAGTTGGATTAACTTACATACGGACCGAGAACTTGCAAGTCAACGATCAAGTTACACGTCTGTTCGATCAGGAGTCGTCTACTGTGTTTGCTCGTCGATCTTAGGGTGATTTTGACTTGGCCCTCACGAGTTTAACAAGTATGAACACATGTATTAACATTTTCCCATAACATAACAATACATTCTTTGATGTATAATGTATTTTATTTTATCTTTTTTGTAGATTGTCATCCGGTGTTGCAAAAATCGTCCTAAGCGTTCGATTAATTTTCGTTTTAGCGCTAGACGCTCATTAACCGTTTTGATTCTCACTAATCGTCCTTATTAATCATTTTTATCAAAAAAATCGATTAACATACCGATTTGTCGGATAAAAATACGTGAATATACCGATTTATCAGATAAAAACCGGCCAAATTGAGCATAAATTGGTCAAATCAGAGAAAAATCGGCTAAATCAACCAACTCGGTTACAAATTCCGCCAAATCATGCATAATTCGGTCAAATCTGAAAACAATATACTAAATCAGCCAAATTAAGCATATATATCAAGATTTAATAACTCATATATAAAATTCCAATTCGATTAATCCTGGCTAACCAATTAATTGTTAAGCATTAACCGTCCCGCTCAGCTAGTGCCTAGCGATTTTTGCAATCGATATATTTATCAATGGACCTCGTTGATGCAGTAGTGGGCTGCTATTTAAGGCAATACGGCATGAAAGGAAACAGCCCAAATTCGAATATGACTGTTGTTGCCCATCGGGTATTTATTTACTTTTATTTTTCTCAAACTTTTTTAAATCCTGAATTAGTCCACGTAACTGCCACCTTCATGTTTCGAGGAAATAGCGTGTGTTTCGGCTATGTTTGGCAAGAGTTTTTTTAAAGATTTTTCAGAGCTGTTAGCTTTTTTGTTAAAAAAATAATCTAATAGTTCTGTTTGTTACAACAATTTTTAAGAGCTGTTAGCTTTTTATTTTCACCAAGTAGCTCTTAAATAAAAAGCTGTCTGCTACAGCTTTTTAATTTGTCAAGAGCTGTTAAAGCCGTATATTACTGATATACCTTCCAATCATATTATAATTTATTTAAATATGTCATTTTAAGTCATTTTACATTTAGTTTTTACATAATATACCAAACACTTCTATTAAAAATAGAGCTTTTTTAGTAAACAGCTTACAGCTAACAGCTTACAGTTAACAGCTTACAGCTTACAGTTAACAGCTTACAGCTTACAGCTAATTTTACCAAACATAACCGAAAGGCATGACCGTGTTTCCATTATCATGTAACCAGGCTCTCGAAATCAAGCAATTTAAAATCATAGCATGATAATTACTGATAAGTTAATGACATGTAAACTACTGATCAGGCAATTTAAAATCATAAGTGGACATATAAGACCATAACACGCTAGTATCACATGTTTTGGTACGAGCTTTTTTTCTTTTTAGATTTGTATCGTGCATGTATGAGTTTTTACCAATCAAATTTATTTTAGTTTAGTATGTGAATATATAATTGTAAGGGTTTTTTTATCTTTTGACTTAAGACATATGATAAACAGTGGCAGATCCATGATAATAAACTATATGTGGCACGGATTTTTTTTTTGTTCTCTTTACGTGTAGTTCTCAATATTAGATTCTGAGGAATGGTGTATAACGATCTTTTTTTGTATGATATAGTTTTCTTTATTCGAGTTATTTGAAATTAATAAACAAATTTTATGAAAAGTTTATACCTACTAGTGCATAAACTTAGAAAAACAAATCTTTTAAAACATTACGTCTATTACATAAAACTACTCTCTTAAGAACTTTGACGTTTGTGATTTTTCTTATCAACAAATCTCAATATGCTTCTATAAGACAAACCCATATACTACAAAGACATATGTACGCAAGTGTGCTACTATATTAATTATTTTACTAAATTTATTCTTTTATCTTCTTCAATCTCTAATCCAATGTATCTTTTATCATTTTCTTTAGAAATTAAAACATAACATCAAGACGTTTTTACTTTTATTTATGTTCAGGTTTGTGAGCACCTCTGATCTAAGTGTAGCACTTTCGCAAAACAACCATTTTTTACATAAAAATTACACTTAGCCGGCTTAAGTTATGTGTGGCACGTGCCACATGTGGCTCACACGTAGATCCGCCCCTATGATAAAAGAGTCTAAAATACATTAAAAGTACACAATGTTTCATAAAAAATACACAAATACCTTTAAATATGAATCTATGTGTACTTTTCTGTGAAACTCTGTGTACTTTTTACCTTCTTATTATGCGATCTTACGATCACAAGATCGAAAAATCTTAATTGTAGAGTAGCACGGTTGTCTTTGTTCTTTGTTAAAAAAAAGATAACCCAGTTAACTATCACGTTTGACTTTTACAATACAAGTACAGTGATAATCCCATGAGGTTTTTACATAAATGTTTTTTATCATGTATTAATATCGAATTAAAGAGCGTTGTACAAATTTGCTACTGTATTACTTTTTTTTTAATTATATCATTTTCATAATTTATATTCAATTTATATTTTTAAAACTTAGTCACATCAAAAATGCTTCGAAATCACCTCCTAAATAAAGCTGGAAAACTACTTTTGATATCTCAAGATATAAAAGCATACGCAATGGTCACTTTTTAAAGACTTGACACTATTTCACCAAGTCTTTAATATGAATTTTTGCATTGGAGATGATGGCTTGAAGTACTAAAGACTTGGTATATATCAAGTGTTTGAAGCAAAGATTTGACACACTTTTTATTCATTAAAAACTCACTACCAAACTTTTAATTTCAATGAGGGTTAAGTCCATATATTAGCAATATAATTTCCAACTTTTACACATCCAGATAATCAATTCAAAATATTACTAATATGAGTATTACACTTTAATTTTTTTTTGGAGATATAGGTAACATGACCGTCTATAGCCAGTTGCAACTAAAAATTTACCTACACGTCATTTATCTTTTGTTTTATTGTGACATGGAAATACCAAGTAGGATGCTGATGTGCTAAAGTCAAATACCTGTTTCTTAAAGTCAAACTTCACACTCTTTCTTCACTGTGTTTCTTGTTTGCCATCAACAAATTCTTTTATTTCTCATTCTTTAACATAAATTCATATATTTTCATTATCAGATCTTCAAATCAAAATATAAAAAACTAAAAGCACATATTAAATTGGTTCATTCGTATACTCGTATTTCTTGAAATCTTCCCTCGTCGTAGCACACACCGACACGACACTTCCGGCCAGATCTACGTCGTCGCCATCATAATAGTCATTCAATAACATCTATCGTTGTTGCACCACCGCCATCAGAATAATGATTGTATTTTGGTTCGATTTTATTTTATGAAAATGACAATAGCAAATACAACCTACCCGAGAGATCTTGAAACTAAAACCTTGTATGTTCTTTGTGGGTTTGTAAGATTAGTGTGATATACGACTTGAGGAAGTGAGACATCCAAAAAGTGTATCCTTTGTTCTGTTTAAGAAGAAACAAATGATGATGTGTGGCTGTTTTTGGTTTCATGGCTTAGACATTAGTAATGATTCCTAATTAAGTGAATGTTGTTGTATGTTTAAGGTAATTGTGTTTGAAGAGTTTAGTAAAACTGTGAAAGTTTTAGGATCGGAAACGTTATGAAATCACATATGGATTAGATTTTATTTAGGTAAATGAAGATGGAAGTATGTGGTAGGGAAGAAAGGTGCACGTGTAATATAAAATTTAATAATTTATCTAGTTGTAAAATTAGCAGGTCATAATACCTATATTTCAAAAAATTAGTAGGTTTCAATCATCATATTAAAAATATATTGTATTAGTTACCTAGATGTGTAAAAGTTAAATAGTAAGTTGCTAATATATGGACTTAACCCTTCCAATGACTTGATAGTTTTGTAATAGCTTTTTGCATTGGAGAGTAAGTTTAAAAACAAAACTTTTTGTAAAAAAAATTGAATGGAGCATTTGTGTAATAAATATGTCAAGTATTTTAAAAAACTTATGCAATGCATATGCTCTTAATCTTATTTTTTTCATCGATACTCGTACTATAAGGCTGAAATATTGCATTATGACACTGTTCTATGGTATCAGCCGTTATCAGACCTTGAGTTATAGGTCACGACATTGTACAAGTCAAATTATTAGACACTTTTTTCTTTTCTTTTCTATTTGTATTTTGTTTTAAAGATCATTGTACTTAAAGGTGTCTTATAATAGAAGGAAGGTGTTTTTAAATTTATATATATATATATATATATATATATATATATATATATATATATATATATATATATATATATATATATATATATATATATATATATATATATATATATATATATATATATATATAGTGTAACTTTATTTACAGAACCCATCTTAGTGACAGAACTTGCAGAACTCTTGTTTTTGAAGGCAAACATGTATGTTTGAAGGAGTACATGTATGTTTTTAGAAAATATATGTATTTGCGAAGCATAGTTGAAGTTCTTTTTGTAAAAATTAAATAAAATTAAAAAAAAGATATCCAAAAACATACATATTTGAGGGCGTGCATGCATGTATGTGCACGCATTCAAAAATATACATTTTGAAAGCGCGCATGCATGTATGTGCACCGATATAAAAAACATACATGTTCGCTTTCATAAACATATATGTAAGCCTTCAAACATACATGTTTGCCTTCAAAAACAAGAGTTCTGCAAGTTCTGTAACTAAGATGGGTTCTGTAAATAAAGTCCCCCTATATATATATATATATATATATATATATATATATATATATATATATATATATATATATATATATATATATATATATATATATATATATATATATATATATATATATATATATATATATATATATATATATATATATATATATATATATATATACATATATATATATATATATTTTGAGTTACAAGGAAAAAAACAGAAGTGATAGCACCTTTTGCTACAAGGATTTTGCAAAAGCCTCAAATATAAAAGGTTTCAATTAACTATGGTGTTTTTGGAGAGGTTTGTGACAATTCGTAAATTTGAACCCATTGTTATTCTCAAATAATAATATAATTATCGCTACATTTAAAAAAAAACATTGTTATATATAAAAAGAAAGGTAATCTACAACCAACAAATTATATTATCACCGGTAATATATACAACGGACTATTTGAGAACATAAAAATCATATAGATGTCAATAGTTTCGCGTTTAATTATTTACTATAAAGTAGAAAATAATTATTGTGCTATCTAAAAATAATTATCAACTCTAATCGGAGGCCATCCAACTAAAAGCAAATGTGTTTTATTTGTGTTACGTGTAATGAATCATTTTGAGTTTATAGTTCATATAAATGTCAATAATAGTTTATTTTAATAGTTTACATAAACTATCGAATTTACCGTTAATTATTAATAGGAAGTTATCTAAACGTTTTCAACTCACACTTTCTTCAAAATAATATATGACGGGCTATAAAAGTCCATAAATCATATATTTGCCACATTTAAATTATTTTTAAGGTTTCAAATAATTTATAGAGGCAATCATATGTTATTTATTATTTAATTATAAAATATCGTTTTTATGGAAAAATAATCACGAAAATGTCTAAATTAATTTTATCAACTTGAAACTAATAAAATTAACTTTTAAACATCATAATTAATCATATGAGATTAATTAAATTATTAAAGTGACTAAAAATAAGCCCGTAGTTAATTTTAAAAGTCCGTAAGTATTTTTAAAAGCCCATAAACCAAAATAAACCCAACTAATTATTCATAAAGCTAAATTAGCCCAAGAATAATACTACTTAGGAAAAATTTCATGGGTTTAGTCCTTAGTAACCCTTAATACGTTTTGTAGAAGCTAGAAAATATGTAATATGTTTTCGATAATTAAGAAATAATTATAAAAACTTATGAAGAAAATATTTGACTTACCTAAACTATAAATCCTTGTTTCTTGGAGTTAAAATTCATCCTATATCCAATCATAAACCCCACCAACGATTATTTTCTTACAAAATCTCCTAAAAGTCGATTTCCTATAATCAATATACTATTCTATCTATCTTTTTCACAGTTGCTTCATGGTAGCCTTATATTATGATTTCCTAGCATTATTGGAAAGCTTAGGATAGTTCAAGTAGTTTATAATGGTTAATACTAGTTCTAGTATTCCCATTCCAAAATTCTTCCAAAAACCATAAGTCGATCTTGTTTTTCTACCTTGTTTTATGCCGTCCTTCACCACCACCCAAAACCACCATTACCACCAGCTCTAGTACTCCTAAATACTTCTAAACACTTGTAATATAACCCTACAAACAGCCCCTAAGATTTGAACCCTTGAATCCTCTTAAAACCGAAAGCCTAATTCAAAATTATTGTTTTGTTCTTTCTTGCAACCGATCCTAAACACCACCATAAGAACCCTTTTGGAATCCTTTTCCACCACCAAAATCCTGAACTTTAAGTACCCTAAAACCCTCTATAACAGATCCGAAGATCGAGCCTTAAATCTCTTTAAAAACCAAAACCGTAAGCTTGAAATCTAGGGTTTTCCTGAAACCCTAACTTTGATTTTCTTACTTGCTGTTTCCCTAGTTTTTACTCTCCATCAACTAAGCCTATATTTCCAGTCCAACAAGTGACCAGGAGGTCGAGATTTTAGTGCCATAAGAAGTCGGGTTCTTGCTTTAAAGTTCTAACATAGCCGAGACACACAATTAGGCATTCTAGGGCTTGATTTCATTTAAATCACCAAACCATGGTAAGTAGGGTGTAATTTTGGTTTTATATAGCTCCTACTATAGTATAAACCCCGACCAAGTAATGGCTAAAGTTGAAAAGTAACGCACAAATCGCTAAATGGTTAAAAATGAGCCATAACGGGACGTACGGGTAAAAACCGTGTCATAATTTTGCTTAACTTGATTATGAACTGAATTTTCGTGTTTCCTACTGTTAAATGATGTTATTAATTAGTTTATGTTAGTTAAACTCAGTATGTAATGTTATTTGATCAAGTGGTAAAAGTAGCCGAAACTCTCGTTGCTAAACTAGCTTAAAAACGCCCAAACTTTTGTTATAATCAACCATCCAATGTTGGTCACAAAATTTTTACTCTAAATATTCATTTTTCATTTTTCATAAGTTTTACAATGCTCTTTGAACCAAGTAAAAACACCTAAAAATGAATTGGTTATCACACTTTTAATTTTATGATTTTATGCGAAATTAATGAAATCGTATGCATGTATAATGGTAAACTTTAGAACACTTAGAATGTCACTAATATGAATTTCTTAATGAAATGATAAGATTATTATATGAATCAATCTCTTCAAAAAAAAATCATGGTAGAAGGATTAAAAACGAGTTTACAATTAATCAATGATTACTACACGTAAAAACGACGTTTTTAAGAAAATATGATTATATTTTATAACTCATGAAATTGTTAAATGAAATTTCATGCTAAACTGGTAAATTTTATATTTCATATTATTTTTCTAAATAATGACATACCTTTATAATAATTAAAGTGATTAAGAAATAAATATGAAAGCTGAAACCGTAAAACCTGAATTTTTACTTATTAAAACCTACATAAAATTTAACTGTTAAGTTATTAGCAAAATTCAATAAATTTAAATTACTTTTTACATAATATCAACATATCAATGATTTTATAATGCATAAACATGAAAATATAAAACGATAATAATTGATGAAACCCTAGTTTAAAAAGACAAAACCCGACTCTAAATAATTAAATTAACTAATAGCCGAAAACGTTTTATAAAACTTTAGTCGTTATTATTCTAATCTAAAGCACCAACTAAGAAAGGGTTTATACATGTACATTATATTAATATTACACATGGTTTAAATGAACATTATTGTTATTAGGTTACCGGTAAAATTCTACTTTATCCCGCGACAGTCTACTATCAACAAGGTGAGTTCTCTAGCCCCTATCATAAATTTATTTTATCAAAATGTGAGTTTATAGCGCCACTCTTAAATTAGTTTATCAAATTGTGAGTTTTCTAGCCCTTTCTTAAATTGTTTTATCAAACTGTGAGTTACTAGCCACTGTATCTTTTGAATTGTTCTATCATCTTTTGGGGTGAGAACATTGCTTGACTTATAACGCAAGAACTATTCTTTACTAGTTGATCTAAGTCCCGAACATAACCCAAATGAGAACTACCCACGAATAATGAACCGTTAGTCACCTAGCTATGTTACAACGAAGTGAGCGCGGATGTTATAGATAGATCTATCGGAGTTGACACTCCTATCTACTTTGAATGGGTGTGTTCAAGTAAATACAGTTTCATTTGAAGACGACGGGTGACTTGGGTTAGTCACTGATTGCAGTGTTTTACCACACCTTTAGGAAAATGAGGTAAATAGGGAAAGTATTAAATACGACGGTTTAGGAAAACCGTGTACTAATGACCCAATGAAGTTCAAGTTCGTTTCCCAAGGAGGTATATGTGTGTGAGTAATTCGTAATTGGTTTGAGATTAATATTGGTTAGAAGGGGATGAGAAAAGAGGATGACGAAGACGTGAAATTAATTACTACTACGACTACACGTAAAACCGTGAAATGAGTAAAAATAAAAATTAATTCTAAAAATTACCAAAAATTCACCAAAAATCAAAATAAATAAACTCAGAGTTTACCAAGGATCAAAACTTTTTCAAACCTTTTAATTAATTAAATATTAATTTTTAAATGCTAATTAAAACCCTAAAAATTCAAATTAATTATCAAAAATCCCAAATAAAGATTCTTCAATTGGTAAACCTCTAAAGTGACCTAAAAAGATAAAAAACTATTTTTATAAATTTTTAAACTAATAAAAACTATTTAAAATGATTTAAAGACTATTAAAACTTAAAATAATTATAAAAATTAATCTAAAGATGATAAAATTAATCTAAGAGTTGCAAAAATCCTATTTTAATGTATTTAAGCTAAGAAAAATATAAAAAGTGCAAAAATGTGAAATTTGAAAAATAATAATAAAATAATATTAAAATATTATTAAAAATCCAAAAATTAGAAAAAAATTCTAAAAAATTGCAAACTAGTTTATTTTAACCTAAATAAACAGAAAATGAAAGTGAAATGACCAGAATACCCCTATTGGGTCCTCAAATGGGCCAAAACCCAAAACAGTCAACACAAATGGGCTTAATGGGCCCAAAAAGTCAAACTTGGCCCAATTGATTTGGAAAAGCCCTATCTGACTTAAAATTCAATTCTAAACACAAAACTCTGAAGGTCCAAAAGCTGAAAGTGAGCTTATCATAGCTTAATGAACAAACAGCTTATTCTTATTGGGCCAATAAGCCCATTAAGCAATAAGTCAATGCCATAAGCTCTAATTTGACACACAACCTTCTTTTGGGATACTAAAGAGATCTGTAAAAAGAAATTTTGAAAAAGCACACTCAATAAGCAAGAAATAAGCAAAGTACAAATCCACTAAAAGAAAAAATAGTCGGGTTCTAGTTCTAGGGCATCTCAGGACTTGATTCAACTTGCAAAATGTTACAAATGACTTCAATAAGCCAAAACAATCAGCTAAAATCCAATAAGCAAAACCAATAAGCTGGAATAAGCCAATAAGCACTTATGAAAAAGTCAATTAAGTTGGTTTTCTAGTCAAACCCTAAAGTCAACCCACCAAATGCTCCAGTATGAACAAATGGGTCAAATAATGAGCACCTATTACAAAATCCAAGTTGTTGCTGGTTAAAATAAGCTAGAATAGCTTATTGATAAGTTGAACACAAAATTACATTAGCAGGGGGAACTTTCAGTAGGAACTGGTTCCCACTGCCTTGACTATTTGACTTGGCTTTTTAGAGAGATTCTATATGTTTTATTGGAAGACAAGGGCACCCAAGTGATCAGTTAATCACAAGGAGTCACAATCAAGCACAAAAACACACTTCAGTATCACCAATTAGCACAGAAAAATCAAACAATGCTCAAATCTAGCACATACATGGATTTTAAGCAGTTATGAACACTTAAGCAGTTTTAAGCTAGAATAAGCACTCCAAATTCAACCAGATGCATACACAAGCTATGTAAACTGTTATTAAGCACAAACAAACTTAAATCAATCACCGAATCAAAGTATGGAACAAGATCAAAGCAAATTAAACTTGCTGATATGAATTTCAAGAACAATAGCACACTTTGCTGATATAAATGACCAAAGATCCAAATTCAACACTCAAATCCTACTTCCATGATGTAACTAACTAGGTTTAATCACTTGTTAACCTTAGTCTATGATTAAAACTAGGTGTCCCTTAAACCACAGTCAATTTCAACAAGTATACAAGATTTAGAGCCTATTTTAGGATCTAGGTGTTTATATGCTTAAAGCTTGCAGGTAAATATCACTTAGCACTTATGAGATATGTTCCAACACAAAGCACCACAAAGCACAGCCTCAAAATAACACAAATCCAAAACAGGTTGTTATCCCAAACAACCCTTAATCCATAACTTTTCAAAGCAACTTGTGATTTCAACTAATAACCTACTGATTTTATGATTCAAACACAATTCCTAGATGACTACTAACAGATTCAAACACAAAAATCACAACCATAAACACAAGAACACAAAATCAAAGCACAAAATCTAAAACAGGCAATATCATGAAATTTTTAGGGGAAACTTAAACAAGGGATTATACATGTCCTCCACAACATCCTAGGAGGACCAACTACGCTCCTTGGACCTTGTTCAACAACTAGAACAAGACCAAGGTTCTTCAAAAAGGAAGATCAAAACCTGCTGATGTTCAAAGTAGAACAAGCTTTTGATTATGATATTTCTTCAACATAAATGAGCAAACAACTCAACCAAGAGCTTAAAACTCTTCTCAGGCTTGGTGTCAACGAGCTTGAAGGAGCTTAAGGCTTTTGGCTAAGGGTTAGTTAGTACAAGAGAATAACCAAAACAGTAACAAGGATTTCAAGGTTTTTGAACCTTTGAAAACCTTATAAACATAGACGTGCCTTAACCACAAGATCAAGGAAGGTCTATAACATCAAATGGAACACAGATTTTAGCTATTCAAACACCAACTTTTTATTAACACAAAAGAGATTTCACAAATTTTAGGAAATTCAAATATTATTTAAATAAAAAGGAATTACAAAGATTATAGCCAAAATCTGGAACAAAGGGACTCTCACAGGTTGAGGTCTCCTTTTATAGGCAAATGCATACATAACACTATTCATAAACCCTAGATGTGAATTCCCAAAAGTGCCCTTGAAGTCTTCTAGATCTTTTGATGGAATGAGCTGTCCAAATGCATCATGGACGTTTATTTTAGCTTTGGGGTTAAGCTAAGAGTCTTGGCTGTTGATTTGGCCACGTCATTTGCATTGGGGAGTAAGTTGTGATGTGATAGGTGGAACAGGTTTGGGTGTGGGGTCCTTGGTGAGTGGAGAAGAGGGATTTTATTGTTGGGATAGGTTTAGAGTGAGGTGAATCAAACGTGTGCCAGGGTAATTGAAGTTTACCCTTTGTTTAAGTGGTGGGAATTATTGGGTTCATCATGGTGAACAGTGGTAACTTTTGATCCGAAATTGGGGGAAAGGTAAGTGTTTGGCGCAATATTCGTTTGAATGTTTGGAATTGGGAAAAAGCAGTCCTTGTTCTTTGGGAAAATATGTATAATAATATTTTCAGCCTTAAAAACGAATTCTCTTCACAAACAAACTTCCATTCTTCACACTTTTGCCACCAAACTTTTCCAAAAAGGTTCTAAGGGTTGTTTTTGTCATTTTTGGATATTTCAAGGGCTGGTTTTGGACACTCTTGATCTTCAAAGGTCTTCAATAGATGTTTGCCTTCATGAGGGACCATAATTGACAATGTTGAATAGTTGAGGGACTAATCTTGCCATTTCTTCAAAGTTGAAGGACCTTTTTGCAATTTTGACAAACTTAAGGGACCAAACTTGTAATTATGAATTAACAAGGGTTTTAAGTGTCATTTCTTCATTGTTTGAGGATCAATCTTGTATTTCTTCGAGTCTTAAGGGTAAATCTTGGATAATTCATGAACTAGGGCCCGGTTCTTTGTACGGCTTCGTTTCTCGTGTCCGTTTTTCTTGTTTCTTGTGATCTTTTGTCTTTTTCACGATATTCATACCTAAAACACACAAGTAAACAAATACAAGCATATATATGGTATTTTATGACATTTTAATGCATTTAAAGCCCGAAAAGAACGATGAGATCATGTATAAATGCCATCTCATCACTCCCCCATACTAAGCCATTGTCGTGCCCTCACGCAATGCTAGAATAAAGTATCTAAGCATCACCAACATTCAATTTTATTATCCTTTATTGAAAAGTAAAAAGACTTGCAACAATACTACGAAGATGTTTAAAGACATAATGTATGATTTTCATCACGAATGTGACTTTTAGGGTCAAAGAATAGAAACAAGTAAATGTCCCTTAGAGTAAATTTCGTCATTCTTGATTGTCATACATTTCATGCTAAGTGCAAAAATGAGATCATTGTTGGTACAAGTCACAATGCTAACACTACTCATACGTCCAAATTGTGTAATACTTTTTCTCCCCGCAATCCTAGTTATTATAAAAGGAAATGGGTTACTAGCATTTTTTAACTATTTGTCATGGATCACAAGTGATTCATATTGACTTATTTGAGTATTTATTAGTTCGAAAGTAAAGTAGCACGATTTAATCGATAGTTAGCCGAAGGACAAAATCTTTTAAAACGGCTTCTCGTGTATCTCCTTAAGTTCATATCTTGGCATAAATCTTTTCACGATTTGAGACCTTTCTCGGACCGATATTTGGCATGTACTTCATACTTTAAATCTTGGGAAGACGTTCTTGAAATTATGGTCTTCTCTTCATATTTTGGAATTTCTTCACTTGACGTTTTTGAGAGATTCTTCATATTAGGACCACGACTTCATCATTTTTCTTCAATTTTATTTTGGACTTTGATATACAACGATCCGCCTCCTTTTCGGACTTGGATATATTTATCCTCATACCTTGTAAGGGTCTTTTTGGATAGACTTTCTCCATGATCTTTAGGGGAGTAATTGCTTTTCGTCGTGTGTCTCGATCCTTCATATTGATTTTGGAATAATGATACTTCACATCATCTTGGATCTTTAGCAACAAAATAGAGCTCCTCATGCCTTGTTAGGGCCTTTTTGGATATTCACCAATCTTCGCGTCCCGCTTCAATAAGTTATGCCTTGGCTATAAACTCTATTCAACCCCGAGCAACTTTTAAACGATCTTGCGCTAGAGGCTAAGTAACCTTTCAAACCGTACGACCTTACTTATTGCAATTATTTTTATTCCTAATGCATTGATCTTATGGGAAGAAAAATCCACAATTAAAAACATATGAGTTTTTGAAAGAACATTTTCATGTTCTACGTTTAGCATGATCACTTGTCTAACTCTATCACTTCTCGTTCTTCACTATATTAAGACCTCTAATTAAAGAGACTCGTAAATACTTAGCCATGCAAGTCAAAATTAAGCCAAATTTGGATTAGCTTTCATTAAGACTATATCAAATCAAAGTTTTGGGTTTTCAAGCCACCTATAGGATCTTGCACTTTCTTGGACTTTTTCAAGTTTAGAGAATGCATTTTATAGTTCCCTTGATAAGTGACTTTCTAGGATCATTTATAGGAACTTGCGAAAAGTTCTTGTTCTTAACCCGAATGAGCTAAGACTTTCGCGTTTTAAAGTTCCCTATATAAAAGTCTAGCAAAACTTGAATTGAGCGGGTTAAGGAATGTAAATGGCTCCAAATGCACATCAAGTCAAAAATTATCTCTTATTCTACCCATCGGAAAATATACATTCGTGTCTTAAAAACACTTATGAAAACTAAGAAAATTTTTAAAATTTGGCCATTTTTAGCCTTATTAGCAACAAAATAAAACATTGAAAGTTGGAAAACGTGAGGGCGTAGCAAAGCAAGTATCTATTCACCCCCCATACTAAAAGTAAACATTGTCCTCAATGTTTCGAGTCTAAAGGTGGAGCACCCCCATACTAGAGACGAAGAATCGAATGCTTAGGATCTAGCATGGAAAGGGTGATCAACAATATATCTAAATCCGTTTATGAATTATGCTAAAAGATAATTGTTAGAACAATAAAGGATATGTCAATGGATTCGTGAAAAACTTCTTTAAGCAAACGATTGAGGCTCACGTAAACGAACACGAGAGTCTTCAATCGTAGATGATGATAATAATCTAGATAACACAATCACAAACAACCACGAGACAACGAGTTGGAAGGGCACAAATCCCCTCTCATTAGTTATTAGTAAGCATAAAAGGATAAGCATGGGATCTCCCCCACGAGGCACCTCGTTTTTGATTACCAAGTCATGAGCTCGAATCGATCCCCTCAATGCTAATTATCATTGGGGAAGGTGACTTGGTCGAGGTCAACCATTGAAGGAATTTCCCCACCAAAGTAGTGCTTAAGCCTATGTCCATTCACCTTGAAGTTAGGACCATCATCTTGAGCTAGCTCGATGGTCCCATAAGGAAACACTTGTGTAACGGTGAAAGGACCCGACCAACGAGATTTCAGTTTCCCGGAAAGTATCTTAAGTCTAGAGTTAAAAAGTAACACTTGATCACCAACGTTAAAAACCCGGTTTTTAATCTTTGCATCATGAAACTTTTTAGTCTTTTCTTTGAAAATCAATGAATTTTCATAAGCATTGCCTCTTAGTTCATCCAATACATTCATTTGTATTTTCCGGTGATCTCCCGCGGTCTTCAAGTCAAAGTTTGCATGCTTAAGGGCCCAATATGCCTTGTGTTCCAATTCAATAGGCAAATGAAAATTCTTCCCATACACTAACTAATAAGGAGTACAACCGATAGATGTCTAATAAGCGGTCCTAAAGACCCATAAAGCGTCATCGAGAATAACATTTCAAACACTTTCAAGATTACATTAAATGTATTGAATGCATAAGTTTGTAAAAGACTTGTGCATATAGGAGATTGGTATGCTGCTTTACACGATTGCAAAATGTGGGGTGTCATTTGGTTCGGCTTTCGGATTGTTCGGTTTATTCGGTTCAGGTTGGTCGGTTAATTTATTTTCCGAGTCAACTCAAAAACCAAACTGAACCGAATTAGATTTCAACCGAACTGAAAACCGAATTTGAATTCGGTTCGGTTCACAGGTCGACCCGAATTATCTGAATTTTCTAAAAAGTACATAATTATTTAAATATTTAAAAATAAATAAATTATTTCAAGCATAAAAATTGTATTTTTATATTAAGATTTAATATTAATAATTATTTTATATATAAAAATATATATAAAAACATATATATTTGTATAATTTCGGTTTTCGGGTCCGATTGCCGAACCCATATCCAACCCGAAAACCAAACTAGTAATTCGGTTCGGTTCGGTTATGACCCATAACCCGAATTATATTTTCGGTTCGGTTCTAATTCGGGTTTAGTTTGGTTCGATTTTCGTGGGTCAAATCCAAATAATAGACACCCAGCAAAATGTAAACAAGGCAAGAACAGTTATCTACACAAGGACTTGGTCCCTTACATAATTGATAAATATCCCTTCAAAGCAAGTACATACTGTATTTGTTTACATAATTGATAAAAAAAAAGTACTAAGCAATAACATATAATCTAGATTCAAATTGTGTTAAAACTTAAAACGGATTTGTTGATCTTGTTTTCTTTTGTTCATTGTGGACTTTTGGTTTGGTTTCTTCGTTTCAAATTTCCTACAAAAGCTCCATTTGTTTCGCTTGTCGGTTTGAGCTTTAATTGTGCTACAATAACTCGTGATAAATAACAAATGCTCAATGTCTCCGTTTTGAACATAAAAATGTCTCCTAGTACAGTGGTTGTTTAAGTCGGTAACATGAACACCAAAGTCACAGGCTTCATTAAATCTCCAATTCTCTGTTTTGACTTGTACTTAAAGTCCAAAAACTTATGGTTAACAATTGGGCCATGTAGGTGGAATTCTCAAAATATGAAAGCAATTTTTCCAAAGTAGAATGCGTTGAAACTTGAAAGTTATATTTCTACATGTAAAATCTCCCCTTTTTAGGGATTTGACTTACTTCCTTGCCCTTTTTCTTTTCTCTTTTCTCACAAGAATAAAGAAAAAGCACCTCTTTTTCATATGCTAAAATCTACATTTTTCTTATTCCCATTTCCATATTCTTCATTTATTGAATAATAAACTCTAAAGTATGTAAATCAACTCTAAAATATGCAAATAGATGACCTAATTAGTGAGAAATTGGAATCAAATCAAAACATTCATCTCACTAGTCAATTAAGTGTTCGTGGTGATGGAGTGATACTCCTGAGAGCAATCGGTATGCAGAGCTGGTGGCTCACGTTTTGGGCTATGGCTCAACAAAAAGTTTAGCACACGGTACTATATCTTGTGTCAAAATATCTTGCGTCGTAGCTATCAACTTTCGCGATAGATTTATTCTATTTTTTTGTTTCGTTTTTTTTTCTTTTTTTTCATATATATAGTAAGATATGCGTGGACGTAAGGAGGAGCTTGAAAAATATGGTGACATAGCTCTTTAATACCATAGCGATTTTTGTTGATGTAACTGCAATTTTTACCCACGGCTCAAATTAAACCATAAGACCCGGTGCTCTAAAGTATGGCCTTGGAAATCAATAAACTACTTGAGTTTGTAATCACATTTAATATGTGTGGTTTTAACTGAATTGTGCAAGATAGGCACATACATAGTCTGTTTGAACATGCCAAATTTCTAACACGCCGTAACGCACCCAAAAAGAATGAAGTATAAAAATGAACTTCAATGGCAAGATTGTATGCATTTGTAAAAGGTGATACTTGTATTCTAATTTTTTAGTTAGATAAATGGGCATATCTTTACAGAACACAGAATACAAACAAAACACCTTTGAACTCAAATAATTGGCATATGGTGGAGAATCTTATGCCTTTAGCTCTAAAAATCACTTGATACCTTTGTTCTATCATTAAATTGAGTAATAGATAAGATTGTATATGATATTTTATGTCATTCCAGCTTAATATAACAAAGAACCAACAAACCTAGACCCTATAAGACCCAAGCTTCCTCCATTGCAACTCTTAGGGGTACTTTTGGAAAGACATGAAGAACAGAAAGAAAAAGATGAAAATCTAATGCATATGCAACTTTATTCACATAATAAAGTACAGCTTGTTGTTTGGCAAGATGTCTTTTTTTTTTTTGCCATGAACAAAGGGTATAATAGTCATTTTAAAGTGTTTGGCGCCAAAGGATTGGAGAAATGAGGAAGCAAAATACCAAAGGGGCCAGAGGCCAGAAGTAATGAGGGAGGTTGTGAAGCTTTACAGCTAGTACATGCAATTGCTTTGAAGGGATATATATCACAAGACACATGACAACACACTGGACCCTTTGCCTTTGATCATAAAAACACCATCTTTATTGTTTGGTGTAGCTAATAAGGTTCCACTCACAGATTGGTGCTATCTTGTTTAATTCACACACAAATGCAATAACCACACCATAGGCTAGACTCATGCCTCTTGTTTGTGCTTTTAGAGCACCGGGTATAGTGGTGTGATGTCGTAGCCAAAAGTAGTGTTATAGATGACACTTAAGCTATGATACGAGAATGTTATGACATCATATTTTGTGGAGTAACAATGAGCTGTAAAAAAAATAGTAACATGACTAAAAAATGGTATGATGGGCAGTGGCGGACGCAGAAAACTAAATTGTGGAGGGAAAAAAAATTTGAACAACAGGAAAGCGAAAAAACTAAAATTCAAATAAAAGACCGAGTATTTTAACTTAAAGATGAAGAATTTTTAAGTTTTAGAGTATTAAATGTTGGAATTTAATGTATGAGTGGGGGGTATTTTGAGATTCGAGTGAAGAAAATTTTAAAAAAACACTCAAAATTAACCAAAAATTACATTATAATCTCGTTTTTTTCGTCTAGTTATAGGGGACGCCGTTACCCCGTATCTAATGAATAGGTCCGCTCCTGATGATGGGTGAACAAATAACTCACTTTAATAATTAAAAAAAAATCATAACGCCAATTTTCGTTGACAGAGATATACAACGCCAGGATGTTAGCATCAGGATATATCTCTTTTATTACTGTTTGGTTTTTATTAATCCTTCCGTATTAAATAACTGTCTTCAAAGGAGGTTATTACATGCGGGAAGTCTTAAGTTCGGGTTTCTCTGTGAAGGGTTTTTTTTTAAGTGGAAATCTATGGGGTTCTGTCTTATAGATACAGCGATTCGAGGCTGGCAGAGACTACCTTCTGGGTAAGTACTGTGAATCGAATCACTAATTATTATGTGAGGCTGACAAAGATTACCTTCTGGGTAAATAATGTGAAATCGAATAACTAACTTAATAACTGTCCTAACTCGCTGTTCAAAAAAAAATCGAGACAATTTTACTCTTCAACCAATATCTGTTTAAGAGAAGCGAGACAACCTTACTCTTCAACCGACGAAGGTAATTTTGCGACCAGACGAATACTCGACTAGTCACACAACCCAAATGAAATATGTAAATTGTGTGACACAACAATGAAATCACTTCAGAATTCAGATCTATCTGATGTTGAAGTCTCTATTAAAAGCAAACACAATATTACAAGCAACTGCAAATGCCACAATTATTTGATTACACTTGGGGTCCTATGAATTGATGGTCCATAAAAGCTTGGGTTACACTTATTTATTTATTGCCTTTTCTCAGTTTCATACTATCATTTTGTTGAATCTTCTCATCAGTCAAATAAACAAAGCCACCAAAGTGTTAATCATATTTTTATTTTTCTTTATAATCATGTAAATACACCAACAAAACAATATTAAATTTCTTCATGTCTTCTTTTATTCCCTTTAATTACGCCGTTAGTTACTCTCTTTGTATACTTTTCATTTCATATTCTTAATTTCGACGTATTTACAAATTCTCAGCTCACATGGTCCAGCCTCTTATTCCGTTTTGGTCATTTTCATGGAAATGGTTAAGATAAAATCTAACAAAAGATCACGAACTAAGATTCAGCTTTGTTTTTGGTCACACCAATAAGTATGAAAACGACCCATCAACTTCTTGTAAAATAGCCCCTACTTCTTTATGTCAATTCCAAGTACTATTGTTAAAATCCCCCGTGACTCTAATCGCGACGAGGCGGTCAGATCAAACCGACACAAGCTGAATCGTGCTTAAATATTACAATGTACTTGCGAAATAATACAACGAGAGTATAAATATGAATGTAAGTATTATATAAAACAAACTCGATCATAACATTCACACTTCCTAACTAAAGATTTGGCGATTACACTAAAAACAAGCAGCCTCATCTAATGTACATTATAAAGATACAAAATAAACGATGATAATCGCTAAACGAAAAAAAAAAAAAAACGAGGATACTACCTAAAAACCGCATCCATACCGTTGTTATATAAGTTTTGTATTTTAATTAATCTTGTTTTTGGGGATTTTTTTTTTGTTGTAGCAGACAGCATATTATGTAGGGTATTTTACCAAGATGTGTTTGGTAGTTGGCTTCTTTAGCAAGACCAGTAGTTAGATGAGTCCAAACCAAGCTTCCTGCAATTATTAGAAATTTTATTAGTTCCATAACTAATCGAATCATAAGTACTTAATTTTATAAATCAACTCTGTTCAACAACTATATTACATGGATTTTTTAGCATTGTAAAGGTGGTGTTTGGATTCGCCATTTGAAAATTAATTATCGGACAATATAGGGGTTAAATAACAAGTATAGTACTTAGATACAACAAAACAGATCACGCAATAAGAGTTTTTCCGTCGAGTTAAACCTTTTTAGCCATTCTTCTAAATTAAGGTTTCACAACATGACCTTCCTGTATCTTCAACTACAAGGATGTTTTTATGGTTTGCTTTCAAGAGTTAGGCTAGTTTTGTAAGCAAAATCTACCTTAATGCACCACATGCAACAATGACAATATCTTAATGTGAAACCTCCTAATTTGGTGCACATTATTTCGGATCACGTAACCTTATATTCTTATCTCACGGACTCAATAAACGAAAATTGAGTCATGTGATATCACATATATGAGTGATTGAGTATACACCTCGCCTAGACAACTATGGGTGGGTCCGACTTCAATGCCCCTACCACGTGACATATGTTCCCTAATGACTTTTTGGTAGGGTCTCAAATTAACTTCTTCATGAACCAAAGCAGTCAATATAGAGGATTGATTAAACTCTCCAAGAGGGTAATTTAGTCATTTTCACTGTATTAACTTAAAATAATGCTTACTTGTCAATGCTAAATAATTGACACGTGTATAATATTTACTTTTACTGTTAAAAATGGAGGAGAATTTACCTTTTTACATTATTCCCTCCAGCCTCGGCTGAATATGTTTTTCAGCCGGTTGCCGGAGAGTCTCTGGAGTGCTTTCTTAGCTCCAGCGACGTTCATTTCGTTCAGCTTCTGTAAACTTGTTTGAGCTCCAGTATCCACAAGGCGTTTTCGGCACCCATTGCTTCCTCCGGACATCAATGCGTGCACAATTGCCACGGGAATCTTCTTTGGCACGGATTCGTTAACCGGATCCAACATCTGGGTTAATCTCATCATATTCTTCTCATCCTTGACGAATTCCTTTCGGTTTGGTTTCACAGTCAACAAAGCCACCAGTACTTTCAAAGAAGCCTCTTGTAATCCTAATGGTTTCGTAAATTCGATTAACTTCATTAGAGATCCCATACATCCGGATATTAAACGCTTGTTACTATCACTAATCGATAAATTAGCCAATATCGAGACGGATATCTGCTGTAAAGTAAAGTTCCCTTGTCTAATAATTCCGGACAATTGCGAAATGAAAGTTGTCGACGATGACAACAAACGATTAACCGAATCTGTCAACGAAAGCGCGCAAATAGCATCCAACACATGTTCTAACGTATCAGGATTCGAAGACTGATGCAACAACATCAAAAGCTTCTGCAAACCTTTCTGTTCGATAATCACACTCCTAAAATACTCACTCAAATTCGCCAAAATGGCGATACAATCAGCCGCTTTCTCCTTAGCACTAGCCGAACCCGAAACAATCATCTCCACAATCACAGGAACCCCACACTCCTCACTTAACGCAACACGAACATCCTCACTACTCACAACATTACGAATCGCACCAATCGCATAACCCTGAGCTATCAATGACCCTTCTTTACAAACATCCAAAAGCACCGAAACACCTCCGTAGGCCGAAACGGCCCACGCGTTATCAGGATCAGCGGTAATGGCTTCTATAGCCATTACCGCTTTTTCCTTAAGATGCACCGATCCAGATTCAGCAATCCTTAACAACGGACCCAATCCCCCCTGCTCAAAAACAATCTTCCTAGACACATCATTATTACAAAGCATGGAAATAACACTAACAGACTGTTCTCGATGCACATGAACATCAAACAGGTTTATCAAGTAGCCAATATTCCCTTCTTTCGCGACAACAGAACACGTTTTCTCGTCGTTTAAAAGCAGCTCAATCAATGACTCCAAAGCCTTCTTCTTAAACTCAACTCCACCGATCTGCAACCTCGTAAACAAATCTCGTATAAAAAAACACAAATCTTCCTTATTCGACCCAGGCACAGGCTGAGACAGAACCAAAGCATTATTATAACGCAACACACCAGACCTTAGCAACAAATCCAGGTCGTGAATTTGTTTACTTAACCACCCAGTTGCCATATCTAGATCACTTTGCATTAAAAGCTTCCCAGTAGCTAAACCAGTTTTACTACATTGGGTGCATAGTGTTTGTACACGTTGTAAAGTGTTTAAAATCTCGGGTAGAAGCTGAGACAAAAGATGGTTATCAGACCAGTGGGGGGAGTAGGTTAGCTCCGAGACGAGTGATTTAAGTGAAGCGAGTTTGGTACGGAGTGTTTGCCATCTGGATGGGAATAAAGTGATGGAAAGAGTTGAAGGTAGGAGGGTGTTGAGGAGGTTAACAGTTTGGTTTAAGGTTTCTGCCGGTGTTACCATTTTTTGTTAGGTATTTTTTGGAAAGTGAGGGAATGAAGGGAGGGAATAGGGTGAAATGGGATTATTGGCGTGGAGTGGAAGGGAAAGGGGACATGAGAATGGTGTAAAGTGAGGTATCGAGAGAAATGTTATGTGGGTTTTAGGAAAGGCGGGTAAAGGGTAGGGGTAGGGTGGGTAGTGGGGTAGGGGGTAGGGGTAAGGGGTAAGGGTAGGGTGGTGTTTATTGTGACGGTGAATGCGTGTATAATGAAGCAACGAGTTTAAACCTAAAGTGTAAGGAACGTGTCTGGGCTGTAGGTGGATTGTGTTGTAAAAATGTGTTAAGGTTTGGTTGGTTTCTAAGATGGGCTATTTTTGTAAAGTATAATTGATCCATTAAAACATGAACCAAATCTATACTAGTTTGAGTAGTTTTTTTAACAAATAAGTTACTAAATTTAAAATAGACAAATAAGTTACTAAATTTTGTTTAAACATTCATCTAAGTTATTAAAATATTTTTGGTTATAGAAAGGTTACTCAAGTATACAGGTTAATTATACGAGTTATTGAAGTCTTAAAAAGTTAAAAATTATGTTACTATGAGGATGGACAACCTGTTGGTAACCTGTTGTTATGGCCACGTCAATATTTTATGGGTCTCACCTCAAACAAGAATGTTGTTGACTCCTCAATGTTCATTCATCAGCACAACGGCCACCACCACCAGTTCTTACCACCACCGGAACTATAGAAAAAAAGGCTACCACCAAAAAATATTGATGTCACTCTCGCCAGCCACCACAACCTCCGACCATCGTAATCGATCCACCACTACAACCACCGTCACCCATTCATACGACACATACTCACCCTTCTTCCGTCGACAACCCAATCGAGATAGTTGTTCATCATGTCTTAGTGAAAAAGTAAAATGAAAGAATTTAAAGATAGCTTAGGAGCAGATGGTTTGCTACGATTATTTTTCTTCAATCATGCGTTATTAGGATACATAAAAATAAAAGATAATTGACTATTTAAACAAATAAAAAATAAGTAATTTCACGTCGACACTTACCTACTACCAAGGGTTAAAACATACAGGGTAACTTATTTAACCTGTTACTTTAACTTTAATAACCTATTTGTAAAGAAAAAAAAACTTTAGTAACGTAGATTTTGGCAAACTTTGGTAACATTTTTGTATTTTAACCCATTAATATTATATGCCACGTCACTTAGTTACCGATAACAAGAGGTTGCAACCAAAAGAGTAACTTATATAACAGGCAAAGCAAACATAAGTAACTGATTTGTAACTAAAAAAACTTTAGTAACTTAGGTGAACATTTAAGCAAAATTTAGTAACTTATTTGTTTATTTTCCCTTTTTTAACCCTAAACTAAAACACTTCAAAGTTAAGGTTTATGTTTGTTGTGTTTTGTTGCAAAACAAGGTCTACAAAGATGATTAATCGTCGTTTAATCGCTATAAGACCATCAACCTTGCCGATTAATGTAAAAGCGACTAACAGCAGTCAATTGTGGTCAACGACGGTTAAGGGAGGTCAAACTTGATAGAAACCTGCAAATCTTGCTGAAAATACCAAAAATTCACTGTAAACTTGTGTTTAGCACTTATAGCAACTATTTATATGTATAGTAAGTTGTATTTTAAGAATAATATTTTCAAATATACCTAAAACTCATTAGAAATATTCAAAATTTGCTGGAAATACTCAAATTTGCTAAAAATGCAGATCCGATTAATCACCTATCAATCCTGCCTAGAACGATTACAAGTTACAAGGTGATCGACCGAACGAATAAAGATTCACGATTTTTGCAACTTTGGTTTTAATTAATATGTTACTTTTCTTAAATATTTTATTATTACATTTATGACAATATTTTTTGGAAAAAACCGATATAATTTTGTGTTTAGACCTAAAGATCGTGCCAAATTTCAGGCATAAACTTATATGACAATATTTTATTGGTTAAAGCTAACGGATCAAATGTTTCACATACCAAGAAAATATTAACACATCAATTTAGCCATGAAAGTAGTCATATATTTAAGTAGATAATCCCATCTCACTCGACTCCTAAACATTTTCCATTTAATTAGTTCTTTCAATCATTTTTTATTACAAAGATTATTAGAAAATGACATTATAATAAAATCTCAAGATTTGAATCTGATTTTGTGATTTAAATTATGCAAATACGAAAACGATCTTGAGTATATACGCTATCTTAAAAACTTTAGTTTTCTCTTTCTCACATTGTGGTTGTCTTACACAGGACACGAAAGAACTTTTGGGTATAACTTAGAATACGTAAAAATGAACTGAAACAATATGAAGTTGAATATGTATTAGTGTACTTAGAGTATCGTGATGAGTTTTATCAAAAGCAAAAAAAACAAAAATGCCTTTCATACCTTATCGACTTATAATTTGTGTGTGTTTTTAAGTAAAAGTTAAGCCTAGTATTGATGATGTATAGTCAAGAATAGGTCGGGAATGAGACAGGTTTGATATCAGAGCGGCTCACATCTTACATAACTCTAATCCGTACCCTATAAGTATAGGCGTAGGATCATCTTACCTCCCCAGGTTATTCATTATCACCTCTTTTTTTATACAACACTTATACCCTAACTGACTTGATCGTCCGGGGATGGATCTGGGGGCTCCGGTCCTGGGTCCCTTTCTAACCGTTTATTTTTTGTTTGTATACTTAGTGTTGGGATATGCGATCCTTTAGCCATCGGAAATACGTGAGCCTATCGAGGGCACACACTCAATGCGGAGAGCACACTTTTATTATACGTTTTATTATTTATAATTAAACGTTTAATAAAAACTTCACTTATTATTTAATTAACGGTGATTATATTAATTAACGGGATTTAATTAATTTATCGTGAGTGCGTTATTTAAATTTGGGAACAAAATCGATTCTAGAATACCCTAGGCCAAATCGGCCGGATATTTACATAGGGGTTCTAGAAGATTTTTTTGTTTATTGTTTTGGTAAGTAAATATTCTAGGATATTTGATTGAGGTAATATTTCCCTTAATTAGATTTCTTGGAGTAGGAAACAAGTAATTTGAGGAGGTGGAGATTAGTATAAATACAATCTCATACACCTCATAATTTTTGTCTCTCCCTTGAATATTTGATTACTCTGAATGTGTCCATTTTCGGTTAGCAATATGGGAATATTGTCTACATTAAGACAAATGTGAGTGTTGATTATATTCTTTGAATATATGGACACCCCGAACTTTCGAATCGTTACTTTTGGATCCTTGTCATAAGTAAGATTTCAAAAATGGTGAGTGAGTTATCCTTAGACTTGACATGCAAACAAGTTTGTGCATGTGTGAATATCACTTCTTGATTCTATATCCAACGCTAGTTCGCCAGACCTAATTATAAAGACTTTAATTGGAATTGGTGTGAAGCAGCATCCACAGACACTTGCAGTCAATATAGAATTTGTTCCTCCACTTGATATAGTGCAGATTAGTACCACTGGGCCCTCTCCATAATTAATCAGATAATTGTGTGGCCGCACCCAAAGAGTAAGTCAAGATGATACTTGTTTACATTTGGTATATCTGAATTAACTTCTATAACGAGAAACTAAAATTTAAACTTCATGGAATGAGTTAGGATCCATATCCATGGTTTAAACGGTACTAGTAACAAAGGGATGATTATTAGCAAGTCACATAATCGTATACCATTAATACTTTTGAGATATTCTTCTTGAAACTATACCTTATTCATTTCCGGTTATAATGAAGTGTTGCTAGATACTTCATTATGGACGTTGTATGTCTAAACTCTCACAAGTGGGAGCTGTTGGGATATGCGATCGTTTAGCCATCAGAAATACGTGAGCCTATCGGGGGCACACACTCAATGCGGAGAGCACACTTTTATTATACATTTTATTATTTATAGTTAAACGTTTAATAAAAACTTCACTTATTATTTAATTAACGGTGGTTATATTAATTAACGAGATTTAATTAATTTATCGTGAGTATTTAAATTTAGGAACAAAATCGGTTCTAGAATACCCTAGGCCATAATCGGCCGGATATTTACATAGGGGTTCTAGAAGATTTTTTTGTTTATTGTTTTGGTAAGTAAATATTCTATGATATTTGATTGACGTAATGTTTCCCTTAATTAGATTTCTTGGAGTAGGAAACAAGTAATTTGAGGAGGTGGAGATTAGTATAAATACAATCTCATACACCTCATAATTTTTGTCTCTCCCTTGTTTTCTTTGTTCCGTCCGATCGCAACAAACACCTACACCACCAAAACCATAAGATTTTCCTTATTAACCCTAAAATTACCTAAAGTGTAAACCTTTGCAAGATCGACTACCTTTTGGTACTCCTTTGTGAAGTTTCTAAACCTAATACTAAACTCTTGATCCTCGTATCAAGGTTTTGGTCCATTTGGTTTTCCCCTTGTGGTTCGTCGACTACATAAACCCTAATTAGGGTTTGTGTGGTTTTGGTTAATCAATCTTGTAACGTTATATAAACCGATCCTTACGTAATCCCAATTAGGTTTTTGGATCTAGGGTTTCTAGTTACAAGATGAATACACTAGTTGTTCGAGAAGTGAAGTTACCACTAGCATCGTGGTGTGTTCGTTTGACGTGTCGTGTGAGCAAACGATGGAGACGGTAATTTAACCGTTAAAGTTCAAGATCAAGATAAAGACGTATTAATTGATTTATTCATTTAATTAAAGGTTGGTTTTAAATTGTTTTTCTTATGTGCTTAATCATGTATATTATACTAGATCCATTCCACTGCGCACTCGTAGTTAAATGATTAACTAGTATTCAAAATTCCAACAGTGGTATCAGAGACAGGTTGTATGGCATTCATGGGTTACAAATAGAATGAACACGCTAGATCCGCTTGAAAACTCTCCTTATTTATTTTCTATGACAATTACATGCATACTTGTCATAAAGTTTTAATCTTGATCTAGATAATGGTTAAAATTGGGTAGGTTAAATTGAATCGGTTAAATAATTACGATTGTTTTTATTATCCGTCAATGACCTTTGCATCTCAATTTTGTGATACTTTGCCCGTCATCAAGTACCTTGCTCGAAAACTTGATTAGGGTCATTGGTCCTCAATTTGGGGAAGACTCATTCGAGACTTTGACCTTATATGGTTTATCGATTTCATATAGAGTCTGTCTTCTGCTTCAACCCTTTCTAGTCTGTTTTTATGTGCTTATTTGTTTTCCATCATGAATTGCAAAACGTAATAATTCAAGATTCTAGGAATCATAAAAACAGATCTCTACTTATATCGAAACTAGCTTTAAAAGTATGTCATATTATTACAACGTATTTTCCTTGCGAATCGGCTATGTGTTGTTTGTTAAAACTCGTTTTTTGGAACAAATATTAATATGGACATAAGATCTATGAAAGTTGTTTTTATTATAATCTAATTGTTTTGCGAAATCATATTGTCACTCAAGTTGGGCTTACATACCGTAATGATGGCTTATAAACTATCTTCTCAACGACGTGATTTGCAAAATTAATTGGCTTATAATACTTAAAAACATCATGTTTTTTGTGCTTTACT
This sequence comes from Glebionis coronaria, assembly GCA_025667525.1. NCBI lineage: Eukaryota > Viridiplantae > Streptophyta > Magnoliopsida > Asterales > Asteraceae > Glebionis > Glebionis coronaria. Next base: position 481,890,137 of record CM046882.1, on the reverse strand, counting down.
AATGATGGACTTGCTATTGCACTACGTGCTCTAGTCAAGCTATCTAGGGTTTGAACGATCTTTAATCATTTCCTGTGTCATGTACATGTTTCGGCATCTATATGATAATTATCCCAAGCACTTGCGCCCTCGGGCGCATGAAGAGTAGGATATAGGGTTTGATCCTTCTTTAATCTTTTCCCGCGGTAAACACGCCTAAACCAAAGTTAACAAAAGGTTTTTCTCAACTTGTGCTAAAAGATGATTGCATGCATCGTTTACACGTTTTTGACATTTGTTTTCTAAAAACTTATGTGATACCTATTTGAATTTTTAAGTCTATGCCATCCAATTTAATAGCACTTGTAGTCTTTTTTCGCCATCTGGTCAGACCTAGGGCGACGCACCCAAGGCGATCTTTGTCATTGGTCAGACATTTGCCAATTATTGCATGCTTTAAATTGGTACGACTTAAGTCGAGTTCCCGGTCAGATTCGAAACCCGAGGCATAAGATGAGATGAAACATACTCATGATTTTATTACATGTAGAACAAGTTTGTTTGAGATGTTCATTGGTACTCGAAAGAGTTGTGAGGACATCCCATCCAAACACTCTACAACAATAAACTTTATGAATCGTCTCATAAATTCTAAGAGTTGCACTTGTAATGCAATTAACGCTCGACGCTTATCTATTTCCCTACTTGTTATTAGATGGTCAGACCTCTAATATTGAGTGGGAGTGCAAGTAAGGATCTTAGTCTTATTAGTAATTAATTGGGTAGTTAATTATATTAAGAATTTAATTATCGAAAATACTAAATTGAACTTTCTATGTTCCGATTAATTGTGTTATTACAACATAATTCGTAAACTAAAGTGTTTTCTTATAGAAAACAAACATAGTCTCTTTTCCTGGTAAGAAAAGCGAGACTTACTCCTATTTCTTCTCATTAGTTGACAAGAATAAAATAGGATCATAATCGAATAATGATCGATTGTATTTAAACTCACTTTTAATATTTCATTATCCTAACCCGGTTCTGAAATCATTAAATGATAACATATTTTGTGTATCTAGACTACTTTTGTCTATAGCTACCAAAATATACGACATCTTGCACTTGTCACGATGTATGATTTTAAACCGCAAAGAGTAAAGAATTTACTAGCACTTCGTTAGGTATCTTTCTTGACTCTTGTTATTCCTTAAAGTGCTAAATACCCTTGTGGCTATGCAGAAGATAAAGAAAGAACATGCTAAATAGTCAAGTTAATTGAAAGCATGAACGGCTAGTCCCTCATCTACACAAGTAGAATTTCATATACTTTGTTCAAATACCTAAGTACATGCATACTTGTAGGCATTTTTTCATAGATAAGGAATTCAATAAATTGATTTTTACCTTCTACTGGTGATGTAACATTTATAATATTGACAAATCCAGTGGGAGCGTTGCAGTTTATTACTGAAATAATATCCATGTAATATTGTCAATTTCAGTGGGAGCTACAAGATTTATTTTCTTGCTTAGTCATCCATTATTTCGAACTTGCTTTGAAATAATTTATCACTTCAAAATATGAACGACCATTGCTTAAAGGAAAATTGCATTTTATTTTATAAGATAACACGCTGCCTTTCTGATGACGCTTTCTGACACGTTATCTATAAAATAATAATCCACAATTCTTTGTCTAAAGTTATGGTTCTAAATCTACTTAAAATATCAATGACATTATCATATTGTTTACACAATCAACCACATGTTGTATTGCTTGTCTTCATAATATGATGTTGTGCCTTACACAAGTGGGAGAAGTTGCAAAGTGTGTGTAAGGAACAACATATGATTAGTTTCATTTGCCCAAAAGGTAAGGAAGCTAATAATTCTATTAGGACTTGAACATACAAGATGTTTGTTGTCATACTACATTCAATGTCATGATATAGTGGAAAGCTACTTCGATAATCTACTACATGTTATAGTAAATACAATTATGGTTAAGATATAATAATCATAATTTTGAAGTATAAAATTAACTTGAAATTACTATTGAACTCAAGAGTTTGCGTTCATGATTACTTTAGTTTGTATAACTATGTTTTCCTTGATAACACGTAATTATATTGTAATTTGGCATGACCCAATTGACCAGTATTTAATCCAAAGAGTATTAAGTTATCTATGGAATTCTGATGTAGTCTCACAGTTCCAATACTCATAGAATACCAAAATACTATGGTATGTCTAAAGAGTTGAAACAAACTATATTCGTATAGTTTGATTTATGATAGCTTTAATTATTCTACCTCCATGATCTATCAAGGTTAGAAAATTGCGTGTCTCATTGATACACTCAATATAGTTTAAACCTAGAAGGTATTCAAGACAACACACAATTGAAAACCCCTATTTCATTAGGGATTTTTAGTTGTTCCACTCAAACCAATTGAATCCTAAAACCTTTTAGGTTTTTCGATTTTCTACACTCCCTAGCTTGACGGTTGTAGTTTTGGTGTTCCTCCTAGCTTGACGTAACACAAACCTTTCCGAAGGTTATTGGTTATCGAGTGATACAAGAATTAGGGTTCATACTACAAACCCTAATTAGGGTTCTTGGGAGAAATCCCAATATGTCTTGATTAAAAGTTCTTTAATTTGTTAATATCTTTTGAAGCATAGTATTAACAAACTTGAGATAAGAATTTAAAATGTGTTTTGTAGTCTCTCAATTAAGAAAAATTTATTGTTGCTTAAATACTTAGTATTTAGAGAATGATCTCTACTTACAAAAGTAAGTGTGAGTTATAACAAATCTTGAAAATATTCAAGAGCAAAATACAAAACCTTCAAAATCCACTTGTTGATGTCATATTTTGGTTAAGCATGGAAATGTCAAACCAAAGTAAATGTTACTCTCATTCATAAATCTGCAAAGATACGTCATCACTTGTTTGATATTCTAATATCAAATGCTGAGGAATATAAGTTAGAAGATCTTTGTAATCTACTAACCGCTAATGAATATTATCATATATTGAATCTGATAAATGTCTTAGAAATATGAATGATAAGATGCAGTCCTCAAAGGGAAAATCAATCTTTTGAATTTGATTGATGTTTCTCCTAATTATAAACCTATGAGGTTGGAAGGAGTTTCTTTTGAAGAAAGACTCACAAGGACAAAATGGTATACATAATTAATGCATGACTAATAATAGGAAGTTTTTAACTATACTCAAGCAGTTGACTATGATTAAATCATTCTTCCATACACGCATTGATTAAATAAAGATAATTGATTGTCATATATGTTTCCATAGATATAGAATATGTCAATTGAACTTTATAGTTCTCCTTTATGATTAACTTTTAGCGAGGATGGTGTATAATCAAAAGGATTAATGAGTCTATAAAATCTTTATTGAGTATACAAGATAGATAATCCAAGTATGGATTAAATCATGCATCTAGAAACTAAATCTAGAATTTAATTCAATATGATTTTGGTTAAATTTAGATAGTTTGGAGTACACTTGACATTGAGTGGGAGCACTATGTTTTTTCTTTAAATTCATATGTTGTATAACATATTGAAAATATCATTCCATTTAAGCTAGATAATAATCCTTAAGATTGGAATGAAACTTCATTTGAGAATTTATGGAATAAAATAAATGACTTTGGAATAAATGTTTATTGATATAAACATATGCGGTAATTGAGTCCAACACAATGTAATACATCATTGAAGCAAGTCTTGAATGATATATTTCACTAGACATAATTTATTACATGAATGGAAATCTTATGTTTTTAACTAAGGATTCATTATGAATATATTATATTGTGTATATGACTTGTTGTCATTTTTGTACAAGAGCAAAGTGAGATGACAAAAACAATATCAAATTGAGAGTATTTAGATTATTGTTAAATACAAATGTTTACGAATTATAAAGCATAGTGATGTATGTGTACACTGATGCTAGAGGATAATCAATTCTAGTAAAGCGAGATTTGCTTATTGATGAGAAATCTGCTAACTAGATATGCTCAAAATGAGTGTTGTTGCATTACACATTAAGGAATGAGAATACTTTACATTTTAAGAAACTGTAAAGATGACTGTCAGAATATCGTTGATTTTAAATACCTTATACAAGGTTTGACAATATCCCCTACTATGAAACTTGCAATAGTATGAGCATGTAAGATAAGACACTCATCTTGTTTTCCAAATCTTTCACAATTTGTGAAATTTGAAACAAGTATTCGGAAACTTTACTTAGATAACTATTTAGCTTTCTTGTTAAAGAGTAGTTGAGAATGTTGGAAATATTTGACTTCAACTTGCTAAATTAGTTTCATGCATATCTATTTTAGTATTTGGATAATTGGGATGGTAAGAAAATTATTATTTTATGATGAATAAAGATAGTTGGTATTTGTTATTCATTCATATAATTATCGTTGTCCTATATTTGTATGTTTAAATCCTTGAATATTTGATTATTCTGAATATGTCCATTGTCGGTTAGCAATATGGGAATATTGTCTACATTAAGACAAATGTGAGTGTTGGTTATATTCTTTGAATATATGGACAATTCTCACCAAACTTATGTGTTATTCATAAGGGATGCATATTGGACACCCCGAACTTTCGAATCGTTACTTTTGGATCCTTGTCATAAGTAAGATTTCGAAAATGGTGAGTGAGTCATCCTTAGACTTGACATGCAAACAAGTTTGTGCATGTGTGAATATCACTTCTTGATTCTATGTCCAACGCTAGTTCGCCAGACCTAGTTATAAAGACTTTAATTGGAAGTGTTGTGAAGCAGCATTCACAGACACTTGCGGTTAATATAGAATTTGTTCCTCCACTTGATATAGTGTAGATTAGTACCACTGGACCCTCTCCAGAATTAATCAGATAATTGTGTGGTCGCACCCAAAGAGTAAGTCAAGGTGATACTTGTTTACATTTGGTATATCTGAATTAACTTCTATAACGAGAAACTAAAATTTAAACTTCATGGAATGAGTTAGGACCATATCCATGGTTTAAACGATACTAGTAACAAAGGGATGATTATTAGCAAGTCACATAATCGTATACCATTAATACTTTTGAGATATTCTTCTTGAAACTATACCTTAGTCATTTCCGGTTATAATGAAGTGTTGCTAGATACTTCATTATGGACGCTGTATGTCTAAACTCTCACAAGTGGGAGCTATTGGGATATGCGATCGTTTAGCCATCGGAAATACGTGAGCCTATCGGGGGCACACACTCAACGCGGAGAGCACACTTTTATTATACGTTTTATTATTTATAATTAAACGTTTAATAAAAACTTCACTTATTATTTAATTAACGGTGGTTATATTAATTAACGAGATTTAATTAATTTATCGTGAGTGCGTTATTTAAATTTGGGAACAAACGATTCTAGAATACCCTAGGCCATAATCGGCCGGAAATTTACATAGGGGTTCTAGAAGATTTTTTTGTTTATTGTTTTGGTAAGTAAATATTCTAGGGTATTTGATTGAGGTAATATTCTCTTAATTAGATTTCTTGGAGTAGGGAACTAGTAATTTGAGGAAGTGGAGATTAGTATAAATATAATCCCATACACCTCATAATTTTTGTCTCTACCTTGTTTTCTTTGTTCCGTTCGATCGCAACAAACACCTACACCACCAAAACCATAAGATTTTCCCTATTAACCCTAAAATCACCTAATGTGTAAACCTTTGCAAGATCGACTACCTTTTGGTACTCCCTTGTGAAGTTTCTAAACCTAATACTAAACTCTTGATCCTCGTATCAAGGTTTTGGTCCCTTTGGTTTTCCCCTTGTGGTTGGTCGACTACATAAACCCTAATTAGGGTTTATGTGGTTTTGGGTATTCAATCTTGTAACGTTCTATAAACCGATCCTTACGTAATCCCAATTAGGGTTTTGGATCTAGAGTTTCTAGTTACAAGATGAATACACTAGTTGTTCGAGAAGTGAAGTTACCACTAGTATCGTGGTGTGTTCGTTTGACGTGTCGTGTGAGCAAACGATGAAGACGGTAATTTAACCATTAAAGTTCAAGATCAAGATAAAGACGTATTAATTGATTTATTCAATTAACTAAAGGTTGGTTTTAAATTGTTTTTCTTATGTGCTTAATCATGTATGTTATACTAGATACATTTCGCTGGGCACTCGTAGTTAAATGGTTAACTAGTATTCAAAATTCCAACACTTAGAATGACGACGAACGACACTGAAAGTGTCATCAAGATCGACCCGACCAAATTATACATGAACAAGTACAAAAGCGGATTGTTGTTTTTGCTGTATATGTGGGCGGTCTAGAAGTTCAGTTCTTTGCTAGGTTTGGATCAAGCCGCTTCTAAATATTTCAAACTTTGTGCAAGTTACTAATTTGAAGTTTTATACAGTTGCGCAAGCTTATTAGCCAATTATAGTAGTAAAAAGGTATGATTTTAAGTTATATGTTAAGTTGATTATGGTTGTGTTTGGCAAGGAGCGGTGGTGAAACTTTTTGATGCGGTGAACGGTGAATATGTGCATTTTGATTTTTAATGCTTGTTTGACAAAAGGAGCGGTGATGTTGTGATTTTTTTAGTCGTTTGGTAAAAGAGCGGTGAGCGGTTCTACTTTTTAGGAATGCTAGTTTTTCCATGCTTCTTTTATGGAGCGGTGACAAATGAGCGGTGAGCTATGAGCTCTCTGCTACTGCTAACAACTACAACTACTGCTCGTTACTATTACTCACTGCTCATGCTCACATCTACTGCTCATTTCAACCAACACACCCATATATATTCCTTAAACTACCATAAAATACAAATGATCTTGGTTTTAACATATATAAGTGATCTGTATACTCTTTTGTGTAAAAATATGTTATGCAATATGCATAATCTAATGTTTCTTATGTTAAGGAATAAGATTGTCCTTGCCCTCTGAATGGAAAGCAAGGTTCATTTATGAGGATTATTTTCCATTAGTTGGTCCCTATCTCGTCTTTGAATCTCAGATCTACGTTCAAAGACTAGTTTGAGAAGGGATGCAATACGTGGTCCCACTACAAAAAAAGTTGTGTTTTGCTCACACTTTTTTTACACTCTTGTAAATAATATTTTGAGTTTATTAACATATATAAATATGTAAAACAAAAATAACACAAACAAGTATGAACAAATTTTTAAACACCCACTTATATGTGTTGCAAATAACAGTTCGTATTTTTTAGTGTAAAAAATTTATAACTACTCCACACTTTTAAATATGGACCCCATTTTGTTACACCACTATTCCTACACTCTTGAAAATGAGAAGTGTGGGGAATAATGGTGTAACAAAATGGGGTCCACACTTAAAAATGTGGAGAATTTATGAATTTTTTACACTTTTTAATGTAGACTTTTATTTGCAACATATATAAGTGTGGTGTTTTAAAATTTGTTCACACTTATTTATGTAATTATTCTTTTACACATTTATATGTGTTAATAAAATGAAAATATTATCCACATTATTTACAAGTGTGTAAAAAAAAGTGTGAGCAAACACAAGTTTTTTTTTAGTGTCCAGTTCATTGAAAGATGTATTGTCGAGTGTTCGTAGTAAATATTTTGTGTTTCAGGCATTAGTGTCCTGGACTTGGTGTCTCGGTGGTATGTAAGATACTCTGCTCCACCAAACTGCCGTTAGAAAAAAATTAGTGTCCTAGACTCTTGAGTACTCTCATTGTTGGACTTTGGACTAAGGTATGAGGTCTGATAAAATTGCGATTCCAACGAAAACCTACTTACTCCCTATTTCGTATAGGCTTTATGGGTGCGTTTGATATATTAAGAGGAATCACTATCGGTAACGGAATGTTATACGGGCGGAATGGTAATGAATATATCATGATTGATATTATTGTTTGGTTTGTATTAGTTGGGTATGAAATAATTTAATAAAATTTAAAATTTAATAATATATGTGATGGAGAAATTTAAATTTTAATAAATATGTGGTTGAGAAATAAAATACATAGGACCCACGAGAATGAAATATGAGAGTTACATTTACCCACAACTATGAATTTATGGGTATCCTTTCATAACTTCATTCTCATAAACATCAACCAAACATATTTATTAATTACGATAGTCATTCAACCATTCGCATAATACATGCCAAAAACACCCTAAGTATTTTGTTAAATAACTTCACCAAAATCAAAGAATTCGCACCAAGTGGCACTTGTTCCTGTATACCAATGAAAAGGCGGGTTTAAATTTCTAGTATCTATCAATGCTAAAATACACAATGCATTATTGTGTTTATAGCCCTAAAGTTAGAGACATAGTGAGGGCGAGAAATTGGGCAAGGCCACAGCCACTTTAGTCTTTACAACCAAGTCACTAACATTAAATGAAAGGAAAGTGCTATGTATCCAAGTGCTATGTATCCATTTTCTTAAAGTGACAAAGTACGCATAAATTAGTGCTCGTATTAATGTTACAATAACTTATTGAATCATATGTAAATGTGGAACTGGTTTTGAAATTTTAGCTCATCAAACTAAGAGACTTGTAGGGAAATTATAACACTTTTATTTATAAATTAAATAAATAAAATTAATTAAATTAACATAAACTAAATAACAGAATATAAATAACAAAAAAAATAAACACAGACATAATTATAAACGATAATTAAATAAAACAATAAAATAAAGAAAAGACTTACTAAATCACCAGCAAGTCGAGATACGTGTTAGACACGCTTAGCACTAAAGAGCTGAGGCACGTGTTTGACACGCTTCCCTTAAAACATATTCGTCGTCTGTTTCTCAGGGTACAACAGCCGAAACAGTAAGTTGTACTGTCGGACTTAACAAAACTGCCCGGAATTTCACCTTTACAGATGCGTACTCCATATGTTGAAAATCAATAATAATTCTTATTGATTTGATGTGTGAAAAGCTATGGAATTAGACATCTATTTATACACAATAGACTCCCTTCCAGTTTACTCATTCCACCGATGTGGGACAAAAAAATAAACTATTTTTCCTCTTTAAGCATGGTACCAAATGCCTAACTTTGAGACACGATATCTCATTCACATCACCTTCATTTTGGACACATAAAGACTCATTGCGAAGCTCTCTTCAAGGAGAACGCGAACCTATAAAGTATCACTAATATATATGATACATACATATACATTATTGTGTCCAAATTTGGTCAAAAGTTATTTTGCCAACAATATTTTCCAACAATCCCCCACATGAATAGAGATCGGTTGTAATACACAAAAGTTTCAATAAAATTCTAACAGTTGAATCTTGCATAGGATAGGTAGGTGTGACCCTTTGAACCTTCCCTTGTGAGATGCACTTAGTCTCCTAGATCTAAGTAGACGCGATGTCTTTGAACTTAGCCTCTATTTACGTAGACGACAATACACACTCATACAAGACTCTCCCTGACATTGTCAAGTCCTCATAGTCGTGTTCGTTATGGTCATGAACACTAGCCTGGTTCTGCAAGTGCTCTTAGAAATTGCGCCCCCACAATTTCATTCGAAGCGACCCCAACTTCTCTCTCACATAGGTGATTTCATCTTGAATCATTAAAAACATATGTTTTATGATTTCATCTTGAATCATCATGCTTTATGATTTCATCCTAAATCATTTAAGCCATATGTTTAACCTCTCAATAAGTCACATTGTTCTAGGAATGGACTAGGAAAGTTACTGTATTAAGTAACTCCCCTACATTGACATGACTTCCCGCACATTTCTATGATTAGGTTGTCATATTGAACCCAGATCTTGGGATCTCCAGTCAAGTGGGTTAGGTTTTCCTTCATAGAAATTCATTCCTTCAAGGGCTTTAATCTCATTCCTTTAGACGACTCACTAACTAAGTCTCTGCTTAAGCCTTTCGTAAGTGGATCCGCGATGTTATCATTTGACGTTACGCAGTCAATCGTGATAACTATAGTTGAGAGTAGTTGTCGCAACAATCACAATTCATAATGGATATGTCTCGAATTACCGTTTTACATTTGTGATATGAGCTCTTTCAAATTCTATTGACAATCACACTTTATAAACATGACCATTACCGGTATACGCCATCTTGGTATGTCCTTTACGAATTAACGTAAACTTTCCTGCATATTCTATAAATTTATCTCAAATAATAAATTCATATTTCATCATAGATTTAACTATAATTGTCTCTTTGAAATACTTTCAAGATTTCTAAGACATAGCTATCCATTTAGGATAAATACATCCGCTCTAGATCTAGATTCTTATATGTAAGAATCTATATTTGCATTAATCTATCACTTGATAGTAGTAGGATATCTTCCATAATGCAATATTATTAGTATCATAGTACTCAAGTCATACTTATTCAAATGGTCCTCACTTGAATTACTAATATATCTGCTTGCCTGATTATAAGTTCAAATCAGATCATACACACTTCATTAGACACATAAGATGCTCAATATTCTTTGAGTATTCAAAATGGGCAACACCTTTACCTCTATTTCAAATAGATTTAAAAAGATGTCAATGGACTCTAGTTAGGCCAGAATCCCCCACATTAAACCTCTCAATAACATTGTTATCTTAATGTTTAACTTCAAAACAAATCCATATGGGTTCAAAACAAACCGAATAACTAATGAAGTTCATGTCAAATATTGACTCCAACATATCATTAGTGGATTTATTCATCTCGTTATCACTTATAGTGATAAGTATACCATCTATGTATCAACACAAGAGTACATATTTACTATTAAACACACATACATACATTACTTTAGAATCCACATTCTGACATGATATGGTCAAAAAGTTTGATGTCATTGTTTGATAGCTTGCCTTAAACCATATAATGACTTAATTAGCCTACACACTTTTCTCTCTAGCATAGGAACCATAAAACCCTCAGGCTGGTTCATGTATAGTTTATTTTCTAAATCCCTGTTTAGAAATATCATTTTCACATCCACATAAGAAACTTCCAAAATTTCTTAATGCAGAAATAAAGTACCATCATAATTGAGGTTATTCACATGCGAGTAAGCATCAAAGGAATATAGACCTTCTTGTTGTCTAAATTCTTTGATTACTAATCTTGCTTTGAACATGTCAATGGTGACATCGACTTTTGTCTGCTTTTTGAAGATCCATTTATAGCCTAGTGGTTTACAAATTAAGGTACATCCACGAGCTTCTAATTTTACTTTTATAAAATAGAATCTATTTCACTTTTAATAGCTTCTTTCTATTGATACCCTTTCAATGAAGTTGCTGCTTCTCAGTAAGAAGTAGACTCATTTTTCATATTTTTTTACCGTAAAAGAAACAAAACCAAATCTAACCAATCTCTCGGTTCATGCCATTTTGTTTCTTATAGGTATAACCTCTTCTTGGGTCAATCTTGTCTCTTTTCTAAGAGATCAATATCATCTCGTTGTCTCTGACCTTGGACAACCTCGTCATCTATTCTAGATGATCTTTCAATATCCTTCGTAACAAGGAATATATTTCCGAAGAATTAATCATTCCTTAATTCCATTACTATGTCTATTTTGGATTCATGTACAATGAAACGATAAGCACTAGTATTCATAACAAATCCTGTAAACATACAATCCATGGGTTTAGGTCCAATCTTTCGAACCATGAATTTCATACGGATATCTTAGCTAGATATCCTCCACTTTTGTAAGTACTTATAAGATAGTTTTCTTCTCATCCATAGTTCGTAAGAAGTATCTTATTTTATTTAAAAGGGATCTTATCTAAGAGATAGGTAATCGATATAATCGCTTTCCCCCACATGCCATGGCTTAAACCTGGACTTAAGAACATGTCATTAACCATTTCTTTAAGGCACGATTGTTTTCTATATCAAGAACAATGAATTTGTGTCTTATTCTAAGTTTAGCATAAAAATTTAGAAATGGAGACACATATTCACCTCCAATAACTTCGAATCACCTTATTATCGATAACAAGTTGGTTCTCAACTTATGTATATAGATCAAGCTTGTCTATATCCTTACTCTCAAGTAAGTGTAAATAGCAATATTTTGTACGACATTCAGCCAATATGATGAAGTACACGATACTCTCTACCTTAGTAGGTACCAATTCCAAATCACATAAAACCATGTGAATCATATCAAGGTTTTTGGTTATTTCTGTTCAACCAAGAGAAAAGACTTATCAATTTGGCTTCAACGTAAGTTTTGATTTTGTAATCCGTGTTAATACAAAAATGGGTATCCAATTTGGTTTAATTGGACAACATGTTGATTAAAGATTTAAAACATGTCAAAGTAAGTCATAACATACATTTAAAAATGACCATTATAAAATATAATCAACTTAACCATTTTAAAGGCATAAACCGTATGCACTAAATTTATGTTATTCGTTAAATCGATTTTATTTGATTCAAACACATATGAAAGCCAAATTTCATTAAGCAACCATCCGAACATAAGATTCCTACGAATCTCCAGCACACACAACGTTAGTGTCTTTTCCAAATGTGAATCACATCTTCTTTTTCCTTGATATTCGCAGTTGGAGAGTTGCTCAAACTCGTTCTCTCCATTTTCAACTGCATTATAAGAGTTAATAAAACTCTTATCACCATATACATGACATGATAATGAAGTGCGAATGCACTATTAGCTATGGTTGGATTCCATCATGGCCTTAGTTTTCATGTCATTCAAACCATATAACGCATAGTTATGGCACAACAAGTTTCTGAATGCTTCAAAGCATCTACCGTACAAGTAAGTATGGTTCTCCCTTTTGATGTCACTCGTGACATTCCGAATGCTATTAAGAGGTCCCATGATTTAGTTGACACTAATTTTGGTATTATTAACAACGTGCTAAATCTCACAGTGTTTTTTAACCAAAAGCGAATTACATCGACTTTTGTTTAAAGCACAAACGTTTTGTAAGATACGTTTTACAAAACCCACTTTAAAGGAAGTCTTTCGACTAAACAATTAAAGAAAATATCAGTTATAACATAATGTTTTACAAAAAAACACATATGTACTATTATGTTGTCAATCTTCATTAAGAAGATCTTAACTGCACATGATCTATTTCTACAATGAAACTTAACAAGGTTTCAGTAGATCCATTCTTCTAAAGAAACTCCACAAGGTTTCTATAGATTTACCTTTAAACTCGACAAGGTTTCTATAGATATATCTATAAACTCAACAAGGTTTCAAGAATTATATCTGGTTTATAATTAAACTCGGCCCAATTTACAATAAATTACACAAGTCAAACAAACTCTTCCACTAACTTAATAAAAATAGTGTATGTAATCTGATATTTAATGATAACACATACCATTGTCAACATCTTGTTTTAAAGAAATTCTTCTTGATTTCGTTGAACACGTTTCAAAAGTCTAATAAAATAAGAGCTTGCATTTTATGAGATCAATAAATACGTTCTAATAATCTCATAAAATAGCAACTTATCTTTTATGAGATTTGTGTCAAAGAAACTCCACTTGGTTTCAATGAATCTAAATTCACCATGATTCCAATCATGTTGTAACTGGCGCATCAATTACATGTACAAGATTCACTAGGGTCACAATTGTGTTACCACAAGTAAAGTCGTCAATATTCTAACGAAATACAATTAAGAACTATTAAATAAAACTGGTATCTAATAAACTCGACATAGTTTATACAAACTTGTACCAAATCTGATTCAAAGAAACTCAATCGTGGCTTCATTAAGTCTAGGTTAAAACTATAACATGTGTAATAAACAACTAAACGGTCAGTTTGAAAATAGACTCATCATGATTTCAACACAAACTAATACGATAAACTGTTTTTTTAAAATCATTTATAGATCTATAACACCAGATTTGTTAATTAAAATTCTATTTACGTGAAAACTGATGTCCCTAAGAAACACAATCATGGTTTCAAGAGAATACAGTTTGTATACAAAACTGTTAATTAAATTAATATGATTTTAGCAAAAAAGTGTTTAATTCTGTTACACAGAATTTGTTTTAAGACTATATGGAAACTATAACACTTTTATTTATAAATCAAATAAATAAAATTAATTAAATTAACATAAACTAAATAACAGAATATAAATAACAGAAAAAAAAAACACAGACATAATTATAAACGATAATTAAAAAAACAATAAAATAAAGAAAAGACTTACTAAATCACCAGCAAGTCGAGATACGTGTTAGAGACGCTTAGCACTCTAGAGATGAGGCACGTGTTTGACACGCTTCCCTTAAAACATATTCGTCGTCTGTTTCCCAGGGTACAACAGCCGAAACAGTAAATTGTACTGTCGGACTTAACCAAACTGCCCGGAATTTCACCTTTACAGATGCGTACTCCATATGTTGGAAATCAATAATAATTTTTTTTGATTTGATGTGTGAAAAGCTATGAAATTAGGCCTCTGTTTATACACAATAGACTCCCTTCCAGTTTACTCATTCCACCGATGTGGGAAAAAATAAACTATTTTTCCTCTTTAAGCATGGTATCAAATGCCTAACTTTGAGACACGATATCTCATTCACATCACCTTCATTTTGGACACATAAAGGCTCATTGCGAAGCTCTCTTCAAGGAGAACGCGAACCTATAAAGTATTACTAATATATATGATACATACATACACATAATTCTGTCCAAATTTGGTGAAAAGTTATTTTGCCAACAATATTTTCCAACAAGACTAACTAATAAAAATTAGATATCTGAAAGGGTTTGGGTTATCTCTACTATTTATAAAGGAAAAACCATTATTTCTTGAAAAGTGAAATGTGAAATATGAAATGTGAAAAATTAAATTCCATAAATAGTGAATTGTGATAACTTAAATTCCATAAATAGATTCACTAATTAATTAGTCAAACTTCTTCCATAATTTCAATACTCCTAATTTCGATTACCGAGTCACGGGTTCGACCATCTAGTCATCGGTTCGATCACCGGGTCAACTTGATCGAGTCATCCGGTTACCGGTTTGTTCTCCGGGTCAACCCGCCCATCGGGTCTAACAGGGTTTCGAAAATATAAGACCGGGTTTAATTTGACCTGTTTTTTTAACTGCTTGAACTTGTCGGGTCAAACCGGGTTATTAAAATATTTGGGTTAACGGGTCAAAACATGTAACTTTTACAGCGGGTTATGAATGGTATTTTAAACTTTTTATGTTGTTTTGCTTTAACCCAAGGTACACAACTTGATCTTTTCACGTTTTATTTTAAATGTTACACGAAACACTCACCACAATATCACATATCGTTAATTTTTTGTCGCTACGAATTTCCGCTGCTATGCGCGGGTAATCGTCTAGTACATTAAACATAAAAAGTAATAGGAGATATGAGATTAATTCTAGATAAAGTAGATATTATACAAAATGAGAAGTACCAGTAAGCGAATAAGATAGCAAGACATAAATTTTACTATTTAGCTAGAATTGCATACGTAGTAATGTAGTATGTTGCATAACTGCTTCGTATATGCTCAGAAGTCAGAACCAATTCAAATACCACCATTACCCTCTATATTAAAGAGGGGAATCACGGTTGCATAGAAACAGTGATCCCCCTCACGCTCTCAATAAACTATGTTATTTTCTTTCCTTCACAAAAATCACACACACAAAACACGCACCGTTGGTTCCAACGGAACGTTATACGACTCCGTTTTTTAATCTTTACTCCGTTCCATTGATGAGTTTTGGATCTTTCCCCCATTTATTAATTGGCGAGTGCGCTAATTAATTTGGTTTGCCCTTTCAAGTTAACCCTTTGCTCTTTCAGATTAAACTCTTTAGTATAAAGGGTAATTGCTGTAGCTAATCCTTAATTGTGTTTGTTTGATTGTGTAGTGGCTACAGGATATCCTTAATTGGTATTGTTTTATATATACCCACAGTCATCTTGTTGTGGGTTTGCATTATTTGTGGGTTAGCTCCCATCTTCTGATTTTCAGCCATGGCAGCTTGAAATATGTGAAAAATATTAGGGGTTTTTTGGTTTTTATCCGATTCCGGTTGTTGTGATGTGTGATGGTAACCCTTCGTTGCCACCGATCACTTCATTGCCGCCTTTAACGGCGTCCCGTGATGTGGGTCGGTGTGTGGCGAGGTTGGATGCCTCATGTGGGTATCTGTGTGGTGGCGATCTCTTCCTTAATGAGGTATTAAATTAGTTTTATTTCATTTTTTTGGGGATTCAATAAGTTCTCGAACGTAGTCAAATTAGTAGCCCTTTTTTTATATAAAATAATAAATTGGCCAATATTTTGGGGGTTTTGATACCAGTATGCTGTTAACAGGTTAGGATTGTTTGTTGTGTAGATTGATGATATGAGAAGGGTCACACAGACATTAGGTTTGTGGGCTTAAACAGTTGGGGTTTTGGCTGATTAAGAGGCAATGCCAAGAGGCCACTTTATATTTGCGTTGCCGTGTCGGTTGTGATGAATTTAAGCACGCGTAGGTAAAGAGAAGGTGGCTTTGATCTTGGCGGGGTGACCTTTGAAGGTTGCAGCTATGCCGGTTAACCGCTCTTTGTACCAAATTGCGCTTTATTTGAGCCAACGCTATAAAGCTAAAAATGGTGGCCTGAATCGATATAAAAAGTTCCCTTGATTTATGAAAACATTCGTGTCTTGGCTGGCCAAACTTTTAAGTTTGCAGCCATGGCACAAGTTAAGATTGTTTGTTGTGTGGGATTGATGATATGAGAAGGCTCACACGGACATTGGGTTTGTGGGCTTAAACAGTTTGGGTTTTGGCTAATTAAGAGGCAATGCCAATAGGCCACCTGATATTTGCGTTACCGTGTCGACTGTGATGAATTTAAGTACGCGTAGGTAAAGAGAAGGTGGCTTGGATCTTGGCGGGGTGACCTTTCAAGGTTGCAGCCATGCCGGTTAACCACTCTTTGTACAAAAAAGGTAATGTAGCTATTTTAGTGTCAATTAAGTTCGTTTCCTCGACTCACTCGAATTGATATCGGATTTAACACAAGATCAATTGTTCTTGGTGAATAAAATTCTTTTTGGTATTTTTTAAAAACTTTTAAGAAAAACTATTTAATTTAAAACTAATTAATCTAATTAAAAACGAAAATCTATAATTAAAAATACTTGATTAAAACTAATTAACTATTTTAAAACTATTTAAATAAATTTGAAGACTATTTTAAAATAAAACTTAAATCTAATTAATTTTCTAAACTAAAACTTTTAATTGAAATCTATGTAAAACTATTTTTAAATAAAACTAAATTAATTGAAAACTAATTTTAAAAACTAATTTTAAAAACTAATTTTAAAAACAATTTAAATTTATAAAAGTAATTAAAATATTTTTTATCTTTTTATTTTTTAAACTTTATAAAAGTAAATTTGTAGAAAAAAAACTTTTTAATTTAAAAATAACTAACTAAAACTTTTAATTAAACTCATTATCATAGCTGACAGCTAAATTAAAACTATATTACTTAATAAAACTATATTAACACACAAATAAGGGTCAAGCTAAGATGGTAAACGCGTTGGGCATCTGAACTAGAGGTCGAGGGTTCGAGTCTCGTTAGAGACTTTTTTGCTATATTATTTTTTTTGGAATTTTTGAAATATTTTAGGAAGCAAACAGACCAATTGGATCTGTTTCTTTACGCAGCAAAAATCAGTAACCAGCAAAATCATATAAGCACTATAACACCAAGACAGTAAATAAGCGAATCTAATTCAGACAATAAGCAAAGTAGTACTGATAAGCAGATTCAATAAGCAGATTCACAAATTAAGCAGATAACTAAAAAGTAAATAAGCAATAAATCCTAACACTACTAGGCTGAAAATAAGCATAACAATGCAAAACTTAAACAAACCAGGTTCCAAAACAAACTTAAATCAAAACAAGCAAACTTAAGCAGTTCTAAACAAACTACACAATCGAATCATTTTGAAACTGAAAACAAGCAGACAAATATCAAAAGACTTAAATCAAATATCAACCTAGAAACTAAAACATAAATCAGCACTCAACTTAATCAAATCTTATAAACCGAAACTTAAACAAACATTAAAATTAATCTAAAAATTAACATAGAAATAAAAAGAGGGAAAGAACCTGGTGACGAATCCGTTGGGAAGTAGACGAGGCGCTGAGCCGTCTAATGAACCGAATCAAAACACCACCTTATCAACCGATTATCATCAACCCTTCGAATCATCGAGCCAAAATCTTCTTCGAACCAGTTTTAATTAAAACTTCCTAGTAGGGGAAATTTTATACCACTTTTATTAATTAAAAACAGATGAAAGATTAAATTGCAATAAACTTAAACAAATAAAATGGGACAAGATTAAACTGAAAATAAATTTTTATTAATAATAGAATTTCATTACAATACTTTTTAAAGAAAAATACAATTAATCTAAATCTATTTTTGCAGAAATAAAATAAAAAATAAAAATAAATGGCATCCAACAAAATTACACAATGAGGGGGTTTTTATAGCCAACCCCCATGGCTTTTTCAAGAAGTTTTGTGGAGGAATTTTCAATCTTGGCCGCTAAACGCATCTTTTCTCTTTCTCTTTCTTTAATTTTTCGATCCAACGACTGAAAACACACCCCTTGCACACGGATTGCCAACGTGTCAAGGGGTTGTGTTTCTTGCGCTTCTTCTAGGCTTATGTGGCTTGATATTATTGGAGGATTTGTGGTGGTGATTTGTTTAAGCCAATCACATGAGAGAGATTGGCCATGTTTGATGAGGACCACCCATCATGTTTTTCCCGAAATAAGAGGGAATTAATCCTATACGTGTGAATCACACGTATTAAGTAAAACCCCCAAAAGTTATTGGGTAATTTTGTTGAATAGGTGAATTAGGGTTTTGAGATTGGGGTAAAAAGGTGTGTCTGTTTATTTGTTTTGGGAGAGAAGGAGTGAAAAGTGGTGGGTTTTCTTGTTTGTATCGAAGTGAAGTGAGGGTAAATAAAACAAAACGTGTGTGTGAGTTGGTAAGAGTTGACCAAAAGTTAATTTAACTCTTACTCTATTCGTTTGCCAGGCAGAGTTGTGATGCCTAAATGGGCTTAGCCTATATTGCTCCTTTTGTTTATTTTGGCAAGAATTATGGCCCAAATAATTCCATCCGTTATATGTGTAAGGAAAATGGGCCTTGTTTTGGGCTTGAAATCCTCAAGTAATTACTTTAAATCTACTAATGGGCTTTTGGGCCCAATACCCAAATGTGGGACCCACAAAGCTCAAATATCTTCAATAAGGTTAAATCCACTAAAAACGAGCTCGATTTCGGCTTCCTTGTTATTTTCTTTGAACTCGTGTCGAATTTGCTGGTTTTCGTGATCTTTGGCACACTTTTGGTTCTTTTGACTTTGTATTCGTCTCTTTCTTGGACTTTTTTTCAACATATGACCGTGAAATCCCGTGTTTTCTTTCCTTTTGATCTTTTGTACCTATTTCACACAAAAACACAAAACCACGCGTAATTCCGACTTTTACGATATTAAACACATGATTAGGTCTTGTTTTTCCTTGATTTTAGTGGCAAAAGGATAAGTGTTTACACACTTATTAAATCCCCTACACTTTACCATTGCAATGACCCCATGCAATGCATAGTTTTAAAGCATAAAGTTACATTTTTCTCATTATTAACCCATCTTGGCCTTTATTAAGATATACTATTACTACTAAGATAAAAAGATAAAAACTTTAAAGGAAACAAAGTTATAACAATTTATTAACTTGGAAATTATTAGATGGAAGAAACTTGTAAAGAAATCTAAGACTTAATTAGGGCTTTGGTGTTATGAATATTAATCTCCCTCAAGTTTCACGTTCCCCATACCAAGCTTAAAAACGAGATCATTGTTTACCATAAGTCCTCAAGTTAAAACCACTTATATAAGACAATTGTGTAATACTCTTTCTCCAATTCCTAAGTTGTATCTCTAGCTTTTAAGGATTATCATTCACCCGTAGGCTCATTTGACTTATTTGAAAATTATTAGTCTAAAAATGAAGGCAAAACGGTGCAAACCCGATACTCAAAACCTAACCTCGTCCTCAAAAACGTTTTCACTAAAGTAAGCCCACATCAAGGTTGATTTAACACAATTTGGGGAATAAATTCCTGGATCCAAAATTTGGCCAATAGTACTACTTATTAATTATTCCTCCAAAGTCATGTAGACTCTATGTGGAGTTTAGCAAATTCACATCATATACCCTTAGGCTCTTTAAGATGTAAAAATGCTCATTATCTATTGTCCACACCCTAAGGCTCCTTGAACGATAAACAAGGGAATTGATTTTTTGATCAATTTTTATTCAACACTTACCATGCCATACACCCTAAGGCTCTAATGACAAGGTTCGTGCTACATGCCCCACACTCTAAGGCTCCTTGAGGTCATGTTTTAATCTTATTCTTTCTTTATTTATGATATATATAGTAGGCCAAATTTCGCGGTCCCATGGTCTGAATACCTCCTACTTAGTGGTTATGAGCCACCTTAGTCGGAAGTCCACAACGCTGGCACCCTCAATGTGTTCATGCTTTAATTACAAGGAGATAAAAGATTTGGCTAAGAGCTAAGATATCGAATCTACACCGCAAAAATCCTCATTTATTAAGCAATTGAATATACAAGCGGGAAGAAAGAGCCACAAAACTCATATAAGCAAGAATTAACCCTTAAACTTATTATCAACTCTATCATCTCTCGTTCTCCACAATTTAAAATCTCAAGGAATGAGACTCGTGGATGCTTAGCCTAATAAACCAATTAAGGTCCATATGGTTAAGGATACTAGCTAGAGTAAACTTGGATAAGTAAACTCGGGTTGAGTCAAAATATTCATGACGGGCCTAATATATCAAAGACATCTAAACTTGTTAAAACCATTTACTCATTTATTTATTTTTGACTTTATTCTTGAAATGGAAAATACGATGCGAGGAATGAAAATAAATAGAAATACTACTAGGCCAAAATAGATCAAAAATTTGAAAAAATGTTGAATTTTTTTAATTTTCCGGTTAAATGGTGTCAAGTTCATGGAAAAGCCCACTAAAATTCGATAGAAGTCCCCCTACACTTAATATAAACATTGTCCTCAATGTTTAAGCATGTGGGAGAATAAAATCCCCTACACTTAGGACATTGAGTACGTTGTTTAAATCGAGCTAAGGAAGAGACAACTAAAGTGATTACATTTATTCATCTTATTTATATACATGTATGAATCACAATAACAAAAACTTATCGAAGAAACCGGGTACACGGGAACACGAGATCACGGGTCGCGTCAAAAACACCAAAAGTGGATCATTAAAGCATACGTCCCTGCACAACATCACAACACACAAACAACCTACTTGGCTCCCCCTACACTTATTAGTGGAAATGGGTAAAGGTGAAAAAGGGTGGAAAAGGTAAAAATCTAACCTAGTTAAACGATGCTTGATTTATTTATAACGAGTCTCTAGCTCGACTCGATTTCCCGAATATCATCATTCAAATGGGAAAATCATGGGAAAACCGAGATTTCCAAGGGAGGAAAATCTCTCCATGATAAAGGATGAATCAAAGTCATATAAGGAATACCCCATGAAAATCCACCCGGGTCAAACACATAATTTCCATCACGAAAGGAAATAAACCTCGAGGTGGTAAAATCACACAAGTCAAAGAAAAGAGGGGTACCCTTAGTAAAAAATTTCTTACGAGGAAAGGTGTTATGGTGATATGGCAATGATAGCACTAAAGTCTCTATTCCAGGATCAAACACCGGTTCCTTAACGAGAAAATAGCAAGAGGTGTGGACATTAAAGCTCAAAATGTCATTTTGATCCAAAGTGGGGGAGTCGTCCTCTTCCAAACTCGATGTGAAAACATAAGTATCATCGAAGTCATAGAAAAACTCATCCTCGTGAGGAAAATAGGAGTTTAGAAAGATATCTAAATCCTCCTCAAATGGAATATCCTCTAAAATAGGGGCAACCTCTAAAGGTGGAGGATCCTTTTCAAAAGTCGTAACCCCCAATATAGGAATATAAGAGTCAAAGGGAGACTCAAGAATGGGAGGATCACTCATAGAGATAATAGGATCATTAGGCTCACTAGGTGTCTCGTCAAAACCCAAAGAAATGAGATCACTTAAAGAAGTGTCGTCATTATTAGCTTCCTCATTTTCTTCAAAAAGTGGATTATCATTTGAAGTTTCAAAAAGTGGATTTGAATGTACCACAAAATCATTAAGGTTAAACTTTTTAGTTTCAAAAGGATTGATAAAACTTTCTTCATTATCAATATTAAGCACATCAATCATATTGACCGATTCTTTTCCGTCTGATTTATTTACCATTTTCCCCATTTTAAACACTTGTTGATCATTCCCTACCCTAAGAATTAATTCCCCTTCGGCTACATCAACTAACGCTTTTCCGGTTCTTATGAATGGTTTACCAAGTATTAACGGAATACGAGGGTCCATCTCATAGTCGACGACAACAAAGTCCACGGAAAAAGTGAATGTACCAACTCGAACAAAAACGTCTTCGGCAATACCAACGGGGTATGTGAGAGTTCTATTAGCTAACTCGAGAGTCATGCGAGTCGGTAGAAGGTCAAGTAATGATAATTGTTTCCATACCGAGAGTGGCATAAGATTGATGCTAGCGCCGAGATCCGCTAAAGCCATACAATCATCAGTTTAAGGAAACGAGCAAGGTAACACGAATCGTCCGAGATCTCCTAGCTTTTCGGGAAGCTCTTTGAGAAGAATCGTGAAACAATTCTCATTTAAACGAGTGTTCACGAGCTCAACCATTTTTTCTTTCTTCTTGAGCAAATCTTTGAACATCTTCACAAATTTAGGCATTTGAGCAAGTGCTTCAATAAGGCTAATGTTAACATTGATTTGGGAAATCATTTTAAAAAAGTTGGAAACATGAACGTCATCTTTGGTGAGCACTTTAGCCTTGTCTAATCTAGAGGGATAAGGGATATAGGGTTTAGATGGTGAAGGTTGAGAAGGAGAAGGACTCGCTTCTTGAACAACCTTAGGGTTGGGCTCTTTGGGCAATGGAGAACTAGTACTAAGAGTGGTAGTGGGGGGAATCACCGAAGGGGAGTAGGATTACTCATTATGACCTCCGGGTCTTGTCTCTCCTTTATGGGCGAAGAGATGAAAGGTCCCACTAAATTGGCTCCACTTCGAGTAGTGATAGCACTTACATTAGCACGAGGGTTAATCTCGGTATTAGAAGGTAGGGCTCCTTAAGGTCTAAGGGCTTGCAACATTTGCACGAACTTCCTATCGGTGGACTCTTGCATTTGTTTCATAGTTCTCTCATGTTCGGTCAACTTTTGTAGAACCAAGTCCATTTGAGGATTATGCATGTTCATTTGATTATACCCTTGATTGTTAAACCCTTGATTAGGAAAACCTTGGTTTTGATATTGAGGTTGAAAACCGTTGTTATTAGGAAAACCTTGGTTATTATTTTGAAACCCTTGATTTTTACCATTAAAATTCCCTCGATTTGCATTCCTTTGAAAATTACCTATTTGAGGACCTTGGTTCCTATTTTGGTATTGGGTAGTTTGGGCGGGTGGGGGTGGTCTTTGTGGAGCTACAAAACCCGAGGGAGCCAAATAGTTAGTACTCTTATAAGACAAATGGTTAACATCAACATTTGGTTTAAAGTACACCTTCTCATTTGCAATGGTGTTATAAGCATAAACTTGTTGTTGTTGATTGTAAACCTTGTCACAATTATAATACGAATGTGGTCCACCACAAGTCTCACACGTTTCACAAGTCTCTTTTAAGGCATTTACTTGACCATTGATGGCTTTGGTATTGTTAGCGGTTTGTAGAGCAATTGATTCAACAAGCGAAGTAAGCTTATCAATTCTCTTGTCGATCTCACTAGAACTAGAACTTGCCATAATAGCCCTAACACTCTTGGTTTGTACTTTTGCCTTGTTTTCAATTATGGCCCAAGCTTCATTCATGGACTTCACAAGAATATTACCCCCCGCGACACTATTAAGTGAGTCTTGGTCATTAAGAGTTAAACCATTGTAAAACGTATTGATTTGATGCACTTTAGTGAAACCATGTTGTGGACATTTTCTTAAAAGCTCCTTAAAACGATCCCAAGACTCACTAAACGTTTCCCCATATTTTTGTTCAAAGGTAATGATGTCATTCCTTAAAGAGGTGGTCCTTAATGGTGGGAAAAAGTAGTTAATGAACTTGGTCTCTAAATCAATCCATGTGGTAATACTTTGGGGTGGTTCCTTATCAAGCCAAATCCGGGCTTGTCCCTCGAGGGAAAAAGGAAAAAGTTGTAAACGAATGGCCTCTTGTGGCACCCCATTGTATTTGAAGGTGTTTGCCAATTGTATGAAACGTTTGATATGAGCGTGTGGGTCATCATTAGTACGGCCTAAAAATGGTGTAGTGGAAACCATTTGAATAAAACCCGTTTTAAGTTCAAAATTATTCGCTCCAATATCCGGCCCCACAATCGCGTCATCGTTTCCTTCAATGTAAGATTGTAGAATCTCAATCATTGGTCGATTATCCGTTGCCATCGTGTTGTTCAAAGCTCGATTCTCGGGATCGGCTTGATTGACGGTCTTTTTGTTTTTCTTCTTCTTCTTTTTGGAAGAATTAGAAGTATTTGGTACACCAATCGGTATGTATGTACGCACGCGAGTGCGCATACAATTAAAAATTAGGAATGAGGTAGGAGACCTCGGTCGACTTTGAGAGGGAAGGGATTATCCCTCTCGAGGTGCAATATTAATAACTACAAAAATATATACTTAATACTACTTGAGTTGGCAAACCAATAATCGGTCGTCCCTCTCAATATACGCACAAGCAAGCGGGGAAACGAGGTGGCACAAAGCACTTAAAAACCTTTTTCCTTAGACGCCCTTTTATAGCGCGTCGCCTTATACCCACCTTATAGTTTATATAAATCGAGTTCAAACTTCTTACTAGTATTTATCTATTTTGCCTTTTTTCTCGTTTGGGATTCAAATATAATAGTTAGGTGATGAAATTCCAACTAAGGTCTTATTTGAAAATAGGTAAATTAATTGTGCTACGTAATATAATATAGTAAAAGAAAAATCTTTTTGTATTTTTTTTAAGAAAAATATATATCCACAATAAAAACGAAAGAAATCGAAATAAGAAAAATAACAATAATACGTAATATTTTTGGTGTAATACTTTAGGAAAGTATTACTTTTGTATTTTTTTAATTTTTTTGGTGCAAATCTTAGGAAAGAATTTGCTTTTGATGATTTTTTAATTTTTTTTAATTTTAAAGTTTTGGATTTTTTTTGTTTTTGATTTTTTAACAATAAAAATAGCGTTCAAAATTGAACGGATCCCAAAATCCAAATCGTCTCACGAAAAATCGTCAATCGTAACGAGCGAAGCGGCAGCGGCGCCAATTTAATGTAGCTATTTTAGTGTCAATTAAGTTCGTTTCCTTGACTCACTCGAATTGATATCGGATTTAACACAAGCTTATTTGTTCTTGGTGAATAAAATTCTTTTTGGTATATTTTTAAAACTTTTAAGAAAAACTATTTAATTAAAAACTAATTAATCTAATTAAAAAAAGAAAATCTATAATTAAAATTACTTGATTAAAACTAATTAACAATTTTAAAACTATTTAAATAAATTTGAAGACTATTTTAAAATAAAACTTAAATCTAATTAATTTTTTAAACTAAAACTTTTAATTGAAATCTATGTAAAACTATTTTTAAATAAAACTAAATTAATTGAAAACTAATTTTAAAAACAATTTAAATTTATAAAAGTAATTAAAATATTTTTTATCTTTTTATTTTTTAAACTTTATAAAAGTAAATTTGTAGAAAAAAACTTTTTAATTTAAAAATAACTAACTAAAACTTTTAATTAAACTAATTATCAAAGCTGACAGCTAAATTAAAACTATATTAATTAATAAAACTATATTAACACACAAATAAGGGTCTAGCTAAGATGGTAAACGCGTTGGGCATCTGAACTAGAGGTCGAGGGTTCGAGTCTCGTTGGAGACTTTTTTGCTATATTATTTTTTTGGAATTTTTGAAATATTTTAGAAAGCAAACAAACCAATTGGATCTGTTTCTTTACGCAGCAAAAATCAGTAACCAGCAAAATCAAATATGCTCTA
This sequence comes from Glebionis coronaria, assembly GCA_025667525.1. Lineage (NCBI taxonomy): Eukaryota > Viridiplantae > Streptophyta > Magnoliopsida > Asterales > Asteraceae > Glebionis > Glebionis coronaria. The sequence continues at coordinate 481,863,765 of CM046882.1, read as the reverse complement.
TAACACCCAGACAGTAAATAAGCGAATCTAATTCAGACAATAAGCAAAGTAGTACTGATAAGCAGATTCAATAAGCAGATTCACAAATTAAGCAGATAACTAAAAAGTAAATAAACAATAAATCCTAACACTACTAGGCTAAAAATAAGCAGAACAATGCAAAACTTAAACAAACCAGGTTCCAAAACAAACTTAAATCAAAACAAGCAAACTTAAGCAGTTCTAAACAAACTACACAATCGAATCATTTTGAAACTGAAAACAAGCAGACGAATATCAAAAGAATTTAATCAAATATCAAACTAGAAACTAAAACATAAATCAGCACTCAACTTAATCAAATCTTATAAACCGAACTTAAACAAACATGAAAATTAATCAAAAAATTAACATAAAAATAAAAAGAGGGAAAGAACCTGGTGACGAATCGGTTGGGAAGTAGACGAGGCGCTGAGCCATCTAATGAACCGAATCAAAACACCACCTTATCAACCGATTATCATCAACCCTTCGAATCATCGAGCCACAATCTTCTTCGAACCAGCTTTAATTAAAACTTCCCAGTAGGGGAAATTTTATACCACTTTTATTTTCACTTTTATTAATTAAAAACAAATGAAAGATTAAATTGCAATAAACTTAAACAAATAAAATGGGACAAGATTAAACTGAAAATAAAACTTTATTAATAATAGAATTTCATTACAATACTTTTGAAAGAAAAATACAATTAATCTAAATATATTTTTGCAGAAATAAAATTAAAAATAAAAATAAATGGCATCCAACAAAATTACACAATGAGGGGGTTTTTATAGCCAACCCCATGGCTTCTTTAAGAAGTTTTGTGGAGGAATTTTCAATCTTGGCCGCTAAACGCATCTTTTCTCTTTCTTTAATTTTTTGATCCAACGGCTGAAAACACACCCCTTGCACACGGATTGCCAACGTGTCAAGGGGTTGTGTTTCTTGTGCTTCTTCCAGGCTTATGTGGCTTGATATTATTGGAGGATTTGTGTTGGTGATTTGTTTAAGCCAATCACATGAGAGAGATTGGCCACGTTTGATGAGGACCACCCATCATGTTCTTCCCGAAATAAGGGGGAATTAATCCTATACGTGTGAATCACACGTATTAAGTAAAACCCCCAAAATTTATTGGGTAATTTTGTTGACTAGGTGAATTAGGGTTTTGAGATTGGGGTAAAAAGGTGTGTATGTTTATTTGTTTTGAGAGAGAAGGAGTGAAAAGTGGTGGGTTTTCTTGTTTGTATCGAAGTGAAGTGAGAGTAAATAAAACAAAACGTGTGTGTGAGTTGGTAAGAGTTGACCAAAAGTTAATTTAACTCTTACTCTATTCGTTTGCCAGGCAGAGTTGTGATGCCCAAATTGCTCCTTTTGTTTAGTTTGGCAAGAATTATGGCCCAAATAATTCCATCCGTTATATGTGTAAGGAAAATAGGCCTTGTTTTGGCTTGAAATCCTCAAGTAATTACTTTAAATCTACTAATGGGCTTTTGGGCCCAATACCTAAATGTGGGACCCACAAAGCTCAAATATCTTCAATAAGGTTAAATCCACTAAAACGAGCTCGATTTCGGCTTCCTTGTTCTTTTCTTTGAACTCGTGTCGAATTTGCCGGTTTTCGTGATCTTTGGCACACTTTTGGTTCTTTTGACTTTGTCTTCGTCTCTTTCTTGGACTTTTCTTCAACATATGACCGTGAAATCCCGTGTTTTCTTTCCTTTTGATCTTTTGTACCTATTTCACACAAAAACACAAAACCACGCGTAATTCTGACTTTTACGATATTAAACACATGATTAGGTCTTATTTTTCCTTGATTTTATTGGCAAAAGGATAAGTGTTTACACACTTATTAAAAGGGTAATTGGTCGCTAATCCTTAATTGTGTTTGTTTTATTGTGTGGTGGCAACAGGAAATCCTTGATTGGTATTGTTTGATTGTATGGTGGCTACAGAAAATTGATCCTCTGCGTTCATTTCATAAAGAGGTGTACCCATGGTGACTGTAGATGCTTCTCCCATGCCACCCATATATATACCCACAATAACGCCTGATTTGTTGTTGGTTTTTGGTACGAAGATGTTGTTAACAGGTTAGGATTGTTTGTTGTGTGGGATTGATGATATGAGAAGGGTCACACGGACATTGGGTTTGTGGGCTTAAACAGTTGTATTTTTGGCTGATTAAGAGGCAATGCCAAGAGGCCAACTGATATTTGCGTTGTCGTGTCGGTTGTGATGAATTTAAGTACGCGTAGGTAAAGAGAAGCTGGCTTGTGTAAAATCCCTAATTTTTACCTTATTGACTTTGTCAACTGTTGTACTACTTACTTATGGAATTTATATAATTTCACCTTTCTATGTTTTATTATTAAGCATATACTTTTTGTCATATTATCTATCCCATTTATTTTATATTTATGTGGACCTTTAGTCATGTATTGACTACTCTTTGCTCTCAAAATCTGGAGGCATTACCTATACGGAACAAAATGTACAGTGCATACTGACCACAAAAGCTTGCAACACATATTGGACCAGAAGGAGTTGAACATGAGACAACGTCGTTGGATTGAGTTGTTGAGTGACTACAACTGCGAGATCAAATACCACCCCGGTAAAGCAAACGTGGTTGCAGATGCTCTAAGTCGTAAGGATACGGACCCTCCTATGAGAGTTCGGGCATTAGTTATGACGATCAGTTTGGACTTACCCAAACAGATTTTGGAAGCTCAGACTCAAGCCCAATTACCTGAAAACCTTGTGAAGGAGGATGTTGGAGGGATGCTCAGGACCGACCTTACTAAGGAAAAGCTAGAACCAAGGACAGATGGAACCCTATGCCTTCACGGACGAAGTTGGTTACCTTGTTATGGAGACTTGAGGAACGTGATCATGCACGAGTCTCATAAGTCTAAATATTCTATACATCCCGGATCTGAGAAGATGTATCAGGATATGAAGAAGTTGTATTGGTGGCCGAATATGAAAGCCAACATTGCCACCTACGTTCAGAAGTGTTTGACATGTGCACGTGTCAAAGCTGAACACCAGAGACCTTCGGGCTTGCTTGTACAACCCAAGATACCGGAATGGAAGTGGGACAACATCACTATGGACTTTGTCACCAAACTCCCAAAGTCATCTCACGGTTACGATACTATCTGGGTGATTGTCGACCGACTCACTAAGTCCGCCCGTTTTCTGCCAATTAGGGAGAACGATTCCCTGGCCAAACTGGCAAAAACGTACCTGAAGGAGATCGTGACCAAGCATGGAATACCAGTCTCAATAATTTGTGATAGAGATGGTAGGTTCACTTCAAATTTTTGGAAAGCCTTTCAACGAGCCTTAGGTACCAAATTGGATATGAGCACAGCTTATCATCCACAAACTGATGGACAAAGTGAGCGAACCATTCAGACTCTAGAGGACATGCTGCGAGCATGTGTAATTGACTTTGGAAGTGGGTGGGTTGACCACATCCCTTTAGTGGAATTCTCCTACAACAACAGTTATCATGCCAGTATCAAGGCTGCCCCTTTTGAGGCACTGTACGGTCGCAAATGCCGTTCACCTGTGTGTTGGGCAGAAGTAGGAGAGTTTCGACTCACCGGACCAGAATTAATCCAAGAGACTTCAGATAAGATTGTCCTCATTAAACAGAGAATTCAAGCTGCCCGCGATCGACAAAAGAGCTACGCGGACCTGAAGCGAAAACCTATGCAATTTGAAGTAGGTGACCGAGTTATGCTCAAGGTATCTCCTTGGAAGGGTGTGGTACGTTTTGGCAAACGTGGAAAGCTGAATCCACGATATGTTGGCCCTTTCAAAGTGATAGCCAGGATCGGGGAAGTAGCTTACCGTTTAGAGTTGCCCCAACAACTGAGTCGGGTACACTCTACCTTTCATGTGTCTAACTTGAAGAAGTGCTATGCTGAAGAACCATTGGCTATGCCATTAGAAGGAGTTCAGTTTGACGACAAGCTCCAGTTCACAGAGGAACCAGTAGAAATCATGGAGAGAACAGTTAAGAAATTGAAACGCAGTCGTATCCCGTTGGTCAAAGTACGTTGGAACTCTAGGAGAGGCCCTGAGTTCACTTGGGAACGAGAAGACTCGTTCAAAACCAAGTACCCACACTTGTTCACCTGACCAATGACTTCATCTTAAGCTTTGAGGACAAAGCTAAAATAACGGGATTGTGCTGTAAAATCCCTGATTTTTACCTTATTGACTTTGTCAACTGTTGTACTACTTACTTATGGAATTTATATAATTTCACCTTTCTATGTTTTATTATTAAGCATATACTTTTTGTCATATTATTTATCCCATTTATTTTATATTTATGTGGACCTTTAGTCATGTATTGACTACTCTGGCAACTGACTGGCCACCTGATTTATTAATGAACTCATCACCTCAGTACATATTTAAGATAAGTAACCTTACGCTATTTATTTATTAAGTACTTGAATTATTTTTATATGTATATATTTACATATAATACTTAAAAGGAATAAACACCTAACACTCTAAATATAATGTACACTATTTTAACAGTGTCATTTATTTATTCCTTCAAGTAAATACTTACAATGATATATTTTATACACTTTCATTAAATTATCTAAAAGCTTCAACAAAAATACCTACAACACCACAAGTACCTATAATAATATACAAAGACTATTATTATCATACAACACTTGGCAAAATTTACCCAAAACCCCTCTCCCAAGCCTATGTTAGACGTGTATGTGCATGCATGCATACAATACCATCATTTGATTCAACTAGCTACAAGTAACCTATGTAATCATGCACTCCACTAATACCCTATACTAACACATGCATAAACCATGTCTTACTTACACCTAACCATGCTTTACTTACACCAAAGCACTCTTATGCACTTACACACTCAACCTCCATGCAACCTACTACACTTGTAAGTTTTGTCCCCCACTTTGACTTGCAAACACACGGATACAAACCAAATGGGAAGAAAGTGGACTTTCTAGTTTAGGCATGTGTCAAATACTTGGAAGATATTTCAAATCCAACCAATATCTTCTAAGATCTTGGGTACTAGGTACATGATTTGCAAAATCTTGTCTCTCTCTCTTCTTAAGCCGAAACCCACACCAACACACAACATAAATCACTTGCTAGCATTTTGCTCCATCAACTTCACTCTCTCCTTCTCAACTCACGGCTACAACACCTTCACCACCATTTTTAAACCTCCAAAGTTTACTACTACATCCATACTATGTCTTCTACAACCTAAAGGCTAATCCTAAGCTCAACCTACAAGAAACCTTGATCCTTGAAGCAACAAAGAAGCCCTAGACGCCTCACTTGAAGCCCACGGCATGTATATGTTTTCCTAGACCTCCATTGTTGAAAGCTTGTCACTTGTTTCTACCTATTCTCATATCATTCCTAAACCTAACTAAACAAGTAAGTCCAAGTTAAAACCTATCTTTTTCAATACATTACATTCATATATATTTATGTGTACATGTTTATTATGGTAAAGTTAACATTTAAACAAACATGGAAACCCTAAAAACCAAGGTAAAACCCACGGCTAATTTTTATCTATAGTAAAACTTGATGTAAAAACTTGTCAACTTGGAAGAACACATCAACATGACCTTGTTTAACTTATAAAATCATGAAAACCTAACCATGCAAATAAAATGGGACGTGAGCTTTAAAGCTCATATGATGATTTTGAGTGACCTTGTAATATTTAGATATAACTAGAAATATTAGCTTCATGTTATTAGGTGCCTTAAAATATTAAGATCACTATTAGGCCTTATAGGATTAGTTTAAGCTCACTATAATACTTTTCCTAGATAAATAATCATCTTTATTAAATAAGTGTTTTATAAGACTTTTAGTGTCAAAGTTATGATTTTATAAAGTTACATATTAAAAATATAGATCTATAATTATTTTGGATTTAAATAATAGATCTAAGAAGTTTTGAAACTAAAATAATATATATATAAATTTTCGGATTAAAAATAGATTATATAATACTTTTGGACTAAATTGTAAATTTATAAAGTATAAGAGAGCTAAATGAATAAGTATAGAACTTGGTATTTCAAAAACATAAACTTTAATCCACTTTTAAAAACATGCCGAGAGTCCAAGGGTGTGTTTTGCACATATCCGAAACTTTCTAAAGTTAAAAAGGACTAAAAAGAGACTACTAAAATACTAGGGTGAGTTGTGTAAATTTTGGAAAGCCTAAGGACCACTTTGGACACAAGCCGTGACATAATATTAACCTTAGGGACTAAAAGTGTCAAGTTACTAAACTTAATACAACACAAAGCAACCCTAGGGACTAAACTTGCCTAAAGCCGAAACATAAACAAGCCCTAGGGGGCATAATTGTAACTTATAATAAACCCTAATACTAGCCGAAACTTCAGGGACTAAAACTGCCATTAAGTGAAACTATTATAAGCCCTAGAATATGCCACATACTATAAGGACCAAAATTGACATTTTATGAAACTTTAAGAAACCCTAGTTACACGTGTAACTAGGAGGGACCAAAACTGTAAATACTTGAAAGATTTAGAAACCCTAGGGGTATAAAAGTAATTTAATCGCGAGTATCCGTTTATTTAAAAGGACTAAAACGTACTTTTATACAATTATTACGAACCTTAAAAACCTTATATATTTTAAGTCATTTATTTAAACGTAAAACTTAAATAAATGTAACAGTTGTTATTTTCAAACCTATAACTTAATAAATGTAAATCTTACGTAAACATGGATTTTAAATAAATGTCATACATTTATAAACCTTATTTATATATTAGATATAAATTGTAAATGGTTAACTTATAAAATAAATATATTAATTATATTTATTTTCCTATCGCTTTCAATATATATAAAACCATCCTATATGAATACTTAAAGTGTTTTATAACAACGTAAGTACATAATATTAATTAAGCGAATTAATAAATTAAACCTTATTATTTATTTTACACCTAAAATAAATACTATTAGAACCTGTACTTCGACGAACAAACTTCAAGTATTATTATTAAATACTTAAACCCGTTTAAACATGCACAGATTTATTCTGAAACTTTTATGCATTTATATTATGCATTTACTGAGACCTTATAATTATTTAGGTCGTTGACTGTATCGTGAGCATTCCTATCAGACTTATCTATTGACTAATTGCTGTACTATTGAGGTGAGTTCATGGCCCCACTTTTATATATTGACAAACTTTTAAACTCTTTTATGGGGAAGAAAACATGCAACATATTTTATTTTATGGACGTAAACTGAACTGCAAAACTTTTGATTACAATGCCTATTGTAGATGAACCCGCATGACCCGTGCATCCGAAACTGTTAGAATTTTTGAATTGCCTGAATGTTATAAATAGATCTATTTGGGATTGACCGTCCCCATCTGGGTGAGTCATGCTCACTGTGCCTAGGCCAGGACAACAGATGTTTCACATGTCAGTACATTATTATTTATGGGTGCTTTGATAATGATAAGGCGAAGGGCCCTTATTTGTTAAGGGCTTAACTGTCAAGCTTCAGTTTCGGGCAATATGGAAATGTAATTACTTTTAAGTATTAATGCTTTGTGCATTGCTACTTCAGTGAATGTTTATATGTCCAAACTTATTTTAATTAAACCTGTGAATTCACCAACTTTATGTTGACTCTCTAAGCATGTTTTCTCAGGAAACTAAAGCAGGTATTGGTGTGCATGGAGTCAAGCATCATGATAGGCTGCATTTATAGAGCTCATCTGGGGTTTTATAAACTGGGGAATAATTCAAACTACTGAATATTGTTTAAGACTTGTTTTAAGAACATTTGCACTTTTAATCATGTAATAAATGTAAGGATAATCTTTTATCTGTCGCTCTATAATCTGTCTGCTGTTGATCCACCTACGTGACACCCAAATATTACCTCCGCTGCATTTGACTCAATTTGGGGGCGTCACAGAAATGGTATCAGAGCGATAGTTATAGAGAATCAGAGCAAAATTAAAATAAATATAAAAATAAAATTTTTATATAATCTGGACTATAACTGCTTTTAAAAATCTTTTGGGATTTTCGGGACTAGAATAGTTAAGCATATAGATTGTAGAGCATACATCGATTGTGTGATTGACTGTGCATTGATTATTAACACCCGGTTGATTAATCTATTAAGTATTAACGTAACCTTCTATATCGCCATACTAACGACACTATCATATAAATTAAATTATTATTTCCCAAAACTTTTAATTTGAGTAAGTTTATACTTATGTCAATTAAAACTATATTACTTTCAGATTATCATGACATCACCTACCGATACTCCTGCTGACGTATCGCCGACTACCGTCTTATGTGGATGGCTATCCGCTAGTGACGCAGACGACAACCACACTTCAGTCGATGCTGCATCATTGGAGGCACTTATCTCCACTCCACCTATCTCACCTGTTTCCCCCGCTGGGGAAGAGGTCTCACCGACTTTTGCCTTGCCACCCTTACCACCAGCCTCTACCCTTCAGGGTTATGCTCCGGAGTCTCTACCCCCTCGTAAGAGGAGGTACGAGGCACCTCTCGACTCCACCTATGAGATCGGAGAGGGTTCCCGGGCTAGACAGGCAGACCCCGTCCAGGCCCAGATTGCTGCACTGGCCGCACGCCAGGCACAGGATGTAGCAGACATTCATGCTCTGTTGTCGGCTGGACAGGCGGGACGCGCTGTTCTACAGCAGCGTCAGGACCTTCTATCTTGGACTATGAGTTCGGAGGCGCACGCCGCCCGAGGAGCGTGGTCTACTACTTACCATTCCATCCAGTGGCTGCTGGATGAGAATGAGTTCCTACGTGAGCAGATCTACTCGCTCCAGAGCCAGCAGACAGAGACTCAGATCTCCCTATCGTCCATGGAGCAGACTCTTGCTATCTTCTTTGACCTCCAGGATGTCCGACATCAGGGATTGACGTCAGAGACCGCTCATCTCAGAGGAGCTCAGCAGACTTTCAGAGACCAGTTTCTTGAGGCAATCCGACTGCTCAAGGAGACCAGGACTGCGCTGACAGAGATGCAGGATGCTAGGAGGGCACCAGTTGCCTCACCACCACCAGCGGCACCCGCAGTTTCCGAGGAGTCTGTTAGACGTGGTTAGAGTAGTTATACTAGATTTCTGTATATCATGACAAGCTATTAGGGTTGCATCCCGGCTCGCATGATTTAGGATCTTTTGTATTTGTACTTTCCTTTCATCAGTTGTATCCTTGTACTGTACTTTTAGATTGTAGACGATGTACCTTAGATTATATGTACCACCATCCCAGACAGGCGGGCTGTGCTCCGTCTTGGATTAGGTTGTGCATTTTGTACTATATTCTTATTCTAGACTTATGGCATGTACTCATTAACTTTTGTTAAATCTGTACTGTATTATATTGTGAACTTTAAACAGGTTATCCAATTTGTTGCAAAGTACATGAATGAAATTCCTTTTCGTGTAATTATATAAAACTGTGCTAACACCTCGAACTAATGATTTCATTTTTTTTTTGTATAAATTATAGAAAAATGGTAAACACTAGAACGAACCCCGTCAATGCCGAGACTGCCCAAAACGTCACTGCTGCCCAATTAAGGGAATTGATTGACCAAGGCATCGCATCTGCGATGGCTGCCAGCAGGAACGTAGATGACAGTCAAAACTCCAACGCTCACAGGAACAACCAAGCCACCAGAGGTTGCTCTTACCCCGACTTTCTGAAATGCAAGCCTTCCTACTACAAAGGAAAAGAAGGAGTAGTGGAACTAATGCAGTGGTTTGAGAGATTGGAGACTGTGTTCCGCATCAGCGACTGTACAGAAGAGAACAAAGTGAAGTTTTCCACCTGCACCTTACTTGAGAGTGCTCTGACTTGGTGGAACTCTGTTGTTGCTACCCTTGGACACGATGCTGCCTATACTCTCAGCTGGACCGAGCTGAAGGAAAGGATGACGGAGAAATATTGTCCAAGGGGAGAAATGAAGAAACTGGAGATCGAATTGTGGGATCTCAGATGTAGAAACAATGACATCACTGCGTACAACCAGAGGTTCCAAGAGTTGACCCTAATGTGCACCAGGATGTTTGTGGAAGAGGATGATAGGATTGAGAAGTATGTGGGAGGACTCCCAGACACCATTCACGACAGTGTACTCGCATCTCGACCTACTACTGTCGAGAATGCTATTGAGTTTGCTACCGAGTTGATAAACAAAAGAGTCTGTACCATATCTGAGAGGCACACTGACAACAAACGAAAGGCAGACGAGTATTTCCGCAGTCAGCACCAGCAGCATCCTAAGAAACAACATGCTGGACAGGTTTACAGTGCTACTTCTGCAGGAGCTAACTCGTACGTGGGCGCCAAACCTTTGTGCTCAAAGTGCAATTATCATCACACTACTGATAGCCCATGCCAGACCTGCTACAAATGTGGACAAGTAGGTCATTTTGCTAAGACCTGTCGAGTTAATGCTGTCACTCAGGCCCGACCCAATCAGAACACTGGGAACTACAACAACAGGGGCGGGTATAATGCTCGTGGGAACGGGAATGGACAGCAAGGAAACCGTAATGTTATCGGAGGAAATGGAAACGGACCCAAGAAAGGAGTTGTGTGCTATGAGTGTGGAGCACCGGGACACGTAAGACCAAGTTGCCCTAAGCGGGCCAACCAGAACAAGAACAGTGGAGGAGCTTCATCCAGAGTGTACGTGGTCGGCAATGCAAAAGCCAACCCCGATGCAAATGTCGTTACTGGTACGTTCCTACTAAACAATCGTTATGCATCTGTTTTGTTTGATACTGGAGCAGACCGAAGCTTTATATCCACTAAATTTAGCAATGTGTTAGAAGTCGTCCCATCGATTTTAGATCACCGTTATTCTGTAGAACTAGCTGACGGTAAAACTGTAGTCACTAACACCATCGTTAGAGGTTGTACCTTAAACCTTTCGAAACATCCGTTCAATATTGACCTTATCCTAGTACACCTTGGTAGTTTTGACGTAATTATCGGCATGGACTGGTTAGCAAAATACCACGCAGTCATTGTTTGTGATGAAAAACTAGTCCGTATTCCTTGGGGAAACGAGATCTTAATCATTAGAGGAGACGGTAACACTGACCTTACTGACACTAGACTTAGTGTTGTCTCTTGTACCAAAGCTCAGAAATATTTGTTGAGAGGATGTCCTATCTTCTTGGCCCATATTTCTCGAACAGATGAAGAAGAAAAACCCGAGAAGAAGCAAATCAAGGACGTACCCATTGTCCGAGATTTTCCAGAAGTCTTTCCTGATGAGTTGCCAGGCTTACCACCGACCCGACAAGTGGAATTTCAAATTGACTTGATTCCCGGAGCTGCACCTGTTGCAAAAGCTCCATACCGGTTGGCACCATCAGAAATGAAAGAACTAGCTGAACAACTCCAAGAATTATCTGACAAAGGATTCATCCGACCCAGTTCCTCTCCGTGGGGAGCTCCTGTTCTATTTGTCAAAAAGAAGGATGGTTCTTTCCGTATGTGTATTGACTACAGAGAACTTAATAAATTAACAGTGAAGAATCGTTATCCGCTACCTCGCATTGACGACTTATTTGACCAACTGCAAGGGTCAAGTGTGTATTCCAAGATCGATCTGAGATCTGGATACCATCAGCTGAGAGTCAGGGAGGAAGACATTCCAAAGACAGCCTTCAGAACCCGTTACGGTCATTATGAATTTCAGGTTATGCCTTTCGGGCTGACCAATGCACCCGCTATTTTCATGGACCTTATGAACCGCGTGTGCAGACCTTATTTGGATAAATTCGTGATAGTCTTCATTGACGACATACTCATTTATTCTAAGAACGAACAAGAACACGGGGAACATCTTGCACAAGTACTGAAGGTACTCAAGGAGGAACAGCTCTATGCCAAATTCTCCAAATGTGAATTCTGGATTCCCAAAGTGCACTTCCTTGGTCATGTCATTGATTGTGACGGCATACACGTAGATCCAGCAAAGGTCGATTCTGTCAAAGATTGGGCATCTCCTAAATCACCGACGGAGATCCGCCAATTTCTAGGCCTTGCCGGGTACTATCGTAGATTTATTGAAGGTTTCTCCAAAATAGCCAAGCCAATGACCAAGCTCACACAGAAGGGATTGAAGTTTGATTGGGGAGAGAAAGAAGAAGCAACATTTCAACTGATTAAGCAGAAGTTGTGTAGTGCACCTATTCTGGCCTTGCCCGAGGGCAACGATGATTTCGTTGTGTACTACGATGCCTCACACAAAGGCTTAGGTGCAGTATTGATGCAGAGAATGAAGGTGATCGCCTATGCTTTAAGACAACTGAAGAAGCACGAGAAGAACTATACCACTCATGACCTGGAACTCGGATCCGTGGTCTTTGCTCTCAAAATCTGGAGGCATTACCTATACGGAACAAAATGTACAGTGCATACTGACCACAAAAGCTTGCAACACATATTGGACCAGAAGGAGCTGAACATGAGACAACGTCGTTGGATTGAGTTGTTGAGTGACTACGACTGCGAGATCAAATACCACCCCGGTAAAGCAAACGTGGTTGCAGATGCTCTAAGTCGTAAGGATACGGACCCTCCTATGAGAGTTCGGGCATTAGTTATGACGATCAGTTTGGACTTACCCAAACAGATTTTGGAAGCTCAGACTCAAGCCCAATTACCTGAAAACCTTGTGAAGGAGGATGTTGGAGGGATGCTCAGGACCGACCTTACTAAGGAAAAGCTAGAACCAAGGACAGATGGAACCCTATGCCTTCACGGACGAAGTTGGTTACCTTGTTATGGAGACTTGAGGAACGTGATCATGCACGAGTCTCATAAGTCTAAATATTCTATACATCCCGGATCTGAGAAGATGTATCAGGATATGAAGAAGTTGTATTGGTGGTCGAATATGAAAGCCAACATTGCCACCTACGTTCAGAAGTGTTTGACATGTGCACGTGTCAAAGCTGAACACCAGAGACCTTCGGGCTTGCTTGTACAACCCAAGATACCGGAATGGAAGTGGGACAACATCACTATGGACTTTGTCACCAAACTCCCAAAGTCATCTCACGGTTACGATACTATCTGGGTGATTGTCGACCGACTCACTAAGTCCGCCCGTTTTCTGCCAATTAGGGAGAACGATTCCCTGGCCAAACTGGCAAAAACGTACCTAAAGGAGATCGTGACCAAGCATGGAATACCAGTCTCAATAATTTGTGATAGAGATGGTAGGTTCACTTCAAATTTTTGGAAAGCCTTTCAACGAGCCTTAGGTACCAAATTGGATATGAGCACAGCTTATCATCCACAAACTGATGGACAAAGTGAGCGAACCATTCAGACTCTAGAGGACATGCTGCGAGCATGTGTAATTGACTTTGGAAGTGGGTGGGTTGACCACATCCCTTTAGTGGAATTCTCCTACAACAACAGTTATCATGCCAGTATCAAGGCTGCCCCTTTTGAGGCACTGTACGGTCGCAAATGCCGTTCACCTGTGTGTTGGGCAGAAGTAGGAGAGTTTCGACTCACCGGACCAGAATTAATCCAAGAGACTTCAGATAAGATTGTCCTCATTAAACAGAGAATTCAAGCTGCCCGCGATCGACAAAAGAGCTACACGGACCTGAAGCGAAAACCTATGCAGTTTGAAGTAGGTGACCGTGTTATGCTCAAGGTATCTCCTTGGAAGGGTGTGGTACGTTTTGGCAAACGTGGAAAGCTGAATCCACGATATGTTGGCCCTTTCAAAGTGATAGCCAGGATCGGGGAAGTAGCTTACCGTTTAGAGTTGCCCCAACAACTGAGTCGGGTACACTCTACCTTTCATGTGTCTAACTTGAAGAAGTGCTATGCTGAAGAACCATTGGCTATGCCATTAGAAGGAGTTCAGTTTGACGACAAGCTCCAGTTCACAGAGGAACCAGTAGAAATCATGGAGAGAACAGTTAAGAAATTGAAACGCAGTCGTATCCCGTTGGTCAAAGTACGTTGGAACTCTAGGAGAGGCCCTGAGTTCACTTGGGAACGAGAAGACTCGTTCAAAACCAAGTACCCACACTTGTTCACCTGACCAATGACTTCATCTTAAGCTTTGAGGACAAAGCTAAAATAACGGGATTGTGCTGTAAAATCCCTGATTTTTACCTTATTGACTTTGTCAACTGTTGTACTACTTACTTATGGAATTTATATAATTTCACCTTTCTATGTTTTATTATTAAGCATATACTTTTTGTCATATTATTTATCCCATTTATTTTATATTTATGTGGACCTTTAGTCATGTATTGACTACTCTGGCAACTGACTGGCCACCTGATTTATTAATGAACTCATCACCTCAGTACATATTTAAGATAAGTAACCTTACTTAATTTATTTATTAAGTACTTGAATTATTTTTATATGTATATATTTACATATAATACTTAAAAGGAATAAACACCTAACACTCTAAATATAATGTACACTATTTTAACAGTGTCATTTATTTATTCCTTCAAGTAAATACTTACAATGATATATTTTATACACTTTCATTAAATTATCTAAAAGATTCAACAAAAATACCTACAACACCACAAGTACCTATAATAATATACAAAGACTATTATTATCATACAACACTTGGCAAAATTTACCCAAAACCCCTCTCCCAAGCCTATGTTAGACGTGTATGTGCATGCATGCATACAATACCATCATTTGATTCAACTAGCTACAAGTAACCTATGTAATCATGCACTCCACTAATACCCTATACTAACACATGCATAAACCATGTCTTACTTACACCTAACCATGCTTTACTTACACCAAAGCACTCTTATGCACTTACACACTCAACCTCCATGCAACCTACTACACTTGTAAGTTTTGTCCCCCACTTTGACTTGCAAACACACGGATACAAACCAAATGGGAAGAAAGTGGATTTTCTAGTTTAGGCATGTGTCAAATACTTGGAAGATATTTCAAATCCAACCAATATCTTCTAAGATCTTGGGTACTAGGTACATGATTTGCAAAATCTTGTCTCTCTCTCTTCTTAAGCCGAAACCCACACCAACACACAACATAAATCACTTGCTAGCATTTTGCTCCATCAACTTCACTCTCTCCTTCTCAACTCACGGCTACAACACCTTCACCACCATTTTTAAACCTCCAAAGTTTACTACTACATCCATACTATGTCTTCTACAACCTAAAGGCTAATCCTAAGCTCAACCTACAAGAAACCTTGATCCTTGAAGCAACAAAGAAGCCCTAGATGCCTCACTTGAAGCCCACGGCATGTATATGTTTTCCTAGACCTCCATTGTTGAAAGCTTGTCACTTGTTTCTACCTATTCTCATATCATTCCTAAACCTAACTAAACAAGTAAGTCCAAGTTAAAACCTATCTTTTTCAATACATTACATTCATATATATTTATGTGTACATGTTTATTATGGTAAAGTTAACATTTAAACAAACATGGAAACCCTAAAAACCAAGGTAAAACCCACGGCTAATTTTTATCTATAGTAAAACTTGATGTAAAAACTTGTCAACTTGGAAGAACACATCAACATGACCTTGTTTAACTTATAAAATCATGAAAACCTAACCATGCAAATAAAATGGGACGTGAGCTTTAAAGCTCATATGATGATTTTGAGTGACCTTGTAATATTTAGATATAACTAGAAATATTAGCTTCATGTTATTAGGTGCCTTAAAATATTAAGATCACTATTAGGCCTTATAGGATTAGTTTAAGCTCACTATAATACTTTTCCTAGATAAATAATCATCTTTATTAAATAAATGTTTTATAAGACTTTTAGTGTCAAAGTTATGATTTTATAAAGTTACATATTAAAAATATAGATCTATAATTATTTTGGATTTAAATAATAGATCTAAGAAGTTTTGAAACTAAAATAATATATATATAAATTTTCGGATTAAAAATAGATTATATAATACTTTTGGACTAAATTGTAAATTTATAAAGTATAAGAGAGCTAAATGAATAAGTATAGAACTTGGTATTTCAAAAACATAAACTTTAATCCACTTTTAAAAACATGCCGAGAGTCCAAGGGTGTGTTTTGCACATATCCGAAACTTTGTAAAGTTAAAAAGGACTAAAAAGAGACTACTAAAATACTAGGGTGAGTTGTGTAAATTTTGGAAAGCCTAAGGACCACTTTGGACACAAGCCGTGACATAATATTAACCTTAGGGACTAAAAGTGTCAAGTTACTAAACTTAATACAACACTAAGCAACCCTAGGGACTAAACTTGCCTAAAGCCGAAACATAAACAAGCCCTAGGGGGCATAATTGTAACTTATAATAAACCCTAATACTAGCCGAAACTTCAGGGACTAAAACTGCCATTAAGTGAAACTATTATAAGCCCTAGAATATGCCGCATACTATAAGGACCAAAATTGACATTTTATGAAACTTTAAGAAACCCTAGTTACACGTGTAACTAGGAGGGACCAAAACTGTAAATACTTGAAAGATTTAGAAACCCTAGGGGTATAAAAGTAATTTAATCGCGAGTATCCGTTTATTTAAAAGGACTAAAACGTACTTTTATACAATTATTACGAACCTTAAAAACCTTATATATTTTAAGTCATTTATTTAAACGTAAAACTTAAATAAATGTAACAGTTGTTATTTTCAAACCTATAACTTAATAAATGTAAATCTTACGTAAACATGGATTTTAAATAAATGTCATACATTTATAAACCTTATTTATATATTAAATATAAATTGTAAATGGTTAACTTATAAAATAAATATATTAATTATATTTATTTTCCTATCGCTTTCAATATATATAAAACCATCCTATATGAATACTTAAAGTGTTTTATAACAACGTAAGTACATAATATTAATTAAGCGAATTAATAAATTAAACCTTATTATTTATTTTACACCTAAAATAAATACTATTAGAACTTGTACTTCGACGAACAAACTTCAAGTATTATTATTAAATACTTAAACCCGTTTAAACATGCACAGATTTATTCTGAAACTTTTATGCATTTATATTATGCATTTACTGAGACCTTATAATTATTTAGGTCGTTGACTGTATCGTGAGCATTCCTATCAGACTTATCTATTGACTAATTGCTGTACTATTGAGGTGAGTTCATGGCCCCACTTTTATATATTGACAAACTTTTAAACTCTTTTATGGGGAAGAAAACATGCAACATATTTTATTTTATGGACGTAAACTGAACTGCAAAACTTTTGATTACAATGCCTATTGTAGATGAACCCGCATGACCCGTGCATCCGAAACTGTTAGAATTTTTGAATTGCCTGAATGTTATAAATAGATCTATTTGGGATTGACCGTCCCCATCTGGGTGAGTCATGCTCACTGTGCCTAGGCCAGGACAACAGATGTTTCACATGTCAGTACATTATTATTTATGGGTGCTTTGATAATGATAAGGCGAAGGGCCCTTATTTGTTAAGGGCTTAACTGTCAAGCTTCAGTTTTGGGCAATATGGAAATGTAATTACTTTTAAGTATTAATGCTTTGTGCATTGCTACTTCAGTGAATGTTTATATGTCCAAACTTATTTTAATTAAACCTGTGAATTCACCAACTTTATGTTGACTCTCTAAGCATGTTTTCTCAGGAAACTAAAGCAGGTATTGGTGTGCATGGAGTCAAGCATCATGATAGGCTGCATTTATAGAGCTCATCTGGGGTTTTATAAACCGGGGAATAATTCAAACTACTGAATATTGTTTAAGACTTGTTTTAAGAACATTTGCACTTTTAATCATGTAATAAATGTAAGGATAATCTTTTATCTGTCGCTCTATAATCTGTCTGCTGTTGATCCACCTACGTGACACCCAAATATTACCTCCGCTGCATTTGACTCAATTTGGGGGCGTCACAGCTTGGATCTTGGCGGGGTGACCTTTCAAGGTTGCAGCCATGCCGGTTAACCACTCTTTGTACCAAATTGCGTCTTATCTGAGCCAACGTTATAAAGCTAAAAATGGTGGCCTGAATCGACATAAAAGGTTCCCTTGATTTATGAAAACATTCGTGTCTTGGCAGGGCAAACTTTTAAGCTTGCAGTCATGGCGAGTGTAGCCACTTTCTCTGCCTCACAGTCGCGACTTGGATCCATAAATTGTGCCAAATAAGGTTACGGATCTTGGCGGGGTGACCTTTGAAGGTTGCAGTCATCCCGGTTTACCAATGGTCCGTTAGAACCAACAATGCGTGTTTTGTGTCTGTGATTTTTTTGAGGGAATACACCCTTTGTGAGGGAAAGAAAATAACATAGTTTAATAAGGGTGTGAGGGGGATCACTTTTCTATGTAAACGTGCTTCCCCTGTATAATATAAAGAGTAATACGCGTAGGTAAAGAGAAGGTGACTTGGATCTTGGCGGGGTGACATATTGTGACAACCCTGGTTTTGAGGTTCGTCACTTAGTTTTATTTTGTGCTAGTTACGTGTCTTTATGTGTTTATGTGCTTATTGGTGTGTATAGATTGTGGTTTGGAGATCGTTTCCGGTACAGGGTACCTTGTGAGTGAAACGATGTGTGATGATTTCATGTTCATGAGCTCACATGGTGGTGACTATGAAGTGAAATGGTGTTGTTTAGTGGTTTTACGTATACGTATATGTATTATAGAAAATCGTATTTTTACGA
Organism: Glebionis coronaria; assembly: GCA_025667525.1. NCBI lineage: Eukaryota > Viridiplantae > Streptophyta > Magnoliopsida > Asterales > Asteraceae > Glebionis > Glebionis coronaria. The sequence continues at coordinate 481,844,886 of CM046882.1, read as the reverse complement.
TTTACGGTTTAGCATTTAGAGGTCTCGGATGAGGTAATTAGTCATATGGATATTTTTTGGGATGGTTGTAAGTCATTTAGGACTTAGTTATAAAGTTTATTTTAAAATTTGAGATTTTTTATAAAAGTGTATATTTTACGTCTTTTACGGTAAAACGCGTAAAAACTGACTAGTTTTACGGTTTTGGGGTTTTGGAGGCTTTAGGAGCTGAAATAAATTAAGGTAATATTATTAATACATATATTAATAATAAAAATAAAAAAAACGAAAATTAAGGGGGTGTTAGTCGGTTTAGACGCAAGAAAGAAAGAAAAAAAGGAAAAAAAAAGAGAAAAAGGAAAGTGGGTTGTATTGGGCTAGGATTCTTGAAAAAAAAAACTATACAAGGATTTTAAGTAGATCAAATCCATCATAATCCCTGGAGAAAAAAATAAAGGTCGACGGTTTGGGAGTGTTTTTAGGGTTTTCATAGTTTTTTTCATCTTCCATTGAATTAAAGGTAAAACCTTCTTAAACCTTTTTGATTAAATAGTTTTTATGTTTAATTGATCATCTTATGATGGATTTAGGTTAGGTTTAATTTTAAAAACAGTAAATTTATGTTAAATTAATCATAATATGATGATTACATAGATTAGGGCTTGTAATTAGAGGGATTAGAGTTAATTAATGAGGTTGATTTTGTTAAACCCATTTTTATAAACTGGGCAGAATTTTGAGTCAATTGTTTTGATCATATCGGGAGTTCTAGGAACATTCAAGATGCGATCCAAGTATCCCTAAAAAAGTAATTGAAGTGGCTTTCCAATGCAAGAAACGAGAACTAAATTGGAGGTAGGGAAGTGGGTCAAAAAGAGGTTACAACAGTCGGAGGTCAAAACAGTTTTGTAATCAGCCTGTTTTCTTTTTAAGTTTTGGGTTGTTTGGGGTACTTAGGGTTGCATTGGGATCTTCTCACAAACATGAGAGATGGTTTATATATTGTAATAAGTATCTGCACTTGGGATAAGGTTGTGGTTGAGGGTAAGACCCCTTAATTGTAACAAACTTTTAGTATGTTTAAAATCAGGAAATCTGGAATGATAAAAGTATATATATATATATATATATATATATATATATATATATATATATATATATATATATATATATATATATATATATATATATATATATATATATATATATATATATATATATATATATATATCGGGGCCCTAACAGTAGCTTTAAGGTTAAGGAAAGTGGGAGGTGTTAGCTAACATATGCAAGGGTATGAGTATTCCTTTTACAGAAACCATGGGTATGTTTAAGTGGACGTTTGACTTAACGTTTTGAGACCTAAAAACTGGGACTGTTTTGTGTAAAATATGAACGAGATAGTTATTAAACTTAACCAAGTTAAGGACTTGTTAAGGAAGGGTAATGGGCGTGATTAGAGCTTATCAATGAGGTATTTATATGGGAATAGGCTAGATGTCCATCATAGGTTGATGAGCCATCTTAGTGATTGGTTCATGTATTGATTGCGTGTTTTTGGTTTGTTAGCTTGTTGCTAGTGCGAGGACTTGTGAAGAAGCAATCAGGTGAGTTTCATAGTCCCATGTTTATTATTGTTTTTGACTTCCAGATGGGATGGAAGAGACACTGTGTTGAGTTATTTATAAATTGATGCTGTGAATGTTTTTAAGGTTTGAGATGGACTTGTGTGTACATTATTTGATTAACTGCTATGTGATTTTTTGTTTGTGTATGATTTGGATCGAAAAGGTACATAGGTGTATGGGCGCCTATGGTATCATGGTTGTTGGTAAGGCGTGATGCCTTGGAAATTATGGTTGTTGGTAAGGCGTGATTCCTTGGAAATTATGGTTGTTGGTAAGGCGTGATGCCTTGGAAATTGTGGTTGTTGGTAAGGCGTGATGCCTTGGTATTGTGATGATTGATTGAACATGAATGCTAGTTGTTAATACTTAATTGTAGCGCATTGTCCATATGTTATTGTGTTGATGGTTGTTATTCACAGCTTATAACTGATTTAGCGTTAGAGTCTAAACCTATGACTCTCACCAACTTTATGTTGACGTGTTTTAGTGTCTCTTTCAGGTGTGAACGTGTTTAAGCTTGAGGATAGAAGTGGCTAGACTTGGATGCCTTAGGATTGCATATAGAAGGAGATCCCGTTCCCTCTTAGTTTACCTTTATGTTTTTTATAAGTGATACATGTTGGCACCTATATGTTTGTTTGGTTTATGTTTATTGTTTGTCTTGGGTAAGTGGTAGGATTGTTACCTACTTACCTAGACTCCTGCTTTGTTGAGATATTGTCATGACATTTGTGTCGCCATTTATGGCATTATATTTGCATTTTAGTTTTCTCTATAGAGACACCGTTTGTTGTGATGATATCCATACTTCGCGCCCCATATTCCGCCATGGTGGGGTGTGAAGGCCTACTTAATCTAAGGATTTGTTAAATGATGGATTAGATCTATGGATTTGGTGGAAGAGATGGGGAAGATGGAGATTAGGTGTAGAGAGAGAAAGGAGAGGGAAGAAGAGTAGAGAGAGAAAGTGATTAGATAAATGATTAAGTGTTAAACAATGAATGACCAACCCCCTCCTAACATGCTAGGAGGGGTATATATATAGCCCACCCTACATGTGGGCTATATGGACTATATACTTACAAAGTGGATCACGAGCCCATTACATAATTATCGTTGGAGCGACCGATCCTTCACAAATACGTAAAACGTATTTCCAACAATCTCCCCCTAAGGGAGGTCGCTCCAAGTTACAAAGTTCTAAATATACTATGGCTCGTGATCTATGCTAATAATGATGTGACCGAGACTTTCTTTGGGAAAACACATTTCCAACAATCTCCCCCTAAGGGAGGTCACACCATTTTACAAAATCTTAAACCTAGCATCTATGCTTGAGTCTTCGATCTTGTTCTTGTGAATATGCTTGAAGTGATCTTTGACTTTAGTTCTTGAGCATGTTTCCTTGCCTTGACCTTGTGCATTCATCACTTGTGAAATTTGCCTAGTTGTGACTTCATGTTCCACATACTTATACCTTTAAATTCTTGAAAGCTTCAGAGTTTGATACAGCGGAAGACTTGACCTTCAGACTTTCTTGAATTTGTTGAAGTACTAATTGTATGTAGTATAAGCATGTGGTAACGACTTCTTCTGGATTGTACACCGCAATGCCACCTTTTTGTTACACTGCATAAGACAGTTAGCAACAAAACATATACACGGATGAAATGGCCTTGAACATTTCATTCTAATTTGGTAGCATTTTACCTCCGGCCGGTGAAGACCGTTGGACGATATTAAATATCGTACTTGTGGCAGGTAGTTTCAATTAAGAACCTCCTTGACAAGATTTCGCGGGTAAACCCGTTCTCTTTACTCGACCGTCCAAAGCTGACTGCGAACGTAAAGAGTGAATCATTTGGATAATATTATCCGCATGATTTGAAGCCGTCAATTCATGTTCCTGGAACAAGTGAAATTCAATTAAGAACCGCACCATCGTTGCTTTCCAGTTGTCACTAGCTTGATTCATATAGAATCTTGCAAGTTACCTACCAAGTGCTGTTTGATGTTAACACTAGAAGGATTTCCACTCGTCACTGTGATCAATAAAGAGTCACTCTGAGTGTTCTGGCAAGATCATATGATAATGCGTAGAGGCCTGGAACGTGTTTAAATTCATTTAAGAATTAAACCACTGTTGCTTTCCAGTTATCACAAGTTTGATTCATAAAGAATCGCACAAGTCACCTACCATGAGCTTTTTGATATTCGCTCAAGAAGGATTTCCATCTTCATTGTAAATACTTTCGTATTACTCAGATGTTCAGGCAAGATCATGAAGATTTTGCGTAGGACTCTTAAGAACTTTCTTACTTTTCACAGTGTGTGAAGAAGCAAGGAATAATGAAAGTGTGTCCTAATGAGATATTTGATGATCTCAAATGGCTCTAGACTCGATCGTGCATTTTGGATTTTTAGTGATCGGAGGCTGGAGAGGAGTGCCACCTTTTCAATACCAATTTATTCGGAGTGAATAAACCAGTAGATAATGTGTTGATCTCCGTGTGATTAAAACAAATACCTTTTGAGAGATATTTGAGTTAGCTGGGAAGGGTTGTGCATTGCATCACTGGGTCCATGATGTCTTTCTTCAATACCGAGAATCATTAGCAAAAATGATCTCAATAGCATATGAATTGACCCGGTTTCTGCCTAAGGTTGTAAGGAGGGCTTCTTTCTTTACACCCTTTATCTTTACAATTCTTTTTCATTCTTCAACCCCTTCAATGCTTACCAATACGTCATAACTAGCACCTTGTTGTGATTGTTCCAGTGCTAACTTAAGTACTTGGTCGGCATTCAGCTACGTTCACAATCTTTCTCCATCTTTCCTAAAGACTACTATTTCTAGCTATGGAATGTCCTTGGGAAGATTCCTCCGGTTCTAGAGAAATCATTGGACTTTAACCTATCCTACCATCCTTATGTCACCACAATCGTCACCGTCGTGAATAGAGATGTTTTGGGTAAGTATAAATCATCATGAAATCCATTCTGAAGTGCAAATCCATTTTGCTCCCCCTTAACATATGCTACGATATTCGAAAACATTTCGCACATGTCGGGATGAGCTAACACGTTAAGTCAAACCATTTGTGATTGATCATATCCCATATTAAATCACATTTTCTCCCCCATATTAAAAATATTAACCCAATCGATGTTTTTAATATCAATTGATTTAATAGTATTTTAAGAAAATTTGGGAAGAAAAATGCAAATCCAATTATCTTCATGATTTGAACAAGCTCCCCCTCAAATTAATGAGGGTGTACTTGAAACGTAAATTAAATACCTTTTAAACACAAGTGTAAGGTATTTATTACGTGCAAAGATCAGATATAATAATGAATTCACAAGATTAGCAATGTACGAGGTTGGACCTGAATAATGGAGAACAGCATATGAAAGAAGCACATGGTTCTTGTTCACGAATGTTGGTCGCCTCGTCACGTCCCCGAGAAAATTAATTCTCGTTGTTGAGTCAAAGCTTTCCGGTGAAATGCTTGACTTGATTATGAAAAGCGGGTTGCTATCTGAAATAATAGCAAACCATTTTGAGCATGTTTTAAATGTTTTAAACTTCTGCTCGAACTTTATTTACAACCCCGTGTCATTATTGAATGACATTTCTAGGTTCGTAAATATTATCGATTCCAGAAGACATGCTCTTTTTATCAAAACATTTTTGAACACACAATTTTGAAAGATTTAGAAAAATCTTTGAAAAATTCTTGAAAAATTGTGTTCAAAGTTTTGAAAACCAATTACTTGAGCTTAAGATTTGGAATATCTTAGGAACGAGCTCAAGTCCGAGAAGTTGTAAACTTCTCGTTGTTAAGGATAAGTTTATCATTGGCGATAAACTTTCCTTTTATCTGAAGAACGAGTCCTAAGCTGACATTTACTTAGAAGTCGTGTTCATGAGCTTGAAAACTTTGACTGTTTTAACGGAAAGCTCATGACCGAGAAAGGTGAATTTCTCGTTACGAGGAAAAGTTCTCTTATTTAAAAGATACACTTTCCTTTCTGAGCTTAAAACTTCGAATGTTTTAATACAAGCTCATGACCGAGAAAACTGAATTTCTCGTTATGAGGATAAGTTTATCATTAATGATAAACTTTCCTTTATTTGAAGTACGAGTTACAGTCTGACATTTAACTGTAAGTCATTGTGCATGAGCTTAAAAACTTCGAATGTTTTTAATATCAGCTCATGCCCGAGAAAACTTAATTTCTCGTTGTTAGGATAAGTTTATCATCGGCGATAAACTCTCCTTTCTTTGAAGCACGGGTTACCATCTGATATTTAATGATAAGCCTTAATGCATGAGCTTAAAAACTTAGAATGTTTTTGATATAAGCTCATGCCCGAGAAAAATGAATTTCTCGTTTTTAGGATAAGTTTATCATTGGCGATAAACTTTCCTTTCTTTGAAGAGCGAGTTATAGTCTGTGATGTGACTATAAGTCCTTGATTGCAGCTTAACCATGAATCCCCTGAGACATTTGTTTCTCTGATATCTGCTTCTTCAGCAACCAAACTCTAAGAGTGTCCTTAGTTGAACGGGATACAACGATTGGACCGCTTCGTTCTTTTGGAACATCAACTTTGGTACCTGCATTCTCATTAGAAGTTTGTATACTTTTGCATGGGTTAGAGATATCTATTTTTGAAGCACGTGGGGGTTCACAGTTGGCTTTACTTGTGTCAGAGGTGGCCTGAGGGGATGATTCACTTGTCTTAGTTGGCAAACGTTTCCTTTTATAGAAAATCTTAAGTTCAGGCTTAAGTGATGTATCATCCTTTGCAATTTTCTCCCTAGTAGTCTTCGTAGAATCAGAGACTATCCTAGTTAAAGGGCACTCGTTTCCTACAAGAGTAAAAGTTCTACCAGTGGGGCGCCACATTTTACCAATGGGTTTGATTTTAGCGACCCACTGGGATTTAAGTCTAGCACGGGAGTTCACCTCATCAAGTAATTTCTTGACACAAGCATCATGATTTGCCGTAAAGACACATTTTCTACATGTTTTACAAGTAGCATATTTCATGTCTGAATAATTCCTAGATGATTGATCGATGCTCCTAGAAGATGGCATGCTACGGTTAGCAGTGTTGGGTAATCTAGAAGGCATCTGACTAGGTTTGAAATTGCTATCTCTTACATGTGTCTTTTGCTTAGCTTCCCTAAAACCAGGTTTATGGCAAACGTCATTTGAACTAGTTCTAGACGTGGTCTTGGTATTTTTAGGGAAACTAGAGGCAATCATATGATTTGGTCTTGCTAAAGCTGGAGTGATCACATAGGGCCTAGTTGCTGGAGTGACTGGTCTAGAAAGATGAACCAAATCAACTTGGGAGGCAAACCGCGGTCTCGAGGATTGTGGTCGCTCGGATCTAAATGCAGTAGGTTGTCTGACAATCGGTTGTCTGACGAACTGATTTGTAGGCGGTTTCCCCAAGATTGATGGTTTTTCAAGCTTAGTATCCACACTAGGTCCTCTAGTTTTCCTTAACTCGTTTTTCAACGCAGCTATAGCAAAAACCTTTTCCTGAACTTGAGCTTTTAAGGTCTCATTCTCTTTGAGCAATTCATCTTGGGATGCCAACTTAGATTCAAGCAACTTAATTTGTTTCAAAAGATTATCCTTTTCAGCTTTAGAATCTAAAACTATTTGATCCAATTTTCGTTCAAGAACAACGTTTGACTTTTCAAGTTTTTCAAAATATGTTTCATATTTCTCCGTTTTCTTTGAAAATTCAATTTTGGCATCCTCAAGCTCTTTGGATTGCTGAGCGAAAATGGTTGCAAGCTCTTCAGACCTAGACACAGAATTGGTTAATGAAGCAGTCGTAAAACTATTAGCAGGATTGTTAATTAGCGCATTCATTTCAGACAACATATGAAGAATATTATCTGTACCTGACATGCTACTTGGTTCCCGTTTTCCTCCTGATTCTTTTCTCTTGTGGCTGCTTCTTGTATCGTCTTGCAATATATGCAATTTTCCCTCTTAAAAACAGCCTATTCGGAAAAAAAAAAAAACCTATTCGGAAAAAATAGCCTATTCGGAAAAACAGCCTATTCGGAAAAACAGCCTATTCGGAATATTCAGCCTATTCGGAAAAACAGCCTATTCGGAAAAACAGCCTATTCGGAAAAAACAGCCTATTCGGAAAAACAGCCTATTCGGAATATTCAGCATATTCGGAAAAAAACAGCCTATTCGGAAAAAAAACAGCCTATTCGGAAAAACAGCCTATTCGGAATATTCAGCCTATTCTGAAAATACCCTTATTCGGAATAAACTCTATGCAGAATAACCCTTATGCGGAAAAACCCCTATTCGGAATGTTTTCTTCAATTCGGAATATATTGGCAATTTGGCTTATTCGGAAAAACTGTTGTCTATTCGGAATGATGGCAATTCGGAATATTTCCTAATTTTGGCTATTCGGAAAATTGGTGTCTATTCGGAAAAATTAGCTATTCGGAAAGTTTTTGCTATTCGGAAAAAACGGCTATTTGGAAAAAAAATTCTTCTATTCGGAAAAATTCTTCTATTCGGAAAAAATTCTTCTATTCGGAAAGATTCTTCTATTCGGAAAGTCTATGCGGAAAAATTTCTTCTATGCTGAAAATCCTCCTATTCGGAATCCTATTCGGAATAAACTTTCTATGCTGAAAATCCTCCCTATTCGGAATCCCTATTCGGAATATTCTGGAAAAATAGTTTCCGAGACTTAAAAAGTAGCTATTAACTCCGATTTTTGATCCAAAACCACAAAAAGTTTTATGATTTTTACCAAAATAAGCTAAACCCAATCCTTATCAATCAATCCCAATAACAAAAACACCAAAAATAACAAGATTCAAGAATGATTTTTTCTAAAGATCACTAATTGATTCAAAAACTAAAAAAAAAAGCAACACAATCAATTGAAGGGGTTTTTAATCAAATCAATAGATAAAAAAAAAAAAACGCAAATCCTAAGATTTAACCATGGCTCTTGATACCAATTGAAGGCCTACTTAATCTAAGGATTTGTTAAATGATGGATTAGATCTATGGATTTGGTGGAAGAGATGGGGAAGATGGAGATTAGGTGTAGAGAGAGAAAGGAGAGGGAAGAAGAGTAGAGAGAGAAAGTGATTAGATAAATGATTAAGTGTTAAACAATGAATGACCAACCCCCTCCTAACATGCTAGGAGGGGTATATATATAGCCCACCCTACATGTGGGCTATATGGACTATATACTTACAAAGTGGATCACGAGCCCATTACATAATTATCGTTGGAGCGACCGATCCTTCACAAATACGTAAAACGTATTTCCAACAGGGTGTGACACATATAAAGGGTAATCCCGTGTCGTTTGGTTGCTTTGATAAGCAGTGCCTGGTAAAGTTGTGTTTTTTGCGGGGCGGCCATGCACTCGCAGCCATCACTGGTTTTGCCCCAGGCTGTGTATCTTTTAGAACATTCAACGAGGAAATGATGATTAGACTTGAGCGTTAAACCGGATTATGTACTTCTTGGCGGGGCAATGTTGTTGGGTTTGCAACTAGAGTGCATGTCTCCTCATATCCGTTTCTTGCTTATCTGAGCCTCCAAATACCAAAAAACAAAAAAACTCTCGCGTGTCACCAGGTTCTACCACAGGGCATATAAATTGTGCTTTTGTATCTCGCGCCAGCTGTCTGGTAAGTGTGACATTCTTTTCTCCTTTTGGTCAACTTTTTTCTTAACAACCTCAGCTTTGTTTTCCTGTGTCTGGCATTTGCTTACCACAGGTCATCAACAACATTTTAACGTGTGCTTGCCATATTTCCTTGGTCGCGTATTCTACCGTTTAGGACCTGCCAGCAGATTCATTTGATCGCAGCCTAACTTAGGCTATGCTTGTAAGAAGGTATGTCAATGTCAGGTACAAATGGTCCAAAAAAAACTTATGCCCGTCTCGCGTCCCCTAATATTTTGTTGTTTTTTGGCTCGGCAAAGGTGACCAACCTACCAAAACAGAATGCCAGCGTGTGGTGTGCCTAACAGTTAATGCCTACCGGGTGCCAGCCATGGACTAGCGCCATCGTTAGGTCTTTTCTGTTTCCCTGTCACTTATATGATGCTCTTATACGGCCTATGATAATTTTATACATAACAGATTGATAAGCTGCCACCTCCACAGGTTTACTAAAGCATGGCCGTTCCCTGACGGCCCAAAAAAAAAAACAAGTCACTACGGAGGAACGTTCGTTTGTGGAGATGCTAGAGAGCTGGAGGACGGCTGATTTAATGGGCACCCGCTCTGTCATTGGAATAAAAGGAAAAATGCACCCGGCAACACTCTATACTAATCTTTTGTTACTCAAAAGCCTTTGTTCTTTTTCGTCTTGGCTTCTTTAGAATTTGTAACCATGAAACCAAAATAGAAAAGTAAATAGCTTCACATATGCAAATACATTAAACCAAACACATAAAGACATCCTGCCAATGACCAAACGTCATTGGCAGTACTTAAACCAAATACCAAAACACGCCCTGCCAATGACCCAAGGTCATTGGTAGTACCAAAATAACAAACACCCAGGTACACACGCCTGGTACATTCTTGGTAGACACGGAAACACAACGCGATTAACATACTGCCCGAGGATGATTTATTCAACACACACAAAGCGAGCACCTTCAGGCACATTCAAATAATCACTTCAACCCGAAACGTTCCCTCGCAGCCGTTCAATGAATCTTTCCATCCTAGCAATGCGGTTGCCTGTTGCTACTGCTTCGACTCCGAGCTGTTCTCTAAAGGAACAGTCTTCACGTGTCAGGGTCCCTAAAAAGGCCACTATCTGGTTAACTACCGGTTCCCCAACAACGGTCCTTAACTAATAAACAAGATGAGTCCTATCAATTACACCACTATTGACCTCCTGCCACATCTGCTCCATCCTAGCTTTCCAAGCTGTTTCGCCTAGAATCTCATCCTGTAGGCGACAGATAAACATGTACTCCCAATTGTCGGTCCCTGCTTCCTTCTCCAATGCATCACATTTTGGACGGTACTCCATTAGTTATTTGTTAATAAAACTTACCTATAGATGTGTGTGAAGATGTGTCACCTACAGCCTGTAAACACTCCTTTATATAGCAATGCCTCCTGGCTTAAAACCTATACTGTCCTACACTAACACTCAACACTAGCACCAAAAACAGTAGTCGGCTCCCAAATTGCATGATTATCTACTTAGGTTCCCAAAAGTCTATTAAAAAAAAACATTATCCCCATCCACACACTGTTGCATCATCTATTATTCTACTTTTTTTGTTTACTTTTTTGCCATATTTAGACAATATAGGAAAAACCATTTATGGACAAATACAAAAAAGTAGAAATAATGCTGTTATGGGGCAGTGCATATCTTTACCACAAGTGGTGAAAAAACAAACCACCAACAACAGTGCCATACTATTTTCTATAATGTAGACTTTTTCCTACTATAATACAACATGGTATAACACACAAGCACAACATTTTATAAGGATCCATTAGAACCTAATGAAAGAGCATTGGAACATAATGAAAAAACACATTTCGCACATAAACGACATTCGTTATATTACAAACAACATACAACACAACTTCCATAAAAATAACATAACAGCCAGTTTGGCCGTATAAAAGACATATCACCAACACATACGGCCAGACTATAGACAATCGGAGCGCACACACCGTTTATTCCAAACACACGACCAAACTTCTTGCTGTAAACATCTGTTGTATCATTAAATGGGTCACAAGGATCGGAAAAAATTATCCAGATCTTGAACACGCCCATCAGAATCATCCGCTAATGCATGTAGCTTCCACAACTCCGCGACATCACGCTCTTGCATGTCGCCCAGCAGCCAAAGCATTCGACTCACACGGTGGTCCGGGCTAAGGCTAGACAGCTCACTTATAAACTGGGCTCTCTTATCAATATCGTTTTTCTTTCTCACATGCAAATCTTCAATGATGGCTGTGACAACCCCGGTTTTGAGGTTCGTCAGTTAGTCTTATTTTTGGGCTATTTTGTGTGACTATGTGTTTTATGTGATTTATGTGTTTATATGTGTGATTTTGGGGATGAGAATGGACGAAATGAGGTACATGATTTGTAAATCCTGGTATGGGTTGGAAATGAAATGAAATGAAATGAAATGAGTTCAGAAATGAACTGCGGAAAAGTTCGGATATCATTTTTACAAGGTTTCGTGTACGTATCGTATGTTTTATGTATGTATTAAGTACATATTATATGGTTAGGATAAGTTTTAGAGATACTTTCCATAATTAGAAACTTTTGGAAATGACGGTTAGTTCGGAAATTACGTAGAAAGTCGAAAAATTAGCGAATAGGTGTCCGGTTTTGATCCGGATGGGTATAGATGTTAACTAATGGTAATTATAAGTTAATAGCAATTAAATTAATAAAATAATGAAGGAGGAGTCGGAATTGTGGGCGCCATAGCAGAATATTTTAATAAAAAAAGATAATTACCATATAGGAGTCCTAATTGGGCCTAAACTTGACCAGGAGGTTACCAAAGCATATATAAACATCCCAAGACCCTAAAAACGACCCATAAACCTTAAATTAATCTCTAAGTCAGTCAAATAGCAATGGAGGATCAATAAGAGTCGAATTTATGCTCAGGATTTAAAGGTACCTAATTAAACTAGGTTGATTAACGTTAATTTACGTATTTGTAACCTACTATGATGGATTAGGGTTTGAGATTCATAATTTTTGATTAGGGTTTGTTAAAGATGTGTAATTAATAATGTAATTAATGGGTTTTTATCATTAGAAATCGTTTTTAGGTTTTATATATGATTAATTAGATAAATTATAGGAAAATCGTTTTTAAAAACTGGGCAGAATCTTAGGTCACTTGTTTTGATCATATCTAGAGTTCTACAAACTTTTAATTTTCTAATCTTATGTCCCTGAAAAGGTAATTGAATTGGATTTCAAATTCAAGAAACTAGAATTGAATTGGAGGTCGGGAAGTGGGTCAAAAACAGGTTACAACAGTCAGAGGTCAAAACAATTTTGAAATCAGTCGAGTTTAATTTAATGTTTTAAGGTGGTTAGGGTACTTAGGAGTACAATTGGACTTTCAAACGAACATGAGAGTTAGTTTATATGTTATATAAGTTATTGGAAGGAGGGATAATCAATTAGGATAGTGGAAGACCCTCTTATCATAACAAACTTTTCATATGTTTAAAATCAGTAAATTCTGGATAGGTAAAATTATATATATATATATATATATATATATATATATATATATATATATATATATATATATATATATATATATATGGAGGCCATAACAGTAGCTTTTAGGTTGAGGCCAAATAGGAGAGTTAGCTAACACATGTAAGGGAATATGGTTGCTTTTACAGGGAATGTTAGTTTGGTTAAGGAGGTGTTCGACCCATAGTTTGAAGTATGAAAAACAGGACTGTTTTGGGTAAAATGTTAACGGGACGAGTTATGAACTAAACTAAGTTAAGGGCTTTATAGCGGGGTGTAATGAGATGAATATGGCATATAAATAGGGTTAAGTTGTAGGAGAAGGTTAGATATCCATCATAGATTGATGAGCCATTTTGGTATGTGGTTCTGTCTTAATTGTATACGTTTGTGTGTTTAGATTTTCGCTAGAGTGCGAATATTTGGAGAAGCTTGAATTAGGTGAGTTTCATAGTCTCATGTCTTTTTATGATTTGAATTCCAGATGGGATGGAAGAGACACTGTATGGTTTTGTAACTATTGCTGTGAATGTTTTTATGGTTTGCGATGGACATGTGTGTACACTTATGTGATTAACTGCTATGTGATTCTTGATTGTGTTTATGATTTGGATCGGGGGACACGTACCGTCTTAGTTATTGTGCTTTGAATTGGTACCAAGGGGATGTTGACAAGGCGGGGCCTTGGGATTGGTTCATAGGTGTATGGGCGCCTATGGGACCATGGTGTTTGGTAAGGCTGGGAGCCTTGGAATTGTGGTGAATGGTTAATCTTGAATTTTAGTTGTTAATACATGATTGTAGCATATTGTCCATATGTTATTTGGTTGATGGTTATTATTCATAGCTCATAACTTGATTTTGGCGTTGGAGTCTAAACCTATGACTCTCACCAACATTATGTTGACGTGTTTTAGTGTCTCTTTCAGGTGAGAATGTGGTTAAGCATGAGAATAGGAGTGGCTAGCTTTGGAGGCTTAGGGTTGCATTTGGAGGAACCCCCTTTACTCTTAGTCTTTATTTGATGTTTGTATAAGTGGTACTTTGTTGACACCTTTATGTTTGCTTTGTTTATGTTAATTGTTTGTCTCGGGTAAGCGGTAGGATTGTTACCTACTTACCTAGACTCCTGTATTGTTGAGATATTGTCATGACATTTGTGTCACCATTTTATGACATTTCTTATTTTATTTAGTTATCTTTATAGACATGCCATGTTGTGATGATATCCATAGCTCGCGCCCCATATTCCGCCATGGTGGGGTGTGACAGAATGGTATCAGAGACAATGGTTTTAGAGAATTAGGTTGCCTAGTCTCGTAGCCTAATCTATAGCTTAAGGGTCCTCGCATATAGGCGTCATAGGAGTATGTGTGCAATTGATATTAATTAATGTTATTGTTTTTTACTTGCGATGTTTGTTAAGTTGTGACTTGTATGGGTTGAACTATAGTAGTTCATACTTAGCCACATGTTATTTTCTTTTCGGGTTGTGACTAGTGCGGGTTGAACCATAATCGTCCACGCTAGTCATTGTTGTATTTTGCTTAAATTGTACATTATAGTACATAATTTGGTACATGGTAGTTTCTGTCTTTTGTTGAGTTATTATATGTACCTGAGGTATAGTATTTTTCTTTTTATGTTTAAGTCATGTTCCCTAAGAATCATATGGTGGTTCGAGTTACTAGGAGTAGGTTGATAGGAAGGATTTTAAGTTTTTTCCACTCTGAGGGGCGACATGACTTATAATTGATTATGTTTATTGTTTTGGATTTTGTCTTTGCTATTTTAGCTAGACTATGGATTTCTGTATTCCAAGAGTTTGACTATGTTATTTTAATAGTTGGAGTTTTTGACCTAATTATTTATGTGGTTATGTGTTTACGTGAGTTGATGGGATATTGTTCGTAAGGCATGTATGTTTTCTAAAAACTTCCTGAAATTTAGTAGGTTTGCCTATTATTTTGAGGTAGAACCATAAATAGAGCAAGTAGGAGAAGTGAGAGGAGTTGCAGTTAGTGCCTTTCCAAGGCAAATCGTTGATGGAGTGATTTAAAAACAAGAGCTGTTAGAAATTGCAACGGATGCAAGGTAAAAGTTGAGTTGCTTAGTAGTAGATAGGATGTGGAAAGCGGTTGAGTGGTCTGATGAGAGGGAGCATTGGTCTTTTAAAATGCGTGTAGAATTTTGCAAGTAGAACGAGGTAGGAATTTATTCGTATTGTCGCTGAGAGAGGGTGCAAGGAGGACATAGTTGAAACTGCTAAGGATGTTGTATGAACGCTTTGGGATTACGGTTGCATTTGGCTTCGCCAAAGCACTAGCGGTTTTCATGGTGTCAATGAACCAATTGTGCATGAACGTGTATAAACGAGTTGTCATCGGGAGCATCGACGACATCTTGATCTACTCAAATCTGAGAAGGAAAGTGAGGCGAATTATGTGTTGGTTTTGGAGTGGAGTTATACGTGAGATTTTCAAGTGTGAGTTTTAGTATTAAATTTACTATGGTGAGTAGTTAGAGATGATGGCATATCATGGAACCAGCAAGGGGCGAAGTGAAGAAGGATGAGGAAGCATTTTGGAGGCTGAAGAGGTGGATTGGATAATGAGCCGTTCTTGGCATTATCGGAAGGACTGGATGAATTCGCGAAGCATGACGATACGTGGAGCAAGGATTTGGACGCGTACGAGGACGACAAAGAAAGGCGAGCACTTATACGTTGCAGGAACTGAAGATTTGGAAGAACTGGATAGACTTAGTTAGTGGAGCTGGACTGTTATATCTGCCTAGAATGCTAGAGGCATTTGGTGTACGAGACGTGGAGAATGATCTATACATATCATGAACGTCTCCAACACATATTCAATCGTCTTGATTTAGCATTTGGCAAAGGTTAAGTGGTGATAGAAAATTGCAAGGCCAAGTACCATCTGGGAAAGGCAAGCATGGTTGATGAGACATGGAATAAGAAGAATGAAGTGAAGGTGAGAAGAACTTGAACTATATGGATGACGTATTAGGATGGTTTGGATGAAATATGTAGGTTGCACGAGTTGAGTTGTCTAAAGCAGAGAACGCGTCAACATGTATGTTGCGTAGCTTGGACAATCATATGGAGAAAGGGACGTAGACTATACTTCCTACATATATAGGAGTAGCCTAGAAAGGGGCGATGTAAGGACGGAGTTGGTGGAAGGGATACATAATGCGGGGGGGAATAAGTACGACGAGAGTTGGGTGATAGTCGATAGACAGACTAATTCATCTCACATTTCAAGAGGAATGAGAAGTCATGTAGTTTAGAAGTTGGAAGGATTGCGTATGGATGTGATGGAATAAAGGGTTTTGCGTAAAAGTTAGCCCGATATGTATGGAATGCCTTATGAGGGATTATGGCAAGGGAAGAAACGATAGGAAGCATCACATCGTGATGTATGGTATGAGTTAAGGAGGAAGAAGGAAGTGTGTATAGAAGCGAAGCATAAATGAAATAGGTCTAGATAGGAACCGAAGGTAGAACTTTGGTAGAGCCTAATGAGTAGAATAAAGCATAAAGCAGGCTACTAATGTGGTAATGGTGTTTGTGGACGGGATGAGAGCAGCAAGGGATGCTATGTAGAGATGGAGGAAACCACTAGAGTTAGTGACAAAGTTGTGTATGACGTTTCACCCATAGTAATGGGTGGTATGTTTTGGTTAAATGGAAGAGTTGATGTAGAGTTTTGTAGGTCCATTTATGATCTTTGGAAAGATCGGACCAGTAGCATATGAGCATAGAATTACCTGGGGGAAATGAGTTGTATACATGATACATTTCATGTATTGGGATTGGTAAAGGTTGTTTGAGAATGCATTTTGCCTGTACGGTTATTCGGGACTTGTGTTAATAAGAGTCTTTGTTTTATCAAACAGTCATTTGTGAGATTTATTGACTGTGAGGTCAAGAGTTTGGCAATGAATTTAAATATTGTTGGTTAGTATATGTGGTAATTTGAGACTTGAACTAAAGTTCACGTGGAAATGAGGGGAGTTAATTTAGAACAAGTATCCTCGTGTGATTTGTTGTTTGTGTGTTGATCCTAAGGAGTAAATCTCGGGACGAGATTTCTATTAGGAGGGAGTGATGTGACAACCCTGGTTTTGAGGTTCGTCACTTAGTTTTATTTTGTGCTAGTTACGTGTCTTTATGTGTTTATGTGCTTATTGGTGTGTATAGATTGTGGTTTGGAGATCGTTTCCGGTACGGGGTACCATGTGAGTGAAACGATGTGTGATGATTTCATGTTCATGAGCTCAGATGGTGGTGACTATGAAGTGAAATGGTGTTGTTTAGTGGTTTTACGTATACGTATATGTATTATAGAAAATCGTATTTTTACGATTTACGGTTTAGCATTTAGAGGTCTCGGATGCGGTAATTAGTCATATGGATATTTTTCAGGATGGTTGTAAGTCATTTAGGACTTAGTTATAAAGTTTATTTCAAAATTTGAGATTTTTTATAAAAAGTGTATATTTTACGTCTTTTACGGTAAAACGCGTAAAAACTGACTAGTTTTACGGTTTTGGGGTTTTTGGAGGCTTTAGGAGCTGAAATACATTAAGGAAAATTAAGATAATATTATTAATACATATATTAATAATAAAAAGAAAAAAACCCGAAAATTAAGGGGGTGTTAGTCGGTTTGGACGCAAGAAAGAAAGAAAAAAAGGAAAAAAAGAGAAAAAGGAAAGTGGGTTGTATTGGGCTAGGATTCTTGAAAAAAAAACTATACAAGGATTTTAAGTAGATCAAATCCATCATAATCCCTGGAGAAAAAAATAAAGGTCGACGGTTTGGGAGTGTTTTTAGGGTTTTCATAGTTTTTTTCATCTTCCATTGAATTAAAGGTAAAACCTTCTTAAACCTTTTTGATTAAATAGTTTTTATGTTTAATTGATCATCTTATGATGGATTTAGGTTAGGTTTAATTTTAAAAACAGTAAATTTATGTTATATTAATCATAATATGATGATTACATAGATTAGGGCTTGTAATTAGAGGGATTAGGGTTAATTAATGAGGTTGATTTTGTTAAACCCGTTTTTAAAAACTGGGCAGAATTTTGAGTCAATTGTTTTGATCATATCGGGAGTTCTAGGAACATTCAAGATGCGATCCAAGTATCCCAGAAAAGGTAATTGAAGTGACTTTCCAATACAAGAAACGAGAACTAAATTGGAGGTAGGGAAGTGGGCCAGAAACAGGTTACAATAGTCGGAGGTCAAAACAGTTTTGTAATCAGCCTGTTTTCTTTTTAAGTTTTGGGTTGTTTGGGGTACTTAGGGTTGCATTGGGATCTTCTCACGAACATGAGAGATGGTTTATATATTTTCGTAAGTATCTGCACTTGGGCTAAGGTTGTGGTTGAGGGTAAGACCCCTTAATTGTAACAAACTTTTAGTATGTTTAAAATCAGGAAATCTGGAATGACAAAAGTATGTATATATATATATATATATATATATATATATATATATATATATATATATATATATATATATATATATATATATCTATATATCGGGGCCCTAACAGTAGCTTTAAGGTTAGGGCAAGTGGGAGGTGTTAGCTAACATATGTAAGGGTATGAGTATTCCTTTTACAGAAACCATGGGTATGTTTAAGAGGACATTTGACCTAAAGTTTTGAGACCTAAAAACTAGGACTGTTTTGTGTAAAATATGAACGGGATAGTTATTAAACTTAACCAAGTTAAGGACTTGTTAAGGAAGGAAAATGGGGTGATTAGAGCTTATCAATGAGGTATTTATATGGGAATAGGCTAGATGTCCGTCATAGGTTGATGAGCCATCTTAGTGATTGGTTCATGTATTGATTGCGTGTTTTTGGTTTGTTAGCTTGTTCCTAGTGCGAGGACTTGTGAAGAAGCAATCAGGTGAGTTTCATAGTCCCATGTTTATTATTGTTTTTGACTTCCAGATGGGATGGAAGAGACACTGTGTTGAGTTATTTATAAATTGATGATGTGAATGTTTTTAAGGTTTGAGATGGACTTGTGTGTACATTATGTGATTAAATGCTATGTGATTCTTGTTTGTGTATGCTTTGGATCATAAAGGTACATAGGTGTATGGGCGCCTATGGTATCATGGTTGTTGGTAAGGCGTGATACCTTGGAAATTATGGTTGTTGGTAAGGCGTGATGCCTTGGAAATTATGGTTGTTGGTAAGGCGTGATGCCTTGGAAATTGTGGTTGTTGGTAAGGCGTGATGCCTTGGTATTGTGATGATTGATTGAACATGAATGCTAGTTGTTAATACATAATTGTAGCGCATTGTCCATATGTTATTGTGTTTATGGTTGTTACTCACAGCTTATAACTGATTTAGCGTTAGAGTCTAAACCTATGTCTCTCAACAACTTTATGTTGACGTGTTTTAGTGTCTCTTTCAGATGTGAATGTGTTTAAGCTTGAGGATAGAAGTAGCTAGACTTGTATGCCTTAGGATTGCATATAGAAGGAGATCCCCGTTCCCTCTTAGTTTACCTTTATGTTTTTTTTGATAAGTGATACATGTTGGCACCTATATGTTTGTTTGGTTTATGTTTATTGTTTGTCTTGGGTAAGTGGTAGGACTGTTACCTACTTACCTAGACTCCTGCTTTGTTGAGATATTGTCATGACATTTGTGTCGCCATTTATGGCATTATATTTGCATTTTAGTTTTCTCTATAGAGACACCGTTTGTTGTGATGATATCCATACGTCGCGCCCCATATTCCGCCATGGTGGGGTGTGACACATATAAAGGGTAACCCCGTGTCGTTTGGTTGCTTTGATAAGCAGTGCCTGGTAAAGTTGTGTTTTTTTGCGGGGCGGCCATGCACTCGCAGCCATCACTGGTTTTGCCCCAGGCTGTGTATCTTTTAGAACATTCAACGAGGAAATGATGATTAGACTTGAGCGTTAAACCGGATTATGTACTTCTTGGCGGGGCAATGTTGTTGGGTTTGCAACCAGAATGCATGTCTCCTCATATCCGTTGCTTGCTTATCTGAGCCACCAAATACCAAAAAACAAAAAAACTCTCGCGTGTCACCAGGTTCTACCACATGGCATATAAATTGTGCTTTTGTATCTCGCGCCAGCTGTCTGGTAAGTGTGACATTCTTTTCTCCTTTTGGTCAACTTTTTTCTTAACAACCTCAGCTTTGTTTTCCTGTGTCTGGCATTTGCTTACCACAGGTCATCAACAACATTTTAACGTGTGCTTGCCATATTGCCTTGGTCGCGTATCCTGCCGTTTAGGACCTGCCAGCAGATTCATTTGATCGCAGCCTAACTTAGGCTATGCTTGCAAGAAGGTATGTCAATGTCAGGTACAAATGGTAAAAAAAAACTTATGCCCGTCTCGCGTCCCCTAATATTTTTTTTGTTTTTTGGCTCGGAAAAGGTGACCAACCTACCAAAACAGAATGCCAGCGTGTGGTGTGCCTAACAGTTAATGCCTACCTAGTGCCAGCCATGGACTAGCGCCATCGTTAGGTATTTTTTGTTTCCCTATCACTTATATGATGCTCTTATACGGCCTATGATAATTTTATACATAACAGATTGATAAGCTGCCACCTCCACAGGTTTACTAAAGCATGGCCGTTCCCTGACGGCCCAAAAAAAACAAGTCACTACGGAGGAACGTTCGTTTGTGGAGATGCCAGAGAGCTGGAGGACGGCTGATTTAATGGGCACCCGCTCTGTCATTGGAACACAAGGAAAAATGCACCCGGTAACACTCTATACTAATCTTTTGTTACTCAAAAGCCTTTGTTCTTTTTCGTCTTGGCTTCTTTAGAATTTGTAACCATGAAACCAAAATAGAAAAGTAAATAGCTTCACATATGCAAATACATTAAACCAAACACATAAAGACATCCTGCCAATGACCAAACGTCATTGGCAGTACTTAAACCAAATACCTAAACACGCCCTGCCAATGACCCAAGGTCATTGGTAGTACCAAAATAACAAACACCCAGGTACACACGCCTGGTACATTCTTGGTAGACACGGAAATACAGCGCGATTAACATAATGCCCGAGGATGATTTATTCAACACACACAAAGCGAGCACCTTCAGGCACATTCAAATAATCGCTTCAACCCGAAACGTTCCCTCGCAGCCGTTCAATGAATCTTTCCATCCTAGCAATGCGGTTGCCTGTTGCTACTGCTTCGACTCCGAGCTGTTCTCTAAAGGAACAGTCTTCACGTGTCAGGGTCCCTAAAAATGCCACTATCTGGTTAACTACCGGTTCCCCACATCTGCTCCATCCTAGCTTTCCAAGCTGTTTCGCCTAGAATCTCATCCTGTAGGCGACAAATAAATATGTACTCCCAATTGTCGGTCCCTGCTTCCTTCTCCAATGCATCACATTTTGGACGATACTCCATTAGTTATTTGTTAATAAAACTTACCTATAGATGTGTGTGAAGATGTGTCACCTACAGCCTGCTAACACTCCTTTATATAGCAATGCCACCTGGCTTAAAACCTATAGTGTCCTACACTAACACTCAACACTAGCACCAAAAACAGTAGTCGGCTCCCAAATTGCATGATTATCTACTTAGGTTCCCAAAAGTCTATTTAAAAAAACATTATCCCTATCCACACACTGTTGCATCATCTATTATTCTACTTTTTCTGTTTACTTTTTTGTCATATTTAGACAATATAGGAAAAACCATTTATGGACAAATACAAAAAAGTAGAAATAATGCTGTTATGGGGCAGTGCATATCTTTACCACAAGTGGTGAAAAAACAAACCACCAACAACAGTGCCATACTATTTTCTATAATGTAGACTTTTTCCAACAATAATACAACATCGTATAACACACAAGCACAACATTTTATACGGATCCATTAGAACCTAATGAAAGAGCATTGGAACATAATGAAAAAACACATTTCACACATAAACGACATTCGTTATATTACAAACAACATACAACACAACTTCCATAAAAATAACATAACAGCCAGTTTGGCCGTATAAAAGACATATCACCAACACATACGGCCAGACTATAGACAATCGGAGCGCACACGTCGTTTTATTCCAAACACACGACCAAACTTCTTGCTGTAAACATCCGTTGTATCATTAAATGGGTCACAAGGATCGGAAAAAATTATCCAGATCTTGAACACGCCCATCAGAATCATCCGCCAATGCATGTAGCTTCCACAACTCCGCGACATCACGCTCTTGCATGTCGCCCAGCAGCCAAAGCATTCGACTCACACGGTGGTCCCCGGTTTTGAGGTTCGTCAGTTAGTCTTATTTTTGGGGTATTTTATGTGACTATGTGTTTTATGTAATTTATGTGTTTATATGTGTGATTTTGGGGATGAGAATGGACGAAATGAGGTACATGATTTGTAAATCCTGGTACGGGTTGGAAATGAAATGAAATGAAATGAGTTCAGAAATGAACTGCGGGAAAGTTCGGATATAGTTTTTATAAGGTTTCGTGTACGTATCGTATATTTTATGTATGTATTAAGTACATATTATATGGTTAGGATAAGTTTTAGAGATACTTTCCATAATTAGAAACTTTTGGAAATGACGGTTAGTTCGGAAATTACGTAAAAAGTCGAAAAATTAGCGAATAGGTGTCCGGTTTTGATCCGGAAGGGTATAGATGTTAAGTAATGGTAATTATAAGTTAATAGCAATTAAATTAATAAAATAATGAAGGGGAGTCGGAATTGTGGGCCCCATAGCAGAATATTTTAATAAAAAAAGATAATTACCATATAGGAGTCCTAATTGGGCCTAAACTTGACCAGAAGGTTACAAAAGCATATATAAACACCCCAAGACCCTAAAAACGAGCCATAAACCTTAAATTACACTCTAAGTCAGTCAAATAGCAATGAAGGATCAAGAAGAGTTGAATTTATGCTCAGGATTTAAAGGTACCTAATTAAACTAGGTTGATTAACGTTAATTTACGTATTTGTAACCTACTATGATGGATTAGGGTTTGAGATTCATAATTTTTGATTAGGGTTTGTTAAAGATCTGTAATTAATAATGTAATTAATGGGTTTTTATCATTGGAAATCATTTTTAGGTTTTAATTAGGGTTTATATATGATTAATTAGATTAATTATAAGAAAATCGTTTTTAAAAACTGGGCAGAATCTTAGGTCACTTGTTTTGATCATATCAAGAGTTCTACAAACTTTTAATTTTCTAATCTTATGTCCCTGAAAAGGTAATTGATTTGGACTTCAAGTTCAAGAAACTAGAATTGAATTGGAGGTCGGGAAGTGGGTCAAAAACAGGTTACAACAGTCATAGGTCAAAACAGTTTTGAAATCAGTCGGGTTTAATTTAATGTTTTAAGGTGGTTAGGGTACTTAGGAGTACAATTGGACTTTCAAACGAACATGAGAGTTAGTTTATATGTTATATAAGATATTGGAAGGAGGGATAATCAATTGGGATAGTGGAAGACCCTCTTATCATAACAAACTTTTCATATGTTCAAAATCAGTAAATTCTAGATAGGTAAAAGTATATATATATATATATATATATATATATATATATATATATATATATATATATATATATATATATATATATATATATATATATATATATATATATTTATATATATATATATATATATATATATATATATATATAGATATATAGATATATATATATATATATATATATATATATATATATATATATATATATATATATATATATATATATGGAGGCCATAACAGTAGCTTTTAGGTTGAGGCCAAATAGGAGAGTTAGCTAACACATGTAAGGGAATAGGGTTGCTTTTACAGGGAATGTTAGTTTGGTTAAGGAGGTGTTCGACCCATAGTTAGAAGTATGAAAAACGAGACTGTTTTGGGTAAAATGTTAACGGGACGAGTTATGAACTAAACTAAGTTAAGGGCTTTATAGAGGGGTGTAATGAGATGCATATGGCATATAAATAGGGTTAAGTTGTAGGAGAAGGTTAGCTATTCATCATAGATTGATGAGCCATTTTGGTATGTGGTTCGTGTCTTAATTGTATATGTTTGTGTGTTTAGATTTTCGCTAGAGCGCGAATATTTGGAGAAGCTTGAATCAGGTGAGTTTCATAGTCCCATGTCTTTTTATGATTTGAATTCCAGATGGGATGGAAGAGACACTGTATAGTTTTGTAACTATTGCTGTGAATGTTTTTATGGTTTGTGATGGACATGTGTGTACACTTATGTGATTAACTGCTATGTGATTCTTGATTATGTTTATGATTTGGATCAGGGGACACGTACCGTCTTAGTTATTGTGGTTTGAATTGGTACCAAGGGGATGTTGACAAGGCGGGGCCTTGGGATTGGTTCATAGGTGTATGGGCGCCCATGGGGCCATGGTGTTTGGTAAGGCTGGGAGCCTTGGAATTGTGGTGAATGGTTAATCTTGAATGTTAGTTGTTAATACATGATTGTAGCATATTGTCCATATGTTATTTGGTTGATGGTTATTATTCACAGCTCATAACTTGATTTTGGCGTTGGAGTCTAAACCTATGACTCTCACCAACATTATGTTGACGTGTTTTAGTGTCTCTTTCAGGTGAGAATGTGGTTAAGCATGAGAATAGGAGTGGCTAGCTTTGGAGGCTTAGGGTTGCATTTGGAGGAACCCCCTTTCCTCTTAGTCTTTATTTGATGTTTGTATAAGTGGTACTTTGTTGACACCTTTATGTTTGCTTTGTTTATGTTAATTGTTTGTCTCGGGTAAGCGGTAGGACTGTTACCTACTTACCTAGACTCCTGCATTGTTGAGATATTGTCATGACATTTGTGTCACCATTTTATGACATTTCTTATTTTATTTAGTTATCTCTATAGACACGCCATGTTGTGATGATAACCATAGCTCGCACCCCATATTCTGCCATGGTGGGGTGTGACAGAATGGTATCAGAGACAATGGTTATAGAGAATTAGGTTGCCTAGTCTCGTAGCCTAATCTATAGCTTAAGGGTCCTCGCATATAGGCGTCATAGGAGTATGTGTGAAATTGATATTAATTGATGTTATTGGTTTTTACTTGCGATGTTTGTTAAGTTGTGACTAGTATGGGTTGAACTATAGTAGTTCATACTTAGCCACATGTTATTTTCTCTTCGGGTTGTGACTAGTGTGGGTTGATCCATAATCGTCCACGCTAGTCATTGTTGTATTTTGCTTAAATTGTACATTATAGTACATATTTGGTACATGGTAGTTTCTGCCTTTTGTTGAGTTATTATATGTACCTGAGGTATAGTATTTTTCTTTTTATGTTTAAGTCATGTTCCCTAAGAATCATATGGTGGTTCGAGTTACTAGGAGTAGGTGGATAGGAAGGGTTTTAAGTTTTTTCCACTCTGAGGAGCGACATGACTTATAATTGATTATGTTTTTGTTTTGGATTTTGTCTTTGCTATTTTAGCTAGACTATGGATTTTTGTATTCCAAGAGTTTGACTATGTTATTTTAATAGTTGGAGTTTTTGACCTTATTATTTATGTGGTTATGTGTTTAGGTGAGTTGATGGATTTATGTGTGATGTGTTGTATTGATTCTTATAAGTGTCATCATAGGAGAGAGTGCATTGGGGAAAGGGTAATTGTATAAGTATGGTGGCCAACATAGTTATACAAGTACCACAAATTCAATGATTCCTAAGTATGATTGCATGAAAGAGGATTAATACATGCTTGTATAGTAGATGTTAGACGGATTTGAGTATATGTATCCTAATATTCCTATATATGTATGATCCCCTACAATTAACGATTGTATCCTTAGGAGGGTGGCTAGCTCGCTTCTTTTTAGGTATTCAACCTCTGTTGTGGTGTATTCTTCGAGTTTCCTATTTCACATGTCTGTTTTAAAATGGTGTCCTTGGTGTTAAGAAATGGAAATAAATTGGGATTTCTTTTGGGATAATGAAATCTTTTGTGTTGAGTCTTACATTCCTTTTAGGCGGTATATATTGAAAATACTTGGAAATCTACTATAGAGTTGGATAGTTGGTTGTATTCGGTAAAATAAGGGTAATGTGTTGGTGTCGTTTTTGAAACAAGATGTAACATAAGAATTTAAATCAACACTTATTTATTTCAAATTCTAAAAGATGTTCTTTAAAATAAAGCAAAATAAAATTTTCCTACTTAAATATTTCATATAAGTGAGTTTAATCGATATACATCATTTATAATTATTTATACAAGACTAAACAAAGTTCATGATAATTTCACATACATTTATTTCTTTTCAATTAAAAATGATTACGTTAATTACTAAGATGATTCTTTAGTTTTTAAAACAACTAGTATAAAATTGTTTTGGTCATACCTTGTTCATTTTTAAAGATTTTTGGGTGATTCAAAAGCCTAAAATTATGTACTCGGAACGTACTTTTAAAATATTCCGAATTTATAGTCATGGGAGGTCATTTGCCTGGTCGAAATTGTTGTACAATTGTCGGGTTCAAGGTTGAGTTTCGAATAGTAGTTTTTAAACTTAGGATTTGGGATGTTCGGAGTACCTAGTCTTTGAGTTGAGTCTTGTGATCGTATAAAGGGTTGTTTGTTGATCGTTTGAGTCACATAGATGTGAAGAGTTAAAGAAAAATATTCTTTTATGAAAAGTCGATGTCGTGCAAGGTTTAAAAAAAATATGTCGTTGGGCGTAATATGTTTTGGTTGCCATTGGGTGTTTCTTGGATTATTTATTGTTGTCATGGGTCATTTTGAATTGATACATGTTTCGGGTTTGAGTTTTATTTTGAGTCTCGTGATTTTTGACTTGTTTTAACTGGTGCACGTGAAATGTCGTTAGTTATCCATTGTTTTGATTCGTTGGTCGTGTCTGGTGGGTTCCAGATGTAGTTTTGGTTTTGTATTGATTGAGAGCATTGATATAGTCATATGAGAGAATAGTTGGAATGCCCTTTGTGATGGGGAAGGAGTTAGAAGTTCGTAGAAAGACAAACTAATTTGGTCATGAGGTCTCTTAGGAGTGCCAAGGGAGATGAATAGAGATTTGTATAAAGTATGGATATTGACACAAGTAACGCATCATATAGAATGTTGGAAGGGGATGTGATATTTCAAAGGTACTTGTGATATTCGTTAGGTGATAAAGAGATTTTGTTAACCCTTTTTTATTTCTATTATCGTTCCTCGATTCGACTCGAAGTCGATTGCCAAATATCGTTAGACTTAATTTTGTTTTTGGTGAAAATATAACTTTTTGTATTTTACTAATCTTTTTAAAATAAAAACTTTTATTCTAATTAATTAAAAAAACTATTTTGCAATAAATCTAATTTAAATTTAATACTAATTTTAAACTAAAAAGAACTTTTAAATGAAAACTATTTTTTTAATGAAAACTATAATTAAATAAAAACTAATTTTAATTGAAAACTAATTTTTAATACTAAATTTTAAAAACATACGAGAAAACTATTTTATATAAAAGTAAATTTAAAAAAAACTATTTTAAAACTAATAAAAATTTAAACTAAATTTTATAACAAAAATTAAAATTTATAAAAACAATGTAAATAAAAGTATTTTTTTTGTCTTTTTATTTTTTATTAAAAACTGAATTTAAGAAAAATAAAAACTTTTAAATTAAAAGTTAATTAAACTAAAAGTTGCATCAAACTACTTAAAAAAAAACTGCCAAAGCAAAGTATCCTATATTAATTTAATGTTGCAACAATAAACACAAAAGAGGCATAGATGAGATGGTTGGTGCGTTGGGTTTATGAACGAGAGGTCTGGGGTTCGAATCCATCCCTAGACGAAATTTATGTTATTTATTTTTCTTTTTACTTTTGGAAAGATTGTAAATCAAACAGTAGTAAAAGCAAATATAGAGACAAAAAAAAAACCAAACAGCAGTATAAAATAAGCAAACAAGAAGACGAGAGCATATAAAGCAGAAGTATTAACCAATTAAGCTAAAACGAACAATAAGCTGAAATATCAAATAAGCAAAAAAAAAAGTCGAATAAGCAGATTATGCAGATTAAATAAGCAGTTCTTAAAAATAACTAAAACAGTAGCAACCAAATAAGATATACCCGAAAGTAAGTAAGCCAAATAAGCTAATTAAACCTATAAGCAAACTAATCCAAACAGAAGGCGACACAAGCAATAAACTCGGCTTTATTTCCGATCCAACTTAAATCCAAAAACAAGTACTAAACTATTTAGAAACTTAACAGATTTTAAAATAAGCAGACCCAAATTAACCATATATCCAAAAAGTAAATACTAACTAAAACAAGCAGATTCAAAGTACAATTATCCAAACATAAGCAGATCCAGAAAAACATCAAAACAAAAGGCAAATTAATAATAAGCTTAACAAATAGATTAAAAAGAAAAAGAACCCAGTGTCGAAACCGTTGAGCCGAAGGGTGGGCGCTGAACCCCCTTTGTCACAGAATCAACAACACCATCTTCGAATCATCACTTCTCGAACCAAATGAACCATAACAGTAGCTCTCAGACATTATTTTTTTATACTTTTTTTATTTTTTTTTTTATTTTTTTTAATAATAAAACGAACAAACAGTAGCCAATATCAACTTGAGATGATCTAAAAAGTGAACAGTGGAGAAGAAAAGATTAGAGATCCAATTAAATTTTAACCGTAAATTAAAAAATGCACAAATTAATTATAATAAAACACTTTTCATTAATTGTAAAAATTACAATACTGGAATTTAAAGAAATTACAATAAACCTAATCTAATTTTTCTGAAAATTAAATCTAATTAAACCTACTCCTAATTAAAAAAAACTGAAAAATAATGAAAAGCTTGATTCAAATTACACAAGTGAAGGGTTTTTATAGGCAAAACCCTTGAAACCCTTCTCCTTAGCTTCATCTTTAAGCAACAAATCCTAGCCCTTCTTTTCTTCATTCTTCTTTCTCTCTCTTGATCATCGGCTGAAAATCAGTCAAGAGATACGGATTGCCAGGGTGGATTAAAATGATTGGAGGATTTGTATTGGTGATTTGTATCATCCAATCAAAATAAAGGAGGGATGCCACGTCGGTTGAGGAGATGAGGACCACAGATGGTGGATCTTGCGAAAAACTTGGGGATTTAATCCCCAAGTGTGTGAATTATTCATTTAAACAAAAAGCCCCAATTTTTATCTTGGTAATTTTTTTGTTTTGATTAGGGTTTTTTGGGTGAAACTTTTGTTCCTGCGTTTGAGATGGAAAAAGATGAGGTGTGGGTTTTTTTCTTTATTGTTTTTATTGAATGAGAGTGAGTGGGGTTAATCACATAGTAAACATCAAAACTGGGAGGTGGGGTAAGAGTAAATATAACACGGTTTATTTATTTGTGAGTGGGGGTACATTCGGGTGTGGGTGAGGTGCACCATAGGAGTGAGTGTTTGGTTAAAAATCGTTTTAACAAACGATTCAAGTGGGGTGAAGTGTGTAAGATTGTTTATTAAATTGAATGTGGCTGAGGGTGCAATGGGTTGACACGTGTTTGGAGTTGGTTTATTCATATGTGTGAGTTGACTGTTTAATCGTGTAAGGGAGTATGGGAATAAACAAATGGTGAGGTGAATGTACAAGTGTGGAGGGGGGGTAAACGAGGGTTTGACTGGGAGAAATGAAAGTTGACCAAACATTTGACCAAGTGAAAACATTTCACTTAACTTATTTAAACCATGTGGGCTTTTGGCCCATATTCACTTCCTTCCGTTTCACACAAGTTGAAATCAAATGGGCTTGAATGACTATATACCCATTTAGTTAGGTTAATCATTCCTTAAATGGGCTTGTGGGCCCATTAAGCAAAAGTGGGACCCACAAGGCCCAAAATCTTCGAAAAGTTAAATCCGTTAAAACTCGAACTTGAATTCGGCTTCTTTGATCATTTACTTTAAGCTCATTCGGTTTAGCCGGTTTTTGTGATCTTCGGCACATTTTGGTCTTTTGACTTTGTCTTTGGACTTTTCTTCAATATTTGACCGTAAAATCCCGTGTTTTCTCTTCTTTTGATCATTTGTACCTATTTAAACACAAAAACACAAAACCACGCATAATTCCGGCTTTTACGATATAAAACACATGATTAGGTCTTGTTTTTCCTTGATTTTAGTGGTAAAAGGATAAGTGTTTACACACTTATTATTAGGTATGTAAAATTTTCCGAAAATTTCTTAAGATTTAGTAGGTTTACCTATTATCTTGAAGTAAAACCATGAACAAAGCCAGTAGAAGGAGCAAGATGAGTTGTAGTTAGTGCCTTTCCAAGGCAATTGTTGATGGAATGATTTTAATGACAGGATTTGTTAGAAATTGCAAGGGATTGAAGATAAAGGTTGAGTTTCCTGGTAGTAAATGTGATGTGAAAGCGGTTAGATGAGTTGATAAGAAGGAGTATCGATCTTTTAGAATGTGTGTAGAATTTCGCGAGTAGAAAGAGGTAGAAATTTGTTTGTGTTGCTGCCAAGAGAGGATGCAGGGATGATGTTAAGAATGTTGAACGGACGCTTTTAGGTTTACGGTTATGCATTTAGCTTCACCAAAGCACTAGCGGTTTTCATGGAGTCAATGAAGCGAGTGTGCATGAACGTATATAAACGAGTCGTCATCGGGAGTATCGATGACATCTTGATCTACTCAAAGTCTAAGAAGGAGAGTGAGGCGAATTATGTGTTGGTTTTGGAGTGGAATTATACGTGAGATTTTCAAGTGTGAGTTTTAGTATTTATTTTATCATGATGAGTAGTTAGAGATGATGGCATATCATGGAACCAGCAAGGGGCGAAGTGAAGAAGGATGAGGAAACATTTCAGAGGCTGAAGAGGTGGATTGGATAATGAGCCGATCTTGGTATTATCGGAAGGGCTGGATGAATTCGCGAAGCATGACGATACGTAGAGCAAGGATTTGGATGTGTACGAGAACGACAAAGAAAGGCGATTGCTTATACGTTGCAGGAACTGGAGATTAAGATGAACTAGATAAGACTTAGTTAGTAGAGCTGGATTGTTAGATGTGCCTAGAATGCTAGAGGCATTTGGTGTACGAGATATAGAGAATGGTCTATATGGATCATGAACGTCTCCAACACATATTCAGTCCTCTTGATTGAACATTTGGCAAAGGTGATGGGTGGAGTTAAGTGATGAAAAAAAATTGCAAGGCCAAGTACCATCTGGGAAAGGCAAGCATAGTTAATGAGACATGGAATAAGAGGGAGGAAGTGATGCTGAGACAAAATTTAGCTATTTGGATGACGTGTTAGGAGGGTTTGGATGAAGGATGTAAGCTGCACGAGTAGTTGTCTAAAGCAGAGAACGCGTCAACATTTATGTTGCGTGGCTTGGACAATCATATGGAGAAAAAGGACATAGGCTATACTTCCTACATAGATAGGAGTAGCATAGAAAGGGCAGTGTAAGGACGAAGATGGTAGAGGGGATACATAATAGGGTAGAGGAATAAGTACGATGAGAGTTGGGTGATAGTCGATAGACTGAATAATTCATCCCATATTCTAAGAGGAATGAGAATTTAAGTAGTTAAGAAGTTGGAAGGATTGCGTACGGATGTGATGGAATAGAAGTTGGAAGGATTACCATATAGGAGTCCTAATTTGGCCTAAACTTGACCAGGAGGTTACCAAAGCATATATAAACACCCCAAGACCCCAAAAACGACCCATAAACCTTATATTAAACTCTAAGTCAGTCAAATAGCAATGGAGGATCAAGAAGAGTCGAATTTATGCTCAGGATTTAAAGGTACCTAATTAAACTAGGTTGATTAACGTTAATTTACGTATTTGTAACCTACTATGATGGATTAGGGTTTGAGATTCATAATTTTTGATTAGGGTTTGTTAAATATCTGTAATTAATAATGTAATTAATGGGTGTTTATCATTGGAAATCATTTTTAGGTTTTAATTAGGGTTTATATATGATTAATTAGATTAATTATAAGAAAATTGTTTTTAAAAACTGGGCAGAATCTTAGCTCACTTGTTTTAATCATATCTAGAGTTCTACAAACTTTTAATTTTTGAATTTTATGTCCCTGAAAAGGTAAATGAATTGGCTTTAAAATTCAAGAAACTAGAATTGAATTGGAGGTCGGGAGGTGGGTCAAAAACAGGTTACAACAGTCGGAGGTCAAAACAGTTTTGAAATCAGTCGGGTTTAATTTAATGTTTTAAGGTGGTTAGGCTACTTAGGAGTACAATTAGACTTTCAAACGAACATGAGAGTTAGTTTATATGTTATATAAGATACGGAAGGAGGGATAATCAATTGGGATAGTGGAAGACCCTCTTATCATAACAAACTTTTCATATGTTCAAAATCAGTAAATTCTGGATAGGTAGAAGTATATATATATATATATATATATATATATATATATATATATATATATATATATATATATATATATATATATATATATATATATATATATATATATATATATATATATATATATATATATATATATGGAGGCCATAACAACAACTTTAAGGTTGAGGCCAAATAGGAGAGTTAGCAAACACATGTAAGGGCATAGGGTTGCTTTTACAAGGCATGTTATTTTGGTTAAAGAGGTGTTCGATCCATAGTTTGAAGTATGAAAAATGGGAATGTTTTGGGTAAAATGTTAACGGGACGAGTTATGAACTAAACTAAGTTAAGGGCTTTATAGAGGGGTGTAATGAGATGCATATGGCATATAAATAGGGTTAAGTTGTAGGAGAAGGTTAGATATCCATCATAGATTGATGAGCCATTTTGGTATGTGGTTCGTGTCTTGATTGTATACGTTTGTGTGTTTAGATTTTCGCTAGAGCGCGGATATTTGGAGAAGCTTGAATCAGGTGAGTTTCATAGTCCCATGCCTTTTTATGATTTGAATTCCAGATGGGATGGAAGAGACACTGTATGGTTTTTTAACTATTACTGTGAATGTTTTTATGGTTTGCGATGGACATGTGTGTACACTTATGTGATTAACTGCTATGTGATTCTTGATTGTGTTTATGATTTGGATCGGGGGACACGTACCGTCTCATTTATTGTGGTTTGACTTGGTACCAAGGGGATGTTGACAAGGCGGGGCCTTGGGATTGGTTCATAGGTGTATGGGCGCCTGTGGGACCATGGTGTTTGGTAAGGCTGGGAGCCTTGGAATTGTGGTGAATGGTTAATCTTGAATGTTAGTTGTTATACATGATTGTAGCATATTGTCGATATGTTCTTTGGTTGATGGTTATTATTCACAGCTCATAACTTGATTTTGGTGTTGGAGTCTAAACCTATGACTCTCACTAACATTATGTTGACGTGTTTTAGTGTCTCTTTCAGGTGAGAATGTGGTTAAGCATGTGAATAGGAGTGGCTAGCTTTGGAGGCTTAGGGTTGCATTTGGAGGAACCCCCTTTCCTCTTAGTATTTATTTGATGTTTGTATAAGTGGTACTTTGTTGACACCTTTATGTTTTCTTTGTTTATGTTAATTGTTTGTCTCAGGTAAGCGGTAGGACTGTTACCTACTTACCTAGATTCCTGCATTGTTGAGATATTGTCATGACATTTGTGTCACCATTTTATGACATATCTTATTTCATTTAGTTATCTCTATATAAACGCCATGTTGTGATGATATCCATAGCTCGCGCCCCACATTCCGCCATGGTGGGGTGTGACAGAATGGTATCAGAGACAATGGTTATAGAGAATTAGGTTGCCTAGTCTATAGCATAAGGGTCCTCGCATATAGGCGTCATAGGAGTATGTGTGCAATTGATATTAATTGATGTTATTGGTTTTTACTTGCGATGTTTGTTAAGTTGTGACTAGTATGGGTTGAACTATAGTAGTTCATACTTAGCTACATGTTATTTTCTTTTCGGGTTGTGACTAGTGCGGGTTGAACCATAATCGTCCACGCTAGTCATTGTTGTATTTTGCTTAAATTGTACATTATAGTACATAAGTTGGTACATGGTAGTTTCTGTCTTTTGTTGAGTTATTTTATGTACCTGAGGTATAGTATTTTTCTTTTTATGTTTAAGTCATGTTCCCTAAGAATCATATGGTGGTTCGAGTTACTAGGAGTAGGTGGATAGGAAGGATTTTAAGTTTTTTCCACTATGAGGGGCGACATGACTTATAATTGATTATGTTTTCGTTTCGGATTTTGTCTTTGATGTTTTAGCTAGACTATAGATTTCTGTATTCCAAGAGTTTGACTATGTTATTTTAATTGTTGGAGTTTTTGACCTTATTATTTATGTGATTATGTGTTTAGGTGAGTTGATGGATTTATGTGGTGATGTGTTGTTTCGATTCTTATAAGTGTCATCATAGGAGGGAGTGCATTGGGGAAAAGGTAATTGTATAAGTATGGTGGCCAACATAGTTATACAAGTACCACAAATTCAGAGGATTCCTAAGTATGATTGCATGAAAGAGGATTAGTACATGCTTGTATAGTAGATGTTAAACGGATTTGAGTATATGTATCCTAATATTCCTATATATGTATGATCCCCTACAATTAACGATTGTATCCTTAGGAGGGTGGCTAGCTCGCTTCTTTTTAGGTATTCAACCTCTGTTGTGGTGTATTCTTCGAGTTTCCTATTTCACATGTCTGTTTTAAAATGGTGTCCTTGGTGTTAAGAAATTGAAATAAATTGGGATTTCTTTTGGGATAATGAAATCTTTTGTGTTGAGTCTTACATTCCTTTTAGTCGGTATATATTGAAAAGACTTGGAAATCTACTATAGAGTTGGATAGTTGGTTGTATTCGGTAAAATAAGGGTAAGGTGTTGGAGTCGTGTTTGAAACAAGATGTAACATAAGAATTTAAATCAACACTTATTTATTTCAAATTCTAAAAGACGTTCTTTAAAATAAAGCAAAATAAAATTTTCCTACTTAAATATTTCATATAAGTGAGTTTAATCGATATACGTCATTTATAATTATTTATACAAGACTAAACAAAGTTTATGAAAATTTCACATACATTTTTTCTTTTCATTTAAAAATGATTACATTAATTACTAAGATGATTCTTTAGTTTTTAAAGCAACTAGTATAAAATTGTTTTGGTCATAACTTGTTCATTTTTAAAGCTTTTTGGGTGATTCAAAATCCTAAAATTATGTACTCGGAACGTACTTTTAAAATATTCAGAATGTATAGTCATGGGAGGTCATTAGCCTGGTCGAAATTGTTGTACAAGTGTCGGGTTCAAGGTTGAGTTTCGAATAGTAGTTTTTAAACTTAGGATTTGGGATGTTCGGAGTACCTAGTCTTTGAGTTGAGTTTTGTAGATCGTTTGAGTCACATAGATGTGGAGAGGTAAAGAAAAATATTCTTTTATGAAAAGTCGATGTCCTGCAAGGTTTAAAAAAATATGTCGCGGGGCGTAATATGTTTTGGTTGCCATTGGGTGTTTCTTGGATTATTTTTTGTTGTCATGGGTCATTTTGAATTGATACATGTTTTGGGTTTGAGTTTTCTTTTGAGTCTCGTGGTTTTTGACTTGTTTAAACTGGTGCACGTGAAATGTCGTTAGTTATCCATTGTTTTGATCCGTTGGTCGTGTCTGATGGGTTCCAGATGTAGTTTTGGTTTTGTATTGATTGAGAGCATTGATATAGTCATATGAGAGAATAGTTGAAATGCCCTTTGTGATAGGGAAGGAGTTAGAAGTTCGTAGAAAGACAAACTATTTTGGTCATGAGGTCTCTTAGGAGTGCAAAGGGAGATGAATAGAGATTTGTATAAAGTATGGATATTGGCACAAGTAACGCATCATATAGAATGATTGAAGTAGAACCATGAACAAAGCCAGTGGAAGGAGCAAGATGAGTTGTAGTTAGTGCCTTTCCAAGGCAATTGTTGATGGAATGATTTTAAAGACAGGAGTTGTTAGAAATTGCAAGGGATTCAAGATAAAGGTTGAGTTGTCTGGTAGTAAATGTGATGTGAAAGCGGTTGGATGAGTTGATAAGAAGGAGTATCGATCTTTTAGAATGTGTGTAGAATTTCGTGAGTAGAAAGAGGTAGAAATTTGTTTGTGTTGCTGCCAAGAGAGGATGCAAGTATGATGTTAAGAATATTGAATGGACGCTTTTGGATTTACGGTTATGCATTTGGCTTCACCAAAGCACTAGCGGTTTTCATGGAGTCAATGAAGCGAGTGTGCATGAACGTATATAAACGAGTTGTCATCGGGAGTATCGATGACATCTTGATCTACTCAAAGTCTAAGAAGGAGAGTGAGGCGAATTATGTGTTGGTTTTGGAGTGGAATTATACGTGAGATTTTCAAGTGTGAGTTTTAGTATTAAGTTTATCATGATGAGTAGTTAGAGATTGTAACACCTTATTTTGATAAATGGAATGTCACGCGTAATTATGGCGTGTCATCAAAGCATGCAAGGTAATATGTAGTAAAACATACATGACCATAGGGAAAACCGGAATCAAACATCGGTTCCCAAACATAAGCCCAAAACATAACAAAGTAAATGAACTGAATGAAAGACTAAACAAGCATAAATATATGAAGGAAACAGGAGAAGAAGTCTATGGCAGCTTCCATCCTATGCATGTCCTCCAAATGCTCGAGTCTTGGGTACCTGCCGTTTTGGGACATGGAAAGGAAAGTAACGGCTGAGCAAAACGCTTAGTGCACGGGTATACAATATAGCATGAAATAGGATAAGCATGTAACATATAACAGCGGAAGACTAAGTTCTGAGTAGACTGGTTAAGTATCGAGAAAACTGGTTTTATAGTTTGAAAAGCCTTATGTTTATCTTATGAAAACTGTTTTAACATATATATACCATAGCCCATATAGGTCATGAAAAGGTCACGTGCATGAATACTTGGAGGGGTGACCTCATCATGCTGATTAGAGGGGATGCCTCTAAATAATATACTGGTTTGGGTAGGAGGGATCAACTCCTTGTGAAGGATGCAAGGCACACACCACATTCACCATGATATACTGAATAAAACATGTAACTAGGATGCACCCATACGCCCCACATGATATAATAATATGGCCAAAACTGAAAAGGGACGCCACGAGCAATCACTCCGTCGTGGGGAAGTCATAACATTGGTGCCTCCAATGTTATGGTTATGGTACCTCCATAACTAGGTGAAACTGGTCATGCTTGTATATGGCTATAGATTATGCTAATTAAACATAAGCAGTTCAAAGCAATAAAACACATACTGGGGAAAACAGTTGGCTGCATACGGGGAAATCCTAATAAGGAAAGAATGTCCACACTGAAAGGACGGGAATCCGTACCTCAAGTCCAGTGAATGAACGGAAGAAAGACTCCTACTTCTGGATCACTAACGCTACATGAATACACACGTGTATAAGTATCGAATCACTGGATACGTACGGGGTTTCATGTCTTGTCTTAACTTATTTTATATGTTTTAAGTCATGTTTTACTATTTTAAGCTTTAATATGTGTTTATCTCATATTCTGGTTAATCTAATTAAGTATTCCTGGTATTTCATTTATTATTATGCTTACTGAGCAATATTAAGTAACTTTCCAAAAATAGCAGGTTTCCAAAAATAGAAAGTTTCCAAAAATAGAATTACTGCTTAAAATAGATAAATTTCTAAAAAAAATAGAAAGTTTCCATAAATAGATATAAGCTGGTTAAATAAGCTAATAAATAAGCTTAAGTGTTTACTGATTAATATTCTGAGTCATAATGAT
This sequence comes from Glebionis coronaria, assembly GCA_025667525.1. NCBI lineage: Eukaryota > Viridiplantae > Streptophyta > Magnoliopsida > Asterales > Asteraceae > Glebionis > Glebionis coronaria. Next base: position 481,807,054 of record CM046882.1, on the reverse strand, counting down.
ATAAATGTATAGTTTATTAATTATTACATGTCATTTAAATAAACTATAGGTTAAAGGTATTTAATTAAATATAATGTGATTTAATTAAATAAAGATATAATTACTTAGGTTAATACATGCATTATAAATTATATTTATATAACCTAAGTCATGGAATTAATTAATTATAGGTCATGGTTTCAATAATTAATCAATTGGTTAGTCTAATTTTTCATGATTAAAAATGCTTAGGTTTAGCTATGTATTAATAGTAAAATAATTAACCTAAGTCATGATAATTAATTAACTATAAGTCATGTTTAATAATTAATTATTCACTATAGTCTAAATTAAATAGATCAAAATACTTAGGTTAAATCATGTATTATTAATTATTAATAATAACCTAAGTCCATGTTTTAATTAAATTAATTATATAGCATGATAAATTAATTTAATTAACTTGAATAAATAATCTTGTAACAATAAGTCGTGTCTTGTTAATTTTATTTACCTTGAAAATTAATATACATGTCATGGTTAATAACTTGTAAAATCATAACCCGTACTAAAGTATTATTTTATTAAAAATGTTGTCGTAAAACGAACCCGCGAAATCCCGTGAAAATGTGTGTGTTTTCATATAATGCCGAACCAAACAGCCCCTTAAAAGTTCTTAAAACAGTTTACCAAACGCACCCCTTTAGCCTGTTTAAAACCCACTGCCAAACACACCCATAACTGCCAGTTTTCCCACTGGCAGTTACATACTTTCCCCCGTCTGAGGTTCGTTTCCCCTGCTAGTACAACACCTCCCCCTTCTCGCCGTTGCCACTGGTAGGCCAAACGCACCCCTGTTGGGGTTGTGTTTCCCCCGACAACAATAAACCAAGCCAACACCCCTTTTAAGGGTTGCGGCTGGTGTAAAAATTTACCACCGAGACCATTGATTGGTCTCGGTTTGAGTGAAAACTGGCCAAACGAAAACCCTCTTTAATATATCATTAACGAACGTGTTCTTAACATGTTTTAAAACTAAGATTTGATTCGTGATCCATTAAATCAAACAAAAGAAAACAAAGAAAGAAAAAAAAGAAACGGAATGAATGATTTACCTATTTGTGTTTTAGGGTTTTAAGATATAAACCCCGAATCCAACCTTTTCCTTGAATCAACTCGCGACTGCTTATGGTTTCATGCTGGAGATGTCGATGGCAGAAAACAAGGAAGAAACTGGCGGCTGATGATTTATTTTTAGGGTTTAGGAATGTTTTTGTTTATTGCCCAAAAATAAATTACTCCCCGTCTATTTTGTTTTACACGGCCAAATACACACTTGGGCCTTGAGCCCAAGTCCCATTAGTTTTCTAGTTTGTCTAAAACAGTCCTTAAACACTCGTACATTTAATTAATACGCGACTTGTTTATATGGTACGCGTAATCGCATTTAAAAGTGTCGTAAGTTTCTTACTTATAATTACCTGTGTTAAACGTAATTATTACGTATATAATTACTTGTCGTGTTAAATTAAATATACGTAATAATAATCGTTTAAATGTTCGTGATTACATGTTACGTAGTTTACGTAATTAATTAGTTTCCGATCGTGACTCACTATATTTATTCGTGTTCGTAATAAATATTAATACGTAATTAATATTCTCTCGTGATTAATTTATGTTCATGATTTCATAATCGCATGCTCGGGATTGATTATTGTTAAATACTTATCATGTGTTCGTACGTAAACGATACTTATCATGTTATACACGTATGTACTTACTTGATTAATAGCACATGAATGTGATCAATACTGAATAAGGTAAGTTTTAATCTAGGACGTACGATCTTAAGGTCACTATTCATGGTAAAAGCATGCGGGTTTTACAATTCTTCCCCCCTAAAAAGAATAATTCGTCCCCGAATTATAGATAAAGTAACTTGAAGCGAAACATACCCGAATCAAACTTGAAAGGTATGCAAAATAACAGAAAAGAAGGTGACATGGTAGAAGGGAACGTGGAACGTGACATGTCTTGAAAAGACATGGAACGTGATGTGACTGAAAGGACATATCTAATTGATGAGAAAAACGGATAAGAGTCCGGATGGACTTGTCCGTTTCCAAGTGGCCTCCCTCTTGGAACGGTTCCTTCAGAAGATCTTGACACAAATGATAAATCTTGGTCCTCCTGACCTTGACTTGGAATACGAAGAAATTCTTGGTTATCAACGGAAGGTAGATCCCCTAAATTGGATCGAGGAAAATAAGAGTTAACGTGCTAAGGTAACTGAAACGTTACGATGCAAGACAATCTGATTGAACTGATAACTAGAAACGATGCGCGAGACATAAAGAAACGTAGTACGTGAAAAATTTTGAACGTGATACGTGAAAATTTTTGAACGTGCTACGTGGAGATATGGCGAGTGTAGTATGAGTAAACATATCGTGATCCATGATACGTGTAACCTATTTTGATCATGATATGAGGAACGTGGAATGAACATGACATGTGAGACATATCGTGATCATATAATATAATGGCGGTGACGCCAAACGCTACAAGGTGAGACGTGGAATATGACGTGAAACGTCTATCTGATGATGGAGAGTTATACTAAACTTGGGTTTGGTCTCACAAGTTCTTGCAACTTCCAGAACGAGAAAAGAAATGAACGTAGAATCGTAAGCCAAAATACGATCATGAACGTGAATAGTGTCATGAACGTTAGCGCGAAAGCAAGTCGTGGAATTAGAATGAAGACGTGAAGTAATTTAGGAGTACAATTGGGAATCTTTGTCTGACCCGATAGCTGCGGGATTACCAAGTGGTCGGATGAGCCTTGGCTGGAACATGTCCGATCAATCTGTCGGTTCTACAATCCTTGCGGATGTAATGATTCTGCAGACTTGATCAAACTGTTTGCAATAACCCAGATAGCATCATGCTTCTTCTACCTTTGCATTAATCTGGTAACAAAAATCCGTGTAGATCTTGTCCCATTTTAGTTCACAATTTCAGATGATGACACATCCCAGTTTGTTGGTGTCCTATCTTAGCCTGTTGGTATGTCAGGTACATAGATATGGACGTAGCTGTATCCTGCTTCGTAGAAACTTGATACATAGAAGGTTGCGAAACTCTGAGTCTCTGAATCAGACTTCTCCTAGCGTAAGATTTCCTAGAACACCTAATGTAGTGTAGGGTTCTCTCCTTTACGCATAAGCTGAGTCATGGTAAGATTAACCGTGGGAATCCATATGATTCAGCATGTCGCTGTAATCAACCAAAAGTTAGATTGGAAAAATTTCCAGGGTAAAATTTCTCTAGTCATAGAATTTGCAACATAGTGCCGATATGGTCTTCATGTTCTTCTTTTAGGCTTAAAGGAAATCAGGTTATCCTTAATGAAAACACTGATGAATTTACTATGAGTTCATGGAAACTCATTCTTATAGTTCCATTGGAGCATTGATGAGACAAATTCAAAATCATAAATCTAGCATGACCGAGTCGTGTACGAATAGCAGTCATGGACATGTCCTGCTCTTTCATCCGTCACTGTTGGCAGCATGATCGTGAGTTCGATCTTGGAAAAGTGATTAACACCATACGGTTGATTGGACATGTTGTCAATATGTGGAGGAGAATAACGGTCATGAATGGTGATTTGTTTAAGTCGTCGGTAGTTGACACATAATCTCATGGTACCATCCTTCTCCTTGAAGGTTCTTCTGGAGTGTAAGGAACAATTTTGGAATAATCCATTGGTTATGCGTAAAAGGACCTTAGTAGTCGTGTGTTACTGACAGCTAGAAAATTTTAGCAATATGGCTAACAAAGCCCGTGCTTGAAAAGCATAGATAATTTGTAAAGATTTTCCGATGGAAAATCAAGCTGAATGTATTCAGGAGCCTGAACGTTACTGTACATAATTATGAATCATAGCATGGTGTGGTGTTCATAGTACATAATTAGGATAAAATTCATCTCGTGTCTGTCCGAGGAAATGCGTTAGCAGCTTGGATCTTATCATTAAGCTGAAGGAAAACCTTCGTATGCGTGGGAATACGAAAGGCGTCCTTCATGGTTATGAATATATGAACTATGGTGAAAGAAATGAAAGTGACATCGGCAACGTGACAGTTCTCACTGATGCGCCGATAATGGTGTTGAAATTCTTGTGGCCTGATTAATACATGGCACAACAACATAGATATACCCTTGGAGGGTACCCTGAATTTCTTAGAAATGTTCCATAATTAGACGTGAGTCATGTGTCTTGACTCGTGTCTTGAGAAATGTAAGCGTGACATATGTCTTGACTGGTATCTCGACATGTGTCCTCAGAAAGTATGCGTGAGACATGTGTCTTGACTGATGTCTTGACATGTGTCTCGAGATGTGAAACCATTAGAACTACAAATATTAGGTTAATATGCCAGAATTGGCGGATCGGTTGTACTACTGATCATTTGTATGTCTGATCACGTCCGTGGCCGGAGCCTCGGTTGCGATTTCTAGGATAGTTGCTGTCATAGTAGTGGTTACTATCATCTTGTCTGTCGGTTCCATGACGGTCATTCTCATGACCGTGACTCATGTAACTATTTAGTTGAGTGGCCGGCTGGTACTGTTTTGCACTCATATGGCTGAAATGACAGCCGAACGACATGTGACATGTAACTATGAATTTGGGACAATGATTGATGGGAATTGTCTGATGGTGAAACATCTACTCGTCCAATTGCCTTGCTCCGACGCCTTTGTCTTCGTCTTTTAGGATCTCCAGGTTGTGAACAGCATCAGCATCAGCATCTCGTAGCGTCTCCCAACATCAGCAGCATCAACCTTCAGTAACATCTCCAAGCTATGAGCGGCATCGACAATCTTGTAGAATATCAGCAAGTGAACATACGCCTGAAATGATTTAGAATCGACTAGCGAATACTCGTGAAGTATTGCAAGTAGAATACACATGGATTAAGGTACATGTAATACACATGAAATACGGTACGTGGAGTACACATGTAGTGCACATGAAATGATCGGTATGGGCTCGATCATTTGTCATGATTTAAGGAAAGTAAACCGGTTAAACGGTTAGGAAAACCATCATGATAACCTGGCAGTATTAGCATAGACATCATTCTGGTTGCATAGAGAAACGCTAAAGTGTAGTTACACAAGATTCAACGATGATTTGTCTGACAGCATGATCAATGGAAACCAACCATGACTATCATGAAAGCATGATTCAAGAAATCTAACAATGTCTTGCAGGACAACGTAAATAACAAAAGAGGCGTGAAACATAATCAACATGAAGACGGAATTATCATGAGGAAACATGAAACCATCTATTACGAAGAAGTGTATAACATAATCAGCATGAAACTGAAGTTAACCATGACAGTATGAAGGCATACTTGACATAAAACATAATAACTTATGAGGGGACATGAAAAAAATTTTATGCCAATTTAAATCATGAGAAAAAAAAATTTATGCATGAAAAACAGTGTATGAATGCGTATTGTAGTTCATAAAACCTTTATATGTGCGAGGGAACGCCTATGGGTCGGTTCCAAAACAAAAGACATGGCGAGGGGACGCCTATGGGTCGGTCCCAAAGTTAAAAGTTTCGATAAAAGCACATGCGACTAAATAGGGCCAGTCCTGTACCAACCATTACTTAGTCAAAATTCCTGCAACAGATGACATATGATATAAATGCATGAATGCATGAAACATAATAATTAAAAGTCATTGTCAAAACTTAACAGAAAAAATTTTATGTGAAAATTATGAACTACTGGGGTTCAGTTCACATAATCACAGTTCACTAGGAACATCATGCATAGACACTGACACATAACTAAATATGGATGACGGTTGTTCATTCCATATTGGTAAAACGATACTGGTGAAAACATCATGGTTAAAACAACAAGGTGCTGAAAACGTAATGGTTAAAACAAAAAAGGTGCTGAAAAACGTCAATACGTGGAATAACAAGCGTTGACTTAGGAAGCTCCTGGTGACTACCCACTAGTCACAGGTCAAGTTTTAGAGCCTACAGGTCGAAGCCTTGGCTCTGATACCATAATTGTAACACCCCATTTTGATAAATGGAATGTCACGCGTAATTATGGCGTGTCATCAAAGCATGCAAGGTAATATGTAGTAAAACATACATGACCATAGGGAAAACCGGAATCAAACATCGGTTCCCAAACATAAGCCCAAAACATAACAAAGTAAATGAACTGAATGAAAGACTAAACAAGCATAAATATATGAAGGAAACAGGAGAAGAAGTCTATGGCAGCTTCCATCCTATGCATGTCCTCCAAATGCTCGAGTCTTGGGTACCTGCCGTTTTGGGACATGGAAAGGAAAGTAACGGCTGAGCAAAACGCTCAGTGCACGGATATACAATATAGCATAAAATAGGATAAGCATGTAACATATAACAGCGGAAGACTAAGTTCTGAGTAGACTGGTTAAGTATCGAGAAAACTGGTTTTATAGTTTGAAAAGCCTTATGTTTATCTTATGAAAACTGTTTTAACATATATATACCATAGCCCATATAGGTCATGAAAAGGTCACGTGCATGAATACTTGGAGGGGTGACCTCATCATGCTGATTAGAGGGGATGCCTCTAATTAATATACTGGTTTGGGTAGGAGGGATCAACTCCTTGTGAAGGATGCAAGGCACACACCACATTCACCATGATATACTGAATAAAACATGTAACTAGGATGCACCCATACGCCCCACATGATATAATAATATGGCCAAAACTGAAAAGGGACGCCACGAGCAATCACTCCGTCGTGGGGAAGTCATAACATTGGTGCCTCCAATGTTATGGTTATGGTACCTCCATAACTAGGTGAAACTTGTCATGCTTGTATATGGCTATAGATTATGCTAATTAAACATAAGCAGTTCAAAACAATAAAACACATACTGGGGAAAACAGTTGGCTGCATACGGGGAAATCCTAATAAGGAAAGAATGTCCATACTGAAAGGACGGGAATCCGTACCTCAAGTCCAGTGAATGAACAGAAGAAAGACTCCTACTTCTGGATCACTAACGCTACATGAATACACACGTGTATAAGTATCGAATCACTGAATACGTACGGGGTTTCATGTCTTGTCTTAACTTATTTTATATGTTTTAAGTCATGTTTTACTGTTTTAAGCTTTAATATGTGTTTATCTCATATTCTGGTTAATCTGATTAAGTATTCCTGGTATTTCATGTATTATTATGCTTACTGAGCAATATTAAGTAACTTTCCAAAAATAGCAGGTTTCCAAAAATAGAAAGTTTCCAAAAATAGAATTACTGCTTAAAATAGATAAATTTCTAAAAAAAAAATAGAAAGTTTCCATAAATAGATATAAGCTGGTTAAATAAGCTAATAAATAAGCTTAAGTGTTTACTGATTAATATTCTGAGTCATAATGATATAAATGTATAGTTTATTAATTATTACATGTCATTTAAATAAACTATAGGTTAAAGGTATTTAATTAAATATAATATGATTTAATTAAATAAAGATATAATTACTTAGGTTAATACATGCATTATAAATTATATTTATATAACCTAAGTCATGGAATTAATTAATTATAGGTCATGGTTTCAATAATTAATTAATTGGTTAGTCTAATTTTTCATGATTAAAAATGCTTAGGTTTAGCTATGTATTAATAGTAAAATAATTAACCTAAGTCATGATAATTAATTAACTATAAGTCATGTTTAATAATTAATTATTCACTATAGTCTAAATTAAATAGATCAAAATACTTAGGTTAAATCATGTATTATTAATTATTAATAATAACCTAAGTCTATGTTTTAATTAAATTAATTATATAGCATGATAAATTAATTTAATTAACTTGAATAAATAATCTTGTAAGAATAAGTCGTGTCTTGTTAATTTTATTTACCTTGAAAATTAATATACATGTCATGGTTAATAACTTGTAAAATCATAACCCGTACTAAAGTATTATTTTATTAAAAATGTTGTCGTAAAACGAACCCGCGAAATCCCGTGAAAATGTGTGTGTTTTCATATAATGCCGAACCAAACAGCCCCTTAAAAGTTCTTAAAACAGTTTACCAAACGCACCCCTTTAGCCTGTTTAAAACCCACTGCCAAACACACCCATAACTGCCAGTTTTCCCACTGGCAGTTACATACTTTCCCCCGTCTGAGGTTCGTTTCCCCTGCTAGTACAACACCTCCCCCTTCCTGCCGTTGCCACTGGTAGGCCAAACGCACCCCTGTTGGGGTTGTGTTTCCCCCGACAACAATAAACCAAGCCAACACCCCTTTTAAGGGTTGCGGCTGGTGTAAAAATTTACCACCGAGACCATTGATTGGTCTTGGTTTGAGTGAAAACTGGCCAAACGAAAACCCTCTTTAATCTATCATTAACGAACGTGTTCTTAACATGTTTTAAAACTAAGATTTGATTCGTGATCCATTAAATCAAACGAAAGAAAACAAAGAAAGAAAAAAAAGAAACGGAATGAATGATTTACCTATTTGTGTTTTAGGGTTTTAAGATATAAACCCCGAATCCAACCTTTTCCTTGAATCAACTCGCGACTGCTTATGGTTTCATGGTAGGAGATGTCGATGGCAGAAAACAAGGAAGAAACTGGCGGCTGATGATTTATTTTTAGGGTTTAGGAATGTTTTTGTTTATTGCCCAAAAATATATTACTCCCCGTCTATTTTGTTTTACACGGCCAAATACACACTTGGGCCTTGAGCCCAAGTCCCATTAGTTTTCTAGTTTGTCTAAAACAGTCCTTAAACACTCGTACATTTAATTAATACGCGACTTGTTTAAATGGTACACGTAATCGCATTTAAAAGTGTCGTAAGTTTCTTACTTATAATTACCCGTGTTAAACGTAATTATTACGTATATAATTACTTGTCGTGTTAAATTAAATATACGTAATAATAATCGTTTAAATGTTCGTGATTACATGTTACGTAGTTTACGTAATTAATTAGTTTCCGATCGTGACTCACTATATTTATTCGTGTTCGTAATAAATATTAATACGTAATTAATATTCTCTCGTGATTAATTTATGTTCATGATTTCATAATCGCATGCTCGGGATTGATTATTGTTAAATACTTATCATGTGTTCGTACGTAAACGATACTTATCATGTTATACACGTATGTACTTACTTGATTAATAGCACATGAATGTGATCAATACTGAATAAGGTAAGTTTTAATCTAGGACGTACGATCTTAAGGTCACTATTCATGGTAAAAGCATGCGGGTTTTACAGAGATGATGGCATATCATGGAACCAGCAAGGGGCGAAGTGAAGAATGATGAGGAAGCATTTTGGAGGCTGAAGAGGTGGATTGGATAATGAGCCGATCTTGGCATTATCGGAAGGACTGGATGAATTCGCGAAGCATGACGATACGTAGAGTAAGGATTTGGATGTGTACGAGAACGACAAAGAAAGGCGATTCCTTATACGTTGCAGGAACTAGAGATTTAGATGAACTAGATAAGACTTAGTTAGTAGAGCTTGATTGTTAGATGTGCCTAGAATGCTAGAGGCATTTGGTGTACGAGATATAGAGAATGGTCTATATGGATCATGAACGTCTCCAACACATATTCAATCCTCTTGATTGAACATTTGGCAAAGGTGATGGGTGGAGTTAAGTGATGAAGAAAAATTTCAAGGCCAAGTACCATCTGGGAAAGGCAAGCATAGTTAATGAGACATGGAATAAGAGGGAGGAAGTGATGCTGAGACAAAATTTAGCTATTTGGATGACGTGTTAGGAGGGTTTGGATGAAGGATGTAAGCTGCACGTGTAACACCCCATTTTGATAAATGGAATGTCACGCGTAATTATGGCGTGTCATCAAAGCATGCAAGGTAATATGTAGTAAAACATACATGACCATAGGGAAAACCGGAATCAAACATCGGTTCCCAAACATAAGCCCAAAACATAAGAAAGTAAATAAACTGAATGAAAGACTAAACAAGCATAAATATATGAAGGAAACAGGAGAAGAAGTCTATGGCAGCTTCCATCCTATGCACGTCCTCCAAATGCTCGAGTCTTGGGTACCTGCCGTTTTGGGACATGGAAAGGAAAGTAACGGCTGAGCAAGACGCTCAGTGCACGGATGTACAATATAGCATGAATTGGATAAGCATGTAACATGTAACAGCGGAAGACTAAGTACTGAGTAAACTGGTTAAGTATCATGAAAACTGGTTTTATAGTTTGAAAAGCCTTATGTTTAACCTGTGAAAACTGTTTAACATATATATACCATAGCCCATATAGGTCATGAAAAGGTCACGTGCATGAATACTTGGAGGGGTGACCTCATCATGCTGATTAGAGGGGATGCCTCTAATCAATATACTGATTTGGGTAGGAGGGATCAGCTCCTTGTGAAGGGTGCAAGGCACACACCACATTCACCATGATAAACTGAATAAAACATGTAACTAGGATGCACCCATACGCCCCAAACTGATATAATAATATGGCCAAACTGAAAAGGGACGCCACGAGCAATCACTCCGCCGTGGGGAAGTCATAACATCGGTGCCTCCAATGCTATGGTTATGGTACCTCCATAACTAGGTGAAACTGGTCATGCTTGTATATGGCTATAGTTTATGCTAAATTAACATAAGCAGTTCAAAACAATAAAACAAATGCTGGGGAAAACAGTTGGCTGCATACGGGGAAATCCTAATAAGGAAGGAATGTCCATACTGAAAGGACGGGAATCCGTACCTCAAGTCCAGTGAAATGAACGGAAGAAAGACTCCTACTTCTGGATCACTAACGCTACATGAATACACACGTGTATAAGTATCGATTCACTGATTACGTACTGGGTTCTGTGTCTAGTTATAGCTGATTTGGTATGTTTTAGGTCATGGTTCACTGTTTAAAGCCTTAAACTGTGCTTATCTTGTATTTCTGGTTTATCTGATTAAGTATTACTGGTGTTTCATGTATTAATATACTTACTGTATAATAATAAGTAACTTTCCAAAAATAGCAGGTTTCCAAAAATAGAAAGTTTCCAAAAATAGAAAGTTTCCAAAAATAGAAAGTTTCCAAAAATAGAAAGTTTCCAAAAAATAGAAAGTTACCAAAAATAGAAAGTTTCCAAAAATAGAAAGTTTCCAAAAATAGAAAGTTTCCAAAAATAGAAAGTTTCCAAGAATAGAAAGTTTCCAAAAATAGAAAGTTTCCAAAAATAGAATTTACTGCCTAAAATAGATTAGTTTCTAAAAATAGAAAGTTTCCAAAAATAGATCAGCTGCCTTAATTAAATAAGTTTCCATATATAGAAGGTTTCCATAATTAGATTAGCTGCCTGAAATAGATTGATTTCCATATATAGAAGGTTTCCATAATTAGATTAGTTGCCTTATTTAATTAAGTTTCTATAAATAGAAGTTTCCATAATTAGAATTAAGCTGATTACATAAGCTAACATATAAGTCTAAGTGTTTAAGCTTATTTCTTAAGTCATATGATATAGTGTATAGTTTAATTATTATTTCATGTATCTTAATTAAACTATAGGTTAAGCATTTTAATTAAAGTATAACATGTATAATTAAAATGAAATGAAAAATACTTAGGTTAAAATGTGTATTATTATTAATAATAATATAACCTAAGTCATGTCTAAATTAATTAATTATAGGCATGTTTTAATAATTAATTAATTATAACTTATAACATAAAATACTTAGGTTAAATTAATGTCATGATAAACTAATAATTAAAATAACCTAAGTCATGATTTAATTAATATTTCATGTTATTAATTAATTTATATCCTAAGTTCATGATTCATAAAAATTAACATGTAACATAGATCATGGTTTAACCAACGAACCGTGAACCGGACATGAAATCGACACCGTACCCCGAACCAAATCGGGGTTCCCCTTGGTTCCTTGCTGCCGTGGGACCCACACCACCAAACCGGGGCCACATGGTCTCGGTGGTGGTTTCTAGGCCAAGCCGTGACCCCCTTAGGGCACGGTCTAGGTGGCGGCCAAACTAAACACCCCTAAAACAACCTTTTGATTTTACCCTTTAACCAAATACATGTTTATCTTATGTTTTTAATTAGGTTTTAAAAACATCATGTTCTTAATTAATTTTACCAAATCAAATCAAAAGAAATAATTAAAAAGAAAGGTTAAAAAAAAGGTATACCGATTGTGTAGAAGAATTAAGGATGAACAAACACTAATACTTGTACAATATCCATGATCAAAATCAACAAGAACACCTCCTTTTGATGATTATAGGTGGCGGCTACAAAAGGGAAAAGGAAGGAGAGGAGAAAACTTTTTAGGGTTTTATGTTTATTTTCTTGAAAAGTGAAAATGAATGCCTTTTTTTCCCTTAACCCCCTTGTTTAGTAAAATGATGGGCTAGGCCCATTCTTCTTCCTAATTTCGTGGATATGGGGCCCACAAGGGGTAGCCCACATGTTTTCCGTGTCTAAAATATAAGTGCGACCTCGTGTTCGTGTTTTACGTGTTCGTTCGTGGTTAAACGTGTTCGTGTCTGAAGCGTGTTCGTGTCTGAAGCGTTTTTGTTTATTTTAACGCTCGTAATTATATTATATGTATTTACGTAATTATTCTAGTTCGTATTTTAAATGGTGTTCATGATTTAATTATGTTCACGTGATATATTATTAATTGTTTATCATGAGTTCGTACGTAATCGATACTTGTCATGTCATACACGTATGCACTTGCTTGATTATTAGCACATGAATGTGATCAATACTGAATAAGGTAAGTTTTAATCTAGGACGTACGATCTTAAGGGCACTATTCATGGTAAAAGCATGCGGGTTTTACAATTCTTCCCCCCTAAAAAGAATAATTCGTCCCCGAATTATAGATAAAGTAACTGGAAGCGAAACATACCCGAATCAACTGGAAAGGTATGCAAAATAACGGGAATGAAGGTGACATGGTAGAAGGGAACGTGGAACGTGACATGTCTTGAAAAGACATGGGACGTGACGTGACTGAAAGGACATAGCTAATTGATGAGAAAACGGATAAAAGTCCGGATGAACTTGTCCGTTTCCAAGTGGCCTCCCTCTTGGAACGGTTCCTTCAAAAGATCCTGACACTAATGATAAATCTTGGTCCTCCTGACCTTGACTTGGAATACGAAGAAATTCTTGGTTATCAACGGAAGGTAGATCCCCTAAATTCGATCGAGGAAAAAGAGTTAACGTGCAAGGGTAACTGAACGTTACGATGCAAGACAATCTGACTTAACTGATAATTAGAAACGATGCGCGAGACATAAAGAAACGTAGTACGTGAAAAATTTTGAACGTGATACGTGAAAAATTTTGAACGTGCTATGTGGAGATATGGCGAGTGTAGTATAAGTAAACATATCGTGATCCCTGATACGTGTAACCTATTTTGATCATGATATGAGAAACATGGAATGAACATGACATGTGAGACATATCGTGATCATAGAATATAATGGCGGTAACGCCAAACGCTACAAGGTGAGACGTGGAATATGACGTGAAACGTCTATCTGATGATGGAGAGTTATACTAAACTTGGGTCTGGTCTCACAAGTTCTTGCAAACTTCCCAGAATGAGAAACGAAATGAACGTAAAATCGTAAGCCAAAATACGATCATGAACGTGAATAGTGTCATGAACGTGAGCGCGAAAGCAAGTCGTGGAATAGAATGAAGACATGAAGTAAGTTAGGAGTACAATTACGAATCTTTGTCTGACCCGATAGCTGAGGGATTGCCAAGTGATCGGATGAGCCTTGGCTTGAACATGTTCGTTCAATCTGTTGGTTCTGAAATCCGTACGGATGTAAGGATTTTGCAGACTTGATCAAACTGTTGACAATAACCCAGATAGCATCATGCTTCTTCTGAGGTTGCTGAAATCTGGTAACTAAAATCCATGGAGATCTTGTCCCTTTTCGATTCACAATTTCATATGATGAAAACATACCAGTCTGTTGGTGTCCTATCTTAGCCTGTTTGTATAACAGGTATGAAGATATGAACGTAACTGTATCCTGCTTCGTAGAAACTTGATACATAGAAGGTTGCGAAACTCTGAGTCTCTGAATCTAGACGTCTCCTAGCGTAGGATTTTATAGAACACCTAATGTAATGTAGGGTTCTCTCCTTTACGCATAAGCTGAGTCATGGTAAGATCAACCATAGAAACCCATGTGATTCAGCGTGTCACTGTAATGAAACAGAATTGATATTGGAAAATTTTCTAGGGTAAAATTTCTCTTGTCATAGAATTTGTAACATAGTGCAGATATGGTCCTCCTGTTCTTCTCTGGGCTTACAGGAAATCAGGTTATCCTCAATGAAAACGCTGATAAATTTGTTTAGGAGTTCATGGAAACTCAATTTATTAAGTCCATAATGCTGTTGGAGCATTGATGAGACTGAATCAAAATCATAAATCTAGCATGACCGAGTCGTGCACGAATAGTAGTCACAGACATGTCCTGCTTTTTCACTCGTCACTGTTGGCAGCATGATCATGAATTCGATCTTGGAAAAGTGATTAACACTATAAGGTCGATTGGACATGTTGTCAATACGTGGAGGAGAATGATGGTCATGAATGGTGATTTGTTTAAGTCGACGGTCGTCGACACATAATCTCATGGTACCATCCTTCTCCTTGAAGGTTCTTTTGGAGTGTAAGGAACAATTTTGGAATAATCCGTTGGTTATGCGTAAAAGGACCTTAGTAGTCGTGTGTTACTGACAGCTAGAAAATTTTAGCAATTATGGCTAACAAAGCACGTGCTTGAAAAGCATAGATAATTGTACAGATTTTCCTGATGGAAAATCAAGCTGAATGTATTCAGGAGCCTGAACATTACTGTACATAATTATGAATCATAGCATGGTGTGGTGTTCATAGTACGTAATTAGCATAAAATTCATCTTGTGTCTGTCTGAGGAAATGCGTTAGCAGCTTGGGTCTTATCATTAAGCTGAAGGAAAACCTTCGTATGCGTGGGAATACGAAAGGCATCCTTCATGGTAATGAATACATGAAATATGGTGAAAGAAATGAAAGTGACATCGGCAACGTGACAGTTCTCACTGATGCGCCGATAATGGTATTGAAATTCTTGTGGCCTGATTAATACAGGGCACAACAACATAGATATACCCATGGAGGGTACCCTGAATTTCTTAGAAATGTTCCATAATTAGACGTGAGTCATGTGTCTTGACTCGTGTCTTGAGAAATGTGAGCGTGACATATGCCTTGACTGGTATCTTGACATGTGTCCTCAGAAAGTATACGTGAGACATGTGTCTTGACTGATGTCTTGACATGTGTCTCGAGATGTGAAACAATTAGAACTACAAATATTAGGTTAATATGCCAGAATTGGCGGATCGGTTGGACTACTGATCATTTGTATGTCTGATCACGTCCGTGGCCAGAGCCTCGGTTGCGATTTCTAGGATATTTTCTGTCATGGTAGTGGTTACTATCGTCTTGTCTGTAGGTTCCATGACGGTCATTCTCATGACCGTGACTCATGTAACTATTTAGCTGAGTGGCTGGCTGGTACTGGTTTGCACTCATATGGCTGAAATGACAGCCGAACGACGTGTGACATGTAACTATGAATTTAGGACAATGATTGATGGGAATTGTCTGATGGTGAAGCATCTTCTCGTCCAATTGCTTTGCTCCGACGCCTTTGTCTTCGTCTTTTAGGATCTCCAGGTTGTGAACAGCATCAGCATCAGCATCTCGTAGCGTCTCCCAACATCAGCAGCGTCAACCTTCAGTAACATCTCCAAGCTATGAGCGGCATCGACAATCTTGTAGAATATCAGCAAGTGAACCTACGCCTGGCATGATTTAGAATCGACTAGCGAATACTCGTGAAGTATTGCAAGTGGAATACACATGGATTAAGGTACATGTAATACACATGAAATACGGTACGTGGAGTACACATGGAATACACATGAAATGATCGGTATGGGGTCGGTCATTTATCATGATTTAAGGGAAGTAACCCGGTTAAACGGTTAGGAAAACCATCATGATAACCTGGCAGTATTAGCATAGACATCATTCTGGTTGCATAGAGAAACGCTAAAGTGTGGTTACACAAAATTCAACGATAATTTGCCTGACAGCATGATCAATGAAAACCAACCATGACTATCATGAAAGCATGATTAAAGAAATCTAACAATGTCTTGCAGGACAACGTAAATAACAAAAGAGGCATGAAACATAATCAACATGAAGACGGAATTATCATGAGGAAACATGAAACCATCTATTACGAAGAAGTGTATAACATAATCAGCATGAAACTGAAGTTAACCATGACATTATGAAGGCATACTTGACATAAAGACATAATAACTTATGACGGGACATGAAAAAAAAAAAAAAAAAAAAAAAAAAAAAAAAAAAAAAATTATGCCAATTTAAATCATGAGAAAAATTTTATGCAAGAAAACAGTGCATGAATGCGTAATGTGGTTTATAAAACCTTTATATGTGCGAGGGAACGCCTATGGGTCGGTTCCAAAACAAAAGACATGGCGAGGGGACGCCTATGGGTCGGTCCCAAAGTTAAAAGTTTCGATAAAAGCACATGCGACTAAATAGGGCCAGTCCTGTACCAACCATTACTTAGTCAAAATTCCTGCAACAGATGACATATGATATAAATGCATGAATGCATGGAACATAATAATTAAAAGTCATTGTCAAAACTTAACAGAAAAAAAAATTTTATGTGAAAATTATGAACTACTGGGGTTCAGTTCACATAATCACAGTTCACTAGGAACATCATGCATAGACACTGACACATAACTAAGTATGGATGACGGTTGTTCATTCCATATTAGTAAGACGATACTGATGAAAACATCATGGTGAAAACAGCAAGGTGCTGAAAACGTCATGGCTAATACAAAAAGGTGCTGAAAACATAATGGTTAAAACAACAACGCGCTGAAACATCAATACGTGGAATAACAAACGTTGGCTTAGGAAGCTCCTGGTGACTACCCACTAGTCACAGGTCGAGTTTTAGAGCCTACAGGTCGAAGCCTTGGCTCTGATACCATAATTGTAACACCCCATTTTGATAAATGGAATGTCACGCGTAATTATGGCGTGTCATCAAAGCATGCAAGGTAATATGTAGTAAAACATACATGACCATAGGGAAAACCGGAATCAAACATCGGTTCCCAAACATAAGCCCAAAACATAAGAAAGTAAATAAACTGAATGAAAGACTAAACAAGCATAAATATATGAAGGAAACAGGAGAAGAAGTCTATGGCAGCTTCCATCCTATGCACGTCCTCCAAATGCTCGAGTCTTGGGTACCTGCCGTTTTGGGACATGGAAAGGAAAGTAACGGCTGAGCAAGACGCTCAGTGCACGGATGTACAATATAGCATGAATTGGATAAGCATGTAACATGTAACAGCGGAAGACTAAGTACTGAGTAAACTGGTTAAGTATCATGAAAACTGGTTTTATAGTTTGAAAAGCCTTATGTTTAACCTGTGAAAACTGTTTAACATATATATACCATAGCCCATATAGGTCATGAAAAGGTCACGTGCATGAATACTTGGAGGGGTGACCTCATCATGCTGATTAGAGGGGATGCCTCTAATCAATATACTGATTTGGGTAGGAGGGATCAGCTCCTTGTGAAGGGTGCAAGGCACACACCACATTCACCATGATAAACTGAATAAAACATGTAACTAGGATGCACCCATACGCCCCAAACTGATATAATAATATGGCCAAACTGAAAAGGGACGCCACGAGCAATCACTCCGCCGTGGGGAAGTCATAACATCGGTGCCTCCAATGCTATGGTTATGGTACCTCCATAACTAGGTGAAACTGGTCATGCTTGTATATGGCTATAGTTTATGCTAAATTAACATAAGCAGTTCAAAACAATAAAACAAATGCTGGGGAAAACAGTTGGCTGCATACGGGGAAATCCTAATAAGGAAGGAATGTCCATACTGAAAGGACGGGAATCCGTACCTCAAGTCCAGTGAAATGAACGGAAGAAAGACTCCTACTTCTGGATCACTAACGCTACATGAATACACACGTGTATAAGTATCGATTCACTGATTACGTACTGGGTTCTGTGTCTAGTTATAGCTGATTTGGTATGTTTTAGGTCATGGTTCACTGTTTAAAGCCTTAAACTGTGCTTATCTTGTATTTCTGGTTTATCTGATTAAGTATTACTGGTGTTTCATGTATTAATATACTTACTGTATAATAATAAGTAACTTTCCAAAAATAGCAGGTTTCCAAAAATAGAAAGTTTCCAAAAATAGAAAGTTTCCAAAAATAGAAAGTTTCCAAAAATAGAAAGTTTCCAAAAAATAGAAAGTTACCAAAAATAGAAAGTTTCCAAAAATAGAAAGTTTCCAAAAATAGAAAGTTTCCAAAAATAGAAAGTTTCCAAAAATAGAAAGTTTCCAAAAATAGAATTTACTGCCTAAAATAGATTAGTTTCTAAAAATAGAAAGTTTCCAAAAATAGATCAGCTGCCTTAATTAAATAAGTTTCCATATATAGAAGGTTTCCATAATTAGATTAGCTGCCTGAAATAGATTGATTTCCATATATAGAAGGTTTCCATAATTAGATTAGTTGCCTTATTTAATTAAGTTTCTATAAATAGAAGTTTCCATAATTAGAATTAAGCTGATTACATAAGCTAACATATAAGTCTAAGTGTTTAAGCTTATTTCTTAAGTCATATGATATAGTGTATAGTTTAATTATTATTTCATGTATCTTAATTAAACTATAGGTTAAGCATTTTAATTAAAGTATAACATGTATAATTAAAATGAAATGAAAAATACTTAGGTTAAAATGTGTATTATTATTAATAATAATATAACCTAAGTCATGTCTAAATTAATTAATTATAGGCATGTTTTAATAATTAATTAATTATAACTTATAACATAAAATACTTAGGTTAAATTAATGTCATGATAAACTAATAATTAAAATAACCTAAGTCATGATTTAATTAATATTTCATGTTATTAATTAATTTATATCCTAAGTTCATGATTCATAAAAATTAACATGTAACATAGATCATGGTTTAACCAACGAACCGTGAACCGGGCATGAAATCGACACCGTACCCCGAACCAAATCGGGGTTCCCCTTGGTTCCTTGCTGCCGTGGGACCCACACCACCAAACCGGGGCCACATGGTCTCGGTGGTGGTTTCTAGGCCAAGCCGTGACCCCCTTAGGGCACGGTCTAGGTGGCGGCCAAACTAAACACCCCTAAAACAACCTTTTGATTTTACCCTTTAACCAAATACATGTTTATCTTATGTTTTTAATTAGGTTTTAAAAACATCATGTTCTTAATTAATTTTACCAAATCAAATCAAAAGAAATAATTAAAAAGAAAGGTTAAAAAAAAGGTATACCGATTGTGTAGAAGAATTAAGGATGAACAAACACTAATACTTGTACAATATCCATGATCAAAATCAACAAGAACACCTCCTTTTGATGATTATAGGTGGCGGCTACAAAAGGGAAAAGGAAGGAGAGGAGAAAACTTTTTAGGGTTTTATGTTTATTTTCTTGAAAAGTGAAAATGAATGCCTTTTTTTCCCTTAACCCCCTTGTTTAGTAAAATGATGGGCTAGGCCCATTCTTCTTCCTAATTTCGTGGATATGGGGCCCACAAGGGGTAGCCCACATGTTTTCCGTGTCTAAAATATAAGTGCGACCTCGTGTTCGTGTTTTACGTGTTCGTTCGTGGTTAAACGTGTTCGTGTCTGAAGCGTGTTCGTGTCTGAAGCGTTTTTGTTTATTTTAACGCTCGTAATTATATTATATGTATTTACGTAATTATTCTAGTTCGTATTTTAAATGGTGTTCATGATTTAATTATGTTCACGTGATATATTATTAACTGTTTATCATGAGTTCGTACGTAATCGATACTTGTCATGTCATACACGTATGCACTTGCTTGATTATTAGCACATGAATGTGATCAATACTGAATAAGGTAAGTTTTAATCTAGGACGTACGATCTTAAGGGCACTATTCATGGTAAAAGCATGCGGGTTTTACAGCACGAGTAGTTGTCTAAAGCAGAGAACGCGTCAACATTTATGTTGCGTGGCTTGGACAATCATATGGAGAAAAGGGACATAGGCTATACTTCCTACATAGATAGGAGTAGCATAGAAAGGGCGGTGTAAGGACGAAGATGGTAGAGGGGATACATAATAGGGTAGAGGAATAAGTACGATGAGAGTTGGGTGATAGTCGATAGACTGAATAATTCATCCCATATTCTAAGAGGAATGAGAATTTAAGTAGTTAAGAAGTTGGAAGGATTGCGTACGGATGTGATGGAATAGAAGTTGGAAGGATTACCATATAGGAGTCCTAATTTGGCCTAAACTTGACCAGGAGGTTACCAAAGCATATATAAACACCCCAAGACCCCAAAAACGACCCATAAACCTTAAATTAAACTCTAAGTCAGTCAAATAGCAATGGAGGATCAAGAAGAGTCGAATTTATGCTCAGGGTTTAAAGGTACCTAATTAAACTAGGTTGATTAACGTTAATTTATGTATTTGTAACCTACTATGATGGATTAGGGTTTGAGATTCATAATTTTTGATTCGGGTTTGTTAAATATCTGTAATTAATAATGTAATTAATGGGTGTTTATCATTGGAAATCATTTTTAGGTTTTAATTAGGGTTTATATATGATTAATTAGATTAATTATGAGAAAATTGTTTTTAAAAACTGGGCAGAATCTCAGGTCACTTGTTTTAATCATACCTAGAGTTCTACAACCTTTTAATTTTTGAATCTTATGTCCCTGAAAAGGTAATTGAATTGGCTTTCAAATTCAAGAAACTAGAATTGAATTGGAGGTCAGGAGGTGGGTCAAAAACAGGTTACAACAGTCGGAGGTCAAAACAGTTTTGAATCGGGTTTAATTTAATGTTTTAAGGTGGTTAGGCTACTTAGGAGTACAATTAGACTTTCAAACGAAACATGAGAGTTAGTTTATATGTTATATAATATACGGAAGGAGGGATAATCAATTGGGATAGTGGAAGACCCTCTTATCATAACAAACTTTTCATATGTTCAAAATCAATAAATTCTGGATAGGTAAAAGTATATATATATATATATATATTTATATATATATATATATATATATATATATATATATATATATATATATATATATATATATATATATATATATATATATATATATATATATATATATATATATATATATATATATATATATATATATATATATATATATATATATATATATATATATATATATATATATATATATATATATATATATATATATATATATATATATATATATATATATATATATATATATATATATATATATATATATATATATATATATATATATATATATATATATATATATATATATATGGAGGGCATAACAACAGCTTTAAGGTTGAGGCCTAATAGGAGAGTTAGCAAACATATGTAAGGTTATAGGGTTGCTTTTACAAGGCATGTTATTTTGGTTAAGGAGGTGTTCGACCCATAGTTTGAAGTATGAAAAATGGGAATGTTTTGGGTAAAATGTTAACGGGACGAGTTATGAACTAAATTAAGTTAAGGGCTTTATAGAGGGGTGTAATGAGATGCATATGACATATAAATAGGGTTAAGTTGTAGGAGAAGGTTAGATATCCATCATAGATTGATGAGCCATTTTGGTATGTGGTTCGTGTCTTGATTGTATACGTTTGTGTGTTTAGATTTTCGCTAGAGCGCGGATATTTGGAGAAGCTTGAATCAGGTGAGTTTCATAGTCCCATGTCTTTTTATGATTTGAATTCCAGATAGGATGGAAGAGACACTGTATGGTTTTGTAACTATTACTCTAAATGTTTTTATGGTTTGCGATGGACATGTGTGTACACTTATGTGATTAACTGCTATGTGATTCTTGATTATGTTTATGATTTGGATCGGGGGACACGTACCGTCTCAGTTATTGTGGTTTGACTTGGTACCAAGGGGATGTTGACAAGGCGGGGCCTTGGGATTGGCTCATAGGTGTATAGGCGCCTATGGGACCATGGTGTTTGGTAAGGCTGGGAGCCTTGGAATTGTGGTGAATGGTTAATCTTGAATGTTAGTTGTTATACATGATTGTAGCATATTGTCCATATGTTCTTTGGTTGATGGTTATTATTCACAGCTCATAACTTAATTTTGGCGTTGGAGTCTAAACCTATGACTCTCACTAACATTATGTTGACGTGTTTTAGTGTCTCTTTCAGGTGAGAATGTGGTTAAGCATGAGAATAGGAGTGGCTAGCTTTGGAGGCTTAGGGTTGCATTTGGAGGAACCCCCTTTCCTCTTAGTCTTTATTTGATGTTTGTATAAGTGGTACTTTGTTGACACCTTTATGTTTGCTTTGTTTATGTTAATTGTTTGTCTCGGGTAAGCGGTAGGACTGTTACCTACTTACCTAGACTCCTGCATTGTTGAGATATTTTCATGACATTTGTGTCACCATTTTATGACATTTCTTATTTCATTTAGTTATCTCTATAGACACGCCATGTTGTGATGATATCCATAGCTCGCGCCCCATATTCTTCCATGGTGGGGTGTGACAGAATGGTATCAGAGACAATGGTTATAGAGAATTAGGTTTCCTAGTCTCATAGCCTAGTCTATAGCTTAAGGGTCCTCACATATAGGCGTCATAAGAGTATGTGTGCAATTGATATTAATTGATGTTATTGGTTTTTACTTGCGATGTTTGTTAAGTTGTGACTAGTATGGGTTGAACTATAGTAGTTCATACTTAGCCACATGTTATTTTCTTTTCGGGTTGTGACTAGTGCGGGTTGAACCATAATCATCCATGCTAGTCATTGTTGTATTTTGCTTAAATTGTACATTATAGTACATAATTTGGTACATGGTAGTTTCTGTCTTTTGTTGAGTTATTTTATGTACCTGAGGTATAGTATTTTTCTTTTTATGTTTAAGTTATGTTCCCTAAGAATCATATGGTGGTTCGAGTTACTAGGAGTAGGTGGATAGGAAGGATTTTAAGTTTTTTCCACTCTGAGGGGCGACATGACTTATAATTGATTATGTTTTCGTTTTGGATTTTGTCTTTGCTGTTTTAGCTAGACTATGGATTTCTGTATTCCAAGAGTTTGACTATTTTATTTTAATAGTTGGAGTTTTTGACCTTATTATTTATGTGGTTATGTGTTTAGGTGAGTTGATGGATTTATGTGGTGATGTGTTGTTTTGATTCTTATAAGTGTCATCATAGGAGGGAGTGCATTGGGGAAAGGGTAATTGTATAAGTACGGTGGCCAACATAGTTATACAAGTACCACAAATTCAATGGATTCCTAAGTATGATTGCATGAAAGAGGATTAATACATGCTTGTATAGTAGATGTTAGACGGATTTGAGTATATGTATCCTAATATTCCTATATATGTATGATCCCCTACAATTAACGATTGTATCCTTAGGAGGGTGGCTAGCTCGCTTCTTTTTAGGTATTCAACCTCTGTTGTGGTGTATTCTTCGAGTTTCTTATTTCACATGTCTGTTTTAAAATGGTGTCCTTGGTGTTAAGAAATTGAAATAAATTGGGATTTCTTTTGGGATAATGAAATCTTTTGTGTTGAGTCTTACATTCCTTTTAGTCGGTATATATTGAAAAGACTTGGAAATCTACTATAGAGTTGGATAGTTGGTTGTATTCGGTAAAATAAGGGTAAGGTGTTGGAGTCGTGTTTGAAACAAGATGTAACATAAGAATTTAAATCAACACTTATTTGTTTCAAATTCTAAAAGACGTTCTTTAAAATAAAGCAAAATAAAATTTTCCTACTTAAATATTTCATATAAGTGAGTTTAATCGATATACGTCATTTATAATTATTTATACAAGACTAAATAAAGTTCATGAAAATTTCACATACATTTTTTCTTTTCATTTAAAAATGATTACGTTAATTACTAAGATGATTCTTTAGTTTTTAAAACAACTAGTATAAAATCGTTTTGGTCATAACTTGTTCATTTTTAAAGCTTTTTGGGTGATTCAAAAGCCTAAAATTGTGTACTCGGAACGTACTTTTAAAATATTCAGAATGTATAGTCATGGGAGGTCATTAGCCTGGTCGAAATTGTTGTACAAGTGTCGGGTTCAAGGTTGAGTTTCGAATAGTAGTTTTTAAACTTAGGATTTGGGATGTTCGGAGTACCTAGTCTTTGAGTTGAGTCTTGTGATCGTATAGAGGGTTGTTTGTAGATCGTTTGAGTCACATAGATGTGGAGAGGTAAAGAAAAATATTCTTTTATGAAAAGTCGATGTCGTGCAAGGTTTAAAAAAATATGTCGCGGGGCGTAATATGTTTTGGTTGCCATTGGGTGTTTCTTGGATTATTTTTTGTTGTCATGGGTCATTTTGAATTGATACATGTTTTGGGTTTGAGTTTTCTTTTGAGTCTCGTGGTTTTTGACTTGTTTAAACTGGTGCACGTGAAATGTCGTTAGTTATCCATTGTTTTGATTCGTTGGTCGTGTCTGATGGGTTCCATATGTTGTTTTGGTTTTGTATTGATTGAGAGCATTGATATAGTCATATGAGAGAATAGTTGAAATGCCCTTTGTGATATGGAAGGAGTTATAAGTTCATAGAAAGACAAACTATTTTGGTCATGAGGTCTCTTAGGAGTGCCAAGGGAGATGAATAGAGATTTGTATAAAGTATGGATATTGGCACAAGTAACGCATCATATAGAATGATGGAAGAGGATGTGATATTTCAAAGGTACTTGTGATATTCGTTAGGTATGTAAAATTTTCCGAAAATTTATTAAGATTTAGTATGTAACACCCCATTTTGATAATGGAATGTCACGCGTAATTATGGCGTGTCATCAAATCATACAAGGATAAATGTATAAAACATTACATGACCATAGGGATAAACGGAATAAAACATCGGTTCCCAAACATAAGCCCAAAACATAATAAAGCAAAAGAAATGAATGAAAGACTAAACAAGCATAAGTATATGAAGGCAAAAAGGAGAAGAAGTCTCTAGCAGCTTCCATCCTATGCACATCCTCCAAATGCTCGAGTCTTTCCTAGGGTACCTGATGTTTTGGGACATGGAAAGGAAAGTAACGGCTGAGCAAAACGCTCAGTGCACGGATATAGACATAGTATAAGTGACTAAAACATAATAGAGACTTAATAGCAGTGGAAATGTATAAGTCCTGGAAAACCTGGAACATGTTCATAAAACTGGTTTTATAGTTTGAAAATCCTTATGTTTATCTTATGAAAACTGTTTAACATATTTTACCATTAGCCAATATAGGTCATGAAAATCCATCGTGCATGAATACTCGGAGAGGTGACCTCATCATGCAAATTAGAGGGGCTGTCTCTAATTTAAATATACTGGTTCTGGGTAGGAGGGATCAGCTCCTTGTGAAGGATTCAAGGCACACACCACATTCACCATGAAATCCTGACTGAAAACATGTAACTAGGATGCACCCATACGCCCCACATGATAAATATAATATAAATGGCCAAAAGCTGAAGGGACGCCACGAGCAATCACTCCGCCGTGGTGAAGTCATAACATCAGTGCCTCTAATGTTATGGTTATGGTACCTCCATAACTAGGTGAAACTGGTCATGCATGTATATGGATTTAGGTATTCTAATTAAACATAAGCAATTGAAAAACATATAAAACAAATACTGGGAAAACAGTTGGCTGCATACGGGGAATCCTAATAAGGAAAGAATGTCCATACTGAAAGGACGGGAATCCGTACCTTATGTCCAGTGAACGAAGAAGATGAACTGAGAGGAATCCTACTTCCGTATCACTAATGCTACATAAATACATACATGAATAAGTATCTGCTTACTAAATACGTAGCTGGTTTTATGTCATGTCTTAGCTTATTTTACATGTTCTTATCATGTTTTACTATTTAAAGCCTTAAACTGTGTTTATCTTGTATTCTGTTTACTCTCATTAAGTATTCCTGGTATTTCATGTATTATTATACTTACTGTGTAATAATAAGTAACTTTCCAAAAATAGCAGGTTTCCTAAAATAGAAAGTTTCCAAAAATAGAAAGTTTCTAAAAATAGAAAGTTTCCAAAAATAGAAAGTTTCTAAAAATAGAAAGTTTCCAAAAATAGAAAGTTTCCAAAAATAGAAAGTTTCCAAAAATAGAAAGTTTCCAAAAATAGAAAGTTTCCAAAAAATAGAATTACTGCTTAACATAGATAAGTTTCTAAAAATAGAAAGTTTCCATAAATAGATCAGCTGCCTTAATTAAATAAGTTTCCATAAATAGATTAGCTGCCTGAAATAAATAAGTTTCTAAAAATAGATAGTTTCCATAAATAGATTAGCTGCCTTATTTAATTAAGATTCTAAAAATAGAAAGTTTCCATAATTAGAAATAAGCTGATTAAATAAGCTAAGTATATAAGCCTAAGTGTTTTCATGATTATTTTCTAAGTCATGAAATAAAATAGCATAGCTTATTAATTATTTCATGTAATTATATAAACTATAGTTTAAAGTATTTAATTAACTATAACATGATTTAATTAAATAAAAGGTAATAATACTTAGGTTAAAACATGTATTAATATTTATTATTAATATAACCTAAGTCATGATAATTAATTAATTATAAGTCATGTTTATAATAATTAATTAATTACTTGGTCTAATTTAAATAAACAATTACTTAGGTTAAAATCATGTATTATTTATCAAAAATAATAAACCTAAGTCCATGTTTTAATTAAATTAAATATCCAGCATGTAACTAATTTAATTAACTTCAAAATAAACAATCTTGAAATTACTAGTCGTATTGTATTAACTTAATTTACCTTGTAAAATAAATAAACATGTAAAGCTAATTAATTTGTAAAATAATAGCACGTACTCATGTATTATTTTATTAAAAAAAATGCGTTGAAAATCAAACCCGTGTCTTATTAATTTAAACGTGAAACTCGTGTTATGTATTTTAAATAAGCCGAACCAAACAGCCCTCTAATTGTTTTTATTAATCTGAATGCCAAACACCCCTTTACCCTGTTCTAAAACGGTTTGCCAAACACCCCTTTCCCTGCCAAAATCCCACCGACAGTGGTGATTTTTCCCCTGCCAGTTTTGAGTTTCCACCGAGAGCATAAGCTCTCGGTTTCCACTGCTAGACCAAAACACCCCTGCGGGTTCCCACTGGTAGCACAACCAAGCCCAAAACCCTAATTAGGGTTGCGGCTGGTGCATTTAACTCATCACCGAGACTCATGTGAGTCTCGGTTTGTGTGCTAGGTCAACCACAACGCCCCTTAAAATGAACCCTGCTATAAATCATTGTTTAAACATGTTTTTAATACCCCATATTCGGATTAAAAGAAAGAAAAAAAGAACGAATATGGGTTTTTACTTACTGGTCGTTTTAGGGTTAGGATTGAACAAACACGAACTCAACTTGATTCCTTGAATCAATCCTCGGTTTTTGTTCTTGTTCTTGGTGTTGCAAACTCATGGCAGAAGAGGCACAAGGAGAAAAAGAGGCGACTGATTATATTAGATTTAGGGTTTCCTGGTTTGTGTTATGTTTGTGTCGACCAAAAGAAAACAAAGCCCCTCCCCGTTTTTTTATTACACACGGCTAAAACCCACACTTGGGCCTTGAGCCCAAGTCCTATGTCTTTCCTTCTTGTCAAGATGGCCCTTCTACTTTCTCCCTGTTCGTTTGTATAAAACGATAATAAAACGTACACGTGTTCGTGTATTTAAAATGTCGTGCTTTTCGTATTTATTCTTATGCGTTTTAATAGTAATATTAAGTACGTAATTACTTGTCGTGTATTTTAAATATACGTGATAATAATTATCGTTTAAATGTTCGTGATCACCTTTTACGTAGTTTACGTAATTTAATTAGTTTTCGATCGTGACACAATATATTTATTCGTGTTTGAAATAAATATATATAAATACGTAATTAATATTAGCTCGATTAAATTATATTCATGATTTCATGATCGCATGTTCGTGATTAATTATTGTTTAAATAATTATTGTGTGTTCGTACGTAATAAATACTTATCGTGTTGTAACACGTACGTAATACGTAAAATTCTATTTCGTGAACGTAAACATGCTATAAAAGGAAAGTTTTAATCTAGTACGTACGATCTAATGGGTACTATTCATGGTAAAAGCATGCGGGTTTCACAACTCTTCCCCCCTAAAAAGAATAATTCGTCCCCGAATTATAGATAACGTAACTGAAAGGGAAACATACCCGAATCAACTAAGAGGTATGTAAGATTAATGAACGTACTGGTGACCGGTAGAAGGAACGTGGAACGTGACATGTCTTGAAAGGACATGGAACGTGACGTGACTGAAAGGACATACACAATTGATAAGAGAAAAACGGATAAAAGTCCGGATGAACTTGTCCGTTCCCAAGTGGTCTCCCTCTTGGAACGGTTCCTTAAGAAGATCTTGACACTAATGATAAATCTTGGTCCTCCTGACCTTGACTTGGAATACGAAGAAATTCTTGGTTATCAACGGAAGGTAGATCCCCTAAATTCGATCGAGGAAAAATAAGAGTTAACGTGCTAGGGTAACTGAAACGTTACGATGCAAGACAATCTGATCTAACTGATAACTAGAAATGATGCGCGAGACATAAAGAAACGTAGTACGTGAAAATTTTTGAACGTGATACGTGAAAATTTTTGAACGTGCTACGTGGAGATATGGCGAGTGTAGTATGAGTAAACATATCGTGATCCATGATACGTGTAACATATCTTGATCATGATATGAGGAACGTGGAATGAACATGACATGTGAAACATATCGTGATCATAGAATACAATGGCGGTAACGCCAAACGCTACAAGGTGAGACGTAGAATATGACGAGAAACGTCTATCTGATGATGGAGAGTTATACTAAACTTGGGTCTGGTCTCTCAAGTTCTTGCAACACTTCCCAGAACGAAATGAACGTAAAACCGTAAGCCAAAATACGATCATGAACGTGAATAGTGTCATGAACGCGAGCGCGAAAGCAAGTCGTGGAATCAGAATGAAGACGTGAAGTAAATAAGGAGCACAATTGTGAATATTTGTCTGACCCGATAACTGAGGGATTGCCAAGTGATCGGATGAGCCTTGGCTGGAACATGTCCGATCAATCTGTTGGTTCTGAAATCCGTACGGATGTAAGGATTCTGCAGACTTGATCAAACTATTGACAATAACCCAGATAGCATCATGCTTCTTCCGAGTTTGCTGAAATCTGGTAACTAAAATCCGTGGAGATCTTGTCCCATTTCAATTTACAATTTCAGATGATGAAAACATCCCAGTCTGTTGGTGTCCTATCTTAACCTGTTTGTATGACAGGTATAAAGATATGAACGTAACACTTAAAAAACTGATGAATTTGCTATGAGTTCATGGAAACTCATTCTTATAATGCCGTTGGAGCATTGATGAGACTAATTCAAAATCATAAATCTAGAATGACCGGGTCGTGCACGAATAGCAGTCATGGACATGTCCTGCTCTTTCACTCGTCATTGTTGGCAGCATTATCATAAGTTTGATCTTGGAAAAGTGATTAACACTATTAGGTCGATTGGACATGTTGTCAATACGTGGAGGAGAATAACGGTCATGAATGGCGATTTGTTTAAGTCGACGGTAGTCGACACATAATCTCATGGTACCATCCTTCTCCTTGTAGGTTCTTCTGGAATGTATAGGAAGATTTTGGAATAATCAACTGGCTATGCGTAAAAGACTTAAGTGGTCGTGTCTTACTGACAGCTAGAAAATTTTAGCGACCATGGCTAACAACGCACATGCTTGTAAGCATAGATAATTTGTACCGATTTTCTCAATGGAAAATCAAGCTGAATGTGTTCAGGAGCCTGAACATTACCGTACATAATTATGAATCGTAGCATGGTGTGCTGTTCATAGTACATAATTAGGATAAAATTCATCTCGTGTCTGTCCGAGGAAATGCGTTAGCAGCTTGGGTCTCATCATTAAGCTGAAGGATAACCTTCGTATACGTGGGAATACGAAAGGCGTCCTTCATGGTCATGAATATATGAAATATGGTGAAAGAAATGAAAGTGACATCGGCAACGTGACAGTTCTCACTGGTGCGCCGGTAATGGTATAGAAATTCTTGTGGCCTGATTAATACATGGCACAACAAAATAGATATACCCTTGGAGGGTACCCTGAATTTCTTAGAAATGTTCCATAGTTGGACGTGAGTCATGTGTCTTGACTCGTTTCTTGGAACTATAAGAATGACATATGTCTTGACTGGTGTCTTGACACGTGTCTTCAGAAAGTATACGTGAGACATGTGTCTTGACTGATGTCTTGACATGTGTCTTAAGAAAGTATACGTGAGACATGTGTCTTGACTGATGTCTTGACATGTGTCTCGAGACGTAAAATAATAGAACTACAATATTAGGTTATTATGCCAGACTTGGCGGATCGGTTGGACCACTGATCCTTTGTATGTCTGATCACGTTCGCAGCCGGAGTCTCGTTTGCGATTTCTAGGATAGTTGTTGTCATAGTAGTGGTTACTATCGTCCTGTCTGTCAGTTCCACGATGGTCATTCTCATGACCGTGATTCATGTACTATTCAGCTGAGTGGCCGGCTGGTACCAGTTTGCACTCATATGGCTGAAATGACAGCCGAATGACGTGTGACATGTAACTAAGAATTAGGGACAATGATTGATGGAAATCGTCTAATGGTGAAGCATCTTCTCGTCCAATTGCTTTTCTCCAACGCCTTTGTCTTCGTCTTGTAGGATCTCCAGGTTGTGAACATCATCCGCATCTCGTAGCGTCTCCGAACGTCAACAACATCAACCTTTAGTAACATCTCCAAGTTATGAGCGGCATCAGCAATCTTGTAGAATATCAGCAATTGAAA
Organism: Glebionis coronaria; assembly: GCA_025667525.1. Lineage (NCBI taxonomy): Eukaryota > Viridiplantae > Streptophyta > Magnoliopsida > Asterales > Asteraceae > Glebionis > Glebionis coronaria. The sequence goes on along the minus strand of CM046882.1, from coordinate 481,775,752 downwards.
ATACACCTGAGATGATTCAGAATCGACTAGCGAATACTCGTGAAGTATTGCAAGTGGAATACACATGGATTAAGGTACATGTAATACACATGGAATACGGTACATGGAGTACACGTGGAATGCACATGAAATGATCGGTATAGGTTAGATCATTTATCATGATTTAAGGAAAGTATATCGGTTAAACGGTTAGGAAAACCATCATGATAACCTGGCAATGCCAGCATATACCTCATTCTGGTTGCATAGAGAAACGCTAAAGTGTGCTTACACAAAATTCAACGATGATTTTCCTGACAGCATGATCAATGAAAACCAACCATGACTATCATGAAAGCAGAATTCAATGAAATCCAACAATGTCTTACGTGAAAGCATAAATAACAAAAGGGGCGTAAGACGTAATCAACATGAAGACGGAATTATCATGAAGGAACATAAAACGATCTATCATAAAGGAGTGTATAACATAATTAGCATGAAACCGAAGTTAACCATGACAGTATGAAAACATACTTGACATAAAAAAAACATAGTAACTTATGAGGGGACATAAAAAAATTTTACACCAATAAATCATGAGAAAAATTTTATGCATGAAAACAGTGCATGAATGCGTAATGTTAGTTTATAAAAACCTTTTATATGTGCGAGGGGACGCCTATGGGTCGGTCCCGAAACAAAATACATGGCGAGGGGACGCCTATGGGTCGGTCCCAAAGTTAAAAGTTTCGATAAAAGCACATGCGACTAAATAGGGCCAGTCTTGTACCAACCATTACTTAGTCATAATCCCTGCAACAATGATACATGAAACATAAATAAATGAAACTCATCTGTCAAAACTTATCAGAGAAAATTTTTTGTGACTAATTATGAACTACGGGGGTTCAGTCCACATAGCCACAGTTCACGAGGAACATTATGCATGAAACAATGACACAAAACTAAATATGAATGACGGTTGTCCATCCATATTAGTAAAACAATATCGATGAAAACATTAAGGTTAAAACCTCAAGGTGCTGAAAACATCAAGGTTAAAACCTCAAGGTGCTGAAAACATCATGGTTAAAAAAACAATGCGCTGAAAACATCAATACGTGGAATAACAAACGTTGGCTTAGGAAGCTCCTGGTGACTACCCACTAGTCACAGGTCGAGTTTTAGAGCCTATAGGTCGAAGCCTTGGCTCTGATACCATAGTTGTAACACCCCATTTTGATAATGGAATGTCACGCGTAATTATGGCGTGTCATCAAAGCATACAAGGATAAATGTATAAAACATTACATGACCTTAGGGATAACCGGAATCAAACATCGGTTCCTAAACATAAGCCCAAAACATAATAAAGCAAAAGAAATGAATGAAAGACTAAACAAGCATAAGTATATGAAGGCAAAAAGGAGAAGAAGTCTCTAGCAGCTTCCATCCTATGCACGTCCTCCAAATGCTCGAGTCTTTCTTAGGGTACCTGCCGTTTTGGGACATGGAAAGGAAAGTAACGACTGAGAAAAATGCTCAGTGTACGGATATAGACATAGTATAAGTGACTAAAACATAATAGAGACTTAATAGCAGCGGAAATGTATAAGTCCTAGAAAACCTGGAACATGTTCATAAAACTGGTTTTATAGTTTGAAAAGCCTTATGTTTATCTTATGAAAACTGTTTAACATATTTTACCATTAGCCAATATAGGTCATGAAAATCCACCGTGCATGAATACTCGGAGGGGTGACCTCATCATGCAAATTAGAGGGGCTGCCTCTAATTTAAATATACTGGTTCTGGGTAGGAGGGATCAGCTCCTTGTGAAGGATGCAAGGCACACACCACATTCACCATGAAATCCTGACTGAAAACATGTAACTAGGATGCACCCATACGCCCCACATGATAAATATAATATAAATGGCCAAAAGCTGAAGGGACGCCACGAGCAATCACTCCGCCGTGGTGAAGTCATAACATCAGTGCCTCTAATGTTATGGTTATGGTACCTCCATAACTAGGTGAAACTAGTCATACATGTATATGGATTTAGGTATTCTAATTAAACATACGCAATTCAAAAACATATAAAACAAATAATGGGAAAACAGCTGGATGCATACGGGGAATCCTAATAAGGAAAGAATGTCCATACTGAAAGGACGGGAATCCGTACCTTATGTCCAGTGAACGAAGAAGATGAACTGAGAGGAATCCTACTTCCGTATCACTAATGCTACATAAATACATACATGAATAAGTATCTGCTTACTAAATACGTAGCTGGTTTTATGTCATGTCTTAGCTTATTTTACATGTTCTTATCATGTTTTACTATTTAAAGCCTTAAACTGTGTTTATCTTATATTCTGTTTACTCTGATTAAGTATTCCTAGTATTTCATGTATTATTATACTTACTGTGTAATAATAAGTAACTTTCCAAAAAAAGCAGGTTTCCTAAAATAAAAAGTTTCCAAAAATAGAAAGTTTCCAAAAATAGAAAGTTACCAAAAATAGAAAGTTTCCAAAAATAGAAAGTTTCCAAAAATAGAAAGTTTCTAAAAATAGAAAGTTTCCAAAAATAGAAAGTTTCCAAAAAATAGAAATACTGCTAAAAATAGATAAGTTTCTAAAAATAGAAAGTTTCCATAAATAGATCAGCTGCCTTAATTAAATAAGTTTCCATAAATAGATTAGTTGCCTGAAATAAATAAGTTTCTAAAAATAGATAGTTTCCATAATAAGATTAGCTGCCTTATTTAATTAAATTTCTAAAAATAGAAAGTTTCCATAATTAGAAATAAGCTGGTTAAATAAGCTAAGTATATAAGCCTAAGTGTTTTCATGATTATTTTCTAAGTCATGAAATAAAATAGCATAGCTTATTAATTATTTCATGTAATTATATAAACTATAGTTTAAAGTATTTAATTAACTATAACATGATTTAATTAAATAAAAGGTAATAATACTTAGGTTAAAACATGTATTAATATTTATTATTAATATAACCTAAGTCATGATAATTAATTAATTATAAGTCATGTTTATAATAATTAATTAATTACTTGGTCTAATTTAAATAAACAATTACTTAGGTTAAAATCATGTATTATTTATCAAAAATAATAAACCTAAGTCCATGTTTTAATTAAATTAATTATCCAGCATGTAACTAACTTAATTAAATTCTAAATAAACAATCTTGAAATTACCAGTCGTATTGTATTAATTTAATTTACCTTGTAAAATAAATAAACATGTAAAGCTAATTAATTTGTAAAATAATAGCACGTACTCATGTATTATTTTTTTAAAAAATGCGTTGAAAACCGAACCCGTGTCTTATTAATTTAAACATGAAACTCGTGTTATGTATTTTAAATACTGAACCAAACAGCCCTCTAATTGTTTTTATTAATCTGACTGCCAAACACCCCTTTACCCTGTTCTAAAACGGTTTGCCAAACACCCCTTTCCCTGCCAAAATCCCACCGACAGTGGTGATTTTTCCCCTGCTAGTTTTGAGTTTCCACCGAGAGCATAAGCTCTCGGTTTCCACTGCTAGACCAAAACACCCCTGCCGGTTCCCACTGGTAGCACAACCAAGCCCAAAACCCTAATTAGGGTTGCGGCTGGTGCATTTAACTCATCACCGAGACTCATGTGAGTCTCGGTTTGTGTGCTAGGTCAACCACAACGCCCCTTAAAATGAACCCTGCTATAAATCATTGTTTAAACATGTTTTTAATACCCCATATTCGGATTAAAAGAAAGAACAAAAGAACGAATATGGGTTTTTACTTACTGGTCGTTTTAGGGTTAGAATTGAACAAACACGAACTCAACTTGATTCCTTGGATCAATCTTCGGTTTTTGTTCTTGTTCTTGGTGTTGCAAACTCACGGCAGAAGAGGCACAAGGAGAAAAAGAGGCGACTGATTATATTAGATTTAGGGTTTCCTGGTTTGTGTTATGTTTGTGTCGACCAAAAGAAAACAAAGCCCCTCCCCGTTTTTTATTACACACGGCTAAAACCCACACTTGGGCCTTGAGCCCAAGTCCTATGTCTTTCCTTCTTGTCAAGAATGGCCCTTCTACTTTCTCCCTATTCGTTTGTATAAAACGATAATAAAACGTACACGTGTTCGTGTATTTAAAATGTCGTGCTTTTCGTATTTATTCTTATGCGTTTTAATAGTAATATTAAGTACGTAATTACTTGTCGTGTATTTTAAATATACGTGATAATAATTATCGTTTAAATGTTCGTGATCACGTTTTACGTAGTTTACGTAATTTAATTAGTTTTCGATCCTGACACAATATATTTATTCGTGTTTGAAATAAATATATATAAATACGTAATTAATATTAGCTCGATTAAATTACGTTCATGATTTCATGATCGCATGTTCGTGATTAATTATTGTTTAAATAATTATTGTGTGTTGGTACGTAATAAATACTTATCGTGTTCTAACACGTACGTAATACGTAAAATTCTATTTCGTGAACGTAAACATGCTATAAAAGGAAAGTTTTAATCTAGTACGTACGATTTAATGGGTACTATTCATGGTAAAAGCATGCGGGTTTTACATAGTAGGTTTACCTATTATCTTGAAGTAGAACCATGAACAAAGCCAGTAGAAGGAGCAAGATGAGTTGTAGTTAGTGCCTTTCCAAGGCAATTGTTGATGGAATGATTTTAAAGACAGGAGTTGTTAGAAATTGCAAGGGATTCAAGATAAAGGTTGAGTTGCCTGGTAGTAAATGTGATGTGAAAGCGGTTGGATGAGTTGATAAGAAGGAGTATCGATCTTTTAGAATGTGTGTAGAATTTCGTGAGTAGAAAGAGGTAGAAATTTGTTTGTGTTGCTGCCAAGAGAGGATGCAGGTATGATGTTAAGAATATTGAATGGACGCTTTTGGGTTTACGGTTATGCATTTGGCTTCACCAAAGCACTAGCGGTTTTCATGGAGTTAATGAAGCGAGTGTGCATGAACGTATATAAACGGGTTGTCATCGGGAGTATCGATGACATCTTGATCTACTCAAAGTCTAAGAAGGAGAGTGAGGCGAATTATGTGTTGGTTTTGGAGTGGAATTATACGTGAGATTTTCAAGTGTGAGTTTTAGTATTAAGTTTATCATGATGAGTAGTTAGAGACGATGGCATATCATGGAACCAGCAAGGGGCGAAGTGAAGAAGGATGAGGAAGCATTTTGGAGGCTGAAGAGGTGGATTGGATAATGAGCCGATCTTGGCATTATCGGAAGGACTGGATGAATTCGCGAAGCATGACGATACGTAGAGCAAGGATTTAGATGTGTACGAGAACGACAAAGAAAGGAGATTCCTTATACGTTGCAGGAACTAGAGATTTAGATGAACTAGATAAGACTTAGTTAGTAGAGCTGGATTGTTAGATGTGCCTAGAATGCTAGAGGCATTTGGTGTACGAGATATAGAGAATGATCTATATGGATCATGAACGTCTCCAACACATATTCAATCCTCTTGATTGAACATTTGGCAAAGGTGATGGGTGGAGTTAAGTGATGAAGAAAAATTGCAAGGCCAAGTACCATCTGGGAAATGAAAGCATAGTTAATGAGACATGGAATAAGAGAGAGGAAGTGATGCTGAGACAAAGTTTAGCTATATGGATGACGTGTTAGGAGGGTTTGGATGAAGGATGTAAGCTGCACGAGTAGTTGTCTAAAGTAGAGAACGCGTCAACATTTATGTTACGTGGCTTGGACAATCATATGGAGAAAAGGGACACAGGCTATACTTCCTACATAGATAGGAGTAGCATAGAAAGGGCGGTGTAAGGACGAAGATGGTAGAGGGGATACATAATGGGGTAGAGGAATAAGTACGATGAGAGTTGGGTGATAATCGATAGACTGAATAATTCATCCCATATTCTAAGAGGAATGAGAATTCAAGTAGTTGAGAAGTTGGAAGGATTGCGTACGGATGTGATGGAATAGGAGTTTCTTCATAAAAATTAGCCTAAGAAGTATGGAATGCTTTATGAAGGATTATGGCAAGGGAATAAACGATGGCAAGTAAGCATAGTATACCGTTGATAGACTAATGGTTGGTATGAGCATACCATAAGGATAATGGAGGAAGACGCCTAGAGCATTGGCTTGCGGTTTGGAGATAGTTGGAGATTGCAATTTGTTTAGGAAGAATTATTCTACAAAGAGAGTCACTAGTGAGAGGGGCGTATTCTTCATTGATGAAAATGTAGGGAATAAAAGAGGATCGCCTAAATTATTGGCTGAAGATGAGATAGAAGATGGTATGGAAATTAAGATTATGGAGAGACAAGCGAGAAGTAGTATGGAGGAAGAATGACTTGAGGGAGCAAAGGGTTGTCAAGATTGTGTAGTGATATAGAAGGGAAAATCGTTAAGTTTGGTGATAGGAAATTTAGTAGAAACTGATGGAGTTAATCCATAGAAGATGAGGTGGATCACCGTTACTATAGGGTAAAGTTAGAAGCAGTGAACATATTGGACCGGAGTTAGAACAGAAAACTACAAGAGGTGGTGGCAGTGCTTAAGTAGAGGTTGAAAATGGCAAAGGACCGACAAGAGAGCTGTGTGGACAAGAGGCGTAAACCATTGGGATTTGAGATTGGGGATAAGGTTATGCTATAGGTTTTACCATGGAAAGAAGTGACGTGGTTTGGGATGAAAGGGAAGTTAACACCTTGAATCATGGGTCCGTTCGAAATTCTTGAAAGGATTGGACCAGTGGCTTATAGGTTGAGGAATTACTGGGAGAATTTAGTAGTGTGCATGATGTATTTCGTATATCAAGCTTGAGGAAATGCTTAGCAAGAACCGACTTGCAAGTACCGTTAGATGATATTAATATGGATACGAGTCTTCGTTTCATCGAAGAACCGGTAGAGATTTTAGGTCGTGAAGCTAAGACGTTGGGAAAAAGGGTAATATACCGTAGTTATGGTTAGATGGAATTTGGAACGTGGACTAGAGTTCCGAGGGAACGGGAAGGATTTATGAGGAACAAGTATCCTTAGATATTTAGAAAAAAACTCTTTTTACCTCTTTTTGCCTCTTTCTGAAGCGGGAAGACGATTCTTGTTTGTTTTTTACAGACAAAAGAGCTAAAAAGCTTTTTTTCCTCTTTACAATATAGACTATCATTTTCCTCTTTTTTCCTCTTTTCTTCTCTTTTTAAAACACAAACCCTATCACCACTATCCTAACACCACATCTTTTCTTCTCTTCTTCTCTTCAAAAGGAAAAAAACAAATAGTAGACTTTAGATATACCTTTTTTTTGTAAACATGATTTGTAGATGAAGAGGAAAAATGTCTAAAAAAATAAACGGAGCCTTACACATATAAAAAATATCTATATGCTTGATAATCCTAGAAGCCAATCACATTGATAAAGCCCTTACTGATCGAATCTGCCCAAATCATGACCAAAACAATTAAAAATGATTTTTAGAATAAAAAACCTAAACGTAAAAGAAAATTCAAATTAATCAGATAACCCTAGCTATATCTGATCGATATCTCCATAATCAAACCCAATATACTCATCTTCTCGAGCAATACCTTCTTCACACGACTTAATAAACTCAGGCAACTCACCGAGCGCCTTCAACACCCTCAGATCAACAGGCATATACTTAAGGATGACGTCAACAACATTATAATTAAGTTCGAATTCAGGTACGGACCCACATAGGAGCCGGGTGTAGCACGGGCCACACCTAATTTGAGGTTACGAAGTGTAATTTTTTTGAAAAAGTGCTACTTTTTTAGTATGTGCAACACCCAAAAAAGTTTGTGTTACTTCAATTTAGCCTAAAATTTTTGCAACGCTCTCTAAAATAAATTGTGCAACTCCAAAAAAAAATTCTAAGTCCGCCCCTCGTTCGATGTTCTCATAATTCTTAGGCATTGGAAGGACTACTACGCATTCATATTGATAATTACGTAAACCTACGAGTATGATATCACCAGCAGCAATTCGTCTTTTTTAATGCACCTGATCATGCATGTAATAGAGGCGTTTGGTTCCGTCGGTAAAAATCGCTTCACAACGACTATCACTCAGAACTCGAAGGACGTGTGCATATTCTTGACCTTCTACTTTGAATACTAACTCACCACTTTCATCGTTTCTTTGATTCCTACCACGCGTACTATTGCGATTCTTAACCATTGTCGAGACAAAGTTGTAACCCTAACTCGTAGCTTGATCAGCTTCAATATATAAGGCGTGTATATAAATATAACTATATATAGTTATTTTATGTTTTTTCTATAACTATTATCAATACCTTAATTTCTTTTATATTTTTTTAAAAGGTCATTAAGCTGTTTTTTAAATATTATAATTGTTAGCGTGTAACGCGTACTAGCAGGTACATCGGCTACCATATACTAGTAACTAAATTTTTTGACGAATAAATATGATTTGATTGTTCGTTTTTCTTAACACTAACTTGTGAATGACAACACTTTTCATCTAAAAACATATCTCAAAAATGTAATTATGATCGAAGAATATTATTATTTTTAAAAATTATTTGTGTTTTTTAGTTATCTATACTAATAAGTAAATGGTGTATCTCGGGTTTTTAAAACTGGAAAGTGAAATATGGAGACTTAAATTCCATAAAATAGATCTAATCGGTAAATACAACAAAACAATTAGTCAAAACTTCTTCATAATTTCAATATTTTTCACTCCCATCATCGGATCAACGGTTCGACCATCGGATTGATCAGGTTAGGGCTGCAATTAAGTCAAGCTTTTATCAAGGAACTCAAGCTCGAGCTTGGCTCGATCAAGCCAAAGTTTTATCAAACTCAAGCCCGAGCTCAAGCACAAAAAATAGCTTGAAACATATATTAAGCTCAAGCTCAAACTTTTGATAGCTCGGCTCGAGCTCTTATCAAGCTTTATTAAATTATGTTTTATGATGAATTCATATAAGACTTATGGTTAATTTGAGTATTAACTTAATTATAAGGGCTTATTTCATAAATAAGTAATATATTCTAGAAGAATTTTTAACTTTGATTAAATTTATAATTTAGTTCATCGTATTTTAAATATTTTTTTTATTTTTGTACATTTATTACATTTACTTGGTACTTGGTAAAATATAATATGTATAAATATTTTTTGTATTATTTTTAATACGAACGTAATTGCGTTAGCAATCACATCACACAATGACCTTTATGACTTTAATCATACTGGATCGCAAAACGCATTTTGAAACCAAACTATATGATTACGTTATTTTTGGTTTTATTAATGCTAAATGAATCAAATTTGGTTTTGAGTTATGATTTTTGTTTGTTTTACTTTATCCATATGTTTTTACTATTGAGTTTTATTATAAAATAAAATTATTTTATACACATTTGAGTCAAGCTCAAGATTTGATCAAGCCTTATCAAGCCAAGCTCAAACATGGATTGTTAAAGCTTGACAAGCTATCAAGCCAAGATCAAGCATACAATTGTTTTATCAAGCCAATATCAAGCCTACAGTTTTTTTATCTACCCAAGCTCAAGTCCTATAAAGCTTGAGCTCGGCTTGACTAGATTGCACCTCTAGACAAGGTCGATTCAAATGTTTACCGGTTTAACCGGTTCGTCCACTGGGTCAACCTGCTCGACGGGTCTAAGCGGGTTTGAAAATATAAAACCTAGTTTAATTTGAACCATTTTTCAACGGGAACCAGTTCAACTGGTAGAACCGGTCAGGTCGAACCGGGTTTCAAAATATTGTGTTTAATCCCAAAATCTGCAAATTTTATTATTTTTCATTTATAACCCAATACACTTTTTTATCAGTACAACTATCTGTCATTATAGAATATCGTGGTTATACACGGTACTCGTCTAGTGAAAAAAATAAGAGAGAAAGAGACGAATATGAAAAACTTGACAAGTTTACCCTTATGTTCAAATGAAAAACAAATATAATATACCTTTTAGAAGATGATTTAGTCAATACGTCTAACACATTTTTTTTCAATCACTTTCACTCTAAAATTGAGTGGAATTCAAAAGAAGCGGCTAAGACTTGCATGGCTGAAAATTTAATTTGGATGGAACAATGGTTTGAGAACCTAAAACCTTGGGAAGAAAAGGGACACAAACCCAACAGGTTAACTTGGGCATGTATTGAGGGGCTGCCAATCTTGGGGAGGTATCATGATGCTATCAAGACTATTGTCAGGAGTTTGGGTCGTGTTATCGAGATTGGTAGGCTCGATTTCAACTTTAAACTAATTTTTCTTGTTAAAGTCTTGTTGTTGGTCCTTAAAATGGAAGATATTAACCGATCAATTTCCATTGTCTTAAATGACACTGAGTAGACGGTGAGGATTTTTGAAGAAGCTTTTCCATTGATCGTTTTCTGGCCCTTAATCGTGATTCTAATTCAGATGTTAACTCAATGTTTGAAGAAGAGTTCATTAATCCGACTATGGCGGAACACGATGATGATTACATGATAAAATCCAGTGACATTCTCCTAAGGCATCGGGAACACAAAGGGTTAATGAGTTTAGTTCCCCATGCAATGAAGACATTGCATTTAATGGTGAACGGCTCGAGACAGAGAATTATTGTATGATATTGTAAATCTATGCTTATATTTAGAGAGAGAAAGAGATAGAAGAATGGTGAGAACACGCACACACTTAAAAATGGAAAGTGTAGAAAACACACTTTTCACTATGTGTATTATGAATGAACCAACACCCTCTCCAACTAAGGAGAGGGTTTATATACCCAAGCCCATGACATGGGCTTGGACTTACATTGGGTCGCCGACCTACATAAGTTGTAGGCTTGGCTTGGCCTTGTTTGTTTACTATTACGATAACTAAACTACAAGCTACTTCTTAGACTATTGTTGGAGTGACCGATACTTTCTAATACGTAAAACGTATTTCCAACAATCTTCCCCTAAGGGAGGTCACTCCAAAAAAGGGCGTTACCCAAGTTACAATAATAAAATAAACCTAGCGTTCTATGCTTGTCTTGAGCTCGTAGTCTTCGTCTTTCTTTTCTTTTTATTTTCTGGTGAACATGTTGATGTGATCTTTGATATCAATCTTTAGCATTAATCTCTTTCCTTGATCTTGTGCATCCTTCACTTGTGATCTTTGCCTCTTCGTGACTTCATGTCCCACATACTTATACCTTCGTAATTCTTGAAAGCTTCAGAGTGCGATACATCGGAATACTTGACTTTTAGGCTTTCTAGAATTAGATAAAGTATTAAGTGCATAAAGTATAAGCATGCGGGGACGACTTCTTCTCGGATTCCGCAACGCCACCGTCTTCAAATGCCACAACATAAGTTGGCACAAACTAAATGGATTTGAACATTTCATTCTAATTCGGTAGCATTTTACCTCCGGTCGGTAAAGACCGTTGGACGATATAAAATATCGTACTTGTGGCAGGTAGATTTAATTAATAATCTCCTTGACAAGATTTCGCGGGTAAACCCATTCTCTTTACTCGACCGTCCAAAGCTGACTGCGTACGTAAAGAGTGAATCATTTGGATAAAATTATCCGCATGATTGAAGCCGTTAATTCTGATTCCTGGAACAAGTTTGATTCATTAGAGAGTCACTCCATCGTTGCTTTCTAGTTGTCACGAGCTTGATTCATATAGAATCTTGCAAGTTACCTACCAAGTGCTGTTTGAGGTTAACACTAGAAAGATTTCCACTCCTCACTGTGAACACTAAGGTGTCACTCTGAGTGTTCTGGCAAGATCACTGAGATATTGCGTAGAGGCCTGGAACGTGTTTAAATTCAATTAAGAATTAAACAATTGTTGCTTTCCAGTTATCACAAGTTTGATTCATAAAGAATCTCACAAGTCACCTACCATGAGCTTTTTAATGTTCACTCAAGAAGGATTTCCATCTTCATTGTAAATACTTTCGTATTACTCGGATGTTCAGGCAAGATCATGAAGATTTTGCGTAGGACTCTTAATATATTTCTTACTTTTCACAATGTGTGAAGAAGCAAGGAAATATGGAAGTGTGTCCTAGTGAGATATTTGATGATCTCAAATGGTTCTAGACTCGATCGTGCATTTTGGATTTTAGTGATCGGAGGCTGGAGAGGAGTGCCACCTTTTCAATATCAACATATTCGGAGTGAATAAATTGATAGATAATGCGTTGTCTCCCTGTGAATAAAACAAATACCTTTTGAGAGATATCTAAGTTAGCTGAGATGGGTTGTGTATTGCATCACTGGGTCCATGATGTCTATCTTCAATATCGAGCATCATTAAAATGATCTCAATAGAATGTGTGTTGACCCGGTTTCTGCCTAAGATTGTAAGGAGGGCTTCTTTCTTTAGACCCTTTATCTTTACAATTCTTTTTCATTCTTCAACCCCTTCAATGCTTACCAATACGTCATAACTAGCACCTTGTTGTGATTGTTCCAGTGCTAACTTAAGTACGTGGTCGGCATTCAGCTACATTCACAATCTTTCTCCATCTTTCATAAGGACTACTATTTCTATCTATGGAATGTCCTTGGGAAGATTCCTCCGGTTTTGGAAGAATCATTGGACTTAACCTATCCTACCATCCTTATGTCACCACAATCTTCATCATCGTGAAATAAATGGGTTTTGGGTAAGTATATGTCACCATGAAATCCATTTTGGTATAGCAAATCTGTAACACCCCCAAATTTATACAACTCAATACAGCGGAAGACTCGTTGGTGTTACGGGATAGCACATTACTCACATGATAGACAACGCATAAAAATCACGTCGTTCAGTAATAAAAGCATTTCCATTCATAAATATCAAAGTTACATAGGTCCCAAGTCATTGTATTTCATACAAGTTTTACAAAGAATTTGAATGGAAATTATTATTTAGGTGCGGGCCATGAATTCTTGTTGTCTTCCCGAGAATTACCTTCAAGTACCTGAGATAAAACATGTTAAAAGAAAATGGTCAGCGATAACGCCGAGTGAATTCATAGAGTTTAATAAAATCCATCAATATAACATCGGTATAAAATTATTACCGAAAATCATTTTTGTACAAGTCATGTAATAGGCCATAAAATAGCCAAAGTCATTTTTATACAAATCCTTATCATCATAATATAGGCATTTGCCTTAAAAATCATTATACGAGCCAATGTCGTAAAAGCATCATACAATACGTCTTATGACGTTGTATAAAGTTAAATAAAAACCGTTATATGAATATGGTTATATAAAACCAAAACACGAACATAATATCAATAGTATGACCCTATATTGCTAGTCAGGCAATATATCGTAAATCGGTGCGTATAGCAGTATTTCGTAAATTGGATTATTATAAGCCGCATGACATTGTTACCTTACTATAACCAACAACGGGTAGCTAACCCGATACTCAATTTTCCCATCTAAGTTAGCGTGTCGTCACAATAATCACGCTATGGAAATCTTCTCATACATAAATTCGCTTACCAATCAATGTGGCACGACGGGGATCAACCGTCAAGGCGCGAACTGGGGTGATCGTCCCCAAATAGTACTATTATATGCATAAGCGTCTATCAAATCCCGGTAGTTCACAATTCATGCTAATGGGACTTTTGGTGACATAACCTAACTTTAATAATCCATTTTATTTCATCTATCGGGTCATTTAATCATTCATCGGGTCATATAATCATTCGGGTCCAAATCAATAAACAAGCAATCGGGACAAATGGTGTCCTATTTTATAAAAACTAACATGTTATCTCCCTCGAGGGTTTATAAAACATTTCATAAAAAAATTTAAAAGAGTGCGAGGCTATGAACTCACGTTGATGTGGGAAAGCAGGTTATCGGCAATTCGGATGTACGGTACGTGCTTCAATCACGGAAACCTAGACAAATAAAACTCGTCTTAGACTTTTGTCCAATGACTTTATAAAAATAACAATTATGTATATATATGATGACTTTATACATATGATGATGATCAAGTGGGTTTATATATTCTCATTCACTCATTTTTGTGTTATGTGTTGACAACTTTTATATTAGTTTACTAGTTTTACCTATTTACATGTTTTAGGTCCAATAAGCATTTTACAATCCCAATACTTTATATTAGTCCATTTTACACCTTTATTATTAGTATTATACTTTTCATGTTGGGCCCAAATGGGTTAAGCCCAATAAATAAGTTTATAAGTGTTTTACTAACTAGTCGGGTTTATAGTCCAATAAGGCTACTTTGGCCCGTTAGTGTCTATATGTTGTAAAGCTCGGGTTTTTATTGGTTTTTACATGTTATATATGTTTATACATCAGTATGTGAGTTTATAAAAGTTTACATTAGACGAGTCGAACCGTCTAAGTTTTATTTAACAAAAACGTTAATCTTTCGGTTTTAGCCGAAAAGACGTAAAACTTAGTATATAGTTTTTATAACTTATAAAACTTACCAAACTACCATTTTTATATAATGTCCATTTATTTATCCTTATGCATTTTTATATATATGAAATATATAAGTTAGTGAGTTTTAATTTACATTTTATACTATACTTATTTGGGTGCTTATATAATAATATTAAACTTTAATTTCACAAAATCAGTCCTAAAAATCTAGTTTACTAAAATGATCATATCTATAGTTCTACATGGAGATAGAACCCCAAATGTTTATCACAGAAACTACATGATATATGCTTCATTTTATTCCTATAGCTACTGATGAATCAACCTCTAAATATTTTAATAAATTCGTCCAAAACAATTTAGGCAGATTTGCACTTTAAAATTGTTTTGATCATATCTCACTCATTTTTATGATTACATTGCATGGCCAACTCTCACATGTGTATAAGACTCATAGCTTACTGTATATTAATTTATCCAAGCCATTTTATCAGTTTATCATAAGAGTATTCACTGTTTTATACAGCCTCCTAATTTAGCCATGATTTAACCATTTTTACATGTAGTTTTTCCAAATTTTTACCCATGTTTATCAAATCTATCAACACCAAATCCCCACATAATATTTTTAATCATCATTCATCATCATATACATATACATAAATAAGGAAATTACAAGATTACATAATAAAAATAACAAGAGGATAGGAAGAACTATCTTTATACCACCAAGATTGTGTAGGTATTCATCAAGGCTTGGATTTTGATGGAAAAACTTGTGATAGATCAACACCAATCTTCATGGCCACCAATACTTGTAAACTTCATGTAGAAATCAGCCCTTGAACATCACCAAATCTTCTCCTTGGATGTTAAAATCACCACCAATCTATAGAGCTTCAAAAGGGCTTCATCATATGTGTGAATAACACATGATTTCATGGTTAAAATTGATCAAATGATGGTGTTTTTGGTGAGAGTGGGACGAAAATACGAGAGGGTGAGAGGATTTTTGAGTGGTTTGCATGTATGTGTGTGAGAAATAGTTTTGGTGCTAGTGGTTTTGTTGGTGTGTAGTTAGTTTGCAAAGTTAAGCAAGACATGTGTCTTGCTTACTTTGTAAGCTTGATACCTAAGGGTGTAAGTAGCTAGTTTTAAACCTTCCCATGTGTGGGGGTGGGGCAAAAGTGGTTTTTGTCTCATCCCCAATTATTTACGGGTACTCCTCGATTTGCGTGCACTCGGGTCGTTTTACGAAAACGTTTTTTTAATTTATGAATCAACGACACAAAACGAATCTAATAAAAATTGTCGCATCAAAAATGGAGTTCAAAAACGTAAATACGTAATCCTAAGGTTTCCGATTTAGTCGTAAAGGAAGTTAAATTATAATCGTAAGTCCTAATCTCTTCTCGTAAATATCTGAGTTTATGAACCAACACAAATTTAAAATCTCAAAATAATATTCACGGATAAATTTATTTCCTGAAATGTCGGACTGTCACCAAAACGGTGTATGTAAACGTAAGCACGTAACGTAGAATCCTCCGGTTTAGACGTAGTCGATGCTACTTCAAGACGTAAATCCAAATTTCTTCCCAAAAATAAGTGAGTTCATGATATAACATTTAAATTAATGTTTTTAAATAACACTTGAGAATAAAATATCAACCATAAATTGACGGATTGTCACAACATTTACCCCTAAACAGGATCTTTGTCCTCAAAGATCATATTATCTTACTACTCGCTTCTTATATAGTTAAAGCCATGTGGGTACTTCCTCCACATTCGGTCTTTTCTCACAAGTGTAATCCATTACAATACGCGAGTTTCACCAAACATAACTACGGGAATAAGATCAGGCTTATTGTTGACTTACTTTCTCTATCCATGATTTTCACGGGTTTTTGATGAATGCAACTTTTCGCCGATCTAAACTTCATTAAGGAATAGTTAGACTTTCACTTGATAGACATTTTATCAAGTTCGATTTATGAAACATAATTCACACAGCCCTTGAAGTCATAGGGTAGATCCAGCTTATATGCCTTTCAAACCAACTTTTATATCATCTCAATGGTCCCATACAACGGGGACTTATATCCCATGATCTTTCAGATCATCAATTGCTTTTTCCATGGTTAAATTTTTTGGCATAACTTCGCTACCCATCTGGCACTTCAAGATCTACATTTCATATTCACATAACCTCCTGCCCACTACCGGTAGTCAATAATCAAATCCTAATTTCAACAATCATTTCAGGTTTCACGGGTCGAGTATTTTGTAAGGTTAGGTTCGTCGTCATAGGAAACCTTAAACCTAAAAGACATGTCCAACTCACAATGGGTGTATGTCGGGTGTCTTCATCCAATCTCCTGCTTACAGATGCTCTAATATATATCCTCACAAGATTCGATCTTGATCCTAATACGATAATTATCAATGATAATCTCTACAAAGGAAAGCAATTATACGGTTCATTCCCAAAGGTCAATCATTCAAACATAAAACAAGACTTCTAGTGTTTTGTATTGTTACTTTACCTCGTCCCTTCGATTTGGGGTGGTAAACAGTACTCTCATCAAGGTTCGTTCCCAATGACTTCTGAGCAAATCTCTAGAAATTCGATGCGAAGCGAGGATCTTGATAGAGATGATCGATACAGGCACACCATGTTTACACAACTCCTTTAAATATAAAAGAGTCAATTTCTTCATCGAGAATCTATCATTAACAGGAATGATATTAGCAGATTTGGTCAGTCTGTCGACGATGACCCAAATCGAATCAAATTTAGATGATGACCATTGCAATAGTTAGACGTTTACTAATGTATGAGGCGGTGTCTGCCTTCATAATTTGCCATCAGTACAACTTCTCCAGATAAAGATACATTAAATCAGAAATGATATGAATAGAATACTTAATCCTACGAGATTCCAACATGACTACATCTCAATATTTAGGCAACCACAAGTGGCCTTTTATATATTTAACGCAATCGGCTTCTCAATTCTAATGGTTCATATTAACCGCGAACCCCTTTTTACAAACATCGTTTATTTTTATATTGTTTGGCAATTTATTTTGCACCGTCATTATTAAGGAACACAATCCTAATTGATTCTTTATCCTTTCTATATTATGTGTCAGTATCTACATTCATCTTCCCTGATGAAATAATTATCATGACCGTATTCATTCAAAATTTCTTTCTTCATATTTTCTAAATTTTAGTTTCGTCTCAAGTATCATTTTTATCAGTTTTGCTCAATCTGACGTTTAAAGCGTCGATACATATTACAAGTTACTAAATAATAAATATTCAATTTTTATGAAACGTAAACGTAAAATTTTTAAATCTCTTAGTTCGACCAATTATATAAAAATGTTCAAAATAAATTTGAATTTAATTAACAAGATTTTTGTTGATTTATCGAAAATAATTAAAATAATTAGTAAGATCCGTAAATGTTCGAAAAATCTCTGTTTATACTTTGGTCAAAATTTTCTTAGTTGAAAAGAAATAATTGTCGTTTCAAAATTCAAGTAATAAGTTATATAGTTTCCTCAATTCTTCTTAGGTTGTCTAGAAGTATACACAAACATTTACCCCTAAACAAGAGTTTAGTTAAATGATTTGTGTATAAGGAAATAATCCCTTAAAAATTTCTTTGATAAAATATCTGTCAAAACATATTTCCATTTCTTTTTGGTAAAATCCAAAGTCTTAAAAGGGCTCTTAATTTTTGAAGAGTCAATATAGATTCCATTATCTTATTAATCACATGGTCAAATAATGTAAAAGATTAAGCCGTTAATCACATGTTAATTATTCGAGGTACAAGTTTTCATTACTCGGCCGATTCAGGGCAGTTTGTAAATAATTATTAACTCCTTCCTATTCTTAGAAACAAACAAATGGTCCTTAATGATCACAAGCATGAATTTATCAAATTACAGCCTACACACGTGATTCACCCAATTTATGAATGCTACATGTGCATTGGTCAATCCAAATGACATAACATGAAACTCATAATGTTCATTACAAGTTCTGGATGTAGTGATTGGAATAGATAATATTTTTCGCGGACGCGAAATTGATGATAACCATGCCGTGGATCAAATTCTTTAGAACATATGCTAGAACCTTGTAAATGATCGAACAAATCTATTATCTTGGGTAGTGGATATAGATTTTTAATCGTCAATTTACCTAGTTCACGGTAATCAATAAGTATAAGGAATGATAACACCATAGCTCTTCATGATGACGAGCTTGGTAGAATAAAAGCTTTCTCCGACAACTCTCTCAGTTGTACGGTAATTCTTTTAATTTAGATGGTGCTGACGTACAGTGCACAAGCCACAGGCGCAACACCGGCAATATAATCAATACCAATTTCAACTTGCCTTAATGGCGAAAGTCTAGGTAATTCACCAACAAATACCTCCTAGATTTCAGATAACATGAACATCTATTTATACATTTACTTTTAAGTTCTTTCTAGATTACATGATCTATGATTAGTTTATAGTCATACATGGTATAAATTCAAGTCTAAATGCAGGATATAGTCATCCATCAAGAATTATTTAGATCACTTCTGATAATCAACATCTTATCTTTTAGGGGAATTCTACTCGAGTTCCCATCAATTAAGACAATGTCGTCATATCATAATCAATCAATCCATTCTACCGGCACTATCAACTTTTCAGTTTTATTGCCGTCGATAAGATGTGAACTTCTCAAAAGACTAATAATAACTCATAATCCTTCACAAATTAAAGGATATCTGGATACGTAACTAACCTTAAAAGAGTAAGGTCAACGCATGATCTATGCGAGATAATTCAAATCAGATACAGACAAAAACATTAACGAATATGAGTATATCCCATGTTTTCATAATTTGAGTACGCATTCGAAAGCTCCTCAGATCGTTACCCAGGTCATTCGAATGAAATCAATTCAAAAGAAATGATAGGAACGTCGATACATCCAATCGGGTATCAACACTCGGTAATCAGATACTTTTCCTAAGAATCTCACTACGGGAGAATTGGACAAGAAGGGAATATCATTTGTCAAATAAGACAAATTCCACAGATGAGTAAATTCGACTCAGAA
Source organism: Glebionis coronaria (assembly GCA_025667525.1). NCBI lineage: Eukaryota > Viridiplantae > Streptophyta > Magnoliopsida > Asterales > Asteraceae > Glebionis > Glebionis coronaria. The sequence goes on along the minus strand of CM046882.1, from coordinate 481,756,136 downwards.
GAATAAATAGTACGGGCACATATGTAGGTGTCCCTAACAATATATCCCTATTTTTCACTTCTTGCAGATCTCTGAGAATTTAATCTTTCACAATCTTCAAAGAAAATGTAGTGTTTATTCATTAGTTTTATGGTGACTACTAATCAGCCTTGCATGGTCCATTCCAATTTGTATGTAGGCGCGCAACTATATACAATTTCAAGATTAACGATGCAATACTCAGTTCGTCAAAATTTTATCATCATGTTTATAATAAAAACATTTTCATGCTTAATTCTTAAATAAGAATAAAAAATAAATTTACAAAGATTTTCTTTGTTATGAAAACAATTAAGTTTTCCAAGGTGTTTTATAAACAACTTCATTTCGATAACGATCACTTATAAATCTCACTTTGAATAATCCTTATTGTGATGAAAATTCAATTTTTCTCAAGGGATACTGTTTTATCTTACAAAAATAATGAGTGATCTGTAAAAGAGTGATGAAAGCTTGTTCACCAAGAACTAACTACAATATGATAGGAAATGAGCTTTAGCCAAATAATCATGAGGTTCATGATCTCGATGGCACTCAAAAGAATAATCCACAACGTAACTCAATTCAAGATGAGTACTTGTTCAACGGTTGTATCACTAATGAGAACATTAGGAAGAAGCAAGAAAAGATAGATAACATCGATACATGTAGAATTTAGCAATCAAAGGTAGTCTTTTCATTAATCACAAACAAGTCTAAATTGTACCGTAACGCATTACGTGTCACTATGTCATACAATTCCAAGAACTCATCCTACCAACTAATGTCTCAGTTAAGTTAGGGATTATTTTTTTTAAAGATACCACAATGAATACTAATCTACAAGACCCATTAGGTGTCCCACCTGTCCCGGAAGATCCATCGGTCCCAATTTAGAAGAAGATTTCTTCAATTTATTTCTTGGACACTAGGCATCCTCATTAGTAGACAATAGCCTAGGAACAACCCTTAACACGAACCAACAATCAATTAAAACCTTATAATTCAATCACAGGACTTAACGACTTCCTCTTAACAATCTCATATTCCATTCGGGTTAAATTTTACTTTATTCAAGTTTCAATCAACTTATACTCAATTCGATATCCTACCTCATATTCCAATACTTTCAATCTTATTCTTAGATCTTAAAAAGGCAATAAAAGCTCGATATGATCAACACTTAATTCCAATCCTATAGCTCTTACAACAATAGTTATCAATGGAGTCACTAGTATGAAATGACTCGATCATTCAATTAGACTTCTCGGAAAGGTACTAGTGGCATGAGGCTTTTTGGTAATGGTTCCAATGACAGCCTCAAGTGCAATATTCACCCCTTTCGATTTCAATTTAAGAATTGGATGACAACGAATCAGATGACATCTTTCTAGGTGGTAACGTTTTGTCAAACTCCACTCTATAAGGAAAGATCGTCATGACATCGATATCAGATTTAATCTCGCCAATTCTTCTTTAATATCACAATCAACTAATATCAACATTTCTACGAATATCAACCATTTGTTGGGATCATGAATATTCACAACTTGGCTTAGATATACGATAGCTAGAATTCCTACGAGAATAGCTTCGATTAATTTACTAGGGGATTTAGGGTTCCTTGTGACAATCTAGGTCGTATAAATATCTCGTATAAATATCAAAATAATCATCAAACAATCATGTAATCAAATTACATCATATATATATATATATATATATATATATATATATATATATATATATATATATATATATATATATATATATATATATTAAAATAACACTTCTCAGTCTGGCCTTGTCGGTAACTCGGGAATTCTTCGGCACCGTTATAGTCAAAAGATTTTTAGACATTTTTAGAAAAAATGTTTATAGTTAAAAGATTTTGAAATGTTTTATTCAAAACCTTGGTTTTAAAAATCTTTCGTTCACTATAACGAGAACTCTGGTACCAAACTGTAACACCCCCAAATTTATACAACTCAATACAGTGGAAGACTCGTTGGTGTTACGGGATAGCACATTACTCACATCATAGACAACGCATAAAAATCGCGTCGTTTAGTAATAAAAGCATTTCCATTCATAAATATCAAAGTTACATAGGTCCCAAGTCATTGTATTTCATACAAGTTTTACAGAGAATTTGAATGGAAATTATTATTTAGGTGCGGGCCATGAATTCTTGTTGTCTTCCCGAGAATTACCTTCAAGTACCTGAGATAAAACATGTTAAAAAGAAAATGGTCAGCGATAACGCCTAGTGAATTCATAGAGTTTAATAAAATCCATCAATATAACATCGGTATAAAATTATTACCGAAAATCATTTTTGTACAAGTCATGTAATAGGCCATAAAATAGCCAAAGTCATTTTTATACAAATCGTTATCGAAAATCATAATATAGGCATTTGCCTTAAAAATCATTATACGAGCCAATGTCGTAAAAGCATCATACAATACGTCTTATGACGTTGTATAAAGTTAAATAAAAACCGTTATATGAATATGGTTATATAAAACCAAAACACGAACATAATATCAATAGTATGACCCTATATTGCTAGTCAGGCAATATATCGTAAATCGGCGCGTATAGCAGTATTTCGTAAATTGGATTATTATAAGCCGCATGACATTGTTACCTTACTATAACCAACAACGGGTAGCTAACCCGATACTCAGTTTGCCCATCTAAGTTAGCGTGTCGTCACAATAATCACGCTATGGAAATCTTCTCGTACATGAATTCGCTTACCAATCAATGTGGCACGACGGGGATCAACCGTCAAGGCGCGAATTGGGGTGATCGTCCCCAAATAGTACTATTATATGCATAAGCGTCTACCAAATCCCGGTAGTTCACAATTCATGCTAATAGAACTTTTAGTGACATAACCTAACTTTAATAATCCATTTTATTTCATCTATCAGGTCATTTAATCATTCATCGGGTCATATAATCATTCGTGTCCAAATCAATAAACAAGCAATCGGGACAAATGGTGTCCTATTTTATAAAAATTAACATGTTATCTCCCTCGCGGGTTTATAAAATATTTCATAAAAACATATAAAAGAGTGCGAGGCTATGAACTCACGTTGATGTGGGAAAGCGGGTTATCGGCAATTCGGATGTACGGTACGTGCTTCAATCACGGAAACCTAGACAAATAATACTCGTCTTAGAATTTTGTCCAATGACTTTATAAAAATAACAATTATGTATATATATGATGACTTTATACATATGATGATGATCAAGTGGGTTTATATATTCTCATTCACTCATTTTTGTGTTATGTGTTGACAACTTTTATATTAGTTTACTAGTTTTACCTATTTACATGTTTTAGGTCCAATAAGCATTTTACAATCCCAATACTTTATATTAGTCCATTTTACACCTTTATTATTAGTATTATACTTTTCATGTTGGGCCCAAATGGGTTAAGCCCAATAAATAAGTTTATAAGTGTTTTACTAACTAGTCGGGTTTATAGTCCAATAAGGCTACTTTGACCCGTTAATGTCTATATGTTGTAAAGCTCGGGTTTTTATCGGTTTTTACATGTTATATATGTTTATACATCAGTATGTGAGTTTATAAAAGTTTACATTAGACGGGTCCAACCGTCTAAGTTTTATTTAACAAAAACGTTAATCTTTCGGTTTTAGCCGAAAAGACATAAAACTTAGTATATAGTTTTTATAACTTATAAAACTTACCAAACTACCATTTTTATATAATGTCCATTTATTTATCCTTATGCATTTATATATATATGAAATATATAAGTTAGTAAGTTTTAATTCACATTTTATACTATACTTATTTGGGCGCTTATATAATAATATTAAACTTTAATTTCACAAAATCAGTCCTAAAAATCTAGTTTACTAAAATGATAATATCTAGAGTTCTACATGGAGATAGAACCCTAAATTTTTATCACAGAAAATAAATGATATATGCTTCATTTTATTCCTTTATAGCTACTGATGAATAAACTTCTAAATATTTTAATAAATTCGTCCAAAACAGTGTAGGCAGATTTGCACTTTAAACTTGTTTTGATCATATCTCACTCATTTTTATGATTCCATTGCATGGCCAACTCTCACATGTGTATAAGACTCATAGATTACTGTATATTAATTTATCCAAGCCATTTTATCAGTTTATCATAAGAGTATTCACTGTTTTATACAGCCTCCTAATTTAGCCATGATTTAACCATTTTTACATGTGGTTTTTCCATATTTTTACCCATGTTTATCAAATCTATCAACACCAAATCCCCACATAATATTTTTAATCATCATTCATCATCATATACATATACATAAATAAGGAAATTACAAGATTACATAATAAAAATAACAAGAGGATAGGAAGAACAATCTTTATACCACCAAGATTGTGTATGTATTCATCAAGGCTTGGATTTTGATGGAAGAACTTGTGAAAGATCAACACCAATCTTCATGGCCACCAATACTTGTAAACTTCATGTAGAAATCAGCCCTTGAACATCACCAAATCTTCTTCTTGGATGTTAAAATCACCACCAATCTATAGAGCTTCAAAAGGGCTTCATCATATGTGTGAATAACACATGATTTCATGGTTAAAATTGATCAAATGATGGTGTTATTGGTGAGAGTGGGACGAAAATAAGAGAGGGTGAGAGGATTTTTGAGTGGTTCGCATGTATGTGTGTGAGAAATAGTTTTGGTGCTAGTGGTTTTGTTGGTGTGTAGTTAGCTTGCAAAGTTAAGCAAGACATGTGTCTTGCTTACTTTGTAAGCTTGATACCTAAGGGTGTAAGTAGCTAGTTTTAAACCTTCCCATGTGTGGGGGTGGGGCAAAAGTGGTATTGTCTCATCCCCAATTATTTACGGGTACTCCTCGATTCTAGTTTCCTCGATTTGCGTGCCCTCGGGTCGTTTTACGAAAAACGTTTTTATAAATTATGAATCAATGACACAAAACGAATCTAATAAAAATTGTCTCATCAAAAACGGAGTTCAAAAACGTAAATACGTAATCCTAAGGTTTCCGGTTTAGTCGTAAAGGACGTTAAATTATAATAGTAAATCCTAATTCTCGTAAATTTCTGAGTTTATGAACCAACACAAATTTAAAATCTCAAAATAATATTCATGGATAAATTTATTTCCTGAAATGTCAGACTGTCACCAAAACGGTGTATGTAAACGTAAGCACGTAATGTAGAATCCTCCGGTTTAGACGTAGTCGATGCTACTTCAAGACGTAAATCCAAATTTCTTCCCAAAAATAAGTGAGTTCATAATATAACATTTAAAATAATGTTTTTAAATAACACTTGAGAATAAAATATCAACCATAAATTGACGGATTGTCACAAAATCCATTTTGCTCCCCCTTAACATATGCCACGATATTCAAAAACATTTCTCACATGTCGGGATGAGCTATCATGTTAAGTCAAACCATTTTTGAATAATCATGTCCCATACTAAATCACATTTTCTCCCCATATTAAAAATATTAACCCAACCGATATTTTTTATATCAGTTGATTTAATGAAGTTTTAACAAAGTGTTGGGAAGAAAAATGCAAGTCCGTTTTATCTTCATGATACCAAATGTTGAGATATGATACCAATTGGTAACATGATCACATATACACCATATAAGAATGAAATAAGGTTGGACCTGATTGATGAGAACATCGTATGATAATATTAAATGGTTCTTGTCGGCAAATGTTGGTCGCCTCGTCACATTTGAAGTCATCTCTTGACACCACATGTACGATTGGTATTGTTGTCTTGACACCAATTTGTGAACTTGGCGCTTTCGGCATCGAAGATTCTGAATGCTTGACAATTGCTCCCCCTCTATTGTTGACCCGTGTTCTATTGTCGTTTGAGTAGTCGCATCGTCGAGTATGTAGATACCAATTGTAGAGTGCTATGGTTGTAGAGATGATAGCTTCATAAAAACAAGAGTTCTCTTGTTTTAACAAATAAATGCACTGATGCCTACATATATCCGTGTTAGATTGTGTTATAACGTAAACACGATCCCTTACATGGTTATAAAGTAAACCATGCCCGAGAAAATTAATTCCTGTTGTGAGCCAAAGTTTTCGTAAGAAATACTTGACTTTAATGTGAGAACCGGGTTGCAGTCAGAAATAACTACAAGCCATGTAGGCATGTATTATGAAATATTTACAACTTTTGTACGGACTCTATTTATGGCGCCGTGTCGATATTAATCAACATTCTAAGGCCGTAAATATTATCATACCAAAAGACATGCCTTTGGAAAATAAAGTAAATTTTTTTTGGATTTTATGAAAAATTTCAATTTTTAGGGTTTTTATATGGTTTTATATTTTTGTATTTTTGATGTACTGTTTTTGCTACCCTTTAGGAAAAGAGCAACAAAAGTGGCAAGTATTAAGTGTCGGTTTAGGAAAACCAAGCACTAATGACCAATTAAGTTCGTTCTCAAGGAGGCTAGTGTGTTATGTTTGTAATGATATGGATTAATTTGTGATTATATTTGAGAAAGAAAAATAGAAAAGGGATTAGAAGAGAATGACGGTTAGGAAGACGGATTAAACTAAGTCTAAAAAGGCTTACACGTAAAGTCGTAAAAACCACCAAAATTAAAATTTTAACCTAAAAATTTCTAAAAATTACCAAAAATCCCTAATGATATTCAAAGAGTTTACAAAAAATCAAAACTTGCAAAAACCTTTTAATTAATTAGATAATGACTTTTTAATGCTAATTAAAGCCCTAAAAATCAAAATTAATATTGAAAAGCCCTAAACAAGATTTTAAAGTTTGTAAACCTCTAAAATACTCTAATTAAGCTAAAAACTATTTTTCAAAATTTTAAAACCAATTAAAACTATTTTTAAACAATTAAAAACTCATAAAATCAATTAAATCTTAAATTAATTATAAAAAACAATTAAAAGACCAAAAAAATATTTGGAAAGTTGCAAAAATCCTAATTAAGTGTTTAGAACCTAGGAAAAATATAAAAACCTGGAAAATCAGACTTTTAATTTTTAATAATAAAATAATATTAAAATAATATTAAAAATCCAAAAATTATAAAAAATTCTAAAAACTTGCAAACTAGCTTAATTTAACCTAAATAACTCAGAAATGAAAGTGAAATTACCTAAATACCCCTATTGGGCCAAGAAAATGGGCCAAACCCAAAACAAACCCTTATTGGGCTTAATTAAGGCCCAATAAGAAAAAAGTGTTCAAAATAAGCCCAAAAAGCACAGGTTGACTCAAAATTTGATTTTAAACAACTTTTTCCAAAGGCCCAAAAGCTGAAAATGTGAAATAAGCTAACTTATAATAACCAGCTTATTCTTAATGGGCTTTTAAGCCCATTAAGCCATAAGCTGATGCCATAAGCTAAAATTTAACACACAAGCTTCTTTTGACCTAACAAAGACTTCTGCAAAAAGAAATTTCAAATAAGCCCACTTAATAAGCCAGAAACAGTTCACAAAGTTATTCACAAAAGGACAAAATAGTCGTTTTTATGATCTAGACCACCTCAGAAGCTGATTCAAGTTGCAAAATGTTTCTTATGACAAAACTAAGCTTAATAATCAAAAACCTAGTCAATAAGCACACTCAATAAGCTGGAAAATCAAATAAGCACTTATGTTAAAAGTCAAATAAGTTGGTTTTCTAGTAAAAAGTCAAAGTCAAAGTCCAATAAGCTCCAGTCTACTTAAATGGGTCAAATAATGAAGATCTATCACAAAAAATAAGTTGTTGCAAGTCAGAATAAGCTAGAATAGCTTATTGATAAGCTGATGACAAAATTGCACTAGCATGGGCTAGTTTTGGATGTTGAGCAGTGGAAACTTTTTCCACTGCTTGACTATTTTGACTTTTTGTCTTTAGTGACTTTTTTGGAGATTCAGATTTCACAAAGGCACCCAAATGTTCTTTGGATCAAAAGGAGTCAATCACAATCAAAATAACACAATCACTAACACCCAATTGATACAATTTAATCAATTAATCATCAGACATGATACAGACATGAACAATAAGCAGTTAAGCACTTATGAGCAGTTTTAGCACAAATCAGCCAGCCAAATTTAACCAAATGCACACACAAGCTATAATAAACTCCAATAAGCAAGTCTAAACAGGTTTCATGCACTGGTTCAAAGAATTAAGAAAGATTCAAGCAATGAAAGTTACTGATGAACACTAACACATGCAGTTTTTTCTTTTGCTGATGTATTTGACACACAAGCCAATTTCAACACTTCAAATCTTTCAAACAGGTTATATTGATGATGTTTTAACAGCTTTTATCCCTAAACATGCATAAACTCTAGGTTTTCCAAAAATTTTAGGTCAAAAATCAGTCAACTCAACAAGATATAGCAATTTGTTTGATTCAAGGTTTCAAACTCAGAAACTTGCAGCAAAACACTCTCAAACAAAGGTATAGCAGATACAAAGCATAAACAACACAAACTAACAACACAATAACAAGATGCAAGCACAAACCAGTAGACCCAAACACCCCTTAAACTTTTCCAAATCAAAATTTTCAAAAGCAAAGTGAGATTTCAGGCCAACCAAGCATCAATTAACACTAAAACAAGTATGGTAAACAGATTCAAGCAAGAACAAGCCACAAAATTCACAAGAACACAAGTTTCATACAAATATCACCAAAAATCACAATTTAGGCAGATTTTGAGATTAAGTATGCAAACCTCATGGATGTACATCCACACCCACGAATTTTGAGCTTATGTGCTAGCAAGAACAAGCACAAGCTTCCACAATAAGCCTGCTAAGATTGAACAAGGGTTAAGCACAATATCATAAAAATCAAAAACTTTGGAAAACTTGATTGATGCAAACTTGTTATCCCACACTTGATTATCCCTAAGTTATAAGCCTCACCACACCTTAACCAACTCAGTTAGGATGCTATGATCAACCCTATAGCCCAAGAATTCCAAGATTGGAACAAGACTTAGCAAAATATCAAGAAAATGAGGAAATATGCAAACTTTTGCACACTCCTCTTTTGAAAACAGGTTTTAAACTTCAAGAACTAACAAGCATATAACAAATGAAAGCAGTAAATAAGATTGGCCAATGACTTTTCTTCAAGATTTCAAACTCAATTTCATTAACTTTGAAAATGGGATTTACAGAAACTTGAACAAGGAAAAATCAAAAGCAAAGTCTAAATGTTGGAACCCTAAGCCTTTATATAGGCATACAATCAGCTACTAGAAAGCATAAAAACGTTGCCCTAATGTTGATGAAGTCCCCAAAATGCCTCTTTGCCTTGTTTGAACTTGGACAATCATGTGACTGCATTTTGGTTTGTAGCATGAGTTGACATGTGAAAGTGTGATCAAAGGGTGTAGATGAAGCTTAGAAAGTAAGCCAAAATATGGGACGTTGGATTGCTGGCACTGTTTTGGCATCTTCCTCATGTGTGTAGCAGGGGAGGTCCATGTGGGGCATCTCAAAGGTGTAGCATGTGTTTTGGGTGTTGGGTTATGATTAAGGGATGCTTAATCATGGTTCTGGATAATATTAGGGTTTAATTACAACATAATTAAGAATGCCTAATTATGTTCTTAAGGTGAATAGTGCCAGGTTTAATCCATTTTTGGTTTGGATTATGTTTAAATATGTGTTAATGGCGCCAAGATTAAATTAATCTTAAACCTGGTGAGTGGGATTGTGAGGTGGAGGAAGGTGAGTTGTGATTGGCTGGATGGAGATAGTGGGGCACGTGGCAAGAGCTGGTTGGTCTAGGTAAGTTTTATGTCTGGCCTCTTTTAGTCCCTTGATTCTTTTCTTCTTGTCACTTGCAATTTAAACAGCCAAAAACGTATTCCCTTTGTATTTCAAGTTTTCATTTTCACACTTTTGCCCCAAATACTTTTCCAAAGTATTTTCAGGGGTATTTCTTGCCATTTTTGAATTCTTCAAGGGCTGATTTGGTATTTTCTTCAATGATAATGGTCTAGACTTGTATAATTTACATTTTGGAGGACTGAAATTGCCAAGTCTTGATGATTGAGGGACCATTTTTGCCAAATGTTGAAAGTTGAGGGTCCTTTGTGTAATTTTGGAATTTTCAAAGGACCAAACTTGTCATTTCTTGTACTTTGAAGGACTTCATGATGTATTTGACTTTGTGGATGATATTGGTTGACAATTTAGCTTTGTTGAGGGGCTAAACTTGCCAAATCTTCAAAGTGGAGGGCCCTTTTTGTAATTTTGACAAACTTTAGGGACCAAACTTGTAATTATGAGGATACAAGGGTATAAAGTGTCAATTCTTCATAATTGGAGGACCCTTCTTCATAATTCTTCAAATCTTCAAGGGTTGATCTTTGGAAAGTCTTCATTAGGGCTTGGTTCATTGTGCGGCTTCGTTTCCCGTGTTCGTTTTTGCATAATTCTTGTGATCTTTTGTCATTTTCTCAATATCCGTACCTAAAATACACAAGCAACAAACACAAGCATATATTTGGGTATTTTGATGATATTTAATGCATTTTAAGCCCTATTTGGAAGATGAGACTATGTATAAAAGCAGTCTCATCACTCCCCCATACTAAACCATTGCCGTGCCCTCACGCAATGCTAAAATAAAGTATCAAAGCATCTCCAAAATTTATTTTATTCACTTTATTGAACAATAAACTAGCTATACTACTACTATTGCTACTACTACTTGCGTTTTAGACATAATGTATGATTTTCATCGCAAAATGGGACGTTTAGGTTCATAGAATAAGAACACGTGAATGCTTCGTTAGAAATAATTTCATCGTCCTCGATTTTCACCCTAATTCCATGCTAAGCGTGCAACGAGATCATTGTCATTATAAGTTAGTAATGCTAACACTACTCATATGCCCTAATCACGTACTTATCCTCCCATTATTCCTAAGTTGTATCTCTTATATTTTATTGTGTCTTGAATGTTTCACGAGGATACATTGTTTGACTTATGCGATAATAGAGATTTAGGTCTAAAAATAGAGTCCTAACGGTGTAACTAAGACCATCAAATCAATAACCCCTCCTAATAGACAACGATGTTAAAAAATTAAGTTGACAAGAAGAATCGATAAACACGGTTTTATGACGGTTTTGAACATGAGACTTATTACCAAGACTTTTATACGCCCCCTAACGGAAGGGCCTTATTATCTTTGGTTTACCTCCATCTTTTATTCAACTTCGCCATGAAGCTTTTATTATGACTTTGGTCTTGCCTTGCCTTTTATTATCCGCCTCATCGGTGGTTTTATTAGCCAAAGACGTATATCCTCACGCTAAAGCGAATTTTAGATCTTTAAAGCTTCGAAGATTAAGGCTTGATTCACTTTCAATTTTGCATAGATTTTTCGGCCTTGTGGGGCTTCAAATTGTTTGCTAGATTTAGGTGAGCACTTGAAATCTTATTATTGGGTGAAGCTTTTGATTATTGGGGTGCCAATACTTCAAAACCGTGACGCTGACGATATCTTAATGTCTTCCCAATTTAATTACACGGAAGCTACTAGAAAAGACTAGAAACCCAACAATCCTAACTAAACCGCTAAGTCAATATTTATTAAGCAAAAAATATTTACATGCGAAGGGAGAATAAGCAAACAACGAGAACACATGAGTTTTTGAAAGAATACGAGTACTCTACGTTTAGCATAGTAACTTCTAATTAACTCTATCATTTCTCGTCCTCATTTAAGAGACTTAGCCTAATGTGTAGTTAAGGAATCAAAGCTAAGTGCTCAACACGCACGGTCGAGTCAAAAATTACTCTTATTCTCGCCATTGGAAAACCTACATTCGTGTCTTCAAACACTTATAAAACATGAGAAAAATTTAAAATTTGGCCATTTTTAGCCTTATTTTGCAACAAAATGATAAACAAAAAGATAAACTTTGGAAGGCGTGAAGGTTTGGCAAGGCAAGTATCTATTCACCCCCCATACTAAAGTTAAACATTATCCTCAATGTTTCGAGTCTAGGGGTGCAAACACCCCCATACTAGAGACGTAGTCGAATGCCTAATCTAGCATGGAAAGGGTATAACCAATAAATTAATAGCCGTTTATGAAGTGTTCTAAAAACCTAAGGTTAGAACATCAAAAGGATATATCATTTGGATATTGAGAAATGTCTTCAAAGCAAACGATCGAGTGCTCACGTAAAAAGAACACGAGAGGCTCCAATCGTGAAGATCATGATCATCTAAAGTTCACAATTCATAAACAACCACGGAACAAAGGTTGGAAGGGCACAAATCCCCACACGTTAACTACATTAGAAAGCGAGAATATGTACATAGGATAAGCATGGGACTCCCCCACGAGGCTCCTCATTTTTTATTACCGAGTCATGAGCTCGACTCGATCCCCTCAATACTAATTATCATTGGGGAAGGTAACTTGGTCGAGGTAGTTCAAGGATGGAACTTCCCCGCCAAAGTAGTGCTTCAACCTATGTCCATTCACCTTGAAGTTAGGACCATCATCTTGAGCTAGCTCGATGGTCCCATACGGAAACACTTGAGTCACGGTGAATGGACCGGACCAACGGGATTTCAACTTACCGGAAAAGATTTTCAATCTTGAATTAAAAAGCAAAACTTGATCCCCAATGTTAAAAACCCGGTTTTTAATTTTAGAATCATGCAACTTTTTAGTTTTCTCTTTATAAATCAATGAATTTTCATAAGCAATGTCTCTCAATTCATCCAATTCATTTAATTGCATTTTCCGGTGTTTTCCCTCGGTCTCCATATCATCATTACAATGCTTTAGGGCCCAATAAGCCTTGTCTTCTAATTCGATAGGCAAATGACATTTCTTTCCATACACAAGCTTATAGGGAGTGCACCCAATGGGTTTCTTATGAGCGGTCCTAAAGGCCCATAAAGCATCGTCCAACTTATCCGACCAAGTTTGTCGAATTTCTCCAACGGATCTCTCCAAGATCCTCTTTAAAGCTCGGTTTGAAACATCGACTTGCCCACTCATTTGTGGGTGATAAGCCATAGAAAGCCGATGTGTAACCCCATATTTCCTTAGAACCCTTTCAAATTGGTCGTTACAAAAATGGGTTCCACGATCGCTTATGATAGCACGAGGGGTTCCAAACCGAGAAAACAATTGCTTCAAAAACTTGACTACCACACGAGCATCATTGGTGGGCAAGGCCTTGGCCTCCACCCACTTAGAAAGGTAGTCAACCGCAACAAGGATGTACTTATTACCACGAGATGATGGGAACGACCCCATAAAGTCTATGCCCCAAACGTCAAAGATCTCACACACTTGGATGATATTTTGTGGCATTTCATCTTTTTGTGAGCTTTTCCTTGTCGTTGGCATGCATCACACGACTTCACAAGATCTTGTGCATCTCGGTAAATAGTAGGCCAAAAGAAGCCGGCATCAAACACCTTTTTAGCCGTGAGATTAGCACCGTGGTGACCACCTGTGGGTCCCTCATGGCAAGCTCTAAGGATGTTAGAAGCTTCGGTGCCAAATACACAACGGCACATGATTTGATCCGCACAAGTTCGAAACAAGTAAGGGTCGTTCCAAAAGTAGAACTTGACGTCACGAAAGAATTTTCGTTTTTCTTGAGTCGTCATACCCTTAACGATGAAGTTACCCGCATGGTAATTTGCAAAATCCGCAAACCATGGGGTGGAAGAATCAAGCTTAGAATTCACTACACCAAGTGTCTCGAGCGGAAATGTTTCGGTGATTTCCTTAGGCTCGTAAATACTTTGGTGAGGATCTTCCAAACGAGAAAGATGATCGGCCGCTAGATTCTCGGCTCCTTTTTTGTCAACGATTTTGTGATCAAATTCTTGAAGGAGGAGAATCAAACGAAGTAATCTCGGCTTAGCATCTTGCTTTGCCATGAGATACTTAATAGCCGAATGGTCCGTATACACTATGCATTTTGTCAAGACGAGGTAAGGTCGGAACTTCTCAAATGCATACACCACGGCAAGGAACTCCTTTTCCGTTGTAGTATACTTTAGTTGAGCCTCGGTCATCGTCTTGCTAGCATAGTGAATAGGCAAGAAGTGCTTATCATGACGTTGCCCCAAAACGGCCCTAATAGCGTAATCACTAGCATCACACATAAGCTCAAAGGGGAGGTTCCAATTGGGAGCAACAAGAATGGGAGCTTCGGTAAGTTTCCTCTTAAGGATTTCAAAGGCTCGTACACCATCTTCGTCAAAGACAAAACGTGCCTCTTTATCAAGAAGATGTGTAATGGGTCGAGAAATCTTTGAAAAGTCCTTGATGAATCGACGACAAAAGCCCGCGTGGCCTAGGAAACTCCTAACTCCCTTGACGGTTTTGGGATGAGGTAATTTGGCGATGACGTCTACCTTAGCTTGATCTACCTCAATCCCCGCTTTTGAGACCTTGTGCCCTAAGACGATTCCACTCTTAACCATAAAATGACATTTTTCCCAATTGAGCACAAGGTTGGTTTCCTCACAACGTTTCAACATTCTTTCTAGATTCGACAAACACGAAGTGAACGAATTACCAAACACGGAAAAGTCATCCATGAAGACTTCCATCGTCTTCTCGATCATATCATGAAAAATAGCCATCATGCACCTTTGAAAGGTTCCCGGTGCATTACAAAGTCCGAATGGCATTCTACGATAGGCAAACGTTCCATATGGACACATAAACGTAGTTTTTTCTTGATCACGAGGGTCGATGGGAATTTGGAAGTAACCGGAAAAACATCTAAAAAGCAATAGAAATCGTTTCCCGCAAGACGCTCCAACATTTGGTCCATGAAGGGCAAGGGAAAATGGTCTTTTCGAGTGGCTTCATTCAACTTTCGCTAGTCAATGCACACTCTCCATCCGGTCACGAGTCTAGTGGGAATCAACTCGTTGGCATCGTTTGGCACAACGGTCATCCCTCCCTTTTTAGGGACACAATGAATAGGACTCACCCAAGGGCTATCGGAAATAGGGTAAATCATTCCCGCGTCAAGGAGTTTAAGGACCTCCTTTTTGATGACGTCGTGAATTTTGGGGTTCACCCTCCTTTGACTTTGGATTGTGGGCTTGAAATCCTCCTCCATTAAGATTTTGTGGGTACAAAATTTGGGATCGATTCCCTTAATGTCGGATAACTTCCACGCAATCGCCCTTTTGTGATCCTTTAGAACATCGACAAGTGCGGTTTTTTCATCATTCGAAAGTTCCTTCGCAATAATAACCGGCAACTTGTTGTCCTCCTCCAAATAGACATATTCGAGGTGAGGAGGTAAATCTTTCAACTCGAGGATAGGTGGTTACTCAAGTGAAGATTTGGGCTCGATACTCATAACCTCCTCGGGTGGAGGAAATGGGAAATCGTTAAGAAAATCCTTGATAATCGAGAAGTCCTCATCGTTGTCGAGGTCTTCGTCACAAGTACGTGGAACATTGCATTCTTCCAACGTAAAACCACCACCTTCAAAAGGAGTGAAGGTTGGTGTCGAATTATCAAGAATTGGATCCAACATAGTGGGATTGCCACTAGTTTCTTCATCACCAAAACCTAGAACTTCTTGTGAAAATTCCTCGCAAACCACGTCAATCATATCAACGAGGTTTATGGTTGCAACGGAATAAACATGAGAAATTTGAGAGTTTTGAGTTGCGTTTATAACAAGTTCCTCGTCGTTGAAACGTAAGGTGATCTTTCTAGCATGCACATCGATCAAAGCCATAGACGTATCTAAAAACGAACGACCTAAAATGAGAGGAACTTGAGGATCCGTGGGGATATCAACAACGATAAAGTCTACGGGATAGTAGAACTTCCCCACTTTCACAAAAACGTCTTCCGCCAAACCACATGCGGGAATTGTGGAATGGTCGGCCAACTCGATAGACATTAGTGAAGGAGTAAGATTAGGAAGATTGAGCGACTTGAAGATTGCAAGTGGCATCAAGTTAATGCTAGCACCAAGATCGGTCAAGGCATAGCATTCTTCCATGTCTTGGATTGCACAAAGGATCAAAAATTTACCGGGATCACCGACTTTTTGAGGTATGCGATTAAGATAAACCGACAAACAACTAGACAATTGGTTCAATTTATCCTTGTTGTTCAACATACTCTTAAAGTTAGCGGCAAATCGAGGCATCATGACCAAAGCATCAGCGAAACTCACATTAAGGTGCAAATCATGAAACATTTTCATAAAAAGCTCAAATTGGTAATTGTCGCGCTCTTGACGTTTCTCCTTCCTAAGTCTCGATGGATAGGGCAAAGGTGGTGTGGGTTAAGGCATAGTAGGCATAGCCTTTGGAATCTCGGGTTCCAATGATGGTAATGGGTCGACCGTAGGTGTGGCATGAGCGGTACTTCGTGGGATTGGGACATGCTCCTTTTGGACCACCACCTCGGGTTCTTCCTCAATTGCTTCCTTCGTAGGAGCAATTGGTTGAGGAGTCGGCTCCTTAAGTGTCTTACCACTAAGTGTGGTAATCACTTTCATCTCACCCTTAGGGTTGGATATGGTGTTGCTAGGAAGACCACTTGACGACGGTTTACACATTATTGCCTCAAACATAGACGAGATTTTATCTTCAAAATTATATTGCCTCAATACGGCTTCGGTTTGCCTTTTCTCGGCTTTAATCATCTCTTGTTTAATCTCATGTTGCCCTTGTTCCATCTTTTGTTGGTTTTGTTGCAACCTAGTGACATTTCCTTCCATCTTGTTGGTGTGGATTTTAAGTTCATTAGCTAACTCATTTTTCAACTCTTTCTTCAAGTCGTTCTTAAACTCGGATCTTAGGCTAATGATTTCTCTTTGAATGTTGTTGATGTAGTGTTTTTGCAACCCTTTAGAAAAAGAGAGGCAAAGTAGTGGTAAGCGTTAAGTGTCGGTTTAGGAAAACCGAGCACTAATGACCAAATAAGTTCGTTTCCCAAGGAGGCAAGTGTGTTGTGTAATGGATTGACTAATGTTTGATTTTATTGTCAAGAAAAGAGAAAATAAGGAAGAAAGAAAAAGACGGTTACGAAAACGGATTAAACTAAGACGAAAACGTGAACACGTAAAACCGTAAAAACTACAAAAATTAAAATTTTATCCTAAAAATTCCTAAAAATTACTAAAAATCCACAATTATATTCTAAGAGTTTACAAAAAAATCCAAACTTGCTAAAACCTTTTAATTAATTAAATAATGACTTTTTAATGCTAATTAAAGCCCTAAAAATCACAATTAATTATTAAAAAGCCCTAAACAAGATTTTATAGTTTTAAACCTCAAAAATAACGTAATTAAGCTAAAAAGTATTTTTTAAAATTTTAAAACCTAATAAAACTATTTTTAAACACTTAAAAAACTATTAAAATCTATTAAAACTTAAATTAATTCTAGAAATTAAATGTAAAGCCCTAAAAAGATTTGGAAAGTTACAAAGTTCCTAATTATGTGTCTACAATCTAGGAAAAATGAAAAAAGTAGAAAAATCAAACTTTCAATTTTTAATAATAAAATAATAATAAAATATTCAAAAAAATTAAAAGTTTATAAAATAATTCTAAAAAATTACCAAAAATCCTAAATAATGTAACTAAAACAAAAATGCAATCAAAAGTTTCTAAAACCTATTTAATAATTTTATATTAAATTTTAAAGTTAGCTAAAAACCCTAAAATCAAATAAAATTAAAAATTAGACTTTTTGAAAACTTTTTTGGATGTAAACCTCAAAAATATAAATCAAAACCTAAAAACTATTTTTTTGGATTTTTAAAATGCTTTTTGCTATTTTTAAATTACTTTCTAAAATTTAAACTAAAAATAATCCTAAAAAATTAATTAAAAACGGGAAAAATAATATATTTAAACTGAAAAATCCTAAACCCTAACTAGAATACAAGAAAAATACTAAACAGCAAAAACCTAAAGAAAATAAGCTTAAAAGAGCTTATAAATAAGCTGTTAGCTAAATAAGCCCAAAATCAAACACTCCTTATATATTAAACGTTGCAAAGACTTAACAGTCAAAGACCCTAGGGCATGATGGTTAACGCGTTTGGTTGTGGGAGGAGTGGCGCAGGTTCGAGTCCTGGCCACGTCCTTTTTGAACTTTTTATTTTTTTTCTTTTTTTAAACTTTAAAACACAATCCAGTGACTTAACTTAACTAAAAACACAAATCCCAATCCAAATTATCAAAGATTAAAGCTGATTAAGCCAAAAACGTGCCCAGGTTAGAACTTGTAACTGATGAACAAAAGTGGTTTCTTCACTTGTGCAGTTAAGGATCAAGAGGGCTTGATCTTGGTTTTGTGGTGTTGATTGATGGACAATAGGCAGCCCTACACTCAGTTGGAGTGTAGGGAGTCAATGATGCACAAAATCAAACAGGTCTAAGCACAAATTAAGCACAAAAAGTCACCAAGCAATGTTTCTGATAAAGGCTTATGTTGCTGATGAACAAATGTCACAAATAACTTGCACACAAACGAATTTTAAACACCAAGATCTTGCATACAATCACACCAAATGGCATACAAGCAATATCAAACCTTAGAAATCACTTATACCTAACAATGATCAAAAGATGAGGTACCAATTCTTTCAAGATCAGTCAATCAAAGCATTTTCTGATTTAGGCTATATTTTCAATATTTTTAGCATGCAACTAGTTCAAAAACCTACTAAACTGAAATCTAACCAGCATACAACCTATAGAGTGTATCTAAGCAGGTTTTAACCCACAAACTTTCACCAATCTTACTTAAAAAACTAAATCCAAACACCCCTTAATAACTGAACATGAAATTTTAACAAAGCAAATCAATTCAAATTAACTCTAAACTGATTTTAAACAGTCCTAACATGCATATTATACCCTAATAACTCAAATCAAACCACAAGAACACACATAAACAACTTTGCACAAAAAATCATACAAATCACATAAAAACTGAAAATTGAAATAGGAACAAGGAACTACCTTGTTGAGCCTACATCCAGGCCCAACCAAGGCTGCTTAGCCTTCTCCAATAGGCCCGGGCCTATGCTGATCCTTGATCAAAACTCAAGCTTCAATACCTGCTAAGAGAAAATGAAAACACAAGCAAAATACACTTTCTGATTTTTTGAAAACTTCTCAAACCTTTTCAAAAACTTTGAACCAATGAATCTTGAAACTTTGAAACGTTTTAAAATAAGATCAAACTCAGAAATCCAAATTTCCAAGTCCACTTTCACTTCCTTGAAAGCTTTGGATTTCTGAAATTTTGACCAAATAAAAACCTTTTGAAACCTTAAACACACAAGGTGCTTACAAATATGATATGGAACTCAGATTAATTACTCAACAAACATTTACCAACTTTTAAAAAACTTATAAAAGGAATTACAATTTTAAACAAACACCAACTTTATAAATACTTCAAAAAGGGATTACAAAATTTGGAGTAAAATCTGGAACAAACAAAATACAACCCACATACGGGTGTATTTATACTAGTCTATAGAAAGTACTAGAATGCTAAAACCCTAGTTACTGAAATCTCTAAAAAGCCCTTGGTCTTCAATCTTCAAATTGGTCAATATGGCATCTTGTGAAGGATGTTGATGTGCCAGTTGTGTAGGAGTAATCTGAATCGTTGGACAACACTTTGGGACCAAGAAATCAAATCCAGCCGTTCCTTTTGTCGGGTTTAGGGTTTTGGTGTGAAAATGATGGGCAGGGGAGGGTCCTACCCTCACATGGGGTTGTCTAGGGTCATGTTTTGAGTGTGGGTTTTGGTGAGGGTGAGTTAAATTAATGATCGGGAGATTATGGGTTAAAACCCCTTTGATTTGAGGTGAATTGATGCTGGGAATTAACTAGGGTTTATCTGGGATTAAGGGTGGGATTAATCCGTTTTGGGAAAGAAAATATTTTTAAAATGTGTTATGGTGGGAAAATTGTGGGGTTTGACTAAGTTGACTGAGTTTATTTAATAACTCAGCTAGTGGAATCTGACGTGGGTGGAGTGAGTGAAGTGGAGGTTTGTGATTGGTGGTGGTGGGTGATGTGTTAAAATGATTGGCTGAGATAAGTTCCAACGTCTGGCAGTTTAAGTCCCCCAAGTTTCTTGTGTCTTTCACTTTGTATTAAAAAGCTGTCCACGCCTAAATAACACTTATCAACTTTTGCTCACTTGTCATTTTTGGCACTAAATGTTTCAAAACTTTTCCAAGGGCTTCAAATGCAATTCTTGGATTTTTCAAGGACTAAACTTGTAATATCTTCAAACTTTAGGGACCCTATTCATAATTATGAATATTTGAGGGGTATAAAGTGTTAATCTTCAAAAGTTAAGGGACTAAAGTTGCCAATCTTCAATTCTTCAAGGTCCATTTTGGAAATTCCAGATTTGGGTCCGGTTCATTGTGCGGTTTCGTTTCCCGTGTTCGTTTTTGAATGATTCTTGTGATCTTTTGCCATTTCCTCAATATCCGTACCTAAAAATACACAAGTAACAAACACGAGCATATATTTGGCAGTTTTAATGATATTTTATGCATTTTTAAGCCCGATTTGGACGATGAGACCATGTATAAAAGCAGTCTCATCACTTGTCAAACCTAGCATCATTCCCACTAGCATATTCAACAAACTCACTTGGAAGATCTTTCAATGTTTTCAAACTTTTGTTGTTATTTTGAAAATCATTTTTGTTTGAAACTTGATTATTAGCCCCTTGATTCCCATAGTTTCCCTTGTTGTAATTGTTTTTGAAACCAACTTGATTGTTGCGATAATTGTTGTTAGCATTTTGATTTGAACCAAAACCCGATGGAGTCATTTGATTAGAGCGGGAAACTTGACCGTTTTGGTTGTAATTTCCCGTGGCCGCAAAGGCACTCGAAGTGTTACCACCGTTGGTAATGCACTCGGAGAAATCATGACCTCCACCACAATACATGCAAGAAACCTCAACCGCTTTAGCCGTAGCGGGAGCACTTGGTTCACCAACTTTAAACTCAATCAAAAGTCCTTTCAACTTATCAAAAATCTTGTTTTCCAAGTTCGCCTCAATTTGGCAAGCATCGATGGTAGTAGACAAAGAAGGTGAAGCCGAAGACGAAGCCTTACGAACACTAGATGTGCTACGAGGACTATACACCTTAGATCTATTTTCAATTATCACCAAAGCTTCCTCAACCATTTTACACAAAAAATTACCACCCGCGGCGGCATTCAAATAATCCCTTTCATGATCATTAAGTCCATTGTAAAACGTGTCAATTTGATGCAAATCGGAAAAACCGTGATGAGGACATTCATGTAACATTTCCTTAAACCTATTCCAAGCCATTGAAAAACTTTCATTAAATTCTTGTGAAAACTTTGAAATCTCGTTTTTCAAGTGCGTAGTCTTAGAGGGCGGAAAAAATTGGTTCACAAACTTAGACACGAGATCCTTCCACGTCAATATAGAATTGGGTGGCTCTTTCTCTAACCAAATTTTTGCGGGCCCCGCTAAGGAATACGGAAAAAGCATCATCTTAATCGAGTCGTTAGAGACATCCTTAAACTTGCAAGTAGCGGTAAGACGATTGAATTGGCGGATATGGTTGTGTGGATTGTCCTTCTCATCACCACGGAATTTGTTGTTTTGTATCATCGACAACAAACCCGTTTTCACCTCAAAGTTCTCCGCAAGGATAGCGGGAATCACAATAGCCTCTCCATAACCCTCGGTGGGTGCTTGAAGTAACTCCATCATAGTTTGATTCGCCATGGTTGGTGCTTCTCTTACAATGGGTTCGTCAATAGGAGACTCCTCACTAGAATTGTTGGGAGTGGGAGTTTTGCTCTTTCGTTTACGTGCACGTCTTGCTTGATTACGAGTTAGCATAAACGTCACGTACAACGAGGGGACGAGCAAAGAAGATTCTTTTTGGTGTTTTGTATTTTTCAATTTTTTTTTGTGGTTTTTGATTGTATTAACCTTTTTGGAATTTGGTGAAATGTATTAAGTAGACACAAATCTACAAATCTCCTCCTTAATCAAATCTCTTGATTAAATAAGCCTCAAGGAATGAAAACGATCACGTGAAGTGAACGCCTTCGATGACTTTAGAACGTTGGTGGAACACCAAATCGTTCAAGAGGGTTTAATCAATAGAAACCAAGAAAATATATATGATACTTAGTAATACTTTGGGCGGCAAAACCCTCGATTAGCTCTCACAATCAAACACTCACAAGCAAGCGGGGAAACGAGGCGGCGTGAAGCACTTAAGAGCCTTTTTCCTTAGGATATATTTTATAATATCCGCCTTATACCCACCTTATAGTTTGTATTTTCAAGATTAAGCTTCACGAAAGTATTTATCTATTTTTGCCTTTTTCTTTGGTTTGAGATTCGAATACAATGATTGGGTAATGACCTCCCAAGTCAAGGTTGTGATTTCTCACGTATTTGGTGTACTTGTGAATTTATTGTTCTACGTATACAATATAGTAATAATATTCACACAAAAACCGAAAACCGATAATACGTATTAGTAGAGTGCTACTAATACAAATACTAATTATGGTTAGTATAAAAACAACAATGCCAAATCAAAACACAACACGCCTCCCCGGCAGCGGCGCCAAAATGATGTACTGTTTTTGCTACCCTTTAGGAAAAGAGCAACAAAAGTGGCAAGTATTAAGTGTCGGTTTAGGAAAACCAAGCACTAATGACCAATTAAGTTCGTTCTCAAGGAGGCTAGTGTGTTATGTGTGTAATGATATGGATTAATTTGTGATTATATTTGAGAAAGAAAAATAGAAAAGGGATTAGAAGAGAATGACGGTTAGGAAGACGGATTAAACTAAGTCTAAAAAGGCTTACACGTAAAGTCGTAAAAACCACCAAAATTAAAATTTTAACCTAAAAATTTCTAAAAATTACCAAAAATCCCTAATGATATTCTAAGAGTTTACAAAAAATCAAAACTTGCAAAAACCTTTTAATTAATTAGATAATGACTTTTTAATGCTAATTAAAGCCCTAAAAATCAAAATTAATTATTAAAAAGCCCTAAACAAGATTTTAAAGTTTGTAAACCTAAAAAATACTCTAATTAAGCTAAAAA
This sequence comes from Glebionis coronaria, assembly GCA_025667525.1. Lineage (NCBI taxonomy): Eukaryota > Viridiplantae > Streptophyta > Magnoliopsida > Asterales > Asteraceae > Glebionis > Glebionis coronaria. The sequence continues at coordinate 481,732,906 of CM046882.1, read as the reverse complement.
CTATTTTTCAAAATTTTAAAACCAATTAAAACTATTTTTAAACAATTAAAAACTCCTAAAATCAATTAAATCTTAAATTAATTATAAAAAACAATTAAAAGACCTAAAAAATATTTGGAAAGTTGCAAAAATCCTAATTAAGTGTTTAGAACCTAGGAAAAATATAAAAACCTGGAAAATCAGACTTTTAGTTTTTAATAATAAAATAATATTAAAATAATATTAAAAATCCAAAAATTATAAAAAATTCTAAAAACTTGCAAACTAGCTTAATTTAACCTAAATAACTTAGAAATGAAAGTAAAATTACCTAAATACCCCTATTGGGCCTAGAAAATGGGCCAAACCCAAAACAGACCCTTATTGGGCTTAATTAAGGCCCAATAAGAAAAGGTGTTCAAAATAAGCCCAAAAAGCACAAGTTGACTCAAAATTTGATTTTAAACAACTTTTTCCAAAGGCCCAAAAGCTGAAAATGTGAAATAAGCTAACTTATAATAAGCAGCTTATTCTTAATGGGCTTTTAAGCCCATTAAGCCATAAGCTAAAATTTAACACACAAGCTTCTTTTGACCTAACAAAGACTTCTGCAAAAAGAAATTTCAAATAAGCCCACTTAATAAGCCAGAAACAGTTCACAAACTTATTCACAAAACGACTAAATAGTCATTTTTATGATCTAGACCACCTCAGAAGCTGATTCAAGTTGCAAAATGTTTCTTATGACAAAACTAAGCTTAATAATCAAAAACCTAGTCAATAAGCACACTCAATAAGCTGGAAAATCAAATAAGCACTTATGTTAAAAGTCAAATAAGTTGGTTTTCTAGTAAAAAGTCAAAGTCGAAGTCCAATAAGCTCCAGTCTACTTAAATGGGTCAAATAATGAAGATCTATCACAAAAAATAAGTTGTTGCAAGTCAGAATAAGCTAGAATAGCTTATTGATAAGCTGATGACAAAATTGCACTAGCAGGGGCTAGTTTTGGATGTTGAGCAGTGGAAACTTTTTCCACTGCTTGACTATTTTGACTTTTTGTCTTTAGTGACTTTTTTGGAGATTCAGATTTCACAAAGGCACCCAAATGATCTTTGGATCAAAAGGAGTCAATCACAATCAAAATAACAAAATCACTAACACCCAATTGATACAGTTTAATCAATTAATCATCAGACATGATACAGACATGAACAATAAGCAATTAAGCACTTATGAGCAGTTTTAGCACAAATCAGCCAGCCAAATTCAACCAAATGCACACACAAGCTATAATAAACTCCAATAAGCAAGTCTAAACAGGTTTCATGCACTGGTTCAAAGAATTAAGCAAGATTCAAGCAATGAAAGTTACTGATGAACACTAACACATGCAGTTTTTTCTTTTGCTGATGTATTTGACACACAAGCCAATTTCAACACTTCAAATCTTTCAAACAGGTTATATTGATGATGTTTTAACAGCTTTTATCCCTAAACATGCATAAACTCTAGGTTTTCCAAAAATTTTAGGTCAAAAATCAGTCAACTCAACAAGATATAGCAATTTGTTTGATTCAAGGTTTCAAACTCAGAAACTTGCAGCAAAACACTCTCAAACAAAGGTATAGCAGATACAAAGCATAAACAACACAAACTAACAACACAATAACAAGATGCAAGAACAAACCAGTAGACCCAAACACCCCTTTAACTTTTCCAAATCAAAATTTTCAAAAGCAAAGTGAGATTTCAGGCCAACCAAGCATCAATTAACACTAAAACAAGTATGGTAAACATATTCAAGCAAGAACAAGCCACAAAATTCACAAGAACACAAGTTTCATACAAATATCACCAAAAATCACAATTTAGACAGATTTTGAGATTAAGTATGCAAACCTCATGGATGTACATCCACACCCACGAATTTTGAGCTTATGTGCTAGCAAGAACAAGCACAAGCTTCCACAATAAGCCTGCTAAGATTGAACAAGGGTTAAGCACAATATCATAAAAATCAGAAACTTTGGAAAACTTGATTGATGCAAACTTGTTACCCCACACTTGATTATCCCTAAGTTATAAGCCTCACCACACCTTAACCAACTCAGTTAGGATGCTATGATCAGCCCTATAGCCCAAGAATTCCAAGATTGGAACAAGACTTAGCAAAATATCAAGAAAATGAGGAAATATGCAAACTTTTGCACACTCCTCTTTTGAAAACAGGTTTTAAACTTCAAGAACTAACAAGCATATAACAAATGAAAGCAGTAAATAAGATTGGCCAATGACTTTTCTTCAAGATTTTAAACTCAATTTCATTAACTTTGAAAATAGGATTTACAGAAACTTGAACAAGGAAAAATCAAAAGCAAAGTCTAAATGTTGGAACCCTAAGCCTTTATATAGGCATACAATGAGCTATTAGAAAGCACAAAAACGTTGCCCTAATGTTGATGAAGTCCCCAAAATGCCCCTTTGCGTTGTTTGAACTTGGAGAATCATGTGACTGCATTTTGGTTTGTAGCATGAGTTGGCATGTGAAAGTGTGATCAAAGGGTGTAGATGAAGCTTAGAAAGTAAGCCAAAATATGGGACGTCGGATTGCTGGCACTGTTTAGGCATCTTCCTCATGTGTGTAGCAGGGGAGGTCCATGTGGGACATCTCAAAGGTGTAGCATGTGTTTTGGGTGTTGGGTTATGATTAAGGGATGCTTAATCATGATTCTGGATAATATTAGGGTTTAATTACAACACAATTAAGAATGCCTAATTATGTTCTTGAGGTGAATAGTGCCAGGTTTAATCCATTTTTGGTTTGGATTATGTTTAAATATGTGTTAATGGCGCCAAGATTAAATTAATCTTAAACCTGGTGAGTGGGATTGTGAGGTGGAGGAAGGGTGAGTTGTGATTGGCTGGATGGAGATAGTGGGGCACGTGGCAAGAGCTGGTTGGTCTAGGTAAGTTTTATGTCTGGCCCCTTTTAGTCCCTTGATTCTTTTCTTCTTGTCACTTGTAATTTAAACATCCAAAAACGTATTCCCTTTGTATTTCAAGTTTTCATTTTCACACTTTTGCCCCAAATACTTTTCCAAAGTATTTTCAGGGATATTTCTTGCCATTTTTGAATTCTTCAAGGGCTGATTTGGTATTTTCTTCAATGATAATGGTCTAGACTTGTATAATTGACATTTTGGAGGACTGAAATTGCCAAGTCTTGATGATTGAGGGACCATTTTTGCCAAATGTTGAAAGTTGAGGGTCCTTTGTGTAATTTTGGAATTTTCAAAGGACCAAACTTGTCATTTCTTGTACTTTGAAGGACTTCATGATGTATTTGACTTTGTGGATGATATTGGTTGACAATTTAGCTTTGTTGAGGGGCTAAATTTGCCAAATCTTCAAAGTGGAGGGCCCTTTTTGTAATTTTGACAAACTTTAGGGACCAAACTTGTAATTATGAGGATACAAGGGTATAATGTGTCAATTCTTCATAATTGGAGGACCCTTCTTCATAATTCTTCAAATCTTCAAGGGTTGATCTTGGGAAAGTCTTCATTAGGGCTTGGTTCATTGTGCGGCTTCGTTTTCCGTGTTCGTTTTTGCATAATTCTTGTGATCTTTTGTCATTTTCTCAATATACGTACCTAAAATACACAAGCAACAAACACAAGCATATATTTGGGTATTTTGATGATATTTAATGCATTTTAAGCCCTATTTGGAAGACTATGTATAAAAGCAGTCTCATCAATTTTGCTTTTGTGGATAAAAATATAAACAATATATAAGATGATCATCAAGGATACGGAGAATAGTTTATCACCATTATTCTTTCGCTTCATCTGTCAATTCCTTTAGAGTCTCGGGCGAGAATGTTCTCAAACCTAGCTTGTCGACCAAAAATTCCATTCGAGCGCGATCTAAATCTTTCTTGAAAATATCCGCCAATTGATACTCAAATCTGACAAAGTAAAGCTCGATCACTCCATTTTCCACTTGCTCCTTGATAAAGTGGTAGCGAATATCAATATGCTTCGACCGGGAGAAGTGAACATTGTTACAGCATAAGGCAATTGCACTTTTGTTGTCACAGTACATCGGAATTTTGTTGAAACCTAGACAATATTCGGTTATTTGCGATCTCATCCAAAGAATTTGAGCAAAGCAACCGGACATAGCTATGTATTCTGCTTCCGTACTTGAAATTGTTGCGCTTTTCTGCCTTTTAGATGCCCAACTGATTAGTCGATATCCTAGTAGTTGCAAAGTTCCACTCGTGCTATGCCTTGTATCCTGACAACCCGCGTGATCCTCATCTGCATATGCCATTAGTACGACCGAAGAGTCCTTCAAATACCAAAGTCCCCGATTAATGGTTCCTTTAAGATACCGAAAGATCTGTTTAACAGTAGATAAGTGTAACTCAGTAGGCCTAGTTTGATACCGAGCACACATACAAATAGCAAACTGAAGGTCGGGTCGACTAGCTGTGATATACAGAAGGGTACTGATTATTCCATGATAAAGTGTCAGATCAACGGCAATTCCCGCTTAGTTCGTTCTACCATTGGAGTATCCACGGGGTCGCAAGATTCCATCTTATATTTCTTAAGAGATTCAAGGGCATACTTGGATTGATTGATAAAGATGCCTCTGGGACTCTGAGAAATCTGAAGTCCTAAGAAGAATGATACCTTGTCCATCATTGACATCTTAAACTTGGAAGACATGAGTGTCCCAAACGCATCGGATAAGGTTTGGGTCGAGGCAAATATCATCAACATATATATGTACCATAATCATATCTTTACCTCTTTTTGAATGAACATCGTGGGATCCACCTTGCCTTTAGCGAAGCCTTACGTAATGAGGAATTGTAACAATAGATCATACCATGCACGTGGAGCTTGCTTCAACCCATAGAGAGCCTTCTTAAGCTTGTACACATGATTAGGATATTTAGAATTCACAAAACCATCCGGCTGTTGAACATACACCTCTTCCTTGATTTCACCATTAAGAAATGCCGTCTTCACATACATCTGATAAACGATCATATTCATGTGGGTTTCATAAGCAAGGAATAGTCTAATAGCTTCCAAACGGGCAACAGGTGCAAAGGATTCCATAAAGTCGATGCCCAATAATTGCTTGTATCCACGAGCTACTAGTCGAGCTTTGTTCTTCAATATTCCGCCTAACTCATCGAGTTTCACCTTGTAAACCCATTTCAAAGTGAGTAACTACACTTGATCCGGGCATGGGACAAGTTCCCATACTTCAAGACGTACAAATTCATTAAGTTCTTCTTGCATAGCTTCTATCCAACAAGATTAGGTGAATGCTTGTTGCCACGTCTTCGGTTCAACTTCACTGAGAAAAGTATCAAAATTACAAAACATTGCACTTTCTTGTAACTGACTTCGTGTGGATACCGGACGATTAGGGTCACAAATAATAGAATCTATAGGATGATCCTTTGTCCACTTGTTGTCATGTTCACGAATCCGTGGATTGGAGTAGACCGTAGTAGGAGCTTCCTCTGAGGTGGACGACCCGGCTTGATTAGAGTCGGGAATTGGTACACCAAAGAATGGAGGTTCACGCATTTGAGCGAATTCCAGATCGTGATCATCATCATCCTCTTCTTCATCAGTAGGTGTGACATGGGTGTTGATCCCAAACTTAGATCGATTTAGCTTGTGTAAACGAGATTAAATCAAGTTAAACACTTAGAGAAACTTTGTTGTATATGTAACAATTCAAGTATTATGCGGAATTAATACTTAAACAAGAACACACAAACAAGATAAACCAAACTTTCACTTTGATTGATAAATCGAACTTGCGTACAATGAAAGTGTAAAATGTATATTAAACTAAAACCTAAAGGCCTCCTTTTATAGATTTAGGAACCTTGAACAAGAGTCTATGTATCAGCTATTCTTGGTAAATATAAACATAAGAAAAACATTGTCGAACATATCTTTACTAGAAACATAAAACGTGTAGACTAAGTCTTCTATCAGTGCTTGACTTCTTCTTATCAACGCTTGACTTCTTCCTATCAACGCTTGTCCTGTCAACGCTTGATTTCTTCTTATCAACGTCTAAATTGCTCTTGTCAGCGTCCAAGTGTCTTGACTACATTTTATTCCCAACAATCCTCCCCTAAACTTGATATCTACTCTAGTAATCAAGTTTCTGTATAAAAACTAAGAACTAGGAGGATTCTTACAAATTGCATTATATTGGAAATAAATATATCTAATCAAATCTTTGGCCACGTCACTTGAGTAGTCAATTTCCAGCTGTGTTGTCATCATTTTCTCCAAAACTTTTTTGGACATAGGATACTCAGCATCCACAAGAAGATACTCAGAAAACTTTGTAGTACTTAAATGATACACACCAGCTGCTGAATATAGACGCCATTGAAGTCCACTGATATCATCATCAAGATCCTTCCAAACAGGGTCTTCTTCATCTGGTGCACACATTCTCTTGAATGTTGACCAGATCTTTATTCCATTTACTGAAGTAGGTGCTTGAGTCTCATACTTGGCCTGCATTAACCTCCAAAGATCTGCCAAGTCTTCCCTATCCAGGCTTGCAAACAAATACATATGAGTAGTAAAAGTATGTACCTCTTTCCCTTATCTGCCAATCATCCAGAACCCACTTGCATCTTCTTCATAGCTAACTATAGGGTTTTTGGAATCATGAGGTAATACTTCCACCATATGTGAAAATTCCAAGGATGATAGCTTAATGCTCCTTCTAATAATAGCTTCACTAGGATTCACTCTATCCATATTTCCTGGAAACTCAAGTGGAACTCCCTTCTTCTTAGGTCTTGTTGCAATTAAAGCCTATTGAATCTGCATCTCTTCTGCAAGCTCTTCCTTTCTTTCATCTGAAAGAAGTCTGATAGTGTTCATCTCTTGCACTCTTGCCCAAATAGGATAAGCTTTATACTCCAATTCATCAAAGGACAATCCCTACAACTTCTGAAAAGTCCAACCCCCTTGATGACATCTAAGCAACATATAATAAATCTCTCTTCTATCCCTTTTAGATTGTGAGAAAACTTTGTTGGCCTTATAGTTTAGGATTACTTGACAATCCCTTTGAATCCTGATAAGAATCTCCTATCCCCAAATCTGATCTGATAAAGACATCTCTGGATTCTCCATGATCTTATTCTCCCATGCAAAGTACATCTGGGCAACTTCAGGCATATCATAATCCACCTTCATCTTCAACTCTATAAGTTTTTCCCTTGCCAACACATCACCATATTCAAGTCTTTCTGGTTCTTCAATAATCATAACACTTGAATCTGTACTCTCATCATCACTGCTTTTCTTACTCTCAATAGCAGTTTCCTTCATCCTATTTTCTTTCTCAAGTTGTGCAGCCAACATTGAATCAAATTTTACTTAGGCTGCATCCTTGGGAACCACTGTTTCTACCATAATTCCTTTACCCTTATCTAATGTATCAATGATGGGTAAAGATGATGATGGTACCTGTGAAGACACTTCCTTGATGATAGCTGATGACTGGAATACATCAACCATACCTGCAGGTCTATCAACGTCCAAAACCTGTGTGTCAACGCCTAACTTAGTCTTATTAGCGCTTGGCTTGTCAGCGTCAAAAATTGGCTTGTCAACACTCACCTTACTCTTGTCAGTGCTTCTTGTGAATTGCTCCATCATCTCAGTAAAAGATAAATTCAAATTTGTAGGGGTATCCAATGAAACATCAAAACCTAGTTGCCTCTTCACATCTGTTAGAGCTTCAGCTATACCCAAATATTCTCCTTCATGTGAGCCTTTATCACTTAAATTAACTAGCTCAGTAGCAGCTTCCTCCCCTTTGTAAGAATCCTCTCCTGAAGAAAGGACTCTTGTCTGCCTTCTCCTAGTCTCAACAGCTTCCAAAACAACAATCCTCTCCCTCAATTGCTTGAGTTCAAGGCCTTGGGTAGAGACAGTATGTACAAGATCTGCATTTTGCTTTTGCAAGCTAATGCAGATAGCCGTCAATTCCAACAATGTATAGGGTTCCAATATGCCCTCCTCTAAAATGGGAATTTGACCTCCCAAAGTAGAGTCATGGGGCATGGATGGGGTCTTAATAATGTTAGGACTGGCTTGGCCTGCATCTAAGCTAGTACCAATAGTCCTAGCCCCACCCATATCACCAACCACACTTGTGGTGGTGGTTCTCTCTGCAATATGGCTAGGACCACAAAAAGAGAACACTCTAATGGTCCTTTGGCGTTTTTCCATCCTAAAGTCTGGGGGTGAAGAGGATGATGTGGATTGGGTTTCAGTTTGAAGGTTAAGGGGTGTTTGGGTTTGTTGTAGAAAGGTGTCAACGTTTGGATTTGAAGTGTCAACACCAACATGTAACGTGTCAGCGTTGAAGGGATCTTGATCAAGTTCCATATGTTGGGGTGATGGTGATGGTTCAGGTAATGGGTCTGGTTGTGGTTGTGGGTCAGGTTGAGGTTGTGCTGCTGCAATAACAACAAGCATGGCCTGGGTAAGGGGTAAGTCTCTGTGAGGGGGTGAATTCATCTTTCCAAAAATTACTTTCTTTTGCACAGGGATCGTATAAAAATCATCATGATCCCTGGTGTAATACCTTTGTTCATCAAAAACCATTTGCAAAAATCTTGGGTAAGCCAGAGTCATCTTGCTACCCTTGTTTTTACACATGCCATCAAAAATCATTTTAGAAAAATTATATTTTTGCCCATTAGCAATGCACACAATGGCACTACCAATAGATCTGTTAATTTCATTATGTGCAGTACATTTGGAACTCAAACATTGAAGTATGACATGTATTAAGTACTTCCAAGCTGGGGGAAATTCCTGTTTTGAATATTTAAAGATCCCTCTTCAGGGAAAGGATAACCCAAAGCTTGAAGTCCTTGTTCTAGCTCACCAATGGGTAGGGTGGTTATACCATCTGCATCATTAAGATGCAAAGCCTGGCGAACTAAGGCTTCAGTAACCACCCATGAACGCCCATGGACTGTAGCAGTCAATGTAGTCACATTATTAATCGTTGAGGAAGTGACAGTATTCCAAAACTGCTTAATATGAGTGACAGGGATAAGTGGAGTATGAGAAAGTGCATACCTAAGAGGGGATGCATTTAAATACGCCACCATCTGATTATATTGAGGAAACAGAGCATCATCAGCCTCCAAACAGGCAACCATGTTATGTTGACTTCTGAATCCCAATACCAAATCACTCGGTTTAAACTTAGGCGCCATTGATGTAGAAAGTTGTGTGAAAGATTATGAAAGATGAATATATGTGAATATTTAGTTAGACAAGAATAAGTAGTTACCCTGTTTCAAAATAATGAGCCAAATATATAGGAGAGGTAGGCACATGTGATTGGTAAAAAATTAGGCAGTTATTTTCAAAATATAATGATGAAAATCTTGAAAAGAAAATAACTTATCTTGTGCATTAATAAAAAATTACCAACTCCCAAAATTACGGCCCAAATTTTCGTCAAAAATAACAACTGGGTAGGACCCAATGGTAAAAAATAACCTATCAACGCCCAACGGCTATATTCTTGTCAACGTTGGAAAAAGTCATGTCAACGTTAAAATTGGTCCTAACAACGTTTGGAAATAAATCTGTCAACGTCCAAAAATAAAAATAATAAAAATTTAAAAGGACCTTAACAAAGTGATTTATCCTAGTGAAGATAACCTATAAACTGAAAATTACTATAGGGTGGTAAACACTGTCCAATCATGCAAACTTGCTTAAGCAAGATAGACATAACAGTCCTCAAGTGTCCCTTGCTAACCAAAGTTCTTAACAGTGAAGTCATCTCATAAAATCCTTTGTAACTTCCTTGGTAAGCCTAATAAAAATCATACCCAAGTCTCCCAACATACCACATCCAATGCTAGGCCAAAAAGTCTTGGCAGCGTGCATAGTATATCAACGTTGCATGCTATAGTGCCTCATGAGTTAGTAAACTAATTCATACTCACCAGTGGACACAATCTAGAATTGTGATAAGAGTATTATACGAATACCCAAAAAGTCCTAAAGGGTTCCTAAACCTCCCCTTAAACTATGATAAATAAGTTGCCAAATAATATGCATGTACTAAAAATTTATGTCAAGATAGGAATATAAATATTCCAACCATCATCCATAAACTGAAACATGCGCCAATAATCCTCCAAGAATTCATAAGCGACTCTGTATCGATTTGTACGATGCTAACAACACCTGCATAATTAGATCAAAAACCACAAAACTAACATGTTGCTGACAACGTCAATTTAACACTTGTCAGCGTTAAAATAGACTTTGTCAGCGTTAGACAAATGAAGTGGAAAATCTAATTTTGTACAAAGACCAATAACAAATGCATATCCTGTACATACTTTTACAATAAGTTCTCAAAACATATATTAAGTAAGATTGATCATTCCAATACTTGTTACCAAGTATTAAAATCCTCCAGTATCAAAAGGTTTAGTTAATAAATCAGCCACATTTTCCTTAGTGTCAACCCTATCTGGTTGTATTAAACCTTTTTCAAAACAATCTCTTATAAAATAATGTCTAATTTTTATATGTTTTGTTTTAGAGTGATGTATAGGACTTTTAATAATACATAAAGTACTGTTATTATTTACAAATATCTTAGTATGCATAAAATTATACCCATAATCCAACAGCTGGTTCTGAATCCATAAGACTTGTCCACAACAAGCAGCTGCAGCTACATACTCTGCTTCAGTTGTAGAATTGGCCACCATTGTTTGTTTCTTGCATTGCCAAGATATCAATCTACTCCCAAGAAATTGGCATCCACTAGTTGTAGATTTTCTATCAAACTTGTGACCCCCATAATCACTGTCTGAATATGCAATAAGCTCCAATGGAGAATCTTTTAGATACCATAATCCCAAGGTGGGATATCACCTAAGATACCTAAAAATCCTCTTGACAGCATGAAGATGACACTCTTTGGGAGTCACTTGATGGCGTGCGCATGCACACACAACAAACATTATGTCAGGTCTTTAAGCTGTGAGATACATCAATGAACCAGTCATTGACCTATAATGCCTGACATCCACTTCTTTTCCATCTCCAACTTTTCCCCATGGGTGTTTCCTATCCATGGGTGTGCTAGCCCGTTTCTCATGTGGAGAAAAGCCAAACTTCTTCAAGATTTTTGCTACATAGTTGTCTTGAGAGATGAAGATACCATCTTCTTTCTGCTGTACTTGTAACCCTAGAAAGAACTTCATCTCCCCCATTGCACTCATCTTGAATTTGTCTGTCATGAGTTTGGAAAAGTCTTCACTCATCTTTGGACTAGAAGAGCCAAAGATGATATCTTCCACATAGACCTACACAAGTAATAAATCCTTACCAGTCTTCTTTGTAAAAAAAGGTCGGTCTATGGTGCCCCTTTTGAATCCATTTTCCACCAGATAGGTGGACAATGTGCCATACCATGCTCTTGGGGCTTGATGAAGTCCATACATAGCTTTCTTCACTCTATACACCTTGTCTGGATGTTCTGATTCTTCAAAACCAGGAGGCTGCATTACATAAACCTCCTCTACAATTATACCATAAAGAAAAGCACTCTTCACATTCATTTGATAGACTATAAATCCCATGCAGGAAGCATAGGCTAGAAAAATTCTTATTGCCTCAATCCTTGCAACAGGTGCAAAGACCTCCTCATAGTCTATCCATTCCTATTGTGTATATCCTTGAGCAACTAAACGTGCCTTGTTTTTGACCATAATGCCTCTCTCATCCTTTTTGTTTCTAAGAACCCATCTTGTCCTAATAGGTCTGACATGTCTGGGACAATCAAATAACTCCCAAACATCATGAATAGCAAACTGATGAAGCTCATCTTGCATTGCTTCCACCCAGCTTGGTTCTTTGAGAGCATCAAAAATTGTTGGAAATACGTTTTTACGTATTTAGAAAGGATCGGTCAATCCAAAGATATATTCAAGTAATGGGCTCGTGATCCTATATGTATTCCATATAGCCCATATAGCCCACATGTAGGGTGGGCTATATATACCCCCTCCTAGCATGTTAGGAGGGGTTGGTCATTTGTGCTTTTCACTTATCATTTAATCAACCTTCTCTTTCTCTTCTTTCTCTCTCTAACTCTCTCTCTCTCTAGTTCTTCCATTCCTCTCCTTTCTTTAGATCAACCAAACACATCTACAATCCTAAGAAATTAAGGACCTACAAATGGTATCAAGAGCCATGGTTGATTAGGTTGTTCTTGTGTTTGTTCATCATTGATTTGTCTATTTTGATTCAACATCATTCGATCTAATTTTTTTTTGTGTTTTTTATGGTTTAATCTTGATACTAATCATCTACGTAGTTGTGGTAGTGATTTGGTATTGTTTCTTTGGTTAAAAACGCAAAATTTTTGGGTGTTTGGATCATTTTTTAGCTTAAAATCTCGAATTGGTTGGGTTTTATCCGAAAAAAGTGGAATTTGGGATAATTTTGTACTATTGCGACACTTTTTCCGTCGCAATAACCTAGGGTTTACATATTGCGACGCATATTGCGACGCTTTTTGAGTTATTGCGACAGCTTTTCTTTTGATATTGCGACACAGTTTGGTATATTGCGACAACTTTTTGAGTTATTGCGACAGGTGTTGGGATATTGCGATAGATCTGTTACTTTTTTAGATTGCAATGGCTACTTTTTCAATATTGTGATAGTCATTTTTTTATATTGCGACGCATTTTTTGTGTTTTTTTTACATTGCGATTGTCCCACACTATCTGCCTCAACTTTCAATATCAACATATCTCAAAATCAGTTTTCAATTTTATCTCTACAAATCTCAAAATAAGTCTCGATCAAAGACTCAACGACTCACTGTCCACGACTCGACTCAACCACACGACACTCAGTCTCACACAACAAACTCACAGACGACTCAAGACTCATAACCCAAAGACTCACACACGATTCGACCAATCCAACAAGAACACAACAAAAACCCAGACTCCAGTACAAACGTGACTCTCGACTCACGACTCACAAACCAAACAACTAAAGCTCTCAAACGACACCACTCAAAACAGACTCGAACCCAAACAAACTTCACTAGACTCTCGACTCAACACTCTTCCCGCGACCCACCCTCGACTCCAACACACCCTCGTACAAACCCTCGAACAATCCCACAACCAAACCCAATATCGACTCATCCCTACAACTTAACTCACACAAACGCCACCCTTTTAACTCCCATCATCACCAATCACCATCTATATCCTAACCCCATCGCCACCTTATCCCAACTAGACTCAAAAACAAAACAAACTGAAAAAACTCAAGATCTCAGAAACAATTCGTTTGTGACATGCATGTCATGATCTATATAGATCTAACGAATTTTACATCATCACAGATCCGTGCAGGGTTTATACCCTTTGTTATTTTTCGAACTTGATGAAGATTATTAACTATTAAGTTATAATCTTTCATTCATTTGGTTTCTTGAAAACAACATGGAACTATAAATCAAACCACAACCCTACCTGAGATCACATTAAAGTAATCTTGAAGCCGTGTCCATCTCGTCAAAGATCAAAGAAATCGTAAGATTTTTGTTCAACACAAAATGAGTCGAAGGTGTATTCTGATTATTCATATGGAGGTGATTAGTGGTTGACTAGTTATCAAAAGGTGATGGGTTTCGAATTAATTTTGTCTTGTGATAAAGGATATCGGAGATGGGAGAAGACTGCATTTGATAACGAAGATCTATAGAAAAAGACTTAGAATTTTTTATTTTTTTTGTATGAATTTCATTGATGTGACGGAGAAAACAAGAATTTGAGAGAAATAATTTGTTTAGGGGTAGGTGTGTGTTATATGTGTTTGAGAGAGAGATATATAAGGTACATGAAAAGTCGTAAAAGTCAGACGGAGGTTTCTAGGGGGTATACTAACTACTTGGACCACCCTACACGTTTATTTTTTGCATCTAAAAATATTATGGGGGTCAATGGTTTGGTTTTGAAAATGGCAAGTGGGCCCTAAGATTTACTACTCGAGTATAGTTTTTTTTTCAAAGTAACATTTCTAAAGTGCTTATCTAGATAAATGTCATATTCTTAGGATTTGCACAAGATGATACTTGGTAAATGGGTTCACTTGTTGGACCGAATTTGGTGTATTTGCAATTAAGAAATCACACGTGAAGACATATAATTACTCTCACTCGACATATGAATTATTTGGTGTATGTTGCAAATTCTTCATAGACTAGGTATGGGAAGCAGTTACGCCACGTTGATTGGTTACGTATTGATTAACAAAAGTTTGGTAATTTTGTTTCTAGGGAGTTTTTAGGGGGTATGCCACGTTGATTGGTTACGGGTTGATTAACAAAAGTTTGATAATTTTCGAACAAAAGTGCACTAATCTAATATACATATTATTTTGGTGGGGCTGTATTAATTAACGGGTATTGTTATTGTTAGAACTCGGGTAAATTTTGGTAATTTTCGAACAAAAGTGCTTAAACGACAACGCAACTTCTCGGTTTTACAAAGAGTTGAACTTCAGCCAAACTTTGAGGATTTCAAGCACCGTTTTATATCACCAAACAAGGATCCAAGAATTTTTCATCGCTAAGTAATCCTTACTTTATCTTTATCGAATTTCAATGGAATCGTTGCCTTAAACGTTTCAAAAGGGAGAATCGTATCAAAAGCAAGACAAAGTTATTGAAAGTGGCATCACTTCATTTCGACTACTTTAGTCTCATATAGTGACCATTTCATGGCTTCAAGGAGGAAGTGAATTTGTGACACTCTTTGGTCAAGATCGTAATATATTCATCGATTCACTATTCCTCAACTTGAACCAACTTGCTGATCAATTTCAAAAAGAAGACTTTAATCACTCTACATCGGCACTTGCTTATAAGGATCTTGTGACATAACTCACGCCTTTCCTCCAATTCAATATCTTCAAGTCTGACAATTTAGGGATATGCCGGTCATTTCTTCAATACACACATAACGAGGTTAAAGACTTCCGTGATAAACTGTTGAAATTTATGACATCGGTTTTGTCTTCGATTTATGAAAGATCCAGACTTCAGCAAGCGTATGATAATGGAGTGCAAGAATCTATGATGCAGATGCAAGAGGAGAATGGTCATACGGTTGACAACTTGGAGCCTAACAATGGCAAGAGCACGGAATCAGGAGGACAACATGATACCAGTGGCACGTCAGGGAATGTTCACGAGATCTCTTTTGATGACACCTTACCCGTTTATGACGAAGAGCCTGCGAACATGGTACAATGTAACGTTGTTTATGATGTATATGCTGATGATATGCCGCATATTGAGCATTCTGAACCTAATTATGACAAACATGGGATGGAAAAGAGTGATAGAAATACCACTTCTGATTCATCCGATGTGAGTCATACTGGGGCGAGTTTGTTCAGAATGCTATAGTACATCATGATCAATTCTTTATGAATTCTTTGTTAACTGACTCTGATTCCAAGATTAAAGAGCTCGAAACGATTATAGCTCAGCAATCCAAAGAGCTTGAGGATGCCAAAATTGAATTTTCAAAGAAAACGGATAAATTTGAAAAGTATTTTGAAAAACTTGAAAAGTCAAACGTTGTTCTTGAACGAAAATTGGATCAAAAAGTTCTAGATTCTAAAGCTGAAAAGGATAATCTTTTGAAACAAATTAAGTTGCTTGAATCTAAGTTGGCATCCCAAGATGAATTACTCAAAGAGAATTAGACTTTAAAAGCTCAAGTACATGAAAAGGTTTTTGCTATAGCTGCGTTGAAAAACGAATCTAGAAAAACTAAAGGAACTAGTGTGGACACTAAGCTTGAAAAACAATCAATCTTGGGGAAACCGCCTACAAATTAGTTCGTTAGACAACCGACTGCATTTAGATCTGAGCGACCACAATCCTCGAGACCGCGGTTTGCCTCCCAAGTTGATATGGCTCATATTTCTAGAACAGTCACTCCACCATCTAGGCCCAATGTAACTAAAACAACTTTTGTAAGACCTAATCACATGATTGCTTCTAGTTTCTCTAAAAATACCAAGACCACGTCTAGAACTAGTTCAAATGACGTGTGCCATAAATCTGGTCTAAGGGATACTAAGCAAAAGACACATGTAAGAGATAGCAATGTCAAACCTAGTCAGACGTCTTCTAGATTACCCAACACTGCTAACCGTAGCATGTCATCTCCTAAGAGCATCGATCAAACATCAAGGAATTACTCGGACATTAAATATGCTACTTATAAAACATGTAGAAAATGTGTCTTTACGGCAAATCATGACTCTTGTGTCAAGAAATTACTTAATGAGGTGAACTCCCATGCTAGACTTAAATCCCACTGGATAGCTAAAATCAAACACATTGGTAAAGTTTGGGGCCCCACTTATAGAATTTTCATTCTTGTAGGAAACGAGTGCCCTTTAACTAGGATAGTCTCCATATCTACTAAGACTATTAGGGAGGAAATTGAAGAAGATGACACATCACTTAAGCCTGAACTTAAGGTTTTCTATAAAAGGAAACGTTTGACAACTAAGACAAGTGAATCATCCCCTCAGGCCACCTCTGACACAAGAAAAGAAAACTGTGAATCCCCAAATGGTTCGAAGATAGATACCGCTAACCCACATAAAAGCATACAAACTCCTAATGAGAATGCAGGTACCAAAGTCCACGTTCAACAAGAACACAACGGTCCGATCTTTACATATCGTTCAACTAAGGACACTCTTAGATTTTGGTTACTGAAGAAGTTGATATCAAAGAAACAAGTGTCTCAGGGGACTCGCAGTTAACTCGTGCACAAGGGCTCATAGTCAAATAACAGTCTGTGACCCGGACTTCAGAGACAGTGAAGTTTATCTACGCATCGATAACTTACCCTCAAAACGAGAAATTAATTTTTCTCGGGCATGAGCTAAAATTAAAAACATTCGAAGTTTTTAAGCTCATGCACCATGGCTCCTCGTTAAATGACAGAGAATGACCCGGACTTCAGAGACAGGGAAGTTTATCTACGCAACGATAACTTACCCTCTTAACGAGAAATTAAGTTTTCTTGGGCATGAGATAAAATTAAAAACATTCGAAGTTTTTAAGCTCATGCACCATGGCTCCTCGTTAAATGACAGACGATGACCCGAACTTCAGAGAAAGGGAAGTTTATCTCGTCAACGATAACTTACCCTCAAAACGAGAAATTAATTTTTCTCGGACACGAGCTAAATTTAAAACTATTCAAAAGTTTTAAGCTCGTGTATAAGGCTCATCATTAAATATCAGATGATGACCCGATCTTCAAATAAAGGAAAGTTTATCGCCGATGATAAACTTATCCTCATTAACGAGAAATTAAATTTTCTCGGACGCGAGCTTACATTAAAACTATTCAAAAGTTTTAAGCTCGTGTAAATGGCGTATAATTATATTTCAGATTATGCCCCGGACTTCAAAGAAAGGAAAGTTTATCGCCGATGATAAACTTATCCTAACAACGAGAAACTAATTTTTCTCGGGCATGAGCTAATAATAAAAACATTCGAAGTTTTTAAGCTCATGCACAATGACTTACAGTTAAAATATCAGACTGTAACTCAGACTTCAATTTTAGGAAAGCTTATCTTTAAAGATAGCTTATCCTTGTAACGAGAAATTAATTTTTCTCGGTCATGAGCTTGTATTAAAACATTCCAAGTTTTAAGCTCATAAAGAAAAGTGTATCTTTTAAATAAGAGAACTTTTCTTCTTAACGAGAAATTCATCTTTCTCGGTCATGAGCTTTACGTTAAAACATTAAAAGTTTTCAAGCTCATGAAAACGACTTCTAAGTAAATGTCAACTTAGAAATCGTTATTCAATTAAAAGGAAAGTTTATCACCGATGATAAACTTATCCTTACAACGAGAAATTAATTTTTCTTGGGCATGAGCTAATAATAAAAACATTCGAAGTTTTTAAGCTCATGCACAATGACTTACAGTTAAATATCACACTGTAACTCGGACTTTAATTTTAGGAAAGCTTATCTTTAATGATAACTTATCCTCGTAACGGGAACTTAATTTTTCTCGGTCATGAGCTTGTAGTAAAACATTCCAGGTTTTTAAGCTCATCAAGGAAATTGTATCTTTTAAATAAGAGAACTTTTCCTCCTAACGAGAAATTCACCTTTCTCGGTCATGAGCTTTACGTTAAAACATTTAAAAGTTTTCAAGCTCATGAAAACGACTTCTAAGTAAATGTCAACTTAGGACTCGTTATTCAGTTAAAAGGAAAGTTTATCGCCGATGATAAAGTTATCCTCACAACGGGAAGTTTACAACTTCTCGGACTTGAGCTCGTTTTGTAAGATATTCAACATCTTAATCTCAAGTAATTGGTTTTCAAAACATTGAACACAATTCTTTGAGAATTTTTCAAAAGGTTTTTCTAAATCTTTCAAAATTGTGTGTTCTAAAATGTTTTGATAACAAGAGCATGTCCTCTGGAATCGATAATATTTACGATAATAGAAATGTCATTCAATAATGAAACGGGGTTGTAAATAAAGTTCGAGCAGAAGTTCAAATCTTTTAAAACATGCTCAAAATGGCTTGCTATTATTTCAGATAGTAACCCGATTTTCATACTCAAGTCAAGCATTTCACCGGAAAGCTTTGACTCAACAACGGGAATTAATTTTCTCGGGCATGGTTTACTTTATAACCATGTAAGGGATTGTGTTTACGTAATAACACAATCTAACACGAATTTATGTACGTATCAGTGCATTTATTTGTTAAAACAAGAGAAATCTTGTTTTTATGATATTATCATCTCCACCAACCGTAGCAATTCACAATTGATATCTACATACTCGACGATGCGACTACTCAAATGGCTACAACTCTTTCAATAGAACACGGGTCAACAATTAAGGGGGAGCAATTGTCCAGCCTTCAGAATCTTTGACGTCGAAAGTGCCAAGTTCACATGTTGGTGTCAAGACAACGATATCAATCGTACACATGGAGTAAAGAGATAACTTCAGACATGATGAGGAGACCAACATTCGTGAACAAGAACCATGTGCTTCTTTCATATGATGTTCTCCATCATTTAGGTCCAACCTCATAAATCGCTAATCTTGTGAATACATTATCATATATGATATTTGCACGTGATAAATACCTTACACTTGTGTTTAAAAGGTACTTCATTCACGTTTCAAGTACACCTTCATTAATTTAAGGGGGAGCTTGTGTAATTCATGAAGATAATTGGCTTTGCATTTTTCTTCCCAAATTTTCTTAAAATACTATTAAATCAATTGATATTAAAAACATCGATTGGGTTAATATTTTTAATATGGGGGAGAAAATGTGATTTAATATGGGAAATGATTAATCATAAATGGTTTGACTTAACGTGATAGCTCATCCAGACATGTGCGAAATGTTTTCGGATATCATGGCATGTGTTAAGGGGAAGCAAAATGGATTTGCACTTCAAAATGGATTTCATGGTGACATACACTTACCCAAAACATCTCTATTCACGACGGTGAAGATTGTGGTGACATAAGGATGGTAGGATAGGTTAAAGTCCAATATTCCTCTAGAACCGGAGGAATCTTCCCAAGGACATTCCATAGCTAGAAATAGTAGTCCTTAGGAAAGATGGAGAAAGATTGTGAACGTAGCTGAATGCCGACCAAGTACTTAAGTTAGCACTGGAAAAATCACAACAAGGTGCTAGTTATGACGTATTGGTAGCATTGAAGGGGTTGAAGAATGAAAAAGTATTGTAAAGATAAAGGGTGTAAAGAAAGAAGCCCTCCTTACAACTTAGGCAGAAACCGGGTCAATACATATGCTATTAAGATCATTGTTTAATGATTCTTGATATTGAAGACAAACATCATGGACCCAGTGATGCAAGGCACAACCCATCCCAGCTAACTCAGATATCTCTTAAAAGATTTTGTTTTAATCACACGGAGACAACACATTATCTATTGATTTATTCACTCCGCATAAAATGGTATTGAAATGGTGGCACTCCTCTCCAGCCTCCGATCACTAAAAATCCAAAATGCACGATCGAGTCTAGAGCCATTTGAGATCATCAAATATCTCATTAGGACACGCTTTCATAATTCCTTTCTTCTTCACACACTATGAAAAGTAAGAAATATCTTAAGAGTCCTACACAAAATCTTCATGATCTTGCCTGAACATCCGAGTAATACGAAAGTATTTACATTGAAGATGGAAATCCTTCTTGAGCGAATATCAAAAAGCTCATGGTAGGTGACTTGTGCGATTCTTTATGAATCAAACTTGTGATAACTGGAAAGCAACAATGGTTTAATTCTTAAATGAATTTAAACATGTTCCAGGCCTCTACGTAATATCTTAGTGATCTTGTCAGAACACTCAGAGTGATACCTTAGTGTTCACAGTGATGAGTGGAAATCCTTCTAGTGTTAACCTCAAACAGCACTTGGTAGGTAACTTGCAAGATTCTATACGAATCAAGCTCATGACAACTGGAAAGCAACGATGGTGCGGTTCTTAATTGAATTTCACTTGTTCCAGGAACATGAATTGACGGCTTCAAATCATGCGGATATTATTATCCAAATGATTCACTCTTTATGTTCGCAGTCAGCTTTGGACGGTCGAATAAAGAGAACGGGTTTACCCGCGAAATCTTGTCAAGGAGGTTCTTAATTGAAACTACCTGCCACAAGTACGATATTTAATATCGTCCAACGGTCTTCACCGACCGGCGGTAAAATGCTACCGAATTAGAATGAAATGTTCAAGGCCATTTCATCCGTGTATATGTTTTGTTGCTAACTGTCTTATGCAGCGTAACAAGAAGGTGGCATTGCGGTGTACAATCTAGAAGAAGTCGTCAACACATGCTTATACTGTATGTACTTAATACTTCAACAAATTCAAGAAAGTCTAAAAGTCAAGTCTTCCGTTGTATCAAACTCTGAAGCTTTCAAGAATTTATAAAAGTATAAGTATGTGGAACATGAAGTCACGAAGAGGCAAATATCACAAGTGATGAATAGACAAGGTCAAAGCAAGGACACATGCTCAAGACCAAAGTCAAAGATCTCATCAACATATTCACAAGAACAAGATCGAAGACTCAAGCATAGTATGTTAGGTTTAAGATTTTGTAAAATGGTGTGACCTCCCTTTGGGGGAGATTGTTGGAAATACGTTTTTTCAAGGAAAGTCTCGGTCACATCATTATTAGCATAGATCACGAGCTATAGACTATTTTAGGAAATTGTAAGTTGGAGTGACCTCCCTTTGGGGGAGATTGTTGGAAATACATTTTTACGTATTTTGAAAGGATCGGTCACTCCAAAGATATATTCAAGTAATGGGCTCGTGATCCTATATGTATTCCATATAGCCCATATAGCCCACATGTAGGGTGGGCTATATATACCCCCTCATAGCATGTTAGGAGGGGTTGGTCATTTGTGCTTTTCACTTCTCACTTAATCAATCTTCTCTTTCTCTTCTTTCTCTCTCTAACTCTCTCTCTCTAGTTCTTCCATTCCTCTCCTTTCTTTAGATCAATCAAACACATCTACAATCCTAAGAAACTAAGGACCTACAAAAATCTTCTTGGGTTCCTGTTGTGACAGAAAACAGGCAAACAAACATGCTTGAACAAGAGGGGTATCAACCTTCTTGTGAATATTGGCAATAAATCCTCCATGATTCTGATGAGACCTTCTAGTTTGCACAAGAGTCATCACATCACCTATGATCAAATAAGAAGGATGATTCTTCATGGTAGATGTAAGTACTCCTCCTTCAATGATTGTGTTATCATCAATTTCACTATCCAAATTGCCAATATCTTCTTCAAATGCTCTTCCATCATCATCTGAATGAACCTCACCATATCTATTTTAAGGTTCACCTTGTTCAAAATTAATGGAAGAGAATAAATGGTCAAAAGAGTTGTCAACGCCTGAATTAGGGTTGTCAATGTTTGAGCCATCAACGCCTGAATTTGTCTTGTCAGCGCCAGATTTCCCTTTGTCAGCGCCTGAAGAATCATGCATGTTTTCAACTGGTGATACTTGTAGACCACCTTTTTCCTTACAGCAGCAAATGCATCTGTCCATATAGGAATGGTAACATACTCAAGTATGGGTGCTGATTTGTCTGCTTGTGATCCAACCTCTTTATCAACCTGTTTACCTGAAATTTCAACAACAGGTTCTTCCACAACATTTGAAGTCACCTTCACAATGTCTGGATTAGTAACATGCATATAATTAAATTTCCTAGATAGAGGTTCCAAGTCAAATAACCAATTTGGACAACTCTCAGGATCACTAGGTTTACTCTCTAAAAACCTAACATGTACCTTTTCAAGTATACGTTTTTCATTCTTAATGTAAACCTATATCCTCTACTCTGCACTGAATAACCCATAAAGTAGCCTTCATTACCTTTAGTACTAAACTTACCTAAGGCATCACTAGTGTCCAAAACAACTACATGACATCCAAAAGGTTTAAGAAAACCAGTATTAGGTTTTCTGCCCCAAAATAGCTCAGAAGGTGTCTTGTTATGGATCTTGTTGATTAATGCCCTATTCTGAACATAACAAGCTGTATTCACAGCCTCAGCCCAAAAAGCAATGGGAAAGTGAGCATCAGCCAACATAGTCCTAGCTGCTTCTATGAGTGTTCTATTCTTTCTCTCAGCTACCCTATTTTGTTGTGGGGTTCTAGCTATACTAAACTGTCTAGTAATCCCTTTCTTGGCACAAAAGTCATCTATCAACTTATTTCTAAACTCACCACCATGATCACTTCTAAGCATCTTAACCTCATTACCAGTCTTTTTCTCTAACTAAGTAATAAAGTTAATCAAAATATCAGCAATTTCACTTTTCAAAGCTAAAAAGAAAGTCCAAGTAAATCTAGAAAAATCATCAGTAATGATAAAACAGTAGGATTTACCATTTAAGCTTTCTCTATTAGTTGGACCAAACAAGTCCATATGTAGTAAGTGAAGTGGTTTAGAACTAGAGTGCACATGTTTAGACTTAAATAAGACCTTGTGCTGTTTGCCTTTAAGGCATGCAACACAAGAATGGTCATTGTGGAAAGCCTTTTCAGGCAAACCATCAACTAAACCATGTCTCACAAGTCTATTTATGTTCTTAAAATTAATTTGCCCTAACCTTTTGTGCTAAAGATTACTCTCATCAACTGAAGCCTTAGCATATAGACATGACAAATTATTATTCATCCTAATTCCATTAAGATTCACATTATAAATGTCCTTATGCCTAGGTGTTCTGTAATCAATGAATTTATCATCAGGTATTTTAAAATCCTTGCTTAACACCAAGCATTCAGTATCTGTGAAAAAACCTTATTTTTGTTATCACACACCTGTGATACACTAAACAGATTATAGTCAAGTTCTTTTACCAAAAACACGTTCTCAAAACACAAATTATTGGTGATAAGAGTTCCTTTGCCAGTGATAGTTCCATATCCGCCTCCAAAGTAAACTTTGTCACCATCTTTAATGGGAGTGAAGTTTGTCAAGTAGTCTTCCTTCCCTGTCATGTTGCTAGAGCATCCACTATCCCAATAGCCATAATCATTAACCTGCTTTTGAATGCCCTGCACATAAAGAAAACAAATTAGTTTTCTTTGGGAACCCAAGCCTGAGTAGACTTGGATTCATTTGGTTGTTCAACAAGAACAGACTTAGTCCTTTTGACAACCCCTTGTTCATCCCTTTTTGGATTAAACACCTAGTTAATCCCAATTGGTTTAGTTATGACCTTTGAAATATAATGAAATCTGTTACAAATCATAGAATTCCCATCTAAATTAGGGTTTTGGTCTTGTTTAGGTCTCCATGTCAAGCTAGAAGAAGCTTTAGACCCCTTTCCCTTTGGTTGCAAATATTTGACATTACTTAGTCTAGCAACGTTCCTGTCAGCATTTAATTTGTTCTTGCCAATGCTGAAATTACCCTTATCAGCGTTGAACCTAGGGTTTGCTACAGGAACCCATAGTCTGTTAGACCACATATTGGTCTTTTAAAAAGGTCTTTGTCCATAAGTATTAGACCCTTTAGTAAAGAATGGGGCTGGTCTAACGACTTGTAGACTTTGCTGGACAAAAGGTTTGGGTTTGACCATGGTTGACTTTCTATCAGCGTTGACCTTTGAAGCATTGACACACTTATAAGCTAAATGTGAAAAACTTCCACAAGTATAATATGCTTTTCAAGACATAGCTCTCGGTCTAGATGAAAAGAAACTTGTCCCATTATCACTAACTTGACTTTTTGGTGACCTAGGTTTTCTATACATTTCTGCATTTCTAGTACTAGGTTTTATAACAACGTTTGAGCCAAGGTCAACAGTCTTGCCAGTGGTGGGGTTGGTCACTTTTATAGGTGTAGAATCATTTGGGCTGTCACTAAGCATGCCACCCTTAACAAACAAAGTAGGGTTGGCTTTCTTCCATTGGTCTAAATCTGTTAATTTCTGCTTGTATTCCTCTACAGGGGTGAGAACTCTTGGTGGAGGAATAAATTCCTCTTTTTGAAGTTCTGGTATACCAGTCTAAGACAAATCCTTTCTAAGGACACCTTAAAGTTCCCAGCAGGTGGTGGAACATCAGCATACTCTTTCATCCCAATCCCACTCCTATCCCTAGAATCCCTTTGTTCACTAACACATTTTTCTAGGGTTTGTGAAGCTTTATCAAATTTTTGAATTTTAAGATCTACATTATCTTTGTTTTTTATGGCCTCATCTAACTTAGCTTGTAGAGCACCATTGGATCTTTCCAAAATATTTCTAACCTCAATACTGGCATTTAAATCATGAGTTAAAATACTGATTTGATCTTTTAGGTCAAACTCCATTTTCTTATATTAAGCCACGGTCTTTTTAGTTTGAGTAAGAGCAAGTTGATAATTTGATAACTTGCATCTTTCATTAACAACATCTGTTGTTAATTTTAAAACTTCTTTGTTAAGCTTTTCAGTATTTAGACGACAACCCTTACTACAAAATGCATCATTATATACCTCATTGTCTGATGAAGATGAAGAGTGTGCCATAAGAGCATAGTGAATATGCTCCTCTTCTTCCTTTTCTGCAACCAAAGCTTTGTTCTCTTCCTCATCCTTGGCCAAATAGCTCCAATCCCAGCCAACACCATCAATGTCTTGCATAGCAACCATAGCTTTGGGATCATGAACCTTGATGATTTGGCTTGAGGGTTTTCCAGCATCAGATCTTCTTAGAGAACCGCACTCTCTCATAAAGTGTCCCATTAGATGACAATTATAACACTCAACCTTGGATTTATCAAATACAGCAGTGTCCTTAGCATTAAAAGTCATCTTCTTCTTAAATCTTCGATTCCATCTATTTGCCCTTATGCTTGCAAGAGCCATATTCCACTTTATGTCCATCTCCTCCAAATGCTCATCACTAATTTGCTCAAGGTCCTCATATGTAATCACTAAAACATTGGGAAATGAAGCAATGTATGCACACACAGTATCTAGATCAATACCAGCAGGCTTAACTCTTGGTGAGTCAACATTGTATGTGTCAGCGTCTGAATGTGAGGCGCTAACAAAGCTTGATCCAGCGTTGACACAAGGTGATCCAGTAACATGGTGCATGTATGACTCCTTTTGATTAATTTGACCTTAACTATATGAGAAGAAGGCCATATTTCCATTGGTATACTTGCTTCCTTGATCCAAAAGGATTTCATTCTCTACAAGCCTCAGTTTATTATAAACATCATCAAAAGTGGAACTTTTGTGAGTATTATTAGCAATCATAGACCTTGCTTCAATCTTCCATGCATCACCAAGACTTTTAAGGAAAGTGGTGATGATATCAACATCATCATGCACTGTTCCCATGAATGACAACTTGCTTGTAATGTCAAGAAGTCTGCTTCTCACTCCACTTAGATTTTCATTAGGAAGGGCTTTAAATACATCATACTCATGCAAGAGTTGCTTCTTTTTCTCTGAGGCAGTATCATCATTACCACCATAAGCAACTTGAAGGGCTGCCCAAAGATCTTTTGCAGAATCATAGCCTCTATATTTGTGCTGATTGGCTTTTCCCAAAGAGAGTTTGAGTATACTTAGGGTTTTCATGTCCTTCCTTAATAAGTGTGTAAACACTTATTCTTTTGCCACTAAAATCAAGGAAAAGCAAGACCTAATCATGTGTTTAATATCGTAAAAGTCGGAATTACGCATGGTTTTGTGTTTTTGTGTAAAATAGGTACAAATGATCAAAAGGAAAGAAAACACGGGATTTCACGGTCAAATGTTGAAGAAAAGTCCAAGAAAGAGACAAAGACAAAGTCAAAGGACCAAAAGTGTGCCCAAGTTCACGAAAACCGGCTAAACCGTCACGAGATTAAAGAAAAAATCGAGGAAGCGAAAATCAAGTTCAAATTTGCTCACGGATTCAAGTCTTTGAAGGATTTTTGTCTTGTGGGTCCTACATTGGATAAATGGGCTCAAAAGCCCATTTAAGGATTTAAATTATCCACCTTTTTTGTTAATTAGCCTAAAAGGCCCATAAGGAAGACATATAAACGATGGAGCTATATAATTTGGGCCAAGCCCAATTTCAAAAACAAAAGAGACGGAGATAACAATTTTGCTAGTCAAAAGAAATGGTCAACTTGCTGGTCAACTCCCTACATCACACACGTATGTAACTCTTACTCACCCACCTCATGTTTAATAAAATAAATTACCCCCACCTCATTCATTCCTTCGATAATAACAAAGCTGTTTCACCTTTTCTCTCTCAACAAAGTTACACAACCACCACCATTCAAAACCCTAATTTACACCAATACACCAAAATCACCCAATAAAAATTGGGGGTTTTACCCAATTCGCGTGATTCACACGAATCTTAATTAAACCCCCAAGATTTCGAAGGTGAACACTACCAGTGGTCCTCATATCAATCCTACGTGGCTAAATCCATTTATCCTGATTGGGTGAAACAACATCATAACCCCAATCCATCAATCGAATCATTCTACCTCAGCACAAAACAAACATAAGTAACACAAACCCATCCACGGTGGCAATCCGTGTGATGGGTAGTGATTTTCAACCGTAGATTTAAGAAGAGAAAAGAGAGAAAGAAGAAAAGAAGGATTTAACGGCTGGGATTAAATTCTTGCTCAAGAAGATTCACGAAGAAGCCTTGGGGGTTGGCTATAAATACACCCAAATCAGTCTGTAATTTGTGCCTTTCTTTTTAGTTTAATTTTTATTTTAATGAAAAATAGATGTTAGGTTATTTGTAATTTTATTTGCAATCAAGTATTGTACTCAGTTTTTAATATTAATGAAATTTAAATTTTCTTAAATTTTGTCTCTATTTAATTTATTTGCAATTTAATCTGGTTTCTGTTTTTATTAAATAAATATTAAAATAAAAAGTGGTAGAAATAATTTCCCCTACTGGGAAATTATAAAAAAATAAAAAAATATCTGGGTTCGGTTATTGTTTTTGGTTTGAAGACGATGATGATGATGTTTGGTGGGTAATACGGGGGTGTTCGTTTGTTTTTGTTCATAGGGGGTTCAGCGCCACCCTACTGCCCAACGGAAATCGACACAAGGTTCTATTCTTTTTTTTTTAATTTTCTTGTTAAGTGTGGTTTTGGTTTAATATTTAATCTGCTTATTTTGGTTTTAAGAATTGCTTGTTTGAGATTAAGTTTGTAGGATTTGTTGAATCTACTTAAGTTTTGATACTATTTGGATCTGCTTATGCTTATTTTCGGTTAATAGTTATTTGATATATCTGCTTTTGATTGATTAGTTTAATTTGTGTTACTGTTTATTCATTAAGCTGTTTGTTTGGATCTGCGTATTTTGCTTATGTTTAATAGTTTATTGAATCTGCTTATTAGGTCTTTGGCTTATTTGATTTATTTGCTTAAGTTGGTCAGATTAGTCTGCTTGTTTGGATAAGTGGATGCTTATTTAAGCTTGTTGATTAATTTTTGATTATTATTTTAATCTGTTAGTTTGGTATTAGTTATTTCAGTTTTAGATATTAGATTTAGTATTAAGTTAGATTTAATCTGCTGATTAGTTTGGTATTAGTTATTTCAGTTGTTTCTAGTGCTTATTTTGCTAGCTTATTTATCTAGTTTGTTTAGCTGATTCGTATTTTAACTGTTTATTTGGTCCTTTGTTATAGCTTATTTGATTTATCCATTTTGCTGATTTAAACTGCTTAACCCTCAGACCCTTTTGGTCTGAGATATCAAAAATTCAAAAATAAATAGCAAAAACGTCCCAACTGGGACTCGAACCCTGGACCTCCTGTCCAACAGTCATACGACATAACCAACTCCTCTAGTACCTTACTTGTGTTTCTTTACCAGCTTTTAAATTAATATAGGGTATTTAAGATTGGCAGTCTTAATTAAATAGATTTTAATTAAGTTTTGTTTATTTAATTTTAATTCAAAAGTTTTATACAAGTTTTTAGTTTAAGTATAAATTTTATAAAAAGTTTTATTTATTTTTATTAAAAGTTTAAAAACAAACAAAAATATTTTTAGTACTTTCACAAATTAGTTTTTTTATTTAGTCTTATTAAAAATTAGATTTAAGTAATTTTTATTTAAAGTTTTATAAAATTAAGTTTTTAATTAGTTTATATTTTTATTAGATTTGTTTTTAATTAGTTTAATTAGTTTCAAAGATTTTTCTTAGATTAAATAATTTTTAGTTTTATTTAAATTTTAAATTAGTTTTCAATAGTTTTAATTAAGTAATTTTTAATTAATTAGCTTTTATTTTAAATAGTTTTTAATTAGTTTTCAAAATACCAAAAAATACGTTTTACCAAAAAGAATAAGTCTTACGTCATATCCGAATTCAATTCGAGTCGATTTGTGGAACGATAACCGAACATTAAAAGGATTTGCACAAAATTCTTACATTAAAATTGGCGCCGCTGCCGCTTCGCTCGTTACGATTGACGATTTCGTGAGACGATTTGGATTTTGGGATCCGTTCGATTTTGAACGTTAATTTTCTTGCACAAAAAATCAAAAACACAAAAAATCAAAAATATAAAAATACAAAAAAATTAAAAAATCAACAGAAGCAAATTCTTTCCTAATATTTGCAACAAAAAAATTAAAAAATCCAAAAGTAATACTTTTTCCTAAAAGTATTACACCAAAAATATTACGTATTAGTGTTATTTTTCTTAGTTCGATTTCTTTTGATTTTTCTTGTGAATATATATTTTTCTTAAAAAATACAAAAAGATTTTTCATTTATTATATTATATTACGTAGCACAATTAATTTACCTACTTTCAAATAAGGCCTTAGTTGGGATTTCATCACCTAACTATTGTATTCGCATCCTAAACAAATAAATCAAGGCAAAATAGATAAATACTAGTAAGACGTTTGAACTCGATATATACAAACTATAAGGTGGGTATAAGGCGACGTGCTATAAAAGGCCGTCTAAGGAAAAAGGTTTTTAAGTGCTTTGCGCCACCTCGTTTCCCCGCTTCCTTGTGCGTATATTGAGAGGGACGACCGATTATTAGTTTGCCAACTCAACTAGTATTAAGTATATACTTTTGTAGCTTTTTACTATTGCACCTCGAGAGGGAAAATCCTTTTCCTCTCAACGTCGACCGAGGTCACCTACCTCATTCCAAAGTTTTAATTGTATGCGCACTCGCGCGCATACATACATACCGATTGGTGTACCAAACACTTCTAATTCTTCCAAAAAGAAGAAGAAGAAGAAAAACAAAAAGACCGTCATTAAAGCCGATCCCGAGAATCGCGCTTTCAACAATACGATGGCAACAGATAATCGACCAATGATTGAGATTCTACAATCTCACGTTGAAGGAAACGATGACGCGATTGTGGTGCCGGATATTGGAGCTAATCATTTTGAACTTAAAACGGGTTTTATTCAAATGGTTTCCGCCACGCCATTTTTAGGCCGTACTAATGATGACCCACACGCTCATATCAAACATTTCATACATTGGCTAACATGGTGAAATACAATGGGGTGCCACAAGAGGCTATTCGTTTACAACTCTTTCCTTTTTCCCTCGAGGGACAAGCCCGGATTTGGCTTGATAAGGAACTACCCTAAAGTATTACAACATGGATAGGACCAAGTTCATTAACTACTTTTTCCCACCATCACGGACCACTTCTTTAAGGAATGAAATCATTACTTTTGAAAAAAAATATGGGGAAACGTTTAGTGAGTCTTGGGATCGATTTAAAGAGCTTTTAAGAAAATGTCCACAACACGGTTTCACTAAGGTGCATCAAATAAATACGTTTTACAATGGTTTAACTCTAAATGACCAAGACTCACTTAATAGTGCCGCGGGGGGCAATATTCTTGTGAAATCAATGAACGAGGCTTGGGCCATAATTGAAAACAAGGCAAAAGTACAAACCAAAAGTGTTAGGGCCACTATGGCGAGTGCTAGTTCTAGTGAAAACGACAAAGTAATTGATAAGCTTACTTCGCTTGTTGAATCAATTGCTTTACAAACTCAAGCCATCAATGGTCAAGTTAATGCCTTAAAAGAGACTCGTGAATCGTGTGAGACTTGTGGTGGACCACATTCATATTTTAATTGTGACAAGGTTTACAATCAACAACAACAAGTTTGTGCTTTTAATGCTAATGTGAGGGTTCAATTTAAACCAAATATTGATGTTAACCATTTGTCTTATAAGAGTACTAATTATTTGGCTCCCCGGGGTTTTGTAGCTCCACAAAGACCACCCCCACCCGCCCAAAATACCCAACACCAAAATAGGAACCAAGGTCCTCAAATGGGTAATTTTCAAGGGAATGCAAATCAAGGGAATTTTAATGGTCAAAATCAAGGGTTTCAAAATAATAACCAAGGTTTTCACAATAACAACGGTTTTCAACCTCAATATCAAAACCAAGGTTTTCCTAATCAAGGGTATAATCAAATGAACATGCATAATCCTCAAATGGACTTGGTTCTACAAAAATTGACCGACCATGAGCGAATTATGAGAGAGATGCAAGAATCGACCGATAAGAAATTTTTGACAATGATTCAAGCCCTTAGACCCCAAGGAGCCTTACCGTCCAATACCGAGATTAACCCTCGTGCTAATGTGAGTGCTATCACTACTCGAAGTGGAGCCACTTTAGTGGGACCTTCCATCTCTTCGCCCATAAAGGAGAGACAAGGCCCGGAGGTCATAATGAGTAATCCTACTCCCCCTTCGGTGATTCCTCCCACTACCACTCCTAGTACTAGTTCTCCATTGCCCAAAGAGCCTATCCATAAGGTTGTTCAAGAAGCGAGTCCTTCTCAACCTTCCAAGTCTAAACCCAATATCCCTTATACCTCTAGGTTAGACAAGGCTAAAGTGCTCACCAAAGATGACGTTCATGTCTCCAACTTTTTGAAAATGATTTCCAACATCAATGTTAACATTAGCCTTATTGAAGCACTTGCTCAAATGCCAAAATTTGTGAAAATGTTCAAAGATTTGCTTAATAAGAAAGAAAAAATGGTTGAGCTCGTTAGTACTCGTTTAAATGAGAATTGTTCCGCGATTCTTCTCAAAGAGCTTCCCGAAAAGCTAGGAGATCTCGGACGATTCGTGTTACCTTGCTCGTTTCCTCAAATCGATGATTGTATGGCTTTAGCGGATCTCAGCGCTAGCATCAATCTTATGCCACTCTCGGTTTGGAAACAATTATCATTACCCAACCTTGTACCGACTCGCATGACTCTCGAGTTAGCTAATCGAACTCTCGCATATCCCGTTGGTATTGTCGAAGGCGTTTTTGTTCGAGTTGGTACATTCACTTTTCCCGTGGACTTTGTCGTCGTCGACTATGAGATGGGTCCTCGTATTCCGTTAATACTTGGTAGACCATTCTTACGATCCGGAAGAGCCTTAGTTGGCGTGGCCGAAGGGGAGTTAACTCTTAGGGTTCGGGATGTACAACAAGTTTTTAAAATGGGAAAAATGACAACAAAATCAAATGGAAAAGAGTCGGTCAATATGATTGATGTTCTTAATTATGATAATGAGGAGATTTTTATTAATACTTTTGGAATTGAAAAGTCTAATCAAAATGATTTTATGATAAATTCATCCCTTCCCTTAGAGCCTCAAATATTTGAAACTCGTATATATGACACCTATAGTGATGACACTTCTTCAAGTGATCACACTATCTTCGGTTTAGACGACTTATCTTTTGACCCACCCACTTTTGACCCACCCATTTTTTATCAACCAATCTTTGATACTTACGATGATGACACTTCTTTAAGTGATCTCATTAACTTTGATGACCCACCTCATTATCTTAATGCACCTCATATCTCTATGAGTGATTCTTCCATGGAAACTCCTTTTGACTTTTATACCCCAATTTTAGAAGTCATGACTTTTGAGGAGGATCTTCCACTCTTAGAGATCATTCTGACTTTAGAGGTTATTCCATTTGAGGAGGATTTAGATATCTTTCTAAATACCCATTTTCCTCACGAGGATGAGTTTTCCTATGACTCCGATGATACTTATGTTTTCACATCGAGTTTGGAAGAGGATGACTTTCCCACTTTGGATTTTGATGATATTTTGAGCTTAAATGTCAACACCTCTTGCTATTTTCCCGTTAAGGAATTGGTGTTTGATCCCGGAATAGAGACTTTTGTGCTTTCATTGTCTTATCACCATAACACCTTTCCTTGTAAGAGACTTTTGCCTAAGGATACCCCACTTTTCTTTGCTTTATGTGATTCTACCACCTCGGGGTTTATTTCCTTTTGTGATGGAAATTACGTGTTTGACCCGGGTGGATTTTCATGGGGTATGCCTTATATGACTTTACTTCACCCTTTATCATGGAAAGATTTTCCTCCCTTGGAAATCTCGGTTTTTCCATGATTTTCCCATTTGAATGATGACATTCGGGAAATCGAGTCGAGCTAGAGACTCGTGATAAATAAATCAAGCATCGTTTAACTAGGTTAGATTTTTACCTATTTCCACCCTTTCCACCCTTTTTCGCCTTCACCCATTTCCACCAATAAGTGTAGGGGGAGCCAAGTAGGTTGTTTGTTTTGTGATGTTGTGTGCAGGGACATGTGCTTTAACGATCCACTTTTGGTGTTTTTGACGCGACCCGTGTTCCGTTTCCCGTGTACCCGGTTCCTTCGATAAGTTTTTGCTATTGTGATTCAATCATGTATATAAATAAAACAAATAAATGTAATCACTTTAGTTGTCCCTTCCTTAGTTCGATTTTAAACAACGTACTCAATGTCCTAAGTGTAGGGGAGTTTATTCTCCCACATGCTTAAACATTGAGGACAATGTTTATATTAAGTGCAGGGGGGATTTCTATCGAAATTTTAGTGGGCTTTTCCATGAATATGACCCCATTTAACCGGAAAATTTAAAAAAATTTCAACGTTTTTCAAGTTTTTGATCTATTTTGGCCTAGTAGTATTTCTAATTATTTTCTTTCCTCGCATCGTATTAATAATTTCCATTTCAAGAATAAAGTCAAAAATAAATAAATAAATAAAATGGTTTTAACAAGTTTAGATATATTTGATATATTAGGCCCGTCGTGAATATTTTGACTCAACCCGAGTTTACTTATCCAAGTTTACTCTAGCTAGTATCCTTAACCATATGGAACTTAATTGGTTTATTAGGCTAAGCATCCACGAGTCTCATTCATTGAGATTTTAAATTGTGGGGAACGAGAGATGATAGAGTTGATAATAAGTTTAAGGGTTAATTTTTGCTTATATGAGTTTTTGTGGCTCTTTCTTCCCACTTGTATATTTAATTGCTTAATAAATGAGGATTCTTGCGGTGTAGATTCGATATCTTAACTCTTATCCAAATCTTTATTCTCCTTGTAATTAAAGCATGAACACATTGAGGGTGCCAGCGTTGTGGACTTCCGACTGAGGTGGCTCATAACCACTAAGTAGGAGGTATTCAGACCATGGGACCGCGGAATTTGGCCTACTATATATATCATAAATAAAGAAAGAATAAGATTAAAACATGACCTCAAGGAGCCTTAGGGTGTGGGGCATGTAGCACGAACCTTGTCATTAGAGCCTTAGGGTGTATGGCATGGTAAGTGTTGAATAAAAATTGATCAAAAAAATCAATTCCCTCGTTTATCATTCAAGGAACCTTAGGGTGTGGACAATAGATGAGGAGCATTTTTACATCTTAAAGACCCTAAGGGTATATGATGTGAACTTGCTAAACTCCACATAAAGTCTACATGACTTTGGAGGAATAATTAATAAGTAGTACTATTGGCTAAATTTTGGGTCCGGGAATTTATTCCCCAAATCGTGTTAAATCATCCTTGATGTGGGCTTACTTTAGTGACAACGTTTTTTAGGACGATGTTAGGTTTTGAGTATCGGGTTTGCACCGTTTGGCCTTCATTTTTGGACTAATAATTATCAAATAAGTCAAATGAGCCTACGGGTGAATGACAATCAATAAAAGCTAGAAATACAACTTAGGACTTGGAGAAAGAGTATTACACAATTATCTTATATAAGTGGTTTAACTTGAGGACTTATGGTAAACAATGATCTCGTTTTTAAGCTTGGTATGAGGAACGTGAAACTTGAGGATGATTAATATTCATGACACCAAAGCCCTAATCTAAGTCTTAGATTTTTTTACGAGTTTCTTCCATCAAATAATTTCCAAGTTAATAAATCATTATAACTTTTGTCTCCTTTTAAATTTTTATTGTAGTAGTAGTAGTAATAGTAATAAAGGCCGAGATGGATTAATTATGAGAAAAATGTAACTTAATGCTTTAAAACTATGCATTGCATGGGGTCATTGCAATGGTCAAGTGTAGGGGATTTAATAAGTGTGTAAACACTTATCCTTTTGCCACTAAAATCATGGAAAAACAAGACCTAATCATGTGTTTAATATCTTAAAAGTCGGAATTACGCGTAGTTTTGTGTTTTTGTGTGAAATAGGTACAAATGATCAAAAGGAAAGAAAACACGGGATTTCACGGTCAAATGTTGAAGAAAAGTCCAAGAAAGAGACAAAGACAAAGTCAAAGGACCAAAAGTGTGCCCAAGTTCACGAAAACCGGCTAAACCGTCACGAGATTAAAGAAAAAATCAAGGAAGCCAAAAATCAAGTTCAAATTTGCTCACGGATTCAAGTCTTTGAAGGATTTGTGTCTTGTGGGTCCCACATTGGATAAATGGGCTCAAAAGCCCATTTAAGGATTTAAATTATCCACCTTTTTTGTTAATTAGCCCAAAAGGCCCATAAGAAAGACATATAAACGATGGAGCTATATAATTTGGGCCAAGCCCAATTTCAAAAACAAAAGAGACGGAGATAACAATTTTGCTAGTCAAAAGAAATGGTCAACTTGCTGGTCAACTCCCCACATCACACACGTATGTAACTCTTACTCACCCACCTCACGTTTAATAAAATAAATTACCCCCACCCCATTCATTCCTTCGATAATAACAAAGCTGTTTCACCTTTTCTCTTTCAACAAAGTTACACAGCCACCACCATTCAAAACCCTAATTTACCCCAATACACCAAAATCACTCAATAAAAATGGGGGGTTTTACCCAATTCGTGTGATTCACACGAATCTTAATTAAACCCCCAAGATTTCGGAGGTGAACACTACAAGTGGTCCTCATATCAATCCTACGTGGTTAAATCCCTTTATCCTGATTGGGTGAAACAACATCATAACCCCAATCTACCAATCGAATCATTCCACCTCAGCACTAAACAAACACAACTAACACAAACCCATCCACGGTGGCAATCCGTGTGATGGGTAGTGATTTTCAACCATAGATTGAAGAAGAGAAGAGAGAGAAAGAAGAAAAGAAGGATTTAACGGCTGGGATTAAATTCTTGCTCAAGAAGATTCATGAAGAAGCCTTGGGGTTGGCTATAAATACCCCCAAATCAGTCTGTAATTTGTGCCTTTCTTTTTAGTTTAATTTTTATTTTAATGAAAAATAGATGTTAGGTTATTTGTAATTTTCTTTTCAATCAAGTATTATACTCAGTTTTTAATATTAATGAAATTAAAATTTTCTTAAATTTTGTCTCTATTTAATTTATTTGCAATTTAATCTTGTTTCTTTTTTTTATTAAATAAATATTAAAATAATAAGTGGTAAAAACAATTTCCCCTACTGGGAAATTATAAAAAAAATAAATATCTTGGTTTGGTTACTGTTTTTGGTTTGAAGACGATGCTGATGATGTTTGCTGGGTAATACGGGGGTGTTCGTTTGTTTTTGTTCATAGGGGGTTCAGCGCCACCCTACTGCCCAACGGAAATCGACACAAGGTTCTATTCTCTTTTTTTTTTAAATTTCTTGTTAAGTGTGGTTTTGGTTTAATACTTAATCTGCTTATTTTGGTTTTAAGAATTGCTTGTTTGAGATTAAGTTTGTAGGATTTGTTGAATCTGCTTAAGTTTTGATACTGTTTGGATCTGCTTATGTTTATTTTCGGTTAATAGTTATTTGATATATCTGCTTTTGATTGATTAGTTTAATTTGTGTTACTGTTTATTCATTAAGCTGTTTGTTTGGATCTGCGTATTTTGCTTATGTTTAATAGTTTATTGAATCTGCTTATTAGGTCTTTGGCTTATTTGATTTATTTGCTTAGTTGGTCAGATTAGTCTGCTTGTTTGGATAAGTGGATGCTTATTTAAGCTTGTTGATTAATTTTTTATTATTATTTTAATCTGTTAGTTTGGTATTAGTTATTTCAGTTTTAGATATTAGATTTAGTATTAAGTTAGATTTAATCTGCTGATTAGTTTGGTATTAGTTATTTCAGTTGTTTCTAGTGCTTATTTTGCTAGCTTATTTATCTAGTTTGTTTAGCTGATTCGTATTTTAACTGTTTATTTGGTCCTTTGTTATAGCTTATTTGATTTATCCATTTTGCTGATTTAAACTGCTTAACTCTCAGACCCTTTTGGTCTGAGATATCAAAAATTCAAAAATAAATAGCAAAAACGTCCCAACTGGGACTCGAACCCTGGAACTCCTGTCCAACAGTCATACGACATAACCAACTCCTCTAGTACCTTACTCGTGTTTCTTTACCAGCTTTTAAATTAATACAGGGTATTTAAGATTGGCAGTCTTAATTAAATAGATTTTAATTAAGTTTTGTTTATTTAATTTTAATTCAAAAGTTTTATACAAGTTTTTAGTTTAAGTAATTTTATAAAAAGTTTTATTTATTTTTATTAAAAGTTTAAAAACAAACAAAAATATTTTTAGTACTTTCACAAATTAGTTTTTTATTTAGTCTTATTAAAAATTAGATTTAAATAATTTTTATTTAAAGTTTTTTATAAAATTAAGTTTTTAATTAGTTTATATTTTTATTAGATTTGTTTTTAATTGGTTTAATTAGTTTCAAAAATTTTTCTTAGATTAAATAATTTTTAGTTTTATTTAAAATTTAAATTATTTTTTAATTAAATAGTTTTAGTTTAAAATACCCAAAAAAATGTTTCACCAAGAACAAATATATCCACGTTAATTTAAGATCAATTCGAGTGAGTCGAGGAAAACGAACATTAATTGCTTAATTGGACAAAAACCTAACATTATTCCTTCTCTTTGCAACGTCCTCAGCTGAGACAACTCTTCCATCTTCAGGTTTTTCTATTCGATCCTCTTCAGTAGAGCCTGGAGTTGATCTTACAGCAATAGCAGCTGCAATCTTGGCAGCCTTATTGAATGTGTTTCCATATTAAATAATTTCCCATAGGGTGTGGTCATGGATTTGAAGATACTGCTCAAAGTTAAACTTCTACAGCTCAAAGTTGTCTGGGTCTAGCATGGGAATCTTGATGTTAGGGCTTGAGGATGAGGAGGTTAACTCTGGAGTAGACATGTTGTTTGAGTTTTAGGGTTTCTTGAAAATTAGGGTTTTTGGCGATTTAAGGTTTTTGTGTTCTTTAGATCAAAGTTTCTCAACAAGCTCTGATACCACTTATTGATCCCAAACTTAGATCGATTTAGCTTGTGTAAACGAGATTAAATCAAGTTAAACACGTAGAGAAACTTTGTTGTATATGTAACAATTCAAGTATTATGCGGAATTAATACTTAAACAAGAACACACAAACAAGATAAACGAAACTTTCACTTTGATTGATAAATCGAACTTGCGTACAATGAAATTTGAAGGTCTACGAGATTATTGGCCTATTATACATGATTGATTAGATGGATAAAGATGGTTGATTGATTGATAAATATAAAGAAAGATGAAGGAAGGAGATGATGGAGTAGAGAGAGAAAGGAGAGAAGGGAGAAAAGTAGAGAGAGAAAGTAAAGATGAATAATGATTAAGTGTGAAATGAACAATCAACAACCCCTCCTAACATGCTAAGAGGGGATATATATAGCCCACCCTACATGTGGGCTATATGGACTATACATTAACTAAATGGATCACGAGCCCATTACATAATTATCGTTGGAGCGACCGATCCTTCATAAATACGTAAAACGTATTTCCAACAATCTCCCCCTAAGGGAGGTCGCTCCAAGAAACAAAGTTCTAAATAGTCTATAACTCGTGATCTATGCTAACTAAGATGTGACCGAGACTTTATTGGGAAAAACGTATTTCCAACAATCTCCCCCTAAGGGAGGTCACAGCTTTTTACAAAATCTTAAACCTAGCATCTATGCTTGAGTCTTCGATCTTGTTCTTGTGAATATGCTTGATGTGATCTTTGACTTTAGTCTTGAGCATGTTTCCTTGCCTTGACCTTGTGCATTCTTCACTTGTGATATTTGCCTCTTCGTGACTTCATGTTCCACATACTTATACTTTTAAATTCTTGAAAGCTTCAGAGTTTGATACAGCGGAAGACTTTACCTTCAGGCTTTCTTGAATTTGTTGAAGTACTAATTGTATGTAGTATAAGCATGTGGTGACGACTTCTTCTGGATTGTACACCGCAATGCCACCTTCTTGTTACGCTGCATAAGACAGTTAGCAACAAATAATATACACGGATGAAATGGCCTTGAACATTTCATTCTAATTCGGTAGCATTTTACCTTCGGTCGGTGAAGACCGTTGGACGATATTAAATATCGTACTTGTGGCAGGTAGTTTCAATAAAGAACCTCCTTGACAAGATTTCGCGGGTAAACCCGTTCTCTTTACTCGACCGTCCAAAGCTGACTGCGAACGTAAAGAGTGAATCATTTGGATAATATTATCCGCATGATTTGAAGCCGTCAATTCATGTTCCTGGAACAAGTGAAGTTCAATTAAGAACCGCACCATCGTTGCTTTCCAGTTGTCACTAGCTTGATTCATGTAGAATCTTGCAAGTTACCTACCAAGTGCTGTTTGATGTTAACACTAGAAGGATTTCCATTCGTCACTGTAAATACTTAATAGTATTACTCTGAATGTTCTGGCAAGATCACTAAGATATTGCGTAGAGGCCTGGAACGTGTTTAAATTCATTTAAGAATTAAACCACTGTTGCTTTCCAGTTATCACAAGTTTGATTCATAAGAATCGCACAAGTCACCTACCATGAGCTTTTTGATATTCGCTCAAGAAGGATTTCCATCTTCATTGTAAATACTTTCGTATTACTCGGATGTTCAGGCAAGATCATGAAGATTTTGCGTAGGACTCTTAAGATCTTTCTTACTTTTCACAGTGTGTGAAGAAGCAAGGAAATATGAAAGTGTGTCCTAATGAGATATTTGATGATCTCAAATGGCTCTAGACTTGATCGTGCATTTTGGATTTTAGTGATCGGAGGCTGGAGAGGAGTGCCACCTTTTCAATACCAATTTATTCGGAGTGAATAAATCAATAGATAATGCGTTGTCTCCGTGTGATTAAAACAAATATCTTTTGAGAGATATCTGAGTTAGCTGGGATGGGTTGTGCATTGCATCACTGGGTCCATGATGTCTGTCTTCAATATTAAGAATCATTAAACAATGATCTTAATAGCATATGTATTGACCCGGTTTCTGCCTAAGTTGTAAGGAGGACTTCTTTCTTTACACCCTTTATCTTTACAATTCTTTTTCATTCTTCAACCCCTTCAATGCTTACCAATACGTCATCACTAGCACCTTGTTGTGATTGTTCCAGTGCTAACTTAAGTACTTGGTCGGCATTCAGCTACATTCACAATCTTTCTCCATCTTTCCTAAGGACTACTATTTCTAGCTATGGAATGTCCTTGGGAAGATTCCTCCGGTTCAAGAGGAATCATTGGACTTTAACCTATCCTACCATCCTTATGTCACCACAATCTTCATCATCGTGAATAGAGATGTTTTGGGTAAGTGTATGTCACCATGAAATCCATTTTGAAGTGCAAATCCATTTTGCTCCCCCTTAACATATGCCACGATATCCGAAAACATTTCGCACATGTCGGGATGAGCTAGCACGTTAAGTCAAACCATTTGTGATAAATCATTTCCCATATTAAATCACATTTTCTCCCCCATATTAAAAATATTAACTCAATCAATGTTTTTAATATCAATTGATTTAATAGCGTTTTAAGAAAATTTGGGAAGAAAAATGCAAATCCAATTATCTTCATGAATTACACAAGCTCCCCCTCAAATTAATGAGGGTGTACTTGAAACGTAAATTAAATACCTTTTAAACACAAGTGTAAGGTATTTATCACGTGCAAAGATCATATATGATAATGAATTCACAAGATTAGTAATTTACGAGGTTGGACCTGAATGATGAAGAACCTCATATGAAAGAAGCACATGGTTCTTGTTCACGAATGTTGGTCTTCCTCGTAACTTCTGAAGTTATCTCTTGACTCCATGTGTATGATTGATATCGTTGTCT
This sequence comes from Glebionis coronaria, assembly GCA_025667525.1. Taxonomy (NCBI): domain Eukaryota; kingdom Viridiplantae; phylum Streptophyta; class Magnoliopsida; order Asterales; family Asteraceae; genus Glebionis; species Glebionis coronaria. Next base: position 481,691,727 of record CM046882.1, on the reverse strand, counting down.
TAACACCAATATGTGAACTTGGCACTCTCGGCATCAAAAATTCTGAATGCTGGACAAATGCTCCCCCTCAATTGTTGACCCGTGTTCTATTGAAAGAGCTGTAGTCACCGTTTGAGTAGTCGCATCGTCGAGTATGTAGATATCAATTATAAGTTGCTACGGTTTGTGGAGATGATAACTTCGGATTCTGAAGTCAAAGCTTTCCGGTGAAAAGCTTGACTTCAAAGTGAAAAGCGGGTTACTATCGGAAATAATAGCAAACCATAATGGAGCATGTTTTAAATCTTTTAAACTTCTGCTCGAACTTTATTTACAACCCCGTGTCATTATTGAATGACATTTCTAGGTTCGTAAATATTATCGATTCCAGAAGACATGCTCTTTTTATCAAAACATTTTTGAACACACAATTTTGAAAGATTTAGAAAAACCTTTTGAGAAATTCTTGAAAAATTGTGTTCAAAGTTTTGAAAACCAATTACTTGAGCTTAAGATTTGGAATATCTTAGGAAAGCTCAAGTCCGAGAAGTTGTAAACTTCTCGTTGTTAAGGATAAGTTTATCATCGGCGATAAACTTTCCTTTTATCTGAAGAACGAGTCCTAAGCTGACATTTACTTAGAAGTCGTGTACACGAGCTTAAAACCTTTGAATGGTTTAAATGTAAGCTCGTGTCTGAGAAAATTTAATTTCTCGTTGTAAGGATAAGTTTATCATCGGCGATAAACTTTCCTTTATTTGAAGCACGGGTTACCATCTGATATTTAATGATAAACCATTATACATGAGCTTAAAACCTTTGAATGGTTTTAGGGTAAGCTCGTGTCCAAGAAAACTTAATTTCTTGTTAAGAGGGTAAGTTATCGTTGCGTGGATAAACTTCCCTGTCTCTGAAGTCCGGGTCGTCGTCTGTCATTTAACGAGGAGCCAAAGTGCATGAGCTTAAAAACTTGGAATGTTTTTTATGTAAGCTCATGCCCGAGAAAAATTAATTTCTCGTTTTTAGGATAAGTCATCATCGGGATGAACTTTCCTGTATTTTGAGATCGAGTTACAGTCTGTTATGTGACTGTAAGTCCTTTGTAAGCTTTAACTATGAATCCCCTGAGATACTAGTTTCTCTGATATCTGCTTCTTCAGCAACCAAACTCTGAGAGTGTCCTTAGTTGAACGGTATACAATGATTGGACCGCTTCGTTCTTTTGGAACATCAACTTTGGTACTTGCATTCTCATTAGGAGTTTGTATACTTTTGCATGGGTTAGAGATATCTATTTTAGAAGCACGTGGGGGTTCACGGTTTTCTTTTCTTGTGTCAGAGGTGGCCTGAGGGATGATTCACTTGTCTTAGTTGGCAAACGTTTCCTTTTATAGAAAACCTTAAGTTCAGGCTTAAGTGATGTATCATCTTTTGCAATTTCCTCCCTAGTAGTCTTCGTAGAATCAGAGACTATCCTAGTTAAAGGGCACTCGTTTCCTACAAGAGTCAAAGTTCTACCAGTGGGGCGCCACATTTTGCCAACGGGTTTGATTTTTGCAACCCACTGGGATTTAAGTCTAGCACGGGAGTTCACCTCATTAAGCAATTTTTTGATACAGGAGTCATGATTTGCCGTAAAGACACATTTTCTACATGTTTTACAAGTAGCATATTTAATGTCCGAGTAATTCCTAGATGATTGATCGACGCTCCTAGGAGATGACATGCTACGGTTAGCAGTGTTGGGTAATCTAGAAGGCATCTGACTAGGTTGGACATTGCTATCTCTTACATGTGTCTTTTGAATAGCTTCCCTTTGACCAAAATCATGGCGCACATCAGTTGAACTAGTTCTAGACGTGTTCATTGAACTATTCTTAGAGGAACTAGGGGCAATCATGTGATGAGGTCTTGCTAAAACTGATTTAGTCACATTAGGCCTAGTTGGTGGAGTGACTGTTCTAGAAATATGACCCAAATCAACTTGGGAGGCAAACCGCGGTCTCGAGGATAGTGATTGCTCGGATCTAAATGCAGTAGGTTGTCTGACAATCGGTTGTCTGACGAACTGATTTGTAGGCGGTTTCCCCAAGATTGATGGTTTTTCAAGCTTAGTGTCCACACTAGGTCCTTTACTTTTCCTTAACTCGTTTTTCAACGCAGCTATAGCAAAAACCTTTTCCTGTACTTGGGCCTTTAAAGTCTCATTTTCTTTGAGCAAGTTATCTTGGGATGCCAACTTAGATTCAAGCAGTTGAATTTGTTTCAAAAGATTATCCTTTTCAGCTTTAGAATCTAACACTTTTTGATCTAATTTTCTTTCAAGAACAACATTTGATTTTTCAAGTTTTTCAAAATATGTTTCAAATTTGTCCGTTTTCTTAGAGAATTCAAGTTTGGCATCCTCAAGATCTTTTGATTGCCGAGCTACGATCGTTTCGAGCTCTTTAATCTTGGAATCAGAAGCAGTCAATGAAGCAGTTATAGGATAATTATCATGATGTTTAGCATTCTGAACAATCTCTCCCCCATTATGACTGACATCGGATGAATCAAAAGTGGTATTGCTATCACTCTTTTCCATCCCATGTTTGTCATAGTTAGGTTCAGAATGCTCAATATGCGGTATGTCATCAGCATATACATCATAAACAACATTACATTGTACCATGTTTGCAGGCGCTTCGTCATAAACGGGTACGGTGTCAGCAAAAGAGATCTCGTGAACAGTCCCTGACGTGCCACTGGTGTCATGTTGTCCTCCTGATTCCGTGCTCTTGGCATTGATAGGCTCCAAGTTTTCAACCGTATGACCAGTTTCCTCTTGCATCGAAGAGTCTTGCACTCCATTATCATACCCTTGCTGAAGTCGAGATCTTTCATAAATTGAAGACGAGACTGATGTCATGAGTTTCAAAATTGTATCACGGAAGACTCGAAGCTCGGTATGTGTATCTCGAAGAAATGATTGGCAAATCACTGAACTTTCAGGCTTGATGATATTGAATTGGAGGAAAGGCGTGAGTTGTGTCACAAGAGCCTTATATGCAAGTGCCGATGCAGAGTGATTAAAGTTTCCATGGTTGAGTTGCTCGGCGAGTTGGGTCAAAGTGGTGAAGATAGAGTCGAAGAATATATGACGATCTTGACCAAAGATTGTCATAAATTCGCTCCCTCCTTGAAGCCGTGAAAGATTAACTAGATGATACTGAAGCATTCGAAATGAAGTTATACCACTTTCCCTAGCGTTGGCTTGCACTTGATGCGATTCTCCCTCTTGAAACGTTGAATTCAAAGACTCCATTTAATTATGATGAAAAATGATCGTGATTGTAGTTGTTTTCGGAATTTACCAAGTCGTGAAGGAACTTCGAAGGATCCGTAAATAACTTTTAAAAATCAACGATTGATGAAAAGACTCTTTTCTCGGCTCAAAAAATTGCAGTTGGCTCTAACGATGATAGATTAAACCGGATACTAATAGGTCCAATTTAAACTCGGCACACTTCAAAAATAAATCCCGTCACTATAACTCGTTATTTTTGTCTTCAAATCCGGCCACAAAAACGTTTAACCCGTCAAAGATTTTACCACTTTCATTCTTTCAAACTACCCGCCTTAACACGATGTATCAAAAATTAATTTTACAAAATTAATTTAATTAATTAAAAAAAATTAACTTTAAGATATAAAAAATATAAAACTTTTTGCTCCAAAATCAAATCCAAAATAAAACATCTAAACATTAACTCTAAAAATATATAATTAGAAAAAAAAATGACTGATGATATTCTTGTGATTTTAAAAAGTAACTTAACTTTTAACCAAACAAAAACGTGGCCCTTACAAACAAAAACGTGGCAAAGTTTTGCCCACTCCCTATGCTTAGTTTTCTCCGCCTAATATATAAACTTTAACCTAATTTCTTTCTCTCACTCACAAAATAACGCTCTACCGTCTCTTTCTCCTTCACAACTATTATCTAAACTTAACCAGAATACAAATCAAATCCTTATCCCCAAGTGAAACAACCCTGAAAATCACCATGAAATCCACACAGATCGCATAATCATACACCCAAAAACAATAAAATCTACAGAACAGTCTGAATTCGATGAAACCCCACGAAGAACAAGAAAAAATTGTTGGCTTCAAGATCATATAATTGGTCTCGGGTAGGTATTTTAACTTTTTGTTTTGTTGAGTCTTTCTATCTTCTGTAGCATCATTCTGTCGAGTCTTTCTTGTCACACAAATCGAAACAAGAGAAGATTATAACAAATTTGTTATAAATCTTTTCTTCTTTTTCGAAAATTAATCTTGGGTAAACCCAACAGCAGATCAATGATGATTAATTTATTGTGTGTTTAGATCTTAATGAATCTGGACATGCATGTCACAAAACGAATCAGAGATCTTTGAATTGGTTTTGGTTTTTGTTTGAGGGATTCGAGGGTGAGGGTGGTGTTAAAGGTGTCCGATAGAGTGAGGGGTTCAAGGGTCTAGGCGTCGAGGGTTGTGGGTGATGGGTGAAACGAGTGTGAGAGGGTTCTGTTTGAGTTTTGGGTTGAGTCGAGGGGATAATGAATTGTGGAGTCGAGTGTGGGGTCTAGTCAGACGAGGGTCTAGGGTGAGTGTGATTTGAGTCTGTTTTTAGTCGAGGGAGTGACCAGGGAGTTTTCGAGGGTGGGTCGAGGGACGAGAAGTGTTGAGAGTTTGTGAGTGTGGTGTCTGTGTCGAGGGTGATTGGGTAGAGGTTGGAGTTGATTGATGTCAGTTTGTTGAGTTTGAGGAGTGTGTTTCGAGGGTGTTTGTGGTGACACGAGAGGGTGTGAGTTGTGGTTTCGAGAGGTGTGAGGGAGTTTGTGTCGAAAGGTTTTGAGTCGAAAGGTGTAGTGTTAGGCTGGTTAGGGAGTCGAGTGTTTGTATGAGGGTCAAGATTGTTGTGAGGGTCGAGATTGATAGTCGGGGTTGAGTTGGGTCAGTGTGTTTTGTGTTTGGGTGAGGTTGTGAGGTTTTGAACGAGGGTGTGACGAGGGTCGTGTTGGAGTCGAGTCGTAGCAGTTTGGATGTGTTGTTAGTTAGTCGAGAGACGAGAGGGGAACGAGAGGATGAGTGAGCCAGTCGAGGGGCGAGGGTGGGTTTGGAGTCGAGTCGAGTGGGTTTGAGTCCAAGTGTTGAGTGTTGGTCGAAAATTGGTGTCGAGTCAAAAAAGGTTCCTGTTATGTTTGAATTGTATTCATTCGGAAGTGGCATTCATTCGGAAGTGTCATTCATTCGGAAGTGTCATTCATTCGGAAGTGTCATTCATTCGGAAGTTTCTTTCATCCAGAACTTTTCTTTCACCCGGAACTTTTCTTTCACCCGGAACTTTTGTTCACCCGGAACTTTTGTTCACCCGGAACTTTTGTTCACCCGGACCTTTTGTTCACCCGGAACTTGTGGTTTGATTCGGAACTTTTAGAATGACAGTTTTGTTGGGACTGAGTTGGACAGAAAGATTTGGACAGAATTGACAGTTGACCAAAAATTGACAGAAACCCAGATAGAAAACTGATAAAAATGATACTAAAAATAAAAATAAAATAATAATAAAAAAATATAAAGAAAGACAGTTGGACAAAAACTTGACAATAAAAAAAATTGATAAAATTGATAAAAAATTTAGAAATAGATAAAATTGATAGATTAAAAACAATAAAAAAAACGATTTATGGAAATTGATGATTAACAAAAAATTTGTGATTTTTATATAAAATAAGTAAATCAAACTTTTTATAGAAATTTGTGATTAAAAACAATAAAAAATACAAAACTTTTTATGATTTAAACCATAAAAACACAAACTTTATATGAAAAATACAAACTTTTTATGATTTGAAACATAAAAAAACACAAACTTTATATATAAAAAATAGAAACTTTTTAATATAAAAGCTTGATTTAATCAAAACCCACCAAAATCAAAAAGAAATAAAAGCAAGAATAAACCAATCAAACCTTGGCTCTTGATACCAATTGAAGGTCTACGAGATTATTGGCCTATTCTACATGATTGATTAGATGGATAAAGATGGTTGATTGATTGATAAATATAAAGAAAGATGAAGGAAGGAGATGATGGAGTAGAGAGAGAAAGGAGAGAAGGGAGAAAAGTAGAGAGAGAAAGTAAAGATGAATAATGATTAAGTGTGAAATGAACAATCAACAACCCCTCCTAACATGCTAGGAGGGGATATATATAGCCCACCCTACATGTGGGCTATATGGACTATACATTAACTAAATGGATCACGAGCCCATTACATAATTATCGTTGGAGCGACCGATCCTTCATAAATACGTAAAACGTATTTCCAACAAAAGTGTAAAACGTATATTAAACTAAAACCTAAAGGCCTCCTTTTATAGATTAAGGAACCTTGTACAAGAGTCTACGTATCAGCTATTCTTGGTAAAGATAAACATAAGAAATACATTGTCGGACATATCTTTACTAGAAACATACTAGAAACATAAAACGTGTAGATTAAGTCTTCTATCAGTGCTTGACTTCTTCTTATCAACGCTTGACTTCTTCCTGTCAACGCTTTTCCTGTGAACGCTTGATTTCTTCTTATCAACGTCCAAATTGCTCTTGTCAGCGTCCAAGTGTCTTGACTACATTTTATTCCCAACAATGGGTAGTTGATACATGTGTTGGTTGAGAATTGCTCGTTGAAGGTATATCTTGACCTATTGTAGGTGCTGACGTATCTGATTGTGCTTCGGTTGCTAGAGGGACAACTTTGGTTAACGGAGCTATTACCTTAGGTTCTGGAGCAACAATATTTAGAGGAGTAAAGAATTCATCAAAGAACGGTTGAAACAACGTATCCCATTCATTCCTAGAAGGTGGTATAAATGATGAAGAGGGTTGTTTGGGACAAGACCAGAGCTAATGTTACTGGGTCCCATTTCATGAAGTGTGGGTTCAGAGCTGCTTTGCCCAGAAGCCATAGCCGTCAGCTCATCAAAATCAACATTCATTGTTTCGAGGCTCTTACGAGAATTACGATTGTATATTCGGTATGCTTTCTTTGCGGGTGCATAACCAATGAGAATACAAATATCAGCTTTTGGTTGAAGTTTTCCCAAATTGGCACCATCATTATTTGGATAGAAAAGAGAACCAAATACATGAAGATAGGATAAATCTAGTACTTTTCCATGTAGAAGCTCATAAGGTGTTTTACCATGGCGTTTTCGAATTAGTGACCGGTTCTGGGTGTACACTGCTGTAGATACTACTTTTGCCTATAAAAATATTGGAGCCTTTGCGTAAATTAACATCATTCGAGCTGCTTCCATAAGTGTGCGATTTCGCCTTTCAACGACACCGCTTTGTTGAGGAGTGCGAGCAACGGATGTTTCATGAGATATGCCAACTTCTTCATAATACTTACGCAAAGTTTGATTCACAAATTTAGTTCCATTATTGTACGAATGCGTCGGACAGTAGTGTTGAGACGTACTTGAATCATCTTGAGAAAATCAATGATTAATTTAGGTGCCTCGTCTTTTGTTGCAAGAAATTTCACCCATGTAAACCGAGAGTAATCATCCACCATGACGAGGATGTACTTTTTACCACCAAGACTTTCAACACGCATTGGCCCAAAAAGATCCATATGAACCAAATAAAGTTTCTCTTGGTTGGTGTCTTCCGTCTTGGGTTTGTATGATTTCTTAATGCTTTTCCCCATTGTACACGCGGAACACAAATGGTCCTTGTGAAATGTAAGTTTAGGAAGACCACGAACAAGTTCGTTTTTCGCCAAATGATTAATAGCGTCAAAGTTAAGATGAGATAACCGTCGATGCCATAACCATGACTTAGTCTTTGATGCTTTGGAGAGAAGACATACGGGAGAAGCGGCCATCATATCTTGTAGAGACAAAGTATACAAATTATTCCCTCGAGTACCTTTCAATAAATCAACCCTTTCTAAATTACGAATGAAGCAGGTATGCTCTCGAAAAGCAACTTCTAGGTTGGCATCACAAAATTTTCCCACAGAAAATAAGTTGTGACCGAGACCTTCCACGTAATACACTCTTGAAATTATAAATTCCCAATATGATATTCACCGTAACCCATTATCTTTGCAATATGATCATTTCCAAATCGGACGGTACCAAGAAACTTGCTGACGAAATTTCTGAGCTAAGAGTGATCTCCGGTCATATGTTTAGAGCAACCAGAGTCCAAATACCAGAGAACAATTTGGACCACCTGTTTTCAACAACAACAGTAGACAATGCATTGGAAACTATTAGTTCCGGAGTGTTAGCTGATACAAATATAATATTATCAGAATTGCTAACATTTGTGTGACCCTTATATTTCCTGCGTTTTCTAATGTGAGTTTTACCACTAATAGGTTTTATTGTTCCAACTTTCTGAGGTTTTGTATTATTAGCGGGCACTACAGTAGGAGTAGACCTATTTAAAGGGCACTTTGTTCCTACAGTAGTGTCGGTGTTCCTAGTTAAAGGACACTCTTATGTTTTGGTAGCCTTGGTACTCCTAGTTAAAGGGCACGCTTCCTTCGCTTTAGTGGGAGTGATCCTAGTTAAAGGGCACATATTTCCTACTATAGTGAAAGTTCTACCAGTGGGGCGCCACATCCAACCAACTTGGGTTAACAATTTCCCAGTCGGTTTCCATTATAAACCATTTTTCCGGGCATTCATCTCATTCACATGGTCAATAAGGCAAGAATCATGACGACTAGAAAACATACATTCATTGCAATTCCAACATTTCAAATTAGAATTCACAGTAGGCTTAGAATGCTGCACAACCGCAGAGCCTTTCGGTTTAGCTACATGATTCTTTTTACTCAAAACAGAAATAACATTCCTAGGATGGGCTTCTACTTTCTTTTTCACTTGACTACTAGATGGTGGCAAGATCCTATCATTATTCTTGTTTCTTTAAATATTTGATCTTTGAGCCTTAGTAGTGGTGCTTACTCTTGTAGAAGGAAACACCGGAATATTAGAACCTGGTTTTGATTTTGCCTTATCTTTAGTGACCAATGTTTGAGATGGTTTAGTCCTAGGGCCCTTGTTAAGTGGTGTGACGGCGATGAGGTTCTTTTTGATTGCACTAGAGGATGATGCTGAGACGGTGGCTGCGTTATCCACAATATTCTTACCTTTTAGGGTACGAAGTGTTTCCTTTAACTCAGCCAAAGCCAAATTTTTATCACAAATTTGTTCCCTCAAATCAAATATTTCCACCGACTTTTGATTCAATCGTTCAATCAATGATTGACTCTGTGCAGTGGTATTAGCACATGCGGGCATTACTGAATCGAAGAGTTGTGTATTTTTTTGCTTTAAGTTATCAAGTTTGGACAAAATTTAGCAACCGTGGCACTCGGTTGACGCTGTTTTAATTGTAAATACAATTGAAAATTCTTTTGAAAATTTTCATCATCTATATTAACACCTTTGAATGACGTTTCAAAAAGATCTTGAATAAATTGTTATTTACATTCAAGCGAAATGCAATGTTTTTGAATCTTATCAAAATGTTTTGAAAGGAAGAATAAGAATCTTGAAGCTTTAAAAATTCAGCGTCAGATTTGTGACAAGTACTATATACCATATTATCCACAGATTCAACATTATGCACAATAGAATCATTATCAACACTATTATTCACACAGACGGAAACAATTTCATGAGACATCACTTGCTTCAAAAGCTGATCATTTTGGCGTGAAACTCGTTCTATTTCAAGTAAACTGTTTTCATAAGCATCATCCATTTCATTGAAAACACATCTAACTTCTTCTATTTCCAAAAGCAAATATTGATCAATATTACTAAGACAAGCTTTAACATTGTTTACAAATGGAACAATTTCATCTCGAAACACAGCTCTAGTGTGCTCAAAATTCCATTCACCTTCCGTTATGGCCGTAGCCGTCATACATTCCGTAAAGACCTTGTCAAAATCGGCAAAGTGTTGGTGCACCACATTTAAGCTATCTGACACCTTACTTACCGGTGGAATTAACTTAGTTAAATCCTCTTTGACAAGTGTATGAGACGTACTAGGAAGGTTTTCCTTTGACAAACTTTGGGGCACAAAATCTGATAATTGAGTTAGTTCCTTTTGTAAGTGAATACGGGCCTGTTTAGAAAATTGATCTTTATTATGCTTATTATAATCAATCTTATGGAATTTTGAAAGCATTTTAGATCGAGTTTCTTCCGCAAGTGACATTGTCTCCTCAGTACAACGAACATAAGGTGCTTCTTTTGATTTGCCAATTAGGGTCACATCATAAAGACAAGGAATATATTTCTGAGCTTGTTTTGCATAACCAGGATTAGGTGGTAAATCTTGAAGATGCTTAAGTTCGAGTTCTTTAAACGATTTAGTTAAAAGATGAACCTTTTCTGTGGAAGCGTATTGTTTTAAAAGCTGTTGTTCCTTGAATTTAAGAAGTTTGGTAGCATTAATTTCCGATTCAAACTTTTTAGACTCGAGAGTTTCGAAATCCATTTTAAGTTTCTGAAAATCATTTAGAACCGACTCTTTTTCTTGTAATTCATTGGAAAGATTAGCTTTTAATGATTCTATTTCTTTTAAGTGTTCAATCTTTTCAAAACGAAATTGGTCAAATTCAGAATAAGTTATTTTTCTGCTTGAGGGACCATCTCAAAAGTTTTGACCTTTTCCTTATACAGCGCAAGCTCAACGGTTAGATTGGCATTCATATCTATGGTTTGTTGAACAGCCACATTCTTGTTATCAATAATATGTTTAGGAACCATTACCAGATCACGTTGATCATAAGATTCCATACCCGTCGTAGCATTTGGTTGAGGTTCACTCAAATGTGTTGGATTGGATACCGCATCATTTGAGTTACTAGTTCCCGAATGCTGTTCGAGGTTGTCATTTTCATGTTCAACGTGATACGGATTGTCATGAACATTATTAGATGTGGTTCGTACCTCACCGACGACATCAGAACCGCAATGAGAGAGATTAGCAACGAGTGCAGCTTGGGCTGAGTGAATGTCATCACAATCCAAATCATATGCATCAAGATCATATGCTTGATATGCTGCATTAGAATTAGAGACGACTGCAATGCCTTCATTATCTGCTGCCCCTGGGTCTGCAAGAAATGCTAATTCCTCTGAATCCAAGATCTTTCTCTTTGATTGAGCATCGACCAAATACATCTTCTCACGAAACCACGTTGCATCCCTTTCTTTTTTTTGGTTGAGTGCATTCCCTAGCAATATGACCTTGTCCTCAGAAATTGTAGCAAGTCACAACCTTTTGAAGGCCAATAGTGTTTCATTACCACTAGCTTGAGAATTCACAGCTTGAGAGTTCACGGTCCTTGTAGGAGGTCCATATGAATTTTTCCTTTCCTGAATTGCACCGTCACTTGACCATCTTGAATAGTGGCTTGTTGTCGAGGATTAGAAAAAGTGCGGAGCTGATTGTTCGTTGGTGGAAATCCTCTAGTTGCAACAAGTTTTGACAAGTAGGCAGTGAGATGGTTTAAGACATCAGTAGGTGTATCATTTGGAGTAAAGACCAGTGCTTGAATTGGTGGATGTTCATTGGGGTAGAAGGCTTGTGCTGGTGGTGCTTCAATTGGAAAATATCCTTGCTGAGGAGTATAGCCCATTGGAGAAGTGTTAGCTTGTGAGGGTGATGCCTGATGTGCTGGTTGCTGTGGATAAGGCTGTTGAAGAACACTTTGTTGAAATGCTTGTTGTGGCATTATCTGTGGTTGATAAGATGGTTGTTGTGGTTGATGATAGTTGTGTTGTGGTGGCTGCTGCAAGTATGATGGTTGTTGATAAGTGTAAGCCATGTTTTCTTGTGGGGCGGGGGGGGGGGGGGGGGGGGGGGGGGGTCATTTGTTGAGAAGCATACATGGCAAGTGGATCACGAACTTGTGGTTTAGACAACCGAGCCTCAATCACATGGCATTCGTGTTGTTGAAGAAAAGCTTGAAGTTGATCCACATTGGTCTTATGCAAGTCCTTAGCCAATTTAACAGCCGTCATGTACTTACGCCATTCAGATGGAAGAGTGATCAAATACTTGGTGTTTAACTGAAACGTAGGAATTGCCATGCCATAGATATTGAGCTCATTCAACAATAGAGTAAATCTCAAATAGTAATCATTGAGAGTCTCCCCGGGGACATAGGCAAACTCATCAAATGTATCATAAAGCTTACACTCTCGTTTTGTTTAGTTAACGAGGTGCCTTGCATTAGAACATAAATTCTATCCCATAACTCTTTGGAAACTTTATGTTTACTGACGAGTTTGTAGACATCTAGAGGAAGGCTTGGAGAATGATGTTTGTACCTTGTTTATCACATTTGTCTTGAATCTTCATATCTCCGGTCAATTCACCCGTTGTGCGAGGACGAGTAACTGCACCTTCCGTGACTGTGCCATAATATACTAGTCCATTAAGCATGGATGCCCAAATGAGATGTCCATTCTCTTTGTTCAACATGTAAAGTTCCATTTGGGAAGTCCAATCCTCGTACATAGTGTTCACCAACATCGGTGGACGATTATCCGTACCCGAGAGGATGGACTTATCCGTAAGAGATGTGTACTCCATTTCGATAAGTTAAGATTTACAAACGTTGATCAAACAATGAGATAAAGTAAATGTGTTTGTTGTTGTGTGTTGAATTCGAGAAATAATGTTGAAATCCCCTAATAATTGTTCTCGATAAACCAAAAATTTCAAGACATTTTTGAAAAATCTTAGAATACTTGTCACTGTATCGCAATGTGATCAGAATGTGATTGGAATGTCTTATCAGAAAGTGATCTCAATACTTATCGCAATGTGATCGCAATAGTTATCGCAATGTGATCGCAATACTAATCGCAATGTGATCGCACTATGTGATCACAATGTTGATCGTAATATGTGATCGCAATCTTGATCGCAATATGTGATTGCAATGTTGATCGCAATATGTGATCGCAATGTTGATCGCCATATGTGATCGCAATGTTGATCGCAATTTGTGATCGCAATGTTGATCGCAATATGTGATCGTAAAGTTGATCGCAATACCTGATCGCAATGTAGAAACCCTTGGGTTTTTGCGATCGGAATACGTGAGCACAAGTACCACTGTTCTCTACCCAAAAATTTTGTGTTTTTATCCAAAGTAAGAATACCAAATCACTACCACAAGTATGTAGATGATTTGTATCAAGATTAAACCGTAAAAACACAAAAAAAAATTGGTACGAATGAAATAGATCAAAATAGGCAAAAAAATCAAGAACATAAACAATACAATCATCCCATGGCTCTCCGATACCATTTGTATGATATTGTAAATCTATGCTTATGTTTAGAGAGAGAAAGAGATAGAAGAATGGTGAGAACACACAAACACTTAAAGAGAGAAAGTGTAGAAAACACACTTTTCACTATGTGTATAATGAATGAACCAACACCCTCTCCAACTAAGGAGAGGGTTTATATACAAAAGCCCATGACATGGGCTTGAGCTTACATTGGGCCGCCGACCTACACAAGTTGTAGGCTTGGCTTGGCCTTGTTTGTTTACTATCACGATAACTAAACTACGAGCTACTTCTTAGACTATTGTTGGAGTGACCGATCCTTTCTAATACGTAAAACGTATTTCCAACAATTATGATATGGGAATATCTCATAGGTTAAATATTGTTGACTCTCCATCCCACAAAAGTCCATTTATTAGTGGTCCGACCTCACCCGGTATGGAAGTAAATTCAAAAAATTCTTTTGTAAAAGATAGTTTTGGGCCAAATATTGGGCCAACCACTCAGGATAATATTTTCCTTGATTTAGATAAGTCCAACAACAGGTTACCGGACGTCAATGTAACTTTGGATAAACAAACAAAAGCTTGTGACTCAGACAAAGAAATAGATGATCTTCTCTCTAGTTTTCAACGCTTAAGGATTGTGGTGCTGATCATTCGCAGCCTGGAAATAAGAATATAAGATAAAAGTTGAAGAAAAGAAACTCTTAATAGGAGGACGATCATTGACACAGTCTTCTAACCCATATCTTGGAGTGGATGATGGATCACAGGATGACAATATATTGATTAAAAGTTTGGGAGAGCAGCTGGGCTTCTCTTTTCCACAACAAAAGGATGGACGAAGATCCATGTAATCTTCTTGGTCCTTTGGTCTTTCTGGTGTTTTGTTTGTTTTCGATGTTAGGTACTTCTTTGAATTGTAATGGCATCGGTGGGGTTTTGAAACGGGATTGGATTAAGGAGTTGGTTGAAATGCATCGACCCTTGTTCTTCGGTATTCAAGAAACTAAATCAGGCGATATTTCGCCTCCTCTTATTTAGAGCTTATGGCCAGGCAACCAGGTTGGTTTTGCTATTAGTGATTCAGTTGGAGCTTCAGGAGGGGTCCTTACCATGTGGGATTCAAATATTTCCTCTAAAGAATTCGAGTACATCGACAGAAACTATGTTAGGGTTGTTGGCTCGTGGATTGGTAAGCAAGGTAAAATAGGAATCCTTAACGTTTATGCGCCTCAAGATAGTCATCTCAAGGACGAGTTGTGGTCTTCTATTCAATCTCTCTTGTCGAATATAAATGCTTCTTGGATTGTTTTTTGTGACTTTAATGTGGTTAGATTTCATGAGGAACATAATGGGAGCTGTTTTAACTCTGGTGATGCTAACTCCTTTAATGACTTCATCACTCATTGTGGGCTGTTTGATTTTCCTCTCGGAGTTAGGAAATTTACAAGATTTAGGAGAGAGGGATCAAAGGCAAGTAAATTAGATAGGTTCTTGGTTAATCCATGGTTCTTTGATTTATGGAACAATGCTTCGGTTCATGCTCTCCCTAGAACTTATTCTGATCATTATCCGATCCTTATTAAGGTTGGTTCACCAGACTTTGGGCCGAAGCCTTTTATGGTGTTTGATAAATGGTTAAACGTTGAAGATTTCAGTGCGTTTATATCTTCGTCTTGGGCTAATTTATCATTCCCCCATTCCCCGGATATTTTACTTAAAAACAAACTCCGAGTTTTGAGATTGGAAATAAAAAAATGGGCTGCTGATAGAAGAGAGTCTGAAAATCGCTTCAGAGATGAGCTTAATCAAAAGCTTATGCATTGGGATGAAAAAGCCAAAGAGGGTAGTATTAATGATCAGGATAGTTTGAAGAGGGAAGAATGGATTATGGATTTGCTTCAAATTGATCGTCTTCGTAATGAAGACTTGAAACAAAAATGTAGGTTTAGATAGGCGATGGAAGGAGATAAGAACTCGCGTTTCTTCCATTCTATTTTAAATACTAGGTATGCCAAATGCTCTATTAAAGGTATACATAGTAATGGGTGTTGGATTGAAGACCCATAAGATATTATACAAGCCGCTTTGAATCATTATGCGGCTAGATTCAAAGAGCCAACTGACCATCAACCTCTATTGGAGTCCAACCTTTTTTTCAAACTCTCCGCTCTCGATGCCTCTCTTCTCGAGTCTGCCTTTTTCTCTTGAAGAAGTAAAGGACGCTGTTTGGGAATGTGCAAGCTCTAAATTCCTCGGGCTTGATTGTTTCAATTTTAATTTCATTAAAACCTACTGGGATGTTCTGAAGTTTGATTTTTGGAATTGCATTAGACATTTAGAGATGACGGGAACTTTAAAGAAAGGTTGCAACCCTTCTTTTATGGTCTTAATTCCAAAAAAAATCGACCCTATTGGCTTCTCGGACTACCGGCCTATTAGCCTTATCGGCTATGTTTATAAGGTGATATTGAAGTTACTCGCATCCCGGCTTGCAAAAGTTATTGACGCCGTTATCAGCCCTAATCAATCGGCGTTCATCAAAGGTAGGCAAATTCTAGATGGCTGCCTCATTGCTAATGAAATTATCCGTATAACCAAGATTGAAGATCAGAATCTCTTGCTCTTCAAAGTGGATTTTGAGAAAGCCTTTGATTGCGTGAATTGGAATTTTCTCTTTGACTTCATGATGCAAATGGGTTTTGGTCATAAGTGGAGAAGGTGGAACGCCTCGTGCCTCTCTTAGGCCTCAATTTCTATCCTCATTAATGGTTCTCCATCCAATGAGTTTTTCATGAAACGTGGGTTGAGGCAAGGTGACCCGTTATCACCTTTTCTTTTTCTTATTGTGGCTGAGGCTCTCCAGGTTACTATCCTTAATGCTTGTAATATAGGCATATTTAAAGGAGTGCGTCTCTCGGAAAGTGGAGCAAATGTTTCTCTCCTTCAATTTGCAGATGATGCTCTTTTCTTCGGGGAATGGTCTAGGTTGAGTGCCTCTAATCTTATTAGCATTCTTTGATGCTTCAAATTAGGATCGGGCCTTAAAGTTAACTTGGACAAAAGTAGATTCTTTGGAGTTGGGGTTCCGGAAAGTGATGTCCTTTCGGTTGCTTCTTCGCTTAGGTATGCTCATGGTATTCTGCCTTTTGTTTACCTTGGCCTTCTGGTTGGGAGAAAAATGCGATTATGCGATGGTTGGCAAGCAATCATTAATCGATTTTGTGACCGCCTCTCCTTGTGGAAGACTAAGACTTTTTCGGTTGGCGGTAGACTTACGCTGATCAAATCCGTTCTTGGTAGCCTCGCGGTGTACTATCTCTCTCTTTTCAAAGCTCCCTTGAGTGTCTTAAAGGTTCTGGATTCCATCACATGTAGATTTTTTTGAGGCTTTAGTGAGATCCAGAGGGGGATAAATTGGGTTAAATGGAAGTCCATTCTTCTTGGTTTGGATCAGGGAGGGCTTGGTGTAGGCTGCCTCCAATCTAAGAACGTTAGTCTTTTGGGAAAATGGAAATGGTGCTTCCTCAACGAAAAGAATTCCTTATGGCGTACTGTTACTGAGGAATTTTATAGAAAATATGGGGGCTTTTACTCTCAAATTAGATCTCTTACGGGCAATAGTAGAGTTTGGTTGGATATTATCAAGGCTACTAAACATATTGAGACGCTTGATTCTAATTACAGAAACTATTTTTTTCCAAAGGTGGCGGACGGTGCATATACTTTCTTTTGGACCGACTCGTGGTGTGGTGATGGTTTAAGTCTTAAAGTTAAATTCCCAAGAATTTTTGCGCTTGAATTTAATAAAGAGTGTAAAGTTAAGGATAGAGGTCGTGCTGAAAATGAGTCGTGGATTGGCTCATGGGCTTGGCGTATAACTCCCAGGGGTAGAGCCCTTGATGACCTCAATGATCTTTCAAACTCTCTTAACTTCGTCGCTTTAAACCCACATGGTTGTGATAAATGGGTTTGGTCGTATACGGCTTCCGGGTCTTTTAAAGTGAACATCCTAGCCAAAGTTATAGAAAACATCCTTCTTGGCGTCTACAACTCTGAGTCTCGCCATAGAGGGAATTCTTGGATCCCCAAGAAAGTGAATATTTTGGTGTGGAAAGCTTCTCTCGATAGGCTTGCAACGCCCTCTAATCGTATGGCTCGTGGTATTGTGCTCCCTACATACAATTGCCATTTTTGTGGGTTGGTAGAAGACATTGATCATGTGCTGGTTGGTTGTCAGAAAGTTCGTGGGATTTGGAGAAAGGTGTGGAGTTGGTGGGGCCTTCCTTCCTCGGACTCATTCTCCTCATTATCAGTTACCAAAATTAAAAATGGGAATATCAATATTCATGGTGATACGAATCTTATCAAAGATGTGAACGGGGTTTTCCATATCACTTTGTGAGCTATTTGGAACTGGAGAAACCGCCTCATTCATGCCATTGGTAACGACATAGACACAATAAAAAACGAGGGTATCTTCCCATGTATCCAACGAATGGCCAAGTTGTGGATGTCCGCTCGTATTAGCTCAAAGCTTAAGACGAACTGGAAGTGCTGGGTTGCTACACCATTCAATTTATTTACATAATTTCTTGGTGGTTTTTTAGTTTTGTTTTTGTTTTGGGTTGGAGCTGAGGCTTTTTGTTTTTTGGTTCCTGTATTCCTTGGTTGTTGAGGTGCCTGTTGGGCTTCCTCTTTGTTAATATAATTCGATCTTTCAAAAAAAATGTATAGCTATGTGTAAGTATTACTCATTTTATTGTCAAGTTTTAATTATGTTTTTATAAATTGTACATCATGCATTAAATTTTGTAAGTTGATTTTTCAACATTACTATTTGTAGCAAGGCAATATGCTTTATATGTAGTATAGATAGTGCATAGCTATTACTAACTTATCTTTCATAATATTTTAATACCATGTTTATTATTATTTTATAAAATTAGTATAATTTTTAATGCAATATTATCTTACTATCTTACTATTACTAATGATTGAGTACACTAATTGAATTTGGAGGTCCCCATTATGAGTGTGGAGGTCTTCGTAATTACTGTAATGATCCAGGAAGTCCAAATGTTTAGCAGTTTTAGTAAAAATCTCCTTACATCATCCAGTTTTAAATTGGTTGTACATGATCGTGAGGGTTTTAAAACACAAGAACGCCAATAATTTCTTTTGGCATTACCTTGTATTAACTATGGTACATGGGGATACTAATTAAAAAGAAAATCAATAGATGCAAAGGTTTTAAGACATACCAAAACGAACCTTAATATCTATAAATGAGATTCGTTGTCCTTTAAAGATTCATTTTCTTTGAAAGACCCAGAATTGTTGTCACATTATAAGGGGATGCTTGAGTATGTGTTGATAAAGGAAAAAGTAAAACACGTTGGCACGTGTCATGTCGTTTTAGCATCTACGACAGCAAAAACATACAACAATAAGTAACTATCAAGCATAAAATTTAATTCAAAGTTTCATGATTTATGTATTGATGGTAAATTGATTCTTACCTTGCAGAAAACATGTATCTCTCAAGTTGTTAATCCATTTCTATGTTTGATGATGTTGCCATACCTTCAATCAAGTCATTGAGAGAGTAACAAGGGTGACTACCTATATATACAACATTACATATTTAATTGCTAACCACGCGATTGTACTTACTTTGAAATTTTATGACAACCATGTTGAGTTAATTAAACCTTCTTTGCAAGACGAGTCTCAACTAAGAATGCTAGGTGTAGTAACATCATAACACCAAAAAATTACTGTCACGTAAGTACCACATCAACATAACACCAACACCAACACCAACACAAACCAACACCAACACCAACACCAACACCAACACCAACACCAACACCAACTCCAACACCAACACCCACACCAACACCAACACCAACACCACTCCCCTTATCATAACACCAAATAACACTACTCATCTATTTATTTTCATAAACCCCCTAAATAATTATCTTATTCATTAAACAAACTAACCATTTCATTCATAATTAAAAATAAAAACTACATAATGAAAAAAAAACATTACGAAAAAATTAAAAATACTTGGGCTTATATATGGCTTTATTTTTGTAAGTTTATGGAATTTAAAAACACTAATATACAAACACATAATATTTTTTTAATCACCTCCACCACTTCGTCTTCTTCATATGGCCTCCACGATTACAACCTTCAAACAAGAATAAATGAAAAAAGTCATCATCATCAACCAAAATAGCCTCCCAAAGCAACAAAAAACGAGTAAGTTCTTCATATTTTGATCCTTTTTAATCTTGAGGGGTGTTTTGAAAGTTTTTCATAAACAACCCAACACGTCGTTGCCCAAGTAACACGGAGGCCAACACTAAGGTACGATGTGGTAACATGCACCAACATCGATGCCACATAGGCACCAACGTCGGGCGACCTGGCGATACCAAACACTCTATGGGCAAGAACGCTCGATAACCTGCTCATTTGGGCTCGCAATCGAAGAAATTACGTACATGATTTTATTCCATTGCTCTTTTAAAAAACCAACATGTAGAATCATCTTTTCTTAGGATTTAGCAAGTGTTTGATTATCTAATGAATGGGAGGGACAAAGAAGAACTAGAGAGAGAAAGGTAGAGAGAGAAAGGAGAGAAAATGGAAGAAAGATGGAAAGTGAATAATTGACTAAGTGTTCAACCCCTCCTAACATTCTAGGAGGGGGTTTATATAGCCACCGTACATGTGGGCTTTGGTGGGCTATATGTTTACATATTGGAACACGAGCCCAATACATGAATCTATCTTTGGAGTGACCGATCCTTTCTAAATACGTAAAAACGTATTTCCAACAATCTCCCCCTAAGGGAGGTCACTCCAAGTTATAAATGTCCTAAATAGTCTATAGCTCGTGATCTATGCTAACAATGATGTGACTGAGACTTTCTTTGGAAAAACGTATTTCCAACAATCTCCCCCTAAGGGAGGTCACACCATTTTACAAAATCTTAAACCTAGCATACTTTGCTTGAGTCTTCGATCTTGTTCTTGTGAATATGCTTGATGTGATCTTTGACTTTAGTCATGAGCATGTTTCTTTGCCTTGACCTTGTGCATTCATCACTTGTGATATTCGCCTTCTCATGACTTCATGTTCCACATACTTATACTTTTATAAGTTCTTGAAAGCTTTAGAGTTTGATACAGCGGAAGACTTGACTTTTAGACTTTCTTGATTTTGTTGAAGTATTAAGTGCATACAGTATAAGCATGTGGTGACAACTTCTTCTGGATTGTACACCGCAATGCCACCTTCTTGTTACGCTGCATAAGACAGTTAGCAACAAAACATATACACGTATGAAATGGCCTTGAACATTTCATTCTAATTCGGTAGCATTTTACCTCCGGTCGGTGAAGACCGTTGAACGATATTAAATATCGTACTTGTGGCAGGTAGTTTTAGTTAAGAACCTTCTTGACAAGATTTTGCGGGTAAACCCGTTCTCTTTATTCGACCGTCCAAAGCTGACTGCGAACATAAAGAGTGAATCATTTGGATAATAATATCCGCATGATTTGAAGCCGTCAAATCCGATTCCTGGAACAAGTGAAATTCAATTAAGAACCACACCATCGTTGCTTTCCAGTTGTTACGAGCTTGATTCGTATAGGATCTTGCAAGTTACCTACCAAGTGTTGTTTGATGTTAACACTAGAAGGATTTCCACTCATCACTGTGAACACTATAGAGTGTCACTCTGAGTGTTCTGGCAAGATCACTAAGATATTGCATAGAGGCCTGGAACGTGTTTAAGTTCAGTTAAGAATTAAACCACTATTGCTTTCCAGTTATCACAAGTTTGATTCATAAAGAATCACACAAGTCACCTACCATGAGCTTTTTGATATTCGCTCAAGAAGGATTTCCATCTTCATTGTAAATACTTTCGTATTACTCGGATGTTCAGGCAAGATCATGAAGATTTTACGTAGGACTCTTAAGATCTTACTTACTTTTCACAGTGTGTGAAGAAGCAAGGAATTATGAAAGTGTCTCCTAATGAGATATTTGATGATCTCAAATGGCTCTAGACTCGATCGTGCATTTTGGATTTTAGTTATCGGAGGCTGGAGAGGAGTGCCACCATTTCAATACCAATTTATTCGGAGTGAATAAATCAGTAGATAATACGTTGTCTCCGTGTGATTAAAACAAATATCTTTTGAGAGATATATGAGTTAGCTGGAATGGGTTGTGCATTGCATCACTGGGTCCATGATGTCTTATCTTCAATACCAAGCATCATTAAAAAATGATCTCAATAGAATATGTATTGACCCGGTTTCTGCCTAAGGTTGTAAGGAGGTCTTCTTTCTTTACACCCTTTATCATTACAATTCTTTTTCATTCTTCAGCCCCTTCAATGCTTACCAATACGTCATAACTAGCACCTTGTTGTGATTGTTCCAATGTTAACTTAAGTACTTGGTCGACATTCAGTTACGTTCATAATCTTTCTCCATCTTTCCTAAGGACTACTATTTCTAGCTATGGAATGTCCTTGGGAAGATTCCTCCGGCTCTAGAAGAATCATTGGACTTTAACCTATCCTACCATCCTTATGTCACCACAATCTTCATCGTCGTGAAATAAAAGGGTTGTGGGTAAGTATAAATCACCATGAAATCCATTTTGAAGTGCAAATCCATTTTGCTCCCCCTTAACATATGCCACGATATCCGAAAACATTTCGTACATGTCGGGATGAGCTATCACGTTAAGTCAAACCATTTGTGATTAATCATTTCCCATATTAAATCACATTTTCTCTCCCTTATTAAAAATATTAATCCAATCAATGTTTTTAATATCAATTGATTTAATAGCATTTAAAGAAAATTTGGGAAGAAAAATGTAAATCCAATTATCTTCATGATTTACACAAGCTCCCCCTCAAATTAATGAGGGTGTACTTGAAACATAAATTAAATACCTTTTAAACACAAGTGTAAGGTATTTATCACGTGCAAAGATCATATATGATAATGTATTCACAAGATTAGCGATTTATGAGGTTGGACCTGAATGATGGAGAACATCATATGAAAGAAGCACATGGTTCTTGTTCACGAATGTTGGTCGTCTCATCACGTCTGAAGTTATCTCTTGACTCCATGTGTACGATTGATATCGTTGTCTTGACACCAACATGTGAACTTGGCACTTTCGGCGTCAAAGATTCTGAATGCTGGACAATTGCTCCCCCTCAATTGTTGACCCGTGTTCTATTGAAAGAGCTATAGTCTCCGTTTGAGTAGTCGCATCGTCGAGTATGTAGATATCAATTGTAAATTTCTACGGTTGGTGGAGATGATAACTTCATAAAAACAAGATTTCTCTTGTTTTAACAAATAAATGCACTGACACGTACATAAATTCGTGTTAGATTGTGTTATTACGTAAACACAATCCCTTACATGGTTATAAAGTAAACCATTCCCGAGAAAATTAATTCTCGTTGTTGAGTCAAAGCTTTCCGGTGAAATGCTTGACTTGAGTATGAAAATCAGGTTACTATCTGAAATAATAGCAAGCCATTTAGAACATGTTTTAAATCATTTAAACTTCTGCTCAAACTTTATTTACAACCCCGTGTCATTATTGAACGACATTTCTAGGTTCGTAAATATTATCGATTGCAGAAGACATGTTCTTTTTATCAAAACATTTTTGAACACACAATTTTGAAAGATTTAGAAAAACCTTTTGAGAAATTCTAGAAATATTGTGTTCAAAGTTTTGAAAACCAATTACTTGAGCTTAAGATGTTGAATATCTTACAAAACGAGCTCAAGTCCGAGAAGTTGTAAACTTCCCGTTGTTAAGGATAAGTTACCATCGGCGATAAACTTTCGTTTTAACTGAAGAGCGAGTTCTAAGCTGACATTTACTTAGAAATCGTTTTCATGAGCTTGAAAAACTTTTGAATGTTTTAACGGAAAGCTCATGACCGAGAAAGATGAATTTCTCGTTATGAAGAAAAGTTCTCTTATTTAAAAGATATACTTTCCTTTATGAGCTTAAAAGTTGAAATGTTTTAATACAAGCTCATGACCGAGAAAATTTAATTTCCCGTTACGAGGATAAGCTATCTTTAATGATAAGCTTTCCTAAAATTAAATTCGGAGTTACAGTATGATATTTAACTGTAAGTCACTGTGCATGAGCTTAAAAACTTTGAATGATTTTAATATTAGCTCATGCCCGAGAAAAATTAATTTCTCGTTGTAAGGATAAGTTTATCATCGGCGATAAACTTTCCTTTTAATTGAAGAACGAGTTCTAAGCTGCCATTTACTTAGAAGTCGTTTTCATGAGCTTGAAAAACTTTGAATGTTTTAACGTAAAGCTCATGACCGAGAAAGATGAATTTCTCGTTAAGAATAAAAGTTCTCTTATTTAAAAGATACTCTTTACTTTATGAGCTTAAAACTTGGAATGTTTTAATACAAGCTCATGACCGAGAAAAATTAATTTCTCGTTTTGAGGAAAAGTTATCATGAAAGATAAGCTTTCCTAAATTAAGGTCCGAGTTACAGTCTGATATTTACCTGTAAGTCTTTGTGCATGAGCTTAAAAACGTCGAATGTTTTAATATTAGCTCATGCCCGAGAAAAATTAATTTCTCGTTGTAAGGATAAGTTTATCATCGGCGATAAACTTTCCTTTTAATTGAAGAACGAGTTCTAAGTTGACATTTACTTAGAAGTCGTTTTCATGAGCTTGAAAAACTTTGAATGTTTTAACGTAAAGCTCATGCCCGAGAAAGATGAATTTCTCGTTAAGAAGTAAAGTTCTCTTATTTAAAAGATACACTTTTCTTTATGAGCTTAAAACTTGGAATGTTTTAATACAAGCTCATGACCGAGAAAAATTAATTTCTCGTTATGAGGAAAAGTTATCATGAAAGATAAGCTTTCCTAAAATTAAGGTCTGAGTTACAGTCTGACATTTAACTGTAAGTCTTTGTGCGTGAGCCTAAAAACTTTGAATGATTTTAATATTATCTCATGCCCGAGAAAAATTAATTTCTCGTTGTAAGGATAAGTTTATCATCGGCGATAAACTTTCCTTTTAATTGAAGAACTAGTTCTAAGCCGATATTTACTTAGAAGTCGTTTTCATGAGCTTGAAAAAGTTTGAATGTTTTAACGTAAAGCTCATGACCGAGAAAGATGAATATCTCGTTAAGAAGAAAAGTTTTCTTATTTAAAAGATACACTTTCCTTTATGAGTTTAAAACTTGGAATGTTTTAGTACAAGCTCATGACCAAGAAAAATTAATTTCTCGTTATGAGGGTGAGTTATCATTTAAAGATAAACTCCCCTTTATTTGAAATCCGGGTCATTGTCTGACATTTAACAATGAACCATATACACGAGCTTAAAACCTTGGAATAGTTTAAATGTAAGCTCGTGTCTGAGAAAAATTAATTTCTCGTTTGTGAGGATAAGTTTATCATCGACAATAAACTTTCCTTTATGTGAAGATCGGGTCATCGTCTGACATTTAATGATGAGCCTTGTACACGAGCTTAAAACCTTGGAATAATTTTAATAATAGCTCGTGTCCGAGAAAATTTAATTTCTCGTTAATGAGGATAAGTTTATCATCGGCGATAAACTTTCCTTTATTTGAAGTACAGGTCATCGTCTGAAATTTAACGGATGAGCCATTGTGCATGAGCTTAAAAACATCGAATGTTTTTAATATAAGCTCATGCCCGAGAAAAATTAATTTCTCGTTGTGAGGATAAGTTTATCATCGGCGATAAACTTTCCTTTAGTTGAAGTGAGGGTCACGGACTGTGATTTGTCTATAAGCCTTTGTGCATGAGCTTAAAAACTTGGAATTTTTTTATATAAGCTCATGCCTGAGAAAAATTAATTTCTCGTTGTAAGGATAAGTTTATCATCGGCGATAAACTTTCCTTTCTTTGAAGAACGAGTTACAGTCTGTGATGTGACTATGAGTCCTTCTGTACACTATAAGCTTAACAGCAAATCCCCTGAGACACTTGTTTCTTAGATATCAGCTTCTTCAGCAACCAAACTCTGAGAGTGTCCTTAATTAGTGTTTACAACGATTGGAACGCTGTGTTCCTGTTGAGCGTTAACTTTGGTACCTGCATTCTCATTAGAAAGTTGGATGCTTTTATGTAGGTTAGCGATATCTATGTTAGAACCATGTGGGGGTTCACAGTTGGCCTTACTTGTGCCAGAGGTGACCTGAGGAGATGATTCACTTGTCTTACTCGGCAAACGTTTCCTTTAATAGAAAACCTTAAGTTCAGGCTTAAGTGATGTGTCATCCTCTTCAATTTACTCTCTAGTAGTCTTAGTAGAATCAGAGACTATCCTAGTTAAAGGGCACTTGTTTCCTAGAAGAGTGAAAGTTCTACCAGTGGGGCGCCACATTTTACCAATGGGTTTGATTTTAGCTACCCACTGGGATTTAAGTCTAGCACGGGAGTTCACCTCATTAAGTAATTTCTTGATACAAGAATCATGATTGGCTTTAAAGACACATTTCCTACATGTTTTACAAGTAGCATATTTAATATCCGAGTAAGATCTAGAATTCCTAGATGATTGATTGATGCTCCTAGGATGTGACATGCTACGGTTAGCAATGTTAGCTAAACTAGAAGGCATCTGACTAGGTTTGAAATTCCTATCTCTTACTTGTGTCTTTAACTTAGCTTCCCTTAGACCAAATGTATGGCGAACGTCATTTAAACTAGTTTGAGATGTGTTCTTTGGACTATGTCTAGGGAGACTAGAGGCAATCATGTGATTAGGTCTTGCAGAAGCTGTTTTAGTCACATTGGGCCTAGATAGTGGGGTGACTGGTCTAGAAAGATGAACCATATCAACTTGGGAGGCAAACCGCGGTTTCGAGGATTTTGGTTGCTTGGATCTAAATGCAGTCGGTTGTCTAACAGGCTGAATTTGAGGCGGTTTCTCCAAGATTGATGGTTTTTCAAGCTTAGTGCCCACACTAGTTCCTTTAGTTTTCCTCAACTCGTTTTTCAGAGCCGCTATTGCAAAGACCTTTTCCTGTACTTGTGCCTTTAAGATCTCATTTTCTTTGAGCAATTCATCTTGGGATGCCAACTTAGATTCTAGCAACTTAATTTGTTTAAAAAATTATCCTTTTCAGCTTTAGAATCCAGAACTGTTTGATCCAATTTTCGTTCAAGAACAACATTTGACTTTTCAAGTTTTTCAAAATACTTTTCAAATTTGTCCGTTTTCTTTGAAAATTCAATTTTGGCATCCTCAAGCTCTTTGGATTGCTGAGCTAAATATGTTTCAAGCTCTTCAGTCCTAGAAACAGAATTGGTTAAAGAAGCAGTCGTAAAAAAATTAGCAGGATTGTTAATTAGCGCATTCATTTCAGACAACATATGAAGAATATTATCTGTACCTGACATGCTTCTTGTATCATGCTTTTCTCCCGATTTCATGCTCTTTCCATCTTTAGACTCCAAGTTGTCAACCGTATGATCATATTCCTCTTGCATCGTAGATGCTTGCACTCCATTATCATCCGTTTGTTGAAGTCGAGATCTTTCATAAATTAAAGACGATACCGATGCCATGAGATTCAATAGTTTACCACGGAAAACTTGAAGCTCGGTATGTGTATCTCGAAAAAATGACTGGCAAATCACTGAACTTTCAGACTTGACGATATTGAAATGGAGGAAAGGCGTGAGTTGTGTCACAAGAGCCTTTTATGCAAGTACCGATGTAGAGTGATTAAAGTCTTCATTGTGGAGTTTCTCGGTTAGTTGGTTCAAGATGATGAGTATCGATTCCATGAATATATGACGATCTTGACCAAAGAGTGTCACAAGTCCGCTTCCTTCTTTAAGTAGAGAAATGTTCGACAGATGGGACCGAAGTAGTGGAAATGAAGTCATTCTATTATCTCTAGCTCTAACTTTCACGTGACTCGATTCTCCCTCTTGAAATGTCAAACTCAACGAATACATTGAAGTTTGATGAAAGATAAGTGTGGTTGTTTTTGGAATTTAACAATTCGTGAAGAAACGAAAGATCCGTAAATAACTCTTAAAAATCCTCGAGTCATGATATAACTCTTTACTCGGCTCAAAAATTGTTGTCGGCTCAAACGATGATAAATTAAACCAGAGTCCAAGTAAAATTTGGTTCACTCTAAAAAACAAAGCCCGTCAACAAATAAATCACCAAATTAAATATACTATTTTCAGATAGAGTGAACAATAGCCCAATCCAATATAACCAGAACCCGATCCAAAAAAGAGTATTATTAACACTCGGCCCAATTAAAAATTCCACCAGCCCACTAAAGCCTTTTGATACTCGGCCCAATTAAAAAACTAACACCTGGTGAAACAGTTAACCCACTATATCTTTCTTATAACCCTAATCTTACTTCACAAACACCGCCCCCTTTTTACTTCTAAAAAAAACATTCAACCCACTATATCTTTCTCTCTTCCACCTAGTAAACTCCGCCCCAAATCCCACCCAAATCCTACACAGCCTTCATGTTCTATATACATCCAAAACTCAAATTTGATTCATCTTCGCAGCCAAAAAACTCAAAACGAAAACAAACACCAATCGGATCTCATATGATTTGATGATATAGATATTCACATCAAACGAACCATGTTCGATTGCTTCCACAATACCCCTTTAATATATGAGCTCAGAAATGATTTGAAGCATATATAAAGAGAAGAACCAAGACTAATTCGTCTTCTAGATCTCTATAATGAGGTCTCGGGTAGGTTAATTGATTGCATGTTTTGTTTTGTTTGAAATCGAGATAAAGATTGAGTCTAACATGCTTGTTTTACTCAACTCTTAACAAGTCTCGAATATTAAAACAGGCGAAAACCCTATACGGATCTGTGATGATATATTTTTAACTTCGAGATGGATCTAAAAGTTCTCGGGTTGCATGTGTAAGCACGATAAAAAATAAATCTGAGATCTTTGTTATGTGTTTTGAGTCGAGATAGAGTAGGATTAGATGTTGTTTGGAGAAAAATAAGATTGTTTGGTTTGAATTTGAGTGTGAAAGGTAGAGTCTGTTGATGTGTGAATCTAAGTCAAAGTGGCGAGGGGGTGTTGTGAGGGTTGAATCTTGTATGGGTGTAACGTTGTCGAGGTTGAGGTCGTTTGCTGTTGAGGGTGAGGTTGAGGTTGTGGTCTAGACTTGTGATCGAGTCAAGTTAAGTTTGGTTGTGTCGAGTCACATTTATCGGGTCAAGTCAGGTTTGAGTTTGGGTGTGTTTGCGTTTGTGTGAGTCCGGTTGGATGAAATTGAGTCAAGTTTAGTTTTAGGGTCTGAGTCTTGGGCAGATTTGTGAGTCTTGGGTTGATTGTCAAAACCATCGAAATGTCACAAACATGAAAACCATCGGAATGTCACAACAAAAACACCATCGGAATACTTATCGGAATCAACCATCGGAATATCTATCGGAAAAAGTATCGGAATGCGTATCTGTCGGAAAGTGGTATCTGAAAACTTATCCGAATAAACAAAACTTGTAACCGTCGGAATATGTTACTGAAAATGTATCGGAATACGTATTTGTCGGAAAAAGGGTCGGAATGATAAACCCTTTTCCGATAAAAACCCAACAATAAATCAGATACACAGGAAGAGACAAAAAATTGATAAAAAGTGATAAAAAACTTATACTATTTAGGCCTTTCTCCCAAATCTAGACAATAAAAGACAGATCGATATAAAAAAAAAAGAATAAAAACTAATATTTGTTATTCAAAAAGTGAGTATTAAAAATCAAGGAAAAAGAAAAATTTAAGACTGAAATAGGAAAACTTTTTTCAAGAATCGAGCTACATAGAATCAACACCCACGAATTTTTTTTATAAAAGATTCAAGATTGTCACTTTATAAAAAAAATTGACCACCAATCAATAGATAAAAAAACATGCAAATCCGAAGAATCAACCTAAGCTCTTGATACCAATTGTAGAATCATCTTTCCTTAGGATTTAGCAAGTGTTTGATTATCTAATGAATGGGAGGGAGAAAGAAGAACTAGAGAGAGAAAGATAGAGAGAGAAAGGAGAGAAAATGGAAGAAAAATGGAAAGTGAATAATTGACTAAGTGTTCAACCCCTCCTAACATGCTAGGAGGGGGTTTATATAGCCACCTTACATGTGGGCTTTGGTGGGCTATATGTTTATATATTGGATCACGAGTACAATACTTGAATCTATCTTTGGAGTGACCGATCTTTTCTAAATACGTAAAAACGTATTTCCAACAATCTCCCCCTAAGGGAGGTCACTCCAAGTTACAAATGTCCTAAATAATCTATATCTCGTGATCTATGCTAACAATGATGTGACCGAGATTTTATTTGGAAAAACGTATTTCTAACATAACATCTATATGCATCTTATTTATTAACTACTCATTTATGGAGTCAATAATCTGTCAATGCAAAGGTAACCATAGTGAGAATGAGAAAGGGATGGAGTTATCCAACTTGCGGGGACGACAAGTGCAAAAAGCGTTGATTACCCGATGCTAAAGTAATGTTATCTAATTTTATGACATTCTATCAATTGCGATACTATATTAAATTATACTTACATTCCATACGCAACAGTCCATCGACAGGTACAAGCTAGAACTTGACGTCTCCGACGGGACATCACACATTTTAATCGTTATGTTTAACGAAACTTTAAGAGTTTTGGTCAAATGATCAGCTGACACACTAATAGCGATGAAATATGAGGCATGTCTAAACCATTTAGGGTAAATTAAAAAGCACATATGATTTTACCTTTGTATATAGGACTCGGATGAACATGTCTACTATTCTTTCAAATATGATTGGCACGACTCATAATTTGGAACTTAAGTCACACGCGTACTTTGAGTCTAGAAGCTTCGAAAGTTTCACATGTTGGTAGATCATTCCAGATGATGTGGCTAAGGAGAGCGCAAGTTCGAGCACATGTTTTATGGTTCCTGGAGAGACTCTAAATTAAAGAGACTGAGACATCAACCATCCATCTCTACTTCATCTAAATCTAATGAAGCTATCAAAAGAAAAAATACACAATAAGTGTAACATTGATTCAACCATTTAATTAAAGAAAATATTTTCCACAACATTTGATAGCACGAATATCTTCAAAGTTCACTAAATACGAAGAGTCGCCACACTCTCGATGACGAAAAATTCTTTCTGTATTAGAAAGAGGCGAAACAAGATGATTCAAGAAGTACGCGTGCCCATGCACTAAAAAAATAAAAATATTAAGAAATTGAAAATATTTTTGAATTTTATAGAAACAAGAAAAAGAAAAATACTTTTAGAGTTTTTTAATATATATAATAGAAATACAGAGAATAAGAATATAAATTAAAAATATTTTTGGAATTTTTTAATAATATATAAAGGAATGAAGATATAGAGATAAAAATAAGAAGGATTTTTTTTTTAATTTTTTAGTGATATATAGTAATAGAGAAAAGAAAATTAATATTTAATACCCTTTTTTCCACACTTGTTTCTCAAACCACAAATCACTTAATAAGCATATAATAAAACTACTCACTAATCATAGCTATAATCACAATCGACACAAAAAATCATCATAATATATGTACTAAAAATATTATCCTAAAATTTATTCTAAAAAATTGAAAAAAATAGATCTAGAACTCGATTAAACTATGGAATTAACTCCTCGATCTAATAGATACTCACTTAATAATAAAATTTTATAAATTTTAAAGTGGTTATTTCACTAAATAGTAAATAAAGTTGTAAACTTTACTTACTAATTACCTTATAACACTACAAAGCTTGTAGCTTTTGATCACTAAATAAGTCTTAAAGACCTTTAAACTCTTTGCCATAGATATAGAAGGATGATAAGAGAAGACAACACAACATAAGTGTAACAATCGAGAATTTTCCGTTCTTTAAATAATAATAAATTATATTAGTTATTATTCAAAATTCATTTTTGAATATTACCAAACTTGTTGGATTTGAAGATGGGACATATTTGCAAAATCTGAAAAGAAATCGTACAGTCTGCGTATCAACGGAGTAAAAATTAAACCTTTATATTTAAATGTTACAAGATATATAATAAAATAATGTATTAAATTATTTAATATTTTATTTCAATAACGTTTATTAAAAACAAGAACATCTAAGTGATGTTTATTTTTCGTTAATTTAAGTTCGACTATGATACTAGATAAATAATCAACAATTTTAAAAGAGTTTATAAAATATAATGAAACAATGGTCAAGTGAAAGCTCATTTTCATAGAAAAAATCATTTGGAACGTAATGGCGAAAATTTCGTGTCTTGAGTCATCCGTTAACTATTATAAACGAGTCCCGAACCATTAATTAATGAAAGTTATAACATAAGTTACAATTTTAACCCTAAAATATATAAACCTGACAATTTGTTTTAATATAAATAAAAAAATTTATATTTTTTTAATTTCATTTCTCATCATCACCAACACACACACTAAATCCTAATTTCATATCCTCCTTTCTCTCATTACATTTTTCGTCTCCCCTCCATATTTTCCGTCCACCAGATATGGATTATATACACGTTCCATTTCCTCGTATGCAATATATATTAGGTATATATATTACATACCTTGATGGTATCTTCCGCTTCTCCTTACTTAACCGATTACCGAACGATTTCAACATGGGATTTGAACGGTTTATCAACCGAAGGTATTGATGAAACCTTTCATTGGGAAAACATGAATGTATCAATTTAGATACTGAGAATTAATCGATAAGATAGACTGTGACTTCTGGTATGGAGCAGTTCCGGTTTACATACACTGCTCTTGGTATCCGCGTTCTGCTAATTTTTCTGCAACATCAATGTGATTTCATACCCCCTCTTTTTATGTTTGGAATCACATTATAAATGTTTTAATTTCTTTTAGGGGAGATGCATGCTTGTTGATGTCAAATACGTGTTTATACGTTTTGATGATTGGTTGTGATACATATGTGGTTATACTTTTCAAGTATTGTTTGCGATACATACGTGTTTATACATTTGAAGAATTGTTTATGCTACATATTGTGAATATGTGAGTGATTCTTTGATTCTTTTAATCTGCCTTATATGCTGAATCTATTTAAGGAGAGATAATGCCTTATTATTTGCTTTTGGATGCAAACTATGCTTTTATTAAGTACTTCACTGATGTATTGTTTATAGGTGAGATAAATTATGCTTGCTACTTGCTTGGACGTAAAATGTGCTTTTGTCGTATTGTTATTGAAGTATGGTTTATGGATATGCCTAAGTAGCTTTAACCCATGTTCTTCTTAGTCCCCTTCATGAACCGTTAATCACTTTCGGATGACCGCTAAAGTGAACCTGATGTTATGGATAGATTTATTGAAGTTTTAGAAACTCACGTCTGGGGATTTATACATCGCCACTACCAAACGAACGTATATCATTTGATTTTGCTAGGTGGTATTGGGTTAGACACCTACTGGGGCAACATGTATTTCATGCACGTGATGCTTCGGTGTACTTGTCATAGTTCGGTTTCATGAGCTTAGTGCTATCATAAACATTGTGTTGTACCCAATATGCTTGACGTCATATCTCCAATGATGGTCTTGCATATCTTATCTATATTTTTGTGGTCCATTGCTTGCTATGATTTTGATCTTGATTTGCTTTTGTGATCCATCTTGCTATGATCTTGAATGTGAATCTTGCTATGATCTTGTATTGATCTTGAATTAAATCTTGATATGATCTCGTATTGATGTTAAAATATGAATCTTGAATATGAACTGAATTATTTTTTGTTGGTTGTAATGCTTTTGGCTAAACTTTGTTTTATGGCTGAACTTTGTGGTACGCGTTGCTTTTATTGCAAAACTCTGGATTTCAAAACGCTTTTACAATACTACTTTCGGTAGTGGACTTTATAAACTTTTGAAATATTATAAACATTTTAATAAAACTTATGAACTGACCAACTTTATTTTGACCGTTTTAAGCATGTATTCTCTGGTACTTGACTATATGTTTATTTGGAGTCTGCATTGTGATATTTAGCATAGAGGTTGTTCTCTCGGATCAAGACTCGGATAATCATGACGTAACAGGTCCCAAAACTAGTGTGCTTACGATGGGCCTATTTTGGGGTGTTACAATAAGAAAATAAAGGTTAAGATTAATAAGCTAAAACAATAGGCACTAATTTTATAACAATGTAATTCGATTTTAATGACTATATTAAACGATTTCTATAGAATTGATTAACTATTTAGAAAACTAGATTAAAGGCTATTATAAAACTAAAAACTTAAAAGTAAGCTTAACAGAAAGTTTATATAAATGTACTTAGCTTAAAGCTTTCCGCATAAACCATTAAAAAGCTAAAAAATAAAGAAAAAGAAAATAAAAGTAGAAGGGTGGTGATAATAAGCTCAATAAGCACCGAGGCTTAAATCTGTTACCAAAGTGACCGAGAGCTTTTTAAATAAGTCGAAAGATAAAATAAGCTAACATAACTTATCACCTAATTTCGACTTTTAGATATAAGAGAAGAATATTGATGACGTATAGTCCCCAGTCGGGTCATGAACCCGACCTATGGGTACTACCCGAATACGGCCCAATAAGTATGGATCGGATAATTGTTGCCTTGGGCTTATGAGGCCCATTGGTGAAGGCCGCACGCGGTATAGTGTGGACCACGTCCTGGCCGTACGCGGACAGGATCAGACAGAATCACAACCTAAGTAGGATTGTGATTCACCTAAAGTAAGTGGATATTCACAATCCTTATTTAGAAGATAAGGATCAATACCTATTTGGTAATTATCGCTTGCTTGGGGCTCAAGATTTGGTAAAGCCCAGTTAGGGTTTTAACGCCTATATAAGGAACCCCAAAAGGTTCCACAAAGGTACGATTCATAACACAATCTTCACCCTTACCGATTACTTAAACCTAAATCGATTACTTACCCTCACGACAGAGTCTAATCGTGGGAAAAATCCCACGGTAAGCCTAACAACGTGTTATTTCTTAGTGTGTAGGGTCTCGATAGAAGTTCACTTGGTACGAGGGCTGGAGTCCCAAATACCGGAATTAAGCCTAATTCGGGATAAAAGAGGTCCATCTAACTTTTGTATCAACAAGTTGGCGCCATCCATGGGACCCTACACTAAACTCTACCATGAAAAATAGAGTTTGCATCCGATAAACCAAAAGAACGTTGAAAGGAAAACGTCGACGTTTGATGCACAAATCACCTCCACCCAATCACCCTCGGGGTAGACCAGCGTAACGAACAGTAGGAATGTGGTGAATCCACTCCCTTAGGAGCCAATTCACCATTCAATACCCCCGCACCAACACTGGCTGTGAACAACCCTGATCTGGGGTCAACATCGCCTCCCCCTCAAAAGGATGCACAAGCGCCACCCAATAAGGGAACAACAGACGAGACAACTGTCTCTGTCAGTGAAGGAAGCATCGAAGACTACGTTACTCAGAACCTTGACACTATTGTCCCTCTCATCACGGCAAGGCTAAGAGCTAATCAAAGAGGAAGTCTGCAGTCCCGACTCAACTTCGATGTTATGGCGGGAGATACGCCGCAACGCCCACGAAAGAGGCGAAGAGGCCGTCAGGCTGAGGAACAACCTCATCCACGGAATGTCTTCGAAAGAATTGGAATCTTAATCATCGAAGATCTAGAAGCGGAGCGAGAAACATCGTATCATTCCGATGGATCCTGAGAGCTTGCGGGTACTAAAACTCCCGCCAAGGATGCTCGTCGAACAAGTGTCTTCAAAAAGATCAGCCCTCTAGCTAACAGAAGGAATCCAACCCCGGAACCCATGGGCGAACCCCAAAGAGAAGCAGGGTGAAGCCAGTCACGCCGAGATAGACGATCGCCTAGCGATGACTCATCCAGCTCCGACTCGGATGATCACCAGATCAAGGTGCTCTTCTTCGGACTCTTCAGATGGTGAAAGAGAACACCGAAGACACTCTCATCGCCAATTCCAGTGTGAGAATAAAGATTTGTCTCTCCCATAGTGTCGAAAGAAGTTGGATGCATTTAAAGTTGTGTTCGAAACTACTCAGAGGACAAAAAGCGACGGATGTCGTCAAATGTTTAGACCTACGACGACACAGGCTACCCGGACGACCATTTTAAATTTTCGAGCCACAATCAAAAATATCCCAGTGGACAATGCTTATGTGGTGCCACATGTTCAATTCGAATTTAATCGGGAACGCGCGATATTAGTTCAAAAAACTTCCTCATCAAAGCATTGATGGGTTCGACGACATGCGGAGGGCATTCAGAAGAAATTATACTCAGCAAAAGAAGTATAACAAGGACCCTGTCTTACTCGCCACCATGAAGTAGCTAACAGGGGAGCCCACGGAAGACTTCACGGAGCGATTCAAGGATGAGAATAACAAATTCAGGGCATGTCCAAAAGTTTTAAATATTTTTGACTACATGTAGGCGATAACGGATTAAGAAATGATAAGACGCCTAAATGATAGGGTTCCAGTAACCTTTGACGAACAGATCCTTTATACAATGAGAGACAGCGACAACCTATAGTAGAAGGGGAAACCAGAGCTATAGGCGAATGATCAGCCTAAGCGGCAGGCGAACAACCAAGACAACAACCAAAGCCCAGACTATCGTAGCCAACCGAGGGCAGGGCGTGGGAATGACAAGTTCACCCCCTTAAAATGATTCCAACGGAAATATTAATGTCAGAAGGAGCAAATTTTTCAAAACCGCCCCGGATGACTACCCCGGTGGATCGGCGACAAGGCAATCGGTATTACGAGGACCATATTGATAAGGGTCATGGTACGATGAATGCATCCAACTTAAGAAACACATTGAGGGGCTAGTGAAGTCTGGAAAGATTAAGCACCTCATTAAAGACTGGAAGGATGGGAAGGATAACAAGAGACACGAGAAGAAAGATCAACCAAATGACAAGCGCATAACCATATTTATGGTACAGTCGTGGCATCATATGACTAGACAAAAGGTCAGTAAAAAATTTTCTCGTATCAAACAAATCTCATTCCATCATTTGACAGAAAGCAGTGTAGCTGAAGGACCCCTCACGATTGAAGTGAACATGGGGGACCACATTGTGACAACCGTGGTTTTGAGGTTCGTCACTTGGTCCTATTTTAGGTTATTTTATGTGTGACTACTTGATTTGTGTGTTTACATGTTTATTTTGTGTGAACGAGGTTGGCGTGGTTATCGTTTATGAGTATAGAGTACTCATAAGTAAATCGAGGAACGGTTATTTCATGTTCATGAGCTCACAATTGGTGACTATGAAATGAAATGGTGATATTTTGGTGTTTACATATACGTATAAGTATTATAGTAATTGTATTTTATAGGATTTACGGTTTAGCATTTATAGGTCTCGGATGAGGTAATTAGTCATATGAATATTTTTCATGATGGTTTTAAGTCATTTAGGACTTATTTATAAAGTTTATTTCAAAATTTGAGATTTTTTATAAAAGTGTATATTTTACGTTTTTTACGATAAACGCGTAAATTTGACTAGTTTTACGGTTTTGAGGTTTTGGAGGTTTAAGGAGTTGTAATAAATTAAGTTAAATTAAGGTAATATTAGTAGTGTATTAATTAACAATAAAAAGAAAAAAAAATATACATAAAGGGGTCGGTTTGACCGACTAAAAAAAAAGGAAAGTGGGTTATGGGTTGGACTAGGATTCACCCATACCCTATATAAAGTTTTTAACAAAATCAAAAGCCATATTTTCTTTCTCCTGGAGTTGAAGTCGACGGCCAAAGGGGTGTTTTTAGGGTTTCATAGTTTTTTTTTCATCTTCTATTAATTTAAAGGTAAACCTTCATAACCCTTTTTAATTTAATTGTTTTTAATGTTTACATAATCATCTTACGATGGATTTAGGTTAGGATTTTAATAAAAATATGTATTTTAATGATTTTATAATGATTGGATGGTTTAGGGCTTGTAATTGGTGGGGTTATGGGTAGTTAATGAGGGTAATTTAATTAAACCCGTTTCTAAAAACTTAGTAGAATTTTGAGTCATTTGTTTTGATCATATCGGGAGTTCTACAAACTCTTATTTTGCGATCCAAGTATTCCTGAAAAGTTAATTGAAGTTTCTTTCCAATGAAAGAAACGAGAACTAAATTAGAGGTCAGGAAGTGGGTCAAAAACAGGTTACAATAGTCGGAGGTCAAAACAGTTTTGAAATCAGCCTGTTATCTTTTTAAGTTTTGGGTTGTTTGGGGTACTTAGGGTTGCATTGGGACATTCAAACGAACATGAGAGATTGCTTATATATTATAATAAGTATCTGCATTGGGGATAAGATTGTGGGTTAGGGTAAGACCCCCTAATCATAGCAAATTTTTTGTATGTTTAAAATCAGTAAATCTGGATACACAAAAGTATATATATATATATATATATATATATATATATATATATATATATATATATATATATATATATATATATATATATATATATATATATATATATATATATATATATATATATATATATATATATATATATATATATATATATATATATATATATATATATATATATATATATATATATATATATATATATATATATATATATATCGGGGCCTTAACAGTAGCTTTAAGGTTGGGGCAAATGGGAGGTGTTAGCTAACATATGTAAGGGCATAAATATTCCCTTTACAGAGATCATGGGTATGTTTAGGTGGGCGTTTGATTTATAGTTTAGAGACCTAAAAGTTGGGACTGTTTTGTGTAAAATATGAACGGGATAGTTATCAAACTTAACCAAGTTAAGGACTTGTTAGGGAAGGGTAATGGGGTGTTTAGAGCATATAAATGAGGTATTTATATATGAGGAGGTTAGACGTCCATCATAGGTTGATGAGCCGTTTTAGTGGTTGGTTCATGTTTTGATTATGTGTTTTTGGTTTGTTAGCTTTTGCTAGTGCGAGGACTTTTGGAGAAGCTCAATCAGGTGAGTTTCATAGTCCCATGTTTACTAATGTTTATAACTTCCAGATGGGATGGAAGAGACACTGTTTTGTTATTTCTAAATTATGCTGTGAATGTTTTGCGTTGGTAATGGACTTATGTGTGCATACTTATGTGATTAACTGCTAGTTGATTCTTGATTGTTTATGTTTAGACTTGGTACCAAGGGGATATTGGTAAGGCGGGGCCTTGGGGATTGGTTCATAGGTGTTTGGATGCTTATGGGAGTATGGTGTTTGGTATGGCTAGGAACCTTAGTTTTGGTTTGATTGATTAAATCTTGAATGTTAGTTGTTAATGCATGTTAGTATCACATTGTCCATATGTTTTTTTAACTTTTGGTTGTTACTCACAACTTTTGGTATAATTTTGGCGTTTGAGTCTAAACCTATGACTCTCACCAACTTTATATTGACGTGTTTTAGTGTCTCTTTCAGGTGATACTATGGTTAAGCATGAGAACATAAGTGGCTAGGATTTGGAGAGAGTAGGAATGCATTTAGAAGGAGATCCCCGTTTCCTTCTTAGTTTTTATTTGTTCATTTAATAAGTGATACTGTTGGCACACATATGTTTGTTTTGGTTATGTTATTTGTTTGTCTTGGGTAAGAGGTAGGACTGTTACCTACTTACCTAGACTCCTGCATTTGTTGAGATATTGTCATGACTTTTGTGTCACCATTTTATGACATTTCTTATTTCATATAGTTATCTCTATAGACACGCCATGTTGTGATGATATCCATACGTCGCGCCCCATATTCCGCCATGGTGGGGTGTGACAGAATGGTATCAGAGACAATGGTTATAGAGAATTAGGTTGCCTAGTCGCGTAGCCTAGTCTATAGCTTAAGGGTCCCTACATATAGGCGTCATAGGAGTATGTGTGCATTTTATAATAATTGATGTGTTGGATGTTATTTTGCGATGTTGTTAAGTTATGAACTAATATGGTTCATACTTGGCCACATATTTTTTTACTTTTCGGGTTTTGACTAGTGCGGGTTTAACTACTGTAAAACCTGTAAATTTTAGGTTTTGACTATGTCAACATTGTGTACGTCACCTCATGATATCTATATATTTATTCTGTCACCTTTGCATGAAATCCTTTGAACAATCATGTGCATCACATGAGCATACATCATCCTAATCATCTGAACAAGGAAACAACTATATCATAACTTTTTATTGTGACTATGAGTATTTTAATCATAAAAGCATGACCACATTCGTATGACTACATTTCAATAGCATAGTGGACAACAAACGATCTATTGTAAAGGACTTTAAGTCATCTGAACATATGATCACTTGCATACATCCCATTGATTTTCTAAAAATCCAACGTCATGATCACAATTAATAAATGACTATATATATATATATATATATATATATATATATATATATATATATATATATATATATATATATATATATATATATATATATATATATATATATATATATATATATATATATATATATATATATATATATATATATATATATATATATATATATATATATATATATATATATATATATTCTTAAGTTTGCATATTTTATATGTGATTCTCACACTATACTTGACTTTAAACTACAATGACAATTACTTTTACACATAAACACTACATTAAATCATTTTATATTTCTTTTATATATTTTTGTCATAATAAAAATCACCTAAGGACCATACTTTCACCAAAGACCCCAAACGTAACCAAAATTTCTTAAACTCAAACATACTCACATATTATTATAACCCTAACTCACTTAACACTCACCTAGACACGAAAATTAAACACAAGTATACCCTAGACTTTTATTAAGCCGTATATATTCATATATACTTACCCATAACCTTTTATACCAAAACTCTTACCCTCCTTACCAAGTATCTAGACTATACACAAAGTATAACACATATGTCTACACATTACATAAATTTTGCTCTCCTTTGACTAGAAACTATGAAACCGCCGGTTTCACTAGCAAACTATGGGGACTTGTACAATTTTTGGCAATTAAGGTTAGTACTGGTTACACTATTTGAGAACTATGTCACACACCTCTTCTTGTCACCCCTTAGACGTGTGAAGGGCATGAGCCACACACCAAAACCTTGTACAACATACCATTTAATGAAAACACTCAAAACTTACCTTTTGTCCCTTTTGAATCCTTACATGCGACGGCTAAACAAGACACAACTAGCAACATGTATATTTTGGGCATTTATGAAAATTCCTTGCTAAGTACCATGGCAAAATACTCACAATCTCCTTTCCCTCTCTCTTGCCGTGTCCTACCCCAAGCCACAACTCACATTTTGCTTTTAGATATTTAGGAACCTAACAACACTCATTCACCCTCACACTATTTATATTCGGATCAATAACACTCCCACATAACACCTTGAGCTAACCAAAAATCCTCTATCTCATTTACTACCATATCTTTGTACTCCAAGCATTAAAGTCTAGCATTCAAGACTCCTAGGACTCGTCTAGAAGCAAACTGACGCCAACACCACTCCATTCGTCACCATTTTGATCACACAAGTAAGTAAGTCTACCTTGGACCTATCTCCATCATTCTTTTACTTTCCATCTCATGACATGCATGTAAAAACTTAGGAAATGAACCTAGGTTGCCATGCATACGTAAAACCCCCATGAAATGCCATCATATGACCTATAAGCCACGGCTTATATGATGGATAAACATTTCGTGCCCTAAAATCCTTAACCATGTCCTAACATGTTGGACACCTTGCTTAAAAACACCCTAGAAATAAACTAGTTATAGATGAGTACCTTAAAAATGTGTATATTGTAAAATAAGCCGAGCTATTAAGCATATATAAGCCCATATTGTTATATAAGCCACGTCATTTAAGCCTTAAAATCTATATAAGCCGAAGTTAGTACTAGAAATAAGCTAGCTTTAACAATAAAATTAATATAAGCCGAAACTTAGTTGGCTTATTTAAGCTTTTAGGAACCTAAGCCTAAATAAATAAGCCATGCAAATATAAGCCGAATCTTATAAGCCTTAGAATAAGCCCATGAGCCCTCAAAACATAAGCTTAGGATTAATTAGTAAGAAAATATAAACTTTAGCCAAAAACAATAAATTTATATAAGCCGTACAAATAAGCCGAAAATATATAAGCTTACACTAAACTAGTTTTGAAATAAAACATAATATAAGCCCACATAATAAAAAAACTAGTTAAGGCCCAATAGTAAGTATTTGACATTTACTAATTTACCTTAAGTTTTTACTAAGCCCATTAACCCCTTTTTACCCAAACCGGACCCTAATGGGTCGTATAGCCCAACACTAGAATTATATATGTACTTTTCGTGCCTAAAATGACAAGTGGTGAAAGTTAGGTCCGAAACTGTAAACTAGTAAAACTATGTAAACATTTTTGTGACTATTATATAGTCCAAGGGGCGTTTGTGTCATTTTCAAAACTAAAGGGTAAACTAAAACCAACCGTGAGCCTTAAATAAACTACAAGGACCATTTGTGCCACTTTCGAAACTCATAACAAGCCCTAATACCACCTTATAAAAATACCGTGGGATTGGAGGGGGTATTTGGTCATTTCTTGAAAGTTTACCAAGCCCTAGGGGGCGTTTTCATAAATTGGAATAACCAACAAGGACCAACGGTGTAAGAAACTTAACGGATGAAAACCTAAAGTTAATTTTCTAAACAATTATACTTACGGAGATTTATTATAGTTTTATTTAATTAAAAGAAGTAATAAAACTTGTCATTTCTAAAATAAATCATTATAGTTATTTATAAACTCTACGAAATTGACAAACCCCGTTAACCATTTTCCTTTGAAACTTTAAAACTTAATAAATTATAATTTATTTCTTTATGATAAATTAAATAAGATATAGTTACTTATTTAATTTACGACCCCTCTTTCCTTAAACAAATTTATATACATTTATACATATATTTTACTTGAACAAAAATATATATATATACCTTCATTTCACTATAAGAACAAAAACTTGAACCAACGTAACAATTCATAAATTGTGATCATGCATTTTCATATGTACCATTCATCATGCATATTTATTGTTGCATTCACTGAGACATTTAAATTACTTAGGTAATTTCTCCAGTCCGTGACTATATTGTGACATCATCCTCACTACCTCATTATCACTAAGGTGAGTTCATGGCCCCATCTTTACTGTTTTATAACTGGGGGAGAAAACATACAAAAACTATTTATATGCAAGCATGCACAGACAACAACAATTTATTTGCCTACTGTTTGCTCCATTCCCGTGGACTGTATTAGTTAATAGTGTAGCGCGAAATGTATGGATAGATCTATTCGGGTATTGACAACACCCGGCCTGTCGTGATCAGCTGTCACGTATTGCTTAGGCCGAGCAGCAGGTTTATGTCATTGTCGGATTAAGAGAAACCTCAATCAGGATAGACCCAAATGGGCTTACTGAGAATCATGTCTAGCTTCTATTACAGGGCAGTAGGAACTACTGTAGCGTTGGGCTGTGATGTCCTGCTACCTTCGTGGTGCTTTGCATATTGATACTTTATTTAATTAATTAAACCTGTGAATTCACCAACCTCGTGTTGACCCCCACATTTTACTTTTATGTTTTCTTAGGAAAGTAAGCAGGTTCATGCACTGGATTCCAGCATTTTAGGAAGCATCATGTTGACCATCGAGCTGGGATATTCATTTCTATTTTATAATAAATGTGGTTTTAATTCAGACAAGATACTAAATGTGTACGATTAATTCATGTAATATGTTTCAAAATGATATTATGATCATTGCTCTATATGCTATGTGTTATCGATCCACCCAAGTAACACCCCAATTACTATTCCGCTGCATTTGACCAACTTGGGGGTGTTACAGAAATGGTATCAGAGCGCATAGTTATAGAGAAACAGATCAGAAACTTAAAAATTTTTAAATAATAAAAATTTTAAACTGGACTATAACTGAACATAAAAATCAGTCTAAAGAAAAATTGATTTTTGGGGAACCTATAAGTTAGGCATATGGCATTATAGAGCATGCATATTATGTGAACTAACTTCACATTGATTTATTCCCTCATGGTAAATAAATCACATAAGTATCTATTTATACTTTTGACAACATGGTTAAAAGCTTTAAAACCGCATCACATATGCATCATGAAAACTTTTTAAATTGTGTAAGTTGAAAACTTGCTCAACTTTAAAATGTTACTTTCAGATATCATGACGACGCCCACTATTGTTACTACTTTCGAGGATCTTATGGTTCCTACCATCACACCTTTGTCACCGACGTCAGTACTTGCTGGACCTGCATCTGATACTGAGTTCAGAGATGACCAGCAGGACGGGGTCATCGTACTCACAGATTCACCTACTCCTTCACCACCCACTGTATCTCCTACTACACCACTTCTTGTAGTACCTGCATCCCCTCCTAGAGAGGTGGACCAGGTCGTACCTTCTTTACCACCCTTACCACCACCTTCTGTACCTCGTACTTACCCCACCAGTGTTTTGCCACCTCGTAAGAGGAGACATGACACTATCCCTGACTCGACCTATGAGATTGGAGAGGGATCAGGAGCCGGGCAGGCTAGACTTAGCGCCCTTCAGGCGCAGGTTGATGCACTTACGGCCCGACAGGCACAGGACACCACCCTTATCCACTCTCTACTACAGGCGGACCAGCAGGGTCGCGCCGTGCTTTAGGAGAGACTT
The DNA here is from genome assembly GCA_025667525.1 of Glebionis coronaria. Lineage (NCBI taxonomy): Eukaryota > Viridiplantae > Streptophyta > Magnoliopsida > Asterales > Asteraceae > Glebionis > Glebionis coronaria. Next base: position 481,647,373 of record CM046882.1, on the reverse strand, counting down.
GACTCTCTCTACTGGGCCATAGCCGGGGAGTCATACACCACCCGGGAGACCATACACTGGCTATTGGATGAGGTAGCTTACCTCCGTTACCGCCTAGCTTTGCTGGAGAGTCATTCCTACGAGACTCGAGCCGCCATCTACACACAGGAGGACACCTTTAGGACCTTCGTGGATTTGACAGATCTCCGTCATCAGGGGATCACTATAGAGACAGAGCAATTACGGAGTGCTGCCACTGCACGTCAGCAGCAGCTACTAGAGGCTTTGAGATACACCAGAGAGACCCGGAGTGCCGTGATCCGTATGCAGGACGAGCGTGCACCACCAGCTGGACCATCTGCACCTGCAGGCAGCCATACTAGTGTAGGGTAGATTTTTAGTTGTACATCATGACAAGCACTGAGTTGCATCTCAGCTCGCATGATTTATCTCTTTTGTACTTGTATTCCTTCCAGTTGTATTCGTAGTACCTAACCTTAGTAGGTAGGATATCTTTTGGTTGTATTACAAACATATGTACCACTATTTCAGACAGGTTTGCTATGACCCTGTCTTAGATCGGTTGTACTTGTACTATACTGTTGTTTGCCAGAAATAGCATGTTGCCGTCCACTTGTTTGTTTACATTTACATTATTATGAACTCTTAACGGATTATCAAATTTGTTGTGAATTCTATGCATAAACATTACCCATGCAGTTTAATGTAACCATCTTTTTATCAGCTAACAAATCTCAGTTTTTCTTATTAATATAGAAAAATGCCACCAAGACGCGCAAGCCCAAACCCCGCAGAAACACCTGCGAAGACTATATCTGATGCACAAATCAAAGTACTGATTGAGCAAGGCATTACTGACGCCTTACCTTGACTTCCTAAAGTGCAAGCCCAGCTATTACAAGGGCAAGGAAGGGGTAGTCGAGCTCATGCAATGGTTTGAGAGGACTGAGACCGTGTTTCGTATTAGTGACTGTACTGAAGAGAACAAGGTGAAATTCGTCACTTGTACACTTTTGGAACATGCACTCACGTGGTGGAACTCACAAGTTGCTACCCTCGGACACGATGGAGCCTATGGGATGACATGGACTGCATTGAAGGAAAAGCTTACCATGAAATACTGTCCACGTAGTGAAATCAAAAAGCTGGAGATTGAATTATGGAACCTCAAATGCACCAACTTCAATATTACGGGTTACAACCAGAAGTTCCAGGAACTAACTTTGATGTGTACCCGTATGTACCCTAAAGTGTCGGATAAGATAGAGAAGTACGTTAGTGGACTTCCAGACTCTGTTCATGACAGTGTGCTTGCATCTCGACCTACTACCATCGAGAGTGCCATTGAGTTTGCCACATAATTAGTGGACAAACGTGGTCGTGATCATATGATTAGACAAGCAGAGCACAAGAGGAAAGTCGATGATAACTACCGTCATCATCCCCAGACTCAACAGCCCAAGAGGAAGGGTTTAGGTCAAGTCTGCAGTGCTGTTTCCTCAGGATCACCACCATACGTGGAAAACAAACCAAAATGCTCAAAGTGTAACTTCCATCACTACCCCACTGTTGAATGCCGAAGACCAGAGCAGGGCAGTGCATATGCTCTGATCAATAGGAACAACTCCAGTGCCAACAATAAGCCCCACAACGGCAACAGGCAAAATTCCCATGGAAGTGGATACCAAGGAAGCCGCCAGCTCACTGGCAGTGGAAACATGGCTCGTAAGGAGATCCGTTGCTTTGGTTGTGGAGAGATTGGACACATCAGACCTGACTGCCCAAAGCGTAAGAATGAAAGCCAAAGCGGAGCATCCGCCAGAGTTTATGTCATAGGAGAAAACAGGACCAACCCCGACTCCAAGGTAGTTACTGGTACGTTCCTTCCGAATAATCGCTATGCAAATATTTTATTCGATACGGGAGCCGATAGGAGTTTCGTATCCACAGAGTTTAGTAGCTTACTTGACATTTTACCAACCCCATTAGATAACTGTTACAGAGTCGAATTAGCAGACGGAAAAATCATTAAAACTAATACCATCATAAGAGGCTGTACTTTAAACCTTCAGAATCACCCATTTGATATTCAATTAATACCCATAGAATTAAGTAGTTTTGATGTCATCATTGGTATGGACTGGTTAGCCAGATATCATGTAACCATTGTGTGTGACGAGAAACTAGTCCGTATACCATGGGGAAACACAGATCTAATTATCCGAGGAGACGGAAATTTGGATAAAACAGACACCAGGTTGAGTGTGATCTCGTTTACCCAAGCCCAGAAATATCTACTAAAAGGATGTCCTATCTTTTTAGCACATATTTCTAAGACAGACAAAGAAGAAGAACCCAAGGAGAAACAGATCAAGGATGTACCCATCGTCCGTGATTATCCTGAAGTCTTTCCAGACGACTTGCCAGGATTACCTCCGACTCGTCAAGTTGAATTTCAAATAGACTTAGTGCCAGGAGCTGCACCTGTAGCTAAAGCACCCTACCGTTTAGCACCTACCGAGATGAAAGAACTCGCGGAACAACTCAAAGAACTGTCAGACAAAGGCTTTATCAGGCCCAGTTCCTCACCTTGGGGAGCCCCAGTATTGTTTGTCAAAAAGAAAGACGGTTCTTTCCGAATGTGTATCGATTACAGAGAACTAAATAAGTTAACTGTGAAAAACCGCTACCCGTTACCACGAATTGACGACCTATTTGATCAGCTGCAAGGATCAAGCGTGTACTCCAAGATCGACTTACGATCTGGGTATCACCAATTGAAGGTCAGAGAAGAGGATATACCAAAGACAACTTTCAGAACACGATACATTCATTATGAGTTCCAAGTCATGCCATTTGGACTGACCAATGCACCAGCCATATTCATGGATCTCATGAATCGAGTATGCAGACCCTATCTGGATAAGTTCGTGATAGTGTTTATTGATGACATCCTCATCTATTCCAAGAATGAGCAAGAACACGGAGAACATCTGGCTCAAGTACTAAAACTGCTTAAGGAAGAAAAGTTGTACGCAAAATTCTCAAAGTGTGATTTTTGGATCCCTAAAGTACACTTTCTCGGTCATGTGATTGACGACAAGGGAATCCAAGTTTACCCCGCGAAAGTCGAATCCGTGAAAGATTGGGCATCTCCCACGTCGCCGAAGGAAATTCGTCAATTCTTAGGTCTTGCCGGTTACTACCGACGATTTATCGAAGGTTTCTCTAAGATTGCTAAACCAATGACCAAGCTCACCCAGAAAGGTATAAAGTTTGTGTGGGAAGAAAAAGAAGAAGCTACATTCCAGACCATCAAACAAGAATTGTGCAGTGCACCTATTTTACCCCTACCAGAAGGTAACGAAGACTTCGTTGTCTACTGTGACGCCTCGCACAAAGGTTTGGGAGCTGTGTTGATGCAGAGACAGAAGGTAATTGCTTATGCTTCAAGACAACTGAAGAAGCACGAGCAGAATTACTCCACCCATGATCTAGAACTTGGATCCGTGGTTTTCGCCTTAAAAATCTGGAGGCACTACCTGTACGGGACCAAGTGCACAGTTCATACTGATCACAAGAGCTTGCAACACATCCTAGATCAGAAAGAATTAAACATGAGGCAACGTCGTTGGATAGAATTACTCAGCGACTACGACTGTGACATCAAATATCACCCAGGAAAAGCAAATGTAGTCGCAGATGCACTAAGCCGAAAGGGAACTGATCCTCCCATGAGAGTTCGAGCCTTAGTCATGACCATTAATTTGGACCTACCCAAACAGATATTAGAGGCCCAAATCCAAGCACAGAAGCCCGAGAATATCGGAAAGGAAGACATAGGAGGAATGCTTAGGACGGACCTAAGCAAGGAAAAGTTAGAAGCTAGAACGAACGGAACATTGTGTCTACACGGAAGAAGCTGGCTACCATGTTACGGAGACTTGAGGAACGTGATCATGCACGAATCTCATAAGTCCAAGTACTCCATACATCCCGGATCCGAAAAGATGTATCAAGACGTGAAGAAATTATACTGGTGGCCGAACATAAAAGCAGACATTGCCACCTACGTGAAGAAATGTTTGACTTGTGCTAGAGTTAAAACAGAACATCAGCGACCATCAGGTTTGTTAGTTCAACCCGAAATACCAAAATGGAAATGGGACAATATCACCATGGATTTCATTACCAAACTTCCTACATCGTCCCATGGTTACGATACAATTTAGGTAATCGTTGACCGCCTCACAAAATTAGCTCACTTCTTACCTATCAAGGAAAACGATTCTCTGAGCAAATTAGCCAAAACGTACTTAAAGGAAGTTGTGACGAGACACGGGATACCAGTCTCAATCATCTGCGATAGAGATGGCAGATTTACATCAAACTTCTAGAAAGCTTTTCAAAGAGCTTTAGGGACAAACCTGGATATGAGTACCGCATACCATCCACAGACAGACGGTCAGAGTGAACGAACAATCCAAACACTAGAAGACATGCTGAGAGCATGTGTGATCGACTTTGGAAAAGGATGGGTCGAACACATTCCATTAGTGGAGTTCTCCTACAATAACAGCTACCATGCCAGTATTAAGGCGGCACCATTTGAGGCCCTCTATGGCCGCAAATGTCGTTCACCAGTATGCTGGGCAGAGGTGGGAGAATTTCAACTGACAGGACCCGAACTGATCCAAGAGACTACTGAGAAGATCACCCTCATCAAGCAACGAATTCAGGCTGCCCAGGATAGACAAAAGAGTTATGCCGATAGGAAACGTAAACCTATGGAGTTTGCTGTAGGTGATCGTGTCATGCTGAAGATATCACCTTGGAAGGGTGTTGTACGGTTTGGGAAACGGGGAAAGTTAAATCCATGTTACGTAGGACCTTTCAAGGTAATTGCTAGAATTGGAGAGGTCGCCTATCGCTTAGAGTTGCCCCAGCAGTTGAGCCGAGTTCACCCTACATTCCACGTCTCAAACTTGAAGAAGTGCTACGCAGATGAACCATTAGCAATGCCATTGGAGGGAGTCCATTTTGACGACAAACTTCAATTTGTAGAAGAACCAGTAGAAGTCGTGGAGAGAGAAGTTAAGAAGTTGAAACGAAGCCAAACCCGTTAGTTAAAATACGATGGAACTCTAGGAAAGGTCCCGAATTTACTTGGGAACATGAAGACTCGTTTAGAGCTAAGTACCCGCACCTTTTCACCTGAGCAGTGACGTCATCTTAAGCTTTGAGGACAAAACTAAAATAACGGGTTTATGCTGTAAAACCTGTAAATTTCAGGTTTTGACTATGTCAACATTGTGTACGTCACCTCATGATATCTATATATTTATTCTATCACCTTTGCATGAAATCCTTTGAACAATCATGTGCATCACATGAGCATACATCATCCTAATCATCTGAACAGGGAAACACCTATATCACAACTTTTTATTGTGACTATGAGTATTTTAATCATAAAAGCATGACCACATTCGTATGACTACATTTCAATAGCATACTGGACAACAAACGATCTATTGTAAAGGACTTTAAGTCATCTGAACATATGATCACTTGCATACATCCCATTGATTTTCTAAAAATCCAACGTCATGATCACAAGTAATAAATGACTATTTATATATATATATATATATATATATTCTTAAGTTTGCATATTTTATATGTGATTCTCACACTATAATTGACTTTAAACTACGATGACAATTACTTTTACACATGAACACTACATTAAATCATTTTATATTTCTTTTATATATTTTTGTCATAATAAAAATCACCTAAGGACCATACTTTCACCAAAGGCCCCAAACGTAACCAAAATTTCTTAAACTCAAACATACTCACATATTATTATAACCCTAACTCACTTAACACTCACCTAGACACGAAAATTAAACACAAGTATACCCTAGACTTTTATTAAGCCGTATATATTCATATATATACCTACCCATAACCTTTTATACCAAAACTCTTACCCTCCTTACCAAGTATCTAGACCATACACAAATTATAACACATATGTCTACACATTACATAAATTTTGCTCTCCTTTGACTAGAAACTATGAAACCGCCGGTTTCACTAGCAAACTATGGGGACTTGTACAATTTTTGGCAATTAAGGTTATTACTAGTTACACTATTTGAGAACTATGTCACACACCTCTTCTTGTCACCCCTTAGACGTGTGAAGGGCATGAGCCACACACCAAAACCTTGTACAACATACCATTTAATGAAAACACTCAAAACTTACCTTTTGTCCCTTTTGAATCCTTACATGCGACGGCTAAACAAGACACAACTAGCAACATGTACATTTTGGGCATTTATGAAAAGTCCTTGCTAAGTACCATGGCAAAATACTCACAATCTCCTTTCCCCTCTCTCTTGCCGTGTCCTACCCCAAGCCACAGCTCACATTTTGCTCTTAGATATTTAGGAACCTAACAACACTCATTCACCCTCACACCATTTATATTCGGATCAATAACACTCCCACATAACACCTTGAGCTAACCAAAAATCCTCTATCTCATTTACTACCATATCTTTGTACTCCAAGCATTGAAGTCTAGCATTCAAGACTCCTAGGACTCGTCTAGAAGCAAACCGACGCCAACACCACTCCATTCGTCACCATTTTGATCACACAAGTAAGTAAGTCTACCTTGGACCTATCTCCATCATTCTTTTACTTTCCATCTCATGACATGCATGTAAAAACTTAGGAAATGAACCTAGGTTGCCATGCATACATAAAACCCCTATGAAATGCCATCCATATGACCTATAAGCCACGGCTTATATGATGGATAAACATTTCGTGCCCTAAAATCCTTAACCATGTCCTAACATGTTGGACACCTTGCTTAAAAACCCTAGAAATAAACTAGTTATAGATGAGTACCTTAAAAATGTGTATATTGTAAAATAAGCCGAGCCATTAAGCATATATAAGCCCATATTGTTATATAAGCCACGTCATTTAAGCCTTAAAATCTATATAAGCCAAAGTTAATACTAGAAATAAGCTAGCTTTAACAATAAAATTAATATAAGCCGAAACTTAGTTGGCTTATTTAAACTTTTAGGAACCTAAGCCTAAATAAATAAGCCATGCAAATATAAGCCGAATCTTATAAGCCTTAGAATAAGCCCATGAGCCCTCAAAACATAAGCTTAGGATTAACTAGTAAGAAAATATAAACTTTAGCCAAAAAACAGTAAACTTATATAAGTCGTACAAATAAGCCGAAAATATATAAGCTTACACTAAACTAGTTTTGAAATAAAACATAATATAAGCCCACATAATAAAAAAACTAGTTAAGGCCCAATAGTAAGTATTTGACATTTACTAATTTACCTTAAGTTTTTACTAAGCCCATTAACCCCTTTTTACCCCAACCGGACCCTAATGGGCCGTATAGCCCAACACTAGAATTATATATGTACTTTTCGTGCCTAAAATGACAAGTGGTGAAAGTTAGGTCCGAAACTGTAAACTAGTAAAACTATGTAAACATTTTCGTGACTATTATATAGTCCAAGGGGCGTTTGTGTCATTTTCGAAACTAAAGGGTAAACTAAAAACAACCGTGAGCCTTAAATAAACTACAAGGACCATTTGTGCCACTTTTGAAACTCATAACAAGCCCTAATCCCACCTTATAAAAATACCGTGGGATTGGAGGGGGTATTTGGTCATTTCTTGAAAGTTTACCAAGCCCTAGGGGGCGTTTTCATAAATTGGAATAACCAACAAGGACCAACGGTGTAAGAAACTTAACGGATGAAAACCTAAAGTTAATTTTCTAAACAATTATACTTACGGAGATTTATTATAGTTTTATTTAATTAAAAGAAGTAATAAAACTTGTCATTTCTAAAATAAATCATTATAGTTATTTACAAACTCTACGAAATTGACAAACCACGTTAACCATTTTCCTTTGAAACTTTAAAACTTAATAAATTATAATTTATTTCTTTATGATAAATTAAATAAGATATAGTTACTTATTTAATTTACGACCCCTCTTTCCTTAAACATATTTATATACATTTATATATATATTTTACTTGAACAAAAATATATATATATATACCTTCATTTCACTATAAGAACAAAAACTTGAACCAACGTAACAATTCATAAATTGTGATCATGCATTTTCATATGTACCATTCATCATGCATATTTATTGTTGCATTCACTGAGACATTTAAATTACTTAGGTAATTTCTCCAGTCCGTGACTATACTGTGACATCATCCTCACTACCTCATTATCACTAAGGTGAGTTCATGGCCCCATCTTTACTGTTTTATAACTGGGGGAGAAAACATACAAAAACTATTTATATGCAAGCATGCACAAACAACAACAATTTATTTGCCTACTGTTTGCTCCATTCCCGTGGACTGTATTAGTTAATAGTGTAGCGCGAAATGTATGGATAGATCTATTCGGGTATTGAGAACACCCGGCATATCGTGATCAGCTGTCACGTATTGCTTAGGCCGAGCAGCAGGTTTATGTCATTGTCGGATTAAGGGAAACCTCAATCAGGATAGACCCAAATGGGCTTACTGAGAATCATGTCTAGCTTCTATTACAGGGCAGTAGGAACTACTGTAGCGTTGGGCTGTGATGTCCTGCTACCTTCGTGGTGCTTTGCATATTGATACTTTATTTAATTAATTAAACCTGTGAATTCACCAACCTCGTGTTGACCCCCACATTTTACTTTTATGTTTTCTCAGGAAAGTAAGCAGGTTCATGCATTGGATTCCAGCATTTTAGGAAGCATCATGTTGACCATCGGGCTGGGATATTCATTTCTGTTTTATAATAAATGTGGTTTTAATTCAGACAAGATACTAAATGTGTACGATTAATTCATGTAATATGTTTCAAAATGATATTATGATCATTGCTCTATATGCTATGTGCTACGATCCACCCAAGTAACACCCCAATTACTATTCCGCTGCATTTGACCAACTTGGGGGTGTTACAACTACCATCGTCCACGCTAGTCATTTTTGTACTTTGCTAGAAATGTATATTATAGTATATAATTTTGTGCATGATAGCACCTGCCTTTTGTTGTGTTATTCTATGTATCTGATGAGTAATATTTTCTTCTGATGTTTAAGTCATGCCCCTTAAGAGCCAAGTAGTGGTGGTGCAAGCCACTGGAATTACGAGGTTAGGATGCCACAGACGTACAAACTATAGGAGGAAAATTCCAGAGGAGTGGGATCCATGTGAGGCGATAGCACACATGTCTAAGGTGAAAGTGAACAATGTGTGGGTCTATATGACTGTCCTAACGATAACGGCTAAGGAAGGGAATAAGGAAGTACTATTGAGGACTATCAAGACTAGACCAGTTTACCCAGATAATAACAATAATGGAGGAGGAGAATCTGATACCGAATCCACTGCATCCAATAGTTATTTATTTTAAATCTTTTCCGACTCTTATGGGCGGCATGCCTTAGAATTATTTATGTTTTCGTTTGGATTATGTCTATGCTAGTTTAGCTAGACCACGGATTTGGGATGTTTCAAGCTTTTGACTATGTTATTTTAATAAATGGAGTTTTGGATCTTATTTTGTGTGGTTATGTGCTTGTGAGTTGATGGATTTATGTGTTATGTGTAGTATAAATTTCTTGTAAGTGTCATCATAGGAGGGAGTACATTGGTGAAAGGGAACATGTATAATTATGGAGGCCTACATAATTATATATGTGCCACAACACCACTGGACTTTCAAGTATGATTGCATGAAAGGGAGTTGATACATGCTTGTATAGTATATGTTGGTAGTACGTATGGTTATGTTAGGCGTGTGTATGGTGGTAAGTACTATATGGAGTATTTTGGTAGTTGTTAACGGGTGTCATGTTTTACTATAGCATGGTGAATACGCGAAATGGTGCTGGAGGAAGTGGTGACGGAAATCCTGATTTGGCTGATTTGATTGCTGCTCAAATGGCCAACATAATACCAACCATTGTTCAACAGGTGACTAATAACCTAAACAACAACAACAACAATGGTCAAGGAGGAGGTGGAAACAATGGTTGTAGCTATCAGGCATTCACTTCTTGTGGTGCAAAAGAGTATGATGGGAAGGGTGGCGCGGTAGTACTTACCCAATGGATTGAGAAGATGGAAAATGTGATTCAGATGAGTGGTTGTTTACCCAATCAAAGGGTCATGTATGTAACTGGTTCACTGGTAGGGAAGGCTTTAACTTGGTGGAATACTCAAGTTCAAGCAAGAGGGAGAGTTGTTGCAAATGCTATGGCTTGGGCCGACTTCAAGGCTCTTATGACTACGGAGTTTTGTCCAAGCAATGAGATGGAGAAGCTGGAAAATGAGTTTTGGGGACATGCTATGGTTGGAGCGGCTCATGCAGATTACACGGATCGCTTCCATGAATTGGCAAAGTTGGTTCCCCATTTGGTTACCCCTGAGGCAAACAAAATCAAGCGGTACATTGCTGGATTGCCTACTCAGATTAGGGTAATGATCAAGTCTACTCAACCTAACACGATACAACAAGCTATACTTACAGCATGAATACTTATTGAGGAGGCGGTATCTAGTGGAACCTTGGTAAAGGCGGGGGATAAAAGAAAGGAGCCAGAAGCCGCGAAATCGCCTGACACCAACTGGAAAAATTTTAAGAAGGCAAAAGATGGAAGAAATTTTGCCATGAGAGTACCTCAAAGTTCTGGAAATCCGAACAACAACAATGCAGCTTGCCGAACCTACTCTAGGTTCCATCCAAGAGGTACACCATGCCAGATATGCTTCAATTGCCAGAAACCGGGACACTTTGCTAGGAACTGTGAAGCACAGTCTGTGAGGATGAATGTCACCGGGGGAAACTGCTTTAAGTGTGGACAACCCGGGCATTTCAAGAGGGAGTGTCCTAGATTGGTTGGAGCAACCAACCAGGGCAGAGGCCTGCTAGCTTTGGAAGGAAATCGAGGAAACCAGGGCGGTGGAAACCGAAACAATGCCAACCGCAACAATGGAAACACTGGGAATCGGAACTGGAACAGGAACGAAGGAAATCAGAATAAGGGAAATCGGAATGGAGGAAGGGTTTACCTTACAAATGCAGTAGAAGCGGTTCAGGACCCGAATGTAGTGACGGGTACGTTTTCTGTTAACAATCACCTCGCTACGATTCTTTTTGATTCTGGGGCAGATTTTAGTTTTGTGTCTTCTCAATTCGTGCCTTTGTTAAATATGAACCCTAGTGTAGCGAAACCAGGGTATGTGATTGAGATAGCTAGTGGTAAGCAAGAAGAGGTAGATGAGATATTTTTAAACTACAAATTAGAGTTGGGGGAATTTAAGTTCACCATAGATTTAATCCCTCTAGGACATGGGAGCTTCGATGTGATTATTGGGATGGATTGGTTATCGAAGCATAGGGCTGAGCTAATGTGTCATGAAAAGATTGTTAAGATCCCCATAGGTGATAATAAGGTGTTATACGTGTACGGAGAAAGGAAGGAGAAGAAGACCATGTCCCTTATGAATGCCAAGGATGATGAGCCACAAATCAATAAGATTAGAGTAGTAAGAGAGTTCATCGATGTATTCCCGGATGACTTGATGGGGTTACCACCGGTGAGACAAGTAGAGTTTAAGATTGACTTATTACCCGGGGCAACACCCGTAGCAAAGTCACCATATCGTCTAGCACCGTCAGAGATGCAAGAATTAGCCGAGCAACTCAAGGAGTTGCAGGATAAGGGTTTTATTCGACCAAGTTCTTCTCCATGGGGAGCGCCGGTGCTATTCGTTAAGAAGAAGGATATATCTGTTAGGAATAAAATATAGCCAGTCTACTTGAGCGCTGATAAGAGTAAAACAAGCGTTGATAGGAAGAAAACAAACGCTGACAGATCAGGCGTTGACAAGAAGAAGTCAAGCGTTGATACATTGAAGACAAGCACTGATGGAAAGATTTAGTCTACGCGTATATTGTTTCTAGTTTGTTTCTAGTAAGGATAAGTTCAACAATGTATTTTCTATAATTATCTTTACCTAGAATAGTTGATACGTAGACTCTTGTACAAGGCTTCTTATGTCTATAAAAGAAGACCTTTAGGTTAATGTTCAATATAAGTTTTCATACGTTAAACACTTTCATTGTAAGCAAGTTTGTTATCATTAATCAAAGTGAAAGTTTGTTTACATCTTTGTGTTCTTGTTTAAGTGTTAATTCCGCATAACACTTAGATTATCATATACATATACAAGGGTTTCTCTATGTGTATAACTTGATCTAATCTCGTTTACATAAAACTAAATCGATCTAAGTTTGGGATCAACAAGTGGTATCAGAGTTTGTTGAGAAACTTTTGATCTTAAAGAACACAAGAACCCTAAAATCACAAAAACCCTAATTTTCACAAAACCCTAAAAACATCATGTCAAATCCAGAAGTAACCTCCTCCTTCTCACCTTTACCAAACATCAAGATTCCCATGCTTGATGCAACCAACTTTGAATTGTGGAAATTCAACTTTGAGCAATATCTGGGATCTATGACTACACACTCTGGGAGATTATTGAATATGGAAACACATTCAATAAAGCTCAAAAGATTGCTAATGCCATTGTTGCAAGAGCAGCTGTTGCTGGATGTTCAGAAGCAGATAAGAAAGAAAAACCTGATGATGGTAGAGCTGTGTCTGCTGAAGACATAGCAAAGAAAAGGGTTGATATGAAAACCCTAAATATTCTGAAACTCTCTTTGGGGCAAGAGAACCAGCATAAATACAGAGGTTATGAATCTGCAAAGGACCTTTGGGCAGCCCTTGAAGTTGCATATGGTGGCAATGATGATACTAAGGAAGAGAAGAAGAAGCAACTCATGCATGAGTATGCTGTTTTCAAGGCTCGACCTAATGAGAAGCTTAGCAGTGTTAGAAGCAGACTCCTTGACATTACGAGCAAGTTATCCTTCATGGGGACACAAGTTGGTGACGTTGACACCATTGCCACTTTTCTTAAAAGCCTTGGTGAAGCATGGAAGATTGAGGCAAGATCTATACTTGCCAATAACACTCACAAAAGTTCTACTTTTGATGATATCTACAACAAACTAAGGCTGTTGGAGAATGAAACTCTTTTGGAGCATGGAAGCAAGTCTACCAACAGTAACATGGCCTTCTTCTCACATAGTGAAGGTCAATTCATTCAGAAGGACTCTTACATGCATCTAGTTACTGGATCAACATGTGTCAACGCTGGAACATGTCCTGTCAACGCCTCATATTCAGACGCTGACACAAACAAAAGTGACTCACCAAGTGTGACAACCCTGGTTTTGAGGTTCGTCACTTAGTTTTATTTTGTGCTAGTTATGTGTCTTTACGTGTTTATGTGCTAATTGGTGTGTATAGATGGTGGTTTGGATATCGTTTCCGGTACGGCTTACCTTGTGAGTGAAACGATGTGTGATGATTTCATGTTCATGAGTTCATATGGTAGTGACTATGAAGTGAGATGGTGTTATTTAGTGGTTTTAAGTATACATATATGTATTATAGAAAATCCAATGCAAGAAACGAGAACTAAATTGGAGGTCGGGAAGTGGGTCAAAAACAGGTTACAACAGTCGGAGGTCAAAACAGTTTTGTAATCAGCCTGTTTTCTTTTTAAGTTTTGGGTTGTTTGGGGTACTTAGGGTTGCATTGGGATCTTCTAATGAACATGAGAGATGTTTATATATTGTATTAAGTATCTGCACTGGCTAAGGTTGTGGTTTAGGGTAAGACCCCCTAATTGTAACAAACTTTTAGTATGTTTAAAATCAAGAAATTTGGAATGACAAAAGTATATATATGTATATCGGGGCCTTAACAGTAGCTTTAAGGTTAGGGAAAGTGGGAGGTGTTAGCTAACATATGTAAGGGTATGAATATTCCTTTTACAGAAACCATGGGTATGTTTAAGTGGGCGTTTGACTTAAAGTTTTGAGACCTAAAAACTGGGACTGTTTTGTGTAAAATATGAACGGGATAGTTATTAAACTTAACCAAGTTAAGGACTTGTTAAGGAAGGGTAATGGGGTGATTAGAGCTTATCAATGAGGTAATTATACGGGAATAGACTAGATGTTCATCATAGGTTGATGAGCCATCTTAGTGATTGGTTCGTGTATTCATTTCGTGTTTTTGGTTTGTTAGCTTGTTGCTAGTGCGAGGACTTGTGAAGAAGCTATCAGGTGAGTTTCGTAGTCCCATGTTTACTATTGATTTTGACTTCCAGATGGGATGGAAGAGACACTGTGTTGAGTTATTTATAAATTGTTGCTGTGAATGTTTTTATGGTTTGTGATGGACTTGTGTGTACATTATGTGATTAACTGCTATGTGATTCTTGATTGTGTATGATTTGGATCGGGGGACACGTGCCGTCTCAGTTATTGTGGTTTGACAAGGTAGTGGCCTTGAGGTTTGACAAGGTAGTGGCCTTGTGGTTTGACAAGGTAGTGGCCTTGGGATAGGTACATAGTGTGATCATCTATGGTACCATGTTGTTTGGCAAGGTAGGAGCCTTGGATTTTGGTTTGGAATGATTGATCTTGAATGCTAGTTGTTAATACATAATTGTAGCACATTGTCCATATGTTATTGTGTTGATGGTTGTTATTCACAGCTTTTAATTGATTTAGCGTTGGAGTCTAAACCTATGACTCTCACCAACTTTATGTTGACGTGTTTTAGTGTCTCTTTCAGGTGATACTATGGTTAAGCATGAGAACATAAGTGGCTAGGATTGGAGAAGCTTAGGAATGCATATAGAAGGAGAATCCCCGTTTCCTTCTTAGTTTTTATTTGTTCTTTTAATAAGTGATACTGTGGCACACATATATTTGTTTGGTTATGTTATTTGTTTGTCTTGGGTAAGCGGTAGGACTGTTACCTACTTACCTAGACTCTTGAGTCTGATGAGATATTGTCATGACTTTGTGTCTCCATTTTATGATATTTCTTATTTCATATAGTTATCTCTATAGACACGCCATGTTGTGATGATATCCATACGTCGCGCCCCATATTCCGCCATGGTGGGGTGTGACAGAATGGTATCAGAGACAATGGTTATAAAGAATTAGGTTGCCTAGTCGCGTAGCCTAGTCTATAGCTTAAGGGTCCCTGCATATAGGCGGCATAGGAGTATGTGTGCATTTTATAATAATTGATGTGTTTGGATGTTATTTATTGTGATGTTTTGACTAGTATGAATTCAACCGTAGTATGTTCATACTTAGTCACATGTTATTTTCTTTTCGGGTTTGTGACTAGTGCGGGCTGAACAATAATCGTCAACGCTAGTCACTGTTGTATTTTGCATTAATTGTACATTATAGTACATAATTTAGTACAAGGTAGTTTCTATCTTTTGTCGAGTTATTTTACATACCTGGGGTATGTTATTTTTCTTTTGATGTTAAGTCATGTTCCCTAAGAATCATGTGGTGATTCGAGTTACTAGGAGTACATGGGTAGGAAGGATTTTAAGTTGTTTCCACTCTTACGGGCGACATGACTTATAACCGTTTATGTTTTCGTTTTGGATTTAGTCTAGGCTGTTTTAGCTAGACTATGGATTTATATATTTCAAGAGTTTTATTATGTTATTTTAATAGATGGAGTTTTGGACTTTATTGTTTATGTGGTTATGAGCTTATGTGAGTAGATGGATTTATGTGTTATATGTTGTATTAATTCTTATAAGTGTCATCATAAGAGGGAGTGCATTGGGGGAAGGGTAATTGTATAAGTGTGGTGGCCAACATATTTATACAAGTACCACAACTTCAATGGGTTCTCAAGTATGATTGCATGAAAGAGGGTTAGTACATGCTTGTATATGATGAGATGTAGAATTTGGGTATACGTATAATATATGGGTTTATGTAACGGCTGCCTACGATATGGCTATTGTTCTTTTTGTGGTATATGTTTTGGATTATAGTTGTGTTGTATGATTATGGGGTCACACGATATGGTTTGGTTTTGGTAATGGGTTTTGTGCCTTGTTGTGGCATGGTGAGATGGTGAAAAGGTGATTACTCGTATGGAAAAACGAGTGTATGACGCGATCGACTTGATATATATGATAACGAGTATGTTTTGGAAGATTTAATAGGTATATATATGCGGATGTATATATACTACTACGTGTTAGGTTATGGTATATGGTCGTTCACTAGTTATTATAACTTGAATGTACCTTGTGTTTGTTCGTGTTTTATGGTGCCGGAGTTTGTTGGAGTTCCAACGACGTTTTGAATCTTTTGAAGTGTGTCTTGTAGCGTATTCTTTGAGTTTCGTATTTCACGTGTACGTTTTAAAATGGTGTTTTTGGTTTCAAGTCTATTGAAATAACTTGGGATTTCTTTTGAGATAATGAAATCTTTTGTGTTGGGTCTTGCATTTATTTTGGTCGGTATATATTGAGTTAGATGGTTGGCTGTATTCGGTAAAATAAGGGTAGGGTGTTGGAGTCGTGTTTGAAACAAGGTGCAACATAAGATTTCTTTTTAATCAACACTTATATATTTCAAATTCTAAAAGACTTTCTTTGAAATAAAGCGAAGTAAAAATTTCTTTCTACCTACATAGTTTATATAATTGGATTTAACCGATTCACGTCATTTATAATTATTAATACGAGGTTAAATTGAGTTTATGAAGGTTACACGTACAATTATATCTTTCATTTAAAAGGATTGCATTAACCATTAAGTTTATTCTTTAGTTTTAAAACAACTGGTATAAAATCGTTTTGGTCGTAACTTGTTCGTTTTTAAAGCTTTTTGGATGATTCAAAAGCCTAAAATTATGTACTCGGAACGTACTTTTCAAATATTCAGAATGTATAGTCATGGGAGGTCAGTATCTTGGCCGAAATTATTGTACAAGTGTCGGGTTAAAGGTTGAGTTTGAATAGTAGTTTAATTTTATGATTTGGGATGCACGGGATACCTAGTTTTTTAGTAGAGTTTTGAGTTTGTCAAGAGGGTTGTTTGTAGATTGTTTGAGTCATATAGATGTGGGAGGTAATAAAAAAAAGATATATAGTCTTATGGAAAAGTCGATCTTTTGCACGGTTTAAATAATATGTCGCAGGGCGTAATATGTTTGGTTGCCATTGGGTGTTTGTTGGATTATTTTTGTTGTCATGGGTCATTTTGAAATGATACACGTTTTGGGTTTGAGTTTTCTTTTGAGTCTCGTGGTTTTTGACTTGTTTTAACTAGTGCACGTGAAATGTCGTTAGTTATCCGTGGGTTGATTCGTTGATCGTATCTGATGGATTCAGGATGTAGTTTTGGTTTCGCATTGTTCGGGAGCATTGAGGTAGTCGTATGAAAGACTTGGTTGCGCCTACACGATTAAGTAGGTGACCATGATAGAACGGTCGGAATACCCTTAGTGGGGAGGAAAGAGGTTCGTAGACGAACTAATGTGGTCATGAGGTCTATTAGGAGTGCCAAGGGAGATGAATAGAGACTTGTGAGATGTATGGATATCGGCACAAGTAACACACCATAGAGAGTGTTGGAAGGGGGTACAATACCTCAAAGGTATTTATGATTGTTCGTAGGGCATGTAAGTTCCTATTACTGTGAGGTAGGACCATAAGTAGAGCAAGTAGGAGAAGTGAAAGGAGTTGTAGATAGTGCATTTCCAAGGCAATTGTTGATGGAATGATTTAAAAACAAGAGTTGTTAGAAATTTGCAAGGAATGCAAGATAAAAGTTGAGTTTCCTGGTAGTAAATGTGATGTGGAAGCGGTTGAGTGGTCTGACAAGAGGAAGTATTGGTCTTATAGAATACGTGTAGATTTTCGCTAGTAGAACGAGGTAGAAATTTATTCGTATTGCTTCTAAGAGAGGGTGCAAGGAGGACGTAGTTGAAACTGCTAAGGATGTTGTATGAACGCCTTGGGTTTACGGTTATGCATTTGGCTTCGCCAAAGCACTAACGGTTTTTATGGTGTCAATGAACCAAGTGTGCATGAACGCGTATAAACGAGTTGTCATCGGGAGCATCGACGACATCTTGATCTACTCAAAGTCTAAGAAGGAGAGTGAGGCGAAGTATGTGTTGGTTTTGGAGTGGAATTATACGTGAGATTTTCAAGTGTGAGTTTTTAGTATTAAGTCTACCATGATGAGTAGTTAGAGATGATGGCATATCATGGAACCAGCAAGGGCGAAGTGAAGAAGGATGAAGAAGCGCTTTGGAGGCTGGAGAGGTGGATTGGATAATGAGCCGATCTTGGCATTATCGGAAGGGTTGGATGAATTCGCAAAGCATGACGATACGTGGAGCAAGGATTTGGACGCGTACGAGGACGACAAAGAAAGGCGATCACTATACGTTGCAGGAACGGAAGATTTGGAAGAACTGGATAGACTTAGTTTGTGGAGCTAGATTGTTATATCTGCCTAGAATGCTAGAGGCATTTGGTGTACGAGACGTGGAGAATGATCTATACGGATCATGAACGTCTCCAACACATATGCAATCATCTTGATTGAACATTTGGCAAAGGTGGTGGGTGGAGATAATTGATGAAAGAAAAATTGCAAGGTCAAGTACCATCTGGGAAAGGCAAGCATGGTCGATGAGACATGGAATAAGAAGGATGAGGTGAAGCTGAGACGAACTTGAACTATAGGGATGACATATTAGGGCGGTTTGGATAAAGGATATAGGTTGCACGAGTTGAGTTGTCTAAAGCAGAGAATGCGTCAACATGTATGTTGCATGGCTTGGACAATCATATGGAGAAAAGGGACGTAGACTATATTTCCTACATAGTTAGGAGTAGTTTAGAAAGGGCGATGTAAGGACGAAGTTGTTGGAAGGGATACATAATGCAGTGGAGGATTAAGTACGATGAGAGTTGGGTGATAGTCGATCGACTGACTAATTCATCACCTATTTTAAGAGGAATGAGAAGTCACGTAGTTGGGAAGTTGGAAGAATTGCGTACGGATGTGAGGGAATCAAGGGTTTTGCGTAAAGGTTAGCCTAATATGTATGGAGTGCCTTATGAAGGATTCTGGCGAGGGAAGAAACGAGGGGAAGCATCACATCGTGATGTATGATAGGGAGTTAGGAAACTCATTAGGGATGGCTGAGTTTTCATATAGTGATAGTTATCATACTAGAAGTCGATAAATGCCATTTGAGGCACTATATGAAAGGATAGGGTGAGTTGTCCCTAATGTGGGTTATAATTGGTAAAAGAGGCTACTAATGTGGTAATGATGTTTGTGGAAATGATGAGAGAAACAAGGGATGCTATGTAGAAAAGGAGAAAAACACTAGATTTAGTGACAAAGTTATATAGGGAGTTTCACCCATAGTAACGGGTGGTATGTTTTGGTAAAATGGAAGAGTTGATGTAGAGTTTTGTAGGTCCATTTATGATCTTTGGAAAGATCGGACCATTAGCTTATGAGCATAGAATTACCTGGGGGAAATTGAGTGGTATACATGATATATTTCATGTATTAAGATTGGTAAATGTTGTTTGAGAATGCATATTCGCATGTTCGGTTATTCGGGATTTGTGCTAATAAGAGTCTTTGTTTTATCAAAGAGTCATTTGTGAGATTTGTTGATTGTGAAGTAAAGAGTTTTGCAACAAATTTAAATATTGTTGGTTAGAATATGTGGTAATTTGAGACTTGAACTAAAGTTCACGTGGAAATGAGAGGAGTTCGTTTAGAACAAGTATCCTTATGTGATTTGTTGTTTGTGTGTTTGATCCTAAGGAGTAAATCTCGGGACGAGATTTCTATTAGGAGGGAGTGACGTGACAACCCTGGTTTTGAGGTTCGTCACTTAGTTTTATTTTGTGCTAGTTACGTGTCTTTACGTGTTTATGTGCTAATTGGTGTGTATAGATGGTGGTTTGGATATCGTTTCCGGTACGGGGTACCTTGTGAGTGAAACGATGTGTGATGATTTCATGTTCATGAGTTCACATGGTAGTGACTATGAAGTGAGATGGTGTTATTTAGTGGTTTTAAGTATACGTATATGTATTATAGAAAATCGTATTTTTACGATTTACTGTTTAGCATTTAGAGGTCTCGGATGAGGTAATTAGTCATATGAATATTTTTTGGGATGGTTTTAAGTCATTTGGGACTTAGTTATAAAGTTTATTTCAAAATTTGAGATTTTTTATAAAAGTGTATATTTTACGTCTTTTACGGTAAAACGCGTAAATTTGACTAGTTTTACGGTTTTGAGGTTTTGGAGGCTTTTGGAGCTGAAATAAATTAAGGTAAATTAAGGTAATATTAATAAGATATTAATTAACAATAAAAAGAAAAAAAAATAAAAAAATATATATATGAGGCGGTTTGGGACGAATCAAAAGAAAAGAAAAGGGAAAAAAAAGGAAAAAGGGAACCGGGCTTTTGTAATGGGCCAAGGACTTGTTAGGAAACTATATAAATACTTTTTATTAACCAAAACACTTCATAAAACCCCTGGAGATCACCTTCAAGTCGGCATCAATGGTGGTTTTAGGGTTCTTCATTAATTTTTCTTCTTTCAAAAATTCTAAGGTAAAATCTTTAATACTCTTTTTAATTAAAGTGTTTTAATTTTTTCTCAATCATCTTATGATGGATTTAGGTTAGGGTTTAAATAAGAATCTGTATTTTAATGATATTATAATGATTATATGGTTTAGGGTTTGTAATTAATGTGGTTATGGGTAATTAATTAGGTTAAATTAATTAAACCCGTTTTTAAAAACTGAGCAGAATTTTGAGTCAATTGGTTTGATCATATCGGGAGTTCTAGGAACATTAAAGATGCTATCCAAGTATCCCTGAAAAGGTAATTGAAGTGGCTTTCCAATGCAAGAAACGAAAACTAAATTGGAGGTCGGGAAGTGGGTCAAAAACAGGTTACAACAGTCGGAGGTCAAAACAGTTTTGTAATCAGCCTGTTTTCTTTTTAAGTTTTGGGTTGTTTAGGGTACTTAGCGTTGCATTGGGATCTTCTAATGAACGTGAGAGATGGTTTATATATTTTATTAAGTATATGCACTTGGGCTAAGGTTGTGGTTTAGGGTAAGACCCCCTAATTGTAACAAACTTTTAGTATGTTTAAAATCAGGAAAATTGGAATGACAAAAGTATATATATGTATATCGGGGCCTTAACCGTAGCTTTAAGGTTAGGGAAAGTGGGAGGTGTTAGCTAACATATGTAAGGGTATGAATATTCCTTTTACAGAAACCATGGGTATGTTTAAGTGGGCGTTTTACTTAAAGTTTTGAGACCTAAAAACTGGGACTGTTTTGTGTAAAATATGAACGGGATAGTTATTAAACTTAACCAAGTTAAGGACTTATTAAGGAAGGGTAATGGGGTGATTAGAGCTTATCAATGAGGTAATTATACGGGAATAGACTAGATGTCCATCATAGGTTGATGAGCCATCTTAGTGATTGGTTCGTGTATTCATTTCGTGTTTTTGGTTTGTTAGCTTGTTGCTAGTGCGAGGACTTGTGAAGAAGCTATCAGGTGAGTTTCGTAGTCCCATGTTTACTATTGATTTTGACTTCTAGATGGGATGGAAGAGACACTGTGTTGAGTTATTTGTAAATTGTTGCTGTGAATGTTTTTATGGTTTGTGATGGACTTGTGTGTACATTATGTGATTAACTGCTATGTGATTCTTGATTGTGTATGATTTGGATCGGGGGACACGTGCCGTCTCAGTTATTGTGGTTTGACAAGGTAGTGGCCTTGAGGTTTGACAAGGTAGTGGCCTTGTGGTTTGACAAGGTAGTGGGCTTGGGATAAGTACATAGTGTGATCATCTATGGTACCATGTTGTTTGGCAAGGTAGGAGCCTTGGATTTTGGTTTGGAATGATTGATCTTGAATTCTAGTTGTTAATACATAGTTGTAGCACATTGTCCATATGTTATTGTGTTGATGGTTGTTATTCACAGCTTTTAATTGATTTAGCGTTAGAGTCTAAACCTATGACTCTCACCAACTTTATGTTGACGTGTTTTAGTGTCTCTTTCAGGTGATACTATGGTTAAGCATGAGAACATAAGTGGCTAGGATTGGAGAAGCTTAGGAATGCATATAGAAGGAGAATCCCCGTTTCCTTTTTTAGTTTTTATTTGTTCTTTTAATAAGTGATACTGTGGCACACATATATTTGTTTGGTTATGTTATTTGTTTGTCTTGGGTAAGCGGTAGGACTGTTACCTACTTACCTAGACTCTTGAGTCTGATGAGATATTGTCATGACTTTGTGTCTCCATTTTATGATATTTCTTATTTCATATAGTTATCTCTATAGACACGCCATGTTGTGATGATATCCATACGTCGCGCCTCATATTCCGCCATGGTAGGGTGTGACGCCAAGAGTTAAACCTGCTGGTTTGGATCTTGATACTGTATGTGCTTACATTGCTTCTTTGCCCAATGGTTCAGTGATTACATATGAGGACCTTGAGCAAATAAGTGATGAGCACTTGGAGGAGATGGATATTAAGTGGAACATGGCTCTTGCTAGTATAAGAGCAAACAGGTGGAATAGAAGGTTTAAGAAGAAGATGACCTTTAATGCAAAGGACACTGCTAGATTTGATAAATCCAAAGTTGAGTGCTACAACTGTCATCGTATGGGGCACTTCATGAGGGAATGCAGATCTCCAAGAAGATCTGATGTTGGCAAACCCTCAATCCAGATTGTTAAGGCTCGGGATCCTAAGGCCATGGTTGCAGTGCAAGAAATTGATGGTATGGGATGGGATTGGAGCTATTTGGCTAAGGATGGGGATGAGGATAAAGCTTTGGTTGCTGAGATAGAAGAAGAAGAGCATGTTCAATATGCTCTCATGGTACACTCCTCCTCTTCATCAGATAATGAGGTATACGATGATGCTTTTTGTAGTAAGGGTTGTAGGTTAAATACTGAGAAACTTAACAAAGAGGTGTTAAGATTATTAGATGATGTGAGTACTGAAAGATGCAAACTGTCTAATTATCAACTTGCTCTCACTCAAACTGAGAAGACAGTTTCTGAGTACAAGAAAATGGAATTTGACTTAAAAGACAAAATAAATATATTAAAACATGAGTTAAATGCTAGTAATGATGTTAGAAGCATCATGGAAAGGGTTAATGGTGAGTTACAGGCTAAGTTAGACGAGGCCATTAAGAATAAGGATAATGTTGGCCTTAAAATTCAGAGATTTCATAAGGCCACACAAACCCTAGGAGAATGTGTTAATAAACAAAGGGATCCTAAGGACATGACTGGGATTGGGATGAAAGACTACTCTGTGGTTCCACCACCAGCTGGTGACTTCTATGGTGTCCAAAGAAAGGACCTATCTTGGACTGGTTTACAAGAACTCCAAGAAGAGGAATTCATTCATCCACCAAGAGTTATTACCCCAGTTGAAGAGTATCAACAGAAGTTGACTGACTTGAATGAATGGAAGAAAGCCAACCCTACCTTATTTGTTAAGGGTGGCTTATTATGTGAAAGTCCAAATGAGTCAACCCCTATTAAGGTAACAAACCCAATCACTGGTAAGGCTGTTGACCTTGGCTCAAACACTGTTAGAAAACCTAGCATCAAGTATGCAGAAATATATAGGAATACTAGGTCACCTAAAAGCCAAGTTAGTAATGATGGAACAGGCTTCTTCTCTTCTAGACCTAGGGTTGTGTCTAGAAAAGCCTGTTACACTTGTGGTAGCTTTTCACATTTAGCATATAAGTGTGTCAACGCTTCCAAGGTCAACGCTGTTAAAAAGTCAAACGTTGTCAGACCCAAACCTTGTGTGCAGCAAAGTCCACAAGTGGTTAGACCAGCCCCATTCTTCACTAGAGGGTCTAACACTCAGGGGACAAAGACCATTTCAAAAGACCAATACTTGGTCTAACAGGCAATGGGTTTCTGTAGCAAACCCTAGGTTCAACGCTGACAAGGGTAATCTCAGCGTTGACAAGACCAAATTCAACGCTGACAGAAACGTGACCAGACCTAAATATTTGCAACCACAGGGTAAGGGGTCTAAAGCTTCTTCAAGCTTGACATGGAGACCTAAGAAAGATCAAAACCCTAATGATAATGGGATTTCTATGACCTGCAACAGATTTAATTACATTTCAAAGGTCATTACAAAACCTATTGGGGTTAACTGGGTATTTCATCCAAAAAAGGATGAACAAGGGGTTGTTATGAGAACTAAGTCTGTTCTTGTTGAACAACCAGATGAATCCAAGTCTGCTAAGGCTTGGGTTCCCAAAGAAAACTAACTTGGTTTCTTTATGTGTAGGGCATTCAAAAACAGGTCAATGATTATGGATATTGGGGCAATGGATGCTCAAGGCACATGACAGGGAAGGAAGATTATCTGACTAACTTCACTCCCATCAAGGATGGTGATAAGGTTTACTTTGGAGGCGGATATGGAACTATCACAGGCAAAGGAACACTTCTCACCAAGAACTTGTGTTTTGAGAACGTATTTCTGGTAAAGGAACTTGATTACAATCTTTTTAGTATATCACAAGTTTGTGATAACAAAAATAAAGTTTTGTTTACTGATACTGAATGTTTGGTGTTAAGCAAGGATTATAAGATCCCTGATGAGAAATATATTGACTATAGAACACCTAGACATAAAGACATTTATAATGTGAATTTTAATGGAATTAGGATGAATAATAATATGTCATGTTTTTATGCTAAAGCTTCAGTAGATGAGAGTAATCTATGGCACAGGAGACTAGGGCACATAAACTTCAAGAATATAAACAGGCTTGTGAGACTTGGCTTGGTTGATGGCTTGCCTGAAAAGGCTTTCCACAATGACCACTCTTGTGTTGCATGTCTTAAAGGCAAGCAGCACAAGGTCTCATTCAAGTCCAAACAGGTGCACTCTAGTACTAGACCACTTCACTTGCTTCATATGGATCTATTTGGTCCAACTAATATAGAGAGTTTGAATGGCAAATCATATTGCTTTGTTATCACATGTGACTTTTCTAGGTTTACTTGGACTTTCTTTTTAGCTATGAAGAGTGACACTGCTGACACTTTAATTGACTTTATCACTCAAATTGAGAAGAAGACTGGTAATGAAGTTAAAATGCTTAGGAGTGATAATGGTGGTGAGTTTAGGAATAAAGTTTTAGATGATTTTTGTGCCAAGAAAGGGATTACCAGACAGTTTAGTGTTGCCAGAACCCCACAACAAAATGGGGTTACTGAGAGAAAGAATAGAACCCTAATTGAAGCAGCCATAACTATGTTAGCTGATGCTCATTTCACCATAGCTTTTTGGGCTGAGGCTGTGAATACAGCATGCTATGTTCAAAATAGAGCATTGGTCAACAAGATACAGAACAAAACACCTTATGAATTACTTTGGGGAAGAAAACCTAATATTGGTTTTCTTAGACCTTTTGGTTGTCATGTAGTTGTACTTGATACTAGTGATGCCTTAGGTAAATTTAGTGCAAAAGGTGATGAAGGCTATTTCATGGGGTATTCAGTGCAGAGCAAGGGATATAGGGTTTACCTTAAGAAGGAAAAATGTATTCTTGAGAGACTACATGTTAGGTTTTTAGAGAGTAAACCTATTGATCCTGAAAGTGGTCCAAATTGGTTGTTTGACTTGGAACCTCTATCTAGAACTTTAAATTATATGCCTGTTACTAATCCAAACATTGTGAAGGTAACTTCAAATGTTGTGGAAGAACAAGTTGTTGATGTTTCAGGTACACAGATTAATGAAGAGGTTGGATCACAAGCAGAAAAGTCTTCTCCTATACTAGATTATGTCACAATTCCCATATGGACAGATGCTTTTGCTGCTGCTGCTGCTGCTGGAAAGGATAATGGTGGTTCCCAAGTACCATCAGTTAACAACATGCATGGTCCTTCAGGCGCTGACAAAGGCAAATCTAGCGCTGACAGGACAAATTCAGACGTTGATGGCTCAAACGTTGACAACAACATCTCAAGCGTTGTTAGCCCAAACGTTGACAACCAAGGTTCAGGCGTTGACAACACTTTTGAGCATCTTTTCTCTTCCAATTTTGAGCAAGGTGGACCTTCCAATACTTATGAAGAGGTTCATATTGATGAAAGAGAGTCTGACATATTAGCAATATGGAAGATGAGATTGAGGACAATAGACTTTTTGAAGGAGGAGTGCTTTCTACTACAACCAAGAATCATCCTCCTTCTCTTATCATTGGTGATGTGATGTCCCCTGTTCAGACTAGAAGATCTCATCAGAGTCTTGGGGGATTTATTGCTAATATTCACAAGAAGGTTGATACCCCTCTTGTGCAAGCATGTTTGTTTGCCTATTTTCTGTCACAACAGGAACCCAAGAAGATATTTGATGCTCTCAAAGAACCAAGTTGGGTGGAAGCAATGCAGGATGAGCTTCACCAATTTGCAATTCAAGATGTTTGGGAGCTGGTTGATTGTCCCAGATATGTCAGACCTATTGGGACAAGATGGGTTCTAAGGAACAAGAGAGATGAAAGAGGCATTGTGGTCAGAAACAAGGCACGTTTAGTGGCTCAGGGATATACACAAGAGGAGGGGATAGACTATGAGGAGGTCTTTGCACCAGTTGTAAGGATTGAAGCTATAAGAATATTTCTAGCCTATGCTTCCTGCATGAGCTTCACTGTCTATCAAATGGATGTGAAGAGTGCCTTCCTCTATGGAACAATTGTTGAGGAGATGTATGTCATGCAGCCTCCTGGTTTTGAAGATCCAGAGAATCCAGACAAGGTGTATAGAGTCAAGAAGGCTATGTGTGGACTTTATCAAGCCCCAAGAGCATGGTATGGCACATTATCCACTTATTTGGTGGACAATAGATTCAAGAGGGGCACCAAAGACCATACATTATTTACCAAGAAGGCTGGTAAGGATGTCTTACTTGTTCAGGTTTATGTTGATGATATCATTTTTGGATCTACTAATCCAAAGATGAGTGAGGATTTCTCCAAGCTTATGACAGACAAATTCAAGATGAGTGCAATGGGGGAGATGAACTTCTTTCTAGGGTTACAAGTTCAGTAGAAAGAAGATGGTATCTTCATCTCCCAGGATAAATATGTGGCAGAGATCTTGAAGAAGTTTGGCTTTTCTCCACATGAAAAGAGGGCTACTACTCCTATGGATAGAGAACACCCTTGGGGAAAGATTGGAGATGGAAAAGATGTGGATGTCAGGCACTATAGATCAATGATTGGTTCATTGATGTACCTTACAGCCTCCAGACCTGACATCATGTTTGATGTGTGTGCTTGTACACGCCATCAAGTGACTCCCAAAGAATGTCATCTTTATGCTGCCAAGAGAATCTTTAGGTACCTAAGATGTTATCCCAGTCTTGGCTTGTGGTACCCAAAAGATTCACCTTTGGAGCTTATTGCATATTCAGACAGTGACCATGGAGGTGATAAGTTTGATAGAAAATCCACAACTAGTGGATGTCAGTTTCTTGGGAGCAGGTTGATATCTTGGCAATGCAAGAAACAAACAGTGGTTGCTAATTCTACAACTGAAGCAGAGTATGTAGCTGCAGCTGCTTGTTGTGGACAGGTTTTATGGATTCAGAACCAGTTGTTGGACTATGGGTATAATTTCATGCATACCAAGATATTTGTTGACAATAACAGCATTTTATGCATTATTAAGAATCCTGTACATCATTCTAAAACCAAACACATAGAAATTAGACACCGTTTTATAAGAGATTGTTTTGAAAAGGGTTTAATACAACCAGATAGGGTTGACACAGAAGAAAATGTGTCTGATTTACTAACTAAACCTTTTGATGCTGGAAGATTTCAATACTTGGTAACAAGTATTAAAATGATCAATCTCACATAATATGTGTTTTAGGGTCTTTTTGTAAAAGTATGTACAGGATAATGCATTGTTATTGGTCTTTCAAAGATTTAGATTTTCTACTATATTTTTCTAACACTGACAAAGGTTGCTTTAACGTTGATAAGTGTTATTGTGACGTTGTCAGCAATATATTTGTCTAACGCTGACAAAGCTTTTCTTAACGCTGACAAGTGTTATCGGGGCGTTGTCAGCAACAATGTTAGTTTTATAGTTTTCAATCTAAATGTGCAGGTGGTGTTAGCATTATACCATTGGATACAGAGTTGCTTATGGATCATTGGAGAATCATTTGAGCAT
Source organism: Glebionis coronaria (assembly GCA_025667525.1). Taxonomy (NCBI): domain Eukaryota; kingdom Viridiplantae; phylum Streptophyta; class Magnoliopsida; order Asterales; family Asteraceae; genus Glebionis; species Glebionis coronaria. Next base: position 481,619,024 of record CM046882.1, on the reverse strand, counting down.
GTTTTTATTTATGGATGATGGTTGGAATTTTCTATTCCTATATTGACATAAATTTTTTATGATCATGCATATTTTTGGCAACATATGTATCATAGTTTAAAAGGAGGTTTTAGGAACCTTTAGGACTTTTGGGTATCCTTATGATGCTCTTATCACAATTCTAGATTGTGTCCACAGGTGAGTATGAGTTAGTTTTACTAAATCATGAGGCACTGTAGCATGCAAAGTTGATATACTATGCATGCTGCCAAGACTTTTTTGGCCTAGAATTGGTTGTGGTCGGTTGGGAGACTTGGGAATGATTTTATCATGGGTTTTACCTTGGAGCAACAAGGAATTTTATGAGGTAACTTAGTTGTTAAGAGTTTTGGTTAGCAAGGGACACTAGAGGACTGTTATGTCTATCTTGCATAAGCAAGTGTGCATAACTAGACAGTGCTTGCCGCCCTATAATAATTATCAACTTATAGGTTATCTTCTCTAGGATAAATTACTTTGTTAAGGTCATTTTTCATTTTTATAAATTTTTATTTTTGGACACTGACAAGTATTTTTCCAAGCGTTGTTGTGACCAATTTAGACGCTGCCATGGCTTTGGCAAACATTGACAAGAATATAGCCGTTGGGCGTTGATAGGTTATTTTTGACCGTTGACACTCAATGGGACCTACCCACTTGTTGCTTTTTGACATATTTTTGGGCCGTAATTTTGGGAGCAGATAACTTTCATTTAATGCATGAGATAAACTTATTTTTTTCAATATTTTCATGATTGTATTTTGAAAATAGTTGCCTAATTTTTGACCAATCACATGCATTTTTCTCTCCTATATATTTGGCTCCTATTTTAAACAGGGTACCTATCATTCTTGTCTAACAATATTTTCTCCTATACTTCATCTTTATCAATCATTCAAATAGCTTTCAACAATGGCACCAAAATTTAAACCAAGTGATTTGGAATTGGGATTCAGGAGTCAACACAACATGATAGCATATTTGGAAGCTGATGACACTCTATTTCCCCAATATACACAAATGGTGGCGTATTTGAATGCATCCCCAATTAGGTATGCTCTTTCTCATGCTCCACTCATTCCTGTCACACATATTAAGCAGTTTTGGAACAATGTTAGTTCCTCAACAGTTAATAGAGTGACTACATTATCATCTATTGTTCATGGGCGCATATGGGTGGTTACTGAAGCTTTGGTTCGCCACGCTTTGCATCTTGATGATGCAGATGGTATAACCACCCTCCTCATTAATGAAATAGAACAAGGACTAAGGGTTTTGGGTTATCCTTTCCCTGATGAGGGAACTTTAAATAAATATCATAAACAGGAGTTTCCCCCAACCTGGAAGTACCTAATACATGTCCTCTTGCAATGTTTGAGTCCCAAGTGTACTGCACACAATGAGATCAATAGATCTATTGCTATTGCTATTATGTGCATTGCTACTGGGCAAAAGTTTAATTATTCCAAAATGATTTTTGAGGGCATGTGTAAAAATAAAGGGAACAAAATGACTTTAACTTATCCCAGATTTTTACAAATGGTTTTTGATGTCCAAGGTTACTGCACAAGGGATCATGATGATTTTTATGAGATCCCTGTGCAAAAGAAAGCAATTTTTACAATGATGAACTCACCCCCACATCGTGACTTACCCCTAACCCCAGCTATGATTGCTGTCATTGAAGCAACACAACCCCAACCAGACCCACAACCTCACCTTGACCCAATACCTGAACCTTTACCTTCACCACAACACATGCAAATTGACCAAGAACCCTTCAACGCTGACACATTAAATGTTGGCGTTGATATGCCTATTCCAAACGTTGACACCAATCCTTCACAGACCCAAACACCGCTTAACCAACCTACATCCACCCAATATACATCATCTTCACCCCCAACACAATATAGGTTGCAAAAATGCCAAAGGACTACTGGAGTGTTCTCCTCTAGTGGTCCTAGCCATGTAGTAGAGAGAACCACCACCACAAGTGTGGTTGGTGCTATGGATGAGGTTGGGACTATTGGTTCTGGCTTAGAAGCTGGCCAAGACAGTCCTACCATCATTAAGACCTCATCCATGCCCAATGAATCTAACTTGGGAGGTCAAATACCCATTTTAGAGGAGGGCAGATTGGAACCAATGACTTTAATGGAATTAACGGTAGTCTGCATTAGCTTGCAAAAGCAAAATGCAGACTTGGTATAAGTTGTCAGTACACAAGGCCTTGAACTCAAGCACTTGAGGGAGAGGATTGTTATCTTGGAAAATGCTAGCACAAGGAGAGGGATGGAGGAATCTTCCAAAGGGGAGGATGAACAGATAAATGTGAGTGATAAGGGCTCACATGATGGTGAATCTTTGGGTGTTGCTGAGGCCCTAACAAGTTTGAAGAAACAACCAGGTTTTGATACGTCTCTAGTCACTCCTACAAACTTAAATGTGTCTTTTACAGCTATGTTGGAGGAAATTACAAGAGGCACTGAGACAGGTAATTTGGACGTTGACAAGCAAGATATGAACGCTGACATGAGTACCTTGGGCGCTGACAGAGCAAATTTGAGCGTTGACAGACCTGCAGATGAGGTTGATGTATTCCAGTCATCATCCATCATCAAAGAAGTTTCTTCACAGGTATTACCATCTTCCTTACCCACCTTGGATCCATTAGATAAGGGTAAGGGTATTATGGTAGAAGTAGATGTTCCAAAGAATGCAGCACAGATTGAGTTTGATAGAAGGTTGGCTGCACAAATTGTGGAACAAGAAAGAAAGAAGGTGGGTGAATCACCTTTTGTTGTCACTTCAGAAGAACAAGAAGGAAGTGATGAAGCCAGTTCAGACTCAAGTGTAATGATCATAGAACAACCAGAAAGACTTGAGTATGGAGATGAATTGGCAAGACAGAAGTTGAATGAGTTGAAATTGCAAGTTGATTTTGATATGCCAGAAGTTGTTCAGATGTACCATGCTTGGGAAGATAGGTGTATGGAGAATCCACATTTGACTATTTCAGACCAGATATGGGGTTTGGAGATTCTTCTAAGAGTACAAAAGGATTGCAAGGTAATTCTGAGACACAGGGCTAGCAATATTCTCTCATTGTTGAGAAGGGATAGAAGGGAGTTGTACTACATGCTACTCAGATGTCATGGAACAGGATGGACTTATAAGAAATTGATTGGATAGACATTTGAAGAGTTGGAGTTCAAAGCTTATCCCATTTGGGTAAGAGTGCAGGAAGAAAACACTCTAAGACTTCTTTCTCATGAAATAAAAGAAGAACTTGCAGAAGAAATGGAGCTTAAGAAGGCAATGATTGTTCCCAGACCTGTGAAGAAGGGAGTTCCTCTTGAGTTTCCCAAAGATATGGATAGGTTGAATCCAAGTGAAGCTGTTATAAGAAGGAGCCTCAAGCTCTCACCATTAGAAGCTTCAGATATGGTACAAGTGTTACCACTTGATTCTAGAAACCCTATTATAAGTTATGAAGAAGATGAATGTGGGTTTTGGAAGATTGGCAGGTATGGAAAAGAGGTTCACACTTTTACCACTCTTATATCTTTGTTTGCAAGTTCTGATAGAGAAGACTTGGTAGACCTATGGAGGTTGTTAGAGGCCAAGTATGAGACTGAAGCTCCCACTTCAGTCAATGCAATAAAAATGTGGTCAACATTCAAGAGAATGTGTGGACCAAGAGATGAAGATCCTGCTATTTGGAAGGATCTTGAAGATGATCTCAGTGGTCTTCAATGGCGTTTGTATTCAGCTGCTGGTGTATATTACTTGAGTTCTACAAAGTTTGCTGAGTATCTTCTTGTAGATGCTCAATATTCCATGTCCAAGGAAGTCTTGGAGAAGATGAAGACTACACAGTTGAAAATTGATTATTCAAGTGACGTGGCCAAAGATTTGATCAGACATATTTATTACCAATATGAGAAAGTTTGTAAGATTCCTCCTAGTTCTTAATGTTTATTCAGAAACTTGATTATTAGTGTAAATATCAAGTTTAGGGGAGGATTGTTGGGAATAAAATATAGCCAGTCTACTTGAGCGCTGACAAGAGTAAAACAAGCATTGATAGGAAGAAAACAAACGCTGACAGATCAGCCGTTGACAAGAAGAAGTCAAGCGTTGATACATTGAAGACAAGCACTGATGGAAAGATTTAGTCTACGCGTATATTGTTTCTAGTTTGTTTCTAGTAAGGATAAGTTCAACAATGTATTTTCTATAATTATCTTTACCTAGAATAGTTGATACGTAGACTCTTGTACAAGGCTTCTTATGTTTATAAAAGAAGACCTTTAGGTTAATGTTCAATATAAGTTTTCATACGTTAAACACTTTCATTGTAAGAAAGTTTGTTATCATTAATCAAAGTGAAAGTTTGTTTACATCTTTGTGTTCTTGTTTAAGTGTTAATTCCGCATAACACTTAGATTATCATATACATATACAAAGGTTTCTCTACGTGTATAACTTGATCTAATCTCGTTTACATAAAACTAAATCGATCTAAGTTTGGGATCAACAAGATCATTCCGAATGTGTATCGACTATTGGGAGCTGAACAAGCTGACCATTAAGAACCGTTATCCTCTCCCAAGGATTGATGATCTATTTGATTAGCTGCAAGGAGAAAGATACTTCTCAAAAATTGACCTTAGGTCCGGTTATCACCAACTAAGGGTCTGTGAGGAGGACATACAAAAGACCGCGTTCAGAACAAGGTATGGACACTTTGAATTCACAGTTATGCCATTTGGATTGACAAACGCGCCAGTAGTGTTCATGGACCTAATGAACCGAGTGTGGAAGCCATATCCGGATAAGTTTGTCATAGTGTTCATTGATGACATACTTATCTACTCTAAGACGGAGGAGGAGCACAACCAACATTTAAGGTCGATATTGGAACTGCTCAGGAAGGAGAAACTTTATGGGAAGTTCTCCAAGTGTGAATTTTGGCTGCAAGAAGTACAATTTCTAGGGCATGTAATCGACAATGATGGCATACATGTAGACCCAAAGAAGATTGAAGCCGTGAAGGATTGGAAGGCACCTACTACACCGTTAGAAATAAGGTCATTCTTAGGTTTGGCAGGATATTACAGAAGATTTATAGAGAATTTCTCTAGAATATCAAAGCCTTTGACATTGTTGACCCAAAAGAATCAGAAGTATGAATGGGGCGAAGAGCAAGAGCAGGCGTTTCAGACACTAAAGGATAGGTTGTGTAATGCACCAATCTTGTCCTTACCAGAAGGGGTGGAAGACTTTGTGGTTTATTGTGATGCGTCCAACCAGGGGTTAGGATGTGTTCTTATGCAACGAGATAAGGTCATAGCTTATGCATCACGACAATTGAAAAACCATGAGAAGAATTACACCACACACGACTTGGAACTAGGGGCTGTAGTCTTCGCTCTTAAGATATGGAGACATTACTTGTATGGGACAAAAAGTGTGATCTATACGGATCACAAAAGCTTGCAACACATATTTGATCAGAAAGATTTGAACATGAGGCAGAGGCGGTGGTTGGAGTTATTTAGTGATTATGATTGTGAGATTAAGTACCACCCTGGAAAGGACAATGTGGTGGCGGATGCTCTAAGTAGGAAGGAGAGGCTAAAACCTAAAAGAGTAAGGGCAATGAGCATAACTATTCAGACAACCCTTAGAGATAGAATTCGAGCAGCACAAGTAGAGGCCGTTAAGGAGGAGAGGCTGGTTGAAGAAAATCTACATACTATGGATCAGTACATGGAAGAAAGAGGAGAGGCTTGCAAGTATTACTTGGATAGAATCTGGGTTCCGTTGTTTGGCGATACAAGGAAGGTTATATTGGATGAAGCTCATACGTCGAGGTATTTGATACACCCAGGAGCTGATAAGATGTATCAGGACATGAGAGATATGTATTGGTGGCCAGGAATGAAGAAAGATGTAGCTTTGTACGTTAGTGAGTGTTTGACTTGCGCCAAGGTGAAGGCTGAATATCAAAGACCATCAGGATTACTACAACAACCAGAGGTTCCTAAGTGGAAGTGGGAGAATATTGCCATGGACTTCATTACAAAACTGCCAAGGTCTAACAGTGGTAATGACATGATTTGGGTAATAATGGACAGACTGACTAAGTCTGCCCATTTTGTGGCAATGAAGGAGGATGATAAGATGGAAAGGTTTTCCAAGAAATACTTGGAACATGTGGTGGCAAAACATGGGGTGCCGGTGTCGATCATATCGGATAGGGATAGTAGGTTTACATCTAGGTTTTTGGGGACTATTGCAGAAAGCCTTGAGAACGAGACTTGATATGAGCACAGCTTATCATCCGCAGACGGATGGACAGAGTGAGAGGACTATACAAACGCTAGAGGATATGTTGAGGGCGTGTGTGATAGACTTTGGAAAAAGTTGGGAGAATCTTCTAGCGTTGGCAGAATTTTCGTACAATAATAGTTACCATGCTAGTATAGAGTGTGCACCGTTTGAAGCACTTTATGGTAGGAAGTGTAGATCACCGTTGCTATGGGCTGAAGTAGGAAGTAGTCAACTAATTGGACCGGAGATGGTACAAGAGACTACGGATGCGATAACTGTGCTTGAGGAGAAATTAAAGGCGACTAGGGATCGACAAAAGAGCTATGCGGACAAGAGGCGTAAGCCGTTGGAATTTGAGGTTGGGGACAAGGTGATGCTAAAGGTTTCACCATGGAAAGGGGTGATGCGGTTCGGGAAGAAAGGGAAGTTAGCGCCTAGGTTTGTGGGTCCATTTGAAATCCTTGAAAGGATTGGGCTAGTGGTGTATAGGTTGAGATTACCGGAAGAGTTGAGTAGTGTACATCTTGGTTTGAAAAGGCGTTTTGCGATCCATTGCGCTAAAGGTCCCAAAAGCCATTGCGTGATGCGTGATGCGATTGCGAGCGCAATTTAGACGCGATGCGTTTAGTATAAAAAAGTACAAATATTATTTAAATACCAAATAAATGCAATAAAGTTACAAAATAAGTTCTTAGCATATTAAAATTAGGCCTATAATCCTTTGTAAAACAGATAAATCGGCAGTAAAGCTTGACAAAAAACACTTAACAAAATGCAAGATACTATATTTTTGTTTTTATTTGTTTTAGATGTTTTTCTAACAAGTCTTATTTTTCAAAAGTCATTACAATAAGTAGGTCTCTATTTAATTGTTGAAATTTGACAAAAATGGCCTAAGTACCAGATTGCGACAATTGCTACCGTTGCTAGCATTACACAATTGCGATAAATTGTGGCTTAATGCGAACGCATTTTGGGATGACACTACATTAGACACCTTGATGCGAAATTTTGAATGCAACGCATTAATGCGTGCAATTTGCGCAATGATGCGCGCATTTTCAAACCAAGGTGTACATGATATGTTTCATGTCTCAAACTTGAGTAAATGCTTAGCAAGAACTGACTTGCAAGTATCGGTGGATGATATTAGTATAGATGCGAGTCTTCGTTTTATTGAAGAGCCGATAGAGATTATGGACCGTGAAGTTAAAACATTGAAAAGAAGTAAGATACCGTTAGTTAAGGTTAGGTGGAATTCGAAACGTGGACCGATGTTCACGTGGGAACGGGAAGAGTTTATGAGGAATAAGTATCCTCAACTATTTGTTAATGACGATCCTAAGGAGTAAATCTCGGGACAAGATTTCTATTAGGAGGGAATGATGTGACAACCGTGGTTTTGAGGTTCGTCACTTGGTCCTATTTTTAGGTTATTTTATGTGTGAATACTTGATTTGTGTGTTTACGTGTTTATTTTGTGTGAACGAGGTTGGCGTGGTTATCGTTTATGAGTATAGAGTACTCATAAGTAAATTGAGGAACGGTTATTTCATGTTCATTAGCTCACAATTGGTGACTATGAAATGAAATGGTGATATTTTGGTGTTTACGTATACGTATAAGTATTATAGTAATTATATTTTATAGGATTTACAGTTTAGCATTTATAGGTCTCGGATGAGTTAATTAGTCATATGAATATTTTTCGGGATGGTTTTAAGTCATTTAGGACTTAGTTATAAAGTTTATTTCAAAATTTGAGATTTTTTATAAAAGTGTATATTTTACGTTTTTTACGGTAAACGCGTAAATTTGACTAGTTTTACGGTTTTGAAGGTTTTTGGAGTTGTAATAAATTAAGGTAAATTAAGGTAATATTAGTAGTGTATTATTTAACAATAAAAAGAAAAAAAAATATACATAAAGGGGTCGGTTTGGCCGACTAAAAAAAAAAGAAAAAGGAAAGTGGGCTATGGCTTGGACTAGGATTCACCCATACCCTATATAAAGTTTTTAACAAAATCAAAAGCCATATTTTCTTTCTCCTGGAGTTGAAGTCGACGGCCAAAGGGGTGTTTTTAGGGTTTCATAGTTTTTTTTCCATCTTCCATTAATTTAAAGGTAAACCTTCATAACCCTTTTTAATTTAATTGTTTTTAATGTTTACATAATCATCTTATGATGGATTTAGAATCTGTATTTTAATGATTTCATAATGATTGGATGGTTTAGGGCTTGTAATTGGTGGGGTTATGGGTAATTAATGAGGGTAATTTAATTAAACCCGTTTTTAAAAACTGGGCAGAATTTTGAGTCAATTGTTTTGATCATATCGGGAGTTGTAAAAACTCTTATTTTGTGATCCAAGTATCCCTGAAAAGATAATTGAAGTTTCTTTCCAATGCAAGAAACGAGAACTAAATTGGAGGTAGGGAAGTGGGTCAAAAACAGGTTACAAAAGTCGGAGGTCAAAACATTTTTGAAATCAGCCTGTTATCTTTTTAAGTTTTGGGTTGTTTGGGGTACGTAGGGTTTCATTGGGACATTCAAACGAACATGGGAGATGGTTTATATATTATAGTAAGTATCTGCATTGGGGCTAAGATTGTGGGTTAGGGTAAGACCCCTAATCATAGCAAACGTTTTGTATGTTTAAAATCAGTAAATCTGGATAGACAAAAGTATATATATATATATATATATATATATATATCGGGGCCTTAACAGTAGATTTAAGGTTGGGGCAAATGAGAGGTGTTATCTAACATATGTAAGGGCATAAATATTCCATTTATAGAGATCATGGGTATGTTTAGGTGGGCGGTTGACTTATAGTTTAAAGACCTAAAAGTTGGGACTGTTTTGTGTAAAATATGAACGGGATAGTTATCAAACTTAACCAAGTTAAGGACTTGTTAGGGAAGGGTAATGGGGTGTTTAGAGCATATAAATGAGGTATTTATATAGGAGGAGGTTGGATGTCCTTCATAGGTTGATGAGCCGTTTTAGTGGTTGGTTCATGTTTTGATTATGTGTTTTTGGTTTGTTAGCTTTTGCTAGTGCGAGGACTTTTGGAGAAGCTCAATCAAGCGAGTTTCATAGTCCCATGTTTACTAATGTTTATGACTTCCAGATGGGATGGAAGAGACACTGTTTTGTTATTTCTAAATTAAGCTGTGAATGTTTTGCGTTGGTAATGGACTTATGTGTGCATACTTATGTGATTAACTGCTAGTTGATTCTTGATTGTTTATGTTTAGACTTGGTACCAAGGGGATAATGGCAAGGCGGGGCCTTGGGGATTGGTTCATAGGTGTTTGGATGCCTATGGGAGTATGGTGTTTGGTATGGCTGGGAGCCTTAGTTTTGGTTTGATTGATTAAATCTTGAATGTTAGTTGTTAATGCATGTTAGTATCACATTGTCCATATGTTTTTTTAACTTTTGGTTGTTACTCACAGCTTTTGGTATGAATTTGGAGCTTGAGTCTAAACCTATGACTCTCACCAACTTTATGTTGACGTGTTTTAGTATCTCTTTCAGGTGATACTATGGTTAAGCATGAGAATATAAGTGGCTAGGATTTGGAGAGAGTAGGAATGCATTTAGAAGGAGATCCCCGTTTCCTTCTTAGTTTTTATTCGTTCATTTAGTAAGTGATACTGTTGTCACACATATGTTTGTTTTGGTTATGTTATTTGTTTGTCTTGGGTAAGAGGTAGGACTGTTACCTACTTACCTAGACTCCTGCATTTATTGAGATATTGTCATGACTTTTGTGTCACCATTTTATGACATTTCTTATTTCATATAGTTATCTCTATAGACATGCCATATTGTGATGATATCCATACGTCGCGCCCCATATTCTGCCATGGTGGGGTGTGACACACGTTGTCCGTCGCATGTACATCGATGAGGGATCCTCAGCGGAAATCTTGTATGAGCATTGCTTCACACGGTTACAACCAGAACTACGAAACCAGCTGATACCGACCACATTACCACTTACAGGTTTCACTGGAGAGGTAATCTAGCCGCTAGGTCAGCTGCACCTGTTGGTAACAATTAGGAATGAAGAGCACTTAACTACGACCTGGATGAACTTCATGGTGATACGCTCACCTTCGTCGTATAATGGCATCATCGGGAGGCCTGGAATCTTAGCTATCCAAGCTGTACCATCCACTGCCCATGGTATGCTCAAGTCTTCGTGTAAGGGGGTATCGTTACTATCTTCGACACTGTGATAACACGAGCAGAGTGCCATACGATAACAGTCCCACCAGATAAGAGGGCTTCACCACCAGATCTAACAGTGGCAATTCACCCGAACTACCCGGAGCTGAAGGTCACAATTGGAGGGACACTGTCCGAGGGAGGCAGAGCCGCCATGTGCACTATTTTGAGAGATAACCTCGATGTCTTTGCGTGGGAACCAAAGGACATGAAGGGGGTACCCTGGTCAATTGCGGAATATAAATTACAGATCCATACGGGATATCATTTGGTGAAGCAAAAGAAGAAAGGACAAGCCCCCGAGTGTAGTAGGGCAATACTTGAGGAGGCAAGGAAGCTGGTCGATATGGGTATTATGCGAGAAGTACTCTACCATGAATGGTTGTCCAATCCGATCATGGTCAAGAAACATGATGGCATCTGGCGCATGTGCGTAGACTTCACTTACCTTAACAAAGCTTGTCCTCAAGATTGCTACCCACTGCCTGAAATTGATTGGAAAGTTGAATCCCAATGAGGGATCCTTTCATATGTTTCCTAGACGCATACAAGGGGTATCATCAAATCCAAATGGCAGAAGATGACGAGGAAAAGACAGCGTTCCATACGAGCTAGGGGGTATATTGTTATACCAAGATGTCATTTGGCTTAAAGAACACAGGAGTTACCTACCAGCGGCTGGTTGACAAAGCTTTCGACAGTTATATTGGGCGTAACCTGGAAGTCTAAGTGGACGAACTGGCTATAAAAAGCCACACGAAGGAGGAACTTATCATGGATATTAAGGAAACCTTTGGAACACTAAGGAGGATTAACATGAAGTTGAACCCCAAAAATATACATTTGGAGCGACCGAAGGGATGTTCTTGGGGCACATGATACACCCTAATGGGATCAATCCATGCCCGTATAAGACCGAGGCCGTGATACAGCTCCCATCTCCACGACTGTCATGTAATCCCTCAACGGAAAGCTGGCAAGTCTAAACAGGTTTCTCTATAAGTCCACAGAAAAATCACTCCCTCTATTCAAAACACTAAGAAGTGTATGAAAAAAGGAGACTTTCGCTGGACAACAGAGGCAGAAGAGGCCTTTGACAAGCTAAAAAAGCATCTGGCTGCCCTCCCTATGCTTGTCGCACCGTGACCTAAGGAGGAATTGATCATCTACATATCTGTCACGTACAGAGCAATCAACGCAATACTAATGACGGATAGAGACTCTGTCCAGACTCCAGTCTACTTCGTTAGCAGGACATTGCAAGGCCTAGAGTTAAACTATGCGCCAATGGACAAACTGGTCCTGGAACTAGTATACGCTGCGAAGAGACTGCGCTGATACTTTCAGGCATATCCCATTGTCGTAATCACAGATCAACCGATCAAATAAATAATCTCAAAACTGGACATAGCAGGAAGTCTACAAATAGAGTGTTCTGTTAGGAGAGCACAACATCTCATACAGGTCGCGCACGGTTGTGAAAGGTCAAGTCTTGGTTAACTTTATCATAGAAAAGTCGGACGAAGAGGCATCAACTACCCCAAAGGAAGAGGAACCACAAGAACCATGGATTTTGTTCACAGATGGGTCCTCGTATAGTGATGGGTCAGGAGCATGTCTCATCCTGACAAACCCAGAAGGCATGGAATTCATTTATGCTTTGCACTTCGAGTTCACAGCCACCAATAATGAGGCCTAGTATGAGGCTCTAATAGCAGGGTTAAGGATAGCCGCTCGCATGAGCGTGTACAACCTTGAAGCATAAGTGGACTCGTGATTAGTGGCGAACCACATCTTGGGGGAGTATGAAGCCAAGGAGGACAATATGGTCCGATATCTTGAGAAAACTAACACACTCATCAGAGGCTCCAGTAAGTTCACTATACGACAGGTTCCGAGGGGTGAAAATAAAAAGGCTAACACCCTAAGTTAAATTTCGTCCACTAGCTTTGCTCAATTATCTAAACAAGTATTGTTAGAAATCCTGAAGGATAAGTCAATCGAATAGAAGGAAGTTTCTACGGTCATAGAGGAGGAAGGACCAGCGTAGATGGCTCCAATTGTCGAGTACTTGACTAATGAAACGCCTCCGATGACGAAAAGGAAGCATGACGTATTCGTAGGAAGTCATACCAGTTTGAGGTCCACGATGGAATCCTCTACCGATGATCGTTCTTGCATCCATGGCTGCGATTTTGGGATCGCGACAAGCCAGCTACCTGATCAGCGAAATCCATTAAAGGTCTTGCAGCATGCATGAGGGGCCTAGATCTGTTATAGCAAGAGCTTTGTAGTTAGGCTACTATTGGCTAACTATGCACAAAGATGCGTGAGACCTAATTCTTAAGCGTAATGACTGTCAGGTTCATAGGTCGATACCGCGTCATCCACAACAGGAGCTAACACCCATCACATACCTATGGCCGTTCTACAAATGGGGAATTGACATTGTAGACCCTTTTTCTGTAGCAGCGAGAGGTGTTAAGTTCTTGATAGTAGCTATGGAATATTTTACCAGTTGGATCGAAGCTAAGGCGGTGGCAACCATTACGGGTAAGTAGGTAAAAAAGTTTATTTGGGAGAATATAGTATGTCATTTTGGCTTGCCAGGAGAGATGGTCTTAGACAATGGTAAAAAGTTCGTGGACAACCCATTTAAAGATTGGTGTGCGGCGTTGAACATTACACAACGGTTTACGTTAGTCAAACATCCGCAGACTAATGGGTTGGTAGAACGAGCTAATCGAAGCCTGGTAGAGGGAATCAAGGCGCGATTAGATGGGAAAACTTCTAAGTGGGTAGATGAGTTACCCCACGTCCTATGGGCGCATCAGACAGTGATCAACACAGCCAATGGGGATACACCATTTGCACTGGCCTATGGTACAGAGGCGGTAATCCCAGCAAAGATCAGAATGATAACAATTCGCCCAACAGAAGTGGACGTCATCACTAATGATGATGATCTACGGATCAATTTGGATCTATTAGAAGAAAAGCAAGAGTTGACCACAATCAAGGAAGCCATGGCTAAGTAAAAAATAAAGGGATACTATGACGCTAGGGTTCGAGGAGTTTCTTTCAAACCAGGTGACTTTGTTTATCATGCTAACGAGGCAAGCCGCGTGGAAAACACAGGAAGCTTGGACCAAAGTTGGAAGGACCTTACGAGGTGACGAAGCTCTACGAAAAGGCGCGTACAAGTTACGTGACATGGAAGATCGTGACTTAGGTTATACATGGAAAATTTGCAACCTCAAGAATTGCTATCTTTAAGGCCTCGACCTTCGCATGGATAACCTTTAGATGTAGTCAGCCTCAATAAATATCCATGTATTTTTTCTTTTTATGCGTTAGGTCTTTTATGTTTCAAAACTTGCAAGTCTTAATAAAATGTCGCGGTCCCTAGCTAGTTCCGCGACCTATTTCCTCCTCAATAATTGTTGTCTTTCTTTTATCTTATTTAGTTATTCATTATCAATTATCCCATCATTATCTTTTGCTTACGGGCGTACATGTACAATTCGTTTCTATGTGAAATAAGAGGATTGAGTGAACGTAATAATTCAACTTGTCGTATAAGAGGGATGCAACCTCAACGACCACAGATCATGTATCCTTTCTAGACCCGTTATTGTCAAGATGTTTTAATAAGTTAAACATACCCCACAGCCTTGTGGTTGACTTGTAAAAGACACACAATGCACGTCTAGCAACAGTAGTCCAAATTTTGACGTTGCTTATGGTAGTTGTGGTATGCCGTGCGTAATGACATACGTCACCCATAAGTTTGATGTACTACTAAGTTATGAAATTAATACAAAAACACCACGGACATCCGTAGGCAACAGTTATAATTTACAATACATTATTCAGAATAACACACTACAGGTGCTGCGTAAAATATAAAACAAGAGTTTGAAAAAGGAAAACTATTATGGTGGGACATGCTGCGACAAAGTCTTGCTCCGTTCCAGATCACTGATGGAGGCCACGACTGAGTTATTGGCAGCAAGGTCTTCTTCCATGAGGGCTATAGCTAAACCAACCTGAGTAGGAGCCGATATGGAAACCCCATCGGACCGTGGCAAATGGGCGGATCCGGTTGTTGGGTCCGACATACAATACGGCTCTCCTTCTTCGCTTTAGCTCGAGCTTTGTTGGCAGCTATCACCTTCCCTAATGTCATCTCCCCCTTCAGGGCCCATTGGTCTTGGGGAGGGGGGGGGTCATCTGCATAAATAGGAATCCGTACCTGCTGGAAACTTGGTTGCATATCAATACACCATTGAGGAGCGTCGTGGGAGCCAAAATCGGCATTAAGATGTAGTTCGTCCATGATTAAATATGGCGGCGCGTCCTTAAGGGCTCCAAGTTCATTAATCAAAAGGTACTCCGTATCATTAAGGGCAAGCATGGGCGCATTCATTGCCTGCTCAGCATTTGGCTTCTAATACTCATGAGCTTCTCGCTCTTTCTCTTGGGCGTGCTTGAACCCGGTCAGTAACCCTTCATGCCTTCCCAAGTCTATGCCATCAGATAGAACATTGGCAAAGGGCATAACCATCTATGAGGATTCTGCCACCTTCATAACTGCTAGTCGTAGCCCGTGCCCGAGTACCCATCTACGGCCAGCAATGATGATTAGCATGTGAGGGTATAACTCCTCGTCGAAGTCGATGACCAATGTGTCCAAACGGAGGTCGTGCTCTTCTGTCTTCTCATCCACAAACTTGTCCTTCTCATCTCTGAATTGAAGGAACTCTGTGACTATACGCTCTTCATGTTTTACAAGGATCTGAAGCTTGTCGCGAGCTAAAGTAAGAGCAGCCACTTCCTAGGTCAACGATTGGATGGATGAGTCCGCATCAGCTACCTATAGATACGGTAACAAGGTTACATAGGATTAGGATATATACATATGATTCAATTACTTTGAGAAATTATGATCACTTTCTCGTTTGATGTTTTTAGCTCGGCTGCTAGCACTGTATCTTGAGCTTCAAAGTTGGTAGCATGTTGGGCTTGTTCACTGATAGTGGCCTCCGTAGTCGCTAGTTGGACGTGAAGTGAGGCGGCGGTATCCTTGGACGCCTTTAAGGAAGCAACAACTGTGGAGAGCTGGCTCAACTTGTGGTCTTGGTCTTCTATAATCTTCTCTCATCGCTTCATCTTTTTGTTATCATTTTCGAGTCTAAGGATGGCTTCTTGGAACCTCTTCCGTAGGGCCGCGCCTAAAGAAACTTGGTGGCTGGTCGCCACACTAAATTCCTCAAGCAACTCCTCGTGTGATAACTCATTTAATGTGGTTGCATAGGCATGAGGAGTAACATGGTCAATATAATCTTTGTAGGAATAGGATGTATCCAACATATCCTCGGCCGTGATTTTCCATAGGGAACAAAGGTCCTGAGTGATGAGTCTCCTCCATCGGGCTATTGTGGAAGGGGGACGGGAGAAGGTGACATTGGTATATCCTCAAATGTAGGAGGCGACTCTCTGTAGTGCACGTGGGCTCGGGTATCTTCTCCCTTGCTTCTTCATCTTCTCGGACTAAGTCCTTGGCCTAATCATTACTGCATGTTTCAAAACATATGGTTATGGGTCGTGTATGACATATAACTATGACTTTATGCATAATAGATGGACACGAGACTTACGATGTGTCTGTGGTGAGCTCAAAGGATGGGGGCGGAGCAAATGATACGGGTCAGGATTCAAAATAAGCGTGGGTCTGCTTTTCCCCATCTCGGCTACCATTGTCGTCCCTGTACTGCTTCCAGCTTGGTACTGCGGATGATCCTTCCTCAACCTTTTGAGCGGAGCATTGAACTGATCGTACTCCATAACGGGGGTCTTTCTCTTCATGGTCTTATGCTTCCTTGAATGATGTGTTGTAGGTATGGTTTCTGTTTCTTCTCCTTTATTCTCAACGGCCTCTTCCTTCGAGTTTTCTTCGGACATGGTTGGTGTGGAGGTCGCACCAGAAGCTGTTGAAGTTGCTTCATTCCCTCCCAACAAAAGATTGTCTCCATCCTCGTTGGCAAAGTCTAGTGGTGATTTCTCCACTTGTGAATCTCCAATGTTGGACTGGGCTCGGGATGAAAAACCTACGGGATTGTAATGTTTTTTGTGGCCTCAAGTAACGGTGGTTCATTTTCCATCCTCGGTCGCTGGCTTTCTGTTACTTCATGTGGGTTTCCTTGAAGGAGGAGTCCGAACAAATTCATCTTTGCGAAAGTATAAACAAATTAATTAGTGTCAGTCGTAGCCGGATGTTTAAGTATTATTTCAAAGGAATTGTAGCCACCCTCATTACGGCTGTTCACAAAGGTTGGGTAGAGATCTGGAATTCCAAGATAGTTACGGCTAATGCCTATAAGGCATAGGAAGGATTTAGGTAGCTTGTTGAACATTGTTCGGTGAGTATATAAGCTCATAACGTCTCGAGAACTTTATGTGCCTGTGGCTGGGGGATAGTCTATGCCTATACAGTATTTGAGCTTAAACGGGCGAGGGAAAACGGCTGCGTCCACAAAAAAAGAATCAGTTGTAATAATTTTTGAAGGAATCCATTGTTTTGGAATAGCATGGGGTGCGACTGGTGATCGTTTTTTGAAGGAAATCCATCCATTGACCATATTAGGGACATAAAATACCCTAAATAAATTTACGGAGGGTATAATGTTTAGGCAGCGACAGCTAACCTCAAATCGAGTTATCTTACAGGCCCCTATACAGTGCAATTGGGATACGTGAAATTCGTAATATTCAAGAAGGTTTACAAAAAATCTAGTAAAAGGAATGCGGTAGTTAGCAGTGTCAAAAACACGTGTATATACACCTATTTTGCCAGCAGGGGATTCAGTTATCGCATCCAATTCCGCAGGAAGTTAGGGATGGACGTCTGTTGGGATATAATACTCAGAGCAGAACTCTACTACTCTGGTAACTCGTTCAGCACGGACGTAACCGTGGCTGTATCCTTAACCATGTTTTATGTTGTATTTGAAAGGGGCGCTGTGAGCTAACCTGAAAATATTGGGATCCATAGAGAAACTTGGTTGTGCGGTTGTTGAAGGTACAACAATGGTGGATAAAGTTTATAATTTGTGTGTGTGCAGTCACGCAAGTACTATATATAGGGTTTCTTCGGTTCTCGTGTACCGATGGATGATTGCCACATATATCCCACTATCCTAATCTAACGATTGGGGATGGTGGGTAGTTGTAACATCAGAAGGACCCATTGTGTCTAATCAGTCACTGATTTACGTGGGTCGAGAGACATGCCCACTTGGGGCACTTTTTCAGTATGTGTCAGGTGAACAGTTGCCTACGTGGTACACTGTTCTACTCCGGACGACAGTTAATAATGGTGTTCATAAAAATTAGTTCTAGTATGTTGCCGCAAGCATACTTTTTAGACATTGAGCATACTTATTTGTTTCTCATGATGCGGTTGTTGTTGTTGCTTTGGAATTTACTAGTCTAGTCGAAACGCCTGAGGATGTAACTACGAAACTAGGGGGACAAGATGACGTATAGTCCCCAATCGGATCATGAACCCGACCTACACGTACTACCCGCATCCGACCCAACAAGTATGGATCAGATAATTGTTGTCTTGGGATTATGAGGCCTATTGGTGAAGGCCGCACGTGGTATAGTGTGAACCACGTCCTGGCCGTACGCGAACATGATCAGAAAGAATCACAGCCTAAGTAGGATTGTGATTCACCTAAAGCAAGTGGATATTCACATTTCTTATTTAGAAGATTAGGATCAATACGTATATGGTAATTATCCCTTACTTGGGGCTCAAGATTCGGTAAAGCCCAGTTAGGGTTTTACCGCCTATATAAGGAACCACCATGGGTTCCACAAAGGTACGATTCATAACACAATCTTCACCCTTACCGATTACTAAAACCTAAATAGATTACTTACCCTCAAGCCGGAGTCTAATCGTGGGAAACAATCCCACGGTAAGTCTAACAGCGTGTTATCTCTTAGTGTGTAGGCTCTCGTTAGAAGTTCACTTGGTACGAGAGCCGATGTCCCGAATACCCTAATTAATCCTAATTCGAGTTAGTATAGGTCCATCTAATTTTTGTATCAACAAATATGTAAAAATTGTATAAAAAGTCTTATTTATAAAAATCGAAATTCACTTAATAAGAAATAAACTCTAAATAAACTTATTGAAGCTTATTAAAACTTGTTTAAAATCAAAGCTTGTTTTGAAATTTATAAGAAAAAGTTTAGAATATTTTAAGAGAGAAATAAGCTAGATTAGAAAGGCAAACATAATTTCGTTAATCACTTCAATAAGCTATAATAATAATCTCAAAAATTCAAAGAACTTATACAATAATCTACATCTAAATACCTAAAATCTAAAACTTTACTATAAGCAGAGTGAATTTTGTAAGGAAAAAGTTTTTAAATTGAAGGAAAATCCGGATCTTAAATAGCCAAATAGCTAGAGGGGCAATTTCGCCTTTTCAAGGGTATTTTTCCTTCTTCTTTGTTAACGTAGAGGGCATACTAGTCAATTTACGTTGTCTTCTAGAAACAATGCCATATCTAGCTCACCAACCTTCGCCACGTGACAACCCATCGTTGGTCAACTGTCTGATCCTAGGACACGGGATCCCGTACCATCGTCATGCCTCACATTGGCACGGGCATGGTAGACACTAGTTCCATGTGTTTGTCTCCCATTGGTCTACCATACTATAGACTGTCGCCTCGTACTTGGCACAGTCTGACGTGCCAGGCGTCACCACATGCACAATCATTAATATGTCAGTATGAGGACACGTGGCGTGTTTGCATTGGACAACCACCACCACGTGTGCCTATATGATAGGATAGTCGCCACGCCACCATCATTGGCGTTGTCGGTCAACCACAACCTACGACGGTCAACGGTGGTGGACCAACGTGAACGACCATTGGTGTCGTCGACGATCACCGGACCACCACTAATTGGTGCCTGGAACTGTGTCGGTCGAAACCAAGTCGGGTTGGGTGCCACGTGGACCTCCCAAAGGGTACCACGTGACGTGGTACATATATATTCCCCCCAACCACAGCTGGGATTCGAACATATGAGATTAGCCAGAACAAAGCACCCCAAAAAATTAGGAGGCTCCCAACAACGCTAGATGCAATTTCAATAATATAATGCAAACCAGTTTTATATAAGGGCTATTTAGCCTAAAACGCATTTTCCCTTTATTTATAAATAAAAGTATTTTTTATTAGTGTTTAAAAATATAATAATAATAATTTTAATAAACATTAATTATTTGTAAAATTTAATTATTTTTACAATTTTGAAATTTATTTTATTTTATTATTATTCATTTATTGTAAAAACTATTTAAACTTATAATAAATTAGATAAATTCATAAAATGCAAACCAGGGTTTTATAATTTAATGCTCTTTCCAGTCTTGTGCTCATGGTCTTTTTATAACTTCATTTGAACCTTGATAAACGCGTAAACTTGTCGTAACTCATCCAAAATTTTCTCATTTGCACTCCGTTTTACATCCTATTTACATGCAAGACACAATAACACATACAAAACATATTTGCAACACATTTAAGAATATTTTTGTGGTTATTGGTCATAATGAAGGGCATTTTGCTCATATTAGGCCTAAATAAAATGTGTTTTTAGCACACATCAATGTCCAGCTTTTTTCTAACGGTAACTTTTATAAAAGCTAGCAAGGCGCTAGAAAAAACAAATTACAAAGAAATTAAATGAGGGTTTTTGAGCAAATCGACCCACGAAAACTTCCTATTACAACAACATTGACACCAATTGAAAGCACACAAAACTAAATCATCATAAATAGTCGAACGCCTAGGAGGGGCATCATGATAAATGCTTAGATTTCCGAATTTCCAGATAGACCGCCAAGTCACATAAAAAACGCCTTCCAAAACGACCTTATTTGAATGCGATACCCGAGTAGAAGAAAACCAACTATTCTAAACCGAAAACGAAACCCAATCTCGGTAATCTAGACCCCACCATCTACAAACACGCCTCATGACACACCGAGCCAAATCACACCCGGAAAAATATGAGAAACATCTTCATCAAAATTCTTTCAAACCGGGAAAACAATGGACTTAATAATCACACCTCGATGAACCAAATTGAGTCTCGTAGGCAAACTGTCTCTCCTTGCCCGCCAATTAAAAATGTTGTCATCAATAAAGTTGCGAAGCACTTTAACACGAAATTCTCCATCACTTGACAAATCACAGAACGACCGATCCTTGGAGTTAGAGAAAAAATCGATTCCAGCAAAGACTGCAACTCTGATAGCTGCTGAGACTCTCTGCCCTGTCTAGGATCACGACGAAAAGAAGAAACAAGGATCTGAACTTTGAAATGAGAAATATCTTACAAATGATATATTTCCTTATCAGTGTTTGTCATATGTTAATAACCCTAGAATTAACAATTTTACAATTAGAAACAAGTTAATTTTAACATTTGAACATAAAAACTTGTTAAAATTTTCATTAAAAACTTTTATGTTATTAAAATAAGTACTTGCCATATTGGCAAGCACAAACTTTCCATTAAGAGTATTGTCTTTGATGAAAGAGATAAGAGTAGAAAGGTGTCCAGTTGTGAGAAAAGATGAAGAACTGGACCCTACAATATTGTTATCGGAAATATGTTTCCTTTTAAAGTTTTGACCATTCTTCATATTTCTATAATCAGCAGGTCAGCCAAGGAGTTTAAATCAATTGTAAAGAGTATAATCATTGAAACCACATTTCTCACAAGCCAGCTTAGAATCTCTATTTTGTCTAGAATTATTAGCATTGTTAGGTTTAAACTAGTATTACTGTAATTTTCTCTATTAAATACATTAGAAACAAGAGCACAAGTATGAGACCTCTTAGAGGTACCAGAGATGCTACCAAAAGCAACCTTGTAGGATTTCTCACTAGAGATAGTAACATAAGCACTTTTGACATCAAGTAAAACTTTTGTAAAAAGAACAAGTCTTCTAATATTCATACAAGAATCATCAAGACCCATCAAAAATTGAATATG
The DNA here is from genome assembly GCA_025667525.1 of Glebionis coronaria. Taxonomy (NCBI): domain Eukaryota; kingdom Viridiplantae; phylum Streptophyta; class Magnoliopsida; order Asterales; family Asteraceae; genus Glebionis; species Glebionis coronaria. Next base: position 481,597,324 of record CM046882.1, on the reverse strand, counting down.
TTTCATTAACTGATTATATTTATTAAACTCATCAACAACATGACATGTGCATCTAGGTAACTCATTCAAAGCATTAAAATTGTTTCCATATAGTATTTAAACTATGATAATAATCAGAAACAATAAAACCATTCTATTTTAAAGTATGAATTTTATGATGTAGATTATAAGGAACAAAACCACACTTTATCATAGGTTTCTTTTAATTCTTCTCAAACATGCTTAGCCCTATTTGATTAAATTTGATCTGAAAAGAGCTCTCCAGAACTAGAGTTTAAAATATAACCCAAAACCAGAATATTGACTCTATCGCATTGTCTACCTAACACCTCCTCAAAATTAGACCTTCTACAGGTACCATCAATAAAACAAGTATTTTTTTACACTTTAAAGCAAGTAACATAAAAAAAATCAGACTGATAGTTCTTAGTTCATTTCAATCTAATGGACACAACAGTCAATGAAACATAATCCGTAGGATGCAAATGCAACGGCTTACCAACAACGTTAAGCTTACTGATTAAAGTAACAAGATTCAACCACAAACTCATCATTAGTAAAACCATGAACATACATGATTAAAAACAAATACAGTAATAAACACACAAGAAGGCAAATAAAATATAGCTTAATTAAGACAAAAAGTTCTCAGGCTTCCTAATCACTCATTGGTTGGTAGGTCAGGGGCATAGGCTTAATTAAGGATCGCAGAAAATAAGAAGAGAAAGTGAGAGGTGCTACAGAGTGTAACACCTCTCACTTTCTCTTATTATTTTCTCTGATCCTTAATTAAGCCTCTGCCCTGACCTACCATCCAACGAGTGATTAGGAAGCCTGGGAACTTGTTTGTCTTAATTTCTAGCTAGTAGCTATCTGATTACCTATTTTATGGTTGAAATCTTGAAAGATCATGTTATTTTTCAAGCTTACTGTGAGTTTGTTATGGTATTTATACATATAGAGATAAGATAATCAATCATGACATCAATTTGAGAATATATATGTTATATAATCACGAAATTTAACTATCCTGGTGGGCTATGGTTCCATTTAGACTAGTATGAATGAACTTCTGTGTTGAAAAGTAAAAAAAGAACAAATTGCAACTTCTTTTTAAACGAAAATACATAGCATTCTTAGCCTTTAGAATTAGTCATTCTTGCCATCATCACTTATATTTAACAAGACTACTCACATATACATGGTTAACATTTGTGATTAGGAAAATAAGGCAACTTATTTTTTGATAAGGCTAGGAACCACCAATGGAGGTTTGATGTTAGATAATAAGTTTAACAGATTGTTTTGATAATGAATGTTAGTCATTTTGTCAATAAGTTATTTTTATGTTAATAATTGATTGATTAAAAAGAAAAGTTTTCTATGTTGCATTGTAAATTTTCGTTGCAGACTTAGGACTTAGGAGTGTAATATTAGTTGGTAAATGATAACCTTTCTAATCCGATAACCCAATAAGCCTGACCCGATAGACCCGAACCCGATAATTCGATTTCTTATAGGGTCGGGTTGTGGGTAAGTTTTTAATTTTTGAAAACCCGATAAGACCCGATCCGATAAGGTTCAAATCCGACCCGATAACCCGAATGACACCCTTAGTTACAGTGCTTGCAAAGAATAAAACAATGGAAACCAAACCTATCACTTCTTGATTCACTTAGTTAAAAAGATAGAAAATCAAATCAAATTAATAACCCACAAGAGCCAAGATTTACTAAGCCTAATTTCTCAAAATTAGGAAACATAACCAAGACCCATGAACAAATACAAAATCTCCGATTAAACCGAATTAACTGAAACCAAATACCTCCAAAGATAAAACCCTCTAAAAATTGTCAAACCTTAATTTTTCCAAAAACTAAAGATTATAAATAAACTTATAAATCTAACTATCTTAGTAGTAGATCTACCAGTTAAGACTAATTAGCAAAAACAAGCTTAATTTAAAAAAACCCACAATTTTAATCGAAACCCTAATTAAAAAAACGATTCTACGTGTCTCTAATAACATGTTGTAAAATATGATTTGATATTCACAAACACTTCCATTAATCTCAATTAACTAAAGAACGACCCAATATCAAAAATCAAATTGTATCAAATTCAAAACCGTACTACAGCTAATTTGGTATACACTTAATATCTAAATTGATATTAGTTATATTACAATAAACTCAAACATTAATAATTAAGATGATCAACAAATTAAAGTTACAACATCAAATGAGATGGAGATAAGTGTGTGTGAAACAAAAAAAAGATATTAGATATGTATCTCTCTCTTTGACTTAGGGTCTGTTTGGTACACTTATTTTAGCCTCACAATTTGGGTTTGGCTTTAAAAACTACGTTTAGAAGAAAAGGTGGGTGAGAATGAGCTCACAAAGAAGCAAAAATCAGACCTTTATGCAAAGGAGGGAGGGTTTTAACAAATATACTATTTGCTTTTTTACTTTATAATGTGGATTGTTTATATCTTCAAAGTTTTTTGACTTTACATATATAAATATCTTTTTTTCTTTCTCTTATACCTACATCAAATCCATATCTTACCCAATTTTAAACCATCCACTTTATAAACTTACACTCAAAATAAAACCTGACTTCAAACCAAACGGACCCTTAACTTATATACTCAAGTTAAAATAAATTGCAACTTGGTCCTTAGATAATTGCAAGCATGTCTTTGCATCTTTTCCAGCTAAAAGATTGATGCAACTCTTTGACTAATGTAAACAAGTCCAAAAGAACTAAACCTATAAAATAGATAATTACCCCCCTTATTCAATAAGGAGAATGATAAATTAGATCCACCATTCAAAATAGGGAGAAAACCCTTTTATAATCGTATATCTATTGTTAGCCCATACCCTTTTGTCTACCATACTCTCAGCTCTCCCTCTCTCTCTCTCTATCATTGTATCTCTATCATACTCTCAGCTCTCTCTCTCTCTCTCTATAAACATATCTGAATAATTGTATCTCTTAACAGATCTCTCTCTCAGATCTATTTTTGATCGGACACTATCTTTCTCTAAAACCGATAAAAAGGGGTGGTTTTGTTATTTTCAACTTCCTTGATTTATGGTGTTTAGATCGTGTGTGATGATGTATTTGATTTTCTAAAGATGTTGGCTGCTTTTGGTATTAGTAAGCTTCTGCTTCTGGGGTTTTGATTGTTGGGGTTTCACCAATTGATTTTATGAAAACCCATTTCAAATTCTAAGAATGAAAAACTATTCCAGCCATCGATGCCGACTCGACTAATCCATTGATGTTTGTTCAGGTACTAATAAAAATTTAACTTATCTTGGGTTTGTTTTTGTTTTTTAAAGATTAATTGATTGAATGAGATCAAGGTATGTAAATTTTATTTAAAAAAGCAGAACCCCCACCACTCACCTTCCAGATTACACATGATCTCATCTATCTCTCTTACATATGTTTTACCGACATATACATCACAACCCAAAAAAAGGCATGCAATTATTTTTATGTGGAGTGGCGATGATTGTAAGGTTTGGTTGTGGCGATTGTTGGATCCACATATTTACTTTATTATGTTTTTATTTCATTCTGCTTTAATAATTATTAAGATTATAGTTATTGAAAAATTAAACTTTAATATTAGGGTTTTGATAAAATTAACGGGGTTTGCCAATTTTCTGTTATTTTTATAAATTTGAGGTTTTTTCATAATTTTTTTGTTTTTTTGAATATGTTTTAATTTTTGTTTATATATGGGTTTTTTATAATGGTAGGCAACGATAGCATGGATCTGTGCTTTTTCTTTTTGCCTAAAAGTGAAATTTATGGTTAAGGATTGCCTTTACTTTCCGCTTATGCACCTTCGATGTCGCCGATGCTTTCATTGCCGCTATCCATTGCAGGTGATGATGGTAACGGATGTGTGACGATGGTGATAGCGTTAGTAAGGTTGGACCATCATCCGGTTAGTTGGTTGCAGGTGCCAGCTTAACTTGCAAGTGGCTGGGAATTTCCTACAAGTGGTAATTTGTGTGTGCTGCTGCGACGCAGTTCTTATAAGTGGTTGGGTGTTTTCCATGCCCTTAGCAGGAAACCTTATGTAGCCAGCTGATGGCTTAATTGATTTTGGGCTTATGTTGCATGAGCTATGTGAGGCCCCCAGAATCTGACATGGAACAACTAGGCAACGAGGGGGTAACACGTCATAGTACAAGAAACAATAAATTACAATTCATACAAAGCTGACGAAATAAAAACATGTACATTACATCATAAAAGGTCAGAGTTTTTAAACATAGGTCCCAGAGTTTTAGAAGCGAAAAATTATATTATTTCGTCTCGATTTAAAACATAAAGTTGCCCAAAAGATAGAATAAACTCCTGACAGTTTTTACTAAAAACAGTCTTATAGAAGCATCACAGAAATCTCCAAGCTGCGATAATATCCTGCGGGCACCCATCCAAGCAATGCTAAGTAATAATACCTGAGATTAAACATGTAAAATCGTCAACATAAAGTTGAGTGATATTCATAGATTTAGCAGTAAAGGTGTGGAACACAATAGAATTTGTAAAACACCTAATAGGAGTGATAACTATGTACATTGTCCATAGTCACGATGTATATTATTGCTGTTTAGTCTCATGAACCGAATCTTAACTCAAATGTAAGTTCCTCTAGGGAGTATTCAGCCTAAATACTCAAGTATAAACAAATGTAAGTGCGTCAAGGTAATCGGGATGGGGATTGTCAATCCCGATGGATTCACCCACAACATTCGCGCTTAGCACAAAGCATACGTGACAATTAACGGTTCATGATAGGAGAGGAAACTCAAGGCTAACGTCTAAAAAGCAATAATACCATTGAAATCATTTGTAACGCATACACGATCTGGATAGCATACAAGTTCTGGATAGTAATACAGTTTTTAATTGGTTGTGTTCCACCATGTAAAATCTCGCCCCGTGTTTAGAAACCATGTACAAGTAAAAAGGGGATATGAACTCACCTTAGCCAAGAGGTAAGTGCATCATGGTACTCAGAAGCTGAGTAGAAACGGTAGTGGTAAGACGATCACCGACGAAATGGATGCCCGGGAAACATGAAAGCCGCAACCTATCAAAATAAGGCGCGCGTTAAGACTCGTACTCAAATATCGATATGTACCAAATATAATATGACTCAAATGTTTTCAAAGTTTTCATGTTTCAAAACCATTGACACGAACCAATCGAATTCATACTAACCATTATTCCAACACTACACGTTAAAACACTTGTACATATGAAATTGACCCGTTATACGACGCCAAGTTAATGCAAGTCAAAATATCCTTTTACATCGTCTGGACCAGTATCTAAGTCATTTATATAATGACTAAGCACTTGAGTAAGTCACCATGTCCGATGGTGAATACTCAAACTCACGTAACACAAGCATGAACTAAGTGACCTAAATTAAAATCAACAAGTACACCTCGAGTGTACACACCGATCTACCCAATCTAGACTTGTCCGTTTTAGATGAAAATTGGTGTAAAGATCACTTATAACATGTATAAGACCTTACCAATATTTGAGCCAAAGTTCACACTTTAAAACCCATCAGCTCGACACTTTACTCGACTCCAAATTTGCGACAGATTTGTACACTTGTTTTATAAAACCGTTTGGACCACTTTAAAAGTACTAACTCGACAATCCGTCTTTTGAAACCACTACTAGACTCATAAAATTAAGTTTGTAAACTTTGAAAACCAGTAGTATCAACTATCTAACCAAGCCTAAAGTCCCCGAGAGTCGACCCAAAATCAGCCACAATTTCGGATTGTGCCGACTTGCGTCTCCCGGTACACGAATACTAAAACTAGCATAATTCTTTACTCGTACAGAGTTATAAGATCTATCTTATACCAAAACGAGCGTCTCGGAAAAATATACAATAAAATCAAATAATTTTAGCCTTTCATAGACCTTAAACCCACGAAAAATCTGTTATAAACCTGCTGTCCCAATACACCCATTTAGAAAACATGACAAATCAATTTTCCCACCAAAACTAATCATTCCCATACCTCTAGGATCACTATACCATCATTCCCATCAACCAAACAATCCTAAAAACACTTGCATGCAAAATCTAACAAAAACCCAAGATCAAAAATACCACTTTTTATGATCAAAAAGTGATGATCTTACCAAGATCATCACATGCATGAGGTTTTAAACATCATCCAACCATTGAATCATAAAATCTTCAAAAGTTGTTGCATGTGTGAATATTTAGTATCAATGGAATTACAAGAACATTTTAGGAATGGGACTTATTTAGAATCAATAGATTTAAGCTAAAACTTGATCATGGTGGTGTTTTGTTGTTCATAGGGTGGCGGCAATAAAACAAAAAGAAAGGGAGAGAGAGAGATGTTTCAAGGTGTGTGTGTTTTTGTATGTAGGAAATGAGAAGAGTTTGGAAAAAATGTATATATAGTGGGGTGGAGGGTAAAGCTTGCCAAGTTTGCATTCTTTTAGACCTAAAGAAATTAATAGTTTTAAAGGGTAGAAAATGGTTATTGGTAAATATTGAAAATATTTACGGGGCTCGGGTTTCGTAAAAATACTTTTCAAAAGTTACAATGCATCATAAAAATGATTATATGATTTCTTGACACGAGTAACTAAAACGACATTATCGAAAATATTAATTATCGAAACAATCGATAATAAAACGTTAAATTTTGGGCATCCGTCGGTATCACAATCACTAGGAATTCTTGTTGTACATTGATTTGAATAAACTCGTTGTAAAACGCACGCGGGTGATTTTAAATCAAAAACTTTGATTTAAATTAAATATGGAAAAATAAAATAAAAACTTTATAATTCCATATAAAGTATTGTCAATGAACAGAAAATACTTAAAAAATATAATTCATTTAAAATTTAAGAATCTCAGGATTTACATATAACAATACAAGAAAACGTAATACATTGGAAAATTCAAGAAGCACGAATAAAAAGAATAAAATAATGCTGGGAAAGTACGGGTTCTCACAGTCTTCCCCCCTAAAGGACTTTGGTCCCCAGAGTTCTCCTGAAAACAGTAGAAGATGCAAAACAAGAGGAGGTACAAAGTGTAAAACAAATTCATTGCTTCCCAGGTAATTTCTGCACCACGATGAATCTTAACGGTTAGAATTCACTATGCTTCAGTTTTCTTAACTCTTCTTCGAATAAATTTCAAACTCGGATTAGAATAATGACATTTTAGTACAAAGAAATATTCAAGAGATAGAATTGTTGGGAATACGAACGATAAACTATGAAGAATGAACACAAGAATTGCTTAAACGGACAAAGTGCGTTAGAATGAATCAGGATTGATAATCAACAAAGATTTGCAAATCGCGCAACTTGTAAAACATGAGAATCTGAAATGTAAGAATCTAGTCACAAGCGAGATAGAAGGGAAAAATGAATTACATATGATCATTTAAAATACAAACTATCAAAATCAGTTGTCTAGGATTTTGGTATTACCTTAAAACTTAGTTTAAATATTTTCTTGATTAAAAGAAAATTTTACAAGGTGTAGTGATTGAAATCAAACTATCTGTATTTAGTGAGTATGATGTTTCTATATCTTTTTCTTGATCAGGATTTTCAAAGAAAAAGTAGAACAGTTCAAAATAGTTATCCTGATCGGCTTGAAAACTTTTGGGTGACTACATGAAATTTCTGTTAGAAGCTCAGGTTTATCGTTATCATTAGAGAAAATCAGATTTTCCAAGTTATTTAGAAACATTGTTTAGAAATTATAATTTAATTTAATAATTTCATTAGGTTGACAGTAAAGTACGATATAATCAAATACTTTAAAAGATACAACTTGATATCCTTTTTAAATACTAGTTATAACTTTACCAAAGAGGATATATAGATCAGGTACTTAACTTGAAACAGTTATTTTGGTAATTGATAGGTGTGTAAACACCCATCCTTTTTACCACTTAATTACAATAATAACCGAGCCAAAACATGTATTTTATGTCATTTATGTCGGAATTATGCGTGGTTTGTGTTTTTGTTGTAATTTAGGACGAAATTGTGAAAAGGGGAGAAAACACGGGCATTCACGGGCTTTTATCGAAGAAAAAGACGAAAGATGAAGTCAAGAAGTCAAGAGTGCAAAAAGAACGAAAGTCCAAGACCAATTCTGAAGATTTATCGAAGAAAAAGTCAAAAGACGGAAGTTTACTAAAAGCCGAAGAACTCGAGTCTTATTTATGAAGAAAATTCAAAGACAAGTTCAAAGAAATCCCAAGACAAAGTCCAAGTATTAAGAAGATTAACAAAATATTAAAGGCTTAAGAACTTGATCATGCAATTAAGAAGAAATGAAAGAGTGGAGGAAGCTTCCTAAGCACTCCCTAATCCTCCCCTATAAATAGTCATTAGGATTAATCATTTTATTTTGTTGGATAGTTTGACACACTATTTCTTCCATTTTACTTTCCTGCACATTTAATTACTTGTCAAATTTAAATACCTTGTCTTGCACCTTAAATTCCTTTAATTTCAAGTAAGTATTCTTTTAATTCTTGTCAATCTTTATTTTTATTGTTTATCTCTCATTCTACCTTTCTTTAATCTTTATGTTTATTTGTTCATGTTCATGTTCTTATTTTTATTGATTTGATCAAAGTGGGTTTTGATTATTTTGATTAGTTTTGTTAGTTTTATTGTTTTGGATTGTTTGTTTATGATTATTAGATGTTTATTGAATAGTTTGATTTAATCTTGTGGTTGATTTTGGTTATTTTTATCTAGATCCGTATCTTTTTCTGTTTCCTTGTTCTTCGCAGCATATTTGTTTTCCCAGGAAATATTCCGAACCAACGTGCTGTTCAAGAGATTTCAGATCAAAAGGGTGTTCATCCGGAATATTGGATATTCCGGATCAATTGAGTTTATTCGGAATATTTATTATTCCGCATCAAGGTGCTTTATTCGGAATATTAAGACATTCCGAATCAAGGTGCTTTATTCGGAATAATATTCCGGATCAACCAAAAGTTCCGGATCAACCTCTCATTCCGGATCAACAGAATATTTCGGATCAAAGGAATATTCCGGATCAACCTCTCATTCCGAATCAAATAATATTCCGGATCAACAAGCTCATCCGGAATAATTTATTATTCCGGATCAAGGAGTTTGTTCGGAATATTAAGACATTCCAGATCAAGGGTTCTATTCGGAATATTATTCCGGATCAAGAATTATTCCGGATCAAGGGCAACATTCCGGATCAAGACCATTATTCCGAATAGAGGTGTTTATTCCGGATAGGTGACATATTCCGAGTAAGCAATTTATTCCGGATCAAGGGCTTTGGTTGATATTCCGAGTAAAGAAGAACATTCCGAACGAAGGTGACATTCCGGATGAATGTTTATTCCGCATGAGGGTATTAATCCGGATGAGCTATCTTTCAGGTTCTTTTAATTTCTGTCTTTAATTTTCTGTTTTTAATTTTCAAGCTTTACTTTTCCCGCGTTTTTACTTAGTCGCACTTTAAGTTTATTTGCCTTAGATTTATTTTAGCCTTGCATTAGTTTTAAGTTTTAGTTGCGTTTTAAGTTTGCCTTAGATAGATTTAAGTTTGCGTCATTTATTTTAATTGCCTTTTATTTCCGTCACGCTTTTAAATACTTGCACTTTACTTTAAATTAGATTTAGATTTACTTTTAAGTCATTTAGTTTTGAGTCTTGCACTTTTATTTTAAAAACAATCAAAAATATTTGTTTCACCAAAAACAATAGTGTCATACTTTGAACTGGAAATCAATTCGTTAAGATACCGAGAACACGAACTTTAATTTTTATACGGGCAAAAGCCTTGTATCAAATGGCGCCGTTGCCGGCTCTTTTCGTAAAGATTAACGGTTTTCTGTGAGAGACGCGTTGCTTTTTGGGATCCTTTCATTCGTGAGCGTTATTTTTTTGCACAAAAATTTTCAATAAACCATAAAAATAAAAATTGTTAAAAATCCATAAAAATTAAAAATTTCAAAAAATCCAAAAAGATTTTATTTTTATTGTGTATATATATTCTCTATGTGTTTGGTATTGTTTTCTTTTGCCTTTGTAGGTGTATGCGTACTAGATCTTCTAATTATCAAGAGCCCGAGACTCGAGAAGATTTAAGTATGGAAGGTGTTAACAACAACAATAATCCACCGCACCTCAATAATAATAACAACAATGTTCTTCCACAACCCGATCTTCGGACAATGGAGGAGCTTTGTCAACCTACCATGTTTGGACGAGGAGGACCGATTGCGCCGATGCAAATCACGGCTCCAGAGTTTTCGTTGAAGCACCACATGATTCAGCAAGTGCAAACTAATCCATTCGCTGGAATGCCTGATGATGATGCCAACAAACACCTCGACAAGTTCATTACAATCACTCAAAGCATGAAGTTACCCAGGGCCACAATGGATGTTCTACGCCTTCAACTCTTCCCACATACTTTATCACACCACGCCGAGAAATGATTTGATCGTCTCCCGAAGAATTCAATTCATAATTGGATGACATGACTCAACGCTTTTTGTCGCGCTACTTTCCACCGTCCATGGTCACGAGCCTTCGCAATCAAATCAGTGGTTTCATGCAAGATCCCGATGGATCTCTCTTTGATGCTTGGGAAAGATATAATGTCTTGATTGATCGTTCTCCAAACCACAACATGCTCCCTGTGACCTTAATTGATACTTTCTACAACGGATTGACTTTTCGAGATCGTGATACGATTAATGCAGCCGCCGGTGGCACATTTATGAAAAGGAGACCCGAGGAGTGTAGAGATCTTATTGAGAACATGACTACTCACCACAAAAATTGGGATTCCTCCGCTTCTTCATGGAACAACCCGAGAGTCAATGTTTCTTCTACTTCAACAAACCCCGACATGACTGAATTCACCCGCATGATGACTGAAATGAACAAAAGTATCTTGCTTCTCGCTTCAAACCAACAACAACAAGTGAAAGCGGTTGCACCTTCTTGTGAGACATGCGGCGGTCCACACTCATACACCGATTGTCCTTCTACTCAAGGAAATCCGTAAAATGTGTATGCAGCTTATGGTAATTATTCACCGGAAAATTACCAAGCTCGACCTCAAGGGGATAGAAATTTGCTGAGTTACCGGTCAAACAACTACCTTTCACCCAGTTTTTCTCCTCAAAACTAAAACCCCGCCAACAACTACAATAGAAGCAACCAAATCCCACCAAGAGCTTCTAATCCTTATCACCCACCCGCTCAACAAACCCCACCCATTAACCCGGATGTTGAAGCCATAATGAGAACCCAAGGTGAGCAAATCAAGAATCTACAGAGCCAAATTATCAATTTGAAAGGAGATATTACCAAGCAAGGAAATGACATTAGATCCGAGCTTCGAGATAATATCCAATCCTCCTTCAGTAATCAAACGAATGATTTGAAGAATATGCTTGCTAGTTTCTTGCCCACAGCTCAACCTTCTACTTCGAGTTCTCTACCTTCTAACACCGTCACCAATCCACGAGTGAATGTGAGTGCTATTACTACCCGTAGTGGAGTTACCATCGTAGGACCACCTACCCCACCCCCATCATCTACACCTCCTCCACCACCATTTATCCCTACACCTCCTACACCTAGTATTAGTGCACCATTACCGTCTCTGCCTCGTCATGACGATGTCCCCAAGAAGAACCCTTCAACATCTCAACCTTTACCTACACCTACACCTTCACCACCCAACCCCAATATTCCTTATCCTTCACGGCTAGGCAAAACCACAATGCTCACCAAGGATGACGGTCAAATGTCAAATTTTTTGAAGATGATCTCTCAGCTAAATTTCAACATTAGCCTTGTCGAAGCACTTGTCCACATGCCGAAATTTGTTAAAGCATTCAAGGAATTACTTAACAAGAAGAGAAGTTGATTGAGCTCGCCAACACACGCTTAAATGAAAACTGCTCTACAGTTATTCTTAAAGAACTTCCGGAAAAGCTTGGAGATCCCGGTCGTTTTGTGTTGCCTTACATTTTCAATAAAACTGAAGAATTTACTGCCCTAGCTGATCTCGGGGCTAGTATTAATCTTATGCCTTTTAGTGTTTGGAAAACACTATCATTACCCGACCTTACTCCAACAAAGATGACTCTTGAACTTGCAAATCGCACTCTCGCTTACCCCGTTGGTATTGCCGAAGACGTGTTCATTAAAGTTGGCACATTTACTTTCCCGGTCGACTTTGTCGTTGTTGATTATGAAATAGACCCTCGTATTCCTTTAATACTTGGTCGGCCATTCTTGAGAACCGGACGAGCTTTAGTTGATGTTGCCGAAGGTGAGTTAATCTTAAGAGTCGGGGATGATGCACAAGTTTTTAAAATGGGGAAGCTTACAAGTAAATCCTTTGGAAGAGAATCCGTGAATATGATTAATGTGCTCGATGATTTTGTCATCTACAACAATCCTCTATTCGAGTCTTGCTTTGATAATCCACTTTTTCAAGATGATGTGGACGATTCTCTATCCAATTTGGAACCTTCTCCCATTTATGATTCTCCACCGATCTTTGATGCTTATGATGATGATTCTAGCTCAGATTCGGATGATTATGATGACCTTACTCCTGAGTATCCCGATCTGCCCACTTATAATGATTTTGATGAGGCCGATACTCTTTCGAGCGATTCTTCACATGATGAAGATCCTCCGTCATCTATGCTTAATCCTACTTTGGATGATTACTCATTTGAGGAAGATTTCTCTGCTTTTCTCAATACTTACTTCCCTCATGAGAGTGATGCACCTCCTTTGGAATTTGAAGATTATCGTCTTGATCCTACTTTGGATTTGAAGAAAATTCTTTCAAAGGAGAAGAAACCGGTCGACACCAATATCCACAGCACGTATGAGTTAACACCTCTTTGTCCACCTTCTGAGGACGAGGTTGTGCATCTTCTTCGCGGATCTTCTTCACATTCTGCTGAGCCTGAGTGCTATTTTCCCTTAAAGGAAAAGGTGTTCGACCCCGGTATCGATATTCTGCAGCCATCTCAGTATCCACCTGATGAAATAAAAGGAAATATCTTTGGAACTTTTGAAGCTATGCTTGCACCACTTCACCCTTGCTTCCACCGTGCTCCATCTTTGCTTAAGGGAACCTTGCCTATTCTTCTTTGGCTTGCCTTGTTCGCCTTAAGCTTGTGCTATTTGATGGACGAAAACTATGTCTTTGATTCTGGTGGATATGTTTCATGCTTCTTCCTATGATGATCAAGGTCGAGTCTGGCTCACGACTCGGTAATCAAAAATCAAGCGCTTCTTGGGAGGCAACCCATGCATCTACCTTTTAGCTTTCTTTATCCTAAGTGTAGGGGAGACCCGTTGGTGTTTGCTATTTCCTCTCTTCTTATAATCAGGGATTCGAGCGCTCAATGATCCACTCTTGATGATTCTTGACGACTCGTGATTCCGTGTTCCCATTTTCCCGGTTCTATCCTAAACTCTTTTCGATTCACTATTTTATATTTCTCAATATTAAAATAGGAATCTCTTTAGTTTTCTCTTCCTTAGCAAGATTTAAACAACGTGCACAATGTCCTAAGTGTAGGGGAGTTTACTCCCACATGCTTAAACATTGAGGACAATGTTTATATTAAGTGTAGGGGGACTTCTATCGAAGTTAAATGGCCTTTTCCTTGTATTTGTCCTCATTTTAACCGGAAAATCAATTTTTCGACATTTTTCAAAATTTTTTATCTATTTTTGCCCATTAGTTTTTCCATTTGTATTATTTTCTTTCCTTGCTAGAATAAATTTTGAATAAAGTGGTTTTAATTTTCAAACGTTGTGAATCTTTTGACTCAACCCGAGTTTACTTATCTAAGTTACTCTAGCTAGTATCCTTAACGTGTTTAAGTCAAGTTTTGCTAGGCTTTTATATAGGGAGCTATAAAACACGAAGTCTTAACTCTCACGGGTTAAGAACAAGAACTTTTCACAAGTTCCTATAATTGATCCTAGAGAGTCGTTTATCAAGGGAACTTTAAAATACGGATTCTAAACTTGAAAAAGTCTAAGAGTTTGCAAGATCCTATAGGCGACTCGAAAACCCAAAACTTTGATTTAATAGGCTAAGCATCCACGAGTCTCCTTCCTTGAGATTTTAAACTGTGGAGAACGAGAGATGATAGAGTCAATTATAATTTTGGTATTCTTTCGTGAATTTATGTGAGTTAATTATGAGCCTATTCTCCCATCGCCTGCTAATAAATTTATCTGCAATAAATAAGGTTGTACGGTTTGAAAAGTTACTTAGCTTCTAGCCCAAGATCGTTTAAAAGTTGCTCGGTATGGATTAGAGTTCATAGCCAAGGCATAACTTATTGAAGCGGGATGCGAAGATTGGCGAGTCCGAAAAGGCCCTAACAAGGCATGAGGGTTAAATTTTGTTGCTAAAGATCCGAAGTGATGTGAAGAATCATTTATCAAAAATCAATATGAAGGATCGAGACACACGACGAAAAGCAAAAACTCCCCAAAAGTCATGGAGAAGTCTATCCAAAAAGGCCCTAACAAGGTATGAGGATAAATAAAGCCAAGTCCAAAAAGGAGGCGGATCGTTGTATATCAAAGTCCAAAATAAAGATTGGAGAAAAATGAAGAAGTCGTGGTCTAAGTATGAAGAATCTCTCAAAACTTCAAGTGAAGAAATTCCTATATGAAGAGAAGACCATTATTTCATGAACGTCTCTCAAGGTTTGAATTATGAAGTCGCTGCCAAATATCGGTCCGAGAAAGGTCTCAAATCACGAAGCGAGTTATGCCAAGATATGAACTTTATGAGGTCCCGAGAAGCTGTTTTAAAAGATTTTGTCCTTTAGCTAACTATTGATTAAATCGTTCACTTTATTTTCGGCCTAAATAACTATCGAAATAAGTCAAAAATGCATCCTTGTGATCATTCAAGACAACAATAAAATATAAGAGATACACCTAGGAATAAGGGAGTCTAAGTGAATAATTGGCCCACATGAGTTCGTGTTAGTTTACTAACTTATAATAACAATGATCTCGTTTTTAAGTTTAGTTTGGAGAAAGTGAAAACTTGAGGATGATGATCATTCATGACATTTCCAAAACCCAAGGTATGCTTTTGATTTCTTTATTTTGAATTTTTATAATTTTCTATCTCTTTAACTAAGGCCAACGTGGATTGATTATGATGAAAAATGTAAACGTGCTTTGTAACTAATGCATTGCATGAGGACATTGCAATGGTCAAGTGTAGGGGATTTGGTAGGTGTGTAAACACCCATCCTTTTTACCACTTAATTACAATAATAATCGAGCCAAAACGTGTATTTTATGTCATTTATGTCGGAATTATGCGTGGTTTGTGTTTTTGTTGTGATTTAGGACAAAATTGTGAAAAGGGGAGAAAACACGGGCATTCACGCGCTTTTATCGAAGAAAAAGACGAAAGATGAAGTCAAGAAGTCAAGAGTGCAAAAAGAACGGAAGTCCATGACCAATTCTAAAGATTTATCGAAGAAAAAGTCAAAAGACGGAAGTTTACTAAAAGCCGAAGAACTCGAGTCTTATTTATGAAAAAAAATTCAAAGACAAGTTCAAAGAAATCCCAAGACAAAGTCCAAGTATTAAGAAGATTAACAAAAGATTAAAGGCTTAAGGACTTGATCATGCAATTAAGAAGAAATGAAAGAAGGGAGGAAGCTTCCTAAGCACTCCCTAATCCTCCCCTATAAATAGTCATTAGGATTAATCATTTCATTTTGTTGGATAGTTTGACACATTATTTCTTCCATTTTACTTTCCTGCACATTTAATTACTTGTCAAATTTAAATACCTTGTCTTGCACCTTAAATTCCTTTAATTTCAAGTAAATGATCTTTTAATTCTTGTCAATCTTTATTTTTATTGTTTATCTCTCATTCTACCTTTCTTTAATCTTTATGTTTATTTGTTCATGTTCATGTTCTTATTTTTATTGATTTGATCAAAGTGGGTTTTGATTATTTTGATTAGTTTTGTTAGTTTTATTGTTTTGGATTGTTTGTTTATGATTATTAGATGTTTATTGAATAGTTTGATTTAATCTTGTGGTTGATTTTGGTTATTTTTATCTAGATCTGTATCTTTTTCTGTTTCCTTGTTCTTCGCTGCATATTTGTTTTCCCAGGAAATATTCCGAACCAACGTGTTGTTCAAGAGATTTCAGATCAAAAGGGTGTTCATCCGGAATATTGGATTTTTCGGATCAGTTGAGTTTATTCGGAATATTTATTATTCCGCATCAAGGTTCTTTATTCGGAATATTAAGACATTCCGAATCAAGGTGCTTTATTCGGAATAATATTCCGGATCAACCAAAAGTTCCGGATCAACCTCTCATTCCGGATCAACAGAATATTCCGGATCAAGGGAATATTCCGGATCAACCTCTCATTACGAATCAAATAATATTCCGGATCAACAAGCTCATCCGGAATAATTTATTATTCTGGATCAAGGAGTTTGTTCGGAATATTAAGACATTCCGGATCAAGGGTTCTATTCGGAATATTATTTCGGATCAAGAATTATTCCGGATCAAGGGAAACATTCCGGATCAAGACCATTATTCCGAATAGAGGTGTTTATTCCGGATAGGTGACATATTCCGAGTAAGCAATTTATTCCGGATCAAGGGCTTTGGTTGATATTCCGAGTAAAGAAGAACATTCCGAACGAAGGTGACATTTCGGATGAATGTTTATTCCGCATGAGGGTATTATTCCGGATGAGCTATTTTTCAGGTTCTTTTAATTTCTGTCTTTAATTTTCTGTTTTTAATTTTCAAGCTTTACTTTCCCCGCCTTTTTACTTAGTCGCACTTTAAGTTTATTTGCCTTAGATTTATTTTAGCCTTGCCTTAGTTTTAAGTTTTAGTTGCGTTTTAAGTTTGCCTTAGTTAGATTTAAGTTTGCGTCATTTACTTTAATTGCCTTTTAATTTCCGTCACGCTTTTAAATACTTGCACTTTACTTTAAATTAGATTTAGATTTACTTTTAAGTCATTTAGTTTTGAGTCTTGCACTTTTATTTTAAAAACAATCAAAAATATTTGTTTCGCCAAAAACAATAGAGTCATACTTTGAACTGGAAATTAATTCGTTAAGATACCGAGAACACGAACTTTAATTTTTATACGGGGAAAGCCTTATATCAGTAATTTAATCATTTGATAAAATGTTAAAACGTTCTTAAAAATTAATAGGAATTTTTTTTTTTTGATATTCAAGAAAGTGTTTAAGATATCAAACGATAAACACGTAACATTTTCTGGTTTTCAAAATGTGACAAGACTGCAACGAATATGAGACATATAAAGGTCAATAGTTTGTATACGAGCAATAACACAAGGGAATAAAACAAAAATCGTATCAATTCTTAACAAACATGATAGAATAGTCGCGTCAATGATAAAAATAATAAGAAACAAAGGATTATAGCAAGTCATCGCTTCTTGAGTGCAGTTGGTGACACCAATAACGGCTTATTAAGTTCTCATTAGTCGATACACGATCGAAAGAGAAAAGCCACACAAAAAAATTCCGAATCACAAAAATTCTTAAGAAGTTTCTTGATAGTAATTCCAGTACAATGAACAACATTAGCAATGAAAGACGAAATCAACACATAATGACGGATACACGAAATCATTGGTCACTTCCAGTCATAAATCACTATTCGCGTCCAGAGACGTTTCGAAGGTCTTCCAAAATAGATAAAGAAGATCGATTGATGTAGAAGCATAATAACGTTGAAATTTTCAAGTCTGGTATCAATGGTAAGAATTTAGACAAATGGTAACGAAAATCGTATCATGAGGATGATGAAGTAACAATTAAAACAAATATTGTTGGGTAAGGAAATAGGTGCTTGAGGCACGTACTTTGTTCAAGAAAAAATAAGGATTCATATGTGTATGTCGTGAAATTGTTGCTACTCGTATAAGGTGTAAACGTTTTCAAAACTTTATTTTATCAAACTTTTTAAGAAACATAACTAAAAAGTTGATTCTTGGTTAAATATTTAAGGTGACTACTATTTGGCCTTGCATGGCTCCTTCTAAATTAAGCATAGGTGATCAGGCCATGCATAATTTAGGACTAGCAATGCGATGCTCATCTTCGTCAAATCAGTATTATATATATCATATGATTTAAAATATGTATATAATGTCATTTGTAAAAACAGGGATCAAATAATTTGTGAAACTCTTCGCCACTAAGTTACTGGCTAGATATTTAATTTAACAATTTGTATTGTTACAAGGGTTCGTCATAAGATCAAAGTAGAATAAATTGTGAAAATACATTGTAAAATTAATATAAATTAATTTTATAAGATAACCTTCAAGTATTTAAGGAAGCCCAAGTGAAACCTTTTGTAAAATGATTCGCAAACAAGACTAGTTTGAGTCTATATGGTAACATGATAATAGTTTACAAAGTAGCGAGTGGGTTACAAGAGGGTAATGAATAGTAGTTTCAAGACAATTAATGAAATGGTTACAAGGTGATAAGGTTTCAAAAGGTTT
Source organism: Glebionis coronaria (assembly GCA_025667525.1). NCBI lineage: Eukaryota > Viridiplantae > Streptophyta > Magnoliopsida > Asterales > Asteraceae > Glebionis > Glebionis coronaria. The sequence continues at coordinate 481,578,632 of CM046882.1, read as the reverse complement.
AGCCGGAATCGTCAGGAGACACGTGTCGAGATGATAACGGACGATACGAAAGCAAGAACTTCAACCCCGGTCCAATTCAGTGGTACGATAGAAGCAAAGAAAGACAATATAGAATGACAATTAAGACATAAATAAAATTATGGAATAAGGAATCCATATGTGTCCACATCGTAATTTATTTGACAAAAATACACTTTTAAGAAAGTAGAACATCAGTTTGTCAAATCACTTGGTTCCTAAAAGTTCAAGATTTATGTACGACCGAGCTCAAGTTACTGTTTGTAAATGTTTTTAAACACAATCAATGTTTCATGGTTGTAAAATGTTATTAGTTACAATTTTACGAGCTCACACGAACTTAAAATGCTTGAAATCATATTTTTAAAGTCTATCAGTTTTGACTTTTGGGTTTAACTAGACCAATTAACTCAGTAAACGATATTCTAAGACTCAAAGTCTAATGCATTTCGATGTAAAACAATGTTTTGAACAACTTTCTAGTTTTACCCGAGACTTGAAACGGAACAAAAATAGACGAAAATGCCCTTGCATTAAATCTGTCAACAAAATGATATTTTAAAAATATGTAGAATTAATTTCTTAAATTTTACAATCCCAAATGAGCGTAATCTGCTCGATTTTAAAGTTTACTGGTAAAACATTATATCCTAAACGAACATCTCAACAGGTAAAAATATATATTTTTATGTCTATGGTTATAAAAATATTTTCTCGACACTGTTAAATTCCCTGTAAAGTTTCTGTACAAAGTATATTTTTCGACACAGCTTGAAATTAAATCCAATTTCATAATAACCCAGAATTAATGTACACACAAGACTTGTGGATTCCATAAAGACGAAAGAAGATAAACTGTATAATTAATCATGTAAAGAAAACACAGTATGGAAATGGTTCAAGAATGCCAACGATAATCTGAGAGATAAAAAACGACGCATATCATCCGTGTCTTCGGCTGCAAGATGCAATGCAGGAAGCTCTCCTGGCAGCGTGATTTTCCAAAATCACAAGACATATCGAGAAAGAAACAAAATATTAACAAGTCACACTCCTGAAGCGAGGAGGTTTAATGAAAAAAGGAGGATACTAGTTTATAGAAGTAGAATTACATTCCAACGTTCGCTACACAATAAAGGATGAATCTCAAGATGACAATGATGGTTTCAATGTACAAACGGACGTTGTAATTCGAAGTCGAAACGTAGAATGGTCAATGAAATAAAATGTAATCCATGCCCAAGTGTCGTGTAAAACGGTGGCGTAAAGGTAAATCAAGATTACGGAAACTCACGATATTATTCAGCACTGATTTCAACGAATGCTTCGAGATGTGTGACTCACACGATGTCTTTTAGTCTTTTCCGGAGACACACTTAGCTACACAATGGTCTATAGACTATTTTCCAAGACATTCAATCACAAATGGTCGACAAGCAAATTGGATATCTAAATAGATATTTTAAGAGAGTTAAACAATGAAAGCAACACGCACAGTAGTAAAAATGAAAATCACGAGTTTTATCGAAAACAACACTTCTTAATTCCGAACAATAGTATCTCGAGAGTATGCACAACATGTAACAGTGAGTCAAGAAAAACAGACGGTTCAAAAAGAATGAGTATATGAAGTCAGTCGTATCACGCATTAACAAGATAGCAATAGTACTCAGAAAAGTGACAATGAAAAGTCGGCAGCATACGCGCTCGTATTACAAGTACGTAACGTCATAACAAATTGAAATCATGGTAGCATGATCAATTCACAAGAACAAGAATTCAAGAAATGTAGTAACAACATATGTAATCAAGTAATATCCAATGATAATTCATGAAGCACAAAAGCTTTGAAAAGACATAGCAATTATCGTCATTAGGGTAATGTAATATTTCAACATGAAATCAAGAGATGAAATACTATAACGATAATTAAAAGTAAATAATAAGGATTAGAGAGTTACCCGCGCAGATATCGAACAACAATGGCAAATTCTATGATTGACACTTAAAGTTGAACTTCCGGTTATAGACTAAGGTTTGAAAAATGACTCAGTTCCCTATAACCATCGCTCTGATACCAATCTGTGAGACCCCCAGAATCTGACATGGAAAAACTAGGCAACGAGGGGGTAACACGTCATAGTGTAAGAAACAATGAATTACAATTCATACAAAGCTGACGAAATAAAAAAATGTACATTACATCATAAAGGGTCAGAGTTTTTAAACATAGGTCCCAGAGTTTTAGAAGCGGAAAATTATATTATTTCGTCTCGATTTATAACATAAAGTTTCCCAAAAGATAGAATAAACTCCTGACAGTTATTACTAAAAACAGTCTTATAGAAGCATCACAGAAATCTCTAAGCTGCGATAATATCCTGCGGGCTCCCATCCAAGCAAAGCTAAGTAATAATACCTGAGATTAAACATGTAAAATCGTCAACATAAAGTTGAGTGATATTCATAGATTTAGCAGTAAAGGTGTGGAACACAATAGAGTTTGTAAAACACGTAATTGGATGGATAACTATGTACATTGTCCATAGTCACGATGTATATTATTGTTGTTTAGTCTCATGAACCGAAGCTTAACTCAAATGTAAGTTCCTCTAGGGAATATTCAGCCTAAATACTCAAGTATAAACAAATGTAAGTGCGTCAAGGTAATCGGGACGGGGAGTGTCAATCCCGATGGATCCACCCACAACATTCGCGCTTAGCGCAAAGCATACAGGACAATTAACGGTTCATGATAGGAGAGGAAACTCAAGTCTAACGTCTAAAACGAAATAATACTATTGAAATCATCTGTAAAGCATACACGATCTGGATAGCATACAAGTTCTGGATAGCAATACAGTTTTTAATTGGTTGTGTTCCACCATGTAAAATCTCACACCGTGTTTAGAAACCATGTACAAGTAAAAAGGGGCTATGAACTCACCTTAGCCATCAGGTAAGTTGATAGGTGTGAAAACACCCATCCTTTTACCACTTATTTCTTGCTAAAAGAAGACCAAAACGCGTATTTAATATCATTTGTTTGGAATTATGCGTGGTTTGTGTGTTTGTTTTGTTTTCAGAGCCAACCGGATAAATATTGAAGAAAACATGGGATTCCACGGGTTTTATCGAAGAAATAGACTCAAGACGAAGTCTATTGTCCAAGAGATGCAAAAGATTTGAAGTCATTGGGCCTATTTGAAGATTTATCGAAGAAAAGGACCAAAGATGGAAGATTTATATATGCCGAAGAACTCAAGTCTATTAAACGAAGAAATTAAAAGGCGAGTTGAATTTATTCATCGCAAATCCCGAATCTGAGTCGAAAACGTCAACTTTACTGAAAAGACGAAAAGACGAAAAGAGAGAAGGAAATCCCACTCACCAAACACCCACAAGGACTATATATAGGGATCTCCTCACAACTTTGGAGGCCAGCTTTTATTTTTTCCTTCTTTTTTCTTTCTAGTTCGTAGGTCACCAACATCATTAGGGTGTTTGGTGATTTTTATTGTTTTTGAATCCTTCACAAATTTGTAAGTTTTCCATTTAATTTGTTTAACATTAAGCTTTCAATACCATCTTTCCTTTAATCTTGTTCATCTCTCTCTTTTGATTTAAAGTTTTCAAGGTTTTTATATGGTTGATTTGATCTTCAAAAGTTAGTGGGTTTTGTGTTTTTATTGTTGGGATTTGTTGTTTATGGTTAGTAGATGATTATTGGTTAGTTTGGTTTAAATCTTTTGGTTTATTTTGGTTGATTTGATTAAAAATCGTATTGCCAAGCTTTCTCTGTTTCGTTACTGTTCTTCATGAACCCAGATTCCGAGTCAACCAAATTTCTCATTTATTCCAGATCAACATAGATATTCCGAATCAACCGTTTCTTATTATTTATTCCGGATCAAGTCTCTTCGTTCGGAATATTTGTTATTCCGGATCAATCTCTTCATTCGGAATACTTTACTATTCCGGATCTGCATCTTCATTCGGAATATTGGATATTCCGGATCAGTCATTTTCTTCAAAACATTCCGAATCAGCCCCATTATTCCGGATCACATAATTATTCTGGATAGCACTAACATTCCGGATCAACCTTCATTATTCCGCATCACCTTATATTCCAATTCACCTTACATTCCGAATCAAGCAATTCCTTTCATTTATTCCGGATCAACGACATTATTCCGGATCACCAATTTTATTTCGGATCACTTAACATTCCGGATCAACGACTTTTCTTTCTTTATTCCGAATCAAGGTTTTAGGTTTATATATATTTCGAATGAGCATTTCTTCCAGCTTTTCTTGTTTTAATTTTCTAAGTTTTTAAGTTACGTTTTTAATTACTTTTCATTTAGTGTTTAATTTTAAACTCATCTTTATTTCTTTTAACTTGATTTTCATTTGTCAATTGTCTTTGCTTATTTTCACGACTTGCTCTTTTATACCTTTTTAGTAGAATAGAAAACCAAAACTTTTTTTGTAACCAAGAACAACTATTCCACTTTGAACCGTGATCGATTCGAGAAGATACCGAGAATTTAAATCGAACCCAAGCAAAATCTTTGTATCAAATGGCGCCGCTGCCGGCTCTTCTCGTAAGAATTAATAGTTTTTTGTGAGAAATTGGATTTTGGGATCCGTTCGCCGTGAACGTTACTTTTTCATCATCAAAAATTTTCAAAAACCCTAAAAATATAAAATTTTCAAAAATACAAAAAAATTAAATCCGGCTTGCAGCCAACAACTTTGAGCTTAAATCCGGCTTTATTCAAATGGTCTCTGCTCAACCATTCTTGGGGCGTACCATTGATGATCCTCATGACCACATAAAAAGGTTCCTGCAACTCACAAATACGGTCAAATTCAATGGTGTTCCACAAGAGGTAATCCGTTTACAACTTTTTCCTTTCTCCTTAGAGGGACAAGCCCGACATTGGCTTGCAAAGGAACCGCCACAAAGTATTCTTACGTGGACGGACTTAGAGACCAAATTCATAAACTACTTTTTCCCACCCTCTCGTACTACCGCTTTGCGGAATGAAATTATTAATTTTGAACAAAAGTACGATGAGTCTTTTAGTGAATCTTGGGACCGTTTTAAAGACCTTTTAAGAAAGTGCCCACAACATGGTTTTACCAAAGTGCACCAAATTAATACCTTTAACAGTGGTTTAAGCATGAATGACCAAGATTCACTAAATAGTGCCTCGGGGGGGGGGGGGGGGGGGGGGTGGGGGGTGGGGGGTAATATTTTGGTTAAGAGTTCCAATGCCGCTTGGGATATTATTGAGAATAAGTCTAGAGTGCAAACCAAGAGTGTTCGGACCAATGCCGCTAGTGCTAGCTGAAATGTGTATAGTTAAGTTCGTTTTTCTCAGTTCTTGTCAAATTGAAAGTCCTAACAATATCGGGTTTTTAACTGTTTTTTGTTGTTAATATTTTTTTTGGATACTCTATTGCTAATTCAAACAATGCCTTGCAAAATTGAAAAATAACGTCTACTTATATGTAAAACATAGTGCAAATACCAAGTTTTTATTCAATTAAAATTCAGAATGTAAATTTTACAAACTATAAGGACTGAAAATGAATATTCTATGAAAAGTAAATACTCAAAATGTAAAGCTAAAAAGTACAAGGACTGAAAGTGTAAAAATAGTTAACTATGAGGATTAAAAATGAAAACTATGCAAACAACTAACCAATTCTTAACAAATTCAAAACTTACTAACTGAATTTTAACAAACTTCAAAGTTTAGGGACTGTTAAATTGAAAACCCTAAAAAGTTGCAAGATTAGCCATCATTTCAAACAGTTCAATTCATTAAGGACCAAAATGCAATTTTTGAAAAGTTTTAATCAAAAACGGGCTTAACACTCAACACTACTAGAAAATCCAGCATCAGCAACAGCCGTTTTCATCGCTATTTCATCACTAAAGCCCTTCAATGACGGAATATTGACCGATATATTTCATCGCAAAAAAGGGCCTCGCAAAATTTTAGTGACAAGTTTAGCGACAAAAGTTTGTGAGTTTTAGAGACGGATTATAGGTATCAAACCCCTCGCTAGAGCCTTTTAAAGTTACTTGAATGAAATTTGATTCGACCATAAAGTGATGGCTTGGCGACAAAATTTCTGTCACTGAGAATAACGACGAAGCGGTCACAAATCCATTTCTAATAATCGACTAGCCATTTTGTTGTTATTACGTCCCTACTAGAGACGGATATATTTATCGTTAATTCGCCACTAAAAGTTTTGTCTCAAAACTGTTACTATCTATGTGTTGCATTTCGTAGCATATTCGAGCAAACCCGTCTCTAACTTGTCACTATTTAAAAATTTTAAGGATAAAATACGTTGCCAATTGGTCAGTAACCGATACAATTTATTTGTCGTTTGTTGAAAATGCCACACAAACAAATACGACACTGATAATCACAAAATCCATATCCAAATCAAATAACAAAGATATCCAAATAAAATAACAAACATATCCAAATCAAATAACAAGCATATCCAAAAGAATACTAACATCTGATATTCGCCAACACGAAAGGAAACGTAAACCAAAAATTCTCTCTTGCATTAAAGTTAAGAGTACCTAAATAGACTTGAAGCTCTTCAAAGTGTAATGGTTGATGTTCAAGATGTACCGTCGCTTGCATTACCTTGCTCTATTTTTGTTTGGCGTTTAACACGACTCGTGATACCATGATCGACAAGCATATGTAGAATTTCTACACTCGTTTCTTTCTTGAGCTCTTCATTGTTTCCTCCTTTAGCTCTCCACGCATTTCTTCCTTAAGCTCATTCTTCACATCTTTCTTGAGCTGCCTTTCATTTCTTCCTTCAATTCTCCCTTTAACTCTTCATGAACACTACCAAGATAGTCCTTAGACATACCAAATTCAAGTATTATTCTTTTGAAATATAGGTTTCTCGTCATATGTAATGGTGTTATTAGCTTATTCTCATTTCTATCCAATAAAACTCAAATAGAATAAAAAAATATCAATAACTAATTGACCTATGGACATGAACCATTGATATCAATATGCACTATCAGTTGGGAACTAAATATTCCATAAAACTACAAATCTGGAACTTGCAGTAAAACACTAGAACTAGCAGCCAAACAACACTAGGAGAGGAATTTTTAGTCTAACTTGGAGACAATTTATCGGATAATATATCATCAGACGAATCAAACTTAAAATGACAGTTAACCTATCGAAACTTGCACAGAGTATTGCACTAGAACTTGCAGCTAAACACCAAGTACCAACAACCTGAACTTGCTGCCGAACTTGCACACATTATTACAACAGAGAATCAGATATTAAAGAACATCCATCAGGCCAAAAAGTTATTGTTCTACACTTCTACACAAAGGGGGTGTTTGTTTCGGCATATACAGCCGGCCTAGTTTTGTGATTATGCTTAATAGGCTTAACTTTTGTAGCTTAATTAGGAAATTTTAAGATTATATAAGCTAATTATAACATAATAAACAAATATGAGCTGAGATTTTTTAAAAAGTACAAAAAGTGATCTTATGGAACATATGCCTAAAACTAATTAAGTCGTAAGCATGCTATTATATATATGCCGAAACGAACACCCCCAAACTCTCTGTTAGAATTTAAATAGCTAAAATTTATCCAATTAGTGTATAAAAACTTAACAAGTAATTAGTATACAAGCGATTAATAGTTATCAAGGGACTCTAAAAGCTAGTCTGACTATGGAATGTTATAGTTTATGGAAAAAATTTATTATTTACTAAAAGAGGTTAATAGAAAAATTGGCCAAGAATTACATTCTTATGAAAAACATAGAGGTTTTATGGTATGGAGGTAAATGCCTTTTCGATTAGTATAAAAAAGAGAGTAAATGGGTAGTATGATTGAATCTTCCGATCATTAATTATGTTGTAGCTGATTTGAAACCATTTATAAAATGCTTGTGTACCAGAAGTAAAACGATATCCAAACACTATCTGATTACCAAGACCTCAAGTAGTAAGAAGCACATATTATGGTGTGACGATGGGTTCAATTCTCGTGGATTAATCGACCTTAAGGTCAGAAGCAAAAAAAAAGAGAAGCATATATAATGTGGGTAATACATGATATGTACATCTAAACCTGTAGTCTAAATGCAGGTTGATCTCAAATTTAAAGCCTGATTCTGGTTTTCAGTGGGAAGTATCTATATAGCTCCACCATTGATGGTGGAGACATTATTGACATCAGAATAATCAAAAGGAACTGCCAGGAGCGGAAATGGGAAGAGACTCGATGAACAAGGGAGGTGCAAACTGTGGGAGTGGCAACAGTTACAGATTGATAATTTCCTAATGAATTCGTTTCTTAATCTTCCAAACGAATGTCTTTCAATCTTAAATGCAACACTCACCTTCATTAAGGACGGATAAGATCTTGAAATTACAAGTCAATAAGCCATAGATTGTATTTGTTTAAAGTCATACATTGTTCTGCAATTTGCGGTTTTTCTTTATTGTTCATATATACGCATTAATATGAGTAATGTTCTACACAAACTATCTCAGCAAAGAGTTCAACTCCACGTCGTTTTAAAATTCATCCGCTAGAATGGAAGTGATATAATGACATGTTACAATTATGAACATGATTGTTTTTTATCTATATTTCAGAAACTTGATATGTGATACTTCTAGCAGTAAGAAAGTAGAAAAACTTGAAGGTGTGTGTATTTGTATATATAAAAAAAGGAACACACCTGGACATTTTTTGATCCTCTCCTACATGTTCTTAAACCAATGTATCTGAAGCCATAGTTTCATTGTTTTAGAACGAGTACCGGAGGTGTTAGCCCCCATACTTTTCTGACCCCAACCACGAGCAACTACATGATCACTAAGGCCACGTCGACGTACAGGTCCACCTCCAGCTCCATGTCCACCTCTACCTCCACGCCCAACATTAGTACGTGCCATAATCACTGTAAAAAAATAAATGTCAAACGAAAAATAATTAGAATATTACATGAGAAATGAAAGATGAAGAATAATCAATCTAGACATTTCCTCTTCCTACGTATTCCTTTAAGTAATTAGTAATACACTAACAAAAATAAAATTATATTACTTAATGAAATCGGTTCGGTTCAGTTTTTATGATTAGGTCTCTATGTCAAAAGCGAAACCGAACCGAAAGTTATGTTATTTAAAAAACAAAAAAATGGACCGTCGGTTTCTAGTTCGGTTCGGTTATTTCGACTCGGTTTTTTATGGGTTGAAATACAAACCACTGTTTAGTACTCGATAACCTACAAGCATCCAAATATTTGAAAATTTCCCTAAAAATACCTTTAAAAAATAGTTAAATTCATTATACTAAATCGCTACTTGTGGTTGTTACCCAAATCCTAATGTCACATTTCCAAACAAGCTATATTAGTTCTCAAAATCCAAATTTTGTTTTCTGTGTATAGTAAACTTTAAGTATATATACTGCATTTACTTCAAGGTACAAAGTGTAGCTAGTCCCAAACAACAATGGTCTTAGAGCGTATTTGAGATTGCTCAACGAATCTTAACAACGATAAATCTTAAAGGATATTTGGATCGTATTTACAAAAACAATTACGCATTTTAAGAAAGAACACCCTAAATGGTTGGCAAACACTGTTTTCAAATTCTCAGCATTTCTCCTAAAAAAATCCCAAACACCCTTATCATCCTAAATATCAAATTTCAAGTCTTTACATCATTATATATAAACAAAAAACAATTAGCTTAAAACCTCTTTTTTCGATCCGTAAACACATCAGCAATGTCCAAAACCACAACATCTTTTTTTAACATCATATCTAAGCTAAAACCCAATAGAATTATCTATAACAGTAGTCATGTCACCTTTACTTATCAAGACAAATCCAACCTTGAAGTACTTAATTCGAGCAGATTATGGGTGCATAATTATAAGCCATAAAATAAGCAATCACAATAACCGAACGTCGATATGCTTATAACTCATTGTATACTATTTGGGCTGAGCATCGGACCGGGACCGGACTGTCCATACCCGACCTGGACCGAAGACCAAAAAAATCAGATTATGTGGACCGAGACCAAGTCGATGACCACTCGGGTAGAAGTTTTAGATGCCCATGTATTATAACCTCATTGTTTATCGTTGATTAGCTACATCAGAATCACAATGATAACATATTTGAATAAAAAGAATGTATCAATGTACCATAGTTAGAGACGTCCCTCGTCTTAAACTTGTTTGAATTGAAAAAATTGTTTTGCTAAAAAAACAATGCATAATTGCAGCCCAAACAATTGTAGAATTGTAGAATTGCATAAGCCAAAATCAGTCTTTGTAGTACCAATTTCATACAATTAAAAACTAAAAGACGAGGCATAAAATGACTAGCATTTTTCAATGTACATTAGCCATAATAGCAAAATATTTAGTAGCATTGTTCACAGAAGGCTTAGTATTCTTTAAAAAACAAAAGAGGCATAAAATGACTAAATCTAACTGCTACTAAAGTGGATAGATGAAATGTCTAAATTATTTAGACTTAATATGGGGATCGATTGATGATTTTTAAAGGGAAACTGGGTGTTTCGGTCGGTCAGGGTATTCTCAGGTTTTGTCGGTTTTGGACCGAACCAACCCAAAACTGAAAAACCAAAAAACATGAAACCGAGACCGGACCAACTACCCTTTGATTCAGTTCGGTCTGTGTTGGGTCGGTTCGGTTTTTGGTCCGGGTCGGTTTTGAAACTGCTATGCTCAGCCCTATATACCATATTTTCAGCCTTATCGGGTTCGGATCGACCTGACCCTATTGTCACATAGAGTTCGGGTTAATTTTTAATATTTTATCGGGTTTGGTTGAACCCGATAATTGTTTAAACCTATGTTGTAATTTTTTTCATTTAAGGCTCATGCTCATCACAAATTGTTTTAGCCCATTCACATTATTTGTAACCATCATGTTCATAACAAATTGTTTTTTAGCCTACTCAATTTTGACGCTACATATTCTACTCATACAAGTACAGTAGCCATATTACTTTTGAGTCAAAAAGTGCAGCTAAAGAAAAATTTATCTTTGGCAATTTAGTTACTTCGCCTGATATCAATTCGTTATTTAAGATGTTTCCTAATGCTGGCAGGGCTAATTAATTAGTTGCCTCAAGCTTCTTTTGCGTGGTTACACTAACAGATTCTGTTTCTCATTGACATGTTACTGAAAGGTCAAGTAGTCTTACTGTATTAGGTGGTGTATCAAAACTATTTTTACTGCGAGGCCTTTTTCTGTGATTAAAGTAACATATAAAAGTCATCATGCATTTTTTTCACATGTTCAACCGGATAAACCAACCCGAATTAACCCGACCCGTTAAGTGATAACCCGATATATAATAGGGTCGGGTATTTGGAACACCAAAACCCGAATGTATCCGACATGTTCAACCCGATAACCCGACAATCCGTCTCGATAACACCCCTACTGACAACCCTACTCTTAGACGTACAAATTAAAGTAAAGAGCAGAGTATTAACTATAATTAGCTTTTTTAAATGAGCAGTAGCATTCATATATACAGTAGTATATTTAAGAACTAAAATAGTAATGTCTCTTTTTCTATCATTTCCTAATTCCAGTTGATATTAGGGGTTTATAAATCAAAACTTAAACATTTAGTTCACAATTGAGTGGTAAACACAATCGAATATGTGGTTCATTTACCAACACAATTACAATTACCAATGATAACTCGAAGAACCTAGGTTACTAACATGTAATTAAAAAAGAAAAATTAACCTAATTAACTATAATCATGCAATCAATCTCAATGAATCAAGAACCCTACCATTAAAATAAAATGTTAATTTAAAGCTAATTATCGTAATTTAAGAGCTAAAATAATAGATTATGTGTGAAGAAGATACCTTATCTACTGCTTCTTGAAAATCTTGCATCTGATCAACCGTAATATATACTTTTGAAAGGAACTCCACGATCTCCAGATATGTAGGGGCGCCAAATGATTTCACAGGGCGCCAATATTTCTGATATAACTGCATCTTGTTCGTGTTTTATCTATTTGTTAAAGTAATGATAAATAAGTTAAAGTAATGATAAATAAGACATCTTATGTTACTTACTTATTAGTTATAAGGCCCGTACACGCACGTGATTTTTTACTTAATTATTTTAATAATATATTTTTATTCATAAAAATCAAATAGTTTATTTATTTGCTCTAAGATTACGTATCCTCCTACTACTTATATGATTATGACATATGGATTGATCAAGAGATGAAATTAAAAAAGAGAATTAGTGGATTATACATGTTTTAATTTGATGTGGGTAAGAAGATAAGTAGTATGACATTGTAAGAGGATTTAGCATTGCTCGTTAACCAAATGGCAATATTGGCACTCACATCAAATATATACTATTATGTGTTTCAAGTAGAGTAATAAGGTATGCTCCTGATTCTGATTCAGTTATCAAATTTTAGCCACCACTTGATCCTTCCTTGCATAAAATCACCACCAACGTCACCATTGCGACCACCCTCAAATAGGATCACGTGTTCGCAATCAACATGGTTAAAAATATAAGAAACCCTTCTTAAGATATGGAAATCAAAGTGCCTTCACTGTGACATCCATTCATTTAATCCCACCATAACTTGCCATCCATTCTCGTATTTTCTTGTCAAACTCCTGTCACCAATGATTCAAATCAACTTCATTAGTGTTTTGGATTTCCTATTAAACTGTGACTCCTATTATAGCTAAGTACATTTTAGGGAATGTTTGGTTAACATATTATGACATTTTATGAAAATAAATCCTAGCTGTTAACTGACACATACTATAAAAGTGACCCAATGACCCGTTTTAAACGAAATCCAACCTAAATGATCCCCTCAGTTGCTAAATTCACTACTTAACTACTGTACTAAATAACTGTGACAACCTAATCTAAATAAAACATATTTGCTGTAATTTCCTTTTTGAGTTTCATCTAATACAAACATAATTCAGTGAATCAATAAACAAACACAGCATAACCAAATGAACATAGTTGCAAGAAACTAACTCTAGTTAATATGGTTTCAATTATCTCATATCACATAACCAATTTTTAAATCAAACACTACTAAGTTATCACTGAGAACGCAAACGCATAGTCGCATAATGAGTGCAACAACTATACTACCAAGATAATATATAATACGATTTTTTTAAATGATTTAGGAGTCCAAGGAAATTTCTTTTTATCTCGGTAAATAAGTACTTGCAAAGCATGTTTCTCCAAACTTTATTAATCAAACGGGTTCTTGATCCAAGAACACCATCAAAGAAGGATTTTAAAGTTCTGTTTTTTGTATGCAACATATAAGCTCCACATAAAGCTGTACCTTCGTTGAACATAAAACTACATAACTTTTACCAACTAAAAAAGCAAAGCTATGTATAGAAATAATACATAGATGTTGATATGTACCTGTTGTAGCAAAAACTACCATCAAGTATTCCGTGGACTATTGTAGCCCATGATGGCACAATCCCTAGTGATTATGTCGTGTACTCCTTCAACCTGTAAAATGTCAAGGGAAAGAAACCACCTTTACTTCCAAAGCCTGTGAATGCACTTGAACCACAATAAGTTTATAAAAATTGACAACCTTAAAAGCCCCAAGACATAAAAACCACTCTAACGAAGAACATGTGATTTTGTGGGTTTGCAACTATTAGCCAACATAGCATCTTTTGCGAGTAGGTGGACGGTGTTAATAAGAAATCATAATGAGATAGAAAAATTTATTAAGACAATTGTCAAGGAGGTTGCTTACCTTAGTAGATCGAAATTAAGTCTCATTCAAAATTAAGTCTCATTCGTTTGCCGCCATATGGACCTACATTAACCAAACAATAAACCAACAATTATACTCTAATGGTGACTTATGCCCGACTCCTTTTACCTCCTGGACTAAACTTCGCCCCTCGTTTCATGCATAGGGTCCATCAATGTTCGCTTGAATAGCGCTTACGCTGCAACACGCACTCCAACAATGCTGATGCGGCTCTAAAAAATAAAGAAAATGAGTGAGTTACTCCGTTTCCATTCTCAAACACATCCTAAATTTTTAATCTGAAACAACTTACAATAACTTTAAGTTCTTTACATTTAAAATTATGTATTTTCCCTGGTAAAGGCTGCAACATTACAAACTGCACCTAAAATCATATACTCATTCTCAAGCTAAATGCCAAACAACCTATAACCTAAAAGGAACCAACATAACAAACATATATAACTCTAAAAACCATAAGCATAAAGTACTTACTAGATTGCTTGTTGAGTTTTATGTACGGAAGATCATTCTGTACCTACAAAGGAGGAAAAAAGAGATTCAACATCATCGGTGGGAGCAAGCGCCAAAGTTCACCTAGATGTGAAACATTTTTCCAATTGAGTTCTTTCAATGTTATTCTTTAAAACACGTTGTATACTTACAATGAAATAGGGGAGTTCAACTCCTACTAATATTTGATAGATGCTACTGTACTATCTAAATCAACCATATAGCATCAAAATGAAACTTTAGAAATAAGTTTGACCCAAACACCCATAGTTATCGTGTGTAAAGGTGAAACAAAGAAGCCATGTATATAACCCGTGGAAGCATCATATTGATCCGTTTATGAGTTGTATCTCCTTGTTACCCACATTGAACCTAAACAGAAATAATCATTCACAAAGATCAAATTTGGTTCATTACTATCAACCCTAATGTCTTCAAAATCCTTAATTAACACAATTGTTTTGAGACACAAAATTCCAATAAAAATACAAACAATCAGTCAATCCCTATCTAAAACCCAGCAATAAATCGTTTATAAAAAAAATCAAGAAATAAAGAGTAATTAGAATAAACAAAACAAAAACTACAAAGATCAAAGATTATTAATTATTGTTGGAGATTATACATTATTATTATTATGTTATAAATAATACATACCTCATACGAATCCTCTTTCTACATCCAAGATCTTAGTAGCTTCCTAAAAATAAAATTGACATATAATTAAAATCCAATTTTTCACCCAAAACTCAGAATTAAAAAAAAACTGAAAATAAAGAATACTCAAAGATCATTGTTTTGATCTCAATTTGTGGTGGGAAGGTAAGCTTTCAGTTCTTTTATTTGTGATTAATTTTGTAAGCCCATGGAATTCCTGTGTGTTGATTTGTTTTTCGCAGCAAAATATCTGATTCGGTTTACTTTACATAGATGATAAGATCTGTTACAAAGTTAATATATATTGGGTTTTTTTCATTTTCATTTTACCCCTAAAGTATTTATGAATTGACTCCGACCGTTTCAAACTTTATTTTATTATACTTTTGACACGTATAACTTTATCTACAATTTTAATATAAAAACGTAAAGTAACTAAATTTTATGATTTTTGGTCAAATAAAGAAATAATTAGGGGGTTTATTGATTTTTGATTTTATTTAAAAGGAATAAATCAAATGATTATTTCCTACTAAGGAAATAATCTCTTAAAAAGTCTCTAATTTAGGTTTTGCTTTACAAAGAAAAAGATTAACATGGTTATAAATAACGTGAGGCGTGGCGTAGCGGCATGTCCAAGCTACACGCTTTAGCGGCTAAGGAGAAGCTTTAGCGTTTCTAAAGCGTGACTTATGGCGGCACAACATATAAAAATACTTATTTGTTTTATCGTATTTCAATATTATATTTAGATATAGTTTATAATAAGTGTTGTACATAATAGTTAAATCTAGAAAACTCTTTTCACATGTAACAATATTCATTTTTTGGATTTGAATTCAAAAAATTACCGCATCTCACGTCGTTGTGCGCCTTGACCTATTGCGTAGCGTGGAGGGCACGCCTCAAGCTTTAGCGCTCCTTTAGGTGGGCTATAGCGAGCTATTTAGAACTATGCTTATTAGTTTAAATTTGACAAAAAAAATACTTATTAGTTTAAATCTTTATGCAATATATTAATGTCATTTAAAAGTTTTAACATTTTTAATTGCTATTGAAAACTTTATAATTCATTAAAAATAAAAAAGTAACGTTCAAATTCAATAAACCACTAACGACAAATTGTCTAACAAATGAAACATTTACTTCTACGTGTTTTCTATGTTAAAATTTGATAGTCGCGGTTTATTAAGGTAACCTTGACTCAGTTATAATCTTACATACGCATAACATCACACCTAACGTCCACCATGATGTGTGTATAGCTTTTTGTTATAGCCTAGTGTCACTTTAATCCATTGTTAGTTAGAATTTTAGTGATGTAGTTGAGACGAAAAAAAATCCATCGTTATACCGTTAAAATTCTGTCGCTAATAGTCGCAACTTTAGTTCGTCGTTAACTCCGTCTCAGTATGAATAAATGTAGCGATGGAACTTTGAAAAACGTAAGATTCCATCTCTAGTCGTGTTACTAATTTGTCGCTAATTTGACACTCATTGATAAGAGCTAATTTGGTAGCTAAGTGGTCGTTAATGCGTCACTAAGAACCATTTTTTTGCACAAAATGATTCAGTCGCTAATATCCGTCACTGTTGTCTAATATTCTAGTAGTGCAAATAAGCTCGTTTGAGCTTATTTTTCAACCAAATTCGACCAAACCAATTGCAATCAGCTTAAAATCGAAAATGAACTAGACCTATCCAAGGAAATTGGCTGAAACTGTCTTAAAAGCTGATAAGCAATTTTCAATAAGCACTCAATAAGCTACAAAAGAATCTAGACTTGCACATCCAAATTTTATTGATGAAACTGATTAATAAGCTCAAAATAGGAATGGGAAATCAAGTCTCATAAGAAATCATCAAGTAATAAGCTCAGAATCCAAAATTAAGCAAAATTAGTGCTTATGTTGACCAGCGTTGACCAAACTTTTTTCAATAAGCTCAAATTCTCAAATATTGACCAGGAACACTTTCTAAGTGAATTTGTAAAAGAAAATGGACCAGTTTATGAAGAGGATTATGAGATATGAAAATTCAGTTTACAAGTTATAGTAACTTGAGTTTGCTCAATGAGCTTAAACTTTGGCTTATTCCCAGCTTAATACCTAATACTGTACAAAATCCTAATAGACTTTAAAACTTCATATGTTGACCTAGAATTGAGAGCTGGTTTGATTGAATTTCATCAAGAAACAAGAGAATGATAGTCAAATTAAAATCACAACTTTTCTGAACAAAACTGACTGAAACTGACCCACACTTTTTAGAATGCCATTTGCCTTTTTGACCAAAGGTTTGACTTAAAAATGACTTAAAACCATTTATTATCACTTACTAACTGAAATTGAAGAAATTTTCACCAAATACCAACACTTGAAAATCAGTTTCAAGATAATGCCAAACACTACTTTTACTGATCTTTTGGAAATTTTGTGAAGACTTTTTAAGCAAATGACAAGACTGAGTTTAAAGCTTTAGCACACTAAATTCAGTAACCAAAATGAAGCATGTAAGAACTAGTTATAAGCAATGAACACTAGTAGAACACAAATTGATAAGCAAGACTATTGTGACTGATAAAAGCTGAAAACAAGTAAAATATAAAGCTAATAAACTATATTAAGCTACCAAATGACTGAAATCAAATCATGAACAGGCTAAAACAAGTTTGATCATGCAAACAAACAAAATTAACTAGATTTGAGCAGGCAAGCAACTTGTTTTGTGGAACTGAAAATCAAGTACTTAAAACCTTATGCAAAGGCCTCCTTTGGGGAGTAGAGGAGCGCTGAGCTCTCTATTCTAGTGCTAACCACCACCTTAGCACTAGAAAAACACTAATCAACAATCTAATCAACTGCAACAATCATCAACATGGCTAACTTTGGCTAGAACTCTTCAAAAACTGAAAAACTGGACTGGATGATCAAATCAGCTACAATCTTCAATCAAAGCTTATTATGATCTAGGAATGATCATAACAAACTCATAACAGCAATACATTAACAATGGTGCAAGGAATGATCAGTATAGAAGTATGAGAGATTTTGGAGGGAAATTGAAATTTGAACTTTATTGATTGAAAAGTTGTTACAAAGCTAGGAATTCTGTTACAAACTAACTAACAAACTCAAGAGTGTGTCAAACTCTTGAGCTGTTGAGCTAAGAACTAGAAATGGTGAAAGAGTATAAAAGTGTGTGTGTTTTCACACTTTTCTGCAACAACTAAAAATGAGAGCTATCTAGGGTATTTATAGACTTGAGAAGTAAAGCAGTTGGGGTTGGTGACGTGTTGGAACCAATCCAAGGCTTCCACGTGTCCAAATGAGCTCAATTGATTTTTGTTGATGAAGAACAGATTTGGGGATTCTTTATTGAGTTGATTTTAGCCTAATTGACTGTGACCATTGGATTCGTCTTGTGATTTTGAGCAAGTTTCATGTTTATAACTTCCCTTGAAATCGCCTCTAGCTCCAAGTAGAATCTGGCAATTTTGTTTGGTTGAAGATGACACGTGTCATAATGTTATTGGCTCACAGCAATAGTCACGGATCACTATCCATTTTTGGATAAATGATTATTGCATGGCATAATCCCATTGGTTGGATTTTGGTAAGTGGAGTTAACTGTTTAGATATGGTATTAATTGCTTGGCGGCGGTAGTGGGCACATGTGGCCATCCGTGTCACCTTTTCTCTTGATTCTCATTGGTTCTTGGCCTTTCCACACGGATCAAGCTTGAAATACTTTCCAAAGTTGGCAGAAATGACCCTTGAACTTGGCAGATTGTATTTTTGAGCTTGTAACTTCATTTCTTTGGCATAATTGGTCCTTCAAACTTCATTCTTGAGCAAATTTGATCCTTTGACTGAATTGACTTAAATGTTGACCAATTTTGACTATGATCTTGACTTTTACATATTTACACTTTGGTCCTTCATCTTTGGCAGTTTGTCAAGATAGGTCCTTTGTCTTTAAAGTCTTGTCACTTTTGATCCTCTTTTGTCTTTTTCATCAAATTAAGCTTGATTTTCCTTTGTTTGCTTAAAAATGTATCCTTCTTACCTATTTGAGCACAAACACAAAACATACCACATAATTCCGCTTTATAGCACAAAGTTTAGGTATTTTTATTGTGTTTTAGGGTGATTTGTTGATAAATTGATATGAGTTTTTGCTCATATCAAATCCCCTACACTTGCATTTTCATGTCCTCATGCAATACTATATATTTTAAAGCACAAATTTACATTCTCCTCATAATTAATCCACCTTGGCCATATGGAATGCATCTACACTACTCTAAACTATATGATGCATGATTTTGACTTTTAACAATGCAATGAATAAAATACAATTCTATCTATATCTTTTTTATTTTTCTTGAAATGGTTTTGATGGAAATAACTCATAAAGAATTCAATGACTTAAATTAGGGCTTGGGTACCATGGACATTTATCACCCTCAAGTTTCACTTTCCCCATTCCAAGCTTAAAAATGGGATCATTGTATTCACAAGTAAAAAGTGCATCAACTTATTCATGACAATTAAATGTGGAACCGGTTATTATTTGAGCAAATTGCTTGTGAGCAAATTTGTCATTTATTCAAGTGTGAAATATAAGAAGTGTAAAATCCAAAAATAAGGAAGCACGGTTTTAATCCTAAGTAATCCTCTCATCCATTACTTGAAAAACCGCTCACAATTAACACAAGTCCGTTTCAAGAGTAATAAGTCATTCGCCTTATGTGTAAAGTCCTCATGTCATGCTTTCATAAGTAGCTACACACTCGCTAAGGAAAGAAAAATAAAACTCACGCAATAATTTACATCCGCCATCTTTTTGAGACTTTGGATCTTCAACCCCGCAACCCATCAAGGTTTTTTTCTAGCCACTCATTTTTTTATAAGCCGCTCTTATTTTTCTTTATTCCTCACAAAGAAAGTAGAAAAGAATAAAAGGAAAAACACCCGCTAAATATTGAGCATGACATAAGTCTAGTACACATAAACCGTTCTAACTTAGAATCTTAAGACGTACTTATATCAACCATGAATGATTAGCCAAAAATGCATAAGAGATTACAAATCAATTAAAACCGTTCTTGATTATTTATTAACATATATACATGCGAAGAAAATAGAGGTAAAGAAAAGAAGGGTTTAGCCACAAGTAATTATCATGAAATTTATCTAGCCCTTTTATACTTGCTTCAACTCTATCATTTCCCATTCTCCACAAATTTAAAATCTCAAAAAAATGAGATTGGTGGATGCTTAGCCTAATAGACCAATGAAGGACTACATGGTTAAGGATACTAGCTAGAGAGTGCTAAGATAAGTAAACTCGGGTTGAGTCAAAATATCCATGGCGGGCCTAATATGTCAAAGAAATCTAAATTTGTTAAACCATGTTTTATTATATTTTACTCTTTTGGATTTTGATGAAAAATAAAGAAGAAATATATACAATGCAAATGTGATATGCAAATGAAAAATGATTAATGCAAAAATTATGAATGCGTATTTTTGGTGGCTAAAGTAGATCAAAAATTTGCAAAATGTTTGAAAAGTTAATTTTCCAATTATCATGAAAGACAACGACAAGTTCTAGGTAAAGTCACTTCGATAGAAGACCCTCCTACACTTAAGCTAAACATTGTCCTTAATGTTTAAGAGCATGGAAGTATAAAAACTTCCCCTACACTTATGACAATGAATAGACTTTGCTTAACCCAAGTTAAGGAAAGGACAACTATTAGTGAAATCATGTTGAAGCACAAGGTGTCAATGAAAAATCACGATAGTAACGAAGTGAACCGGATACAAGGGCCTCCTCCATAAGCTCCCAAAGCATGAAATGAGTGAGCAACCCTACAAACAATCATGAAGACAAAAGAAGGTCTCCCCTACACTTATCTCCAAGTCTATACATTTATTACTAACCTACAACACTCTAAACCTAGTTATACGATGCTTGAGTTAATGAGTCTCTAGCTCGACTCGTCCCCCAACGAATTAATTCATGGGGAAAATGGGTATCTCTTGGACCATTTCAGCGGAAATATCCTCCCCAAAATAATGCTTCACACGGTGACCATTCACTTTAAAATTTGGACCATCGGGTTGTGACAACTCAATAGTTCCATATGGAAACACTTGAGCAATAGTGAATGGACCGGACCATCTTGACTTAAGCTTGCCCACAAAAAGTTTCAACCTTGAGTTAAAGAGGAGAACCGGCTCTCCAACTTTGAACTCACGGTTCTTGATCTTAGCATCATGTAATTTCTTAGTCTTTTCCTTGTAAAGCAAAGAATTTTCATACGCATTGGCTCTCAATTCATCCATCTCATTGAGTTGATCTTTCCTATGTGAACCGGCTTGGTTTAAATCAAAGTTAGCCCTCTTGAGAGCCCAAGATGCCTTATGTTCTAACTCGAATGGGAGGTGGCACGCTTTTCCATAGACAAGCCTATAAGGAGTACAACCAATTGGTGTCTTAAAAGCCGTCCAAAAAGCCCACAAAGCATCATCAAGCTTATCCGACCAAGAAGCTCGATGCTCTCCCACCGTTCGCTCTAAAATTCTCTTTAAACCACGATTTGTGACCTCGGTTTGACCATTTGTTTGAGGGTGATACGCGGTAGAAAGTCTATGATTAACTCCATATTTCTTCATAACTCTCGTGAATTGATCATTACAAAAGTGTGTACCACGATCACTTATGATGGCCCGAGGTATACCAAATCTAGCAAACAATTGCTTTAAAAACTTCACAACAACTCTAGCATCATTGGTAGGTAAGGCTTTAGCCTCCACCCATTTGGACACATAATCCACCGCCACAAGTATATACTTGTTTCCTTTAGAGGATGGAAAAGGTCCCATGAAATCAATGCCCCACACATCAAATATCTCACACTCTTGGATAAAATTTTGTAGCATCTCTCACGTTGCGTAATTTTTCCTTGTCTTTGACACACATCACAAAATTTCACCATTTCATGGGCATCTTTGTAAATGGAAGGCCAATAGTAACCCGAATCAAAGACTGTCTTGGCGGTATAGTTGGGCCCAAAATGTCCACCCGTAGGTCCTTTATGACACGCTTCTAAGATCTTAAATGCCTCGGGCCCATCTACACACCGTCTAATGATTTGGTCCGCACATTGCCTAAAAAGATAAGGATCATCCCAAAAGTAGTACTTAACTTCCTTTAGAAATTTCTTCATTTGTTGATAAGTAAGACCCTCAATAAGCACATTGCCCACAAGATAGTTTGCTATATCCGCAAACCAAGGAGTGGCATCCTCTTGGGAAGAGATAGACATGAGCTCCTCTAATGGAAAGGATTCATTGATTTCTTGATGTGGGAAATCTCCTTGAAAAGGATGCTCAAGTCTACTCAAATGATTCGCCGCTAAATTCTCGGCCCCTTTCTTATCACGAATTTCTATCTTAAACTCTTGAAGCAACAAAACCCATCTCAAAAGCCTAGGCTTAGCATCTTGTTTTGTCATAAGATACTTGAGAGCGGAATGATCCGTATACACTATGGTTTTGGAAAGCACAAGGTATGGTCTTAATTTCTCAAAAGCATATACTATAGCAAGCAACTCTTTTTCCGTGGTAGTATAATGAAGTTGTGCACCGGTCATGGTTTTACTCGCATAGTGTATAGGTTGAAAATGCTTATTCACTCTTTGTCCTAAGACGGCCCCCACCGCATAATCACTAGCGTCACACATAAGCTCAAAAGGTAATTCCCAATTTGGAGAAACCAAAACGGGAGCCTTAGTCAATTTTTCCTTAAGAGTCTCAAAAGAGTCCAAACAATCTTGGTTAAAAATGAAAGGAGCCTCTTTTTCCAAGAGGTGAGTCATCAGTCTAGCTATCTTAGAAAAATCTTGTATAAAGCGCCTATAAAATCCCGCATGACCTAAGAAACTCCTCACACCTTTAACCGAGGTGGGTGGGGGAAGCTTAGCAATTACATCAATTTTAGCTCGATCCACTTCTAATCCCTTGTTGGATATTTTGTGTCCTAAAATAATTCCCTCTTTCACCATAAAGTGACATTTCTCCCAATTAAGCACTAAACGTGTTTCCTCACAACGCTTAAGCATTCTCTCTAGATTGGTGAGACATGAGGTAAATGAATTTCCAAAGACGGAAAAATCATCGATAAAAACCTCCATAGTTTGCTCTATCATGTCATGGAAAATCGCCATCATGCACCTTTGAAACATCCCCGGTGCATTACATAAGCCAAAAGGCATCCTCTTGTAAGCAAATGTACCGTAGGGACAAGTGAATGTGGTCTTTTCTTGATCCTTAGGGTAAATAGGTATTTGGAAATAACCCGAAAAGCCATCAAGAAAGAAATAGTACTCATTTCCCGCTAAGCGTTCAAGCATTCGATCCATAAAAGGTAATGGGAAATGGTCTTTCCTAGTAGCCTCATTGAGTTTTCTATAATCAATACAAACTCTCCAACCGGTGACAAGTCTCGTAGGAATAAGCTCATTGTTCTCATTAGGCACTACGGTGATTCCACCCTTTTTTGGAACACAATGTACCGGGCTAACCCATGGAGGGGAAATGGGATAAATCATACCCATATCTAGGAGTTTAATCACTTCCTTCTTAATGACCTCATGGATTTTAGGTTAACTCTTTGTTGATTTTGAATGGCGGGTTTATAGTCATCCTCCATAAGGATTTTGTGTGTACAAAAATGTGGATCAATTCCCCTTATGTCAGATATTTTCCATGCTAAAGCTTTCTTATGTTTCTTAAGGACTTCAATAAGTTTCTCCTTCTCATCCTCTTTCAACTCTTTAGCAATGATCACAGGTAATTGGTCTTTGCCCTCTAAGAAAGCATATTCTAAGTGGGATGGAAGGTCTTTAAGTTCAATTAGAGGTGGACTCTCTATGGAAGGTTTTACTATGGAAGGATCCTCAATGGTAACTTCTTGTGGAATAGGAGAAGGAATAGGGTCCTCATTGAGCAACTTTTGGATCGTAAGAATATCTTCTTCCCAATTAATGGGAGAATCATCATCACCAAGAAAGTTTGACTCAAATTCCTCCAAGAGGAAATCACTCTCTCCAAAAGGTGTTAAAGAGGGAGCAATTGAGGCCACGGTTTCAACATGGGGCATCTCATCACTAGTACTCTTGCAAGCATCATGAAAGTGTTCATCACACACCTCATCTAGCACATCAACTATGTTAATAGTCTCACAAGGTCTAGACTCCTTAACCTCTTTCCTATCACAAACTTTCCCTAACTTAAACACCACTCTCTCATCCTCTACTCTCATAATTAGTTATCCTTCCGCCACATCTATCAAAGTACGACCCGTTCTCAAAAACGGTCTACCAACAATCAAAGGAACTCTAGGATCCATTTCATAATCAACCACTACAAAGTCGGCCGGAAATGTAAACTTATCCACACCTACAAACACATCCTCCGCTATACCTACGGGATAAGCTATGGTTTAGTTGGCTAATTCAAGGGTCATCCTAGTGGGAGTGAGCTCGGGAAGAGAGAGTTTTTTCCAAACCGATAAAGGCATGAGGTTAATGCTTGCCCCTAGATCCGCCAAAGCCATGCAATTTTCAACACTGGGAAAATTACAAGGTATCAAGAAGCGCCCCAGATCTCCAAGTTTTGTTGGTAAGGTTTTAAGTAACACGGCGGAACAATTTTCATTAAGGGATGTGTTGGGAAAATCAACCAATTTTTCTTTGTTTGAGAGTAAATCCTTGAACATCTTAGCAAACTTTGGCATATAAGCAAGAGCTTCCGCAAAGGATATATTGATGTTGAGTTGCTTAAACATCCTTAAGAAATTGGAGACTTGGATGTCATCCTTGTTCTTTAACTTGTCCTTTTTCAACCTTGAAGGATATGGAAGAGTAGGTTTTGGTGTAGGTGGAATAGGTGTTGTAGTGGAAGATTTATCTTTGTTAGCTTCTTCATTGGAAGGTGTGGAAGGTAAAGGAGAAGTAGGAATAGGTTGAGAAGGTGTGTTTGAGTGAATGGGAGCATTTTGAGGTGGTGAAGTAGAGGTAGAAGGCTTGTCACAAGTAGGAGCAAAAGTGGGTGGAACAATAGGAGGTTTAGGAGGTGAAGGATTCTTTGTTGTCTTTCCACTTCTTGTTGTAATAGCATTGACATTTGCCCTTGGATTTGTTTGTGTGTTGGAAGGTAAAGCCCCTTGTGGTCTTTGATTATACATAATTTGGTTTCGAAGAAGAGCAAATTTCTTGTTATTTTCCTCTTGAGCATCTTTCATTTGTTTCTCATAAGAAGTAAGCTTTTGAAGGATCAAATCCATGGGGTTAGGTTGCACATTTCCTTGATAAAAACCTTGTTGTGGAAAAGGTGGAGGTGGTGCATTAAATCCTTGGTTTGGTGGATAGAAATTATTTCCTTGAGGTTGAAAATGATTGGGTGCTTTGTAGTTATTCCCTTGGTAAGGTGGTCTTTGCCCTTGATTCCTTGGTAAAATTTGAGGAGGATTTTGTTGAATTTGGGTGGTTGGTTGGGGTGGGAATCCCGATGGAGTAAGGTAATTTTGGGACTTGTAAGAAAGGTTATTTGGATTGATATTTGGCTTGAAGTGTTCACGACGTTCCTCTTGGTAAGCATAACATTCCCCTTGATAAACTTGCACCTTATCACATTTTTCATAAGAATGGGGGCCTCCACAAGTTACACAAGAAAGAGTAATGGCATTCACATCATTTGAAGAATTGTTCAATGAAATGTTCTTAATGGCTTGAATCATTTCTTGTTGTTGCTTAAAACTTGTCTCATGATCTCTATCTATCTTTTGCATGAGCTCTTGGTGATACTTGAGGAATTGGTTATCACAAGGTGTTTGAGAAGTGTTTTGGATAACGTGAACCCTTTCTTCAAATTGACTGTTTTTTTGAACCATTGCTTTAGTCTCAATGATGTCCAAGGCCTCTTGAATGGATTTAAGAAGAATATTCCCTCCCGCGGAAGCATTGAGTGAATCTTGGTGATGAGGTTTAAGGCCATCATAGAAAGTATTGATTTGGTGAACTTCAGCCAATCCATGGTTAGGACATCCCCTCAATAACTCTCTATACTCTTCCCAAGCATCACTAAAGGATTGACTAGGTTTTTGTTGAAATCCTATAATTAAGTTCCTCAAAGACATGGTCTTAGATGGAGGAAAGAACTTGTTCAAAAACTTAGTGGTGAAACCATCCCATGTGGTGATACTATCGGGTGGTTGGGTGTCTAACCAATGCTTAGCGGGTCCCTCTAGTGAAAATGGCACTAATAACAACTTAATAGCATCATGTGGAACTCCATTGTACTTAAGGGTATTGCAAAGAGCAAGGAATCTCTTAAGGTGATCATGAGGATTATCATTCTTGTGACCATAGAAAGGTGTTTGTGAAACCAAGTTAATCATAGTCCTTTTTAGCTCAAATGTATTTGCGGGAATGTCAGGAATCCTAATAGTACTAGCATATCCATGAACATTGGTTTGCAAACGTTCCATCAAAGAACGATTATCAACAGCCATGGCTTCTTGTTGTGGATGAATCAAATCACGATTCTCGTGATCGG
The DNA here is from genome assembly GCA_025667525.1 of Glebionis coronaria. Taxonomy (NCBI): domain Eukaryota; kingdom Viridiplantae; phylum Streptophyta; class Magnoliopsida; order Asterales; family Asteraceae; genus Glebionis; species Glebionis coronaria. The sequence continues at coordinate 481,551,911 of CM046882.1, read as the reverse complement.
CTTGATGGACGGTGGTGGTCTTACTCTTTCTCTTTTTCTTCCTTTTCGGAGGAAGAGGTTGTACACCAATCGGTATTTGTGCACGCCCGCGAGTGAGCATGCAACTCAATACGAGGAATGAGAGAGAAGCTCTCGTGTGACTTTGAAGAGAAAAGGATTATCCTCTTCGAGTTTCAATATGAAATATCCACAAGAAAATAATATATAAGTATGTACTACTTGGGTGCAAGACCCCCAATGAAGCCTTCCTTCTTAGAATACTCACAAGTGAACGGGGGTTAGGTGGCGCGAAGCACTTAAGTACCTATTGACCCTTAGATGGCATTTTATAGCACATCGCCTTTCTATTCACTTAAATGTTCGTATTCTTCGAATTGTTGCTATTTGAGAGTATTTATCTATTCTTGCTTTATTTTGTTTGATCGATACACGTGTCAAGGACCGGAACGCCCCTCAACACGGTGTATTGCCTTGGCAATACTTATGGAGAATATGTAGATTGGTTGTTCTTATACGTATACGTATTTACTTATAATAATATATGGAAAATATTTTTGTATTTATGAGTTTTAAGAGAAAATACTATATGTACATAAAAACCGAGAGAATCCAATAATATATATTTTTGGGTGCAATCTCTTAGGAAAAAGATTGCTTTTTGGATTTTTAAATTTGTTTGGTCAATTCTTTAGGAAAAGAATTGTTTTGTTAATTTTTTAGTTTTTATATTTTTTTATATTTTTGATTTTTTTTCATTTTTTTTATTTATGATACGTAAAAATAACGTTCACAAGGTGAACGGATCCCAAAAGCCAATGAAAACCGTCAATCGATAGTCTCTCGTAAAGTCAAAGAACCGGCAGCGGCGCCATTTGAAATGTGTATAGTTAAGTTCGTTTTTCTCAGTTGTTGTCAAATTGAAAGTCCTAACAATATCGGGTTTTTAACTATTTTTGGTTGTCAATATTTTATTTTGGATATTCTATTGCTAATTCAAACAATGCCTTGCAAAAGTGAAAAATAACGTCTACTTATATGTAAAACATAGTGAAAATACCAAGTTTTTATTCAATTAAAATTCAAAATGTAAATTTTACAAACTATAAGGACTGAAAATGTAAATTCTATGAAAAGTAAATGCTCAAAATGTAAAGCTAACAAGTAAAAGGACTGAAAGTGTAAAAACAGTTAACTATGAGGATTAAAAATGAAAACTATGCAAACAACTAACCAATTCTTAACAAATTCAAAACTTACTAACTGAATTTTAACAAACTTCAAAGTTTAGGGACTGTTAAATTGAAAACCCTAAAAAGTTGCAAGAGTAGCCATCATTTCAAACAGTTCAATTCATTAAGGACCAAAATGCAATTTTTGAAAAGTTTTAATCAAAAACGGGCTTAATACTCAAATAAGCTCGTTTGAGCTTATTTTTCAACCAAATTCGACCAAACCAATTGCAATCAGCTTAAAATCAAAAATGAACTAGACCTATCCAAGGAAATTGGCTGAAACTGTCTTAAAAGCTGATAAGCAAGTTTTAATAAGCACTCAATAAGCTACAAAAGAATCTAGACTTGCACATCTAAATTTTATTGATGAAACTGATTAATAAGCTCAAAAAAGGAATGGGAAATCAAGTCTCATAAGAAATCATCAAGTAATAAGCTCAGAATCCAAAATTAAGCAAAATTAGTGCTTATGTTGACCAGCGTTGACCAAACTTTTTTCAATAAGCTCAAATTCTCAAATATTGACCAGGAACACTTTCTAAGTGAATTTGTAAAAGAAAATGGACCAGTTTATGAAGAGGATTATGAGATATGAAAATTCAGTTTACAAGTTACAGTAACTTGAGTTTGCTCAATGAGCTTAAACTTTGGCTTATTCCCAGCTTAATACCTAATAATGTACAAAATCCTAATAGACTTTAAAACTTCATATGTTGACCTAGAATTGAGAGCTGGTTTGATTGAATTTCATCAAGAAACAAGAGAATGCTAGTCAAATTAAAATCACAACTTTTCTGAACAAAACTAACTGAAACTGACCCACACTTTTTAGAATGCCATTGCCTTTTTGACCAAAGGTTTGACTTAAAAATGACTTAAAACCATTTATTATCACTTACTAACTGAAATTGAAGCAATTCTCACCAAATACCAACATTTGAAAATCAGTTTCAAGATAATTCCAAACACTACTTTTACTGATCTTTTGGAAATTTTGTGAAGACTTTTTAAGCAAATGACAAGACTGAGTTTAAAGCTTTAGCACACTAAATTCAGTAACCAAAATGAAGCATGTAAGAACTAGTTATAAGCAATGAACACTACTAGAACACAAATTGATAAGCAAGACTATTGTGACTGATAAAAGCTAAAAACAAGTAAAATATAAAGCTAATAAACTATATTAAGCTACCAAATGACTGAAATCAAATCATGAACATGCTAAAACAAGTTTGATCATGCAAACAAACAAAATTAACTAAAATTGAGCAGGCAAGCAACTTGTTTAGTGGAACTGAAAATCAAGTACTTAAAACCTTATGCAAAGGCCTCCTTTGAGGAGTAGAGGAGCGCTGAGCTCTCTATTCTAGTGCTAACCACCACCTTAGCACTAGAAAAACACTAATCAACAATCTAATCAACTGCAACAATCATCAACATGGCTAACTTTGGCTAGAACTCTTCAAAAACTGAAAAACTGGACTGGATGATCAAATCAGCTACAATCTTCAATCAAAGCTTATTATGATCTAGGAATGATCATAACAAACTCATAACAGCAACACAGTAACAATGGTGCAAGGAATGATTAGTATACACAGTAACAACTAAAAATGAGAGCTATCTAGGGTATTTATAGACTTAAGAAGTAAAGCAGTTGGGGTTGGTGACGTGTTGGAACCAATCCCAGGCTTCCACGTGTCCAAATGAGCTCAATTGATTTTTGTTGATGAAGAACAGATTTGGGGATTCTTTATTGAGTTGATTTTAGCCTAATTGACTGTGACCATTGGATTCGTCTTGTGATTTTGAGCAAGTTTCATGTTTATAACTTCCCTTGAAATCGCCTCTAGCTCCAAGTCGAATCTGGCAATTTTGTTTGGTTGAAGATGACACGTGTCATAATGTTATTGGCTCACAACAATAGTCACGGATCACTATCCATTTTTGGATAAATGATTATTGCATGGCATAATCCCATTGGTTGGATTTTGGTAAGTGGAGTTAACTGTTTAGATATGGTATTAATTGCTTGGCGGCGGTAGTGGGCACATGTGGCCATCCGTGTCACCTTTTCTCTTGATTCTCATTGGTTCTTGGCCTTTTCACACGGATCAAGCTTGAAATACTTTCCAAAGTTGGCAGAAATGACCCTTGAACTTGGCAGATTGTATTTTTGAGCTTGTAACTTCATTTCTTTGGCATAATTGGTCCTTCAAACTTCATTCTTGAGAAAATTTGATCCTTTGACTGAATTGACTTGAATGTTGACCAATTTTGACTATGATCTTGACTTTTCCATATTTACACTTTGGTCCTTCATCTTTGGCAGTTTGTCAAGATAGGTCCTTTGTCTTCAAAGTCTTGTCACTTTTGATCCTCTTTTGTCTTTTTCATCAAATTAAGCTTGATTTTCCTTTGTTTGCTTGAAAATGTATCCTTCTTACCTATTTGAGCACAAACACAAAACATACCACATAATTCCGCTTTATAGCACAAAGTTTAGGTATTTTTATTGTGTTTTAGGGTGATTTGTTGATAAACTGATATGAGTTTTGGCTCATATCACTAGCACTAGTGACAATGACAAGAGACTTGACAAAATTACTTCCCTTCTTGAATCGCTTGCTGCCCAAACCGCTAGCAACACCAAAAGCATCAACGCTCAAAACGCTCAGGTCAATGCTGTAAGCCAACCATGTGAAATCTGCGGGGGTCCTCACTCTTACACCACTTGTACCTCCACCCAAGACTACCCTTCTGAGAATGTTAACGCAGCATACGGTACCTATCCTACGGCTGCTTATCAAGCTCGTCCTCAAGGAGACCGCAACTTGCTTAGCTACCGCTCAAACAGCTTTCTTTCCCCGCCCGGTTTTCCCCCACCCAATCAAAACCAACAACAAAACCTTAACCGACCCAACCAAAACCAACCTCGAGCACCATACCAACCACCTCAAAGACAACCATATCCACCTCAAAATCCTACTCAAGTTTACCAACCCGCTCCTTACCAACCACCTGCTTATCAAGCACCTCCTCCTACTCAACCTACCGTTTTCAACCACGAGGTCGAAACGTACATGCGGATGAATGATGTGTTGGTGAAGAATCTGCAGACCCAGATTATTAATTTGAAGGGCGACATGGTGAAACAAGGGAACGATCTTAGAGCCCCGATATTCGAAATTCTTTGAGTAGTCAAACGAATGACCTAAGGGACATGATGGCTGGTTTCTTCCAAGGTAATCAAACCTCTTCTTCGGGTACTCTTCCGAGTAACACCGTGGCTAATCCAAGAGGGGAGATGAAAGCAATTACCACTCGCAGTGGCAAAGGTACCAAGGAACCCGAACTTCCTATACCTCCACCAGTGATTGAGACTAAGAAAAACGTGTCACCTACTCATATTCCTCAACCTTCTATTTCCCCAATTCCTCCACCTCTTACTTCTACCCCTCCTCCACCCAAGGATGTGAGTGATCCTTCGATCCCAAAGCCTTCCTCTTCTTCCGATATACCTTATCCCTCAAGGTTGAGGAAAGAGAAGCTCAAAAGCAAGGACGATATTCAAGTTTCGAACTTTCTCAAAATGTTTAAACAATTGAATTTCAACTTCTCCTTCGTTAAGGCTCTCGCTCACATGCCTAAATATGCGAAAATGTTCAAAGATCTTCTTAGTGACAAGGAAAAGCTTCTTGATATCGCTAATACCCACCTTAATGAGAATTGCTCTGCGGTTCTCTTAAGGAAATTGCCAACCAAACTTGGTGATCTGGGTCGCTTCTTAATCCCTTGCAACTTCCTGGGAGTAGAGAATTGCATGGCCCTAGCCGATCTAGGTGCCAGTATTAACTTAATGCCTTTAAGTGTTTGGAAGTAATTATCTCTCCCTGAGCTTGTCTCCACCAAAAGGACTTTGGAATTAGCTAACAGTACGGTTGCTTATCCAGTGGGGATAGCCGAAGACGTTTTTGTAGGAGTCGACAAATTCACTTTTCCTGCCGATTTCGTCGTGGTCGACTACGAGATGGACCCTCGTGTTCCATTAATCGTTGGACGTCCATTCTTGAGGACCGGTCGCACTCTTATCGATGTAGAAGCGGGTGAGCTTATCATGAGAGTTGGTGACGATCAAATTGTCTTCAACATGGGTAAGATTTCTAAACAGCCTTATTCCTACGAGAGTGTTAATTGTATTGACGTTCTTGATGAGGCTTGTGAAAAACAGTTTAAAGATGCTTGTAAAAGTATTTCTACCTCTCATCCCAATGTTGAGACCGTTGCCTCTATTGATTCATCACTAACTCTATTTGGAGAAAGTGATTTCCTTTGGAAAGATTTTGAAGCAACCATGGGAGATGTGAACTTAGAATATGACGATTCTCCCACCGATTGGGATGAAGACATTCGTCTCATTGAGAAACTTCTCAAAGAGGACCATATTTCTCCACCATCTCCTAAGGCTATTGCTATCGATGAACCGACTTTGAATACGCCTCCCATCGAAAATCCTCTGGATTTAGAGCTTAAGGAGTTACCGTCCCATCTTGAGTACGTGTTCTTTGAAGAGAAGAAGAAGTCGCCCGTTATCATTGCTAAGGACTTGAACGAAGAAGAAAAATCTCGCCTTATCGCCGTGCTTAAAGATCATAAGAAGGCAATTGCTTGGAAAATTTCCGATATCCGCGGAATTGATCCAAACTTTTGTACTAACAAGATTCTCATGGAAGATGACTTTAAACCCGCAATCCAGAGCCAAAGAAGGGTTAATCCTCGCATTCATGACGTCATCAAACAAGAGGTTATCAAACTTCTAGATGCCGGCTTGATTTACCCTATTTTGGATTCGCCATGGGTAAGTCCCGTCCATTGTGTGCCCAAGAAGGGCGGAATAACCGTTGTTCCCAATGAACATAACGAGTTGATTCCTACTCGTCTCGTTACTAGGTGGAGAGTTTGTATCGACTATCGCAAACTCAATGATGCCACGAGAAAAGATCATTTTCCTCTTCCTTTCATGGATCAAATGCTCGAGCGTCTAGCGGGTAATGACTATTACTGCTTCTTAGACGGTTTCTCTGGGTATTTTCAAATTCCCATCGATCCCAAAGACCAAGAGAAAACCACATTCACTTGTCCCTACGGAATATTTTCTTACAAACGCATGCCTTTCGGTTTATGCAATGCTCCTGGGACGTTCCAAAGGTGTATGATGGCTATCTTTCATGACATGGTTGAAGAAACTATGGAAGTATTCATGGATGATTTCTCGGTTTATGGCGATTCTTTCTCTGCTTGCCTTGCCAATTTAGAACGTATGCTTAAGCGGTGTGAAGACACTCGCCTTGTTCTTAATTGGGAAAAATGCCATTTCATGGTAAAAGAGGGCATCGTGCTAGGACACAAAATCTCCAAAGCCGGTCTTGAAGTGGACCGTGCTAAAGTCGATGTTATTGCTAAACTGCCTCCACCTACAACTGTGAAGGGTGTGAGAAGTTTCCTTGGTCATGCGGGCTTCTACCGTCGATTCATCAAAGATTTTTCTAAAATTGCTCGCCCGATGACCCACCTCTTGGAAAAGACACTCCTTTCATCTTTTCCAAAGAGTGTATTGAAGCCTTCAACCTTCTTAAGGATAAGCTAACTAAGGCACCGGTCTTGGTTACCCCTAATTGGGAGCTTCCTTTTGAGTTGATGTGCGATGCTAGCGACTTTGCTATTGGAGCGGTTTGGGCCAAAGAGTGAACAAACACTTCCAACCAATCCATTACGCTAGCAAGACAATGACCGGGGCTCATTAGCATTACACGACAACCGAAAAAGAGCTTTTAGATGTTGTCTATGCTTTTGAAAAATTCCGCCCCTATCTTGTCCTTTCTACCACCATCGTGTATACCGATCATTCCGCGTTGAAGTACTTGTTAACTAAACAAGATTCCAAACCAAGACTTCTTCGCTGGGTTTTGCTACTTCAAGAATTTAAAATCGAAATTCGTGATAAGAAGGGAGCTGAAAACCTAGCCGCGGATCATCTCAGTAGACTTGAGGATCCTTATCAAGGGGATCATCCGAACAAAGAGATCAATACTCTTTTCCCCTTGAGACCTTAATGTCTATCAATTCGAATCAAGATGAGACCCCGTGGTTTGCGGACATTGCAAACTACTTGGCGGGTGGAATTCTCATTGACGGGTTAACATCCCAACAAAAGAAAAAGTTCTTCAAAGATATTAAGACTTACTTTTGGGATGACCCGTATCTCTTCAAACAATGCGCTGATTTGATTATTCGCTGATGTGTTGATGGGCCGGCAAAGGTACAAATCCTTGACGCTTGCCATAAAGGACCCACTAGTGGTCACTTTGGTCCCAACTACACCGCCAAAAAAGTGTTTGACTCGGGATTTTATTGGCCCACCATTTATCGTGATGCTCACGAGATGGTTAAACATTGTGATGCTTGCCAAAAACAAGGCAAGATCACACATAAAGATGAGATGCCTCAAAATTTCATACAAGAATGTGAAATCTTTGATGTATGGGGTATCGACTTTATAGGGCCATTCCCTTCATCTAAAGGAAACAAATACATCCTTGTAGCCGTTGACTACGTTTCTAAATGGGTTGAAGCCAAAGCTTTACCCACTAATGACGCAAGGGTGGTTTGTAACTTTTTGAAATTGTTGTTCGCTAGATTCGGTGTGCCTCGTGCCATTATTAGTGATCGCGGGACTCATTTTTACAATGATCAATTTGCAAGAGTCATGGCTAAGTATGGTGTAAATCATCGTCTTTCCACCGCATACCACCCACAAACTAATGGCCAGGCTGAAATCTCTAACCGAGGATTAAAGCGAATTCTTGAACGAACCGTAGGAGAGCATCGTGCCTCATGGGCCGATAAACTTGATGATGCTCTGTGGGCTTTCTGTACCGCATACAAGACTCCGATTGGTTGTACACCATATCGTCTCGTGTACGGGAAAGCATGCCACCTCCCCATTGAGTTGGAGCACAAGGCTTATTGGGCCTTGAAGTGGGCTAATTTCGACATCAACAAAGCCGGTGACCTACGCAAGATCCAACTCAATGAGCTGAATGAACTCCGGAATGAGGCTTATGAAAATTCTTTGATCTATAAGGAAAAGACTAAGCTCATTCACGACTCTAAGATTAAAAACCGAGAGTTACAAGTTGGAGACAAAGTTTTACTCTTTAACTCTCGGTTGAAAATCTTTTCGGGAAAGCTGAAATCTCGTTGGTCCGGCCCATTCACCATTGCCCAAATTTTTCCATATGGTACTCTCGAGCTCGCTCAACCTAATGGACCTAATTTTAAGGTGAATGGCCAACGAGTGAAGTTGTACTTTGGTGAGGACATCTCTCATGAGATGATTCCATCCCTCACCACGTTTCCCATGAACTAATTTTGGGTCGAGTCAGGCTCGTGACTCGGTTAACAAAAACAAGCGCTCCTCGGGAGGCAACCCGAGTATCTATCCTTTTCCGTTTTACCTCCTAAGTGTAGGGGGACCTCTATAGGTTGTTTGTGTTTGTGTGGTGATGTGATTACAGGGATGAATGTGTTGATCCCAAACTTAGATCGATTAGCTTTGTGTATACGAGATTAGATCAAGTATAACACGTAGAGAAACCTTTGTTATATGCTTTGTGAATCTAAGTATTATGCGGAATTTAATACTTAAACAAGAACACAAGATGTAAACAAAACTTTCACTTTGATTATGAATGTCGATCTTGCTTACAATGAAAGATGTTTACGAATGAAAACTTATATAAAACTTGATACTAAACATTAACCTAAAGGACTTCTTTTATAGACTAAGAAGCCTTGTACAATAAGCTACGTATCAACTATTCTAGGTAAAGATAAACATAGAAAATACATTGTCGTTTCTGTCCTTACTAGAAGTATTCTAGAACATAATAAACGTGTAGCTCACATCTTCCATCAGTGCTTGTCTTCAATCTGTCAACGCTTGACTTTAACTTGTCAACGCTTGAGCTGTCAGCGCTCACTTTGTTCTTGTCAACGCTTGAGTTGTTCTTGTCGGCGTTCAAGTGATCTGGCCTTAATTTATTCCCAACAATCCTCCCCTAAACTTGATATCCACTCTTATGATCAAGTTTCTGAATAAGCATTAAGAACTTGGAGGAGTCTGACAAACCTTATCATATTGATAATAAATAAATCTGATCAAATTCTTTGCCACATCACTTGTGTAATCTATCTCCAACTGGGTGTCCTTCATCTTTTCCAAAACAGCCTTGGATATGAAATACTGAGCATCCACTAGTAGATACTCAGCAAACTTTGTAGAACTCAAATGGTATACACCAGCAGCTGAATATAACCTCCATTGAAGACCACTGAGGTCATCTTCAAGATCCTTCCATATTTCAGGATCTTCCTCATTTGTCCCACACATTCTTTTGAATGTGGTCCAAAGTTTTATTCCATTAGCTGAAGTTGGTGCTTCAGCCTCATACTTGGTTTCCAGCAACCTCCAAAGGTCCACCAAGTCTTCTCTATCACAACTTGCAAATAAAGATATGAGAGTGGTAAAAGTGTGTACCTCCTTGCCATATCTTCCAATCTTCCAGAATCCACATTCATCCTCATCATAACTCACAATTGGATTCCTGGAATCTAATGGTAACACATGCACCATATCTGAAGCTTCTAATGGGGAGAGCTTGAGGCTCTTTCTAATAACTGCTTCACTTGGATATAGTTGATTCATATCTTTTGGAAACTCAAGTGTAAATCCCTTCTTCACTGGCCTAGGTACTATCATAGCTTTCTTGATTTCCAGCTCTTCTGCAAGTTGCTCCTTTCTTTCATCTGAAAGAAGTCTGAAAGTGTTTTCTTCCTGCACTTTCACCCAAATAGGATAAGCCCTATGTTCCAACTCATCAAATGTCAAAGCCTTCAGCTTCTGATGTGTCCATCCAACTCCATGACATCTGAGCAACATAAAGTAGAGCTTCCTTCTATCCCTTTTCAACTCAGAGAGAATGTTGCTTACCTTGTGCTTCAAAATCACCTTACAATCCTCCTGAACTCTAAGAAGAATCTCCAAACCCCATATTTGATCTGAAATGGTCAAGTCTGGATTATCCATACAGCTTTCTTCCCAAGAATTGTACATCTGAACCACCTCTGGCATATCAAAGTCAATCTGCAACTTTAAATCTATCAACTTTTCCCTAGCAAGCTCATCACCATACTCAAGCCTTTCTGGTTCAATAATCATCACACATGAGTCTGATCTATCTCCATCACTTTCTTCTTCAGAAGTCACAACAAATGGTGACTTTTCCTTTTCACCTTGTTCCATCATTTGCTCAGCCAATCTTCTATCAAATTCAACCTGGGCTGCATTCTTTGGAACAATCTCTTCTACCAATATACCCTTACCCTTATCTGATGGTGCAATGGTTGGTAAGGTAGATGGTAATACCTGAGTAGGAATATCCTTGATGATAGATGATGACTGGAATACATCACCTTCATATGCAGATCTGTCAACGCCAAAATTTCCTCTATCAGCGCCCAAAATACTTCTATCAGCGTCCAAATTTGTCTTGTCAACGCTCAAATATTTTCCCTCAGCGCCTTGTGTAACCTCTCTCAACATAGCTGTAAATGATAAATTTAGATTGGTTGGAGAGATTAAGGACGTATCAAAACCTGTTTGTTCCTTCAAAGTAGTAAGAGCTTCAACAACATCCATTGATTGACCATCTTGACTGCTCTTATCACTCAGATTTCTTTGATCTTCCTCCCCTTTGGAAGACTCCTCCATACCCCTCCTAGCATGATCACTCTCCAAAACAACAAGCCTCTCCCTCAATTCCTTGAGTTCAAGGCCTTGTGAGCTGACAATTTGTACTAAGTCTGCATTTTGCTTTTGCAAGCTAATGTAGACTGCCGTCAATTCCAAAAGAGTCATTGGTTCCAGTCTGCCCTCCTCTGAAATGGGGATTTGACCTCCCAAGTCAGGTTCATTGGGCATGGATGAGGACTTAATTATGGTGGGACTGCCTTGGCCAGCTTCTAAGCCAGAACCAAGAGTCCCAGCCTCATCCAGGTCACCAGCCACACTTGTGGTGGTGGTTCTCTCTGCTTCATGGCTAGGACCACCAGAGGAGAACTCTCCAGTAGTCCTTTGGCGTTTGATCAACCTATATTCAGGTGGTGTGGAAGATGTTGTGGAAGAATGGGTAGATGTGGGTTGGTTAAGGGGTGTTTGGGATTGTGATGGTTGGGTGTCAGCGTTGGAAATAGGCACATCAACGCCAACATTTGATGTGTCAGCGTCAAAGGGTTCTTGGTCTATTTGCATTTGTTTAGGTGAGGGTAAAGGTTCAAGAATAGGTTCAAGTTGTAGGTGAGGGTCAATATGAGGTTGGGGGTCTGGTTGGGGTTGTGCTGCTGCAATAACAGCAAGCATGGCTGGGGTTAAAGGTAAGTCTCTATGAGGTGGTGAATCCATCTTTGCAAAAATAGCTTTCTTTTGTTCAGGGATTTTATAAAAATTATTGTGATCCCTTGAACAATATCTTTGATCATCAAAAATCATTTGCAGAAAACGGGGATAAGCCAAAGTCATTTTTGTCCCCTTGTTTTTACACATTCCTTCAAAAATCATTTTAGAATAGTTATATTTTTGCCCTGTTGCAATGCACACAATAGCACTAGCAATAGATCTGTTAATCTCATTATGTGTAGTACATTTGGGACTCAAACATTGAAGGAGGATGTGAATGAGGTACTTCCAGGCTGGGGGAAATTCCTGCTTATGGTACTTATTAAGAGTACCTTCATCAGGAATTGGATATCCCAAAGCCCTAAGCCCTTGTTCTATTTCAGTTATGGGAAGAATGGTTACACCATCAGCATCATCAAGATGCAAGGCCTGGCGTACCAAGACCTCAGTAACCACCCAAGATCTCCCATGAACAATAGAAGTTAATGTGGTCACTCCATTAACTGTTGAGGAACTAATAGTGTTCCAAAACTGCTTAATGTGTGTGACTGGAATGAGTGGTGCATGAGAAAGAGCATACCTTAATGGGGATGCGTTCAAATACGCCACCATTTGTGTGTATTGAGGAAACAAATCATTATCAGCAACAAGATAAGCAATCATGTTGTGTTGAGACTTGAACCCCAAATCCAATTCTGTTGAGTTAAATCTTGGTGCCATTGATGAAAGCTGTTAATTTGAAGTGTAAAAGATGAAGGTTGATAAGAGAAAAGTGTTAGACAAGAATTATAGATACCCTGTTTAAAAATAGGATCCAAATTTATAGGAGATAAAGAATGCATGTGATTGGCCCAAAAATAGGCAAAGATTTTCAAAAACTAATCATGAAAATATTGAAAAAGTTATAAGTTATCTCATGCATTTAATGAAAGTAACAACTCCTAAAATTACGGCTTGAAAATATGTCAAAAAGTAACAACTGGGTAGGTCCCATTGAGTGTCAACGGTCATATATAACCCATCAACGCCCAACGGCTATAATCTTGTCAACGTTCGCCTAAAGCCATGTCAGCGTCCAATTTGGTCACAACAACGCTTGGAAAAATCTTGTCAGCGTCCAAAAATAAAGTTGTTTTAAAAAGTGAAAAATGACCTTAACAAGTAATTTATCCTAGAGAAAATAACCAAAAGCTGATAATTATTATAGGGCGGCAAGCACTGTCCAGTTATGCACACTTGCATAAGCAAGATAGACATAACAGTCCTCTAGTGTCCCTTGCTAACCAAAATTCTTAACAACCAAGTTACCTTATAAAATCCTTGTTACTCCCAGGTAAATCCCATATCAAAATGATTCCCAAGTCTCCCAACAGACCACAACCAATTCTAGGCCAAAAATGTCTTGGCAGCATGCAAAGTTGATATACTATGCATGCTACAGTGCCTCATGGTTTAGTAAAACTAACCCATACTCGCCTGTGGACACAATCTAGAATTGTGATAAGAGTATCATATGGATACCCAAAAATCCTAAAGGTTCCTAAAACCTCCCCTTAAACAAAGATACAAAGAGTTTGCTAAAAAACATGCATGAACATAAAAAATTTATGTCAAGATAGGAATGAAACATTCCAACCATCATCCATAAATAAAAACTTGTCCAAATGCTTCTCCTTTGATCCATAAGCAACTCTGTATCCAATGGTATACTGCTAACACCATCTACACATTTAGATTGAAAACCACAAAACTAACATTGTTGCTGACAACGCCTCGATAACACATAACAGCGTTGAAAGAAGCTTTGTCAGCGTTAGACAATTATATTGCTGACAACGTTGCAAAAACACTTATCAGTGTTCAAACAACCTTTGTCAGTGTTAGAAAAATATAGTGGAAAATCTAAATCATCAATAAGACCAATAATAATAATGCATCATTCTGTACATACTTTTACAAAAAGAATCCAAAACACATATTAAGTGAGATTAACCATTCCAATACTTGTTACCAAGTATTGAAATCTTCCAGTATCAAAAGGTTTAGTTAATAAATCTAACACATTTTCCTCAGTGTCAACCCTATCTGGTTGTATTAAACCTTTCTCAAAGCAATCTTTTATAAAATGGTGTCTAATTTCTATGTGTTTAGTTTTAGAATGATGCACAGGATTCTTAATGATGCATAAAGTACTATTATTGTCAACAAATATCTTAGTATGCATGAAATTATACCCATAATCCAACAGCTGGTTCTGAATCCACAACACTTGACCACAACATGCTGCTGCAACCACATACTCTGCTTCAGTTGTAGAGTTAGCCACCACTGTTTGTTTCTTGCATTGCCAAGATATTAATCTGCTCCCAAGAAACTGACATCCACCAGTTGTGGATTTCCTATCAAACTTATCACCTCCATAATCACTATCTGAATATGCAATCAGCTCCAATGGTGAATCCTTTGGGTACCACAAACCAAGATTAGGGAAACATCTTAGGTACCTAAAGATCCTCTTCACAGCATAAAGGTGACATTCTTTGGGAGTCACTTGATGACGTGCACAAGCACATACAGCAAACATGATATTAGGTCTGGAAGCAGTAAGATACATCAAGGATCCAATCATTGATCTATAATGCCTGACATCAACATCTTTCCCATCTCCAATCTTTCCCCAAGGGTGTTCTCTATCCATAGGAGTAGAAGCCCTCTTTTCATGTGGAGAAAAGCCAAACTTCTTCAAAATTTCAGCAACATATTTGTCCTGGGAGATGAAGATACCATCTTCTTTCTGCTGAACTTGTAAACCAAGAAAGAAGTTCATCTCCTCCATAACACTCATCTTGAATTTGTCTGTCATAAGCTTGGAGAAATCCTCACTCATCTTTGGATCAGTAGACCCAAAAATGATATCATTAACATAGACCTGCACAAGCAACACATCTTTGCCTTTCTTCTTTGTAAATAGTGTCTGATCTATGGTGCCCCTCTTGAATCCATTGTCCACCAAATAAGTAGACAAAGTACCATACCATGCTCTAGGGGCTTGATGAAGGCCATACATAGCCTTTTTGACTCTATACACTTTATCTGGATACTCTGGATCCTCAAAACCAGGAGGTTGCATGACATAAACTTCCTCAACAATGGTGCCATACAAGAATGCACTCTTCACATCCATTTGATAGACTGTGAAGCCCATGCAAGATGCATAAGCTAGAAAAATCCTAATAGCTTCAATCCTTGCAACTGGTGCAAAGACTTCTTCATAATCTATCCCCTCCTCTTGTGTATAACCTTGAGCCACTAACCTTGCCTTGTTTCTGACCACAATTCCTCTTTCATCTCTTTTGTTCCTGAGAACCCATCTTGTCCCTATAGGTCTGACATATCTAGGACAATCAACCAGCTCCCAAACATCCTGAATAGCAAATTGGTGAAGCTCATCCTGCATTGCTTCCACCCAACTTGGTTCTTTGAGAGCATCAAATATCTTCTTGGGTTCTTCTTGTGACAGAAAACATGCAAACAAACATGCTTGCACAAGAGGGGTATCAACCTTCTTGTGTATATTGGCAATAAATCCACCAAGTCCTTGATGAGATCTTCTTGTCTGAACTGGAGTCATAACATCACCAATGATCTGAGATGGGGGGTGATTCTTCATTGTGGAAGTGAGAACTCCTCCTTCAAAAAGTCTGGTGTCCTCAACTTCACGCTCCATGTTGCCAATATCTTCTTCATCAGACTCTCTTTGAGCAACAGGAATCTCTTCATGAACATTAGAAGGACCACCTTGTTCAAAACTGGAAGAGAAAAGATGCCCATAAGTGTTGTCAACGTTTGAATTTTGGTTGTCAGCGTCAGGGCTGACAGCGCCTGAAATGTTGTTGTCAACGTCTGAATTGGTCTTATCAGCGCTAGATTTGCCTTTGTCAGCGCCTGAAGAACCATGCATGTTTGTATCTGGTGGTATTTGGAAACCACCATTATCTTGTCCAGCAGCAGCAGCAGTAGCAAAAGCATCAGTCCAAATGGGAATTGTGACATATTCAAATGTAGGAGATGCCTTTTCTGCTTGTGATCCAACCCTCTCATCAACCTGTGTACCTGAAACATTAACAAGTTGTTCCTCCACAACATTTGAAGTTACCCTCACAATGTCTGGATTAGTGACAGGCATATAATTAAAAGTTCTAGATAAGGGTTCCAAATCAAACAACTAATTAGGACCACTTTCAGGATCACTAGGTTTATTCTCTAAGAACCTAACATGTACTCTCTCAATAATACGTTTGTCCTCCTTAAGATAAACCCTATAACCCTTGCTCTGCACTGAATACCCCATGAAGTAACCTTCATCACCTTTTGCACTAAATTTCCCTAAGGCATCACTAGTATCTAGGACAACTACATGACAACCAAAAGGTCTGAGAAAACCAATATTAGGTTTTCTTCCCCAAAGTAATTCATAAGGTGTTTTGTTCTGAATTTTGTTAACCAATGCTCTATTTTGCACATAGCAGGCTGTATTAACAGCCTCAGCCCAAAAGGCTATAGGAAAGTGAGCATCAGCCAACATTGTTCTGGCTGCTTCAATTAGGGTTCTATTTTTCCTTTCAGCAACCCTATTTTGTTGTGGGGTTCTAGCAATACTAAACTGCCTAGTAATTCCCTTCCTGGCATAAAAATCATCTAGCTTCTTGTTCCTAAATTCTCCACCATTATCACTCCTAAGCATCTTAACCTCATTGCCAGACCTTTTCTCAATTTGAGTGATAAATTCAATAAGAACATCAGCTGTGTCACTCTTCATAGCTAGAAAGAATGTCCAAGTAAACCTAGAAAAGTCATCAGTGACAACAAAACAATATGACTTGCCATTCAAACTTTCTATATTAGTTGGACCAAAGAGGTCCATGTGAAGCATATGAAGAGGTCTGGAACTAATATGCACCTGCTTGGACTTGAATGAGACCTTGTGCTGCTTGCCTTTAAGACATGCAACACAAGAGTGGTCATTGTGGAAGGCCTTCTCAGGCAAACCATCAACTAAACCAAGCCTCACAGGTCTATTTATATTTTTAAAATTTATGTGCCCTACTCTCCTGTGCCACAAATTACTTTCATCAACTGAGGCCTTAGCATAAAAACAAGACATATTTGTATTCACTTTAATTCCATTTAAATTCACATTATATATGTCCTTATGCCTAGGTGTTCTATACTCAATGTACTTCTCATCAGGGATCTTAAAATCCTTGCTTAACACCAAACACTCAGTATCAGTGAAAAGAACCTTATTTTTGTTATCACACACTTGTGATACACTAAACAGATTATAGTCCAGTTCTTTTACCAGGAAGACGTTCTCAAAACGTAGATTATTGGTGAGAAGGGTTCCTTTGCCTGTGATGGTGCCGTAGCCCCCTCCAAAGTATACCTTATCACCATCTTTAATAGGAGAGAAGTTCGTCAGATAGTCTTCCTTTCCTGTCATGTGCCTTGAGCATCCACTATCCCAATATCCATAATCATTGATCTGCTTTTGAATGCCCTGCACATAAAGAAAACAAATTAGTTTTCTTTGGGAACCCAAGTCTCAGAAGACTTGGATTCATCTGGTTGTTCAATAAGAACAGACTTAGTTCTCACAACAACCCCATTCTCATCCCTTTTAGGATGAAAAACCCAGTTAACCCCAATTGGTTTTGTAATGACTTTTGAAATGTAATTAAACCTGTTACAAGTCATTGAAATTCCATTATTATTAGGGTTTTGATCTTTCTTGGGTCTCCATGTTAAGCTTGAAGAAGCTTTAGACCCCTTACTGTTAGAAATACGTTTTAACGTATATTAGAAGTATCGGTCACTCCACAATATGATTTATGTTGTAATAGCTCGTAGTTAGTAATTAGTTATCATTTGCTTATTAACTTAAGTAAGAACCGGTCCATGGGCTTGTCATGGACCGGCCCAAGTCCACTTATGACTTGGAACTATAAATACCCCTTTCCACTAAGGAAAGGGGTTGGTTGTTGTCATTTCTTTGATTCCATATTAATAAAATTCACATAGTTTCTCTCACTTTCTCTCTCTAACTTTCTCTCTCTAGAAATCAACAAACCCCTTCATAGATTCATTGATTATCAATATTCTACATTTGGTATCAAGAGCTATGGGGTGATTTAAGGTGGTGATTTGTGTGGTTTTGTAGTTTTTGATTGTATTAGTGTTCTTTAAGAAAAATCATCTTGATTCTTGGTGTTTTTGGTGTTTTTGTGATTGGGATTAGTGGATAAGTATTAGTTGTTACTTATTTTAGTCGAAAGCACAAAACGTTTTGGGTTATTTGGTCAAAATCTGGGCTTAATCTTAACTTTTACTGTTCGACTGTTCATCGTAAGGGGTTTCTGTTCATTCAGCAAAACTTCCGGATCAAGAAGTTCCGGATCAAGAAGTTCCGAGTCAAGAAGTTCCGAATCAAGAAACTTCCGAACCAAGAAGTTCCGGATCAAGAAGTTCCGAGTCAAGAAGTTCCGAATCAAGAAACTTCTGAACCAAGAAGTTCCGGATCAAGAAACTTCCGAATCAAGAAGTTCCGGATCAAGCAAAACTTCCGAACCAAGAAACTTCCGAATCAAGAAGTTCCGGATCAAGCAAAACTTCCGAACCAAGAACTTCCGAGTCAAGAAGTTCCGGATCAAGCCAAAGTTCCGAACCAAGAACTTCCGAGTCAAGAAGTTCCGGATCAAGCCAAAGTTCCGAACCAAGAACTTCCGAGTCAAGAAGTTCCGGATCAAGCCAAAGCTCCGGATCAAGAACTTCCGAACCAAGAAGTTCCGGATCAACCCAAAAGTTCCGAATCAAGGTAATCTTCCGAATCAACAAAAAGTTCCGAATCAAGGTAATCTTCCGAATCAAACTTCCGAATCAACAAAAAGTTCCGAATCAAGGGTTATTTTGCTTGTTTTTTCGACGATTTTTTAGAGGATTTAATCTTGGTTTCTTACAACAAAAACACAACACAATTCACAAGCTTTACTTCACTACTCGATCAACCGATAATCTCTGTTTCTTTGAAGAAAAACAAAATGAATCCAAATTCAGTAATGCCTCAGATGACATCTCTTACGGATATATCGATCATAACGGGAACTGATAGCCGTCCACCGATGCTTATTAAAGAGGTGTTTGAGGCATGGCAAGGTCGAATGATGCAATATCTAAAGGGAAAACCAACATACGGAAGGCTTATGGTCAAATCGATTTTGAATGGTCCACTCGATTATGGTACCATTACGGTTGACAACGTGACTAGACCACGAGAATTTGAAGAACTTACTCCAGCTCAACAACTTGTTGCAGATGCAGATGAAAAAGCTCTTCAAACAATTCTCCAAGCTCTTCCCCATGACATCTATAGGATGGTGAGTCAGTATACGGTGGCAAAGGATCTATGGGAACGTCTTAAGGTGTTGCTACAAGGCACGTCTCTCACCAAACAAGAAAGGGAGTGTCAGCTGTATGATTTGTTTGATAGATTCACCTACAACCCAGGGGAAACACTTCACGATTATTACTTCAGATTCACCACACTCATGAATGATCTGAATGTATATAATCTTGTGATTGCACCATTTCAGGTTAACACCAAATTCTTGAATACTCTACCTCAAGCTGAATGGGGTGAGTATATTACCGATGTGAAGTTAACCCGGGATTTGCATAAGTGCAACTTAGATCAAATCTATGCCTTCCTTCAGCAGCATGAGAAGCATGTGATTATGCATCGTTCTCCTCGTGGTATGTATCCAGATTCCCTAGCTTTGATGGCGAATCAACCAAGCTTGTCTCACAACAACACACCTTATATCTTGGGACATCAAGCTTATCATCAATCACCTTACATGACACCAGCCTTTCCCCAATACTCGATTCTACCACAACCACCCACCTCACATCAGCAACAATATCGGTTCAATGCACCCTCACCACAGTATGCTTCACAACTTCATCCAGCAAATGTTGCACCTTATGCAGCATATCCGACAAGCTACCCTGATCAAGTGAGTATTCCTTCTACTGATTATGCAGCTTATCCAGATCAAGCACTTTATTGTGATGATGAGGAAGTCCCAGTTCCTGTATTCCAACAAGGAGCTGACCCAGTTGAAGTGCTAACTACTATGTCTGCTTATCTCACAAAAACTTTAAGCAAACGAGGATTCAGAGGATCAGCTCCTACCAACAATCAGTTGAGGAATTCATCCAATTCTCGCCAACAAGCTACAATTGAGAATGGCAGGGTCATGGTTCAGCCAATTCAACCATATCAGGGGAGAACTTCCACATCAACCAATGTTCGCACCGCCAATCCTGCTCCTGCTCCAATGGTCAACAACCCTCCACGGGCTAATACAGGCAAGTTGAGAATGATCACATGCTACAACTGCAAGGAAGAGGGTCATATGTCCAGGGATTGTAAGAAACCCAAGAGGAGAAGGGATGGACAGTGGTTTGCAGAAAAGATCTATCTGGTAAATGCTCAGGCGCAAGGAAGGGAACTTGATGAAGAGGAGCTTGCTTTTCTTGCTGACCCTGGGATTGCTGAACAAGACGTTGTCACTACGCAGAATGCAGCTTACCAAGCCGATGATCTTGATGCGTATGATTCCGACTGTGATGACTTTCAAACTGCAAAGGCTGTTTTCATGGCAACTTTCTCCAGCTTAGGGCCAGATAAGAAATCTGAGGTACTTATTAATAACACCGATAATACCACTGATGCTAGTATTCAACCACATCAAGTTGTGCAAGAGAATGCTGACTCGAATGAATCTTCGGTGGTGAGTCTTTCAAATGAGGAGACAAACAATGATAGCAATATCAATGTGAGTCCCCAGACTTTGAGTGAATCACAACCGGGATCCATTTCGCATACGCCTACTCCTGCTCAACAAGATTTGGTCATGGTTCCTGCTACATTACTTAGCCAAATGAATGCTGCACTCTTAGAAACCTTAGCTAAGAATAAGAATTTGTCTGATGAGCTTGCCTTAAGCAATGAGAAAGTACAAACTTTGGAATTAGTGCCTTCGTCTAGTGTTCTCACAAATCTCGAATATGATCACTTTAGAAACAAACAAATGGGTCACTTGCAAGAAATCGAAAACTTAAGAGCAAATCTGTCTAGTGAACTTAAAGAAAAGGAGTTAGTGGTCACTAATTTTCAAAAACTTCAAACTGATTTTGAATTACTCGAATCTAAGAAGACTGAAATGGAGATTAATGCTACTAATAAGATTAGAAGTCTAGACTACTTGCTGTTAAGACAATACGCTGCTTCACAACTAGTTCACTTATTTGATGCTTCGTTTAAAGAGTTTAACTTATCACGTCTAAAAGGCCTTCCCCCTAATCCACGATATGCAAAACAAGCTTTAAGACATAGTCCTAGACTTTATAATGCAACTCAATTAGGATTGGCTTTAGACCCGATTGTTTTTCCCAATAATCGAACAAGTAAGGATCTAGTTGATGAGGATCGGTCATACAATTCAGCAAAATATCCCGATTGTGATTATTTTAAAATGAATAAGGAGCTTGCTAAAACTGATTTTAGAGTTCGCTTCCATATGGATAAAGATCTCATTACAGCACCAACCTACATGATAGAGGAAGAAAGCCCTAGTACATTTCCTACACTTGTCAACATGGAAGGTCCTAAGGAAATTCCAAAGAATCTTCCACCAGTTAGCACTGTATGGTTAAACTTGCAAGAGATTAACCGATACTTTACTAACTTTGACAAGGTCATTTTGGAATGTACGACTTCAAATGGCTTAAACGCCAGAGAATGGGCTTTCGAACACATGAACGAGGTGTTTAAAACTGAGATCAATCCGTTTGTCGAAAGTCTAAAAAGAAGTTTTGCATCTCTTAAGGAAAATCTTCAGTTTGAAATTGGTGAAGTTCAAAAAGTGTTTTATGAAATGGACACCGCTTACGAACTGCAACTAATTGAAAAGGAAAAGATTTCAACCGAATATGACCGATTCTTGTCCGAAGTAATCTCGTGTGATGTGCTTACTATTGTAAATGTTAAATATTCGAATGAGCTTATCCGCTATGATGAATTGTGATGCTGTGCATATTTGTGATGATGTTTGTGATATTTCTGTAAATGTTGCTGAAACTGTAAATGAGGTAGATAATCATTCTTGTCACGAATCTAACGCTGAGTTTTTAAAGCTACAAGATTCTTATAATTTACTTTCTCAACGCTTTAATCAACTAGAACAACATTGTATATCTTTAGAATTAAAACAACAAGCTCAAAATGAAAATCTTTTGATATCAAATGTTTGTGAAAACGGTGTTGAGAATAGTGACAAGATGATTGCAATTGTTAAGACATTAGAGGAAGAAATCATGAGATTGAAGAGAGAGATATCATCAAAGGAAACATTAAGAATGGAACTAGAGGCCGCAGAGTCTAAAAACCAGGTCTTAGAAATTAGACTATCAACTGTTCTAGGGGAGATGGATCGGACTAGGCAGGGACTATCCGCTCTTTATGGTTCACTAGAAGAACGCTTCTCTTTTAATGCGGCACAGCAACAATATTATGTTGAACAACTGAACCAAAAGTGCGAAGAAATCTCTGACTTGAACATCCTGCTCATAGACAAAAATATGGTTTTGGCTGAGTTAAAGGAGACACTTCTTCTCACCCGACAAGAAGTTGTTGATAACTTAGCTACCGACTCTGCACCGTCCACTAGTGCTCCAACAACCAAGAAAGTAGTGCTTTATAAGAATCCGCTTCATAAGAGAAACCAGCTTACCTATGATGATTATATGAGGAATGCCATTAAGCATGTCGATCTTCTTAGGGATATTTTAGACGATCTTTATGCCTTAGATCCCTCAAGTAGCGACTATTATTCGGCTCATGAATATGTTAAGCGAGTTCAATATTGCTTGGCTTATTTACAATACATAGGTACACCAGGTTCTGCACTACTTAATAATAGGCCCATTGCTGTCACTCCATTTAATAAGACTCCAGGAGCGAAACCGTCATTGGCACAATCAAGTAAGACACCTTTAAAATCTGCTGCTAATGTTCCCAATTTGCCTTCTACAGGATTAAAAGAGACTACTAAGGCTAAAGGATCGCCACTCAAGAAAGCTAAGATCAAGCCCTCCACTAGTAGTGCCACAAAGAAGCAAGTAGAAGTCCACAATAGGAATGCTAGTTCAGTTTTAAATAAAACGAATCATGTTAAGACTAAAAGCTCTGCGCCTGTGCAGCAGCCTAAACCATTCGTGAATTCTGATTTAAATTGTTGGAATTGTAATGAATGTATGTTTTCCCAGCGTCATGATTTGTGTCTGATTGATCACGTTAATGAAATGAATGCTATTAAGAATGGTCTTGAATGGAAGCCAACGGGTAGAACTCGTGCCCAAGTTGGCTGGCAATGGCGTCCCACTGGTAGGACCTTTACTCTCGATGGTAAAATGTGCCCTTTAACTAGGAATGCATCCATTGAGGTTAGGTCTGAGCGTCCTTTAGTTAGGAACACTCGCACTCAAGTAAGGAAACAGCGCCCTTTAATTAGGTCAGCCCCCACTATAGTGCCTATCAGTGTAGAAATACCTCAGGATTTGAGCCAATTAGAATCTACACCACCAATTAAGAAGAAGAAGGCTAGGAAATCTAAGAAACCTAGAGTTAGCAAATCTAAGATTATTAAATCTGTACCTGCTAATAACAAGGAACACTCAGATTCCGATACCTCTACATTGTCTTTGTGTGGTGATATTTTCAGGTGGTCCAAATCATCCTGTGGTATTTGGACTCCGGTTGTTCAAAACATATGACCGGAAATCGCTCGATGCTCCGAAATTTCGTCAGCAAGTTTCTTGGTACGGTTAAATTCGGGAATGATCATATAGCAAAGATTATGGGATACGGTGAATATCAGATTGGAAACGTGACGATTTCTAGGGTATACTATGTAGAAGGTCTTGGTCACAACTTATTCTCAGTAGGACAGTTTTGTGATTCCAACCTTGAGGTGGCTTTTCGACAACACACTTGTTTCATCCGCAATTTGGAAGGAAAAGATTTGTTGAAGGGATCTCGTGGTGCAAATCTATATACATTGTCCCTACAAGACATGATGGCCGCTTCTCCAGTATGTCTTCTCTCTAAAGCTTCTAAGACCAAGTCATGGTTATGGCATCGCAGATTATCTCATCTTAATTTTGATGCTATTAATCATCTGGCTAAAAACGAGTTAGTTCGTGGTCTTCCCAAGCTTAAATTTCACAAGGATCATTTATGTTCCGCGTGCTCAAGGGGGAAAAGCACCAAGAAATCTTACAAACCCAAAGCTGAAGACACTAATCAAGAAAAACTTCATCTTTTGCATATGGATCTTTGTGGACCGATGAGAACTGAAAGTGTGAGCGGTAAGAAATTCATTCTCGTCATTGTGGATGATTTCTCAAGGTTTACATGGGTTAGATTTCTACGTACAAAGGATGAAGCACCGAAGGCTATCATCACTTTTCTGAAGTTCATTCAGGTACGTTTGAATACCACTGTCCGCCGTATTCGTACAGACAATGGTACAGAGTTCGTCAACCAGACTCTTCGTGATTATTATGAAGGAGTTGGTATATCACATGAAACATCCGCTGCACGCACTCCACAACAAAACGGTGTCGTTGAAAGACGAAATCGCACACTTATGGAAGCTGCTAGGACCATGCTTATTTATGCGAACGCTCCATTGTTCTTGTGGGCAGAGGCTATTTCTACCGCATGTTTCACCCAAAACCGTTCTATCGTTCGGAAACGCCATGGAAAAACACCTTATGAGCTTCTACATGACCGCAAACCCGATGTTTCATTTTTCCATGTGTTTGGTGCTCTGTGTTATCCAAACATCAATAGTGAGAACTTGGGTAAGCTTCAACCAAAAGCCGACATAGGTATTTTCATTGGTTACTCACCGTCCAAAAGAGCATACCGAATCTATAACCGTCGTCTTGGCAAGATTGTAGAAACTATGGACGCTGATTTCGACGAGCTGACAGCGATGGCTTCTGAGCAACACAGCTCTGAACCCGCGCTTCATGAGATGGGACCCGGTGCTATAAGTTCCGGATTAGTTCCCAACAATCCTACTTCTACATCATTTTTACCACCATCAAGGCCCGAGTGGGATAAACTGTTTCAACCGTTGTTTGATGAATTCTTCGATCCCCCGACTGATGAAGTTCCAGTACCTATAGTAATTGCTCCAATACCTGAAGTGGTTGCTCAAGTTAATGAACCTTTATCTAATGCATCTACAATTCACAATGAACCGGATGCACCTTCACCAAGTGATTCTCAAACTACACCTGACTCATCACCCCTACTTGTGCCTAATGATGTGGAAGAGGATTCTACTGATCACGACTTGGAATACGCTCACTTGCAAGAGCTTCCTTTCTTTGGTGTAGCGATCCCTGAAAACCCTTCAGCCGCCTCTACCTCAGAAGAAGCTCCATCAATTGTTCACTCCAGACCACCAAGGATTGAAAAACATAGCACTAAATGGACAAAAGATCACCCAATTAGGAATGTTATTGGAGATCTAGATCGACCAGTCTCTACACGTCATCAATTACAAGAGAGTGCACTTTATTGTTACTTTGATGCATTTCTCTCTGAAGTTGAACCCAAAAATTGGCAGCAGGCTAGACCCAATCATCTTGGATCGAAGCTATGCAGGAGGAACTCAATGAATTCAAACGACTAGAAGTATGGGAATTGGTTCCTCGCCCTGACAAGGTTAACATCCTTACTTTGTTATGGGTTTATAAGGTTAAACTTGATGAGATGGGTGCGGTATTGAAGAACAAAGCAAGATTGGTCGCTAGAGGATATAAACAAGCCTTGGGTATAGACTTTGAGGAATCTTTTGCTCCTGTGGCTAGATTGGAGGCGATTAGACTATTCCTTGCGTTTGCTGCTCATATGAACATGATCGTCTATCAAATGGATGTGAAGACGGCATTTTTGAACGGTGAACTAAGGGAAGAGGTTTATGTTAGTCAACCGGATGGGTTCGTCAGTACGGAGTCTCCTAATCACGTGTACAAGCTTAAGAAGGCTCTCTATGGGTTGAAACAAGCTCCACGCGCGTGGTATGATCTCCTGTCAACATATCTCATGTCGGAAGGCTTCTCCAAAGGCAAAGTGGACCCCACTCTATTCACTCTCAAGGACGGCAACGACATGCTTCTGGTACAAATTTATGTTGATGATATAATTTTTGCTGCCACTAACATAGAATTGTCTAAACAATTTGAGAAGATAATGTCCACACGCTTTCAGATGTCGATGATGGGAAAAATTTCATTTTTCTTAGGATTACAGATTTCTCAGAATCCCAGAGGCATCTTTATTAATCAATCCAAATATGCTCTAGAATCTCTTAAGAAATATAATTTTGAGAACTGTGACCCCGTAGACACTCCAATGGTGGAGAAATCCAAGTTAGATGAAGATAGGGATGGGATTATTGTCGATCCGAAACTTTACCGTGGAATGATCGGCACCCTTCTCTATCTGACTGCTAGCAGGCCTGATTTGCAATTTGCTGTATGCATGTGTGCCCGGTATCAGGCTCGGCCTACCGAAAAGCACCTACATGTTGTGAAAAGGATCTTTCGGTATCTAAAAGGAACACTTCATCGTGGTCTATGGTATCCGAAAGATTCCTCGATTGCTTTAATATCATACGCAGATGCCGATCATGCTGGATGTCAAGATACGAGGCGTAGCACTTCTGGATCTGTGCAACTCCTTGGAGATAGATTGATCAGTTGGTCTTCAAAAAGGCAGAAAAGCGCTGCAATATCAAGCACGGAGGCTGAATACATCGCCATGTCCGGTTGTTGTGCTCAAGTCCTTTGGATGAGATCACAATTAACTGACTACGGTCTTGGATTTAACAAAATCCCGATGTATTGTGACAACAAGAGCGCCATTGCCCTTTGCTGCAACTATGTTCAACACTCCCGGGCCAAGCACATAGACATTCGCTACCATTTCATCAAGGAGCAGGTGGAGAACGGAGTGATCGAGCTGTATTTTGTCACTACTGAGTACCAGCTGGCGGATATGTTCACCAAAGCCTTAGATCGAGGACGAATCGAGTTTTTGATCGACAAGCTTGGCATGAAATCATTCACCCCAGCGACTCTCAAAGAGTTGGCAGAAGAATCAGCTGAATAGTCGTGGTAAACTATTCAGAGTATCCTTTGGTTGTGATCATGTATATTATCGTAAATATATAAACCACAAAGAGAAAAACCATAAAAAATATAAAACCAAGAAAAACCATAAAAAATATAAAACCTAGAAAAACCATAAAAATTATAAAATCAAGAAAAACCAAAAATATTTTTCGTTTAAATCGGGCATGTCTTTTAGTACGGTAATATTTACGGCCTTAGAAATGTCGATCAATATTGACACGGTGCCATAAATAGAGTCCGTATAAAAGTTGTACATTTTTAAAACATGCCCATTATGGCTTGTAGTTATTTCAGACTGCAACCCGGTTTTCATATTAAAGTCACGTATTTCCTTGGAAAACGTTGGCTCAAAACGGGAATTAATTTTCTCGGGTGTGATTTACAAGCCAAATCATGCAAAGGGATCAAGTTTACTTTATAACTTGGTCTGACACGAATCTATGTACGTCTCAGTGCATTAATTTGTTAAAATAAGAGAAATCTTATTGGCACCACGAATCAATCTTTTTCAAGACATTAATTGGAAATGTTTTCATCAATATTTGACTCTTTAAACAATGACTACAGCTCTTTAAATAGAAAACGGGTCATCGTTTAAGGGGGAGAAAATATTAAAATCATTTTTGTCATCAAAACGATTTTTCAAAAGTGTTTGTGGAAAATTAATTGGCTAAATGGTTTATGAGTGGTCTTGCTTTAGAATAATCTTTCATGGGGGACGGTTTGTGAACTTCCGAATGAACATGCCTAGTGAACTTCAGAACAAAGTTCCGAATGAAGGAACAATGTTCCAAATGAAGGAACAAAGTTCCGAATGAAGGAAGTTTCGAATGAAGGAGTTCCGAATGAAGGACTTCCGAATGAAGGACTTCCGAATGAAGGACTTCCGAATGAAGGACTTCCGAATGAAGGACTTCCGAATGAAGGACTTCCGAATGAAGGACTTCCGAATGAAGGACTTCCGAATGAAGAACTTCCGAATGAAGAAGTTCCGAATGAAGGAGTTCCGAATGAAGGAATTCCGAATAAAGAAGTTCCGAATGAAGGAATTCCGAATAAAGAAGTTCCGAATGAAGAAGTTCCGAATGAAGAGTTCCGAATGAAGGACTTCCGGATGAAGAGTTCCGAATGAAGAGTTCCGGATGAAGAGTTCCGAATGAAGAGTTCCGGATGAAAAGTTCCGAATGAAGGATTGTTCCGAATGAAAGATTCGTTGGTGGTAGACCATATGAAGTGCACCACAAGCTACTGCAACGATCCATCTAATGGGTCGTACATTTCAGGTCCACTTTAAATTGGTTTTCAATTGTGAATATGTATATTTGTGAATAATGTGCTTTAATGGCTTGATGTAGTGTTAAGGTATGATAATTTTTCAAGAATTTCTCACGAGATTCTAAATCTTTCAAAATATATCATACTAAAGCACTACAACTATCCCTTATTGAATTAAGGGGGAGCAATAACTTGTTCTATGGCCAAACATCGATTTCATTTTTACCCAAAGACCGGTTAATCCATTCAATATCCCAAATATTAATGGTTAACATTTTGGATAAGGGGAGAAAATGGGATTAAGGAGACGTAAGTGATACTTGGCTAAAAGATGCAAAAGACTTAAAGATTATCCAACTTAATATGTGTAAAGCACGTGTTAAGGGGGAGCATTTTTGATGATCAAAACACCTAAGGTACAAAACTTTTGATTTCAATATCACAAGTACCTTAGGTGATTTTCAATGATTTTTCATGGTGGCAATTCCTTCCCAAAACACGCTTAATTCACGACGGATGTGGTGACAAAAGGGTGGTAGGAATAGGTTTAGTCCAATGATTCATCAGAGCCGATGGAATCTTCCCAAGGACAATTCCCTAGATAGAATTAGAAGTCCTAGGAAAGATGGAGAAAGAATGTGAACGTAGCTGAATGCCGACCAAGTACTTAAGCTAGCACTGGAACAATCACAACAAGGTGCTAGTGATGACGTATTGGTAAGCATTGAAGGGGTTGAAGAATGAAAAAGAAATGTAAAGATAAAGGGTGTAAAGAAAGAAGCCCTCCTTACAACTTTAGGCAGAAACCGGGTCAATACATATACTATTGAGGTCATTTTTGTTAATGATTCTCGGTATTGAAGAAAGACATCATGGACCCAGTGATGCAATGCACAACCCTTCCCCAGCTAACTCAAATATCTCTCAAAAGGTATTTGTTTTAATCACACGGAGATCAACACGTTATCTATTGGTTTATTCATTCCGAATAAACTGGTATTGAAAAGGTGGCACTCCTCTCCAGCCATCGCTCACTAAATCAAAACGCACAATCGAGTCTAGAGCCAAGAGATCATCAAAAGTCTCATTAGGACACTTTCCATTTATTCCTTGCTTTCTCACACACTGTGAAAAGTAAGAGATTTTCATGCGTCCTACGCAATATTCTTGTAATATTGCCAGAACATCCGAGTAATACGTAAGTATTACAATGAAGATGGAAATCCTGCTTGAGCCAACATCAAACAAGCTCATGGTAGGTTACACGTGCGGTTCTTTTAGAACCAATCTTGTGAAAAACTGGAAGGTAACAGTGGTTTAATTCTTAATTGAACTTAAACTCGTTCCAGGCCTCTTCGCATTATCATATGATCTTGCCAGAACACTCAGAGTGACTCTTTATTGACCACAGTGACGAGTGGAAATCCTTCTAGTGTCAACATCAAACAGCACTTGGTAGGTAACGTGCAAGATTCTTTATGAATCGAGCTCGTGACAACTGGAAAGCAACGATGGTGAAAATCTTAATTGAACTTCACTTGTTCCAGGAACATGAATTGACGGCTTCAAATCATGCGGATAATATTATCCAAATGATCCAATCTTTACGTTCGCAGTCAGCTTTGGACGGTCGAGTAAAGAGAACGGGTTTACCCGCGAAATCTTGTCAAGGAGGTTCTTTATTGAAACTACCTGCCACAAGTACGATATTTAATATCGTCCAACGGTCTTCACCGACCGGAGGTAAATTGCTACCGAATTAGAATGAAATGTTCAAGGCCATTTCATCCGTGTATATTGTTTTGTTGCTAACTGTCTTATGCAGCGTAACAAGAAGGTGGCATTGCGGTGTACAATCCAGAAGAAGTCGTCACCACATGCTTATACTACATACAATTAGTACTTCAACAAATTCAAGAAAGCCTGAAGGTCAAGTCTTCCGCTGTATCAAACTCTGAAGCTTTCAAGAATTTAAAAGTATAAGTATGTGGAACATGAAGTCACAAAGAGGCAAATATCACAAGTGAAGAATGCACAAGGTCAAGGCAAGGAAACATGCTCAAGTCAAAGCCAAAAAGATCAAATCAACACATTCACAACAAAAGAAAGAAAAGAAGAAAAGACTACGAGCTAAAGAACGAAGACTTAGTATAGTATGCTAGGTTTAGAACTTTGTAACGTGGAGTGACCTCCCTTAGGGGGAGATTGTTAGAAATACGTTTTAACGTATATTAGAAGTATCGGTCACTCCACAATATGATTTATGTTGTAATAGCTCGTAGTTAGTAATTAGTTATCATTTGCTTATTAACTTAAGTAAGAACCGGTCCATGGGCTTGTCATGGACCGGCCCAAGTCCACTTATGACTTGGAACTATAAATACCCCTTTCCACTAAGGAAAGGGGTTGGTTGTTGTCATTTCTTTGATTCCATATTAATAAAATTCACATAGTTTCTCTCACTTTCTCTCTCTAACTTTCTCTCTCTAGAAATCAACAAACCCTTTCATAGATTCATTGATTATCAGTATTCTACACTTACCTTGTGGCTGCAAATACTTAGGTCTGGTCACGTTTCTGTCAGCGTTGGATTTTGTCCTGTCAACGCTGAAATTACCCTTGTCAGCGTTGAACCTAGGGTTTGCTACAGGAACCCATTGCCTATTTGACCAGGTGTTTGTCTTTTGAAAAGGTCTTTGTCCATGAGTGTTAGACCTTCTAGAGAAGAATGGGGCAGGTCTAATCACTTGTGTACTTTGCTGCACACAAGGTTTGGGTCTGACAACGTTTGACTTCCTAACAACGTTGACTATCTTCCTATCAGCGCTGAAATTGTTCCTATCAGCGCTGGCTTTGGGAGCGTTGACACACTTGTATGCCAAATGTGAAAAGCTACCACAAGTATAACAGGCTTTCTTAGACACACTCTTAGGTCTAGAAGCAAAGAAACCTGTTACATGATTGTTAACTTGGCTCTTGGGTGACCTATTATTTCTATACATCTCTGCATATTTAATGGTAGGTCTTCTAACAGTGTTTGAGCCTAGGTCAACAGCTTTACCAGTAACTGGGTGAGTAACCTTAATGGGTGGTGATTCATTGGGACTTTCACATAGCAAACCTCCCTTAACAAATAAAGTAGGGTTAGCTTTCTTCCACTCATTTAGGTCAGTCAGTTTTTGTTGATACTCTTCTACTGGAGTGACAACTCTTGGTGGAGGAATGAATTCCTCTTCTTGGCACTCTGGAATACCAGTCCAAGCTAAATCCTTTCTAAGGACACCATAGAAGTCACCAGCTGGTGGTGGAACCAGAGAGTAATCATTCATTCCAAACCCAGTCATGTCCTTAGGATCCCTTTGTTTAGCTACACAATCTCCCAGGGCTTGGGTGGCTCTATCAAATCTTTGAATCTTGAGGTCAACATTATCTTTATTCTTAATAGCCTCATCTAACTTAGCCTGTAGGTCTTTATTGACCTTTGACATGATATTTCTAATATCCATACTACCCTCTAGCTCATGTTTTAAGATATTTATCTTATCTTTTAAATCAAATTCCATTTTCTTATATTCAGAAACAGTTTTCTCAGTTTCAGTAAGAGCTAGTTGGTAGTTGGATAATTTACACCTTTCAGTGCTCATATCCTCTTTTAGTTTTAACACCTCTTTGTTAAGTCTGTCAGTGTTTAACCTAAAACCTTTGCTACAAAAAGCATCATCATATACCTCATTATCAGATGAAGAGGAGGAGTGTGCCATGAGAGCATATTCAACATGCTCTTCTTCAATATCAGCAATCAAGGCTTTGTCCTCTTCAGCATCCTTAGCCAGATAGCTCCAATCCCATCCAGTACCATCAATTCCTTGAACTGCAACCATGGCTTTGGAGTCTTGAGCTTTAACAACCTGACTTAAGGGTTTACCAGCATCAGATCTTCTAGGAGATCTGCATTCCCTCATGAAGTGCCCCATGCGATGACAGTTGTAGCACTCAACTTTGGATTTATCAAATCCAGCAGTGTCTTTAGCATTGAAGGTCATCTTCTTCTTGAACCTTCTATTCCACCTATTTGCTCTTATACTAGCAAGAGCCATGTTCCACTTGATGTCCATCTCTTCCAAGTGTTCATCACTTATCTGCTCAAGGTCCTCATATGTAATCACTGAACCATTGGGCAAAGAAGCAATGTAAGCACACACATTATCCAAATCCAAACCAGCAGGTTTAACTCTTGGGGAGTCATTCATGAATGTGTCAGCGTCTGAGAAGGAGACGTTGACAGGACTTGTTCCAGCGCTGACAAATGATGATCCAGTAACTGGATGCATAAAAGAGTCCTTCTGATTGAATTGACCTTCACTATGAGAGAAGAAGGCCATGTTGCTGGTGCTAGCTTTGCTTCCATGTGCTGAAGGAGTTTCATCTTCCAACAGTCTTAGTTTGTTGTAGATGTCATCAAACGAGGAGCTCTTGTAAGTATTATTGGCAAGAATAGATCTTGCCTCAATCTTCCATGCCTCACCAAGACTTTTCAGAAAAGTAGCATTGGTGTCAACATCACCAACTTGTGTCCCCATGAAGGACAACTTGCTTGTGATGTCAAGCAATCTGCTTCTCACACTACTCAGTTTCTCATTGGGCTGAGCTTTGAAGACAGCATAATCATGCAGAAGTTGCTTTTTCTTTTCTTCCTTAGTGTCTGCATTACCACTATATGCAACTTCAATTGCTTCCCAAAGATCCTTAGCAGATTCATAGCTTCTATATTTGTGCTGATTTTCTTGTCCCAAAGAGACTTTCAGAATATTTAGGGCTTTCATGTCAGCCCTTTTCTTTGCAATATCTTCAGCACTTACAGCTCTACCATCTCCAGGTTTTTCTTTCTTATCTTCATCAGGACATCCTTCAACAGCTGATCTTGCCGTAATGGCATCCTGAATCTTTTGAGCCTTATTGAATGAGTTTCCATATTCAATAATCTCCCAGAGTGTGTAGTCAAAGATCCCCAGATATTGTTCAAAGTTGAACCTCTATAAGTCAAAGTTGGTTGCATCAAGGATGGGAATCTTGATGTTTGGTAAGGGTGAGGAGGAGGAGGTTATCGCTTCAGACATGATGTTTTTAGGGTTTTGAGAAAATTAGGGTTTTGGTGTTCGTATATCGTTCTGGTGTTCTTCAAAGATCAAAAGTTCCTCAACAAGCTCTGATACCACTTGTTGATCCCAAACTTAGATCGATTAGCTTTGTGTATACGAGATTAGATCAAGTATAACACGTAGAGAAACCTTTGTTATATGCTTTGTGAATCTAAGTATTATGCGGAATTTAATACTTAAACAAGAACACAAGATGTAAACAAAACTTTCACTTTGATTATGAATGTCGAACTTGCTTACAATGAAAGATGTTTACGAATGAAAACTTATATAAAACTTGATACTAAACATTAACCTAAAGGCCTTCTTTTATAGACTAAGAAGCCTTGTACAATAAGCTACGTATCAACTATTCTAGGTAAAGATAAACATAGAAAATACATTGTCGTTTCTATCCTTACTAGAAGTATTCTAGAACATAATAAACGTGTAGCTCACATCTTCCATCAGTGCTTGTCTTCAATCTGTCAACGCTTGACTTTAACTTTTCAACGCTTGAGCTGTCAGCGCTCACTTTGTTCTTGTCAATGCTTGAGTTGTTCTTGTCAGCGTTCAAGTGATCTGTCCTTAATTTATTCCCAACAGAATGCACTTTTGGAACCTTTGAAGAACCGTGCTCCCGTGTTATCCGCAATCCGGTTCTATCTCTCAACTATCGTGATTCAATTTTCTTCATACTCACATTTGAAATTGATCACGTTAGTCGTCTCTTCCTTAGCTTGATTTAACCAACGTGCGCAATGTCATAAGTGTAGGGGAGACTTTTCCCTCATGCTTAAACATTGAGGACAATGTTTATATTAAGTGTAGGGGAGACTTCTATCGAAGTTTTAAGTGGACTTTTCCATTAAAATGCCTTCATTTAACCGGAAAATCATCTTTTTCAGCATTTTTCAAATCTTTAATTAACTTTGGCCATATAGTCGTAATTATTAAATTTTTATCGTTGCTTTCATATGTATATATCCCGCAATAAAGTCAAAAATTGTAATAAAGTGGTGTAGCTAGTTTTGAAGTCTTTGACAATATTAGGACCGTTGCGATTATTTTGACTCAACCCGAATAGACTTATCCAAGTTTATTCTAGCAAGTATCCTTAGCCATGTAGACCTTAATTGGTTTATTAGGCTAAGCATCCACGAGTCTCATTACTTGAGATTTTAAATTGTGGAGAACGAGAAATGATAGAGTCAATTATAAGTCGGTATTCTTGCACAAGCACACTTGGTGTGATTATTTGCTTATTCTCCCATCACCTGCTAATAATTTATCTGTAATAAGTAAGGTCGTACGATTTGAAAAGTTACTTAGCTTCTATCCCAAGATCGTTTAAAAGTTGCTCGGTAATGATAAGAGTTCATAGCCAAGGCATAACTTATGAAGCGGGGCACGAAGATTGGCGAGTCCGAAAAGGCCCTAACAAGGCATGAGGATTCCATTTTATTGCTAAAGATCCAAGGTGATGTGAAAAGCATTATTCCCAAAGTCAATATGAAGGATCAAGACTCACGACGAAAGCAATCAACTCCCATAAAGATCATGGAGAAGTCTATCCGAAAAGACCCTAACAAGGTATGAGGATAAATAGATCCAAGTCCGAAAAGGAGGCGGATCGTTGTATCTCAAAATCCCAATTAACGATTAAAGAAATAATGATGATGTCGTGGTCAACAAAGTTGGAGTATCCCTCAAAAGTCTCCAAGTGAAGAAACTCTATTAACAAAGAAAAGACCATTATCTCAAGAACGTCTCTCAAGATATGAAGTATGAAGTACATGCCAAATATCGGCCCGAGAAAGGTCTCAAATCGTGAAGCGAGTTATGCCAAGATATGAACTTTTTGATATCCCGAGAAGTAGTTTTAAGAGATTTTATCCTTTAGCTAACTATTAATCAAATCGTCCTACTTTGCTTTCAGCCTAAATAAACTATCGCAATAAGTCCAAAAATACATCTTCATGATCATTCTAAGACAAAACTAAAATATAAGAGATACACCTAGGAATAAGGGAGTTTAAGCATATAATTAAGCCATGTGTGTAAGTGTTTGTTTGCTAACTTATAATAACAATGATCTCGTTTTTAAGCTTGGTTTGGGGAACGTGAAACTTGAGGGTGATAAATCTTCTCAGCACCAAAGCCCTAATGTAAGTCTTAGATCTCTTTGCAAGTTATTTCCATATAGCTATTTTCAAGTGAAAATGGTTTTCTATCCCTTTTGTTTCATTCAAGTTTTTATATATCTCTTTAGTAGTAGTGGTTATTGTTAATAAGGCCAAGGTTGATTGATTATGAGAAAAGTGTAAATTTGCTTTATTACTGAGTATTGCATGAGGGCATGGCAATGGTTAAGTGTAGGGTATTTGATATGTGAAAACACCCATCCTTTTACCACTTATTTCTTGCTAAAACAAGACCAAAACACGTATTTAATATCATTTGTTTGGAATTATGCGTGGTTTGTGTGTTTGTTGTGTTTTCAGAGCCAACCGGATAAATATTGAAGAAAACATGGGATTGCACGGGTTTTATCGAAGAAAAAGACTCATGACGAAGTCTATTGTCCAAGAGATGCAAAAGATTTGAAGTCATTGGGACTATTTGAAGATTTATCGAAGAAAAGGACCAAAGATGGAAGATTTATATATGTCGAAGAACTCAAGTCTATTAAACGAAGAAATTAAAAGGCGAGTTGAATTTATTCATCGACAAATCCCGAATCTGAGTCGAAAACGTCAACTTTACTGAAAAGACAAAAAGACGAAAAGAGAGAAGGAAAGCCCACTCACCAAACACCCACTAGAACTATATATAGGTATCTCCTCACAACTTTGGAGGCCAGCTTTTATATTTTCCTTCTTTTTTCTTTCTAGTTCGTAGGTCACCAACACCATTAGGGTGTTTGGTGATTTTTATTGTTTTTGAATCCTTCACAAATTTGTAAGTTTTAATCTTCCATTTAGTTTGTTTAACATTAAGCTTTCAATACCATCTTTCCTTTAATCTTGTTCATCTCTCTCTTTTGATTTAAAGTTTTCAAGGTTTTTATTTGGTTGATTTGATCTTCAAAAGTTAGTGGGTTTTGTGTTTTTATTGTTGGGATTTGTTGTTTATGGTTAGTAGATGATTATTGGTTAGTTTGGTTTAAATCTTTTGGTTTATTTTGGTTGATTTGATTAAAAATCATATTGCCAAGCTTTCTCTGTTTCGTTACTGTTCTTCATGAACCCAGATTCCGAGTCAACCAAATTTCTCCTTTATTTCGGATCAACATAGATATTCCGAATCAACCGTTTCTTATTATTTATTCCGGATCAAGTCTCTTCGTTCGGAATATTTGTTATTCCGGATCAATCTCTTCATTCGGAATACTTTCCTATTCCGGATCAGCATCTTCATTCAGAATATTGGATATTCCGGATCAGTCATTTTCTTCAAAACATTCCGAATCAGCCCCATTATTCCGGATCACATAATTATTCCGGATAGCACTAACATTCCGGATCAACCTTCATTATTCTGCATCACCTTACGTTCCGAATCACCTTACATTC
Source organism: Glebionis coronaria (assembly GCA_025667525.1). Taxonomy (NCBI): domain Eukaryota; kingdom Viridiplantae; phylum Streptophyta; class Magnoliopsida; order Asterales; family Asteraceae; genus Glebionis; species Glebionis coronaria. Next base: position 481,514,842 of record CM046882.1, on the reverse strand, counting down.
TGAATCAAGCAATTCCTTTCATTTATTTCAGATCAACGACATTATTCCGGATCACCAATTTTATTCCGGATCACTTAACATTCCGGATCAACGACTTTTCTTTCTTTATTCCGAATCAAGGTTTTAGGTTTATATATTCCGAATGAGCATTTCTTCCAGCTTTTCTTGTTTTAATTTTCTAAGTTTTTAAGTTACGTTTTTAATTACTTTTCATTTAGTGTTTAATTTTAAACTCATCTTTATTTCTTTTAACTTGATTTTCATTTGTCAGTTGTCTTAGCTTATTTTCACGACTTGCTCTTTTATACCTTTTTAGCAGAATAGAAAACCAAAACTTTTTTTTTGTAACCAAGAACAACTATTCCACTTTGAACCTGATCGATTCGAGAAGATACCGAGAATTTAAATCGAAACCCAAGCAAAATCTTTGTATCATAAGTGCATCACGGTACTCAGAAGCTGAGTAGAAACGGTAGTGGTAAGACGATCACCGACGAAATAGATGCCCGGGAAACACAAAAGCCACAACCTATCAAAATAAGGCGCGCGTTAAGACTCGTACTCAAGTATCGATATGTACCAAATATAATATGACTCAAATGTTTTCAAAGTATTCATGTTTCAAAACCATTGACACGAACCAAATGAATTCATACTAACCATTTATTCCAACACTACACATTAAAACACTTGTACACTTGAAATTGACCCGCTATACGACGCCAAGATAACGCAAGTCAAACTATCCTTTTACATCGCTCGGACTAATATCTAAGTCATTTATATAATGACTAAGCACTTAAGTAAGTCACCATGTCCGATGGTGAATACTCAAACTCACGCAACACAAGCATGAACTAAGTGTCTAAAATTAAAATCAGCAAGTACACCTCGAATGTACACACCGATCTACCCTATCTAGACTTGTCTGTTTTAGATGAAAATTAGTGTCAAGGTCACTTATAACCTGTATAATACCTTACCAAAATTTGAGCCAAAGTTCACACTTTAAAACCCATCAGCTCGACACTTTACCCGACTCCAAATTTGGGACAGATTTGTACACTTGTTTTATAAAACCGTTTGGACCACTTTAAAAGTACTAACTCGACAATCCGTCTTTTGAAACCACTACTAGACTTATAAAATTAAGTTTGTAAACTTTGAAAACCAGTAGTATCAACTATCTAACCAAGCCTAAAGTCCCTGAGAGTCGACCCAAAATCAGCCACAATTTCGGATTGTGCCGACTTGCGTCTCCCGGTACACGAATACTAAAACTAGCATAACTTTTGACTCGTAAAGAGTTATAAACTCTATCTTATACCAAAACGAGCGTCTCAGAAAACTCTACAATAAAATCAAATAATCTCAGCCTTTCTCAGACTTTAAACCTACGAAAAATCTGTTATAGACCTGCTGTCCTAAAATACCCTTTTAAAAAACATGACAAATCAATTTTCCCACCAAAGCTAATCATTCCCATACCTATAGGATCACTATACCATCATTCCCATCAACCATACACTTCTAAAAACATTTGCATGCAAAATCTAACAAAAACCCAAGATAAAAAATACAGCTTTTTACGATCAAAAATTGATGATCTTACCAAGATCATCACATGCATGAGGTTTTAAACATCATCCAACCATGGAATCATAAAATCTGCAAAAGTTGATGCATGTGTGAAAATTTAGTATCAATGGAATCACAAGAACATTTTAGGAATGGGACTTATTTAGAATCAAGATATTTAAGCTAAAACTTGATCATGGTGGTGTTTTGTTGTTCATAGGGTGGCGGCAATCAAAGAAAAAGAAAGGGAGAGAGAGATGTTTCAAGGTGTGTGTGTTTTTGTATGTAGGAAATGAGAAGAGTTTGGAAAAAATGTATATATAGTGGGGTGGAGGTTCAAGCTTGCTAAGTTTGCATTCTTTTGGACCTAAAAGAAATTAATAGTTTTAAAGGGTAGAAAATGGTTATTGGTAAATATTGAAAATATTTACGGGGCTCGGGTTTCGTAAAAATACTTTTCAAAAGTTACAATGCATTATAAAAATGATTATATGATTTCCCGACACGACTTAATACGTAATTAAAACGACATCATCGAAAATATTGATTATCGAAACAATCGATAATAAAACGTTAAATTTTGGGCATCCGTCGGTATTGAGATCACTAGGAATTCTGGTTGTACATTGATTTGAATAAACTCGTTGTAAAACGCACGCGGGTGATTTTAAATCCAAAACTTGATTTAAATTAAATATGGAAAAATAAAATAAAAACTTCATAATTCTATATAAAGTATTGTCAATGAACAGAAAATACTTAAAAAATATAATTTATTTAAAATTTAAGAATCTCAGGATTTACATATAACAATACAAGAAAACGTAATACATTAGAAAATTCAAGAAGCACGAATAAAAAGAATATAATAATGTTGGGAAAGTACGGGTTCTCACAAGCTAAATCTCATTTCCTGATAAATGTTTGATAACTTTTTGTGCTGGTATCCATTGTAAAAGAATCTGATCTTCATGGGTGTTTTCCGACCATTGCTGCTACCGGTCCTTTTGTTGCCGCTATATGTCGGGTAGCGAATGTGACTGGTATCTTATGGTGTAACAATTTATTGGCGATGATGAAACACGTGTGTATGGAATGTTTTGGTAACCGTGCCTTGACAAAACTGGTATCTTGGCTTGGCGACCATGTAGTCGCAGCCATGACCGGTTTTGGGTACGGCTTCCATTGTACATAATACTTTTCTACGTGCTTTGGAATTCGGGAGTTCCAGTAATGATAGAACGAGATAATGGCAATGATGATAATTTTTTAGCGTCTCTAATCGTATTCGGTTATAATTCAGATTATGTGCCTCATGGTGCGGCAAGCTTGCTGAGGTTGCAGCCATGGTGGTCGTAATTTTATGTCTGGTTGCTAACTTATCTGAGCCTCAACATATTTTCTTTCTTCATTGTGTTTGACCTTTCCTGATCTGAATCGAGTACATGTGTCCAAACCAGTATTCGGGACGATTCTGCTATAGTAGTACGTGTCTTGTATCAAATGCAGCAAGAAGCCATCAGAATACGATGCAACATACATATTTGAAGACCATGGTGATGGAATCCCCTGATTTCAGGTAAACGGGAAAAAAGTAAAAAAAATAACTTCCCCCCAAACACATCCACTAGCAAAAAGAAACACTGTTGGATTTGCTATATTGTTGCACTGACTATCTTATTCACTTTGATTACCAGGTACCCCTACAGATGACGTTGTGTAAAAATTGCTACAACAACTGTTGAGACAACCAAAGGAGAAGAGCCCAAAGGAAAAATAATAAATGCTAAACTTCCACTACTACTTGACCTAGATGCGGTCCACTGTGAGTATGACTTCTCTCTAGCCACTCAGGAGAAATTTTCCTTTTTTACTTTTTTATTATACAACCTATACACAAAGTAATTTTTTTTTACTTTAGTAAACTACCTTAGTTTATAAGAAACAAATATGGAAGATGACTGATTTTAGTGATATATGTATAGAAATAGGCTTTCACCTCATATGCATTTTGACCTCATGCTCTTACTGTGCTATATATACATTACCTCTTTTTAGAGTCTGAAACAACCTGTAAAACGGTTTCTCTCTCAGCTGAATGTATACAATGCGTTGGTGTTTTAGGTTCGTCTACTTACCTTCTTTTTAAACAGCCTTTTTTATTATTAGATTTTGTTTTTGCATTATAAAGTTTCTTGATTTCTTATTACCAATTAGACCTACTACAGAAATGCATAATTTTTTCACTGAAACACAACATACACTTACTGAGCATACAATCAGCTAATGGCATTTCTATAAATTAACACTTTCAAGATGCTATGAAAATCCTCACTACTCTGCAATCCGTTATTATACTTGGTGTAGTTAGGCGATTCTTTCATTATTCAATTGGTCATTATTTTTAATTTTCGAGTCAAATTGGTAATTGTTTTCATATGGTGACAACTCAGGATTATTGTTGTAGAGACACTGTTGATGGACACTCCCAAGCATCTTTACCGAATTATATTCCTTGGTAAGTGAAATGAAACAATGGATTTTTTTTGTTTTTAATTAGTATTTTTTTGTACATTTTTGTAGAACCAGCTATTGATGTGATCTTTGTTCCCAGTATAGGTGATCAAGCTAGAGCTGGCGATTCCTCTCCACCATCGTAGACCTATTTACTAAAACATCCAATGTACAAAATGCCCATGTAAACCACAGGTTCATGTGTCTAAGAAACAAAACTCCTAACGACCTGCAGTCAAGCGCGCCTAGGTAAAAACCTACTGGTATTTAACCTTCCTACGAGGCTATTACAGATTGTGCTGTTATTTTGTCAAAACATGGCGTTTGGTTGTTGTTTTCCTCAAGGAATGTGTGTCGAAGTTGTTTTAAGGCTTTTGTTACCAACTTTTTTTAGTTATCTTTTCGGATATTGTTTCCAGGGCAGTGAATTCCATTTTGGCTTCATCTTTGAAAATAGAGGTATGAAAATTTCATGTTGATGTTGTAAATTCAAGTTTAGCTCTTATTAAATCCTAAAACCCGTTTGGCTGCTGCAATTTATTGTGCCCCTGGATGTATTCAAACTGATGTACCAGCGTTTGGCTGTTGCAATTTATAGTATGGCTCAAATTTATATACTACGTAGTATGTTATTGTGTCCGTGTGTAATATACCGTCTTTGGCTCCTACGATTTAAGTAGAGTAGCAACAACATATGTATATAAACACTTATGAAGTCAAGAAAGTTCATGTTTCTAATATCTACTTTCATTTCTCCTTCTATTAGTTAACGTGTTGTATACAAACGCCCCGCTACGGAGCGCGGGCACCAATCCTCGTATATAATAAGTCTCTGAGATGATATTAAAATAGCAAATTAAGTCCTATTCTTCAACACTAGATATCCTCGGGCCCTTCAAGGTTAATTAAAATTTTAACTACCACCTTGCTGGTGATTACAATTGTTGCAAAAAGTTTATCAGTGATAAAGAAAACATGGGTGGATAAAATGTTATTTTATTGACTTGCTTAAGAAAGTGTTGGAGACCTTCCATCGCAATAACGATTCCGTAATGAAATTAAGGGTGTGTTTGACATTTTTAAGAGCTGGAGCATGTCGTTAGAGTTAGATGCTAAAGCATGTTGTTTGAGCTTATTTTTACATGCTAGTCTAATCAGCATGTCATGTCATTTAAGAGCTTATTTTTTAAACATGCTTTTTTCAAGCCGTGTTAGTCAAAAAGACTTATTTTTAATAGTATTTTTTTAAAACAATAAGTTTATCTCACGATAAGTTGTGATAAGCTCATACGTTAGAGCACAGGGAATCCGTGAGCCATGGCTTGGTGCCATGAATCAAAAAGTGCTGCCACGTCAGCTTTTTTTCCATGACACCAGTTTTTCCCACGGCACCAGTTTTCACTGGTATCCCTGAGCCGTGGAAAAACTGGTGTCGTGGGAATTTTTTTTAAAGTAAATAATAATAAACATTTTAAAATTAAAATAAAATTCATTCAAATTAAAAAAACATTACATAAAAAACATAAAAAACATAAAATTTAAAAAACATGAAACTAAAAGACATAAAACTAAAAAAAACATTATTATTCGAGCGTCGACTAGTCACGTGGTTGATACGTTGCCCGGATTCGTGCCTTTTGGGACTCGACGATTGTGGCATCGACCGGATGCATCCCACTTGTGTCAATTTGTAGCACCTTTAAGTTGTAAAACCCGTATTTAAAAATCAGAATATTAAATACGCAGTTTAATTTTTTAATAAATTATATAAGTATTAAATTTAGACAGAGATATAAACGCATAAAGTAAATACGCAATATATTTTACAGCTTATTCAGATAAGAAGTAATTAGTCTCAGAAACATTACAGAATGAATTATTTAGTTACAGAAATAATTAAACGTAAATATTGTAAACGCGAAGTCTCAGTTTATTTAAATATTACAAAGGTATAATTATTCAGAAAATAATTATTAGTTACAGAATATATATTAATTATGTATTATTACACGAAAAATAATTATTGCGACTTCAGAAGCAAAAACGCGAGAAAATATTTAAGTATTATTATATACAAGTAGTATTATTACTTACAAGCTAAAAAAAAAAATAAAAAAATAAAGTAAATAGAGTGAAGGGGGCCGGTTGTGTAGAAAAAAAAAAGAAAAGAGAAAACAAGTTTGGGCCAAGCCCGTGTGAAGAAAATAAAACAGACGGGGGGGTGTTCTTTTCCTTTCTATGCCGACACAAAACTCAAACAAGCAGAAACCCTAGAAATCAAAAAGAGCCGCCACCTCCTTCCTGGCCTCCTTTTCTGCCGACGGTTAGACACCAAGATCAAGGGCAGACTCGTGGATGCAAGTAATCATGATGATACGTGGGTTGCTAAACCCTAAACGATTGTAAGCATATGAAAACCCTAATTAGTTTTAATTCTTTCTTTTAATCCGAATTAATTAGAGTTTAAAACATGTTTAGCGAATAGAATTTTTGGGTTTGTGTTCTGGATGTGGCGGGTTCGTTGGCACCCAAACCGAGAGTCAAGAGACTCTCGGTGGTGATGATTTTTCCACCAGCCGCTACCCAAATTAGGGTTTGGGCTGGGTTTGTGCAAGCGGGGGAAACAGAAAAACAAACAGGGGAAAAACCCTGTTCTAACAGTGGGAACTCGGTGGGATTTACAAGCAGGGGTAACGGACCACAGACAGGGGGAACTGTTTAACTGCCAGGGGTAACTGGCAGTTATGGGTGCGTTTGGCAGTGGGTTTAAGGGCAGATTAAGGGTGTGTTTGGTTAACAGTTTAAGAGATTAAGGGGCTGTTTGGCTACCAGTTTTAAAAGACATTAAGGGGCTGTTTGGCTAGACTTATTTTAAAAACTTAGCACGAGTTTTCAGAATCGCTTATAATAATTATTGCACGGGAATATTTAAATGCTTTAAATCATTTTAAAAGGGATTTATAAATAAATAAATTTAATTGTTGATTTTATTAATGTAATTAATAAATTTTTTATCGATATTGTTTATTACTGTAAATCATTTTAAAACATAGGATTTATTAAGAATTAAATTTTCTGGGAGTTTATTTGGAAACCTTTCTAATTTTAGAAACTTTCTAATTGTAGCAGGTTACGAGTTATAATAATATAGTAAATACCAGAACGCAATATAATACGGTAACCAGAAATACAAGTTATATAATAACCAGTAGACGGTTAACGAAACAGTCGGGTTTATCGGAAATACATCAGATAATCAGATTTATCAGTTTATACGCAACCAATGAAATAAAACGAGAACACGCAGAACGAATTAAGAATAGTAATAAACAGTTAAAATCAGTAATAATAAATGGATATCAGTTAACGTATTTTCGCATCCATTATTTATGTAGTATCCGTGAAGTCAGAGTCGATCCGTCAGCTTTCTGTCCTATTTCATTACTGGACCCGAGGTACGGATTCACGTCCTTTCAGTAAGGACTTCCTTTCTATGCATGATTAGGATTCTCCGTTTTCAGCCAAATGTTTTCCTCAGTATATGTTTAAACCTATCAGTAATCATGTTAAGAATTAAATAAATTGCCTGAGCATTATATACAAGCATGATTAGTTTATGTACTAGTTACGGAGGTACCGTAACCACGGCACTAGAGGCACCGGTGTCGTGACTCACACGCAGGAGAGTGATATCCTGCATCGTCCCACTCAGCTCAGCTTGGCCGTTTTTATCAGTATTATTAGTGGGGCGTATGGATGCATCCTAGGCTACAGTTTACAGTTTAGCAGGTGAATGTGGTGTGTGCTCTACATCCTTCACATTGGAGCTGATCCCTCCACCCAGCACAGTTATTTAGAGGTCACCCCTCTACAGCATGACGAGGTCACCCCTCTATGTATTCATGCAGCAGTTGTTACAGTACATGACCTATATAAGCTCTTGGCAATTATAATACAGTAAATGCATGTTTTCAGTTTTAACAGATATCAGTTCAACTTTATTATTATAAATCAGACCTTACAGATTTTACACAGATTTCCGCTGCAACTTTACTTATCAGTCTTACAGCTTCAGTGTTTATCATCTACTTCATTTCAGTAATTCCTTATCATGCGTTATATCCGTTCACTGAGCGTTATGCTCAGCCGTAGTTCTTTCATGTTCTAACGGCAGGTACACCAGGACGCTTTTAGGATTCTAAGAGCATGTGCATTTGGATGGAAGAGATCCAGACTTCTTACTCTATGCATTCTTACATTATTCTGCTTATTTGGACATTGTGTAGTCCTTTCATCCAGTATTTTATTTTTCATGTTTTGGGCTTATGTTTGGATTGCCGATGTTTGATTCCGGTATTTCATTTATGGTCAGTTAATGTTTTAGGACATTTACCTTATGCTTTGATGACACGCCATAAATACACGTAACGGTCCATTTATCCAAGTGGGGTGTTACAATTATGGTATCAGAGAGCAAGGTTCGACCTGTAGGCTCTAAAACTTGACCTGTGACTAGTGGGTAGTCACCAGGAACTTCTCAGATTTTGGCGTCGTTATCTTTCATGTTTCTCATGGATTATTCAGTCAGTTTTCTTCTTTATCAGTCAGTTTTCTTAACGTTTTGACTAAGTAAAAGGTTGGTACATAACTGACCATATTTAGTCGCATGTGCGTTTAGCGAGCTTTCGTTTTTGTGAACTGACCATAGGCGTTCACCCTTGCCCGTTCAGATTTTGTATTGGTAAACTGACCATAGGCGTTTACCCTTACTCATGACAGATTCATGTTTTCAGTCAAATATCACTTGGTGAACCAGCCATAAACGTTCACCATTTCTCAAGTCAAATTTCAAGTCTTTCAGTCAAATGATGTTTTGTGAACCGATCTATAGTTGTTCACCCTTGTCATATCATGACATTCTATAAATTTTGACAAGTATGGATTGAACTTCAGCCATCCATATTTAATACCAGATTATAAATTTCTATACATGACAGTCCTCAGAAAATTTTGACCAGTATGGATCGAACCAGAATAGCCCATACTTAGTCTCATGTTTCCTTCCTTGAAGTACGTAGATTGAACCATAGCCGTCCACGTCAGTTGATATTACACCTCAGTTGTTTGGACTTTTTATGTTCCTTGTGTCAGTCAAATTTTCATACCCTCACGTTGATGTCATCTACATGATGATTCAGTTTCATGTCTCCTTACGAGAATTATGTTTTCAACAAGGTAATGAATTTTTCATGTTAAGATACACAAGAACTTCAGTAAAACCCGTTTTCATGATAAATCATGATTGACTTTCATTAATCATGCTTCATGCTGACCACTGTTGGGACTTTGATTATATCATACTTTTCAGCCTCGATACAACCAGCATTAAGTCTACGCGGAAATTATCAGCCTATCATGTTAATCGTTTCAGTTCAGTTACTACCGTTTAAATCAATTTATTCTTTGATAATGTCAGACAAGCGACACCAGTATCGATCAACCCATAAAATTTCCACCAGCTCCATGTACAGTATTTCACATGTACTCTACATACAGTATCTCAGATTTGCTCCATGTGCAGTATTCATTTTGTACTTCATGTACAATAGCCAGGTGTACTCCAGGTACCCTACTCCATGGATATTGCTAACCGATCCTCAATCATCTCAGGCGTTTCCACTTTTCAATATTTTACCAATTGCTGATGCTGCTCGTGAGTTGAAGATTTTGCTAGATGCTGATGCCGCTAACACTTTGAAGACCTCACAAATACGGATGCTGCTGAACTTTGGGAATTCCTCAAGATGCTGATGCCGCGGAACGAGGACGAAAACTACAAATTTGAAATTTCTGACAAGAATAAATTCAACCATCAGACACTACCATTCTATTTTATGCTTTTACTCCCCCAGTTAAATGTCACACTTCACTCAGTAAATCTTTCTGTCAGAAGAGTGGGAACTGGCAACCAGCCGGCCACTCAGCAGGATAATTACATGAATCACGGTCATGATAATGACCGTCATAAAATGACAGACAAAGCAGTAGTGACAATCACCGTGCTTATAATTAATCAGTCAGTAATCATCGGAACTCCGGAACGGACATGACCAGAATTACAGAGGCCAGTAGTCTAACCGGTCCGCCAATCCTAGCAGTTACCAAAATTTTCCAGCCTTGTTCATATTCATCTATTAAAACACGTGCCAAGACATCAGTCAAGACATAGTTCTCAGGTATCAATTCGGAAGACACATATCAGGGCACCAGTCATGATACACGTCATACGAATATCTTCTCAGAGTACGAGTCCGAGCTCCTAGTTCCAGTATGTTCCAGGCAAGACCCTCAGTAATTCAGGGTATCTTTTAGAAAGGGGTATACTCGTTCTGTTATGCCACGCATAAAATCAGACCATTAAAATTCAGTTACCACCACTAGATTATTACTCAGGTAAAACACGCAGTATTCACTCTGTGAGGTTACAGACGAACACATTCAGTGAAAAGTCGCCATGTCCACTTCATGTATCCCTATGTCAGCTTTATCTCAAACCAGGTAGTTATCTGCCTCTTACCCAGAAAGGACTCAACAGTACCACCATATTTATTAAAGTTTTCTCTTCAGTTAACGACGAGATCCGTCTTACTAAATCCCAAATATATTCATTATATATTTTGCCAGAAAAATCAGTACAAGCTGATTCTTCCTTACAAGCGCGTGACTTACCAATACATAGTTACGAAGACTTTTGGCTATCAGTTATAAATTCACTTCTGAAATTCCTCGAATCCATGACCAGCAGATTATCCTAAAATTTCCAGATGTCATTCCAGAAGGTGTTCCAGAAATTCATGCCTACCCACGAGACATAATTTAACATCGAGCTTGTCTCAAGAACAGAACCTGTTTTCAAAACTCTTTATTACAGGGCTCTAGCTACGATTAAAAGAGTTGCAGCAATTGCTGCAAGAGTTACCAAAACTAGGCTTTATTCGCCCTAGCGCACCATCGAAAAATTTATCAGATCACCATTCCAAATCGATTTTCATTCCACGAATAGAAAGTTTAATTGACCTACTATGAGGTGTCTTAAACATTCTTCCAGGAAAATTCAAGATCATGCTACCATCAGTGGTGAGGGAAGAACATGATGATCTTCAGACCGTTGTTGCACATATTATAGCCGCTCTAAAAATTTTAAATTTTACTTCTGAGCTCCCTAATGCTCCAGCTATAGTATGAAAATGTATGAATAAATTTTCCTTGAATTCTCAGACAAATTTGGCAGTACATTCGTTGACAACATTCTGATCTCCTAAATTCTAGAGAAGGACATGGGAATCATCTTTTCACGACCCCGCAGATTCTCCGATAGGAGAAAATTATATACGCAAGCTTTCTAGATGTATATTTCAGATGAACAAGGTGGCATATCTGAACCATCCTATTTCAACAGAAAGAAATTCCAGACAATCCTGCGAAGGTGAAGGCCATCACCTGATGGTCCCGACTGACGACTATGAACGTAGTATAAAATTTCTAGAACTCAATTGACTGCTACCGCAGAAATTGCCGGCAGTCATCACTAGAAATTCTTTATGACTATTCAACAAGATTTCCACCAGAATGTTCCATAATCCCAGACAAAACACTGATAGAATCCGCATCACACATTAATGCAGCTATGTTCATATCTAGATGCCTGACCTACTGCAGGTTCAAGATAGAACACCGACATGCTATTACTACAAGTAGAAATTCTAGACCGAAAAGAGACAAGACTCCATGGAGATTGTTATCAGTTTACCACAGACTCAGAGAAAGTATGATACTATCTAAGTTATCATCAACCATGTAATCAGCCTGCGCGTTTCTTTCATCCGAAAGGATCACGTAGTAGCAGATCTGCAGAAATTTTAAAATTTAGCAGTAAATCGTACGATTTCAGGCATTCCATTGACCATCATATCAGACAGAATTCATGTTCACGATCAAGTGTATGTTTACGTCTACTTTAAGTTCATGTTTATTCTCACTTTCACGTTTAAGTCTCATTCACAGTATGATGCTGTTTCAGTTCATCTTTTATGCGATCTCATAATTTAAACTCACGTTTGTGTTCATGACATTGTTCACGTTCAAGTTCGGGTGCCATTTCACGATACACGTTTCTCAGTTCATTACCGAATACGGTTACGGAAAGCTTGGAAAATCAGACTCAAGTTTAGCACAGCTATTCCATAACCAGGCAGACGTTTCACATCTCAGGCCGTATCGGTGGGCATTCATTCCTCAGTCAGCCTACGTTCGTAATATGTTCTAGTATCACGTTCACAGTATGATCCACTTATCATATTCTAATTCCATGCCAGCGCTCCTCATATAATTATGAACCACGTTCACAATTGCTCAACTTAGCATGTTCACAATTGTTCACGTAGTTCGTCCCTATTATATTCTCAACAGCTTGCTCAGAGATGTAAATGTTATCTTTTCAGGATAATTATACGTACCACTTCATGTATCCTACATGCTATAGCTTATTCACTCAGATTCAGAAAATCCATCTTAAGTTTAGAACCAGAAACTATTTAGCATCATCAGGACAGGGTCATCAGGACCAAGATTTTTTTTTATTATGTTTAGATCTTGAAGAAATCGTTTCGAGCGGGAGGCCACTCGAAACAGAGGAGTCCATCCGGACCTCTCATCCTTTTCTTCAATAAATCCAGTTAAGTTCTTTCAGTCATGTCACGTTTCATGTTCTCTTCAGCTATGTCACATTTCATGATCATTTCAGTCATGTCAGGTTTATACCTATCAGCAGCATTATGTCTTAATTCGAAGACAATTCATCCTTCAGCTTAATTGTCTTTTCAGCCTACGTGTTCTTTCAGTTCTTATAAATTCATCAGCTTATTACCTTTAATTCGAGGACGAATTTCTCCTTTTTAGATGGGAAGAATTGTAAAACCCAGTATGGTCGTATCTTTAATTCGGGGACGAATTATTGTTTTTAGAGGGGAAGAATTGTAAAACCCGTATTTAAAAATCAGAATATTAAATACGCAGTTTAATTTTTTAATAAATTATATAAGTATTAAATTTAGACAGAGATATAAACGCATAAAGTAAATACGCAATATATTTTACAGCTTATTCAGATAAGAAGTAATTAGTCTCAGAAACATTACAGAATGAATTATTTAGTTACAGAAATAATTAAACGTAAATATTGTAAACGCGAAGTCTCAGTTTATTTAAATATTACAAAGGTATAATTATTCAGAAAATAATTATTAGTTACAGAATATATATTAATTATGTATTATTACACGAAAAATAATTATTGCGACTTCAGAAGCAAAAACGCGAGAAAATCTTTAAGTATTATTATATACAAGTAGTATTATTACTTACAAGCTAAAAAAAAATAAAAAAAATAAAGTAAATAGAGTGAAGGGGGCCGGTTGTGTAGAAAAAAAAAGAAAAGAGAAAACAAGTTTGGGCCAAGCCCGTGTGAAGAAAATAAAACAGACGGGGGGGGTGTTCTTTTCCTTTCTATGCCGACACAAAACTCAAACAAGCAGAAACCCTAGAAATCAAAAAGACCCGCCACCTCCTTCCTGGCCTCCTTTTCTGCCGACGGTTAGACACCAAGATCAAGGGCAGACTCGTGGATGCAAGTAATCATGATGATACGTGGGTTGCTAAACCCTAAACGATTGTAAGCATATGAAAACCCTAATTAGTTTTAATTCTTTCTTTTAATCCGAATTAATTGGAGTTTAAAACATGTTTAGCGAATAGAATTTTTGGGTTTGTGTTCTGGATGTGGCGGGTTCGTTGGCACCCAAACCGAGAGTCAAGAGACTCTCGGTGGTGATGATTTTTCCACCAGCCGCTACCCAAATTAGGGTTTGGGCTGGGTTTGTGCAAGCGGGGGAAACAGAAAAACAAACAGGGGAAAAACCCTGTTCTAACAGTGGGAACTCGGTGGGATTTACAAGCAGGGGTAACGGACCACAGACAGGGGGAACTGTTTAACTGCCAGGGGTAACTGGCAGTTATGGGTGCGTTTGGCAGTGGGTTTAAGGGCAGATTAAGGGTGTGTTTGGTTAACAGTTTAAGAGATTAAGGGGCTGTTTGGCTACCAGTTTTAAAAGACATTAAGGGGCTGTTTGGCTAGACTTATTTTAAAAACTTAGCACGAGTTTTCGGAATCGCTTATATTAATTATTGCACGGGAATATTTAAATGCTTTAAATCATTTTAAAAGGGATTTATAAATAAATAAATTTAATTGTTGATTTTATTAATGTAATTAATAAAATTTTTATCGATATTGTTTATTACTGTAAATCATTTTAAAACATAGGATTTATTAAGAATTTAATTTTCTGGGAGTTTATTTGGAAACCTTTCTAATTTTAGAAACTTTCTAATTGTAGCAGGTTACGAGTTATAATAATATAGTAAATACCAGAACGCAATATAATACGGTAACCAGAAATACAAGTTATATAATAACCAGTAGACGGTTAACAAAACAGTCGGGTTTATCGGAAATACATCAGATAATCAGATTTATCAGTTTATACGCAACCAATGAAATAAAACGAGAACACACAGAACGAATTAAGAATAGTAATAAACAGTTAAAATCAGTAATAATAAATGGATATCAGTTAACGTATTTTCGCATCCATTATTTATGTAGTATCCGTGAAGTCAGAGTCGATCCGTCAGCTTTCTGTCCTATTTCATTACTGGACCCGAGGTACGGATTCACGTTCTTTCAGTAAGGACTTCCTTTCTATGCATGATTAGGATTCCCCGTTTTCAGCCAAATGTTTTCCTCAGTATATGTTTAAACCTATCAGTAATCATGTTAAGAATTAAATAAATTGCCTGAGCATTATATACAAGCATGATTAGTTTATGTACTAGTTACGGAGGTACCGTAACCACGGCACTAGAGGCACCGGTGTCGTGACTCACATGCAGGAGAGTGATATCCTGCATCGTCCCACTCAGCTCAGCTTGGCCGTTTTTATCAGTATTATTAGTGGGGCGTATGGATGCATCCTAGGCTACAGTTTACAGTTTAGCAGGTGAATGTGGTGTGTGCTCTACATCCTTCACATTGGAGCTGATCCCTCCACCCAGCATAGTTATTTAGAGGTCACCCCTCTACAGCATGACGAGGTCACCCCTCTATGTATTCATGCAGCAGTTGTTACAGTACATGACCTATATAAGCTCTTGGCAATTATAATACAGTAAATGCATGTTTTCAGTTTTAACAGATATCAGTTCAACTTTATTATTATAAATCAGACCTTACAGATTTTACACAGATTTCCGCTGCAACTTTACTTATCAGTCTTACAGCTTCAGTGTTTATCATCTACTTCATTTCAGTAATTCCTTATCATACGTTATATCCGTTCACTGAGCGTTATGCTCAGCCGTAGTTCTTTCATGTTCTAACGGCAGGTACACCAGGACGCTTTTAGGATTCTAAGAGCATGTGCATTTGGATGGAAGAGATCCAGACTTCTTACTTTATGCATTCTTACATTATTCTGCTTATTTGGACATTGTGTAGTCCTTTCATCCAGTATTTTATTTTTCATGTTTTGGGCTTATGTTTGGATTGCCGATGTTTGATTCCGGTATTTCCTTTATGGTCAGTTAATGTTTTAGGACATTTACCTTATGCTTTGATGACACGCCATAAATACACGTAACGGTCCATTTATCCAAGTGGGGTGTTACATAAGTCTTCCGCAATCTTTTGAGCTTGGATCAACCGTCTCTGGTCCTCGCTCTCGGAAGCAAGCACGAACAATTTGGCTTCACGGTCCAACTTGTATTGCTCCATCATAAATACCGTGTAAGCGGTCGGGTTAGAACCGGTGCTAGCGGTCGAGTTGGAACTTGTGCGTTGACTTTTGTTAATTCGGTGCATACCCGGTGGTCGAGGCAAAGCATCGTCTCCAAAGTGTTTCGGTTCTTGGTTGGTGCCCATTAGACGACTTCTTCTTTCAACAGTAGAGTCAGGGTTTTTCCACTTGTGTTTGTTTTTCAAAAAGTTCCAAGCATCCCGATGCTTAAACTCCCCCCCCCCCCCAACGACTTGCTCATACAACCGGTATACCCTCGACATCCAATTCTCATCACTCTCCCCACTATGAACAGCTATTTCGTTCACCAAATCAATAAACTTCTTAATCGCTTGGTTCATCGGAGTCCACTTGCCCGTTATCATGTTTTTGTACGCTCCTTATAACCCCTCTTTTTCCCGACCGCGTTGTACTCATTGCACACTTTATACCAAAAAGAAGCCTTTTTTTGATACGCTCTGACTTTTGGATCCTCGGACACTTGGATGTAAGTTTCGACCCAAAGCTCTTCCTCGGCTTGAGTCCAAAACGCACGCATTTGTTTTGGTTCTTCTTCGGTGACGTGATCTTTTCCTTTATTTTTTTTTTGCCACCGATTTCTTTCGTGACTTCTTCGACGTAGGGGTCGAAACGACTTCTTGATCGGATGAGGAGTCGGGGACTTCTTCAAAGTGGTGTGATGCGTGCTCGGAAGGTGGTTGCGAAGTGGTGTGATGAGTTTGTTGTTGTTGCATTTGTTGCGCCTTAAATTGTTGAAACAACAACAAATCTTCGGAGCTACCAAATTGAGATGCGGAGTATTGAGGTTGGTATTGGGGAACGTATCCCGGATTTGAAGACGAACCCCGAATTTGGTTGGTTGGGTCGTTGATCATACCTAAAACTCATTGAGGTGTTTGGTTATGGTTGGAATTAGGATTCATTTTTTTTTGAAGAAATAGGAGATAGAAGAGTATAAGAAAGTGTGTGTGAAGTTTGGCGATAAAAGGAGGTTTTTATAGATTTTTTAAAAGGGTAAAAATGGAGTTTTTAGGTTTTTTTTTTGAAAATCTGCCCCCCCTCCCCCCACCGGTAATATAGCCGTTAGATTATATATATATAACAAATCCTACCGCGAGAGCTGGTGGTCATGACGCCAGCCGGACGATGCAGCATCACGGACCGCGGTGGCCTAGGCGCCTCGCCAAAGGACAAAGGAGTGGATTCCCCCTGCTCTTAAACATAACTTAAATCATAATAATAATATTGATAATTGTGTGATACTCACATGCTATTTTGTTTGGATATACTTGTAAACTGAAGTGTGCAAATCACAAATAGTAAATGAATGCAAATTGCCGTCCGTTAGTTGATGACATAAGAACCAATATTGTTGGCCCGATATATTATTTGTAGCTATAGGGTTGGTCAAGTAAGTATAGGTCAATAAATTCATGATCGAAAGGGCTTTTTTAGGCCATAGGTGCTTTAAGCAACACGTACCCTAAGTTCCTAACCTACCATTTCCTTACTCCCTAGCTCGATGTCGGCATTGTAAGTTACGAGTGTCGCATCCTATCATTTATATAAGGTAAGTTTGGCAACACTAGCAAGAGCTAGGACATTTTGTTGAAGTATGAGTTTGAGAATAAGTAGTTTATTTTAGTGTTTTTTTATGTGTTACTATAAGGTATGTTAATCAAACTATAATATTCTCAAGAGCTTGTGTTTTTAAAAATAATAAGTTCATGCAATGCAATGATGCAACGATAAGCTCTCGTAAATTTGCATGTCAAACATAACCTAAAGCTTGTTTTATCGGTTAAGAAGGTAACCGATCGTCAAGTTATTCATGTTGGGACGGATTCGAAAATTGGTTATGCATTATGGTCACTAATGTCGTATGTTATACATTTTAGTACATCAAACAAAACTTGCTATGCATCTTGGATTTTTTATAAATAAATAAGAGTAGAAGAGGTGTAAAATACTAAAAGAGTTTGATTATTAAAGCCCTTTTAATGATGGATGTATTCCACATTTCCACCAATCATGGGCAGATTTCCTTGCAAGACTTTCGTTTATATTGAGGCACATGTAAATTTTGTCACAATGAGGTAAATTGAACCGGTCAAATTTTAGTGATAAAATCAATATCTATATGATGTTACTAAGAGTGATAAAATCAATATACATAAAAGCTTTCACAGTTTCACATAATAATACGACAATATATACTGTCCAATTAAAACAATTATAAACAATAAAATTTTATTTAACCTGACAAATTATTTTACCACATAACTGTATGAAAGCTTTTTAATGATTTTCTATAAGCATGTCATTCCAAAATAGTAGTATCAAATAGTTAAAAAAAAAAAAAAAGTATCCAATAGATGATGCATGAAATGTGTAATCAAAATCAAAGGCCAATGATGTTAACACAACTAATTTCTTCTTTACTTCACATCCTCCAACCATGACTTTATGAAAAGTCCAACTTTATATTCCATATGTCATGTTTCCTCAACCTGCATTGGATATGTTTGTCGCTACCAAATCAATGGCATCGGCCTACAAGATACCCAATCACTCGTTTATGTCGATACACACTACATACAATGGAGCAAAAGTTCTTCCAAAATAAATTGTTCAATGTTTGAGTGAGCAATTTCCGCTACTTAACTAAGGAGCTATTAGACGATAGATATTGGCTCAAGGACTGTGAGATTGTGATCCATTAAGTTTAGGGTTTGTATTAGAGTCGTAATATTTATTCGACATTCGACAACAATATACATTTAATTCTATTTACATTTTGTTACTTATAACAAACTACGGCTCGTGCAACCTGGCATCTATGTGACTTCATCCATGCGTATACTAATACTGTAGTATATAAAAAGGGAATTGATTTGCACACTCATAAAATTGATTGGGACACTCAAAGTTGTGCATTACAAAGTTATACTGTGTTTTTATAATGTGTTTTATCTGCTTATACTGTGAGTGTCCCAATAACTTTTTTGAGTGTGCAAATCATTTCCAATATAAAAATGCTTGTTATTAGTAGCAATGTTTAGAAATTAACTTGCATCTAGTTACAACTCGTATTCAAATGTATAATTTATTTAGCAATCTATTTAATTTAAAGTGGTTATTACAAAATAAGTACAAACCGAAAAAAAGTTATATATAAAGTTGGTTTGCATTTTGTACGTTTTGCACCCAGCTTTTATTCACACACACCTTTTTCTCACTTCATTCTTCTTTCTATATATGCTCTTCATTTACAGCTACAAACACATATTGTTCCAAAAAAATAAGTAATCAAAACATGAAGTGCTCACGTAATGCATGATACATGTGTCATAGTCTTATAGTTATATTCAATCAGCACATGCATACTAATGGAAATGAGTTTCCTATTTGATTCTGCTCGAGTTCAAGTCTTAAACCATCCTGTCAAAACGAACCATGGCAATAGGCCTCGTTGGCCGTCATGGAACAAACTCAAAAAGAGGCTCGGTTTGAAACGAATCAATATCACGGGGTTTTGCGGCTCCTCTAAGTGGGTTCTCGACCCCGACATAGGTGAAGAGCCTTTAATCCGTAGAGGTGATCAGTCTCCTACAACTTTTGAAACCATTATCCAAGAACCTTGCAGCTACATTGATCAAATGACTCCTGGCAATGGTACTATTACCATGAACCTTGCGACTGCATTGGCTGCAGATCGTAAGAGAACAAATGTTGGACAAAATGGCGGGAATTTTAAGGTGAAGCCTTTGAAGTCGATTTTTAGATTGTATGAAGATATTGATCATGGTCGAGATGTGAAGGTGGCGGATGAAGACGGAGGGATTGGTAATGTGTGCTCCTTGTGCACGGAGAGGAATAAAGCAGCCGCGTTGATCCCATGTGGGCATACCTATTGTAGGGTGTGTTCTAGAGCGATGTGGTTAAAGAAAGGTTCGTGTCCCCTTTGTAATCGTTTGATCACAGAGATCCTTGAAATCTTTTAGAATTACTTCGTATGATATAAGCAGGCTTTGAGTTAGTCGATGATCGAACGTTGCTGTTGATCGAGAAGAAATTATGACTTAAGAGGATGGAAATAGACATTGAATATCTTGTGCGGGTTGTTAATAGATGTCAAAACATTCTTGTTGGAATTTAACAATCTACATGTTCTTTGAGTAAGAATTGTTTTCCTCGCTTTATTTTTCCACAATAATTATGATGATTCTTAAATAGTGTGATATGTTTACTAAGTAAAGTGCTACAGAACACTTGCTTATACTTTCAAGCTGAGATGTGTTAGATTATAACTTTATAAGTTATAGTCATATACAAATGTGCGAAAAGTTGTATAACCAAGCTGGCAAAATACTTTTAGAAAAGTATCGAGGTGGTTTATTAGATGAGCCCCAAACAACACTCGAGCTCGTTTAAGCTCAGCTTATCTCATGCTTTTAGTGATCAGTCTATCTCTAGGGATGACATCCGTGGGTAATGGGTACGGGTATATAAAACCCGTCACCCATCTACGTAGATTTTTAAAAAACCCATCACCCACCTGTTACCCATTAGTGGGTATAAATTTCTATTCATACCCATACCCGTGGGTATTTGTTACCAATGGGTTAATGAATTAAAACAAAATCACAAAACCTTAGACATGTATGTAAACTAGCTATTGAAATGAGTAATAAGACACCAATCATTTTTCCAAGTATCAAGTTCACAAAAGACTTAACAAGTATATGTGAATCGTGTATGACTTTGAAAACCACTGCTATTTCTTAACACAAAGGAGGAACTAGGAAGTGTGAATTAGACATAAATATATATTTGATTATTGGATCCTTTATACTCTCTTTTTAGTCTCGCGACACCAACAAACTTTATTTATTATGTTTTTCATTGAAATTTGATAACTATTAAATATACATTTATAACATTATGGGTTAATGGGTACACGTGGGGTATTTTAATAGGTATTTTAACGAGTATACACGTGGGTATTTTAAATGGGTATCATGGGTTTACCCGTGATGGGTATACTTTACCCGTGATGGGTATACTTTACCCGTCACCCACCCGCCACCCATCAATGGGTATAAGTTTTCCCCGTACCCATACCCGTGGGTACAAATCGACGAAATTATCCACCCATTTTTGTGTGGGTACCCGTGTGTTGTGGGTATTTTTGCACCCACTGTCATCCCTATATCTCTAGCAGCTCATGCTCATGAGCGGATTGATTTATATACACCCTTATTTGAAACATATAGCTAGCTAGTTACGCTTGAGCTTTTAAGGACTTATATCAAATTCTTATGAACCTCTATGTAAATGTAATTAGGGTTGTTAATGAGTTAACTTTTGTTCAAGTCGACTCAAACTTCTTAAACTTCACCATGCTGCTTAACAGACATAACAAGTACTATATATAGCATGCTTGTATGAAAATGGTTCAAGTCCGTATTATTATCTATAATCGCTCAGTAATCTTTTCCGAGTTGAGTTAATCAAGTTGATCAAGCTAATTGAATCGTGCTTGAACGTTCCATGTAATACAAATTAGTTCAATTGCTGCTCATGCTAAGGAAATGTTTAGTTACAAGGACCCTTCCTGGCCCCCAAGCTAAAGTTTAAGGCCCTAATCTTATAGAGTGAATCTCATGCTTAAGTTTAAGGCCTTAATCTTATATAAATTCGCTACCAAATGTTGAAATCTTACATGTAGTTATTACCTCTCTATTGAGTGAAAATGGTCACTCTCCAATTCTTTAGTCTGGATGTCTTCTAATTTTGTAGAGAGCTTCTTACTAGCTATAATTATTCATTACTATCTCCATGGTCCACAATACAGAAAATTCCTTTTTCTTTCAGATCATTATTCAATGAAATCCAAAAGACCGGTCGGTAGTCTTACAAACTTGCCAAACTCGCATGTGAAAATAATGGACTATCGATGTCTTTGTTTGTCAAGATATACATTATTACATTATATATGTGCCAAAAGTTCAATAGAGTCTGTTAATCTATCAAAGTCTTAATAGCCTTATTAACACTTTCCAATCCATTTTCATCCTACGTTCTAAGATCAAAAAAAAAAAAAAACAAAATCCTCTCATCCCTGCTCAACTACGAACACAAAAAACACAACCCACCACTGCCGCCCGCCACCACCACCACCACCAACCAACACCACCACCACCAACTACCAGCAGCAACCACGACGAGATCCACATTATCCCGATCAAATCCACACCACAAAACTTTAATTTTTAGCGCTATGTTTCATGTCGATGTTTGTAAGTTGTTTTGATTATGCTTGTTTTTATGTTTTTGTTTCATTTTGATTTTGCTTAAAAGATTTCATATCTACTCTAGGTAAAACACATGTTATGATTGTTGATGCACACCATATGTTTGATGAAATAACATAATGATAATCACATGTGCTTTAGCAAGTTTCAATTTATGAATGAACATTTTTATGGAAATCGGGTCGATTTTGTAGTTGATAAGCTCATTACAAAAGTGTGACTTATGATTACAGAACTAGGATTATGACTCGCTATGACTCATATATGAGTCACGGTGACTTATATATGAGTCACAGCGACTCATATATGAGTCATGATGACTCATATATGAGTCACAGTGACTCATATATGAGTCACAGTGACTCATATATGAATCACAACGACTCATATATGAGTCATGATGACTCATATATGAAATGCACATATGTAAGTCTTTTTTTAACACGGGTAATAATATAACTTCTTTTGTAACAAAATTATGGTGACTCATATATGAGTCACCATGACTCATATATGAATCACCATGACTCATAGTCACGGTGACTCATATATAAGTCACTATGATGACTCATATATGAAACTGGAACATATAGATTTTGTATTTAAACTTGTGGTACTTTACTAAATGTTTTTTGTTTGCAGTTCTTAAAGGTCCACCACCGACTCTTGGACCCTTATTTGCCTCATATTGTGAGGTGGAGGAGTCTAATGAGGGTGATAATGAGGAGGAGGGGTCTGATGATGATGAAGAGTCTCTAGAATTGTAGTTGGATGGTAAAACGGATGATAGTTGTAGTTATGTAGTCTTTTGTGAATGCTAAGTTATTTTAAATTAATTGTAGTCGGAACATAATTATTTGATGGTTTCTTTTCATTGTATGAAATATGTTTTTACATGCTTCTTTATTTAAGCAATTTACAATTTTGTTTTACGTATTTACTGCTTATGTTGTGTGTTAAATCTGATTTAGAAAACATATATGCTTGAGTAAGTATGAAACATACTTCTTTCATCATGACTCATATATGAGTCATACAGTTATGTATAAGTGTTTTGAACACTTGTACGTGTTTATGAGTCACGATGACTCATACATGATTCATGATGACTCATACATGAGTCACGTGATATACATTCAATAATTTTCATTTTTACACTTATATAGTCATATGAGTCACCGACTCATGTATGAGTCATCTGTTACACAATCATATGAGTCACTGACTCACGTATGAGTCAGACTGACTCATGTAAAAGTCAGACTGACTCATGTATGAGTAAGACCGACTCATGTATGAGTCAGACTTACTCATGTATGAGTCACACTAATCATGTATGAGTCATGTGTTAAAAAGGTGGGTAGTTTCTAAAACTTCCAAGCATGTCCCAATGTCTATATTGGCTTTTGTTGTCACTGATGGACACTCCTGGAAACACACCGTAACAACTCATTTTTAAAAATTGACAATACATTCCAACATTCATAACACTTTCGAATGTCAGATGATTAACACTCCTTCGGTGTAAAAGCAAAAAACTTGTTAATACACAAAGTAACGACTTATTTTCTAAGCCTCGTGAATAGTACTCGTGTTCTAGTTGATGATGAGCATCCCCTTGAGTAATTGTTTGATAACAACCCATGTAGGATGTTTGTTGCAAATAGACATCCTTATTATTACTCTGAAGTTTCCGAAAAGTCGAAATTACAGCTCCATCAAGTCCCCGATAGAGTCAACAATAATCAAGCTTATGCAATAGATGAAACAAACAATCTTTGATTTCATATATTACAATACCAAAAATACTTTATGATAAATATCTAAATGTTTGTCAGCCAATTGTAGTTAGGAAGTTGATAGTAAGTAGCGACTATCTTAGCAATCACAATCTTTTTCAATACTATTTAATAATTACACATGATTGTGGATCAGTGATAGATAGTATACAATAGTTACAAACTAGGCTTTGGTTAATATTAGCATCTGTTACACAATCAGATATAACTACAGTTAAGGAATTGATATTTTATATATGGCTCATGTATGAGTCACAGTGACTCATGTATGAGTCACAGTGACTCATACATGAGTCACTGTGACTCATACATGAGTCACTGTGACTCATACACGAGTCACCAACAAAATCTGGCACAAAACTATGATTTTGTTACAAAGATATTACCTGCATAGACAACTACATTTTTAGAAACATCGGCATCGACAACTACATCTTCATTAACATCGCCATCAATCTGACTCATATATGAGTTGTAACACCCCCAAAATAGGACCAGCGGAACTACACTAGTTTTGGGACCTGTTACTTCATGATTATCCGAGTCTTGATCCGAGAGAACGCCCTCTGATACTTGCATTTTGTTTGGGTTCAAAATAAATTCTCGGAATCTTCTCGAATTGATCTCAGTTCTAAGTGGAATGATTTGTTCTTGGTGACAAAAAGGAGTTTGGTTCTCTAATCTACTAAAAAGGGAAATGAATGAAGTAATAAAGATTTAAACTTAAAATAATTAAAAAGTAAAACTAAGATTAAAAAATTTAGTGAAACAGCAACTGAAAACTGACCTAACTGAAAATGATCTAATCGGAATGAAATCCTACTCGGAAAAATAGTCTATTCGGAATATAACTTATGCGGAATAAATGACCCTATGCTGAATAAATGCTATTCGGAATAAACCTCCTATACGGAATTAATATGCAACTCGGAATAAAATCTCTATTCGGAAAAACATGTGCTATTCGGAAAATCTGGCCCTATTCGGAAAACATTGCCTATGCGGAATAAAATCTCTATTCGTAAAATAAACCTATGCAAAAAAATAGCTCTATTCGGAAAGCAGATCCTATTCGGAAAGATGACCCTATTCGGAAAGAATTCTTATTCGGAAAATCAAGTTCTATTCGGAATGTCAAAACATTCCGAATAAGGACAAAGAAGAGCGTCTATTCGGAATATATCTGGGAACGAAGAACAGTTACAGCCATGAAACAGGGGACACGAATTTGATCACAAATCGAACCAAATAAGCAAAAAGGTTTTACCAAATTAACCACAAATCATTTAAATATCATAAGTAACAAATCCCAACAATAAAAACACTAAATCAACAACTTTCAAAAGCTTAAATTAATCAATCAAGAACTTGAAAACTTTGAATAGAAAATAAGATGAACAAGATGAATAGAAAGATGGAATTGAAAGATTAATGTAAAGGTAACAAGAGTAATGATTAAACACTTACAAGATTGAAAGAAAATTAAAAATCACCAAACACCCTAGTGGTGTTGGTGATGCTACGAACCAAAGAAACCTGGGAAAGAAAAATAAAAAGCTAGCTCCCTAATTGTGTGAAGGAAAAATCCTTTTATAGTCCTAGTGGTTGGTTGGTGAGTGGGCTATCTCCCTTTCTTCTTGTCTTCTCGTCTTTTCAGAAAAGTTGACGTTTTCGATTCTGATCCGGGATTTGTCGACGATTAAATTCAACTCGTCTTTTAATTTCTTCGTTTAATAGACTTGAGTTTCTTCGACATATGTAAATCTTCCATCTTTGGTCCTTTTCTTCGATAAATCTTCAAATAGGCCCATTGACTTGAAATCTTTTGCATCTCTTGGACAATAGACTTCGTCTTTAGTCTTTTTCCTTGATAAAACCCGTGCAATCCCATGTTTTCTTTAATATTCATCCGGTTAGCTATGAAAACACAATAAACACAAAAACCGCGCATAATTCCAAACAAATGATATTAAATACGTGTTTTGGTCTCGTTTTAGCCAGAATTAAGTGGTAAAAGGATGGGTGTCTATACACCTATCAAATCCCCTACACTTAACCATTGCCATGCCCTCATGCAATGCTTAGTGATAAAGCAAAATTACACTTTTCTCATAATCAATCAACCTTTGCCTTATTAACATACTACTAAACAAAAATTAAAGTACTAAGAGGAATTAAAACTTTAAAGCAAACAAAAGGATAGAAAACTATTTTCACTTGAAAATAGCTATATGGAAATAACTTGCCAAGAGATCAAGGACTTACATTAGGGCTTTGGTGTTGCGAAGATTTATCACCCTCAAGTTTCACTTTCCCCAAACTAAGCTTGAAAATGAGATCATTGTTATTATAAGTTAGCAAATCAAACACTTACACACATGGCTTAATTATATGCTTAAACTCCCTTATTCCTAGGTGTATCTCTTATATTTTATTTTTGTCTTAGAATGATCATGAAGATGCATTTTTGGACTTATTTCGATAGTTTATTTAGGCTGAAAGCAAAGTGGGACGATTTGATCAATAGTTAGCTAAAGGACAAAATCTCTTAAAACTGCTTCTCGGGATATCAAAAAGTTCATATCTTGGCATAACTCGGTTCACGATTTGAGACCTTTCTCGGGCCGATATTTGGCATGTACTTCATACTTCATATCTTCGAGAGACGTTCTTGAGATAATGGTCTTCTCATCATAATAGAGTTTCTTCACTTGGAGACTTTTGAGGGGTACTCCAACTTTGTTGACCACGACTTCATGATTATTTCTTCAATCTCTAATTGGGATTTTGAGATACAACGATCCGCCTCCTTTTCGGACTTGGATCTATTTATCCTCATACCTTGTTAGGGTCTTTTCGGATAGACTTCTCCATGATCTTTATGGGAGTTGATTGCTTGTCGTCGTGAGTCTTGATCCTTCATATTGATTATAGGAATAATGCTCTTCACATCACTTTGGATCTTCAGCAATAAAAATGAATCCTCATGCCTTGTTAGGGCCTTTTCGGACTCGCCAATCTTCGCGCCCCGCTTCATAAGTTACACCTTGGCTATGAACTCTTATCATTACCGAGCAACTTTTAAACGATCTTGGGCTAGAAGCTAAGTAACTTTTCAAATCGTACGACCTTACTTATTGCAGATAAATTATTAGCAAGTGATGGGAGAATAGGCAGATAATTACACCAAGTGAGCTTGTGCAAGAATACCGACTTATAATTGACTCTATCATTTCTCGTCCTCCACAATTTAAAATCTCAAGTAATGAGACTCGTGGATACTTAGCCTAATAAACCAATTAAGGTCTACATGGTTAAGGATACTAGCTAGAATAAACTTGGATAAGTCTATTCGGGTTGAGTCAAAATAATCGCAACGGGCCTAATAGATCAAAGACTTCTAAACTAGCTACACCACTTTATTAATATTTTTGACTTTATTGTGGAATATATACATATGAAAGCAACGATAAAAATTTAAAAATTACAACTAAATGGCCAAAGTTAATAAAAAATTTGAAAAATGTTGAAAAATATGATTTTCCGGTTAAATGAAGGCATTTTCATGGAAAAGTCCACTTAAAACTTCGATAGAAGTCCCCCCTACACTTAAGATAAACATTGTCCTCAATGTTTAAGCATGTGGGAAAAGTCTCCCCTACACTTATGACATTGTGCACGTTGGTTAACTCGAGTTAAGGAAGAGACGACTAAAGTGATCAATTTCAAATGTGAGTATGAAGAAAATTGAATCACGATAGTTGAGAGATAGAATCGGATTTTGGATAACACGGGAGCACGGTTCTTCAAAGATTCCAAGAGTGCACTTATCCCTGTAATCACATCACCACACAAACACAAACACCTATAGAGGCCCCCCTACACTTAGGGGTTAAACATAAAAGGATAGATACTCGGGTTGCCTCCCGAGGAGCGCTTATTTTTGATAACCGAGTCACGAGCCTGACTCGACCCAAAATTAGTTCATGGGGAACGTGGTGAGGGATGGAATCACCTCCTGAGAGGTGTCCTCACCAAAGTACAACTTCACTCGTTGGCCATTCACCTTAAAATTAGGTCCATTAGGTTGAGCGAGCTCGAGAGTACCATATGGAAAAATTTGGGCAATGGTGAATGGGCCGAACCAACGAGATTTGAGCTTTCCCGAGAAGATTTTCAACCGAGAGTTAAAAAGTAAGACTTTGTCTCCAACATGGAACTCTCGGTTCTTAATCTTAGAATCGTGAATGAGCTTAGTCCTTTCCTTATAGATCAAAGAATTTTCATAAGCCTCATTACGGAGTTCATTTAGCTCATTGAGTTGGATCTTGCGTAGGTCACCGGCTTTGTTGATATCAAAATTGGCCCACTTCAAGGCCCAGTAAGCCTTGTGCTCCAACTCAATGGGGAGGTGGCACGCTTTCCCGTACACAAGACGATAAGGCGTACAGCCGATCGGGGTCTTGTAAGCAGTACGGAAAGCCCACAAAGCATCATCAAGTTTATCAGCCCATGAGGCACGATGCTCTCCCACGGTTCTTTCTAGAATTCGCTTCAGTCCTCGGTTGGATATTTCAGCCTGGCCATTAGTTTGTGGGTGGTAGGCTGTGGAAAGACGATGATTTACACCGTACTTAGCCATGACTCTAGCAAATTGGTCATTGCAAAAATGAGTCCCACGATCACTAATAATGGCGCGAGGCACACCGAATCTAGCGAATAGAGCTTTCAAAAAGTTACAAACCACCCTTGCGTCATTAGTAGGTAAAGCTTTGGCTTCAACCCACTTTGAAACGTAGTCAACGGCTACAAGGATGTATTTGTTTCCTTTAGAAGAAGGGAATGGCCCCATAAAGTCGATACCCCAAACATCAAAGATTTCACATTCTTGTATGAAATTTTGAGGCATCTCATCTTTATGTGTGATCTTGCCTTGTTTTTGGCAAGCATCACATCGTTTAACCATATCGTGAGCGTCACGATAGATGGTGGGCCAATAAAATCCCGAATCAAACACTTTTTTGGCGGTGTAGTTGGGACCAAAGTGACCACCGGTGGGTCCTTTGTGGCAAGCGTCAAGGATTTCCGAAGCTGCCGGTCCATCAACACATCGGCGAATAATCAGGTCGGCACATTGTTTGAATAGGTAAGGGTCGTCCCAAAAGTAAGTCTTAATGTCGGTGAAGAACTTTTTCTTTTGTTGAGACGTCAACCCTTCCTTGAGAATTCCACCCGCCAAGTAGTTTGCAAAGTCTGCAAACCACGGGGTTTCATCAGATTTCGAATTTATAGACATTAAGGTCTCCAAGGGAAAAGAATCATTGATTTCTTTGTTCGGATGATCCCCTTGGTAAGGATCCTCAAGTCTGCTGAGATGGTCCGCGGCTAGGTTTTCAGCTCCTTTTTTATCGCGAATTTCGATTTTAAATTCCTGGAGCAACAAAACCCAGCGAAGAAGTCTTGGTTTGGAATCTTGCTTTGTCAATAAGTACTTCAACGCGGAATGATCGGTGTAAACAATTGTTGTAGAAAGGACAAGATAGGGGCGGAATTTTTCAAAAGCATAGACAACAGCTAAAAGCTCTTTTTCGGTTGTCGTATAATGCAATTGTGCCCCCGTCATTGTCTTGCTAGCGTAATGGATTGGTTGGAAGTGTTTGTTCACTCTTTGTCCCAGAACCGCACCAATAGCAAAATCACTAGCATCGCACATCAACTCAAAGGGAAGCTCCCAATTAGGGGTAACCAAGACGGGTGCCTTAGTTAGCTTATCCTTAAGCGAGTTGAAGGATTTAAGGCACTCTTCGGAAAAGATAAAAGGGGTATCTTTTTCCAAGAGGTGGGTCATCGGGCGAGCGATTTGAGAAAAATCTTTGATGAATCGACGGTAGAAGCCCGCATGACCCAGAAAACTTCTCATACCCTTCACGGTTGAAGGTGGAGGCAACTTGGCGATAACATCGACTTTAGCACGGTCGACTTCAAGACCGGCTTTGGAAATCTTGTGTCCCAGCACGATGCCTTCTTTTACCATAAAATGGCATTTTTCCCAATTTAGAACAAGGCGAGTGTCTTCGCACCGCTTGAGCATACGTTTCAAATTGGCAAGGCAAGAAGAGAAGGAATCCCCGAAAACCGAGAAATCATCCATGAAGACTTCCATGGTTTGTTCAACCATGTCATGGAAGATAGCTAACATGCACCGTTGGAAAGTCCCGGGCGCATTACATAAGCCAAAAGGCATTATTTTGTAAGCAAATGTGCCATAGGGACAAGTGAATGTTGTCTTCTCTTGATCTTGGGGATCGATGGGTATTTGGAAATAACCTGAGAAACCATCAAGAAAGCAGTAATATTCATTACCCGCTAAACGTTCAAGCATTTGGTCCATAAAAGGAAGAGGGAAATGATCCTTTCTCGTGGCATCATTGAGTTTGCGGTAGTCTATACAAACTCTCCACCCAGTAACGAGACGAGTAGAAATTAACTCGTTGTGTTCATTGGGAACAACGGTTATTCCGCCTTTCTTTGGCACACAATGGATTGGACTAACCCATGGTGAATCCGAAATAGGGTAAATCATACCCGCATCAAGAAGTTTGATAACCTCTGTTTTGATGACTTCATGTATTTTGGGATTCACCCTTCGTTGGCTTTGAATAGTGGGCTTAAAGTCGTCCTCCATGAGAATTTTGTGTGTGCAGAAGTGAGGATCAATTCCACGAATATCAGAGATCTTCCAAGCAATAGCCGTTTTATGCTTCTTCAATACGGCGACAATTCGAGTTTTCTCTTCATCCTTCAAATCCTTAGCAATGATGACTGGCGACTTCTTCTCTTCTTCAAGAAATACATACTCAAGATGAGGCGGCAACTCCTTAAGTTCTAAAGCCGGAGGATTGTCGACGGAAGGCGTATTCGAAGTCGGAGTATCGATAGCAATAACCGTGGGAGATGGAAGCGAAGGATTGTCTTCGTTGAGAAGATTGTCAAAGAAATTCATGTCTTCATCCCCATCGGTTGGAGAATCATTAGTAGCTAAATTCACATCTCCCATGGTATCTTCAAGATTGTTCCAAAATAAATCACTATCTCCAAATAGAGACAATGATGAATCAATAGAGGACACGGTCTCAACATTGGGAAGAGAGGTAGGAATACTTTTGCAAGCATCATTAAAGTGTTCTTCACAAGCCTCATCAAGAACGTCAATACAATTAACGCTCTCATATGAATAAGGTTGTTTAGACAACTTTCCCATGTTGAAGACTACTTTATCGTCACCCACTCTCATGATAAGCTCACCGGCTTCAACATCAATGAGAGTGCGACTGGTCCTCAAGAATGGACGACCAACAATTAGTGGCACACGGGGGTCCATCTCGTAGTCGACGACAACAAAATCAGTAGGAAAGGTGAATTTGTCGACTCCTACAATGACATCTTCGGCTATCCCCACTGGATAAGCAACCGTACGGTTAGCTAATTCCAAAGTCATTTTGGTGGGGACTAGCTCTAGGAGAGATAATTGCTTCCAAACGCTTAGAGGAATAAGATTAATACTGGCACCTAGATCGGCTAGGGCCATGCAATTCTCTACTCCCGGGAAATTGCAAGGAATTAAGAAACGACCCGGATCACCAAGCTTAGTTGGCAATTTCCTTAAGAGCACTGCAGAGCAATTCTCATTAAGTTGGGTGTTGGCAATATCGAGGAGCTTTTTCTTGTCGCTCAGAAGATCTTTAAACATTTTCGCATACTTGGGCATGTGAGCGAGAGCCTCAGCGAAGGAGATATTGAAATTTGTTGTTTGAACATTTTAAGGAAATTCGAAACCTGAATATCGTCCTTGCTTTTGAGCTTCTCTTTCCTCAACCTAGATGGATAAGGTATATTGGAGGAAGAGGAAGGCTTTGGAAGAATAGGATCACTCACATCCTTGGGTGGAGGAGGGGTAGAAGGAAGAGGTGGAGAAATTTGGGAAGGAGAAGGATGAGGAATAGGAGCAGGTGACTCGTTCTCCTTAGTCACAACCACCGGTGGAGGTATAGGAAGCTCGGGTTCCTTGGTTCCTTTGCCACTTCGAGTAGTGATTGCTTTCATCTCCCCTCTTGGATTCGCATCGGTGTTACTCGGAAGAGTACCCGAAGAAGAGGGTTGATTACCTTGGAAGAAACTAGCCATCATGTTCCTCAAGTCATTAGTTTGGCTATCCAACGTGTTTCTCATGTCGGCTCTCAAATCGTTTACTTGCTTGACCAAGTCCGCTTTCAGGTTGAGCACTTCTCTCTGACGATTTCCCACAATCACATCGTTAGTCCTCATATAGGTTTCCACTTCTTGGTGAAGAGTGGTGGGTTGGTTGGGAGGAGCATTGTATGCGGGTGGTTGGTAAGCAGGTTGTTGGTATACTTGGTTGTTTCGTTGAGGTGGTTGTTGTTGCTTATGAGGAGGGATGTATGGTGTACGAGGTTGTTGTTGTTGTTGAGGAGGGCGGTTGAGGTTTTGTTGTTGGTTTGGGTTGGTAGGAGGAAAACCGGGTGGGGAAAGATAATTGTTAGAACGGTAGCTCAGCAAGTTACGGTCACCTTGAGGTCTAGCTTGATAAGCGGGTTGAGGATAGGTGCCATAAGCTGCATTCACATTCTCAGCAGGGTAGTCTTGGGTGGCAGTACAAGTAGTATAAGAGTGAGGACCACCGCATATCTCACAAGGTTGGCTGACAGCGTTAACTTGAGCGTGTTTAGCGTTGTTGTTATTGTTGTTGCTGACGGTGTGGGTGACAAGCGATTCAAGAAGCGTAGTGATTTTGTCCAGTCGCTTGTCGCTGTCATTAGTGCTAGCACTAGCGACATTGGTCCGAACACTCTTGGTTTGCACACGAGATTTATTCTCAATGATGTCCCAAGCAGCATTGGAAGTCTTAGCCAATAGATTACCCCCCGAGGCACTGTTTAGTGAATCTTGGTCACTCATGCTTAAACCATTGTAAAAAGTATTAATTTGATATACTTTGGTAAAACCATGTTGTGGGCATTTTCTTAAAAGATCTTTAAAACGATCCCAAGATTCACTGAATGACTCGTCGTACTTTTGTTCAAAATTTATGATTTCATTCCGCAAAGCGGTAGTACGAGAGGGTGGGAAAAAGTAATTGATGAACTTAGTTTCTAAATCCGTCCACGAGAGAATACTCTGTGGCGGTTCCTTAGCAAGCCAATGTCGGGCTTGTCCCTCTAAAGAAAAGGGAAAAAGTTGTAACCTGATAACCTCTTGTGGAACACCATTGAACTTGACCGTGTTAGTGAGTTGCAAGAATCTCTTGATGTGGTCGTGTGGATCATCAATGGTACGTCCCAAGAATGGTTGAGCGGAGACCATCTGGATAAAGCCTGATTTTAGCTCAAAGTTGTTGGCGGCAATTGGAGGTATTACAATTGGGTCAGTGTTGTCATCTACATGAGCTTGCAGCAATTCAATCATCGGGCGATTATCCGGTAAGGGCTCATTGTTGTGATTATTATTCATGTTGTTGAAAGGTGGGTTGTTGTTGTTATTATTATTGTTTAGAGGTGGTATGTTATTGTTGTTTTGTACACCAGCCATGTCTAAGTTATCGAGAGGCTCGGGCTCTTGATAAGACGTGGATCGAGTGAGCATACACCTACAAAAGAACGAACAAAGAAAAACAAAACAAAAATATTTTTGGTTTTTATGTTTTTTAATTTTTTTTTGGATTTTTGAAAATTTTATATATATATATATATATATATATATATATATATATATATATTTTATTTTTTTTTTTGAAAATTTTTATGAAAAAGTTAGGTTCACGGGGAACGGGTCCCAAAATCCAAGTTCTCACAAAAAACTTTTGATCTTAACGAGAAGAGCCGGCACCGGCGCCATTTGATACAAGCATTTTGTTTGGGTTCAAAATAAATTCTCGGAATCTTCTCGAATTGATCTCAGTTCTAAGTGGAATGATTTGTTCTTGGTGACAAAAAGGAGTTTGGTTCTCTAATCTACTAAAAAGGGAAATGAATGAAGTAATAAAGATTTAAACTTTAAATAATTAAAAAGTAAAACTAAGATTAAAAATTTTAGTGAAACAGCAACTGAAAACTGACCTAACTGAAAATGCTCTAATCGGAATGAAATCCTACTCGGAAAAATAGTCTATTCGGAATATAACTTATGCGAAATAAATGACCCTATGCTGAATAAATGCTATTCGGAATAAACCTCCTATACGGAATTAATATGCAACTCGGAATAAAATCTCTATTCGGAAAAACATGTGCTATTCGGAAAATCTGGCCCTATTCGGAAAACATTGCCTATGCGGAATAAAATCTCTATTCGGAAAATAAACCTATGCAGAAAAATAGCTATATTCGGAAAGCAGATCCTATTCGGAAAGATGACCCTATTCAGAAAGAATTCTTATTCGGAAAATCAAGTTCTATTCGGAATGTCAAAACATTCCGAATAAGGACAAAGAAGAGCGTCTATTCGGAATATATCTGGGAACGAAGAACAGTTACAGCCATGAAACAGGGGACACGAATTTGATCACAAATCGAACCAAATAAGCAAAAAGGTTTTACCAAATTAACCACAAATCATTTAAATATCATAAGTAACAAATCCCAACAATAAAAACACTAAATCAACAACTTTCAAAAGCTTAAAATTAATCAATCAAGAACTTGAAAATTTGAATAGAAAATGAGATGAACAAGATGAATAGAAAGATGGAATTGAAATATTAATGTAAAGGTAACAAGAGTAATGATTAAACACTTACAAGATTGAAAGAAAATTAAAAATCACCAAACACCCTAGTGGTGTTGGTGATGCTACGAACCAAAGAAACCTGGGAAAGAAAAATAAAAAGCTAGCTCCCTAATTGTGTGAAGGAAAAATCCTTTTATAGTCCTAGTGGTTGGTTGGTGAGTGGGCTATCTCCCTTTCTTCTTGTCTTCTCGTCTTTTCAGAAAAGTTGACGTTTTCGATTCTGATCCGGGATTTGTCGACGATTAAATTCAACTCGTCTTTTAATTTCTTCGTTTAATAGACTTGAGTTTCTTCGACATATGTAAATCTTCCATCTTTGGTCCTTTTCTTCGATAAATCTTCAAATAGGCCCATTGACTTGAAATCTTTTGCATCTCTTGGACAATAGACTTCGTCTTTAGTCTTTTTCCTTGATAAAACCCGTGCAATCCCATGTTTTCTTTAATATTCATCCGGTTAGCTCTGAAAACACAATAAACACAAAAACCACGCATAATTCCAAACAAATGATATTAAATACGTGTTTTGGTCTCGTTTTAGCCAGAATTAAGTGGTAAAAGGATGGGTGTTTATACACCTATCACCCTCTATGCCAAATATCACAAAGCAGACTCCAAATAACCGTACAGTCAAACACCTGAGAATACATGCTTAAAACGGTCAACATAAAGTTGGTGAGTTCATAAGTTTTGTTAAAATGTTTATGACACTTTAAAAGTTTATAAAGTCCACTACCAAAAGTAGTATCGTAAAAGCGTTTAGAAATCGAGAGTTTCGCAATAA
This sequence comes from Glebionis coronaria, assembly GCA_025667525.1. Lineage (NCBI taxonomy): Eukaryota > Viridiplantae > Streptophyta > Magnoliopsida > Asterales > Asteraceae > Glebionis > Glebionis coronaria. Next base: position 481,479,136 of record CM046882.1, on the reverse strand, counting down.
AAGTAACGCTTACCACAAAGTTCATTCATAAAACAACGTTTAGCAAAAGCATAATAGCTAATATAACATATTTCAGTTCATAAACAAGATTCATATCAACATCTCATGCAAGATTCATATCAAGATCACGTATAAGAAGCATATCAAGATCATACAAGATCACAACAAGACTCACATTCAAGATCAATACAAGATCATAACAAGATTGAATGCAAGGTCATATAATATCATAGCAAAATTCACATTTAAGATCAATACAAGATCATAACAAAATTCACATTCAAGATTAACTGGACCGCAAACAAAATGTTTTAAAGCATATGAATCCCATTATACGAGGGCAAGCATATAAAGTTTAGCAGCATATGAATCCATTAAATAATGGCAAGCATATAAAGTTTAGCAGCATATGAATCCATTAAATAATGGTAAACATATCAATTTTAGCAGTATATGAATCCATTAAATAATGGCAAGCATATAGGGTACCCAATTACGATAGCAATAAGCTCATGACAAAATTTCTACGAAGTGATTCAAGACAAAACATATTTTGCGTCCATAAGCAAGCAACATTGCATTATCATCATTAAGATAACTTCAACGAGTAGATCAAGAACAACATGCATTGCATTCATAAGCAACCAACAAGCATTCACTCATCGATAAATAATATCTCAGCAAATTATTTGATAAAAGCACAGTTTTCATCCATAAGCAAAAACAAAGCATTATCTTCTTAAACATAACCCCATCGAAGTAATTCAAGAAGAAAAAAAACGATAGTTTCGCGACAACCAAAGAATGTTACAAGCATCTTCACACCTCAAATACATTAGCATATAAGGCAGATCAAAAGAAACCATGGCTCAGTCACATATTTACAATATGTAGCACAAACAATACTTGCAAAATATAAACACGTATTTGACATCAACAAGCATGCATCTCCCCCAAAAGAGATTTAAAATATTTATAAGGCGATTCTGAAATAGAAAGAGGGGGTATGAACTCACCTTAATAATGCAACGATTTCACAGCAAGAATAAGAAAATCACAGATGCAGCAAACACATGTCGCAACCTACATATATAATGCTAAGTTAGGTCGCAGTCAAAGAATGCAATAATGCATTCGTCACACGCACATGTCACACTTTACCACCGTTTAAGTTATAAATAATATGTTCAAAACATTTGTTGATGTAATACTCGACCAAACTTATAAGTAACGAAAAAATATCGTCTTGACTCAATATAAAGTTTGACAGCCTTTCGGCGTTACATTTATTTTATCATTTTAACTTTAGTTAAAATATCTCTCCATTTTCCAATAAAGAATTCAACAGCCTTTCAGCGTTACTTTTAATTTAACCATTTTAAATGACACTAAACTCACGTTAAATAAAACTCGATTAATTTCTCTTAATTCTAAAACCTCGAGGCATTTAAATAATTTGACGCCAGCTCGTACAACAATTTAAAATGTATGACTTTAGGTAAATACAATAAAAGTTCTACAACTTAACATTTACACAACTGGACTAGACGACATTGATTTAAATAAAACTTGACATTATAAATATGCACTTCACATGTGAATGCATTTGAAATGATTTTAGAAGTAGTCGGTTAAGAGGGATATATACATTTTGTGTCAGCTTTTAGAAAAGTAAGAAAAATCATGTCCTACTCTCTCTCCCTCGGTTTATATACTTCTTTGTCAACTTTGTTATTCCTCTCAAACCATTTTCATATTACACTTGACAGCTCACCAAAAGGGTTGCATGTTTTCTCTCGGTAAAAAAACAGTAGCAGAAAACACTTTGAAACCATTTGTAACAAAACTAGTTTTTCCCTCCTCACAGACTTGTCTATCTCTCTCGTCTCAACATACAACCAAACAGAAGACACCCATTTATAAAACATCATAAAATCTCATTTTGGCCATATGCTTAAACTTGTCTTAATGAAGCTTACATAGTGACAAGGGTTTAAAAGTCATATGGTTTGCAAGTTTTAGTTCCGAAAATGATGGTAAAGGGACGATGTCCATATGCATGACAAACCATGTAAAACGAGACAAGAAAGCATGCGAGGTAACCTTAACGATAAGCACAGAACCCGTATCCTAAAGCTTTTCGATCCTGACACTACGAGCAACGTAACCCACCTCGAAAATAAAGCACCCGTGTACACAACCCGTACAACAGCAGCTAGAAACCTTCGAGCAAACCCACGTCCTTCAAACCGCAACAAAAATTCGGACTAGAACGAACCCTCGTGACCAATGGTACTCTCCTCGCAAAGTGACACTCTTCGCCTTGTAGTTTGCGTCAACAACAATAAGAGCTCGAACAGAAAACTCACGTCGGGATGTTGGTGTTTTAGTAGTTTGTAATTGTGTGTGTTTAGAGTATGAGATGAAAATGGAGTTTCAAGGTTTTGGAAATAGAATGGAGTGGTGAGATAAATGAATAATAATTAACTCAAGCAGTGAGGGTGGAGAGGTGATGTTGTAATTATGTGTGTTTATTTAAGGAAGTGAGGGTGAGAGATGGATATACTAGGGTCATATGGGTGCGTTTTAGTGTGAAGGGGGACCAAACTAATCGCCCAATAGAAAAGATATGTAGGACGGGTACTAATCTTAGGCTTAGTGTCACACCCCACTATGGCGGAATATGGGGCACGACGTATGGATATCATAACAACAATAGCCTGTCTACAGAGAGAACTATATGAACTAGAAATGTCATAAAAGGTGACACAAATGTCATGACAATATCTCAACAATGCAGGAGTCTAGGTAAGTAGATAAAATTCCCACCTCTTACCAAAGACAAACAAATAAAACAAACATCAACATAAAGGTACTCGTAGTATCACTTATTCAATCAAACAAAAGAAATCTATGAAGGAACGGGGATCTCCTTCTAAATACATTCCTGCGCGACTCTAATCCTAGCCACTTATGTTCTCACGCTTAAGCACATTAACACCTGAAAGAGACACTAAAACACGTCAACAATAATGTTGGTGAGAGTCATAGGTTTAGACTCCAACGCCAAAATCAAGTTATGAGCTGTGAATAATAACCATCAACCAAACAACATATGGACAATATGCTACAATTATGTATTAACAACTAACATTTAAGATTTAACCATTCACCATAATTCCAAGGCTCCCAACCTTACCAATCACCATGGTCCCATAGGCGCCCATACACCTATGCACCAATCCCAAGGCCCCGCCTTGTCAACATCCCCTTGGTACCAAGTCAAACCACGACAACTGAGATGGTACGTGTCCCCTGATCCAAATTATAAGCACAATCAAGAATCACATAGCAGTTAATCACATAAATGTACACATAAGTCCATCACAAACCATAAAAAAATTCACAACATTATTTACAAAACCATACAGTATCTCTTCCATCCCATCTGGAAATCAAATCATAAAAATACATGGGACTATGAAACTCACCAGAACAAGCTTCTCCAAGTACCCGCGCTCTAGAACAAATCTAAACACACAAACGTATACAATCAAGACATGAACGACATACCAAAATGGCTCATCAATTTATGATGGATATCTAACCTTCTCCTACAACTTAACCCCATTTATATGCCATATGAATCTCATTGCATCCCTTGATAAAGCCCTTAACTTAGTTTAGTTCATAACTTGCCCCGTTAACATTTAACCCAAAACAGTCTTGTTTTTCATACTTCAAACTATTGGTTGAACACCCCATTAACCAAAATAACATGCCCTGTAAAAGAAACCTTATGCCCTTAAATGTGTTAACTAACTCTCCCTTTTGGCCTCAACATTAAAGCTACTGTTAAGGCCTCCATATATATATATATATATGTGTGTTTACCTATCAAGAATTTACTGATTTTGAACATATAAAAAGTTTGTTATGATCAGAGGGTCTTACCCTAACCCATTTGTTTAGCCCTCCTCCAGATCTTTTATTTAATATATAATCTAAGTCTCATGTTCGTTCTAAGGTCCAATTATACTCCTAACTATCCTAACAACCTCAAAACATTAATTTAAACCCGACCGATTTCAAAACTGCTTTGACCTCCGACTGTTGTAACCTGTTTTTAACCCAATTTCCTACCTCCAATTTAGTTCTCGTTTCTTGAATTTGAAAGACAACTCAATTACCTTTCCAGGGACCTAAGATTCGAAAATTAAAAGTTTTTATAACTCTATATATCATCAAAACAATGGACCAAATATTCTGCCTAGTTTTTAGAAACGAATTTAAACATGATTAAACCCTTTAATCATCATTAAACTTCATAATAACCAAATTAATTGAATATTAAGAACCCTAATATTATTAGTTACATAAATCATCATTCCTAGTATGAAACCCTAATCAAAAATCCTAAACCCTAATCCACCATACTAGGTTAGATACGTAAATTTAACGTTAATCGAGCTAGTTTAATTACATACCTTTAACCCTTATGCAATATTTCGGTTTTGATCTTCTCCCATGGATGTTTCAACTGATATTAGGTATATTGTAGGGTTATGGGTCGTTTTTAGGGGTCTAGGGGTGTTTATATAGGTTTTGGTAACCTCCTTAACAAGTTTGAGCCCAAAAGGGACTCTACTTGGGTCTTTCCTACCCGTTTCTTTCCTTTAGTCGGCCATAACAGCCCATCCACGAACCACCCCTTAAATTTGGGTTATTTACACTCTCCCCTTTCTAGTTTATGTTTACCTATACTTCCATACACTTCCGGGTCGAAACCGGACACCCTTTCGCTAATTTTTTGACTTTCTGCGTAATTTTCGATCTTAACTTTATTTTCAAAACTTTCCTAAAATAGAAAACTCCTATAATACATAGAATATAGATAATATATATCTAATGTACATATATCACGTATGATACATACACAAAATCCTACGAAAACGATAATTCAACTTTCACGAAATTTTCGCGTGATCTCATTTCATTTCACTTCATTTCATTTCATTTAACTTCATAGTCACTATAATGTGAGCTTATGATTCATGAAATAACCATTCATCGATTTACTTAAGAGCACTTCGTACTCATAAATGATGTCCAACCCATCCTCATTCACACCAAATAAACACGTAAACACATAGTCACACATAACACCCTAAAAATACGAATAAGTGACGAACCTCAAATCATGGTTGTCACATTAATCCCTCCTAATAGAAATCTCGTCCTGAGATTTACTCCTTAGGATCAAACACAGAATCAACAAATCACATGAGGATACTTGTTCTAATTGAATTCCTCTCATTTCCACGTGAACTTTAGTTCATGACTCAATTTACTAGATATATTAACCAACAATATTTAAATTCATTCCCAAACTCTTGACTTCACAGCCCATAAATCTCACAAATGACTCTTTGACAAATCGAAGACTCTTATTAACACTAATCCCGAATAATCGTACATGCAAATATGCATTCTTAAACCACATTTCCCAAATCTTAATACATGAAATATATCATGTACACCACCCAATTCCCCAGGTAATTCTATACCCATAAGCTATTGGTCCAATCTTTCCAAAGATCATAAATGGACATACAAAACTCGACATCAACTTTTCTCTTTTACCATAACATGGTGCCCGTTACTATGGGTGAAACTTCCTACATAACTTTGTCACTAAACTGTAGTGGTTTCCTCCTTTTTAACATATCATGTCTTGTTTCTCTCGTCCTTTCCACAAACACCATTATTATATTAGCAACCTCTTTCACCAATTCTAGTCCGCAATAGGGGAAACTCACCCTATCCTTCCATATAGTGCCTCAAATGGCATTCATCGACTTCTAGTATGATAACTATCATTATATGAAAACTCAAACATTGCTAACAAGTTTCCCACCTCCCTCTAAGTCAGTCACCCAAGCTCTCAACACGACTCCTATACTTGTAGCAATTTCTCACTTCGTTCATCCATTTTCAATTAGGCGGATATACTCATGTCCAATCATGTTCATCAACTCCCTTTAGTCCATACCACAAACTACTTAAAAATTCCAATTTCCTTACACAAGTGACCTATGACCATATTTCACATATTGATTAGTTTATCACAACGAGGCTCTTCCAATCCAAATCAACTTATGATCTATACACATCACCAAAAGGACGGTTATCTCAGTTAGTCTATCAACTGCCATCCAAACCCATGCTACAACTACTTCCATAAAATTTGGATAGATCATTAGTAGCACCTATACACTTCTTTCTCACTTTTCTCCATGAAAGATTTTTTTCCCTGACATGCAACACTTCCTTTATACCTACACAATGTCTTACCTTCAAGGTCATAGTGCTCCTCATCTTGTCTCAGTTAGACCAAGCCCTTCGTCTCTCATGACACATCACATCTATAACTCCTCAACCATTCGATTATCGATACTAAGCCTTCCAATCAAACAATATAGTTCAATACCATTTCCTTTCCACACTACAACAATATTAGCATGCTTAGTGCCTTAGTCTACTCATTAGGCTATACCAAAGTTTTACCTTTGGTTCCTATCTCGACCTATTTCATTCATGATTCGCATCTATCCACACTTCCTTCTTCTTCCTCAGCTCATGAAATACATCACGATGTTATGCTTCCCGTCTTTCAAGTCATCTATACCTCAAAATTTTTCCAAGTAGCTTCACTTGTTTTTCCTCACGATTAGTTCTCCTACTCCCTCCTAATAGGGACAGACTAGAGTTTTATGTGATCCCATGCGAATCACACTCTCATCTTACACCCATATTAGTTTCTATTTGTCTAAACTAAGCCATATTTTAAATTCTTATTCAAATCTCATACTTCTATTTTGATCTTGCATCCAACATGAGGTACTTTCAATCATCATCTTTTAGGAATACTTGGTTCTCTCCATCCATGATTCTCCCTAATTCCTACACTATCCCGTCCAACAGAAATTCCATACTTCATTTATCAAATCTATGGAAATCGCTAGTGCATTGGATAATGCATAACTGTCTCTTCCAAAGATCTTTCATAACACCTTCATAAAACCGACTCTCTAATCACTTCTCCATGAACTTATTCAACTCATCTTCACTACTCATCCCTTGATATTGATTTCCACAAAAATTCTATCCACGTAGTCACTCGACTCCCCTTGTTACCTCCACGAGTTCTTAATCTCCCATGTTATGTATTCAATTCATCACGATCCACTAGTTCAACTCTTTGTAACTCTACTCCGGTACTCGATCTGTCCTTCTTCGTCACGAACCATACAGAGATTCCCATCATAGTGCTTGTCACCTCTCCAGTCCTTGTAACTTCTGTGACTCCTTCGAAATCTCTTGCTTTCTTCTAGCAGCCGGTACGTAGTCCTTTCAGCTCCTTGATTCACAATATAGCTCTTCACGCACTCCTTCTCATCTCTTTGATGTTACCTAGGAACTCACACTACCCAATAGCCTCTAACTTCAACTCATCTACCACAATATTTCTAAAGGTACTTCAACCCCTCAATGGCTCACTCTTCCTTACTTGTTGTAATCACCATTAATCAGCCTCCTACCAATCATTTTTTCACATCCATGTTTTCCTTCACGTGTCTACTACTACTCCGCCTCCATAACTATACCAATTACCTTGCGTGTTATTTGCCCAATCTTTCCATTAGTAGAAAATTTCTACTATACCCTCACATCCGCTGGTACTTTCATCAATCTCCTAATGGTACTTCCACCAACTTCTCGTAGCATGACATCTCGTTCCCACGACCAGTAAACTAACTTTACTTACTCCCTTATTCCCGTAGCCAATCTAAGTTTCAAAACTCCACAAATCTTAATCATTCCTTCAACACAACCTTTAAACCAAAACACATCTCTGCATTCTAATATCTAACCATAAGTAATACTACCCAACTCTATCCTCTCATCCTAACGTTTCCATAACCGCATAACTAAATCAACCATGACGTGTACCAAAAGAATTCCAACGATCGCGTCCCATAATAAATATAGGGTAAATCGAAAGATCAACCATAATGAACCCTATCCAAAACAACTGAAAACGAAACAATGTAATCCACAAGATTCAATGGAGTGTGCCAACAACGAAAAATTTGACTCGTCACGCTTAGTATTACCATATTTCGATACCTCAGAAAATTTTAAACTTTCACCCCATTTAGTTACTCCTCATAAGAACCAAACTTCAATACTACTAAAATCAATCATACTCGTTTTGAACAATAAACTCATCTTTTATCTTCATTATTTTATCAAAGATATCAACTAGTTAGTATACTACAATCTTATTCTAACCATTATCTTGTTTACCCGTATTAAACTTATTTCACTTGTTATTATGAAACCAATACATGTTTATAAAATACGGTGTTTTTTTTCATTTTATTCTATATTATTATTATTATTATTATTTTATAAAATCCATTTAGGCTGGTTATAACTAAACTACTACACGTTTACAAGGTTTGGTGTTATTATTATCATTACTATAATAAAATCTCCTTTTTTACTCTTTCCGTCTAGTTAAATACTTCTAAAATTTTAACTCCACTTGAGAAAATTTTTGTAAAATTTCTTTTCCCCTTTAAAATGTATTATCACATGTTACATAGAAAACTAATCCAATTATTTTCAAGACAAATTATTTTTATAGATTACTACCACAAACTTAAAAAAAATATGTAAGTCACGATATCATACCATACACTTACAAATTATTTTCAAAACCGTTTTTCTATAATTAGCCACACTTATTTGTAAGAAAGTTTAGTGGTTCTCATTAATTAAAATACATACCCGAATGTAGACACACATCAAAAGACTCAAAACGTCGTTGGAACTCCATCAAACTCCAGCACCATAAAACACGAGCAAACACAAGGTACGTTCAAGTTATAATAACTACTGAACGACCATATATCATAACTTAACACATACTAGTATATATATATCCGCATATATATACCTATTAAATCACCCAAAACGTACTCGTTACCATACATGTCAGATCAATCAATCGCGTCATACACTCGTTTTTCCATACGAGTAATCACCATCTTACCACAAGGCATAAAACCCATCACTAAAACCAGTCCATATCGTGTGACCCCATAATCACACAACATGAGTATAACCCAAAACCTATAACACACTAAAAAATAGCCATATGGTAGACAGCCGTTACATAAACCCATAAATTATACATTTACCAAAAATCCACATCTCATCATATACTAGCATGTACTAACCCTCTTTCATGCAATCATAATTGAGAACCCATTGAAGTTGTGGTACTTGTATAACTATGTCGGCCACCATACTTATACAATTACCCTTTCCTCAATGCACTCCTTCCTATGATGACACTTATAAGAATCAATACAACATATAACACATAAATCTATCTACTCACATAAGCTCATAACCACATAAACAATAAGGTCCAAAACTTCATCCATTAAAATAATATAGTCAAACTTTTGGAATACATAAATCCATAGTCTAGCTAAAACAGCATAGACAAACTCCAACACAACATCATAACCAGTTATAAGTCATGTCGCCCATAAGAGTGGAAACAACTTAAAATCCTTCCTATCCACCTACTCCTAGTAACTCGAATCACCACATGATTCTTAGGGAACATGACTTAAACATCAAAAGAAAAATACTATACATTAGGTACACCAAATAACTTACTATGGTGAAATTAATTTATATATCAAAAGCAAAATAGAAATTAACAGGTGCCTAAGTATGGGCAACTACAGTTCAACTCATACTAGTCAAAATTCACAAAAATAAAATTTAGGAAAATATAATCAAGACCACACGTATTCCTAATGACGCCTATATGCAGGGATCCTTAAGCTATAGACTAGGCTAGGCAACCTAATTCTCTATAACCATTGTCTCTGATACCATTCTGTCACACCCCACTATGGCGGAATACGGGGCGTGACGTATGGATATCATCACAACAATAGCGTGTCTACAGAGAGAACTATATAAACTAGAAATGTCATAAAAGGTGACACAAATGTCATGACAATATCTCAACAATGCAGGAGTCTAGGTAAGTAGATAAAATTCCCACCTCTTACCAAAGACAAACAAATAAAACAAACATCAACATAAAGGTACTCGTAGTATCACTTATTCAATCAAACAAAAGAAATCTATGAAGGAACGGGGATCTCCTTCTAAATGCATTCCTACGCGACTCCAATCCTAGCCACTTATGTTCTCACGCTTAACCACATTAACACCTGAAAGAGACACTAAAACATGTCAACAATAATGTTGGTGAGAGTCATAGGTTTAGACTTCAACGCCAAAATCAAGTTATGAGTTGTGAATAATAACCATCAACCAAAGAACATATGGACAATATGCTACAATTATGTATTAACAACTAACATTCAAGATTTAACCATTCACCATAATTCTAAGGCTCCCAGCCTTACCAATCACCATGGTCTCATAGGCGCCCATACACCTATGAACCAATCCCAAGGCCCCACCTTGTCAACATCCCCTTGGTACCAAGTCAAACCACAATAACTGAGATGGTACGTGTCCCCCGATCCAAATCATAAGCATAATCAAAAATCACATAGCAGTTAATCACATAAGTGTACACATAAGTCCATCACAAACCATAAAAACATTCACAACATTATTTACAAAACCATATAGTGTCTCTTCCATCCCATCTGGAAATCAAATCATAAAAAGACATGGGACTATGAAACTCACCAGAACAAGCTTCTCCAAGTACCCGCGCTCTAGCACAAATCTAAACACACAAACGTATACAATCAAGACATGAACGACATACCAAAATGGCTCATCAGTTTATGATGGATATCTAACCTTCTCCTACAACTTAACCCCATTTATATGCCATATGAATCTCATTATATCCCTCTATAAAGCCCTTAACTTAGTTTAGTTCATAACTTGCCCCGTTAACATTTAACCCAAAACACTCCCGTTTTTCATACTTCAAACTATTGGTTGAACACCCCCTAACCAAAATAACATGCCCTGTAAAAGAAACCCTATGCCCTTAAATGTGTTAGCTAACTCTCCCCTTTGGCCTCAACCTTAAAGCTACTCTTAAGGCCTCCATATATATATATATATATATATATATATATATATATATCTTTACATTATATATAACAGGAGGGATTTGCCACGTCATCAATCATCTCCCTAATCCACGTCACCACAATCATACGTCTTGGGCCAACCCACGTTCTGGACTACGACTGGGCCGTGTTTTGATTATCATTATTTTTATTTTATAATTTTCGGATCTTTATTGTTTCATTCTCATCATCAGCGACATATACACGGAACCCTATTTTTTCTCTCTACATCCAGTAAGAAAGATCCACTGAAACTTAAATCGAATCCTTGAAAATTATTTTATCAATCGTCCACTGAACCATAATATAATAAATTTTAAAGGATCGAATGTTTTGTGAATAACGATGATTTCATTGATGCTAGACCACCAATTAATTTGCATTAAAATTCAGAACCAGATCATCATTGAAGATATAGGAATAGGGATTAGTTTGCAGGTATGATTTTTAATTTAAATATTTAGAGTTTCGAATTATGTGATGCAAATTACAATTATATTCTTTCAATTCATATATATGATTATACGATATTTGTTGTTTTTTTCACATCGAATCTGTCGAATTGGGATTTTAATTAGGGTTTTGGTGAACTCTAACGTTGAACCCTAACGTTGAAATTATTATACGATATATATGAACCCATATGTATCTTCTTCTCCAAACCCTAACGTTGAAATTATTGTTCCATCTTTCAATTTTGTAGGTATTATGTATACACGAAGTTGTGTGTCTCTTCTTATGAAAACCCTAAGGTACCTATATAATTCTTGAAACCCTAATTATTAAAGATTTTTTATTTTTACTTTTTTTAACTATGTAATCATAAGTTGGTTTGTAATGATTTTTAGTTATTTATATTTTGTAACACAGGAGAACCATGACAAGCAAGCCACTGAGCCACGCATTTTCTGATGTAGTTAACTATCAAAAACCAAAAGGACGCCACCTCCATGTGTTTCTTCGTCCAAGAGTGCTTCCGCGGAGTCTTCTTTTGGAAAAAGGTCCCTAATGGGAGGTTTGTGTGTACTTCAAAAGTCGTTTAACTATAGTATCTTTTTGGTTGGGATATCTTTATATAAGAATGTATGAATATTGTTTTGTGAATAGAAAATGAAGAAAATAGAAGATATGGTTAAAGAAAAGGGTCTCTAAATATATGAAAAATGTTTGTAGGATTGGGACGAATTTGTAAGAGTGGAACGTCTTAAGAATGGGGATTTAGGATTTGATTTGTATTTAAGAATGGCCATTGACCATTGCTGATCTGTAAGTATGTTTGCGAGTCACTGGGAAATGGGTGTTATTTCATCTAGGATTGTTTAATTGGGACTAATTTAACCATTTAGAGACTATTTTGGCAATCATCCATATTGTCACAACCGTACAACCAGTGTTTATCGATTTCACATAGATTTCTATATCTCTATCTTTTGTTTATGATAGTTTTTACGTGTAATTAACATCTTCTCCCTGGAAACTTACAACTATAACAAGTGATTATAGAGATTATTATGTCTCTATAATCTTTTGTTTATGATAGTTTTTACGTGTAATATCTTTTATAAGATTTATTTATAGCAATTAATTTGAATCTATCTTTATCCAAATTTAGAAAAGCTCTAACGTGAAAGGTATATTGTTAATATCACCACCATTAGTCTTGAGTAGAAAGTTGTTTGACGGTTTGTTAGCCATGCCATGTAAGTTAGCTCAGCCACTATTTCAACAGGTTAAACGTATGTTTGTCCAAATATTGCAGGTATGAAGCAAGATTCATTTAACAAGATATTCGACATGTTGAAAATTTACCTATCACAAAATTATATGTTGCTAGGCACCTGGTTGGATTAGAGTTTTGCGTTAAAAACTCACATTCATAAGTCAAATTCGGTTCTAATGATGTGAGGATTGTTTGTATCTATGGTATGGGCGGTTTAGGAAACTTGACAATTGCAGAATCATTCTACATTCATCATAGTATAATTGTTTTCCTATTTTGATTCGTTAATCGAAGAAGATCCATACTCTTATCTCTATGCATGAGGTATGTCTTGCTTTTTAGCAAAAAAGTTATATATGATTCTAAGGTCGTTAGAGTAATTCCTTTTTTTGTAGTAAAAAAATTGTTTCTTGATGCTTAGACGGGCAATGAGCGAGTAGATGTTGTTGTGATTGATGAGAAATCTGTTGATACAGTAGATTCATTAGGATGTAGTTGAAAGATACTATAAGGGGATGTTGCCTTAGGAAATTATCTTGCACAAATGAGGTCTAAAGAACAACAAGTAGAGTAGGCCCGAATATTGGAGCTTAACGTGTGGAAATTAGAGCAGATAATAGGGTTTTTTTAATGTTTTTTTTTAATCTTTTTGGCTTTCTTCGTTTTAGCTAATTTCCTCGATTTTAAACAAAGAATTAAATAAGCCGAGAGGAAATCTGTTACTCTTGACTCTCGAGGATAGGATTGTTGTACCACTCATCATGTAATAAATTTCTTATAAAGGGAGCTTGCTGATTCATTGGCTTATAACAAGTTAACTTCCCATACCATCTTCAATTGAGGCATTATTTAGTTTAGCTAATGCACGATTTTTCTTCACAATCGAAGTAAGATCTGGTGAATATTAGTCCAGGTGTTGGCACCATGTCAACCAAACATGGGTCAAAACTTTTGAAGAAAGTAGCTTATTATTCAATTATATAGAAGTGATAACAGTTATAGGTGATTTTGAATTTTTTTTTTCTTTAATGACCTGTGAAACAGGCAGAGATTCTGCTGACGACAAGGAGGAGCTGCAAGGCGCAGGGCTGTTGTAATGGAGATGATGAAGCACAACGTAACAGTTGAGGAAATACATGTAAGTAGGTGGTGGATATACATTGTAAACGAGTCAGATCTCATTGACATTGACAAATACGAAAAATGCTAAGAACATTTTCTTTTTTTCTTGGTCTTGACAACTGATATTGATTTGATCCTACATTTCTGGAGACAAAGATAAGTTTTTATGATTTCAGCCATGATTAAAATGTGAGAACAAAATTAAATTTTTAAGATTTCATCCATGTAAACTATATTTTACATTCTACTATTTTTGTAGAAGTAGAAAAATGGGGTGATAGTACATATACTATAACAGGGCAAACAAATGGGTTACAAATTTTTCTTAACACCAATTTTTAGGCGGTGTTTGGACTAACCTTATTTGGCTCACTTTTGAACATATAAACTTCTGGTTTTATTTTGAATGCACGAGCTCATGTTACTAAGTTCATAAGCTGACAATAATGGCTTATTAGCTATCAATAATTGGTAGATGTTAATAAGGGCAAGAAATTGCTGTAAAGAGAGTTTCAAAGTTCTCTCGTCAGTGACTTGACGAATTTGATAATGACTTACCGAAACACCCTATCAATATATTAAATACCTCCTATTGATGTGATGATAGTTTGAAGTATGTATGGATTCGCATAATGGCAGATTCAATTAATCATGATTTCAGATAATAGTAACAAAATATGGATCATTCCAAATATTATCAACACACCCTGCTCTTGCTGTCATTCATTTTTCTGTTTTTTCATAATTCGAGTTTAAATATAGTGATATAACAACAACATACCCAATCCCATCGAGGTGGGGTATGGGGGAGGTAAAATGAAGACAGATCCTTCCCCTACCCCAGGATGCCCGAAAGTAGTGATACAGCTTCTTGAAAGACTTCCAGAAAGTGTAAGTTCTTTGTTATGTGATGCTTTACGTAATGGTTTGGGAAGGAATGCTGATTATTGCTTCTAATATGTGTGGTTCGATTCCTTTTTAATATAATAAAAGTATAGGGGTCATCAAATTCATGTGCAAGTGGTCTGTATTGTTACAGATTACCATCAAAGAATATAAGTATCTCATGATTGGAATTGTCCGGTGTGAGAAATATGTTCAGATGTAGTTCTCACAGTCGGATATTATATCATGAGAAACCATATCTTAGTTTGAAAATGATGTCACGGGAAACTACAAGTGCTTCTCTTTAAGTTCTCGGCTGATACCACGTTAAACTCCTAACAACAACTTTAACTTTTATCTTGGCTACATTTCAGCAATATTGGACCCTATAGATTTTACTTCATCAAGTCTCTGACCAATTAATAACCACGTGTGGTCGAAGTGATTAACAACTTACATACTTTAGGTTTCATCATAAGAGCAAAAATCTTAATAAAACATTCTCACAATTTTTATTTACATATGAATATGAACTTAAATCTTGTGAATTTGTTAACTTAGGAGCGTTCCAGATGACTGGTCAAGCTCAGGTCTTTGATGATGTGCATCCAAAGAAGGTGAGGGAATATGAGCTTTCGCTTAAAAATCATTCTCTTACAGACATGGCAATCCCTTGCATTTTTTATACTATGAGGAATGAACAAAACGTTTGTTTGTTTCAGGCAGATGCAATATGGAATCTGGCTAGATTCGCATTTTAATGCTTTTGTTTCACATGTTATAGTTCTTACATGGTGTCCTTTGTAGATCAATAGTAACTGAACTTTCTTTCACATGTACTAATGTCATGTATGTTGAAATAAATTTTTGGCATGCAAAATATGTGCAGAAACTTTCACGTGGGTTTAAGTTATGACGATATGAGTGGGGCCTCCTGCTAGATTCTCTGGCGGGCGGAAGTTTCCATCCACAACTACAGAAGCTCGGGTTGTACTCCTCTAAGGATAAGACCTAGCTGTAGTCATGTCCGAGCACCTGCTAGGAGATGCTCTAAGGACAGTAGGTGCAGTTATTCTATGAGCCCTATAGGTGGGTGCAGGGGCATGTCTCCTTTAGGTGATCGTGTAAGGAGCTTATCCGGAAGTGTTTCAACTGATAGGTCCCCCAAGCGTATCAGAAGAGGGAGAGATTTCAGCAACCAATATTCTTATGCACATAGAAATCATTCTCCCTATCGTTCTCCAGTTAGATCCATCAGTGTGGCAGGAGTGACTGTGACAGGTAACACACAAGCACGTGCATTCTCAAAGTTGGATCCACTGTATTAAGGTGAGTTTTATGCACTAGCGGTTACGTAAGCACACTAACTCATTTATATTACACGTGCAAAAAAAGTTTCATCTCAAGATCTTATATAGCACTAAAACTGCTTATTTGAATGGGCTTTAAAATATGGCACCTTTGATCTCAGCTTTTCGGCTTGATATTACAAATTATAATGTAGGTAGTTACAAAGTAGCATGTTAAGGAGTGTTTCTTGTCCCAACTCATCATGCTGCAATGTATAAGGTAGAAACTCTGTGCAAAGCGAGGAGAGTTGGAAACCTTTCTGTTCATTTTCAAGGGGTGTTTGGATTTAGCTTATTTGACTCACTTCTTTTACTTTTCAGCTTATGGCTTATAAATTCAGAAGCTCATGATAATTAAACATATATAATTGAGGTAATGAAGCTGTCAATGTGCTATCCTTTATTACAGACCTTAGGAAACCGTCTATACAAGACCGGACTGATATGAACCGAATAGATTAAAGAGATGAAAAGAACAGTAAAGATAAGTAATCGACGTTCGAGAGGTCGAATAAGCTCTCCCCGTTAACTAAGAAAACAATAAACCAAAATAAACCATATTCATATTTCTCATATCAAGATTACAGCCCTCGTCCTCTATATATAATAGAAAGATACCTAATACTTAACTTATTTATTAAGAAAACACAATAAAAGGAAAGTAGATAAACTAATTATTAAATAAATATAAGTAATAAACTGCCAGATCGTATCACGGACCCTGCTGACATATATGAAATTGACCTTGATATGTCGTTTCCTCAAGTGCTTGTGAAATGGAAAGCATTGGAAGGAAAGAGTGGGTCTGATTTGTATGGTTGAAGTCAAATCACACTGGTCTGCATAAGCACGATTTAGTGCTCAAGTTTTTAATTGTTTATAGTGCCCATTATAAGCTTTTTTTTATAATTTTTGTTGCTCAACATAAGCTTCATGTACATGGTTTTGTTTTAAAGGGGTATTTGGTTGCTGTAAAACTGATATGGTACCCAATGTATAGCTATTTACATGTCTTTGCTTTAAAGTAGTGTTTTCGTATTTAGTTGCTTTAAAATTGTTTTGTTGTTTAATAGGTCCCATTATAATGTTTTATTTTTCCCATTATAAGATAAAGTGTATGCATCCCATAGTGCGCAATAAGAAAGTTACAAGCCAAATCAAGATCGTGGTACTGGTGGCACTGTTCACGTTGGTGCAGGTTCTTATGCACCTTCTGAAAATAATATGATGGACAGATGAGCCCATGGGAATTGAGCGTGAAAATGAACATGAGCATAAACATGTGAAGGACCGGGACCATCTAGAGAATCAAAAGCGGAAAGATAAGACCGGATGGAGAGAGTTAAGCTCCATGAAGAGAGGCATAGAGAGCGAGAAAATGATAGAAAGTTTGAGGCCAAAGAACATGTAGTGTTACAGTCATGTACGATCAACGCTTACTCAATCAAGAAAAGGGAATGATTCTGGTTTTGCAACCGACTCTATCTACTCATCATGATTTACACTTTCTGAAGCTCATATTGCCACATTCAAGGGTTTTAAAGACGCTAACCTTCAGTTGTTATACTAAGTCTAACCATCCAAAGGAAGATCTAAAGTTGTTTCGTACAAATTTGACAAAGCAAAGTGGAATTGAACAATATAAAACTTTAATCAGTGAAGGAAGCTTTGTATCGGTTTACCATGGTACTTTACCAGATGGACATGAAGTAGTTGTAAAAGTCTTGTCAAACATGGTGGTCAGAGATCCTTCAGATGAAGCTGATAAACATAGTGGTCTGAGATTCTTCAGATGAGGCTAAGCTGATAAACATGGTGGCTACGACTGCTACAATTGATGACAGACCTTCACGAGACGTAATTGCTTTGGTGCACCTCTTCCTCATACCAATAAATGAGTTCCCCTCTAGGTTTGTACCTAATTCCATCTATTGACTTCTCTTTACATTCAAGTGAACCATTGTACAATTTTTTTAGTTGTATGGCATGCTTATTTCATAAGAATTATAATAAGATAGATATCATCCTAATTCTTTTTAGGTGTATCGATGCTCACCAAATACAAGACTTTTTAGCTATGGTCAGAAAATTAATTAAGAAGTTAAACCCATAGCATAACATTGTGTCTCCACAGTTCGAAAACACCATCTGATAATACACTGTGATTGCTTGGATATTTTTGCATCTATGCTCTGCAAACACATTACTGCTAATTTGTCTGGATAATTTTTGTTTTGCAATTCAAAATGCCGTCTAGATATTTTGCAATTGTCTTTAGTAGTTGATATTTTATATGATTTGGATGGAATAGAAAATCGTGGTCATGAAAATGGTCAATGCTTGAACCAAAAGATATACTTTGAAAGGGTACTCTAAAATTATTGTTTACTGTAAAAGCGGAGGTTTAGTTTTCTATTTAATTATAACACATATTTTATAAATAACATTGTGATATTATCCCTAATGCCCTTTAGCTCGACCATGTTTAAAGTAGTCCTGAAGAATTATAACACATATTTTATTAATGTCATCTATATTACCTTTTTTTCTTTCTAAAATTTACATGTTATCTGAATTGAAATTATGATATTCTGAGTGATTAGTGTGATGTGCAATTAGGTAACCGTCTTTTATATAAAAAATCGATGCAACGATGAGTTGAAACTGGTCTTTGTATTGATATTCTAACAAAGGCAGTCACTATAATCTCAATACCCACTCATATTAGTTAGCTTTATCGTGTTGATTCGTGATTTGTAATGAAAATTATTTCCGTTATAGGCAAGAAGATACATGAGCTTTCAAGTTTTGTAATGCATCAGATGCTTAAAAATTGAAGGACCGCAGTAACCAAAAAACAACATATGAGCTATTAAGTAGCAAATGTTTCAAGGAGCTGCTTAAAAATTATTATTTATAACCTGCAAATTTGAATAGAATACAAAATGGTTGCTTTAATTTTTCCAGATTTATGCACACTAGACAACATGTAATTTATTATAGATAAAATAACATGTAATTTATCATAGATACAATAGAAAACATGACAAGATTTTTTCATAATTTAATTTCTTAGTAATGACTTTATCTTCTATAGTGTGTTTACACTAAATGGGATTTCAAAAGCTACTCCTCAAGTCCTATAAGCTTTCTCTGCATACAAACATTGACTGATTAGTTCTTGTGGCTGTTGTTGTCACAGGCTCAATTGTTTGTCTCCCCTTGCAGGTTACTTTTTACTATTATGACATATGATGAGTCATAACAATCTAATTTCATTTCAGATTTAAAATGAACTTTACGGTAGGGGTTTATACATATCATAATGTACTAACATTATAACAACACAAAAAGGAGTAGATGAAATATGAAGGTACTTTCTTGACTGCCATAAAAGCAATGTTTTAAAAATCGGGTTGACCCGGCCGGTTAAACCGTGAACTGGCTCGGAGACCGAGCCGGATGTGACCGGGTTTTTGCTTGTTTGAGAACCGGATTGAACCGCCGGTTTTTCGTTAACCCGGGTTGATCCGGTTTGATAAACCCGGGCGGGTCACAATCTTTTATAAAAAAATATTTTTAAAAACTTTTTTTATAAACATTTCTAAATTTTAAAGATAAATTTAAGTACTGCTGATTATCATTTAAAATAAATTTAAAACTAACTTAAAATATAAACTAATATCATTTTATTATAGTTTAATACAAATTATAAATATAAATTAATTGTTTTTCCATACATTTGCTATAATGTTATAAATATTAAACTAAAATATTTAAATATACTTATCGATTTAACTTGACGTAAGACAAGTTATAAGATTATACAATATTATGTATTAAACATATAAAAGATATACATATATATAAAACCGGTTTGACCCAACGGTTCAACCGGTTGACCCATGAACCGGTCATTAGACCGAGTCAATTAAAAACCCGGGTTTTAAAACATTGCATAAAAGTGATGAATTTATGTTAGATTGTTGGTGGTTTTAGTTGATTATCTGTTTTATTATATTTGTCATTCGATTTTCTTTTTTTTTTGCCTTTTTCTTGAATTCTGGAACTAAATCACTAACGCTCGGTTCTTGAGGTGTATTTATATAGGAAAGGAAAATGTTGGGAGGGAAATAAGAAAGCTTTATGATCTCAATTGACATGGACTTAGGTTCTGATATTTGTGTAAATATTTTAATCATTTTTTGTTATAGTTTTTTCTATTTTGAACTAAATCAAGTTTGACTTATCTTTTACTACTATGCAGATACTACGTCAAGTCAAATACAACCAAATGGGGTTTTGTTATATTGTGCATTCGATTCACTATATGCATGCACCTAGGCACATAGCTTGCTATGTCAAGGCAAAGATAAACGCATGTTGATTATGGAGCATGAAAGCACTCTAATTTTTCCTTTTTAGTTTTTAATCAAAGTAACATTTGAGAGTAAATCATCTGCTCTTGCTCCTGACTCATGTGTAGTTATTTTATTTATTTGTTATAGTGTAGTTATATGCAATGCATTGATATCGCATCGACTCGATCGGTTAAACCAGTTTCGGTTGAAAAAAGGGTCAAATTGACCCGGGTCTTATATTTTAGAAACTCGTGTGACTCGCTGGGTTTGAAGGGACCCGGGTTAACCGGGGCCGTGAGAACTGGCCAGGTTTTTATATTTTTCATGTTTTTTTCAAAATTTATATATATGTACTTGCAACGTGATTTTGTTTTTCATGTTATATTTGTTAATAAATGGTTTTTAGCAGTTACACGCATTCTCGACCATTTGTGACGTCTAAATTGCATCAATATCATTATTTAGATTTTTTTATTGTTTTTTTAGTCCATTATCAGTGTATAAGAATCCATGTTACATTGATACGTTAGTTCATCATTATAAGTTTGTAATTATTGTCCATTCTTACTTTTGTTACCATTTAGGCCTATTGTTACTATTGTTAAAAGCATATACTTTGTAAGGACGGGTAATTTATTAATTTTTTTCTTTTTATCAGATTACTAGACATTTCTTTTTGTACGTTATTCACTCTATATCAATTTTACGTTGTTCGTAATTCATTAATAGTGACTTAATTTATTCCTTGATACTTAGAAAGGCGCGCCAACCCACCGACGAGCTTTGCAACTTCTATTAAGATGAATAATAATTTCTTTTTGTTGTTAATGCATTCAATAAAAACACTTAACATGTTTCTAATTTATTTACTGAAAATGTAAACGATAATCAGAAGTCATACCCGTCCATCGGACGGGTTTTGCCACTAGTATATATATATATATATATATATATATATATATATATATATATATATATATATATATATATATATATATATATATATATATACTTTTACCTATCAAGAATTTACGGATTTTGAACATATAAAAAGTTTGTTATGATCAGAGGGTCTTACCCTAACTCATTTGTTTATCCCTCCTCCAGATCTTTTATTTAATATATAATCTAAGTCTCATGTTCGTTTTAAGGTCCAATTATACTCCTAAGTACCCTAACCATCTCAAAAAATTAATTTAAACACGACTGATTTCAAAACTGCTTTGACCTCCGACTGTTGTAACCTGTTTTTAACCCACTTTCCTACCTCCAATTTAGTTCTCGTTTCTTAAATTTGAAAAACAACTCAGTTACCTTTCTAGAGACATAAGATTCGAAAATTAAAAGTTTTTATAACACTATATATCATCAAAACAATGGACCAAAAATTCTGCCCAGTTTTTAGAAACGAATTTAAACATGATTAAACCCTTTAATCATCATTTAACCTCATAATAACCAAATTAATTGAATATTAAGAACCCTAATATTATTAATTACAGAAATCATCATTCCTAGTATGAAACCCAAATCAAAAATCAAAAATCCTAAACCCTAATCCACCATACTAGGTTAGATACGTAAATTTAACGTTAATCGAGCTAGTTTAATTACATACCTTTAACCCTTATGCAATATTTCGGTTTTGACCTTCCCCCATGGATGTTTCAACTGATATTAGGTATATTTTAAGGTTATGGGTCGTTTTTAGGGGTCTAGGGGTGTTTATATAGGTTTTGGTAACCTCCTTTACAAGTTTGAGCCCAAAAGGAACTCTACTTGGGTCTTTCCTACCCGTTTCCGTCCTTTAGTCGGCCATAACAGCCCATCCATGAACCACCCCCTTAAATTTGGGTTATTTACACTCTCCCCCTTCTATTTTATGTTTACCTATACTTCCATACACTTCCAGGTCGAAACCGGACACCCTTTCGCTAATTTTTCGACTTTCTACGTAATTTTCGATCTTAACTTTATTTTCAAAACTTTCCTAAAATAGAAAACTCTTATAATACATAGAATATAGATAATATATATCTAATGTACATATATCACGTATGATACATACACAAAAACCTACGAAAACGATAATTCAACTTTCACGAAATTTTCGCGTGATCTCATTTCATTTCACTTCATTTCATTTCATTTCACTTCATTTCATTTCATTTCACTTCATTTCATTTCATTTCACTTCATTTCATTTCATTTAACTTAATAGTCACAATAATGTGAGCTTATGATTCATGAAGTAACCATTCATCTATTTACTTAAGAGCACTTCGTACTCATAAACGATGTCCAAACCATCCTCATTCACACCAAATAAACACGTAAACACATAGTCACACATAACACCCTAAAAATACGACTAATTGATGAACCTTAAACCATGGTTGTCACACTTAGGGAGATGGTTAAAGTTTTTGAAATTCAAAATAAGCTGTTTTGGGTTTGAGTCTCGGTGAAGGGAATGGAAACAAAAGTGGCAATGGGATAACCATATTTGAAATAGAAATTTAGTAGTGAACAACACAAAAGATGGTGATGTAGAAAAATGTTTGGCTAATCTAGGCAACAAACCAAATATATGCATGTGCTTGATACCATCATATAGTTTACATGACTTTGGCTAGAATTTCCACCCATTTGTTTTACTCAAAATGAGTTAAATTGCTCAACTATAATTAGTTTTTCCCATTTTAAGTAAATTACCAGGTTAGTGCGATAAACATTATGACTGGGGTACCAGAAGTATATAAGAATTAATTAGGAATGAGAATTATTGGGTAATATTAAGGTAAATGTGTTTATTTAGGTTTTTAGGTTTACACTATATGTCGAATAATTAGGCCGATCCTAATTATTTTTATAGAAAATAAACGATAAGTATGATTCGCTAAAATAATTAATAAAATTAATTATCACAATAATTATGAAAATAATTATTTGTACAGTATTAATGTATACACAGATACGCTGACATCAGTTAAAATGCAGATAGCTCGTGCAATGCGACACAGATAAGTCCTACACACATTATGCACGCGTATTAGGATTAAAGTTCAGATACATCTAAATATTGATCGTAAATTATTACGCAACCAATAGTGACACACTCGCAGTGTTCACAGCAACACAGACTGAGCACAGCCAAAGCATAATACACGCCAGCAGACTTTATTTCACAAGACATGGGAACGCTTCCCAGTTAATTAACAATTTAGCATATAGTTGACTAAATAAAAAGTCAAGGGGTAAAATAGTCATTAGGAAAATTCCGATTGTCATGACCGATTCATATATATTAAATTAATTTTTACCGTGTCAGTTGGCAGACCGCGTGATTTTTCCGATTTTGCAAAACATGACCCGTTTTCAAACCCAATAACTTTGGTATCGCTCAAAAATAAATTTTGAATAATAATTAATATAATTTATTATTATTTAAGGTACAAAAAATTCTCGGGTGTTACATGAGTCATAGTGACTCACACATGAGTCACCATGATTTTGTTACAAATGAAGCGATACTATTACCCACATAACAAAAAAGACTTACATATGTATAGTTTCATATATGAGTCACAGCGACTCATATATGAGTCACAATGACTCATATATGAGTCACCATGACTCGTATATGAGTCACGGTGACTCATGTATGAGTCACAACGACTATATACGAGTCATAATCCCAGTTCTGTAATTATAAGTCTTACTTCTGTAATCAGTTTATCATCTACAAAAATCGACCATACTTCAATAAAAATGCTCATTCATAAATTAGAACTTGTTAAATCACATGTAACTTTCATTGTGTCATTTTATCAAACACATGGTGTGCATCAAATATCATAACATGTGATTTACCTATATTATTACAATAGAAATGGTGGACATGTTGTGAAAGTCATCGGAGAAGTGGGTTTGTTGTGGAAGTCACCAGAAAATTGTTGTTTGGTGTGCATCTCACCGAAAAAGGGTTGTTTGGTGTGGGGGTTGCGGGAATAAAGTGGGTTTGTTGTGTTGTTCACGGGAAGAAGGTGGGTTTGTGGTGGTGGTCGCCGGAAAAGGGTGGGAGATGGATTTGTTGTGGTGGTCTTCAGTGAGGGGTTGTGTAGTGGATCCCGATCGATATTTTTTAATTGTATGTGTGTATGAAAAATAGGGAGGTTTAGTTGGGAGATTGGTTTAATCACAGCCCTTGGATGAATGTAAGATGGATGGTATAGATTGATCCATCAAGACTATGATAAATATGGGGTGTGGGGGATCTCTTCCCTTATATATGTAGTATTATTTATGACTCGGTAAGGAGCTGTAAAATTGTATGGGGTCTTGTTAAAAGATTGGAATAAGTATACATATTGTAAAAATGTATGGTACGTTTAACTCGAAACTAGTTCATTATAGTACATGTAAACTTTGAACCTTAGAGCGCTAGGTGTTTTAACATCATAACATCTAAAAAATACAGTCACATCAGCGCTACATCAGCATAACACCCTGTTAGGTCAATTCAGTACCTAATGACCTCCCTAATGGATTTGAATAACAATCAGCCTAAGTAAAGTATTAACCTTGAACATAACGAAGTCACTGAGTGAACAGTCACTCAGTGAGTTGCCTTCGAGTTCCTAGACTGAGTCTAAAAGAAAGACTCAGGCATTTAGAGAGGCGAAGCTCAATGAATGTATTCTATGACGAAGAAGAAGGTGATGGGTTCAGTGAGTTGTGGCAATAGACTCACTGAACCCCATACGATCTCCCTGAAGAAAACAAGCATTCTTCAAGACTAAATAAAAGGCGGGATAAGTTGAATTATGACAAGATGAAGTACATCACACAATTAGCGTGACTTACCCTTTTGGGATAGATGGGGTACTGACAAGTGTAAAGGACTTACGTCTTACTACTTAGAATAGGGTAAGACAAGATACTACACTGTACCAATAAGACAAGAATTGCACATGGGCAATTATTATCTTCTACCCAACTTTCCTTCTATAAATAGGATGCTTGTAAAGGAGAGAAAACAAGTTTGTGCACTTAATGCTTTAGACATTCACAAACAAGTTTTCTCTCCTCCAAACACGATCACACACTTTAGTTCTAAACTCTTGTTGATAGAATCGTCAAGCTTAGCAATCGTTAGGATTGGACTAGCTTGTTAGTGAGGAGATCACAAAACCACACATTTATTCAATCCCTATCGTAGCTTCGTATACAATAGGGTATAATTCTTTAATAAAGCTAAGCGTTAAACGTTGAAAACCTTTGTGTTATTTACTTACTTGTATTAAGTTTATTGCATTACTTAACCATGGGTTAGGACTATACTTAGTTCACTTAAGTATAGTACTAATTACAAGGGACCAACAAGTGGTATTAGAGCGGTAGAATTATAAATGTAAAACCCGCATGCTTTTACCATGAATAGTTCCCTTAAGATCGTATGTATATGATTAGAACTTTCCTTTTATAGCACGTTACGTTTCACGTATAAGAATTTTAAGTATTACGTACGTGTTAGAACACGATAAGTATTTATTACGTATGAACACACAATAATTATTCAAATAATAATTATAATCACGAACATGCGATCATGAAATCATGAACGTAATTTAATCACGAGATAATATTATTCACGTATATATATTTATTACGAACACGAATAAATATATTAAGTCACGATTTATAATTAATTAGAACACGTAAATCACGAACACGATAAAACACGAGAACACGCTATAATATTTAGACTCGAAAAAAGTACGGGTTACCCCATGTGGGGCCCCCTACACGCGGCATACACAAAGACAATTTTTACTAATTAGGAATAAATGGGTAAAACATGTTCATTATTCACAAAATATTGAAATAGAAAAACCCTAGTTCTTTCTTTGGTTCCTCTTTGGCCGCCGGTTATACATCATCACAAGGGGTGTTCGGGTTGATTTTGATCTTGGATATTTTGCAAGGATTCGTGTGTGTTCATCCTCATTTGTTTCACGTAATCGGTATAACCTTTTTAACCTTTTCTTTTATGTTTTGATTAATGAATCACATAAAATCATGATGTTTTTAAAAACTAATTAAAAACAATTATTATAACATGTTAATGATCATGGGGTAAATCAAATCAATGATTTAGGGGTGTTTGTGGTCTAGCCGACGCCTAACCGAGCCCCATAGGGGTCTTGGCTTGGCTTATTACCCACCACCGAGACCATATGGTCTCGGTATGGTGGTGGTGGTCCCACGGCAGCAGCAAAACCAAGGGGAAACCCGACGTGGTTCGGGTTATGGTGTTAGTTACGGGTCCGGTTCATGGTTTTTAGTCACGGGTCCGGTTCATAAATTATTTTTAAGGTTTATGATTTTATTAGTTCTGTTTTAAAATTAAATTAATAAAACATGACATGATTAATTTAATATATATGACTTAGGTTATAAATTTAATTATTAGATCATGAATTTTAACCTAAGTATTTATATTTTATTTGACTTTATAATTAATTAATTATTAAAACCATGACTATAATTAATTAATTAACATGACTTAGGTTATATTATTAATAGTTAATAATACATGTTTTAACCTAAGTATTTTACCTTTATTGAATTAAAATCATGATATATTTAATTAAATACTTTTAACCTATAGTTTATTTAATTCACATGTAATAATTAATAAACTATACTTTATAACTACATGACTTAGAATAATAATCAGAAAACACTTAAGCTTATATAATTAGCTTATTTAACCAGCTTATATCTATTTATGGAAACTTTCTATTTTTAGAAACTTATTTAATTAAGGCAGCTAATCTATTTATGGAAACTTTCTATTTTTAGAAACTTTCTATTTTTAGAAACTTATCTATTTTAAGCAGTAATTCTATTTTTGGAAACTTTCTATTTTTGGAAACTTTCTATGTTTGGAAACTTTCTATTTTTGGAAACTTTCTATTTTTGGTAACTTTCTATTTTTGGAAACTTTCTATTTTAGGAAACCTGCTATTTTTAAAAAGTTACTTATTATTACACAACAAGTATAATAATACATGAAATACAAGTAATACTTAATCAGAATAGACAGAATATAAGACAAACACAGTATAAAGCTTAAAACAGTAGAACATGACATGAACATATAAAACAAGCTAAGACATGATATAAAACCAGTTACGTATTTAGTAATCAGATACTTATACACGTATGTATTTATGTAGCATTAGTGATACCGAAGTAGGACTCTCTTCCGTTCGTCTTCTTTGTTCACTGGACATAAGGTACGGATTCTCGTCCTTTCAGTATGGACATTCTTTTCTTATTAGGATTTCCCGTATGCAGCCAACTGTTTTCCCATAGTATAAGTTTATATGTTTGATTGATTATGTTTAATTTAGAATACCTGAAGCCATATACATGCATGACCAGTTTCACCTAGTTATGGAGGTATCATAACCATAACACTAGAGGCACTGGTGTTATGACTTCCCTACGGCGGAGTGATTGCTCGTGGCGTCCCTTCAGCTTTTGGCCATATTATTATATTTATCATGTGAGGCATATGGGTGCATCCTAGTTACATGTTTTTCAACAGATTACTCAGTGTGAATGTGGTGTGTGCCTTGCATCCTTCACAAGGAGCTGATCCCTCCTGTAAAACCCGTATTTAATTGGGAAGTATAAATACGCGGGTTATTTATTTAAACCATTTACGTAGAAATTATCAACGGAAACAAACGCAAGAAAATTGTACAAGTATTATTATATACTAGTTTTGTAAAAAAAATAAAAAATAGAAGTAAATAAAATAAAAGGCTAAGGGCCGGTTGTGTTTTTTTTAAAAGAGGAGGCTATGGGCCTTAGCCCATTTTGAGTATACAAAACAAACGGGGGTTCCCCTTTTCTCTAGCAGTTGAAAAAAAAATAGAAGATTAGGGTTTGAAGGAAGTTTGGCCGCCGGGTTTTAAAAAAAAAGGGGGAAGATCTCAGACTCTTTTTCTTCATCATAAGCAGTGTTTAATCCTCCTTTTCCCTTAATCACATCAAGGTAATCACTCTCGTCCATTTCTCTTGGTCATCACGTTTTTATTTTTATTTTAGGGTTTATAAACGAATTTTAGGAAGAATCTTAAATAAACATGACAAAAGGGGTGTCGGGTTGTTGTTTGCTCACTAAAACCGAGACAAAAGGGTCTCGGTATACACCACCTCGTTACAGCCATGATCACAGGCCACGTGGTGGTGTTCTTTTGACCCAGCCGCGAGCAAAAAAGGGGTCGGGTCTGGTGTATTCAGCGAACCAAGACACCACATGTCTTGGTGATCTCATCCCTGCCCAGCCGTGACCCACACAGGGGCGGCTAGGGCCTGGTTCGACCTAAAAAGGGGGCTGCCAAACCACCGGGCTGTTTTAAAAGGAATAAGGGTGCGTTTGGGACGACAGAAACCATAAGGGTGCGTTTGGCTAGTATAAACAGTGGGAAAATAGCAACCTAGCAGTGGGAACTAGGTGCTTAATCGGTGGGAAAAATGGGACAGAAAACAGGAAATATTAAATAAATTTAGCGACAGTTTTGCGACAGTTTTTCCTGTCGCAAAACTGTTAGATATATGCAGTTTTAAAAAGGGGCAGTTTTAGCGACAGTTTTAGTGACACAAAATTTCTGTCACTAATTCTTGTTGACAGATTTTTGTATATTATGTTGATTCGGTTAGTGCGACCGAGATGGGCTCGGTAGGCTCGGGACATGATTATAAATAGTAAAATAAATATATATTTTTTATATTATACCTTTTTAAATTAAATTGTTTAATAAATATTTAAAATATATTTTAAGTGTATTAAATTAAATTAGTTCGTTAATATTTAAAAGGGTATACTTTTAGAAAATGATTTAAATTGTTTGAGAACTTTCTAAATTAAGGAACTTTCTAATTTAGCGGGATACTTATTATAGAAATACTTTATCGTCAGAAATACGTTTGTACGTAACTAATAGTAGAACGATAATACATTAAAATGAATTATTATAAGATCAGATTTAGCCGTTAAATATACGTATGGAATTTCAGAAATAAATAAATAAGAAACCAATAAGATCAGTAAAATTTAATAACGGATATCAGTTAACTTATTCGCGTCCTTTATTAATGTAGCACGCGTGAAGCCCGAGTAGTATTCGTTCAGTCTCCCATTCAGTCAGTTACTGGACTAGAGGTACGGATTTCCGTCCTTTCAGTAAGGACTTCCTTTCTATGCATGATTAGGATTTCCGTCTTTAGCCAAATGTTTTTCCCCAGTATATGTTTAAACTTATCAGTAATCATGTTAAGAATAAAAAAATTGCCTGAGCATTATATACAAGCATGTTTAGTTTATGTACTAGTTACGGAGGTACCGTAACCACGACACTAGAGGCACCGGTGTCGTGACTCACATGCAGGAGAGTGATATCCTGCACCGTCCCACTCAGCTCAGCTTGGCCATTTTATCAGTATTAATTAGTGGGGCGTATGGATGCATCCTAGGCTACAGTTTACAGTTTAGCAGGTGAATATGGTGTGTGCTCTACATCCTTCACATTGGAGCTGATCCCTCCACCCAGCACAGTTATTTAGAGGTCACCCCTCTACAGCATGACGAGGACACCCCTCTATGTATTCATGCAACAGTTGTTACAGTACATGACCTATATAAGCTCTTGGCAAATTAAAATACAGAAAATATATGTTTTCAGAATTAATAAGTTATATTCCAATTTCAGTACTTATGAACCAGGTTTATCAGATTTTATGCAGAGTTTTACCACATGTCATATCAGTCTTATAGCTTCATTGTTGTCTTCTATTCCCTTACTTTCAGTACTTCCTATTCATGCTATATCCGTCCACTGAGCGTCATGCTCAGCCGTAGTTTCCTTTCATGTTTCCAAACGGCAGGTTCACAGGGACGATCTTAAGACTTCTAAGAGAGTACGTGCATGTGGATGGGATCTATCCAGACTCCTTTATTTTTATGCACACATTACGTTACTTTACTTTGGTTGTTTGGACACTGTTTCGTCCTTTTTTTTTCAGTACTTAATCTTTATATTTTGGGCTTATGTTGGACTACCGATGTTTGATTCCGGTACTTCCGTTTGGTCAGTTAATGTTTAATACATTGCCTTGCATGCTTTGATGACACGCCATAAATACACGTAACGGTCCATTTATCCAAGTGGGGTGTTACACCTCCTACCCAAAAACCAGTATATTAAATTAGAGGCAGCCCCTCTAATTTGCATGATGAGGTCACCCCTCCATGTATTCATGCACGGTGGATTTTCATGACCTATATTGGCTAATGGTAAAATATGTTAAACAGTTTTTACAAGATAAACATAAGGCTTTTCAAACTATAAAACCAGTTTTATTAAGATTTAACCGGGTTATTCGGGACTTAGGTTCTTCCGCTGTTATATGCTTATATGCTTATATTATTCATGCTTTATTGTACATCCGTGCACTGAGCGTATTGCTCAACCGTTTTCCTTTTCATGTTCCCAAAACGGCAGGTACTCAGGGACGCTCGTAGACTTTAAGCATACGTGCATATGGACTGGAAGCTTTCTAGCTTTTCTTTACTTTATGCATTATCTATACTTTGATACTCTTTCCATGGACATTGTTTAGTCCTTTTATTTACAGTACTTATGTTTGTGTGTGATGAGCTTTACTTTTGGACTACCGATGTTTGATTCTGGTATTTCCTTTTTATGGCCATGTAATGTTTTAGACATTTATCCTTGTATGCTTTGATGACACGCCATAATTACGCGTGACATTCCATTTATCAAATTGAGGTGTTACAATTATGGTATCAGAGCCAAGGCTTCGACCTGTAGGCTCTCAAAACATGACCTGTGTGAGAACCCGTATTTTTCCTGGTAATTAAAAACCATTTATTTATTCGTAATTTTTATTTGTATCTTATTTTACATGCTATTCACGTATTATATACCTTGCTTACGTAAATCCCAGAAATTTCGAGAAATTTTAATTTATTTTATATTAATTATTTCTCTAATGATTTAATATAATTTATGAGAATTTTAGAAATTTTTATTTCTTTTCCAAGTTTAACTTAAATCGAAATTTTTTTTGATTTAAATACATTCTCGTGCATTTTATAAAGTTGCTCGAACCGACGGAATGAGAACCGGTAATTTTTATACTTCAACTTGAAGAAGGCAAAAAAAAAATAATAATAAATTATTTTCAATAAATATTTCGTTTTTAGAATTTAACTTGCACCGAGTCATAGTTATTTTACGTGTTTTAAGTAGAATCGGGCTAGGATTTAGAACCGGGCCTAGGTAGATTGGACTATTGGGCCAAGAAAAAAATATATATATAACTCTTTTCTTTTCTTTTTTTTTCTTTCCTTCCTGTAGATACAACAACAACCACAACAAAAAAAAACACGTAGTTTTTTTTTTCAATTATCCAAGTATGTAAAAGTGATCATTGGTAAGAATCATAACCTATCATATTTCAATTTTCCCCATGCATTGGTTTTTTTTAGAACAAGAATGATCAATTTAGAGTTTATAAGTGATTAGGTTTATTATTTTGATCATTCTTCTTGGATGAATTTTGATTTTGACCATTCATATTATAGAAATTTAGTACCTTGATTAAGATTTATGTTAGTCATGAGTATTTTGATGTTTGGATTGAATTAGAGTTTGTTTGGCATAGTAATTTTATACTCTAAATTCGGACAGCAGGTTTGTGTGCCCAAAACTCACACATTTTCCCAATGTAGGCTGTGTTTTTATAGCTTAGATGGATTCATTGACCCTTTTACATGTTAGTAGCGAGTTGGATGGGCGATCAACTCATCCTAATGAAAAAGTTATGGCCAAAATAAGATTTTAGCTCAAATCTAAAAGTGTAGACTTGTTTAGTGTTTTACAGCACCTTAGGTCCCCTAAACTTGAAATTGCAGGTTGTGAGGACTTATTAGGACTTATAACTTAAGTTTGGCCGCTGACCTTGCGTTAATAGCCATCACCAATTGAATTTTATGACTAAAACGGTGATCGCCAATTTTATAACCGATTTTCTAAAATTTTAACCTTTCTCTAAGATGGATTTTTTTCCCATTTAGAAAACTGAGATAAATTCATATGTCTAGGAACGTCGGGTACGAAAATACCTTTCCGGCGGTATAAGGTTCATCGTCTATCTCTTTATAACGAAGAAATGGCGGGCATTTTTAGAAACTAGTCTAATAAGTAGCAACCGACCTAAACTAGCGTTTGGTTTAGCGCGTTTGATATGGGTATCGAGTGTTTAGCCATGATTTCTCACTTGAATCATTTGAGAAACTTATAAAGATGACTTTTGATGCAAAGGTTTAGTGTCCCTTAGTTACATCTAAGTTTTTGACACATAAGTGGGTATAGTTGACTAACTAGAAAATTTATAAAGTTTGCTGATATAGCTGCTGTCCTAGGTTTATGTGTGTCGAAAAGGTGTTTTCAGCCTTCGGATAAAACTACAAAGTTGTCCGGAATGATGTTTTTAGTCACCATCGCGGGAACGGAAGCTTTAAAGTGGGCAATTGACCCTCAAAAATGCAAAATACAGACTGTGATGTTTGACTTTTTCGTGCAGAATGCATTTTGGTTTTATTTTTAAAAATGCATCTAGACTTCAAAACTTTTCATGAAATTCACAGGATATTAACTTCATGATGTATATGACTTCTCTAAATTTTTTTGAATTTTTTTTCCAAGAGTCTAGATAGGATTTTTAGGCTTCGTGAAAAGGAGTTTTCTGCATTTTTTTACTAAGCGGGTAGATGACTAGTTCATTACCCGAACGCCCCTTAGGCAAGCCTAAATCTTATGGAATGGATTTGAAATGATCAATACTGATACTTAGGATTTATAAAATCGTAATTGAAGTGAAATTAAGGTTTAATGATTTGTTATCCGCCCCAAGTCGGAAAAGGCCAAAAGTTGACTATTTTCTATACGTTTAGTCAAAACTTATAAAAACGAGTTCTAAGCTATATAACTTGATGAAACAAGTTTGTATGACCATATTTTGTTGTATTCCAGTAACTTACATATATTATTACAACTTTTCATTATTGAGTCATACTCGGGTCGTACTTTGACTTTTGTTGACTTTTTACGTATTAGGTCGCGGTTAACGTATAATTGGCGTTTTTAGGTTCCAAATTGTTTGAGAATCTTGATCCAAGACATTTAGCTTTCATTTTAAGTATTTAATACAGATTGTGAGCTTTATAGGTCATGTTTACACTTAGACTCGGTTACTTGTGCAAGTTACTTATGTATCTCAATTTTTACGAAATATTTTGATTCAAGCGTTCTATACTTTTATAAAACAAATATCTAAGATCGTGATCACACTTGTAGGTCGCGGATAATTCTCAAAGTATTAATATTGCCTTTCTTTAGCCGGATCTTTATCTCGTCTCATTTTTCCTTTTAAGGTGAGTTCATAGCCCCTTTTCTTATATACTTTGTTACAAATTGCGGGGTGAGAATAACATGCGTGGAATACAATCATTTAAAACTTTTAGTATGCTATCCGAGAACTGTATGCTTCCCCAGATTATACATTTACTTATTGCATTAGTACCTTAGTCAAAAGGCCCCTACATCATGAACCGTTAATTCACATTTTGCAAGCGCGAATGTTGTGGATGGATCCATCGGGATTAACAATCCCCGTCCCGATTACCTTGACGCACGTACATTTAATTATCTAAGTATTTTGACTAGATACTTACTAGGGGTAAAACATTTATGTTAAAGCTTCGGTGTCGTGAGCTATTGCAATAAATAAATATAAATGATTTTGTACGACGGTACTGAATCATATCCTGTTACTAATTTATAAAAATTAATGTTTGTATTTCACATTACTACTTATTAAACCTATGAATTTCACTCATCTTTATGTTGACATTTTTACATGTTATTTCTCAGGTAATGCTAATGCTTAATTTTGCTAAGGATGGGAGCCCGTAGGATAGCGACACCTTGAAGATTTCATGTCTTGTTGGTCTAATATTTTGTTAATATTGTAAAAAGCTGTCCAGTTTGGTATCTACCCCCTTCAAATTTGGTTGCACTAAGACAAATAAAAAAAATGTTTGGTACATCTTATAAAACTTATGATGTGTAATATCCGTGTCTGGGACCCTATGTAAAAAGAATAATTTTATCTAAATTCCGCAGCTTTTGAAGTAATTATAGTCTTATGATGTCATTTTTACTTCATTTTCATGTCATTCATTATAGCATGTTTTGGGATATCATGAAGTGGGACCCCCAAGTTGCCTACATGTCCCGTGTCTGATTCTGAGGGTCTTACAGATTGGCATCAGAGCCTATGGTTATAGGGAACTGAGTCGTTTCTAAACTTAGTCTATGACCCAAATTTTCAAACCTTTTATGTGTCTTAGTGTCGAACATGGAATCTGCCAAGGTCGTTCGGTATCTGCGCGGGTAACTCTCTTATCCTTTTTATTTACCTTGATTATATTTATAATATATCATTCTTTGATTTCACTTTGAAATATTATATCGGTTTCATTATGATACTTGCTATCACTTTTCCAATTCCTTTGTACTTATTATATCTATATATTGCTTTTCTTATGTAGATGGAATCACCACCTCGTTCGCCTACTTCCGTCCTTCACTTTTCCGATGCAGACGACTTCATTGATGACGACTCTCAGGGAGAGCCTATGCATGATGAGGAAGATCCTGCGGAAGATCCTGAGGAAGATCCTGAGGAAGATCCTGAGGAAGATCCTGAGGAAGATCCTGAGGAAGATCCTGAGGAAGAGCCAGAAGAGGAGAATACTCTTAATCTGCCAAATCATGATGACAATCAAGAGACAGGAGAACCCTCTACTGTCCGCTCTGCTTCCTCAGATACATCTTCTGATTATGTTCACCCTTCTATAGCTAGTGAGATAAATGATATTAACTTTGGGATGAATTATCTGATGAACAGTAACAAGGAAATGAAATCTGAGATAAGTAAGTTAGATGGGAAATTGGAGAAACATATGAAGCAGTATGCTAGTGATTCCCATGGAGACTCTCTATTTATGGTAAGAATGCGCGAGGAATTTGCAAATCTCCAATTCTATAGCCAGCGGAAAAGCAAAAAGATCAGGAAGCTGCAGAAAGCCATGAAAAGTATGCAGCTTCTCATGAAGGAACGATTGGGTATAGAGATTGATGACATCTCAGACAGCTCGGATGATTTGGATGACCAAGAGAGTCCGCCAACTCGTGCAACATCGTCACCTTTGGGGTCATCTAGTGGCTCCCAGTAGTTTCCTTATTAGTGTTTATGTTTATGCACCCTTAATCATGTATCTTTTGTACACTTGGTGCCTTTTATATTGTATCTTTTGTATATTTCTACTAAGCTGCTAAGACAGTTAGTGCTACATTGCATCTTGGGTGTAATTTTGTATCTCCTGTATATGCACCCTTGTAACCAAACTCTCGATGTAGTATGTATGGAAAACCTTGGCTAATGAATTAACATTTTAGTATCTTTGTGGTTACATCTATCTTTACTATATTCCTTGGATTCTTATTCTTAAGCGTTTCCATTGCAACTTAAATTATTCTGTGTTGCATTTCGTGTTGACATTCAGTTATGCATTACTACAATCTTTTTTTTTATCCTTCATCTTACATGAATCTTGAAATAGCATATCTTTACTGATTCTCACTGAATTTAGTATTGTGTTGTTGACAGAAACATGCCTCCACTCCGTAGAACCTCTGATATCAGACGATCCCGAAAGGCTAAGATGGAAAGGATCATTGCAAAAAGGGTTGACAAGGCAATTGCTGATTATGAAAATAAACGAAATCCTGAGGATAAAGCTGAAAGCTCCTCTAATGCTAAAGGGTGTTCACATAAAACATTTATGTCTGGAAAGCCACATGCTTTCAATGGAACTGAAGGTGTGGTAGGCTTAACTCGTTGGTTCGAGAAAATGGAGCAAGTGTTTGGTACTTGCAAATGTGCAGAAGAGGATAAAGTCATTTTCGCTGCCAGTACCTTAGAAGGACGCGCACTAACATGGTGGAATGGGAACATAAAAACCTTGGGTTTGAAAAATGCAAATAAAATCCCTTGGGATCAATTTAAGGTAATGATGACTACTGAGTATTGTCCTGATACCGAAATCGAGAAAATGGAACAGGAGTTGTGGACCCTGCAGATGAAGAAATACGATATTGACTTATACACTAACCGATTTCATGAATTGGTTTTAATGTGCCCTTAATTGGTACCCACTGAGAGAAAGAAAATAAAGAAGTATGTTAAGGGTTTTCCGGAAAGGATTAAAGGGAACATCACTTCCTCTAAGCCTTCCACTCTACATGATGCTGTGAGTATAGCACGTGAACTTGTTGAGCAAGCTGTAGAAGGTAAGGCTGCCAAGTCTGATAAGGATCATAAAAGGAAATGGGAGGACACCCAGGGGTTTAATCAAGGAGGCAACCAAGGTAACAACCGTAAAAATAACAAGGGCAATAATAGAAACAATAATAAGAACAATAACCGTCAGTCCAACAAGAGACAAGAAGCGGTAGCAGTGTATGCAGCTGCTCCTGCTGCTCCTATTCATGCTCCTGCTGCTCCTGCTCATGTTGCTGCTGCTCCTGTAGCCCCTACTGCCAGACAAGGTTATGTTGGAAACTTACCAAAATGTGATCGATGCAACTGGCATCATCCTGCTGGACCCTGCCCTCCTAAGTGTGCTATATGTAAAAGAATTGGTCATGATGAAGGAAATTGTACTGTAGTATGTTTTGGCTGTGGTGAAAAAGGTCATTTCAAGAATCGGTATCCCAAGGCCAGAAACCAGCAGAATGATGGAGCTCGAGGAAGGGTGTATCAAGTTTTTGAAAATCCTCAGCAGAATCCAAGGGTGGTCACGGGTATATTTCTTCTTAACGGTCACTATGTTAGCATTTTATTCGATTCGGGTGTTGAGAAAAGTTTCGTGTCTTCTACCATTACTCATTTTATTGATATTGCCCCTTCTGCTTTAGATGTTAGTTTTGAAATAGAATTAGCTGATGGTAATATTGTTAGTACCAACACCGTCATACGTGGTTGTACTCTCGACTTGCTTGGTCACTTGTTTAAAATCGACCTTTTACCGACGCGTCTAGGCAGTTTTGATGTTATTGTGGGTATGGACTGGTTAGCATCCCATCGTGTCGTCATTGTTTGTTTTGAACGAATCGTGCGTATTCCCCTCCCATCTGGTAAAATCTTAGAAATCCGTGGTGAGAAGCCGGACGAAAATCTGAATTCTATTTTAAGTATCAAGGCTGGGGAGAAAAAGCTTGATGACATTCGTATCGTTTGTGAATTTCCTGGAGTGTTCCCAGATGATTTGTCTGGATTACCTCCCGTGCGTGAAGTTGAATTTCGTATCGAACTTATTCTGGACGCCCTACCTGTTGCTAAGTCCCCTTATCGTTTAGCCCCGTCTGAAATGAATGAATTGTCGAATCAACTTAAAGAGCTTCAGGAGAAAGGTTTCATTAGACCAAGTCACGCACCTTGGGGTGCTCCTGTTCTCTTTGTTAAGAAAAAAGATGGTGCAATGAGAATGTGCATTGATTATAGGGAATTAAATAAGTTGACAATCAAAAATCGATACCCTCTCCCTCGAATAGATGACTTATTTGATCAATTACAAGGTGCTTGCTGTTTTTCAAAAATAGATCTTCGATCAGGTTACCACCAGTTAAGAGTACATGAAAGTGACATTTCTAAAACCGCATTCAGAACCCGTTATGGTCACTTCGAATTTACAGTTATGCCTTTTGGTCTTACGAATGCTCCTGCCGTCTTTATGGATTTAATGAACCGTGTTTGTAAGCCCTATCTTGATAAGTTCGTCATAGTCTTTATTGACGATATCCTCATTTACTCAAAGTCTGAAAAAGACCATGAACATCATCTGAGGACAATTTTGAGTCTCCTGGAGAAGGAAAAGTTATATGCCAAATTCTCTAAGTGTGAATTTTGGTTAAAAGAGGTCCAATTCTTAGGTCACGTGGTTAATCAGGATGGTATACATGTGGATCCTTGTAAAGTGGAAGCAATAAAGAATTGGAAAACTCCTGAATCACCTACAGAGGTCCGTTCATTTCTTGGGTTAGCGGGATATTACCGTAGATTCATTGAAAATTTCTCTAAGATTGCCAAACCTCTAACTTTACTAACCCAAAAGAATAAGGAATACATTTGGGGTGATGATCAAGAGCAAGCCTTTCGCTTACTGAAGGAAAAGTTATGTAATGCACCAGTATTAACACTTCCAGATGGACCGAATGATTTCGTAGTGTATTGTGATGCATCTCACCAAGGTTTCGGATGTGTCCTCATGCAGAGAGGTAAAGTGATTGCTTATGCCTCGAGACAACTTAAAACCCATGAAAAGAATTATACCACTCATGATTTGGAATTGGGTGCAGTGGTATTTGCACTAAAAATATGGAGACACTATCTCTATGGGACAAAAAGTATAATATACACTGACCACAAGAGTCTTCAATACATCTTTAATCAAAAAGACCTGAATATGCGACAAAGGCGATGGTTAGAACTACTTAGCGATTACGAATGTGAGATTAAATACCATCCAGGCAAAGCAAATGTTGTGGCAGATGCTTTAAGCAGAAAGGAAAGGCTTAAACCCAGAAAAGTACGTGCTATGAGCATGACTATCCAATCTGGCCTCAAGGCTAGGATTTTAGAAGCACAGAAAGAAGCTGCCAAGGATTTTAAGACTCCAGTCGAACGACTGCGAGGATTAGAAGCCCAACTGGAACAAAAAGAGGATGGAACTCTTTACTTTGTTGGTAGAATATGGATTCCATTTGTTGGTGGAATCAGGAAGGTAATATTGGATGAAGCTCATGCATCAAGATACTCAATCCACCCTGGTGCAGATAAAATGTACTACGATTTGAAAGATGTATACTGGTGGCCTGGGATGAAGACTGACATAGCCGAATATGTCAACCAATGCTTAACTTGTTTAAAAGTTAAAGCAATACATCAGAAACCTTCTGGCCTCCTGCAGCAACCGGAAGTCCCTGAATGGAAATGGGAGAAGATTACAATGGATCTAGTTACCAAGTTACCTAGAAGTAGTGGTGGTTACGATGCTATTTGGGTTATCGTGGATAGGTTGACAAAATCTGCTCATTTCATTCCGATCCGTGAGGACTACAAGACTGAAAGGTTGGCACGAATTTACATAAACGAAATTGTTGCAAAACATGGAGTACCAGTGTCGATTATCTCTGATAGAGATAGTTGTTTTGCATCTAACTTCTGGCGGGCTCTTCAAAAGGCGTTGGTAACACAGGTATTAATGAGTACGGCTTATCATCCAGAAACGGACGGGCAGAGTGAGCGCACCATTCAGACTTTAGAAGACATGCTGCGAGCATGTGTTATGGATTTTGGAGGAAGTTGGGACACTCATCTACCACTAGTTGAATTTTCATACAACAACAGTTATCACAAGAGTGTCAAGTGCTCACCATTCGAGGCATTATACGGACGTAAATGTAGATCACCCGTGATATGGAATGAGGTGGGT
Organism: Glebionis coronaria; assembly: GCA_025667525.1. Taxonomy (NCBI): domain Eukaryota; kingdom Viridiplantae; phylum Streptophyta; class Magnoliopsida; order Asterales; family Asteraceae; genus Glebionis; species Glebionis coronaria. Next base: position 481,438,760 of record CM046882.1, on the reverse strand, counting down.
GAAAGTCAGTTAATTGGACCGGAATTAGTCCAAGTAACTACGGACAAGATTGTGCAAATCAGAGAGAGATTAAAAACCGCTAGAAGTCGACAGAAAAGTTACGCGGACAAAAGGCGTAAACCACTTGAATTTCAAGTTGGTGACCATGTACTACTAAGGGTATCCCCCTGGAAGGGATTAGTAAGATTCGGCAAGAGAGGTAAGTTAGCCCCTCGTTTTGTAGGACCATTTGAAATCATTGAACGTATTGGTCCAGTAGCTTATCGTTTGAAGCTGCCACAAGAGTTAAGTTGCATTCATGATGTATTTCACGTTTCCAATCTTAAGAAATGTTTAGCCGAATCGGATATTCAAATTCCATTGGAAGAGATCAAAGTGGATGAGAAAATGTATTTCGTAGAAGAACATATCGAAATTGTGGATCGACAAGTCAAGAAGTTGAAGCGTAGTTGGATTCCAATCGTCAAAGTTCGTTGGAATTCTCGTAGAGGTGCTGAGTTTACTTGGGAGAGCGAAGACCAGTTCAAAGACAAGTATCCCCATCTTTTTCCGTCATCTTCCATCTCCAGTTGAACTCTGAGGGACTAGAGTTCCTTTAGGGGGGTCGACTGTGAGAACCCGTATTTTTCCTGGTAATTAAAAACCATTTATTTATTCGTAACTTTTATTTGTATCTTATTTTACATGCTATTCACGTATTACATACCCTGCTTACGTAAATCCCAGAAATTTCGAGAAATTTTAATTTATTTTATATTAATTATTTCTCTAATGATTTAATATAATTTATGGGAATTTTAGAAATTTTTATTTCTTTTCCAAGTTTAACTTAAATCGAATTTTTTTTTGATTTAAATACATTATCGTGCATTTTATAAAGTTGCTCGAACCGACGGAATGAGAACCGGTAATTTTTATACTTCAACTTGAAGAAGGCAAAAAAAAAAATTATTTTCAATAAATATTTCGTTTTTAGAATTTAACTTGCACCGAGTCATAGTTATTTTACGTGTTTTAAGTAGAATCGGGCTAGGATTTAGAACCGGGCCTAGGTAGATTGGACTATTGGGCCAAGAAAAAAAAATATATATAACTCTTTTCTTTTCTTTTTTTTCTTTCCTTCCTGTAGATACAACAACAACCACAAAAAAAAAACACACGTAGTTTTTTTTTTCTTTCCTTCCTAACCAAAATCACACTCTATGATCTCAAAACCATCCCAATCTTCATCATCTATTGCATTTTCAATTATCCAAGTATGTAAAAGTGATCATTGGTAAGAATCATAACCTATCGTAGTTCAATTTTCCCCATGCATTGGTTTTTTTTTTAGAACAAGAATGATCAATTTAGAGTTTATAAGTGATTAGGTTTATTATTTTGATCATTCTTCTTGGATGAATTTTTATTTTGACCATTCATATTATAGAAATTTAGTTCCTTGATTAAGATTTATGTTAGTCATGAGTATTTTTATGTTTGGATTGAATTAGAGTTTGTTTGGCATAGTAATTTTATACTCTAAATTCGGACAGCAGGTTTGTGAGCCCAAAACTCACACATTTTCCCAATGTAGGCTGTGTTTTTATAGCTTAGATGGATTCATTGACCCTTTTACATGTTAGTAGCGAGTTGGATGGGCAATCAACTCATCCTAATGAAAAAGTTATGGCCAAAATAAGATTTTAGCTCAAATCTAAAAGTGTAGACTTGTTTAGTGTTTTACAGCATCTTAGGTCCCCTAAACTTGAAATTGCAGGTTGTGAGGAATTATTAGGACTTATAACTTAAATTTGGCCGCTGACCTTGCGTTAATAGCCATCACCAATTGAATTTTATGACTAAAACGGTGATCGCCAATTTTATAACCGATTTTCTAAAATTTTAACCTTTCTCTAAGATGGATTTTTTTTCCCATTTAGAAAACTGAGATAAATTCATATGTCTAGGAACGTCGGGTACGAAAATACCTTTCCGGCGGTATAAGGTTCATCGTCTATCTCTTTATAACGAAGAAATGGCGGGCATTTTTAGAAACTAGTCTAATAAGTAGCAACCGACCTAAACTAGCGTTTGGTTTAGCGCGTTTGATATGGGTATCGAGTGTTTAGCCATGATTTCTCACTTGAATCATTTGAGATACTTATAAAGATGACTTTTGATGCAAAGGTTTAGTGTCCCTTAGTTACATCTAAGTTTTTGACACATAAGTGGGTATAGTTGACTAACTAGAAAATTTATAAAGTTTGCTGATATAGCTGCTGTCCTAGGTTTAAGTGTGTCGAAAAGGTGTTTTCAGCCTTCGGATAAAACTACAAAGTTGTCCGGAATGATGTTTTTAGTCACCATCGCGGGAACGGAAGCTTTAAAGTGGGCAATTGACCCTCAAAAATGCAAAATACAGACTGTGATGTTTGACTTTTTCGTGCAGAATGCATTTTGGTTTTATTTTTAAAAATGCATCTAGACTTCAAAACTTTTCTTGAAATTCACAGGATATTAACTTCATGATGTATATGACTTCTCTGAATTTTTTTGAGTTTTTTTTCCAAGAGTCTAGATAGGATTTTTAGGCTTCGCGAAAAGGAGTTTTCTGCATTTTTTTTACTAAGCGGGTAGATGACTAGTTCATTACCCGAACGCCCCTTAGGCAAGCCTAAATCTTATGGAATGGATTTGAAATGATCAATACTGATACTTAGGATTTATAAAATCATAATTGAAGTGAAATTGAGGTTTAATGATTTGTTATCCGCCCCAAGTCGGAAAAGGCCAAAAGTTGACTATTTTTTATACGTTTAGTCAAAACTTATAAAAACGAGTTCTAAGCTATATAACTTGATGAAACAAGTTTGTATGACCATATTTTGTTGTATTCCAGTAACTTACATATATTATTACAACTTTTCATTATTGAGTCATACTCGGGTCGTACTTTGACTTTTGTTGACTTTTTACGTATTAGGTCGCGGTTAACGTATAATTGGCGTTTTTAGGTTCCAAATTGTTTGAGAATTTTGATCCAAGACATTTAGCTTTCATTTTAAGTATTTAATACAGATTGTGAGCTTTATAGGTCATGTTTACACTTAGACTCGGTTACTTGTGCAAGTTACTTATGTATCTCAATTTTTACGAAATATTTTGATTCAAGCGTTCTATACTTTTATAAAACAAATATCTAAGATCGTGATCACACTTGTAGGTCGCGGATAATTCTCAAAGTATTAATATTGCCTTTCTTCAGCCGGATCTTTATCTCGTCTCATTTTTCCTTTTAAGGTGAGTTCATAGCCCCTTTTCTTATATACTTTGTTACAAATTGCGGGGTGAGAATAACATGCGTGGAATACAATCATTTAAAACTTTTAGTAAGCTATCCGAGAACTGTATGCTTCCCCAGATTATACATTTACTTATTGCATTAGTACCTTAGTCAAAAGGCCCCTACATCATGAACCGTTAATTCACATTTTGCAAGCGCGAATGTTGTGGATGGATCCATCGGGATTAACAATCCCCGTCCCGATTACCTTGACGCACGTACATTTAATTATCTAAGTATTTTGACTAGATACTTACTAGGGGTAAAACATTTATGTTAAAGCTTCGGTGTCGTGAGCTATTGCAATAAATAAATATAAATGATTTTGTACGACGGTACTGAATCATATCCTGTTACTAATTTATAAAAATTAATGTTTGTATTTCACATTACTACTTATTAAACCTATGAATTTCACTCATCTTTATGTTGACATTTTTACATGTTATTTCTCAGGTAATGCTAATGCTTAATTTTGCTAAGGATGGGAGCCCGCAGGATAGCGACACCTTGAAGATTTCATGTCTTGTTGGTCTAATATTTTGTTAATATTGTAAAAAGCTGTCCATTTTGGTATCTACCCCCTTCAAATTTGGTTGCACTAAGACAAATAAAAAAAATGTTTGGTACATCTTATAAAACTTATGATGTGTAATATTCGTGTCTGGGACCCTATGTAAAAAGAATAATTTTATCTAAATTCCGCAGCTTTTGAAGTAATTATAGTCTTATGATGTCATTTTTACTTCATTTTCATGTCATTCATTATAGCATGTTTTGGGATATCATGAAGTGGGACCCCCAAGTTGCCTACCTGTCCCGTGTCTGATTCTGGGGGTCTTACAACCTGTGATTAGTGGGTAGTCACTATGATCTTCCTAGAACTGACAGTCGGTTTTCATGCATTCATCATTTTCATGCATACATATATATGTCATTGTCGCAGGTTTATGACTAAGTAATGGTTGGTACAGGACTGGCCATATTTAGTCGCATGTGTTTTATCGAAACATTTAAATTTGGGACCGACCCATAGGCGTCCCCTCGCCATGTCTTTTATTTTGGGTGAACTGACCATAGGCGTTCACTCTCGAGCATACAAAAGTTTTCATAAAACTACATCATGCATTCATGTACAAATTTCTTGCATAAAAATTTTCTCTTGATTTATTGGTATAATTTTTTTTTCATGTATATATTTTATGTTTGATCAGTTTAATCATGTGTTTTATGTTATACTGTCAGATGGAAAACACAAACAATATCCGGGAGATGGTTGCAGCTGCCAATGCAGATTTTCAAGACATCCTTCATCAGAACAACAACTATCCTCCCCCACCTAGCATTTTCCCCACGGAAGGAAGGAATCGGCTCATGAGAGAGTACTATACCATTAGACAACGACCTGAGGAAGACAACAACGACTTCATGCAGCGCTTTCTTCGATTTGCCGGTGTCCTGAGAGCAGCTGCGGGCACCACTGAAGAACAGGCACAACATTTTCATGGGGATCTTAATCCAATGATTGCCAATAACTTAGGAAATGCTCCGTTGGACACGGTAGCACAAGTGGCCGATGCAGCACGTAAGCTAGAGATGTTGCAGGAGAGAGATGAGTTCGGGGATGCAGAGAGACCCGAGAAGAGGTAAACATTCGTATTCAAGCGGTGACCTATCCGCATTCTTTCAATATATGTCAAATATTTCATCTCTTTAAATTGTATCTTCCTGGCAGAAAACTGGGGACCGGTCTCAGCCGGCTCCTCAGAAGCAGCCTAACCAGCCCAAGGGAAACGGTCAGACTAACGACCGTTCTGCTACGGATAGGCGTGGCGGTAATGATAATTACCGTAACAACGCTGGACACTCCAACGGCAGCAGGTCCTAATACTTACGCATTTTCTTATGATTTCATGTTAAAACTCATAATTCTGACACTTTAGCAAATCTTCTACCAGGAACCATGGAAACGGTAGGGACCAGAACCAGAGAGGTTCACAGCCTAGCCGTCCAGCTATCACTGGTATTCAATCTTACGATTATTCGCATTGTCCTTTGTACCCTATTATCATGTCTCATGTAAAATGTTTTATCAGGTCCTCAGCCAGCCAGAGCACCTGCTGGAGGATATACTCATCCTCTTTGATCTACTTGCCATCGTAGGCACCCAGGGCCATGTTGTCGTGATACCGACGCATGCTTCAAGTGTGGTCTTCCTCGCCATCGCATGAAGGACTGCCGTAAGGGCGAGATGGAGGGCACATCAGGACATGCTGATACCAAGCCGCCTCCTACCACTGGACGTGTCTACACGACATCTCGAGATCAGGCTAACAAGTCTACAGGTACCATCATTGGAATCTTGTATATGTATGGTCAGGCTGCGTGTGTCCTATTTGATACGGGTGCTATTCACTCGGTCATTTCTACTGCTTATGCCAAGAACATTAGGATGCTCCCCATGCCACTAGATAATAGACTCAGTATTTCTACGCCTTTGAGGGACTCTGTATTGATCACCCATGTATACAAGAGTCTTCCCCTAGAGTTTGATGATAAGGTTCGTCCTGTTGACGCACTTCCGCTGGACATGAATGACTTTGACATGATTTTGGGCATGGATCGGCTATCCAAGCATCATGCTACCATAGACTGCCATTCATATCGAGTCATCTTCGGTGATGTTAATGCACCAGAGTACATTCACAATGGGTTCGTACCCGGAAGGTCTGTACAAATCATATCTACCCTGCAAGCACGTGCACTACTGTCACATGGCTGCGAGGGTTATCTAGCTATAGTTCACGACATGGATGCTGAATCTCCATCAATTCAGGATCAGCCAATAGTGTTGGAATTCCAAGATGTATTTCCAGAAGAACTTCCGGGCATACCATCTGCACGAGAAGTGGAATTCAATATCGAGCTCATCCCAGGAGCTGAACCAATTTCCAAGGCTCCTTATCGCATGGCTCCCATAGAGTTAAAGGAGCTGAAGGATCAACTTCAAGAACTTCTAGAACGAGGTTTCATTCGACCGAGCGCATCTCCATGGGGCGCACCGGTCTTATTTGTTAAGAAGAAGGACGGTAGTATGCGTCTTTGCATAGACTATCGCGACCTCAACAAGATTACTATCAGGAATAGGTATCCACTACCGCATATAGACGATCTGTTTGACCAAATCCAAGGGGCCAAACACTTCTCCAAGATTGATCTTAGGTCAGGCTATCATAAACTACGGGTTAAGGAGCAGGACATCGCCAAGACTGCTTTCCGTACACGCTATGGCCACTACGAATTTGTAGTCATGCCATTCGGCCTGACCAATGCTCCAGCAGTGTTCATGGATTTGATGAACAGAATCTTCCATGAATATCTGGAGAAGTTCGTCATTGTCTTCATCGATGACATCCTGATTTTCTCAAAGTCCAAGGAGGAACACGAAGACCATCTTCGTACAGTACTACAGATTCTTCGCCAGAAGCAGCTGTATGCTAAATTCTCCAAGTGTGAGTTCTGGTTAGACAAGGTGGCATTCTTAGGCCACATTGTGTCAGCAAAAGGAATCACTATGGATCCAACGAAGATTGAGGCTATTACTAAGTGGCCGAGGCCGACATCAGCGACTGAAGTCCACAGTTTCTTAGGCTTAGCTGGCTATTACCGTAGGTTCGTGAAGAACTTTTCCCGCTTAGCACTACCATTGACCAAACTGATGCGGAAAAGGGAGAAATTCGTCTGGACTGAAGAACGAGAGAGGAGCTTTGAAGACCTGAAGCAGAAGCTAGTATCTGCACCTATTCTTACTCTCCCATCTGGTACAGATGGATTTCAAATCTACAGTGATGCATTAGGGAAGGGACTTGGTTGTGTTCTCATGCAACATGGGAAAGTGACCGCGTACGCTTCACGGTAGCTTAAGCCTTATGAAAAAAATTACCCTACGCATGACTTGGAACTTGCTGCAGTCGTGTTTGCATTGAAGATATGGAGGCACTACTTATATGAAGAATCATGTGACATTTTCACGGACCACAAGAGCTTGAAGTATATCTTCACTCAGCGTGAATTGAACATGAGGCAGAGGAGATGGTTAGAGCTGTTGAAGGATTATGACATTAATCTGCAGTATCATCCCGGAAAGGCGAATGTAGTAGCAGATGCACTTAGCAAGAAGTCTGGAATGATCAACGGCATTAAGATTGAGGAGGAAATCATAAGAGACTTGGAGCGACTAGACATAGAGATCATGGTACATGGACAACACGATTACTGGGCTAATCTTAGAGTAGAACCCGAGTTACTCTCTAAGATCAAGGAAGCTCAGAAAGATGATGGAGAGATCTGGGCGATAGTTCAGAATTTGGAGAAGCAGACGGAATTCAGAGTAGATGCAGATGGTATCGTATGGCAGGGCACGAGACTTTGTGTTCCTGATGATCAAGAACTCCGGGAAGCATTGTTAGCTGAAGCTCATAGCTTCCCATTCTCTATACATCCTGGTTCGACTAAGATGTACCATGACATCAAGCAGTACTTTTGGTGGAGTGGTATGAAACAGGATGTTGCCACTTACGTCTCCAAATGTCTTACCTGCCAGCAGGTTAAGATCGAGCATTAGCGATCTGGCGGTCTCCTTCAACCGTTAGATATTCCAGAGTGGAAGTGGGACAAAATCACCATGGATTTTGTTACTGGTCTTCCGCCAACCAAGAGGAAGCACGATGCAATTTGGGTTATCGTAGATCGACTTACCAAATCAGCTCATTACTTACCGATCCGCAAGGAAGATTCGGTCAGTAAACTCGCTGATACGTATAGAAGAGAGATCATGAGACTCCACGATGCTCCATCCAACATCGTCTCAGACAGAGATCCTCGTTTCACTTCGCGATTTTGGAAGAGTTTGTAGAAAGCTTGGAGTACACAACTTAAGCTTAGCACGGCTTTTCATCCTCAAACAGACGGGCAGTCGGAGCGAACGATTCAGACATTGGAGGACATTTTGAGGTCATGTGCGTTGGAATGGACGGGTGATTGGGACGATTATATCTGTTTGGTGGAGTTTGCATACAACAACAGTTGGCACGCAAGTATCAAGTGTGCTCCTTTCGAGATGTTGTATGGCAGAAAGTGTCGCGCCCCAATCTGCTGGGATCAGGTTGGCGAGCAAACACTTGAAGGACCAGAGATCATATAGATGACTAATGAGAGGGTCATAGTAGCTAAGCAGAAACTTCAAGAAACACGGTCACGTCAGAAGAGTTACGCCGATAAGCATCGTAGGGACATACATTTTAATGTAGGAGATCACGTCTTTCTTAAGGTTTCGTCGGCACGTGGTGCTAGACGCTTCGGGGTTAAAGGGAAGCTCAGTCCCCGTTTCATCGGACCGTTTGATATCATTGAACGAGTCGGTAAAGTATCTTACCGTTTAGCGTTACCTCTGCAGCTTTCGCATGTACACAATGTGTTTCATGTGTCCTTACTCAGAGGGTAGCAGTATCATCCCCTTCACATGGTTCAGTATCCACTGGAACAGATACGTGAAGATCTCACTTTCATAGAAGAACCCGAACGAGTTCTTGACAGACAAGAACGAGTCATGAGAAGGAAGACGATTCCATTCGTCAAAATCATTTGGAGGGATCATACCGAGCGGGAAGCCACTTGGGAAACAGAGGAGTCTATCCGGGCTTCTTACCCTCATTTCATATTTTGAATTCGGGTATGTTCTTCTTTTCCAGTTTACTTTATCTATAATTCGGGGACGAATTATTCTTTTTAGGGGGGAAGAGTTGTAAAACCCGCATGCTTTTACCATGAATAGTGCCCTTAAGATCGTATGCATATGATTAGAACTTTCTTTTTATAGCACGTTACGTTTCACGTATAAGAATTTTAAGTATTACGTGCGTGTTAGAACACGATAAGTATTTATTACGTATGAACACACGATAATTATTAAAATAATAAATATAATCACGAACATGCGATCATGAAATCATGAACGTAATTTAATCACAAGATAATATTATTTACGTATATGTATTTATTACGAACACGAATAAATATATTAAGTCACGATTTATAATTAATTAGAACACGTAAATCACGAACACGATAAAACACGAGAACACACTATAATATTTAGACTCGAGAAAAGTACAGGTTACCCCATGTGGGGCCCACTACCCGCGGCATACACAAAGACATGGGCCAAGCCCATGCAAATTTTACTAATTAGGAATAAAGGGTAAAACATGTTCATTATTCACAAAATATTGAAAATAGAAAAACCCTAGTTCTTTCTTTGGTTCCTCTTTGGCCGCCGATTATACATCATCACAAGGGGTGTTCGGGTTGATTATGATCTTGGATATTTTGCAAGGATTCGTGTGCGTTCATCCTCATTTGTTTCACGTAATCGTTATAACCTTTTTAACCTTTTCTTTTATGTTTTGATTTAATGAATCACATAAAATCATGATGTTTTTAAAAACTAATTAAAAACAATTATTAGAACATGTTAATGATCATGGGGTAAATCAAATCAATGGTTTAGGGGTGTTTGTGGTCTAGCCGATGCCTAATCGAGCCCCATAGGGGTCTCGGCTTGGCTTATTACCCACCACCGAGACCATATGGTCTCGGTATGGTGGTGGTGGTCCCACGGCAGCAACAAAACCAAGGGGAAACTCGACGTGGTTCGGGTTATGGTGTTAGTTACAGGTCCGGTTCATTGTTTTTAGTCACGGGTCCGGTTCATAAATTATTTTTAAGGTTTATGATTTTACTAGTTATGTTTTAAAATTAAATTAATAAAACATGACATGATTAATTTAATGTACATGACTTAGGTTATAAATTTAATTATTAGATCATGAATTTTAACCTAAGTATTTATATTTTATTAGACTTTATAATTAATTAATTATTAAAACCATGACTATAATTAATTAATTAACATGACTTAGGTTATATTATTAATAGTTAATAATACATGTTTTAACCTAAGTATTTTACCTTTATTTAATTAAAATCATGATATATTTAATTAAATACTTTTAACCTATAGTTTATTTAATTCACATGTAATAATTAATAAACTATACTTTATAACTACATGACTTAGAATAATAATCAGAAAACACTTAATCTTATATAATTAGCTTATTTAACCAGCTTATATCTATTTATGGAAACTTTCTATTTTTAGAAACTAATTAATTAAGGCAGCTAATCTATTTATGGAAACTTTCTATTTTTAGAAACTTATCTATTTTAAGTAGTAATTCTATTTTTGGAAACTTTCTATTTTTAGAAACTTTCTATTTTTGGAAACTTTCTATTTTTGGAAACTTTCTATTTTTGGTACCTTTCTATTTTTGGAAACTTTCTATTTTAGGAAACCTGTTATTTTTAGAAAGTTACTTATTATTACACAACAAGTATAATAATACATGAAATACAAGTAATACTTAATCAGAATAGACAGAATATAAGACAACACAGTATAAAGCTTAAAACAGTAGAACATGACATGAACATATAAAACAAGCTAAGACATGATATAAAAGCAGTTACATATTTAGTAATCAGATACTTATACACGTATGTATTTATGTAGCATTAGTGATACCGAAGTAGGACTCTCTTTCGTTCGTCTTCTTCGTTCACTGGACATAAGGTACGGATTCCCGTCCTTTCAGTATAGTCATTCTTTCCTTATTAGGATTCCCCGTATGCAGCCAACTGTTTTCCCATAGTATAAGTTTATATGTTTGATTGCTTATGTTTAATTTAGAATACCTGAAGCCATATACATGCATGACCAGTTTCACCTAGTTATGGAGGTACCATAACCATAACACTAGAGGCACTGGTGTTATGACTTCCCCACGGCGGAGTGATTGCTCGTGGCGTCTCTTCAGCTTTTGGCCATATTATTATATTTATCATGTGGGGCGTATGGGTGCATCCTAGTTACATGTTTTTCAACAGATTACTCAGTGTGAATGTGGTGTGTGCCTTGCATCCTTCACAAGGAGCTGATCCCTCCTACCAAAAAACCAGTATATTAAATTAGAGGCAGTCCCTCTAATTTGCAAGATGAGGTCACCCCTCCAAGTATTCATGCACGATGGATTTTCATGACCTATATTGGCTAATGGTAAAATATGTTAAACAGTTTTTACAAGATAAACATAAGGCTTTTCAAACTATAAAACCAGTTTTATTAAGATTTAACCGGGTTATTCGGGACTTAGGTTCTTTTGTTGTTATATGCTTATATGCTTATATTATTCATGCTTTATTGTACATCCGTGCACTGAGCGTATTGCTCAGCCGTTTTCCTTTTCATGTTCCCACATCGACAGGTACTCAGGGATGCTCGTAGACTTTAAGCGTACGTGCATATGGACTGGAAGCTTTCTAGCCTTTCTTTACTTTATGCATTATCTATACTTTGATACTCTTTCCATGGACATTGTTTAGTCCTTTCATTTACAGTACTTATGTTTGTGTGTGATGAGCTTTACTTTTGGACTACCGATGTTTGATTCCGGTATTTCCTTTTTATGGTCATGTAATATTTTAGACATTTATCCTTGTATGCTTTGATGACACGCCATAATTACGCGTAACATTCCATTTATCAAATTGGGGTGTTACAATAAAACTTTTTAACCACCGTCTAAAAGTTTTTAAAACCTTGATCCATTATGGCTGAAAGTAATGTACCCCAACTTGTTAACAAAAAAGGAGCGAGTTACTCTGTTAACGCTCCTAAGTTAGATGTTGAAAGATTTAACAAATGGAAGAAAAGAATGCTATGTTATTTGATGGGAATGGAACCTTATTACATAACTTGTATTAAGAATGGTCCATTCAAACCAAAAACAGCAGCTGGTGATGACAAACCTGAAAACCAATGGTCTGACGATGAAAGGAGAGTGGTCAATCAAGACCAACGTCTCAAAAGCATCATAATATCTTGTCTTCCTTACGATATTATGGAGGCTGTCATCGAGTGTGAGACGGCCAAAGAGACTTGGACAGATCTTGTTCATAGTTTCGAAGGACCATACGACATTAAGGAAAATAGGATTATGGACCTGAAGTTAGAATATAACACTTTCAGGGCCAAACCATCTGAAACACTTCCTCAGACTTACACCAGGTATAAAACCTTGCTCAATGAGCTAATGAATGACGGGGTGAAACTGTCTAAGCATGAAATCAATGTTGGTTTTGTGAACAGTCTCCCTGAAAAATGGCTTGGTTTTTCTCAAGGATTGAGAAATGCTAATCACATACAGACTCAGGATCTTGCAGACATTTATGAGAGATTTATCTATGAAGATAATCTAATAAATAGAAGATATCCTGAGTACAAGCAGGCCTTAATAACAGACACCTCATCCAAACCTACCCAAATTGATCATGGCCCTATTACAACTACTTTTTACTCAAATGCAATTGTTCAAGATTTTCAGGAAACCTCAGATGATAAGGTGGATGAAAGATCTAGTGCTGAATACATAAGGGATTTGAACAGGGAATATCATGAAAGGGCCATGTTGGAAAATACCAAACGTTATATCAAAAGAACTAGATTTGCTGGTAACCAATCCACTGAGGGAGTGGATTGCTACCGATGTGGTAAAACTGGGCATTTAGCTAAATATTGTCTTTCAAAAACTCCATTGGCCTCTTATAAAAATCAAAAATTTTCATCAGGCAATGACAATTTTCAACCCAAGTTTACACCAAAATTAATTCAGGCTTCTCTAATCAACCATAGTTTTCAAAATAATAAGAGAATTGAGAAAGACTATAGGTCTGAGTATAAAAAGGTTAAAGCAAAACTAGCACTCTTGGAAGCTGAACCTACTATTGCTCAGACTCAAAAGCCTGCTCAGAACAAAGCCAAAGGGATGGTAGCTGAAACTTTTGATTGGGATGATGAAGACTTGTCCTCAGAAGAGGAGGAAGTCAGGTATCAAGTGTTAATGGCTCTAGCTGATGATGAATTATCAGTTGGAAAGAATCATGCTCGAAATGGAGAATGGGTTGACATCACTATGAGAAAGGTAAACATGCTTCTCTCTATGGATGAAGAATCTGACTGGCAAAAATTCCTTAAGTATATTAACATTGACCTATCGTTTGTTGAAGAGCAGAGATTGAATCTTTTGTCAAAATATAATAAACTTGTTTTTGAATTAAACAAATGTAGAGAAGATTTATTAATTTTAAAACAAGCTAAACTTGAAGCAGTAAGCTGTCAACTTCAGAACACTGAAATCACTAAAATCAATCATGCTATTCAAGAACAACTTAAGGAAGAAAAACGCATCAATGAAAAATGGACAAATAGCTCTACCTTAGCTTCTTAGTGTATAAACAGTTAAATACCTGCCCAAAAGAAGAAAATTCTTGGGGCACGATAACTCACTGAAAAGGAACCTACTAAGGAAATGAGTGAAAATACATTTCTTCCTGCCTCAGTTTGGTTTGATCATGAAATAATTCCTAAGTCAAAAGACTGGGTTGAGAGATCAAACCCTGAGAGTGTTTTGCCTAACTTTGATACTGGAAAAATATTAATTCTTGAATCTCAGGCTATTAATGAAAAACTTGGCATGAATGAAGAGACTGATAAAGTCAGTAACATTGAAACATCTAGTGTTGCTAAAGACATTCAAACTCCTCTACCTCCTTTGAAAAACCTTCAAGGAGAAAGTCCATGTTCTGAACTAATTCCATTGTCTTTTTAAGAACACTCACCTAGAGGAAGAGCTGGGTTAGGTTGTATTGAACAAACAAAGCCTGACTCAAAAGTGATACCAGATCACACTAAGTCAAGAACTGTCACTGAAAAGACAACCAAACCTATATCTCCCTCAGGGACTCCTAAACACTCAGTCAAATCTACTCCTATTGTAAATCAAGAGGAGTTAAGTAGATTGTTCCAACTTTTCATGGAAGAGAAGCTAACTCAGCCTCTAAAACTCAGGGTAAAACATCTGTGTCCTCACAGCCTGAATCATCAACAAGTAACAAAACTGAACCTAAGTCTTCTAAGAAAGTTAAAACAAAGAAACCCACCTGTGAGCTATGTCACTATACAAATCACACCACTGACGACTGCTATAGAGTTCTCTATTATATGAAATGTAAAAGTGTAGATCACAAGACAACAGATCATGAGATGCACATAGCTTTTATTAAAAATGCTAAAAGATACAATACTCAGCCTTACAACTATGGGCCCACCTCACAACAAACCAGAAAATCTAAGGCTAAGCCTTACCCACCATGTACACATTATGGCATTCCTGATCATAGACCTGATGATTGTATATATTACCCTGAGTGTGAGATTTGTGGAAGAAATGATCACACTACCTCAGGACACAATAGAATAATCATGGTCAGAAGAGGAATGCTAGCTGAGTCATCTCAAAGTACTGAATCCTCAATCGGACTAAGCTGCAAAACATGTAGAAGCAATGTTCATTCTACCTCAGATCATACTGAGGTTGAGAACTTCAAACGAGGTGAAAGACGTCAGGCTCTTTGAGCCAAAGGGCCTACTAAAAAGTAGGCTCACAAGAGAAATTAATCTACCTCGCTATTTGTGTAGAAACACTTCAAGGAGCCTGTCTGGTACTTAGACAGTGGGTGTTCAAGAAGTATGACAAGGGTCAAAAGTTATCTGCACAAATACGTGGAGCAACCAGGTCCTAAGGTAGTATTCGGTGATAATTCATCTTGTGTTACTGAGGGATATGGTTCAATTAAATATGGTGGAATAGTTTTCTCAAAAGTGGCGTTTGTAAATGGTCTGAAGTACAATCTCATCAGTATTAGCCAACTATGTGATGCTAAGTACATCGTTCAGTTTGATGATAAGCAAGGTAAAATCTTCAATGCTAACAAAGAAATTGTGTTGACTACTCCAAGAAGGAATGACATATATGTCCTAGACATGTCATCTGTAACAAACTCAGGAGCATGTTTCTTTGCTAAAGCCTCAGACTCTGTCAATTGGCTTTGGCATAAGAGACTGTCACATCTAAATTTCAAAGATATGAACAAACTTGCAAAACAAAACAAAGTTCTTGGCTTACCTTCTCTTGTGTATTCAAAAGATAAGCCTTGTTCAGCCTGTGAAAAAGGTAAACACAAGAGAGCTTCTTTCAAGCCAAAACAAAACTTTTCTATCAGGAAGTGTCTTCATCTTCTTCATATGTACTTGTTTGGACCAGTCAGTCCAATGTCTATAAATCATGAGAAATACACTCTTGTGATTGTTGATGAATCCTCTAGATACACTTGGGTATACTTTCTGAAAAAGAAGAGTCAAGCTCCTGAATTCATAATGTCCTTTATCAGGCAAGTAGAAAATCAAAATGATACTAAAGTTAAACAAATACGAACTTATAATGGAACAGAATTCAGGAACCAAGAGCTTGAGAGTTTTTGTGATGAGAAAGGAATTTCTCAGAACTTCTCTTCTCCTTACACACCTGAACAAAATGGTGTGGCTGAAAGGAAGAATACAACTCTCATTGAAGCTGCCCGAACCATGCTCAATGGATCCAATCTTTCAAAACACTTCTAGACTGAGGCTGTAAAAATAGCTTGCTATACTCAGAACAGATGTATTATTGTCAAAAGACATGATAAGACTCTTTATGAAATATTCAGGGAAAGGATTCCAGATATCAACTACTTTCACGCGTTTGGATGTCCTGTGTTCATTCACAATCAAAAGGACCATCTAGGTATATTTGATGCCAAAGCTGATGATGGATACTTTCTTGGATACTCTTTTGTCTCCAAAGCCTTCAGAGTCTTTAACACAAGGAGACAACAGATTGAGGAGTCATTTCATGTCACCTTTGATGAAAGTATAGATGCCATTAACTTCACAAATCAATCAATGGAAGAAACTGGGATCAATGACTCATCAAGATATCCTCCTGATGAGTATGAACATTGCCCCTCAAAGCAGTATCAAACTGATGCTGATATATCTTTCCATATATCACCTCACAATAGGTCAATTGATAATTTAATCACACCTCAACATGTCCCTGAAGTTATCACCTCTCAAGCTGATGAACTGAATGATTCACCCATCTATGAGAACACTGAAGGGACAAGTGATGAAAATATCGATCCCCCTATTACTGAAAATCCTTCAGTAGGAGGTGATGTCCCAGTACAATGTACTGAATCTCTAGTCCCTAATAATCACCAACCATCGACAAGCTCTAATCCAAGTCCTCAGGACAGATGGTCAAGACAACAACATATAGAGCTTGTAAATATAATTGGTGATGTATCTGAGGGGATGCTCACACGCAGTCAGGCTGCTAAACTCTCTGCTACCTCAGCCCATGAATGTCTGTTTGCAGACTTTCTCTCTGAAATTGAACCAAAGAAGGTTTTAGAGGCCCTGACACATCCAGGGTGGGTTGAGGCCATGCAAGAAGAACTCAACCAATTCCTCAGGAACAAAGTGTGGAAACTAGTTCCTCTCCCCAAAGGGAAATCAGCTCTTGGTACAAAATGGGTATTTAAAACAAGACTGATGAAGATGGAATTATCATTAAAAACAAAGATAGGCGGGTTGTTCAGGGGTGTGGTCAACTTGAAGGGATCGACTATGAGGAAACCTTCGCCCATGTAGCAAGAATGGCAGCCATCAGGATCTTCCTTGCCTATGCTACTTACATGAACTTCAAAGTTTTCCAAATGGATGTAAAAAGTGCCTTCCTGAATGGAAAGATTACTAAAGAAGTTTATGTTGCTCAGCCTCCTGGTTTTAAGAGTTCTGAGTTCCCAAACCATGTTTGTAAACTTGACAAAGCCCTTTATGGACTGAAACAAGCACCAAGGGCATGGTATGAAACTCTCTCTACATTCCTGATAATGAACAAATTTGTCAGGGGGAAGATAGACAACACCTTGTTTATCTTTAGAACCAAGGAGGATGTTCTACTAGTTCAGATATATGTTGATGACATCATATTCGGATCTACTAACTATAATCTTTATAGAAAATTTGAAAAACTTATGACAAAGAAATTTGAAATGAGTATGATGGGTGAGTTAACATATTTTCTTGGACTACAAATCAAACAGGGGGACAAATGGATCTTAGTCTGTCAAGAAAAATACACTAGAGAAATACTTAAGAAATATGATATCTCTGAGTGTGCTTCAGTGAAGACTCCCATGGTTCCCCCCAACAACTTAGGTCCTGATCTTATTGGTAAATAAGTCAATCAAACCTTATTCAGGGGAATGATTGGATCATTAATGTACCTAACTGCAACCAGGCCTGATATTCAGTTCTCAACAATCTTATGTTCAAGATATCAGGCCGATCCCAAAGAAAACATCTTACTGCTGTTAAACGAATCTTTAGGTACCTGAAGGGTACTCCGTCACTAGGTCTATGGTATCCTCGTTGCTCAGGCTTCGATCTTAAAGGATACTCAGACTCAGACTATGCTGGCTGCAATATGGATAGAAAAAGTACCTCAGGTGCATGTCAATTCCTAGGTGGCAAGCTAGTATGTTGGGGTACAAAGAAACAACAGTCAGTCGTAATGTCCTTTGCTGAGGCTGAATACGCAGCTGCTGGTTGTTGTGCGAACATCCTTTGGATGAAAAGTCAACTCATGGACTATAATGTGGAATACAAAGTAGTCCCTATCTTTTGTGACAACACCAGTGCAATTGCCATTTCAAATAATTCAGTCCTGCATTCAAGGACTAAACACATAGACATAAGATATCATTTCCTCAGGGATCACATCTTAAAAGGAGATACTGAATTACATTTCATCCCACTGAATATCAGCTAGCTGATATTTTCACCAAACCTTTGGATGCACCAACGTTCACTAGACTAAAAGCTGAACTTGGTATGCTAAATATTGATTAATCAGTCTCCTTGATGACATTGGATTCAGTATAATGTATATTCTTGATCCCCTCTTTGAGTAAATATCTCTTATCGTCTTCCCCTTGACACTGAGGTACATTAAATGATGTAACTAAATGCTCTAAGGATTTAGTTACTTAATGTCCTAGGTTGGTGAGTCACAATATTAAATAAGGAACATATATTCCTTCAATAAATTGTCATAAACCAGTCAAGGGGTCACTCATGTCAAGTATCTCACTAAGCATTAAATGCTTACCCTTTTTCTAGCAAAATCCGTTGTAAAAACGTCCTTTCAAATGCACGTGACCCCACGTCATCTCTGCAAAAAGCGTTATCTTTGCAGCAATGGAACAGTTGCCAAGAAAATAGGGGGACCACTTGTACGCTTTCATTTAATGCGGATGTCAAAAGAAATTATAACAAATAAAAATCTCTTTCACATCCGAGCCTATAAATACCCCTCAATTAAAACAAACACACACACACACAAAGAACTTGCAATTTTACTCTGCCAAATTTTTCTCTCAAAGAAAAAGTGTGTGTGTTCAAACGAGTTTCCAGAAAAGGTTTCTTGTAAAAAGGCAATCACATTGATCACTTGTGTTATTGTTATATAGCACAAACAATCAAAGTTACCTATTGTTTATAACTCTTGATCCTTTTTATAAGGCAAAAGTTCTCATTAGGTCACTTGGTGAATCTTGTTGTATTATAACAAGAAACAAGTCTTGATTTAATTTCCACAAATTGCCATTGTCCTTTTTCAAATCTTTAAAACCTACCTTTAAATGGCAATGTCCAAAGCTATCAAATATGACCCTCAGGCTGAACAATCTCACCAATGAGGGTGTCCATTTTGTAGGAAACAACTACGAGGGAAATTTCAATTACCCTAGTAGTGTATCAGCCTACAAACCAATTTGAAAATTCTTGAAAAACTGTGATTGGGCTGATGCTTTTACAAAAACCCCCTCAGTCTTCTACCATGAATATCTCAGGGAATTCTGGTTTACGGCTGTGGTAGTAACCCCTACCCAAGGGCCTGAAGGATCTCAGGGGTCTGAGATCAAGTCACATAAGAACTGTGTCATCATGTTCACTGCAAACAATGGGAAGACACCATTGATTTTAGACTTCAAAACATTTTGTCAAAGCAGTGGACTTGATTATAACAATGGAAAGTATGTTGCACATCCTGACATGGTGATACATGGAATTTTTGCTAAGGTTCAATTTTCTCTCGATATCCTCTCGAATTGATCTCGGTCTTAAGTGGAATGGTTTGTTCTTGGTTAATGAGAAATGGTTTGGTTGTTTATCTATTTTAAACTAATAGCAAATATTTAAAGTGTCGTTGAGTAAATGGAAGTTAAAAGATTAATTGGAATGACGAGTAAAAATACATACATAAAACTTAAAGGTGACAATGGGAAAGTACTAGCACACTAAATAAAACTAACACTAGGAAAATATTCAGAAAATAAAAAAGGTACTATAAGAAAGTGTTATCGAATCAAACCAAAACAAGCCAAAAAGGGCTCTCGATCGGAATGTTTTCCGATCGGCTGATCGGAACAAGGGTAGAAGCTACAATCGGAATACAGGGACAAATGGCCAATCGGAATACGTGCAAACACCCCAATCGGAATACTTATTAAAGGACTCCAATCGGAATATGGGTGTGGGTCAATGATCGGAATGCAGCAGAAAAAAGGACCAATCGGAAAGTTCAAGAATGAAGCTGATCGGAATGTTAATCACTTGCTCAATCGGAATATCTGAAATTTACTATGGTCGGAATGTCCAAAATGGAGCCTATCGGAAAATACTAAACCCTCTTCCGATCGGTTGATCGGAAAGAGGGGGTGTAGCTCGGTCGGAAAGTGCAATCGGAAAAGGGAGTTCCCTTTCCGAAAATGGTGGAGATTCCGAAAATAAAGCAAGGAAATAAGCTTATTGAATAAGCTAACTCCCTAACTAGCTCGAATCCAATGAAATACAAATCAAATAAGCACTGAAAACAACTTTTCTAACTCAAAGTAAACAACTTTTAAATCAAATCAATAAAAAGATGAACTTTTTATAAAAACTCCAAAAAGTAAATAAGCTAAATCATCAAATAAGCCAATAAGAACAAGGATCTCAAAGCTTATTTATGTAAAAACTTAAGGAAACATAAAAAGTAAACAACTTTTTAAGCACAAATCATAGATGAACAACACGGATCATACGAGATTTGTACCAAAATCAATAAAAGTAAAAGAAAGGAAGGATGAGATGAAAGATTAAAACTTAAAAACTTGATTAATGAAAAAGTAATACAAAGTTTGAATTTGAAAGAGAAAAAGATGAAATCTAGTGAGAGAAAGTGCTAAACTTTCTCTCTCTAAAACTAGAGAGAAAAACTAAAAACTAAAAACTAAGTGTCAATTTTTGTGAAGTAGGGGCCTTTATATAGGCGTGTACATGGTGGTGATGGGCTTTTTATTGGGCTTTGATTTGGGCTTCTTTTTCTTCTTTCTTCTTAAGTCTTCATGCGTCTTTTAAATAAACGTTGCCGACTTGGATTTGAGAAGTGTCGGTGAATTATTCCAACTCGTCTTATAATCATTTGTTTTATAGACTCGAGTTCTTCGACATATATGAATCTTCCATCTTTGGCTCTATTCTTCGATAATCTTCAAATAGGCACAATGACTTCAAATCTTCTGCATCTCTTGGACAATAGACTTCGTCTTGAGTCTTTTTCCTCGATAAAAAAACCGTGTAATCCCATGTTTTCTTCATTATTCATCCGGTTGACTCTGAAAACACAATAAACACAAAAACCACGCACAATTCCAAACAAATGATATTAAATACGTGTTTTGGTCTTGTTTTAGCCCGATTTAAGTGGTAAAAGGATGAGTGTTTTCACACTTATCAAATCCCCTACACTTAACCATTGCCATGCCCTCATGCAATGCTTAGTGACAAAGCACATTTACACTTTCCTCATAATCAATCAACCTTGGCCTTATTAAAATACTACTAAACGAAAATAAAAATACTAGGAGAAATTTAAAAGTTTAAAGCAAACAAAAGGATGGAAATAACTTGCAAAGAGATCGAGGACTTACATTAGGGCTTCGGTGCTGCGAAGATTTATCACCCTCAAGTTTCACGTTCCCCAAACTAAGCTTAAAAACGAGATCATTGTTATTATAAGTTAGCAATTCAAACACTTACACACATGGCTTAATTAAATGCTTAGACTCCCTTATTCCTAGGTGTATCTCTTATATTTTATTTTTGTCTTAGAATGATCATGAAGATGCATTTTTGGACTTATTTCGATAGTTATTTAGGGCTGAAAGCAAAGTAGGACGATTTGATCAATAGTTAGCTAAAGGACAAAATCTCTTAAAACTGCTTCTCGGGATATCAAAAAGTTCATATCTTGGCATAACTTGGTTCACGATTTGAGACCTTTCTCGGGCCGATATTTGGCATGTACTTCATACTTCATATCTTCGAGAGACGTTCTTGAGATAATGGTCTTCTCATCATAATAGAGTTTCTTCGCTTGGAGACTTTTGAGGGGTACTCCAACTTTGTTGACCACGACTTCATGATTATTTCTTCAATCTCTAATTGGGATTTTGAGATACAACGATCCGCCTCCTTTTCGGACTTGGATCTATTTATCCTCATACCTTGTTAGGGTCTTTTCGGATAGACTTCTCCATGATCTTTGTGGGAGTTGATTGCTTTTCGTCGTGAGTCTTGATCCTTCATATTGACTTTAGGAATAATGCTTTTCACATCACTTTGGATCTTCAGCAATAATATTGAATCCTCATGCCTTGTTAGGGCCTTTTTGGACTCGCCAATCTTCGCGCCCCGCTTCATAAGTTATGCCTTGGCTATGAACTCTCGTCATTACCGAGCAACTTTTAAACGATCTTGGGCTAGAAGCTAAGTAACTTTTCAAATCGTAAGACCTTACTTATTGCAGATAAATTATTAGCAAGTGATGGGAGAATAGGCAAATAATTACACCAAGTGAGCTTGTGCAAGAATACCGACTTATAATTTACTCTATCATTTCTCGTCCTCCACAATTTAAAATCTCAAGTAATGAGACTCGTGGACACTTAGCCTAATAAACCGATTAAGGTCTACATGGTTAAGGATACTAGCTAGAATAAACTTGGATAAGTCTATTCGGGTTGAGTCAAAATAAACGCAACGGGCCTAATATATCAAAGATTTCTAAACTAGCTACACCACTAATTAAAGATTTTTGACTTTATTGCGGAATATATACATATGAAAGCAACGATAAAAATTTAAGAATTACGACTAAGTGGCCAAAGTTAATTAAAAATTTGAAAAATGTTGAAAAAGATGATTTTCTGGTTAAATGAAGGCATTTTCATGGAAAAGTCCACTTAAAACTTCGATAGAAGTCCCCCCTACACTTAAGATAAACATTGTCCTCAATGTTTAAGCATGTGGGAAAAATCTCCCCTACACTTATGACATTGTGCACGTTGGTTAACTCAAGTTAAGGAAGAGACGACTAAAGTGATCAATTTCAAATGTGAGTATGAAGAAAATTGAATCAAAATTTCCAAGAGTGCATTAATCCCTGTAATCACATCACCATACCAATACAAACACGTATACAGGTCCCCCTACACTTAGGAGGTTAACACATAAAAAGATAGATACTCGGGCTGCCTCCCGAGGAGCGCTTGTTTTTGATAACCGAGTCACGAGCCTGACTCGACCCAAAATTAGTTCATGGGGAACGTGGTGAGGGATGGAATCATCTCCTGAGAGATGTCCTCACCAAAGTACAGCTTCAGACGCTGGCCATTCACCTTGAAATTGGGCCCATTTGGCTGAGAAAGCTCAATGGTCCCATACGGAAAGACGTTGGCGACGGTGAATGGACCAGACCAGCGGCTCTTCAACTTGCCAGAGAAGATCTTCAACCGAGAGTTGAAAAGTAAGACTTGATCACCAACATGGAACTCTCGGTTCTTGATTTTTGCGTCATGGAGGATCTTCGTCTTCTCTTTGTAGATCAGCGAGTTCTCATAAGCTTCATTTCTCAGTTCGTTGAGCTCGTTGAGTTGAATCTTGCGATGATCACCGGCTTTGTTGATGTCGAAGTTAGCCCACTTTAAGGCCCAGTGCGCCTTATGCTCCAGCTCGATGGGAAGGTGGCATGCTTTCCCGTACACAAGACGATAAGGTGTACAACCGATCGGGGTCTTGTAAGCAGTACGGAAAGCCCACAGAGCATCATCTAACTTATCGGCCCACGCGGCACGATGCTCTCCCACAGTGCGCTCCAAAATTCGCTTCAATCCACGGTTGGATATCTCGGCTTGCCCATTGGTTTGGGGATGATAAGCGGTGGAAAGACGGTGATTGACACCATACTTGGCCATGACTCTTGCAAATTGATCGTTGCAAAAATGAGTCCCGCGGTCACTGATAATAGCACGAGGAACGCCGAATCGAGAGAACAGCGATTTCAAAAAGTTACAAACCACCCTTGCATCATTAGTAGGTAAAGCTTTGGCTTCAACCCACTTGGAGACGTAGTCAACGGCAACAAGGATGTATTTGTTTCCTTTAGATGAAGGAAATGGCCCCATAAAGTCGATACCCCAAACATCAAAGATTTCACACTCTTGAATGAAATTCTGAGGCATCTCGTCTTTATGTGTGATCGTGCCTTGTTTCTGGCAAGCATCACATTTTTTAACCATATCGTGAGCGTCACGATAAATGGAGGGCCAATAAAATCCTGAATCAAACACTTTTTTGGCGGTGTAGTTGGGACCAAAGTGACCACCAGTGGGTCCTTTGTGGCAGGCATCAAGGATTTCAAAAGCTGCCGGTCCATCAACACATCGGCGAATAATCAAGTCAGCACATTGTTTGAAAAGATACGGGTCATCCCAGAAGTAAGTCTTTATGTCTTTGAAGAACTTCTTCTTTTGCTGGGATGTTAACCCGTCAACGAGGATTCCACCCGCTAAGTAGTTTGCAATGTCTGCGAACCACGGGGTTTCGTCAGCAGTTGAGTTGATAGACATTAAGGTCTCCAGGGGAAAAGAATCATTGATTTCTTTGTTCGGATGATCCCCTTGGTAAGGATCCTCAAGTCTACTGAGATGATCCGCGGCTAGGTTTTTTGCTCCTTTTTTATCGCGAATTTCGATTTTAAATTCCTGGAGTAGTAAAACCCAGCGAAGAAGTCTTGGTTTGGAATCTTGCTTTGTCAACAAGTACTTCAGCGCGGAATGATCGGTATACACAATGGTGGTGGAAAGGACAAGATAGGGGCGGAATTTTTCAAAAGCATAGACAACAGCTAAAAGCTCTTTTTCGGTTGTCGTATAATGCAATTGTGCCCCTGTCATTGTCTTGCTAGCGTAATGGATCGGTTGGAAGTGTTTGTTCACTCTTTGTCCAAGAACTGCTCCAATAGCAAAATCACTAGCATCGCACATTAACTCAAAAGGCAGCTCCCAATTGGGGGTGACCAAGACGGGTGCCTTAGTAAGCTTATCTTTAAGTGAGTCAAAGGCTTCAAGACACTCTTTGGAGAAGATAAAAGGAGTATCTTTTTCCAAGAGGTGGGTCATCGGGCGAGCGATTTGAGAAAAATCTTTGATGAATCGACGGTAGAAGCCCGCATGACCCAGAAAACTTCTCACACCCTTTACGGTAGAAGGTGGAGGCAACTTAGCTATAACATCGACTTTAGCACGGTCTACTTCAAGACCGGCTTTCGAGATCTTGTGTCCTAGGACGATGCCTTCTTTTACCATAAAATGGCATTTTTCCCAATTCAGAACTAGGCGAGTGTCTTCGCACCGCTTGAGCATACGTTCCAAATTGGCAAGGCACGCAGAGAAAGAATCGCCATAGACCGAGAAATCATCCATGAATACTTCCATAGTGTCTTCCACCATGTCATGGAAGATCGCCATCATACACCTTTGGAATGTCCCAGGAGCATTACATAAACCAAAAGGCATGCGTTTGTAAGCAAATGTTCCATAGGGACAAGTGAATGTGGTCTTTTCTTGGTCCTTGGGATCGATGGGAATTTGAAAATACCCGGAGAAGCCATCTAAGAAGCAGTAATAGTCATTACCAGCTAGACGCTCGAGCATTTGATCCATAAAGGGAAGAGGAAAGTGGTCTTTTCTCGTGGCATCATTGAGCTTGCGATAATCAATACAAACTCTCCACCCAGTAACGAGACGAGTGGGAATCAACTCGTTGTGTTCATTGGGAACAACGGTTATTCCGCCCTTCTTGGGCACACAATGGATGGGACTTACCCACGGCGAATCCGAAATAGGGTAGATCAAGCCGGCATCTAGAAGTTTGATAACCTCTTGTTTGATGACGTCATGAATTTTAGGATTAACCCTTCTTTGGCTCTGGATTGTGGGTTTGAAGTCATCTTCCATGAGAATCTTGTGAGTACAAAAGTTCGGATCAATTCCGCGGATATCGGAAATTTTCCAAGCAATTGCCTTCTTATGAGCTTTAAGCACAGCGATGAGACGAGTTTTCTCTTCTTCTTGCAAGTCCTTAGCGATGATGACGGGTGACTTCTTCTCTGCTTCAAGGAACGCATACTCGAGATGGGGTGGCAACTCCTTAAGTTCTAAATCCGGAGGAGTTTCGACGGGAGGCGTTTTCAAAGTCGTGACATCGATAGCAATAACCGTGGGAGATGGAGGCGAAGGATTGTCTTCGGTGAGAAGATTGTCAAAGAAATTCATGTCTTCATCCCCATCGATAGGAGAATCATTAGTAGCTAAATTCGCATCTCCCATGGTCTCTTCAAGATGGTTCCAGAATAAATCACTATCTCCAAATAGAGACAACGATGAATCAATGGAGGACACGGTCTCAACAGTGGGAAGAGAGGTAGGGATACTTTTGCAAGCATCATTAAAGTGTTCTTCACAAGCCTCATCAAGAACGTCAATACAATTAACGCTCTCATATGAATAAGGCTGTTTAGACAACTTTCCCATGTTGAAGACGACTTTATCGTCACCCACTCTCATGATAAGCTCACCGGCTTCAACATCAATGAGAGTGCGACCGGTCCTCAAGAATGGACGACCAACAATAAGTGGCACACGGGGGTCCATCTCGTAGTCGACGACAACAAAATCAGCAGGGAAGGTGAATTTGTCGACTCCTACAATGACATCCTCGGCTATCCCCACTGGATAAGCAACCGTACGGTTAGCCAATTCCAAAGTCATTTTGGTGGGGACTAGCTCTGGGAGAGATAATTGCTTCCAAACACTTAGAGGCATGAGATTAATACTGGCACCTAGATCGGCTAGGGCCATGCAATTCTCTACTCCCGGGAAATTGCAAGGGATAAGAAAACGACCCGGATCACCAATCTTGATTGGCAATTTCCTTAAGAGCACTGCAGAGCAGTTCTCATTAAGTTGGGTGTTGGCGAGATCGAGGAGCTTTTCCTTGTCGCTCAGAAGATCTTTAAACATTTTAGCATATTTAGGCATGTGAGCGAGAGCCTCAGCGAAGGAGATATTGAAATTCAATTGATTGAACATTTTAAGGAAGTTCGAAACTTGAATATCGTCCTTGCTTTTGAGCTTCTCTTTCCTCAACCTAGATGGATAAGGTATGTTGGAAGAAGAAGAAGGCTTTGGTAGAATAGGATCACTCACATCCTTGGGTGGAGGAGGGGTAGAAGTAGGAGGTGGAGAAATTGGGGAAGGAGAAGGATGGGGAACAGGAGCAGGTGACTCGTTTTCCTTAGTCACAACCACCAGTGGAGGTATAGGAAGCTCGGGTTCCTTGGTACCTTTGCCACTTCGAGTGGTGATTGCTTTCATCTCCCCTCTTGGATTCGCAACGGTGTTACTCGGAAGAGTACCCGAAGAAGTGGGTTGATTACCTTGGAAAAAACTAGCCATCATGTTCCTTAAGTCATTCGTTTGACTATCCATAGTGTGTTTCATATCAGCTCTCAGATCATTCCCTTGTTTCATCAGGTCTGCTTTCAAGTTGCGCACTTCCTGTTGGAGATTATCCACGATCACATCGTTAGTTCTCATGTAGGTTCCAATGTCTTGATGTGATGCGGGGGTTTGGTTGGAAGGAGCAGTGTATGCGGGTGGTTGATAAGCAGGTTGCTGGTAAACTTGGTTATTTCGTTGAGGTGGTTGTTGCTGCTTATGAGGAGGGATGTATGGTGTGCGAGTTTGTTGTTGTTGAGGAGGGCGGTTGAGGTTTTGTTGTTGGTTTTGGTTGTTAGGATTAAAACCAGGTGGTGAGAGATAGTTGTTGGAACGGTAGCTAAGCAAGTTGCGGTCACCTTGAGGTTTTGCTTGATAAGCAGGTTGAGTATAGGTGCCATATGCTGCATTAACATTCTCAGCAGGGTAGTCTTGGGTGGCAGTACAAGTTGTTTAAGAGTGAGGACCACCGCATATCTCACAAGGTTGGCTGACAGCGTTCACTTGTGCGTTTTTGGCGTTGTTGCTGTTGTTGTTGCTGACGGTGTGGGTGACAAGCGATTCAAGAAGCGTGGTGATTTTGTCAAGTCGCTTGTCGCTGTCATTAGTGCTAGCACTAGCAACATTGGTCCTAACGCTCTTGGTTTGCACACGAGATTTGTTCTCAATGATATCCCAAGCAGCATTGGAAGTCTTAGCCAATAAATTACCCCCTGAGGCACTATTCAGTGAATCTTGGTCACTCATGCTTAAACCATTGTAAAAAGTATTGATTTGATGTACTTTGGTAAAACCATGTTGTGGGCATTTTCTTAAAAGATCTTTAAAACGATCCCAAGATTCACTGAATGACTCATCGTACTTTTGTTCAAAGTTTATAATCTCATTCCGCAAAGCGGTAGTACGAGAGGGTGGAAAAAAGTAGTTGATGAACTTTGTTTCCAAATCCGTCCACGAGAGAATACTCTGTGGCGGTTCTTTAGCAAGCCAATGCCGGGCTTGTCCCTCTAAAGAAAAGGGAAAAAGTTGTAACCTTATAACCTCCTGTGGAACTCCATTGAATTTGACCGTGTTGGTGAGTTGTAGAAATCTCTTGATATGGTCGTGTGGGTCATCAATGGTGCGTCCCAAGAACGGTTGAGCTGAGACCATCTGGATAAAGCCTGACTTGAGCTCGAAATTGTTGGCGGCAATTGGTGGTATAACAATTGGATCCGTATTGCCATCGACATGAGCTTGTAGCAATTCAATCATGGGGCGGTTATCCGGAAGGTGCTCATTGTTGTTGTTATTCATGTTGTTGAAAGGCGGATTGTTGTTGTTATTATTGTTGTTCGGAGGTGGTATGTTATTGTTGTTTTGTACACCAGCCATGTCTAAGTTATCGAGAGGCTCGGGCTCTTGATAAGACGTGGATCGAGTGCGCATACACCTGCAAAAGAACGAACAAAGAAAAACAAAGCAAAAATATTTTTGGTTTTTATTGTTTTTTACTTTTTAGGATTTTTGAAAAATTTTCTATTATTTTTTTTTTTGTGTTTTTGAAAATGTTTATGAAAAAGTAACGTTCACGGGGAACGGATCCCAAAATCCAAGTTCTACAAAAAACTTTTGATCTTAACGAAAGGAGCCGGCAGCGGCGCCATTTGATACATGGAATTTTTGCTAAGGTTCAATTTTCTCTCGATATCCTCTCGAATTGATCTCGGTCTTAAGTGGAATGATTTGTTCTTGGTTAATGAGAAATGGTTTGGTTGTTTATCTATTTTAAACTAATAGCAAATATTTAAAGTGTCGTTAAGTAAATGGAAGTTAAAAGATTAATTGGAATGACGAGTAAAAATACATACATAAAACTTAAAGGTGACAATGGGAAAGTACTAGCACACTAAATAAAACTAACACTAGGAAAATATTCAGAAAATAAAAAAGGTACTATAAGAAAGTGTTATCGAATCAAACCAAAACAAGCCAAAAAGGGCTCTCGATCGGAATGTTTTCCGATCGGCTGATCGGAACAAGGGTAGAAGCTACAATCGGAATACAGGGACAAATGGCCAATCGGAATACGTGCAAACACCCCAATCGGAATACTTATTAAAGGACTCCAATCGGAATATGGGTGTGGGTCAATGATCGGAATGCAGCAGAAAAAAGGACCAATCGGAAAGTTCAAGAATGAAGCTGATCGGAATGTTAATCACTTGCTCAATCGGAATATCTGAAATTTACTATGGTCGGAATGTCCAAAATGGAGCCTATCGGAAAATACTAAACCCTCTTCCGATCGGTTGATCGGAAAGAGGGGGTGTAGCTCGGTCGGAAAGTGCAATCAGAAAAGGGAGTTCCCTTTCCGAAAATGGTGGAGATTCCGAAAATAAAGCAAGGAAATAAGCTTATTGAATAAGCTAACTCCCTAACTAGCTCGAATCCAATGAAATACAAATCAAATAAGCACTGAAAACAACTTTTCTAACTCAAAGTAAACAACTTTTAAATCAAATCAATAAAAAGATGAACTTTTTATAAAAACTCCAAAAAGTAAATAAGCTAAATCATCAAATAAGCCAATAAGAACAAGGATCTCAAAGCTTATTTATGTAAAAACTTAAGGAAACATAAAAAGTAAACAACTTTTTAAGCACAAATCATAGATGAACAACACGGATCATACGAGATTTGTACCAAAATCAATAAAAGTAAAAGAAAGGAAGGATGAGATGAAAGATTAAAACTTAAAAACTTGATTAATGAAAAAGTAATACAAAGTTTGAATTTGAAAGAGAAAAAGATGAAATCTAGTGAGAGAAAGTGCTAAACTTTCTCTCTCTAAAACTAGAGAGAAAAACTAAAAACTAAAAACTAAGTGTCAATTTTTGTGAAGTAGGGGCCTTTATATAGGCGTGTACATGGTGGTGATGGGCTTTTTATTGGGCTTTGATTTGGGCTTCTTTTTCTTCTTTCTTCTTAAGTCTTCATGCGTCTTTTAAATAAACGTTGCCGACTTGGATTTGAGAAGTGTCGGTGAATTATTCCAACTCGTCTTATAATCATTTGTTTTATAGACTCGAGTTCTTCGACATATATGAATCTTCCATCTTTGGCTCTATTCTTCGATAATCTTCAAATAGGCACAATGACTTCAAATCTTCTGCATCTCTTGGACAATAGACTTCGTCTTGAGTCTTTTTCCTCGATAAAAAAACCGTGTAATCCCATGTTTTCTTCATTATTCATCCGGTTGACTCTGAAAACACAATAAACACAAAAACCACGCACAATTCCAAACAAATGATATTAAATACGTGTTTTGGTCTTGTTTTAGCCCGATTTAAGTGGTAAAAGGATGAGTGTTTTCACACTTATCAAATCCCCTACACTTAACCATTGCCATGCCCTCATGCAATGCTTAGTGACAAAGCACATTTACACTTTCCTCATAATCAATCAACCTTGGCCTTATTAAAATACTACTAAACGAAAATAAAAATACTAGGAGAAATTTAAAACTTTAAAGCAAACAAAAGGATGGAAATAACTTGCAAAGAGATCGAGGACTTACATTAGGGCTTCGGTGCTGCGAAGATTTATCACCCTCAAGTTTCACGTTCCCCAAACTAAGCTTAAAAACGAGATCATTGTTATTATAAGTTAGCAATTCAAACACTTACACACATGGCTTAATTAAATGCTTAGACTCCCTTATTCCTAGGTGTATCTCTTATATTTTATTTTTGTCTTAGAATGATCATGAAGATGCATTTTTGGACTTATTTCGATAGTTATTTAGGGCTGAAAGCAAAGTAGGACGATTTGATCAATAGTTAGCTAAAGGACAAAATCTCTTAAAACTGCTTCTCGGGATATCAAAAAGTTCATATCTTGGCATAACTTGGTTCACGATTTGAGACCTTTCTCGGGCCGATATTTGGCATGTACTTCATACTTCATATCTTCGAGAGACGTTCTTGAGATAATGGTCTTCTCATCATAATAGAGTTTCTTCGCTTGGAGACTTTTGAGGGGTACTCCAACTTTGTTGACCACGACTTCATGATTATTTCTTCAATCTCTAATTGGGATTTTGAGATACAACGATCCGCCTCCTTTTCGGACTTGGATCTATTTATCCTCATACCTTGTTAGGGTCTTTTCGGATAGACTTCTCCATGATCTTTGTGGGAGTTGATTGCTTTTCGTCGTGAGTCTTGATCCTTCATATTGACTTTAGGAATAATGCTTTTCACATCACTTTGGATCTTCAGCAATAATATTGAATCCTCATGCCTTGTTAGGGCCTTTTTGGACTCGCCAATCTTCGCGCCCCGCTTCATAAGTTATGCCTTGGCTATGAACTCTCGTCATTACCGAGCAACTTTTAAACGATCTTGGGCTAGAAGCTAAGTAACTTTTCAAATCGTAAGGCCTTACTTATTGCAGATAAATTATTAGCAAGTGATGGGAGAATAGGCAAATAATTACACCAAGTGAGCTTGTGCAAGAATACCGACTTATAATTGACTCTATCATTTCTCGTCCTCCACAATTTAAAATCTCAAGTAATGAGACTCGTGGACACTTAGCCTAATAAACCGATTAAGGTCTACATGGTTAAGGATACTAGCTAGAATAAACTTGGATAAGTCTATTCGGGTTGAGTCAAAATAAACGCAACGGGCCTAATATATCAAAGATTTCTAAACTAGCT
This sequence comes from Glebionis coronaria, assembly GCA_025667525.1. Classification (NCBI taxonomy): domain Eukaryota; kingdom Viridiplantae; phylum Streptophyta; class Magnoliopsida; order Asterales; family Asteraceae; genus Glebionis; species Glebionis coronaria. The sequence continues at coordinate 481,406,721 of CM046882.1, read as the reverse complement.
ACACCACTAATTAAAGATTTTTGACTTTATTGCGGAATATATACATATGAAAGCAACGATAAAAATTTAAGAATTACGACTAAGTGGCCAAAGTTAATTAAAAATTTGAAAAATGTTGAAAAAGATGATTTTCTGGTTAAATGAAGGCATTTTCATGGAAAAGTCCACTTAAAACTTCGATAGAAGTCCCCCCTACACTTAAGATAAACATTATCCTCAATGTTTAAGCATGTAGGAAAAATCTCCCCTACACTTATGACATTGTGCACGTTGGTTAACTCAAGTTAAGGAAGAGACGACTAAAGTGATCAATTTCAAATGTGAGTATGAAGAAAATTGAATCAAAATTTCCAAGAGTGCATTAATCCCTGTAATCACATCACCATACCAATACAAACACGTATACAGGTCCCCCTACACTTAGGAGGTTAACACATAAAAAGATAGATACTCGGGCTGCCTCCCGAGGAGCGCTTGTTTTTGATAACCGAGTCACGAGCCTGACTCGACCCAAAATTAGTTCATGGGGAACATGGTGAGGGATGGAATCATCTCCTGAGAGATGTCCTCACCAAAGTACAGCTTCAGACGCTGGCCATTCACCTTGAAATTGGGCCCATTTGGCTGAGAAAGCTCAATGGTCCCATACGGAAAGACGTTGGCGACGGTGAATGGACCAGACCAGCGGCTCTTCAACTTGCCAGAGAAGATCTTCAACCGAGAGTTGAAAAGTAAGACTTGATCACCAACATGGAACTCTCGGTTCTTGATTTTTGCGTCATGGAGGATCTTCGTCTTCTCTTTGTAGATCAGCGAGTTCTCATAAGCTTCATTTCTCAGTTCGTTGAGCTCGTTGAGTTGAATCTTGCGATGATCACCGGCTTTGTTGATGTCGAAGTTAGCCCACTTTAAGGCCCAGTGCGCCTTATGCTCCAGCTCGATGGGAAGGTGGCATGCTTTCCCGTACACAAGACGATAAGGTGTACAACCGATCGGGGTCTTGTAAGCAGTACGGAAAGCCCACAGAGCATCATCTAACTTATCGGCCCACGCGGCACGATGCTCTCCCACAGTGCGCTCCAAAATTCGCTTCAATCCACGGTTGGATATCTCGGCTTGCCCATTGGTTTGGGGATGATAAGCGGTGGAAAGACGGTGATTGACACCATACTTGGCCATGACTCTTGCAAATTGATCGTTGCAAAAATGAGTCCCGCGGTCACTGATAATAGCACGAGGAACGCCGAATCGAGAGAACAGCGATTTCAAAAAGTTACAAACCACCCTTGCATCATTAGTAGGTAAAGCTTTGGCTTCAACCCACTTGGAGACGTAGTCAACGGCAACAAGGATGTATTTGTTTCCTTTAGATGAAGGAAATGGCCCCATAAAGTCGATACCCCAAACATCAAAGATTTCACACTCTTGAATGAAATTCTGAGGCATCTCGTCTTTATGTGTGATCGTGCCTTGTTTCTGGCAAGCATCACATTTTTTAACCATATCGTGAGCGTCACGATAAATGGAGGCTTCCAAGGCACGACCCAAAAATGCCAAGGCTAAAAATACTACCCTTGTTCAGACCAAGCTTCAAATACCCCAAGGGAAAGAGCTTTCGGGAGGCCCTAACACATCATAGTCAGGATCGATGGGCCAACCTACTGGTCCTCTTGATGGAGAAGGAAACAAACAACCTTCTCCTACGGGAATGCCTTCCACTCAGACCGATGAGGGAATTCGTAAATCACAACCTTTTTCCCGAGGTCAAAACTAAGGCCAAAGACTCAGAGAGACGCTCACGGGTAACACACCTCGCTGATAGGCCTATCACTTCCACCAAGTCCAATGAAGGTACACTAGCTCAAAAGTCTTTGCATGGGTACCCAAAACTTGATTCCTTAGACTCAGAGGGACGCCCACGGGTACAACACCCCGCTGATAGGAATCTCACCTCCACAACTCCTGATGAAGGCACACTAAAACAAAAGTCTTTGCCTGAGGGAACCACTCTTGATCCCAAAGACTTAGAGGGACGCCCACGGGTAAAACACCCCGCTGATAAGGATCTTACCTCCACAACTGATCAATCACAAACTGCCCCTGAGTATCAGTTGGCTAAATCCCAAGCCTCAGGATTTGGGGCAGGGAGTAACGATAACCAAGGCAAACCTTCTTTTGAAGGGGAGCTGGATAAACCTAAGGGTTCACTGAACTTTGGAGATTTTATAAGTTTACTCTTCCTACTGTCGAAGCAAATGTGTCCTTAAAGACAACTCTAGATGGACTGATCACTAGTACCACTGAGTCCAATTCCAGAGTTGGTCAATTACTTGAGTTACTGAAGATGGATAGGCTCACTGAGGTTTTCACTAGGTTAGACTCTCTCAGGTCTGACTTGGATGTGGTAAAAGGGAAATGTGATGCCATCTATGAGGATGTTCATATGGATGCTGAAGCAGAGTTCAGGTTGTCAAGGGTTGCGCAAGGATACATGGCTAATGCCTCCAATCTCTTTGACATCTCCAAATCCCTGAAAGAAGCTGATATTCCTAGGCTAAGGACAAGGATCACCACCATAGAAAACACTCAATCCCTTATTCAGTCGGATGTTCAAACTATCAAAGCTGACACTCAGTCCATGAAGGAAATGGTGACTGAGATGTTTCAGTCTTTCAAGGGATCCTCCACCACCTTAGGACCCTCACATAGGGCAAAAGTTGGGATTAGTGAGGCTGATCCTTCAACTTTTGTGGGGGAGAATGTGCCACCAATGATGTTAACTTGGACTGAACCTCCTTCTCACACTGAGGGGGAGCAGGAAAGACTAGCACAACCCCAACCCTTAAACTCAATTCCTCCCAACCCTGAGCCATCAGTATCTAAGATAGATAAGGGTAAAGGTATTGCTGATGAAATCCTAACATTTCCACCAAAGAAACTTGTAAAAGCCTCAAGAGAAACAAGGCATGATCTTGATGTCACTGTCTTGGTACCATATGAGATTAATGGAATAATGTACAAGATGACTCCTGATCAAATCCAAGTATACTTAGATAGAATGGAGTCGGCTAAGGCTAATGAAGCAACAAGGGCTGAGATCTTGAAGGTATCCACTGAGTTTATGAAAGAAGTGGGTGGTAACCCTGAGGTCTTGATGAGCAAGAAAGGGGGAGAGGAGTTCATCCAGAAGCAGGAGGAAGAACTCAAGGCCATTCAGGATGAAATGGTCTTGAAGCAACAACAAAGAACCACCCAACTTAAGAAATTGTATGACCAATACATCAAAGTCGTCACCCAAAGAAGAAAGCCTGAACCAATCACTAACCTTCAGATCATTCCTCATACCACACCTGTCTCAGTATCTGTCTACAGAAACAATGACGAGAGGAACTTTGAAGTTATGAAGAAGTTTTCATTTGGTGATTTCGGTCTCAGTGAGTGGGACAAAATGGGAAGGATCTTCAGGACCAAAACAAACAAATGTGTCCCTGAGATACTCAACTCTCTCAGTAAGAGATATGAGAGGTTGAATCAGATGAAGGAACAATTAGGAATCACTAAGGATCTTCCTTTAACTAAATAGGATCCTACCAAAACTCAGGGAAGAAAGAGAAAAAGAGTTGAGTTTGAAGCTGAGACTAAGATCCTTGGGTTAGACTGCAATCGTACCCTCCTTGAAAATGTCCCCTTTGTGAACAACATGGTTATAGAAGAACCTGAGTGGGGTATCTTCTTCATTGATGTATTTGGGGATCAAGTATTTCAAAGAATAAGTGACATAGAGAAATGCACTACTGAGAGTGTTCTCATCTTTCTTGTGATGGTTGGACAAGTTCAGACTGATGAGAATAAAAGATTTGCTGAGAAGCTCAGGGAGATAATTGCTAGGAGGCCTGACAAAGAAAATGTGTTAAAGCCATCAAGGGTGAAGAGGGAAGCAATGGATTCCTGAATAACTGTAATCTTTTGTTTTACTTACGTTTCTTGTATCAGACTATTCAGTCTTATGTAATGATGAATGAAAATGAAGTACTTTGTTATATTAAGTCTTTTCATCAGTAGAATAGTTTGTAATAAGAAGAAGCTTCTTTGCTCACTTATAACAATTTCACTTAGGCAAATTTTATATCCAAATAGGGGGAGATTCTTAGGTCAATTCAGTACCTAATGACCTCCCTGATGGATTTGAATAACAATCAGCCTAAGTAAAGTATTAACCTTGAACATAACAAAGTCACTGAGTGAACAGTCACTCAGTGAGTTGCCTTCGAGTTCCTAGACTGAGTCTAAAAGAAAGACTCGAGCATTCAGAGAGGCGAAGCTCAATGAATGTCTTCTATGACGAAGAAGGTGATGGGTTTAGTGAGTTGTGGCAATAGACTCACTAAACCCCATACGATCTCCCTGAAGAAAACAAGCATTCTTCAAGACTGAAGAAAAGGCGGGATAAGTTGAATTGTGACAAGATGAAGTACATCACGCAATTAGCATGACTTACCCTTTTGGGATAGATGGGGTACTGACAAGTGTAAAGGACTTACGTCTTACTACTTAGAATAGGGTAAGACAAGATACTACACTGTACCAATAAGACAAGAATTGCACATGGGCAATTATTATCTTCTACCCAATTCCTTCTATAAATAGGATGCTTGTAAAGGAGAGAAAACAAGTTTGTGCACTTAATGCTTTAGACATTCACAAACAAGTTTTCTCTCCTCCAAACACGATCACACACTTGAGTTCTAAACTCTTGTTGATAGAATCGTCAAGCTTAGAAATCGTTAGGATTGGACTAGCTTGTTAGTGAGGAGATCACAAAACCACACATTGTCTATTCAATCCATATTGTAGCTTCGTATACAATAGGGTATAATTCTTTAATAAAGCTAAGAGTTAAACGTTGAAAACCTTTGTGTTATTTACTTACTTGTATTAAGTTTATTGCATTACTTAACCATGGGTTAGGACTATACTTAGTTCACTTAAGTATAGTATTAATTACAAGGGACCAACACACCCAAATAACATCAACCTCTCTAATTATAACATCAACCCATATCACTTTTTCATTTTTTCAAAAAACACCTTCAACAATTATTTCGTTCATTAAACAAACTAAATATTATATTTATAACTAAAAATACAAAATACACACACACACATATATATATATATATATATATATATATATATATATATATATATATATATATATATATATATATATATATATATATATATATATATATATATATATATATATATATATATATATATATATATATATATATATATATATATATATATATATATATATATATATATATATATATATATATATATATATATATATATATATATATATATATATATATATATATATATATATATATATATATATATATATATATATATATATATATATATATATATATATATATATATATATATATATATATATATATATATATACATATATATATATATATATATATATATATATATATATATATATATATATATATATATATATATATATATATATATATATATACATTATATATAAGAGGAGGGATATGCTACATAAACACCCTATTAATCCATGTCATCATTTTTATTTTTGGTAATTTTTGTAATTTTCGTTTTTTAATAATTATTTTTGGATTATATTATTCAAATTAAAATAGATAAACTGTTGAAAGGTATATTATCCTAAATTCCTGAAACCTGCGAAACAAATAATCATGAACAGATAACTAAAATTCGCATTAAAACCCTTCTAATATCATTCGTAACAAAAAAACATGTAAAACCCTAATACGTTATTATCATTCATTGTTTTTTCTTGCTGAAGGTGAAGCTCTTTTTTACCTTGAATATCTGAGTTTTACTTACTTTTCTTAGAGCTGCTTAGAGCCGCATGTCGTTCAGGTTTGTACTTATTTTTGTTGATCTTAATTTAATCATCCTACTAACTAATCAAAATTAAATTAGTGTCTGTATCCATTTATTGTCTACAGAGATTTAGATGTATGGGCGAATTGGGATTATCCTTATCCCACCCTTAATCTATAATATGAAGTTGCTTCAGGTAGAGTTAGGCTACAATGTATTATATTGTTGGCTTTCCAGATTGAAGTGTTTGGCCATATGATCTTTAAAGGGATTAATTTTGTTTGCAATTATGAATTTCAATTATTGATTTTAATTCTTGATTATACACCACAACAAAGAAAGGATAATTAATTCCAATTATGAGTTTTTACAACTTTGTATGTTGTTTATTAACAGGTTTTATATTATATCAACCTTTTTTGCAGTTTGATAGAAGGTCATTGATATGGATGGTGGTCAGCTGAAAATTATAGTTTTAATGGTGTGTTTGGTTATGGATACTGATGTTTGGTCAGCTGCAAACTACAATTTTTTTTGCTTCTGCTTTAGGTATAAATAAAGAAGCTTAAAAGATGGAGGATCTTCTCACATTGCAGCAAGAAATAAATATGTCTTTCGGATTTATTCTTCATATTAAGTAAACTGGAAATGCATACATTAAGCTGATACAAACACACCCCAAGTACCTTCCCTGAATATGGCGTATCTAAAATTATGTTCTCAAACGTATGTCTAAGGCGCATAAGCTGCAACTTGATCAACTGTGTATGAAGTATGCGAGGAATATTTTGTTGTCGAAAATGAACTAATAGATATCAGATTTCAAAGTTGAAGCTGATTCGCACAGGTAATTTCTGTTAGAAGAACGAAAAAGGTTATAGGATGTTGCCTTTGCAATAGTAAAAGCATGTATTACACGTATGCTGTAGTGTAAGTTGGTTTTAGGTAGTTTGATTAAGTAGTAGACGGTTTGTAGGTTGCTTTTGGTTTAACATAAACTTGTCTATTCCAATGGGTTTGCAGTTTGTATTTTTTATTGGCGTACCACCAAATCTGAATATACGTTTATTTTGGCCTCTATGAATATCAGAGACATGTTGAATCGAAAGGTGTTGGCCGAAGGTGTTCTATGAATATCAGACACATCGGGTTGTAAGGTATTTGCATACCATGGTGAAAAAATGTTGTTTACTATGGGCCCTTAATATACTTGAGTTCCCTGTATCCATGGAGAATTTGTCATAAGATGGTTAGATTGTGCTTATGTTTAAATCTTTTTTTACCTATTTAAGTTTATTTATTTTCACTAATTATCATTTGTTGTCTCCATAGAAATGTTCGTGGAGCCATCCCGAGGGATAATGACCGCACTTCACTATAGGCTTTGCACCTAAGAATCTACTTTAGGCCATCTTTAATGCACTTCAAGGCTAGAAATATGAATAATTACGCAACTGAAAGGGATTGCCTTTCAGCATCTAAAACATGTAAATGTTCTGTTTTATACAGATTTTCAAGTACATCATCCATTCTAGAGTTTCTGGACGAATGTGTTGTTTGATTCGATCATCACTGTAGGGTACGTATTGACATATTTCGTGAACCGATCCTTGCTTCAGGACTACATTTGATGCATAGTTATTATCACTATCTATAAGCATGTTTAATAACTTTGTAGGAAAAAGGACTTGCAATAAAACTTATGTTTTGAGATACAAACACATTTTAATCCATTGCCAAAGATGATTTTTTTTCTTCTGAAATAAATAGTTGAATTATTTTTGTACAAATTAATGTTAGTTCGTCCCTACTTTTACTTTATAGTTTTCATCTCACATATAATAGGTAATGAAGATATCATGTTGCCTTTGAGGTATATATTAGGAATTCTTGGTGTGGTATCATGTTGTCATCTAAATAATATCAGGTTGCATGAGGAAGGAACCACTTACCTTTAGTTTTGTTATTTTATTTTTGAATTTGACGAGACTACATAAATGCAGACAAGGCACTAAGGTTGGACAGAGATATTGTTAGGATTCCATCATTGTCATTCCCACTTGATAAAAACACTGAATATTGACATAGCGCTACAAGGCCAAGTTTCTGTCGTAACCCGGTAAGCCACTTTGAGACTACCACAGTCATGTCTGAATATCTTTGGACCAGAAATTTCAACCTCGCATTTATCTTATCCCCAACTTTAATTTTTTTATCACCACTCAAAATGATTCTTTGGCGTGTATAATCGATATAGTAAGTGAAACTTACACTTACAATTGAATGTCTCTATAACCTATATGAATGGCATATAGATGTTTCCTTTCAATCATTGATTTTACGCATGTATTCTCGAAAGGTTTGTATTCCATTTCTTGGTTCCCTCACCTCTTTTTTCTTTTCTTAAATACAGACTCATTTACTATTAGTTTGAATATTGGTTTGATATCATTATTATTTTCTCTTGACTTTCGTTTCCTTTGTGAAAGCTACTACTCTTATCGTTTGAGTTTGTTTTTACTTTAGAATAACCCGGACGTTTTGACTTTGAAACCAACAATTGCATTACCCTTATATTAAAGGGACCTATGATTTGAGGGTGATTATGTTTCAATGCCTTAGGTGAGGTTTCGAGTGTATACAAAAAGAGCCGTTCATCAAGGTTAAGAATACACAACTTGAGAAGGATGAAAATGATAGGGTACATATGTTAATTTGTTCTCTTATAAAGGGTATTTTGGTAGCAAAATGGATCATGGTGCTAAAAATTAGTGTCGATTCACAAGTTTCTGCTAATAAGTTACTTGAACGATACAAAAAAGAGAACTTGAAAAAGTTAATAGTGAATTGGAGCTTATTTATTTTGAAACGAAAGAGAATATTAAACTAATGGACATGTGTCTGACTTAGAAAATCAACTAAGCCCGGTCAAAGGCGAGCATATGCCACTGTCAATAAGAACGTATAAAGTGCCTTGGCTCACTGACTCCATTGACCATCACACCCTATCTTACTCATTTGAGTACTTCTTTTTGGCTATAGGTGTATGAATCTTCATCTCATAATTTGCTAATTAAATTGTTTATATTCCTATGCAGATTCTGTTCTCATCCACATGAGAATGGATCGTTATCTGGCTCCTCATTGCGTTACTACATCTGCTTGATCTATAATGAGGCACTTAGAAGTGGTGATATTCCAAGGAAATTCATAGTTAAACTCAGAGAAAGAAAGCAAGAATTGGAAAGACATGTTATTATAACCCAAAAAATGCAAGAGGTGTTATCTTTTTAGAGATCTCAGCATGTCAACATTTTCTTCCACCAACTTTAAACTGTGAGTTCAACTCTGGCCAGCTATCAAATTCTCACATACCACTTAAACATACAAATCATTTTTCCTATCTCACCCGCTCCTAAAATCAAGTTTACAAAAATCCAATTATCATATAGTTTATTTATCCATTTAAAATTAATCCATAAACGTTCCTTAAGCAAAACTAAATATCACAATAATGCTACACTAATACTATTAGTTACACTTTTTTGTTATTCTGACACAATTACATGCCTTCCTGTAAAGATTTTATTTACTTGATAATACTTCATTGTTGCTAAAGTGACTAAATGGGCTACCTGTGGTTGTAGTTGTCCACATGGTTTTCGCGGGGATGGCTAAACCTGTGAAGGTAAGATCTTTTACCCACGGGGATGGCCAAAGCTGTGAAGGTGAGATGTTTTGTTCACACATTCACACTGATATTTTCATTATAAAAAATCATAAAAAGTGTAGATATTTATGAGTGGAAGGAAGGGATAGCTTGGCAATGTGACGAGTGGAAGTGTAATGCAAGTGAGACGAATCGTATATAGTTGCATTCGTACGATATATTTTGAAGTTATATTTTTCCTGTTTATCACTTTGTGGAAATAGTAATTTTTCATAATATGTTGTTTGATTACGCAGAACGAAAAGTTTCAAGTATGCATGGTTTGTTACTTCGTTAGTATTGGGGTTGGTTGCAACTTGCAAGTGTTGGTTTAGGTAATGTTTTCTACAGATACTAGATAAGAGTAAGTGTATCTTATCGACTTTAACGACTCGATCGATGGTGTTGATCATGACCTTTCTGCGATTCTGATAACCTGCAGTCAATATTTACACATTATTTTTTTCTTTGTACCAGATGTTGATATTTGCTATGATCACCTACTGGATCATTTTTCTTTGATGATATACGTGTATTGTACAACAAGCTGTCAGGCGATGATTTGTTACGGTCATGAGGTACTCTAATTGAATACTAGGTAAATTCCTTTATCACAAGTTTCTAAAATTCCATTTTGCTATTGATAAATTTCAATATTACATACCATCCTGTGTGAAATTTGAAAATTCCCATCCCATTCCATTATGCTATCAATCGTATTTTTTGTGTGTTTGTTATGCGGAGTGTTAACACTCAGCTAGATTATGGGGTCTTGAAAGTCTTTGGTTTGAGCTTTTTGTGGGTTATTATGTCTCGAGTGTCAAGGTCGTGGTTGGATAACCCGATCCCGCTTTTTTACGGGGTAATTGCCCTTAATCATATAGGGTTTGGTAGATTTGAAGATCTGGATCTTACATTAATGTGTATTGATTTTCAGTTTCATTATGTCCGTGTTTGGGCCATGTTCTTAAGTGTGGGGTCATGTGTACAACTATTACAACATCATCACCAGCACCGCGATCCCTTTGATAGTGTTTGGTTTGAGCTTTTTGTGGGTTATTATGTCTCGAGTGTCAAGGTCGTGGTTGGATAACCCGCTTTTTTACGTGGTAATTTCCCTTAGTCATATTGGGTTTGGTAAATTTGAAGATCTGGATCTTACATTAGTGCGTATTGATTTCCAGTTTCATTTTGTCCGTGTTTGGTCCATGTTCTTAAGTGCGGGGTCATGTGTACAATAATTACAACATCACCACCAGCACCGAAATCCCTTTGATATCTGTCTTTGACCATATATAACTTAGGGCAGGATTATCGAATATTTTGTAGTCAAAATCCAGCATTCTCTTTATACATGTAATCCGCATACAACTGGTTACTAACCAAGTAATACTAAGATCAAATCTGAACCATATACAACTGAACTGAATTTTTTTTGTATTAGTGTCATTTTTTAGTTCCTATTCTGAAAATGTCATTTCTTGTAGGTACGTGACAGGCAGAAGGGTTCATCTGAACCAGCTGGAGTATTTACTCATGGTACTTCTATAATTGCTACTCCATCTATTATAACAACACTATTAAGATTTCGGTGGATAGCGTTGTGAGGGATATCCCTCATATGTCTAAAAGAAATTTTAGGCCAATAGATGATAGTTCAGGGGCAAGCCGTACCCCCTACAGTTTCAGGAAAGAAAGAAGAGGTCCTGGTAGGTGGACCACTTGAACTTTAATGTGTTCATTTTTCCAGTCTAAACTGACTGGAATGATGCAGCCATCATTCAGTAAGATGTGTATATAGGTTGCTACAGTTGCTGGTGTGTTTAGTCCTTCTGTTGATATTGCGTTAATAGAATTGGAAAATCCCCCCTATTCAAGTGAGGAGGACCAACCATCTGTTGAGAAGAGTTGTGTACTCCTATAAGATCCACAACACCTAAAAGGTGAGTATCTCCTATGCGGGCGCATACAAACTGGACCATCACGGTAGGGTGACTACACTAACTATTAAAATCCTCAACTATTTTCCAGTTAGAGAAAATGTGGCGTTTTAGAGAGACATTGGCATTTCAGAGAGACATTGGCAATAGCAGTGACGATGAAGACCTTCAGAAACAAATAATTAGTTACCAAAAAAAAAATACTTTCTTATAGGACTTTCTTGGCATTGGGGTAATTAGTAATCTGTAATAGACTTTCAATTAATAATCTATATATAATTGGTGGCAAGTGGAAACAAATAACAAAAGGGTTTTGTTAATGATAGCCGTTGTCGTTAAAAATTGAATTTTTGTTACAAATTGTTGTAATGAATTAAATAAACCAATCACAATCAAGTGTTAATTGCTAATCCATAAATTTAAGGATTGTTTTCACTTTTTTAAGAATATTCATCCAATCATGATCATTTATAATAATCATGTAATAAAAATTTATTTCTTAACGACAACCCTTAGGGCTGTCATTAGCAAAACCCCAAAACAAAAAAAGTCACTTATAATATATATATATATATAATTCTTTGTCGACAGATTTGTAAAAGAATCAGCTAAATTTGAGCTTTATGACGTTGAAAGTAATGAAAATTATTAGAGCGAAAATTCATTGTAAAATTTAAGAACTTTCATCTACATAGTATTTAGAATAATAAACAACACAGCCACAAAAGAAATAACAATATCAATCAACACATGGATGTCATATTTCCGAAAGTTACAGATAACGACTATGATTTGCTTTTGATGACTTTCACCACTCGACTTTGGTTCACGTCAATGCAATCTTGAGCTTTCAGATTCCATATCGTTCCACACACAATGCAAAAGGAGGTATAATGATGCAAATAAGGCCTAAAATGACGAAGGGGAAGCCAAAAAACAAACTTTGACAACCCATACAAATATGTACCTTAGGATGTATTATGAAAAAGATATACTCCCTTTGTAGAAAAAAAGGTACGTTAATGTTGGTCAACGAATATTATATCTAACTTGTTTTTGAATCAACCCACATACTAAAAAGTCTTTATAAGGCATTGATCGTATGTATTTTGATTACATGATAATATAAATTTAAAGTGATTAATTTCTCAATACAAAGAAATCTTATTTTTTATTTTTTCAGTTTTTAGAACGGTACCTCAATCTCATTGAAATCCGACCCCAAGTTATACCATTCATAACGGACAGGCTCCGAGACTCGAACTAGGGGAAACCTCTAGAACTCACGACTTCGCACTAAGGAGGAAAATCATAGGTTTTTTGTCTCTTGCAAGACTTGAACCCATGACCAAACCCTCTCTCCAATCTCTAGAAGGAACTCAGGTGACAACTGGTTAAAAAAACAAAAAAATCTTTAAATTAAAAAAAAATCAAAACTGAACCTCTGATGTTAGTAGTTAAAGTAAGAAATATCCAAATTAACAAAGTGATGGGTATAATTGTCACTCCAAGACAAGGATACGGTGTTAATATGGTAAAGTTTGTCCTTTTTCAAGAGATTAGTGCGATAATTTCAAAATTGTTTGCACATGACAGTAATTGAACTTGAGACTTCACAAATTTAAAATAATAGTGGCAAATCTTTTTGACATTATGCCACTTTTGAAATATAGAGCTTGGAATTTTTTGGGTTTTTAGTCTACCGACCTTTAATGCATAATTCATAATGTTTTAAAAACATATTGAATTATTTGTAAAATTTCCATTTTTTTAACCATGATTTTTGACACACTGACCGACTAATCCTCGAGGTTAGAGTTCACTGCCAGACAGACTTAAACCAGGTAAAACTCTTCCTTTTCAAGAGGTTAGCGTTGTCACTTCAAAATTGTTTGCACTTAGTATGAATTAAACTTGAGAAAACATATTTGAAAATAGAAAATATGAAATTGCACATTTTAAGCCAAGATGAAGATATAAATGTAATTTCATACAAGCCCACCTCATTTTCTTTCGTAATTTCCCCAAAATTAAGGGAACATATATACACATAAAAATCACACCTTTTCTTCCTTTCTTCTTCCCGTACCTTACCTTTGTCGTGAACGATATCCATAAAGTTAATACAAATTCTATTAACACAAACAATTTGAAAAACATTGCTACTTTCCAAAAAAAATCATTGTAGAATATACAATTTTTTAACAATAATATTTGGTTAAATAAATAAATATAAACGATAATCACAAGTCATACCCGTCCATCGGACGGGTTTTGCCACTAGTATATATATATATATATATATATATATATATATATATATATATATATATATATATATATATATATATATATATATATATATATATATATATATATATATATATGTATATATATATATATATATATATATATATATATATATATATATATATATATATATATATATATATATATATATATATATATATATATATATATATATATATATATATAACACTATATATAGAATTTGGATCATATGAGAACTTTTTAAAGTTGTAAAAATGAGAACCAACCAAAATCTCACAAATGATACTCTATTTGAAATAATTTTAAAACATGATTAAGTAAAGATAGAATTTTTAAAGATTCGATTGGCTTTCTCTCGAAAATTGGGGAAATCTAAGTGATACATTTTGATTCGAGGTGTGGTACGTATCATGTTTTGGTATCGTGTATCAAGTTATTTAGTGGTGGTTGTGTATTAAGTGTACCAATTTATGTATAAGATATTAACTTTTTGAGATTTTGATGTATAGTTATCACATTCTTAATTGTGTATCAGTAATTTATTACACACTTATTCGTTATTTATTAGTTGATGGAGTGTTTAGTTGTATAAATAATGTATATTTTGGTGTAGGATTAGTAAAATGGTTATGTATCAATGTTTTAGTTGTGTTTTAGAATATTTCTCATTTTTAGAACATTAAAAAAGCTCTCACATTAACCTTCCACTATATATATATATATATATATACTAGTGGCAAAACCCGTCCGATGGACAGGTACGACTTGTGATTATCGTTTATATTTATTTATTTAACCAAATATTATTGTTAAAAAATTGTATATTCTACAATGATTTTTTTTGGAAAGTAGCAATGCTTTTCAAATTGTTTGTCTTAATAGAATTTGTATTAACTTTATGGATATCGTTCACGACAAAGGTAAGTTACGGGAAGAAGAAAGGAAGAAAAGGTGTGATTTTTATGTGTATATATGTTCCCTTAATTTTGGGGAAATTACGAAAGAAAATGAGGTGGGCTTGTATGAAATTACATTTATATCCTTCATCTTGGCTTAAAATGTGCAATTTCATATTTTCTATTTTCAAATATGTTTTCTCAAGTTTAATTCATACTAAGTGCAAACAATTTTGAAGTGACGACGCTAACCTCTTGAAAAGGAAGAGTTTTACCTGGTGTAAGTCTGTCTGGCAGTGAACTCTAACCTCGAGGATTAGTCGGTCAGTGTGTCAAAAATCATGGTTAAAAAAATGGAAATTTTACAAATAATTCAATATGTTTTTAAAACATTATGAATTATGCATTAAAGGTCGGTAGACTAAAAACCCAAACAATTCCAAGCTCTATATTTCAAAACTGTCATAATGTCAAAAAGATTTGCCACTATTAGTTTAAATTTGTGAAGTCTCAAGTTCAATTACTGTCATGTGCAAACAATTTTGAAATTGTCGCACTAATCTCTTGAAAAAGGACAAACTTTACCATATTAACACCGGATCCTTGTCTTGGAGTGACAATTATACCCATCACTTTGTTAATTTAGATATTTCTTACTTTAACTACTAACATTTGAGGTTCAGTTTTGATTTTTTTTTAATTTAAATATTTATTTGTTTTTTTAACCAGTTGTCACCTGAGTTCCTTCTAAAGCTTGGAGAGAGGGTTTGGTCATGGGTTCAAGTCTTTCAAGAGACAAAAAATCTATGATTTTCCTCCTTAGTGTGAAGCCGTGAGTTCTAGAGGTTTCCCCTAGTTCGAGTCTCGGAGCCTGCCCGTTATGAATGGTATAACTTGGGGTAGGATTTCAATGAGATTGAGGTACCGTTCTAAAAAATAAAAAAATAAAAAAAAAAAGATTTCTTTGTTTTGAGAAATTAATCACTTTAAATTTATATTATCATGTAATCAAAATACATACGATCAATGCCTTATAAAGACTTTTTAGTATGTAGGTTGATTCAAAAACAAGTTAGATATAATATTCGTTGACCAACATTAACGCACCTTTTGTTCTACAAAGGGAGTATATCTTTTTCATAATACATCCTAAGGTACATATTTGTATGGGTTGTCAAAGTTCGTTTTTAGGCTTCCCCTTCGTCATTTTAGGCCTTATTTGCATCATTATACCTCCTTTTGCATTGTGTGTGGAACGATATGGAATCTGAAAGCTCAAGACTGCATTGACGTGAACCAAAGTCGAGTGGTGAAAGTCATCAAAAGCAAATCATAGTCGTTATCTGCAACTTTCGGAAATATGACATCCATGTGTTGATTGATATTGTTATTTCTTTTGTGGTTGTGTTGTTTATTATTCTAAATACTATGTAGATGAAAGTTCTTAAATTTTACAATGAATTTCCGCTCTAATAATTTTCATTACTTTCAACGTCATAAAGCTCAAATTTAGCTGATTCTTTTACTAATCTGTCGACAAAGAATTATATATATATATTATAAGTGACTTTTTTTGTTTTGGGGTTTTGCTAATGACAGCCCTAAGGGTTGTCGTTAAAAAATAAATTTTTATTACATGATTATTATAAATGATCATGATTGGATGAATATTCTAAAAAAAGTGAAAACAATCCTTAAATTTATTGATTAACAATTAACACTTGATTGTGATTGGTTTATTTAATTCATTACAACAATTTGTAATAAAAATTCAATTTTTAACGACAACGACTGTCATTAACAAAACCCTTTTGTTATTTGTTGCCACTTGCCACCAATTATATATAGATTATTAATTGAAAGTCTATTACAGATTACTAATTACCCCAATGCCAAGAAAGTCCTATAAGAAAGTCTTTTTTGTTTTGGTAACTAATTATTTGTTTCTAAAGGTCTTCCTCGTCACTGCTATTGCCAATGTCTCTCTGAAATGCCAATGCTCTCTGAAACGCCGCATTTTCTCTAACTGGAAAATAGTTGAGGATTTTAATAGTTAGTGTAGTCACCCTACCGTGATGGTCCAATTTGTATGCGCCCGCATAGGAGATACTCACCTTTTAGGTGTTGTGGATCTTATAGGAGTACACAACTCTTCTCAACAGATGGTTGGTCCTCCTCACTTGAATAGGGTGGATTTTCCAATTCTATTAACGCAAAATCAACAAAAGGACTAAACACACCAGCAACTGTAGCAGCCTATATACACATCTTACTGAATGATGGCTGCATCATTCTAGTCAGTTTAGACTGGAAAAATGAACACATTAAAGTTCAAGTGGTCCGGCATACCAGGACCTCTTCTTTCTTTCCTGAAACTGTAGGGGGTACGACTTGCCCCTGAACTATCATCTATTGGCCTAAAATTTCTTTTAGACATATGAGGGATATCCCTCACAACGCTATCCACCAAAATCTTAATAGTGTTTTTATAATAGATGGAGTAGCAATTATAGAAGTACCATGAGTAGATACTCTAGCTGGTTCAGGTGAATCCTTCTACCTGTCACGTACCTGCAAGAAATGACATTTGCAGAATAGGAACTAAAAAATGACGCTAATACAAAAAAAATTCAGTTTAGTTGTATATGGTTCAGATTTGATCATAGTATTACTTGGTTAGTAACCAATTGTATGTGGATTACATGTATAAAGAGAATGCAGGATTTTGACTACAAAATATTTGATAATCCTGCCCTAAGTTATATATGGTCAAAGACAGATATCAAAGGGATTTCGGTGCTGGTGGTGATGTTGTAATTATTGTACACATGACCCTGCACTTAAGAACATAGACCAAACACGGACATAATGAAACTGAAAATCAATACACACTAATGTAAGATCCAGATCTTCAAATCTACCAAACCCAATATAATTAAGGGCAATTACCCCGTAAAAAAGCGGGTTATCCAACCACGACCTTGACACTCGAGACATAATAACCCACAAAAAACTCAAACCAAACACTATCAAAGGGATCTCGGTGCTGGTGATGATGTTGTAATAGTTTTACACATGACCCCGCACTTAAGAACATGGACCAAACACGGACATAATGAAACTGAAAATCAATACACATTAATGTAAGATCCAGATCTTCAAATCTACCAAACCCTATATGATTAAGGGCAATTACCCCGTAAAAAAGCGGGATCGGGTTATCCAACCACGACCTTGACACTCGAGACATAATAACCCACAAAAAGCTCAAACCAAAGACTTTCAAGACCCCATAATCTAGCTGAGTGTTAACACTCCGCATAACAAACACATAAAAAATACGATTGATAGCAGAATGGAATGGGATGGGAATTTTCAAATTTCACACAGGATGGTATGTACTATTGAAATTTATCAATAGCAAAATGGAATTTTAGAAACTTGTGATAAAGGAATTTACCTGGTATTCAATTAGAGTACCTCATGACTGTAACAAATCATCGTCTGACAGCTTGTTGTACAATACACGTATATCATCAAAGAAAAATGATCCAGTAGGTGATCATAGCAAATATCAACATCCGGTACGAAGAAAAAAATAATGTGTAAATCTTGACTGCAGGTTATCAGAATCGCAGAAAGGTCATGATCAACACCATCGATCGAGTCGTTAAAGTCGATAAGATACACTTACTCTTATCTGGTATCTGTAGAAAACATAACCTAAACCAACACTTGCAAGTTGCAACCAACCCCAATACTAACGAAGTAACAAACCATGCATACTTGAAACTTTTCGTTCTGCGTAATCAAACAATATATTAAGAAAAATTACTATTTCCACAAAGTGACAAACAGGAAAAATATAACTTCAAAATATATCGTACGAATGCAGCTATATACGATTCGTCTCACTTGCATTATACTTCCACTCGTCACATTGCCAAGCTATCCCTTCCTTCCACTCGTCAATATCTGCACTGTTTATGATTTTTTATAATGAAAATATCAGTGTGAATGTGTGAACAAAAGATCTCACCTTCACAGCTTTGGCCATCCCCGCCGGCAAAAGATCTCACCTTCACAGGTTTAGCCATCCCCGCGAAGACCGTGTGGACAACTACAACCACAGGTAGCCCATTTAGTCACTTTAGCAACAATGAAGTATTATCAAGTAAATAAAATCTTTACAGGAAGGCATGTAATTGTGTCAGAATAACAAAAAAGTGTAACTAATAGTATTAGTGTAGCATTATTGTGAGATTTAGTTTTGCTTAAGGAACGTTTATGGATTAATTTTAAATGGATAAATAAAGTATATGATAATTGGATTTTTGTAAACTTGATTTTAGGAGCGGGTGAGATAGGAAAAATGATTTGTATGTTTAAGTTGTATGTGAGACTTTGATAGCTGGCCAGAGTTGAACTCACAGTTTGAAGTTGGTGGAAGAAAATGTTGACATGCTGAGATCTCTAAAAAGATAACATCTCTTGCATTTTTTGGGTTATAATAACATGTCTTTCCAATTCTTGCTTTCTTTCTCTGAGTTTAACTATGAATTTCCTTAGAATATCACCACTTCTAAGTGCCTCATTATAGATCAAGCAGATGTAGTCACGCAATGAGGAGCCAGATAACGATCCATTCTCATGTGGATGAGAACAGAATCTGCATAGGAATATATAAACAATTTAATTAGCAAATTATGAGATGAAGATTCATACACCTAGAGCCAAAAAGAAATACTCACATGAGTAAGATAGGGTGTGAAGGTCAATGGAGTCAGTGAGCCAAGGCACTTTATACGTTCTTATTGACAGTGGCATATGCTCGCCTTTGACCGGGCTTAGTTAACTTTCTAAGTCAGACACATGTCCATTAGTTTCGTTTCAAAATAAAGAAGCTCCAATTCACTATTAACTTTTTCAAGTTCTCTTTTTGTATCGTTCAAGTAACTTATTAGCAGAAACTTGTGAATCGACACTAATTTTTAGCACCATGATCCATTTTGCTACCAAAATACCCTTTATAAGAGAACAAATTAACATATGTACCCTATTATTTTCATCCTTCTCAAGTTGTGTATTCTGAACCTTGATGAACGGCTCTTTTTGTATACACTCGAAACCTCACCTAAGGCATTGAAACATAATCACCCTCAAATCATAGGTCCCTTTAATATAAGGGTAATGCAATTGTTGGTTTCAAAGTCAAAACGTCAAGGTTATTCTAAAGTAAAAACAAACTCAAACGATAAGAGTAGTAGCTTTCACAAAGGAAACGAAAGTCAAGAGAAAATAATAGTGATATCAAACCAATATTCAAACTAATAGTAAATGAGTCTGTATTTAAGAAAAGAAAAAAGAGGTGAGAGAACCAAGAAATGGAATACAAACCTTTCGAGAATACATGCGTAAAATCAATGATTGAAAGGAAACATCTATATGCCATTCATATAGGTTATAGAGCCATTCAATTATGAGTGTAAGTTTCACTTACTATATCGATTATACACGCCAAAGAATCATTTTGAGTGGTGATAAAAAAATTAAAGTTGGGGATAAGATAAATGTGAGGTTGAAATTTCTGGTCCAAAGATATTCAGACATGACTGTGGTAGTCTCAAAGTGGCTTACCGGGTTACGACAGAAACTTGGCCTTGTAGCGCTATGTCAAGATTCAGTGTTTTTATCAAGTGGGAATGAGAATGATGGAATCCAAACAATAGCTCTATCCAACCTTAGTGCCTTGTCTACATTTATGTAGTCTCGTCAAATTCAAAAATGAAATAACAAAACTAAAGGTAAGTGGTTCCTTCCTCATGCAACCTGATATTATTTAGATGACAACATGATACCACACCAAGAACTCCGAATATATACCTCAAAGGCAACATGATATCTTCATCACCCATTATATGTGAGATGAAAACTATAAAGCAAAAGTAGGGAACTAACATTAATTTGTACAAAAATAATTCAACTATTAATTTCAGAAGAAAAAAATCATCTTTGGCAATGGATTAAAAGGTGTTTGTATCTCAAAACATAAGTTTTATTGCAAGTCCTTTTTCCTACAAAGTTATTAAACAAGCTTATAGATAGTGATAATAACTATGCATCAAATGTAGTCCTGAAGCAAGGATCTGTTCACAAAATATGTCAATACGTACCCTACAGTGATGATCGAATCAAATAACACATTCGTCCAGAAACTCTAGAATGGATGATGTACTTGAAAATCTGTATAAAACAGAACATTTACATGTTTTAGATGCTGAAAGGCAATCCCTTTCAGTTGCGTAATTATTCAGATTTCTAGCCTTGAAGTGCATTGAAGATGGCCTAAAGTAGATTCTTAGGTGCAAAGCCTATAGTGAAGTGCGGTCATTATCCCTCGGGATGGCTCCACGAACAATTCTATGGAGACAACAAATGATAATTAGTGAAAATAAATAAACTTAAATAGGTAAAAAAATATTTAAACATAAGCACAATCTAACCATCTTATGACAGATTCTCCAAGAATACAGGGAACTCAAGTATATTAAGGGCCCATAGTAAACAACGTTTCTTCACCATGGTAGCAAATACCTTACAACCCGATGTGTCTGATATTCATAGAACACCTTCGGCCAACACCTTTCGATTCAACATGTCTCTGATATTCATAGAGGCCAAAATAAACGTATATTTAGATTTGGTGGTACACCAATAAACTTTTATAAGGTATCGGAATTCGGTAATACTAATCGTGACGAGTCTAATTTTTCATTGTTGGCACACTCCATTTATCTTTCGGATTACATTGTTTTGTTTTCATTTGTTTTGGCTATGGTTCGTCTTACCCTATATTTTATTTTGGGACACGATTGTTTGGAATTCTTTTGGTACACGTCATGATTTAGTTAAGCGGTTGTGGAAACATTAGGATGAGAGGATAGAGTTGGGTAGTATTACTTATGGGTAGATATTAGAATGGAGAGATATATTTTGGTTTAAAGGTTGTGTTGAAGGAATGATTAAAATTTGTAGAGTTGCGAAACTTAGATTGGCTATGGGAATAAGAAAGTAAGTAAAGCTGGTTGACTGGTCGTGAGAATGAGATGTCATACTATGAAAAGAGGGTTGAAGTGCCGTTAGAGGATTGATGAAAGTGTTAGCAGATGGGAGGGTAGAGTAGAAAGTTTCTACTAGTGGAAAGAATGAAAAACAAAGAAAAAGAGAAACATGTTAAGGAATTTGCATAGCTATGGAGACAAGGTGGTAGTAGACATATGGAGAAAGGAGCTGCAAGAACTACGTACCGGCTGCAAGAATAATGCAAGAGATCTCGGGGGAGCCACAGAAGCTGCAAGGACTGGATTAGTGACAAGTAGAACGATAGGAATTTCCGTAAGATTCGAGATGAAGAAGAGAAAGAAAAAAAATCGGGTATCGTAGTGGAGCTACGAAGATCTGGACCAAAGGATCGTGATGGAGTGAATACACAACATATGAGTTAAAGGACTTGTGGAAGTAACAAAAAGGGAGTCACGTGACAACACGTAGATAGAATTTCATGGTAGTCGGTATCAAGGGATGAGTAGTGAAGCTGGAGCTGAATAAGTTCGTGGACAAGTGATTTAGGGAGTCAGTTTTGTGGAGGTGTTATGACGGATCTTTGGAAGAGACAGTTATGCGTTATCCAATGCACTAGCAATTTCCATAGTTTTAATTATTGGAGTATGCAGTTTTCTTTTAGACGGGATAGTGTAGGAATTAGGGAGAACCATGGAAGAAGAGAACCATGAAAGAAGAGAACCAAGTATTCCTAGAAGATGATGATTGAAGGTACCTCATGATATGGGCAAGGTCAAAATAGAAGTATGAGACTTGAGTAGAATTTAGATAACTAAGATTTAGAGAACTTGGGTTTAGAGTTTTCTAATTTTCTAAAGATTTTCAAGAGAAAGAAAAGTTACTCTATTTTCAAGAAAACTAAAGAAAAAGAATTAAAAAAACTTTTCTATAAATAAATGCTGCCTAAAGGTTTATAAACGATTGTTTGTTTTAAAGTAAAAATATAGTGTAGAATTATTTTATTTCAATCTTATTTGACTAAAAAAAGGATGTAGGCTTACTATATTAGACGTAAAACATATGATATTTAAAAATTGGACCCATGTCAAAAGACAAAAGTGTTTCTTATAAAATCAAATCTCTAGGCCTACTTTACTACAATCCTTTAAAACTGAGTTTTGAGTGAGCCATTTCCATCCTAAACCTTCAACCAAACAAATAAAATACAAAAAAACCTAAATCTAAAGGGCCACTCCCCATACCAAACACCTCCTTACACTCATTAGTCTTTAGAGAAATACAACGCCTAAGCTTTTTTGGGAGGGGGTGTATAGAAATTTCAAATGTGTACCTAAAGTGAACTTTAAAATTTCAGGTCACAACATATTACTTAAAAATAAGATATCATATCCATTACCAGAAAACAACTACTGTATGATAGTAAAACTAGGATTAAAAATTGGTGTAGAAACCGTAAGACTTAAAAATTTAAACACCGCTAATTGTTATACTATAAATTAAGCTATATTGGTCTAAAGATTTGAAATTTGAATTAACAATTATTCAATGGATGCATCGGATATAGAAAAAGAAAATCTATAATCTATCGTTTCGACACACAAAATCTTTTATAGGCTCTAACAGACAGATTATAACGTACACCTTCTTTTCTAATAGAACAACTGTATGATTAAAAAACTCATAAGTATTTTGAAAGATTAACCGTTTATTTGCAAATCGAACCAATTTTAAATGCATACCAGATATGAAGAGCATATAAAGCAAAATGCTTTAGCAGTCGGAAGTCCTACAATACTATTTAGCCACCTAGTGGGATCGTCTTGCCATTCAAACTATGACATTAGCAATGTGATTAAGTAGTCAGATACATATGCATGTAAACTGTAAGAGTGCAAGGTATGGTGGAGAGGCAACATTTCTCTACTTTGGTCTCACTGTTGTCGTATCAGCGCTATATTACACCAAAACAACTTATCAAAATATCCCCTTGTCATGTCATACACTTTTCAATCCACTTTGGGCCCACCATTATCTTTATTTCTTTTATTTTCATTTTCACCCAAATTTGAATAAATTTCATTCAAATAAAAATTACAAATAAATAAATAAAATACGGTATTCAAAATACGATACGAAAAAAATTACAAAAATTACAAAACACACAACAATAAATATATTACTGATTTTGGGGTTGATTATGTTCCCAGATATGCTTAATAAGGCACCGTTGAAGCCTTGTATGTGTTGGTTTATCACGAAGTTCTTTTTGTTGTCTTCGAGGATTGCATATCGCACGACTCATGTCCTTAATATATTTGGTTGTGGACAGACATACATTTCAGCCTCTTCAGATATCGCATACCCTTGATTTTTCAAAATCATGTTATGCAATATGATGCACGTGTACATGATTCTTTGTAACTTGTTGACACTATATTGACGCGTCGGTTGCAATACTACACCATCTTCCTTGTAGTACACAAAATGCCAATTCAATATCTTTCTGGGCACTTTCTTGGCGGCGTTTAAACACACCGTTTTTTTCATAATGTGCAACAGTGAATGATTTTACAAACGCTGATCATTGTGGGTAAATCTTGTCTACAAAGTAGCACCTTCTATGAAATGTTTGCCTGTTTACAACATACAGTACCTCTGGTTCGTTTTCAGCCAAAATGTCGTTGAATAAGAGAAGAATGATGCATAACGGCAATATCATTATTAGAACCTACAACCTCAAAAAATGCATGCCAGCAACAACTTCTAGTATTATGGTTGGATGTTTTTTATCACCTCTACCATATTGGTCGTGCCATGATCTCGGACAAATAATCCATTCCCAATGCATACAATCAATACTACCAGTCATCCCGAAAAACCCATGAATCCTATTATGCGATTCATATATGTTCTGAATGTCAGCTAATGTGGATTTTCTTAAAAATTCGAGCTGAAACAAATCCGTCACGCACATCGTAAAATCGACCGTATCTTCAACATCTGACGAACCGAAATAGGATGAGTCACTCATTTTTTTGAAATGATTTTTGTTGTTTGATAGAGAGTTTAGAAAGAAATGTGTGTATTAAAAGTGTTAAAATGGTAGGATATATATAATAGTAAAATTTTTAAATAAAAAAATATTTTTTAAAAAATTTAGCCGTTTGCATTGTTATAATTTTTTTCTCTCTCTTCTTCGTGAGTTCGCCGTCTGGGCAGCGAAGTCACGGAGAGGGAGGAGGACGGTGTAACAATGAATCTTGACGAACCACGACGAGGTGGCCACCTCAGCTCGACGAAGACCCGTACTCTGTGATACCTTGGCCTCTGGCCTCTAATAGAATGTCTATGTAAAAGGAATTCTCTATATCTTACATCGTATGCACTTGTATATAATAATACATATACTTTAATAAGTTGTCATTGTTTGATTCTTAAACTAAAATGAAAATTATTTATCTCTCTTAGGTAAGTTGTGATTCCAAGTTGAGTTTCTTATTTCTTAACAATCAGTATACAACATTCATGTAACCTGGCATTCATAAATGTTTTACATATTTTTTTATTGACGGGAACTGAGATAATGAAACACTTGTGGGGATATACGATCATTTAGCCATTGAGAACGAGTGAGCCTACCAGGGCACATCCTCAAATACAGAGAACACACTTTATTAATATTTAATATTTGATCTTAATATTAAATATTTAATAAAACGTCACTTAAAACTCAATTAACGGTCGTTATAGTTCATTACTTGTTTAATAAACTAAACGTATGCGTAAAATTAAATAGAGGGGATTAAAAGTTAAAACCCGAAACCCATGTGAGCCCATGGTTTGGCCGGTCCCTAGGGGTGTTCTAGAAGGAGGTTTGTGAAAAATATTAAGCTAAATATTACTCTCTTTCTCTCTCTCTCTCTCTCTCTCTCTCTCTCTCTCTCTCTCTCTCTCTCTCTCTCTCTCTCTCTCTCTCTCTCTCTCTCTCTCTCTCTCTCTCTCTCTCTCTCTCTCTCTCTCTCTCTCTCTCCCTCTCTAATTCGGCATCCTTGCCTCTCTATAAACCCTTACAAACTTAGAGTGTAAATCTTTGCAAGATCGACTACTTTTTGGTACGCCCTTGTGAAGTAACTAAACCTATACTAAACTCTTGGTACTTTTATCAAGGTTTTGGTCTTGTTTTTTATTCTCCCTTAAATTGGCAAGCATATAAACCTTAACTAGGTTTTTTATGACTTTGGGTATTTCTCTTGTACGGTTATAGACCGATCCTTACGTAATCCCTATCTAGGCTTTTGGATTAATAAGTTTCCAAGTGACAAGATCTACACAAGTTCATTTGAAAGTGAAGTTACTACTAGCGTCTTAATGATTGTTCATTTGACATGTTGTGTGAGCAACCAATAGAGATGATAATTTAACCGTTAAGTTTCTACATCAAGATCAAGCTCTGTTAGTTGATTTATTCAATTAACAAAGGTTAATACTTAATTGTTTATTAATAATATGTGTTTTAATCATGATGTTATAATAGATCCATTTCGCCGCGTACTCGTAGTTAATGGTTTAACTAGTTCTTAAATCCCAACAGTGGCATGAGTCATTCATATGACATTTATGGTTTACACATAGATAAACAAGCTAGATCTGCTTAAATACTCACTTTATTTATTATTCTATGACAATAACATGTATTTTTGCAATAAAGTTTTAATCTTAATTTAAATCTAATAAAATTGGGTAGGTTTATTAATTGGTTAATAAATATATCTTAGTGTTTTATCCGGCCAAAAGACTTACGCGATCAAGTTATTTGACGCATGTGGTTGCTCTTGGTTATCAAGAGGGAGTCTTTTGGTTCTCCAATTAGAGAAGAATCATTTGAGATCTCGGATCTTATATGATTTATAGCTTTTATATAGAGTCTGTCTTCACCTCTACCCTTATTTAGGTCTGTTTTTATGTGCTTATAAGTTTTTATTATGACTGGAAAATATAATTACGCTAGATTCTAGTAATCATAAAAACGGATCTATACTTATATCGAAAGTAGCTTTAAACATGTCCCATTAATTTCACTAATTTTTTCTTGTGAATCGGCTAGGTCTTATTTGTTAAAAATTCTTTATTTGAACAAATATGGAAATAAGAATTATGAAACTTGATTTTATTATAAGCTAATTGTTTTGCGAAATCATTTTGTCACTCGAGTCGCGCTTACATGTCATAATGATGGCTTAAAAACCATCTTCTCAACGACGTGATTTGTAAAATTAATATCTTGTAATAGTTTAAAACAACGTATTTTGTGATTTACTAATGATGGATCTTGCTACTAAACTCGTGTGCATAGTCAATCCATCTAGGGTTTGAATGATCTTTAATTTTCTCCCATGTCACATACATGTTTCTACATCTATGTGATAATTATCCCAAGAACTTGTGCCTTCGGGCACATGAAGAGTAAGATATAGGGTTTGATGATTATTTAATGCTTTTCCGTGATAAAACACGCTTAAACTAAAGTTGACAAGAAGTTTTTCTTAACTTGTGTTATAAAGATGATTGCATGATACTTTATACACACTTTTTCCATTTCTTTTCAAAAACTTATGTGATGCCTTATTTGAATTTTTAATTCTATGTCATCCAATGTATTAGCACTTACAATTGGTTTTTATCAACTGGTCAAACGTAGGGTTATTTCTAACCCAAGGCGAATTTTTAAATAGGTCGGATCCATGTCAATTTATACAAGCTTTACATTGGTACAACCTAAATCAAGTTCCTGGTCAGATCTTGAACCCAAGGCATAAGATGAGATGAAACATACTCATGATCTTATTAGTTGTTGAACAAGTTTGGTTGAGATGCTCATTGGTACTCATAAGAGTTATGAGAACATCCCCTTCAAACACTTTATAACAATAAATTTCATGAATCGTCTCATAAATACTAAGAGTTGCACTTGTAATGCAATTAATGCTCGACGCTTCCCTTTTTCCCTACTCATTATTAGCTTGTTAGACTTCCTAATAATGAGTGTGAGGACAAGTAGGATCTTAGTCTCATTAGTAATTAATTGGGTAGTTAATTCTTGTATAATGTTTACAAGATCTACTAAGGTAAGTAACAATTATTATATTCTTTTCATAAACATTTATGCAATGGTGCATTCCTTAAACAATCTACAATATAGATATCACACATTATGTCTATTGAACTTGCTTCTTGTTTCTATATGACTAACTCTTACGTAAGCTTACAATATGTTCCTTGATTTCACATTTTATCATTGTTCTCTAGCATATTGATTAGGATATTATAATGTGGAATTAAGATATCTTAGTTGAGTCATACTAGGCAAAATATTAGCGGGTATGCAAATTTCATCTTTACTACACTTCATTAAGGAAATGTAGGAATTGTATAATTTTTTAACATGAGAATGACTACCGGATAACCTATTGCATTAGAAACTCAATTTGACCTAACGGTGTAATTGCTTCCTAAAGAGAATTCAGGCTCGTATATAACCCGTAAAAATGGTCTTGTTTAGCCTTAATTGAGCACCACTAGTAATAGTCTCATACTCATTCTCTAACTTGATTAAATGGCCCTTCCTAGATATTGCTGATGATATTTTACATTCATGAACTTTGTATAGCATTAAGAGTGCATTATAAATAAGTGGTAATTAGGATTCCCCTTAGTAACCTACACTTCGTGTACCTTGATATGTGATATCTAAATGAAAACTTGTTCGTATGTAACATGATTATATGTCTTCATGTTTATCTAAATGCTCAACATTTATTTGTTATGTTATAGAACACATGCTTATTGTAAAGTCCTTGTGTTTGTCTAGCAATTTTGATATAATACTTTTTAGTTTGTCTAATTATCACATGTTCTTAAATGCTAAATTGTTAACATGTTTAACGTGATATATATATTTAAAGTAATGATGTCTCTTATGATTAATTTGACATGATGTACGTGTTACTTGTGCACATACACTGTGTTTGTTTAATGCCTAGCAAATTAGTCTTTCATGATGTGCTTTTAGATGTCATATAATCTTACACATTAACCTCTTTGATTGTTGTGTTAATGAATTTCTAAATGGGTCTTACATGTTTATATTTGGTTGCCTTATACATCTAGGTTTATATATCTCGGTTATAGAATTCTTATATTTCTACTCGGTATTTGGTGTCACATCTCTAAACTCAAAAGAGTCATAAAATGGTCATATACTCATAGAGTACTCTTTCATACATATCCTAATTCGTTATTTCTCATTCTTCTAAAAAATCCACTCATTTGTCTATGATAGGTTAGATACAAATCTAATACACCTCAAAATCCAAAAATCACCAAACCTACCAAACATAGCCCAAACCACATATTCTTTCTATCTACCCTTTATGCCACCGGTACACTAAACTGGGCAGCCAGTACACTTAGGTTAAGTACACGACATAGATACTAAATGTACCAACACTCCTCATCAGGCGGGTCTCTTTCATGTTTTAACATATTGTATTCTTTTGTATTATTCATGTCTGAAATGGTTAAAATACTCAAACACATTCTACCTTATCATATATCTTGAGTCATCCACCAAGTCATCTTCACGAGAAGATTCATCACTCACTACCACCATAATTAATGAGACTCGTATTATACATGTTTTTATTACTCAAAATAGACTAAAAATGGATAAAATATCATAAAAAAGTGCCAAATACCCTTGTATTGTTGTTTGTGTACGTGCAGGCACGGATATCGAGAATTCACTTGGAAATCAGGAAATCATGAAATCAAGCAAAAACGAACACGAAAAACGAAGTTGTACAAAAGAACTGGATCTGGATGTGGAATTTCTAAAGAGACCTTGAAGAATTTAAGATGTACAAGCTTTGTCCCTCAAGTTTCAAGAATTACACTTTATACCCTTACAAACCTCAAAAATACAGCTAAGGTCCCTAAATTTTGAAGACTTCACAAGAAAGGCCCTTGACGATTAAAAGAAGTCCAAATCGGGTCCTTTTCCAAGTTCCCATAAACTACAAGGACTAAAATGGTCAAAGGGTGAAGTTATTTTACAAAGGAAAACTGCTATATTATTTTGCCAATACATAGGGGTATTTTCTGCCATTGTGAAAGTGTGAGGATCATTACTGCCAACAATCAAACCCAGTTTATAACTAATTTAGGCGCTAAACACTTTTACACACCCTTAACGAGATCAAAAGGACAACTATTCCTACATAAACCCTAATCCATTAATCTGCTTAAATCACAGGGTATTGTATGATTATTTCCAGATGAATAATTAAACACATTTGGAACACACCCATGTGATTTCTTTGTCCACCTCATCAATCAACAACCCTACATAAAGATGCCCTGCACCCATTTTTGGCAAAGTGACAAAGAAGAACAGAGAATTGACGGATAAGATTCATTGGAGTGTTCTCCACACTTAATCAAGAACCAAGATCAATTCCTTATAGTTGTGCATCATCAGGCATTCACATGACTCTACTTTGACTCAATTTAAAAATCAGATCAATGAAGAATTTCCAAGGAACAAAGGGAATTACTGGACTTTCAACAGCATTAGGGTTTTAGTCTTCCTTGTATCCAAAATCATCCTTAGAGCAGATAAATAGATGTTGCAGAAAGCCTTTGAGCTTTGTTCCAATTTTGTAAATTTTAGTTTTCTTATTTAATGTAGAAGAAGTTGAGATCAATGCAAAATTGTGTTCCATTTACTTACTTGTTATTAAATTTGTGTACCTTTAATTTATGCATTTTAATTTTTCATGCTTTATTCAAAAAGTTTTCAAAAGAAATTTTGTTAAAGTTTTTGAAGATCCACCTTATTAATATATTTTTTTAATTTCTTGACATATAAGTTTTGAGAAAAGGTTCAATTTGTGTGTTAAGTTTCTGTTTACTTTAAATTTCACTTGCAAAGTATTTGTTCCAAGTTTCTTTTTTAGAAAAATCAGTTTTGGAATTAGCTTATTTTTACTGTAGCATTAAGCTAGACTATAGCTGATCTGAAAAATAAGTTAGGGTTATAGTTTAAACTACTTGTAGTGTGCTCTCTTGTTTTGTGCATGTCTCAATGGAAGGCATTTCATAGACTGTGGTAGTCTAGGACTGTTGTATTCCTACCTTTGGATTGTTATAGTCCAAAGGGTTGCGTAAGCCAAGCCTCATAAGTTCAGCTAAGCAACAAAAATCAGGTGGCGTCAGTTGTAAAGGGTGGTGTGGATGTACATCACCCTAGGTATACTTAGAACCCTTTTTTTATTTATTTGTTAATTTTGTGCTTGTATGAAGTTTGCTCAAGTGACTGCTAATCTAGTTGTTTATTTGCTTAATCCTGTTATTTCAAGCTTGTGAATCTTGTTCAAGATTTATTCTTTTTTAATGTTCGCTTAATATACATGCGTCTTTGTTAATTTTGCAAAACTGTGCTCTATAAGGGTGTTTGGTTTAAGTTGTTCAAGTTTGGTTGACACCTAGATTTGATCTGATATTGGCCTGCATACCTTTGTTGGTGTTAGAGTAGTAAGAATCATAACTTTGTTTGAGTTTGGTAGTGTAAAAATTTGATTTTGCAAGTTTAGATATAATATGCCTTATTGTATGATTTTTCCTAAGTGAGTGCTGTTTGATATCTGATAGATGCATTTGCCTGTTTCCTGATGTGTTATGCAATTTTAATAAAGGAGTATTAGTGGTTATTTCATTGTGTTGTTGTTGTGAACTCTAAATGTGTATACTTGTGCCTCTTTAGCAGTCAATCACACCAGTTAGCTTAGTGTTCTTGATTTTTTTCCTTTAGGTCTTGTTAATGCAGGTAATGCCTAAAAACATTATTAGTGTTAACTAATCTTTCTTCGTTTTGATCACAACAAACTATATAAGACATTTATAGTCAAATACAATCGTAAAACGAATTATCTAACAAACACTATCATCAAGGTAATAATCATTACACTAACATATCTTAATCATGTTTAGTGATCATAAAAGTGATTAGCCTTAAAACTCACTTTTGTCAAATATGAAAAAAAAGTTTTAACAAACTTTATTTTTAAGAAAATGTTTTATTAAAATGAAAATGTAAATTTGAATATGGCATATTCCAAATGCCATAAGAATATCCTTTGAAGGTTCAAACTACCTCAGATATTTCTACCCCACTAAAAGACAAAAAGGAGCGGAGTCTACATCCGCGGTTCCTTAAGTACCTATGCGGTTCTTTATTGATAAGGAACCGCCTAGACCAATAAGGAACCGCGTACAGATAGCCGTTGGTTTTTGTCTCCTATAAATAGTGGATCAAATCTGCATTTTCAATAATACTTTTTGGACATTTCTTTCAGCCCTCTTTCTCTTTTCTTAATCCTAATCATTTGTAAATGATCACTTAATGTAATAAGTATGTTTACTTATGATTATCCTCTTGATCCCCTTCTTTACCTTGTCCAAAGAGAAGATCACTCACACACTTGTGTTGTGATTAAAGATGAAGCCTTGATGAAGATCATCCTCTTCTAAAGATCTAGTCATGTTCATCATTTGTTTATTTGTGTCTTGTGTAGATCCAATGTATTTGTGAATACATAGACTAGTTGTTTTCATCCAAACTATTTGTGAATACTTCGATTAGTGTTGTGTAAATCCATTGCATATATGTGTGCTTGGATTTATCTTATGTACATCTAAGTTACATGTATGTACTTGGATATGTTTAGTTGAGTTGTAATGTGTAGTGTGTTAGTTCTCACTAAACTACAAAGTGATTTGTGTGTGAGTTGTGTAAGTTCTCACTTAGCTTCAAAGTGAAGAGTCATGAAGATTGGTTCTAGCTTTGGATTAGAACTCGACATCTAGCCTTGTGTCAGAAATTGGTGAAGTAGGCGACGTATGAAGATTGGTTCAAGCTTTTGGATTAGAACTCGACATCTAGCCTTGGGTCGTAAAATGGTGAAGTAGGCGACGTGTGTAGATTGGTCCTAGCTAAGATTAGGTCTCGACATTTAGCTTAGTGTCGGAAAATAATGTAAGCGACATTGTAAGGTTTTCTCCGCCAAGAAGGGAGCTTGTGGATATAGTGGAAATTTCGAGTAGGTGTACTCGGGGAGTGGAGTAGGAACGAGGAGAGAGCTTCGTCGCCGAACCACTATAAATCTTGGTGTCTTCCTATTAGGTTGTTTCTTTCCTTACTCTTTACTTACTTTCATTATCATTACACTTACTACTTGTCATTGTTAATGCATTAGAATTGAACCTAATCATTATACAACTAGATTTCAAGTAAAAGATAGTTTTGGTACTCACCTAATTGAAAGAAATTTTAATTAGAGATAAATTGAAGAGAAACTATTAAACCTCCTTCTAGTTTCTATAGTTGGTATCAGAGTGATGGTCACACAAGACCTTTAAAGTATATTATACTTTAAAACTTGGATCGATCCATTGTCTACTCAAATTAGAAGGTTAAGTTGTGCTAAATTTTCTCTTTGTCAAAACTATTTTTTCTTTAAAAATAGGCCTTTTAATTGGTAATATAGCATCTCATTTACATTAATAGTATTTATGCATTTTAGATTTACTCTTGAAATGTATCTACTAGTTTGCATCTTGTTATTTGTAGGTACTCATGAAGATCAATCATTCCATTGATTGTGGATTGAGTTACTTACACTTGTAGAAGACTCATCCTCTTTTTTTTCCAACATCATTGAATGATGATGTAACAGCCCCAAATTTATACAATTCAATACAGTGGAAGACTCGTTGGTGTTACGGGATAGCACATTACTCACATCATAGACAACGCTTAAAAATCGCGTCGTTTAATAATAAATCATTTCCATTCATAAATATCAAAGTTACATAGGTCCCAAGTCATAATATTTCATACAATTTTTACAAAGCATTTGAATGGAAATTGTTGTTTAAGTGCGGGCCATGAATTCTTGTTGTCTTCCCGAGAATTACCTTCAAGTACCTGAGATAAAACATGTTAAAAGAAAAGGTCAGCGATAACGCCGAGTGAATTCATAGAGTTTAATAAATTCCATCAATATAACATCGGTATAAAATTATTACCGAAAATCATTTTGTACAAATCTTTGTAATAGGCCACAAAATAGCCAAAGTCATTTTATAAAAATCCTTATCAAAATCATAATATAGGCTTTTCGCCTTCAAAACCATTATACGAACTAATGTCGTAAAAATATCATACAATACGTTTTATAACGTTGTATAGAAATAAAAACCGTTATACGAATATGGTTATGAAAAACCAAAACACGAACATAATATCAATAGTAAGACCCCGTATTGCTAGTCAGGCAATATATCGTAATTTAGTGCGTATAGCAGTATTTCGTTATTTTGGATTATTATAAGCCGCATGACATTGTTACCTTACTACAACAAACAACGGGTAGCTAGCCCGAAACTCATTTGCCCATCTAAATTAGCGTGTCGTCATAATAATCACGCTTGTGTAAATCTTCTCATACATAAATTCGCTTACCAATCAATGTGGCACGACGGGGATCAACCGTCAAGGCGCGAACCGGGGTGATCGTCCCCAAATAGTACTATTATATGCATAAGCGTCTACCAAATCCCGGTAGTTCACAATTCATGCTAATGGGACTTTTAGTGACATAACCTAACTTTAATAATCTATTTCATTTCATCTATCGGGTCATTTAATCATTCACCGGGTCATACAATCATTCGGGTCTAAATCAATAAACAAACAATCGGGACAAATGGTGTCCTATTTTATCAAAACTAACATGTTATCTCCCTCGCGGGTTTATAAAACATTTTATAAAATCATTTAAAAGAGTGCGAGGCTATGAACTCACGTTGATGTGGGAAGGCGGTTATCGGCGATTTGGATGTACGGTACGTGCTTCAATCACGGAAACCTAGACAAATTATACTCGTCTTAGACTCTTGTCCAATGAATTTATAAAAAAACAATTATGTATACATATGATGATTTTGTACATATGATGATGATCAAGTGGGTTTATATATTCTTATTTACTCATTTTAGTGTTTATGTATTGCTAACTTTTTACTAGTTTACTAGTTTTACCTATTTACGTGTTTTAGGTCCAATACACCTATTATAAGTTCATTAACTTGTATTAATACATTTTATACTTGTATTATCAGTATATATACTTTACATGTTGAGCCCAAAAGGGTTAAGCCCAATAAGTAATTTTTATAAGTGTTTAACTTATTTAGTTAAATTATTAGTCCAATTATGCTAACTTAGCTCGTTAATATCCGTATGTCATATAGTTCGGGTTTTATCGGTTTTTACTTGTATTAGGTACTTATACATCATTATATGACTTTTAAAAACTTTACATTAGACGGGTTTGATCGTCTAAGTTTTAATTGGCGAAAAACGTTAATTTTACGGTAATAGCCGAAAAAGTCGTAAAAATCATGTTTATAGTTTTTATAACTTATAAATCTTATTAAACTACCATTTTTATAAAGTGTCCATTTATTTAACCGTATACATATTTATATAAATGAAATTTATAAGTTAGTGGGTTTTAATTCACATTTTATACTATATTAGTTTGAGTGCTTATATAATACTATTAAACATTAATTCTTCAAAATCTGATTTTTAGTTTCATTTTCACCATTTTTATCATATCTTGAGTTCTATAAGGTGATAGAAGCTCATTTTTGGATGGCATAAACTTCATATTATGTGCTACACATAAGTTAGTTATAGCTACTGCTCATTCTATGTTTAACTATCCTTAACAGTCCCTACAAAACAGACTATTCATATTGGTACACTCATTTTGTTTTGATCATATCTCACTCATTTTGATGATTCCATTGCATGGCCAACTCTCACATGTGTATGACATCTAACACTTACTGTAAATAGATTCCACTTTATCATTGTATCAGTTTAACCTTTGGTTACTTACTGTTTTTATACAGCCATCATATTTAGGAAGATTTTAACCATTTTACATGTGGTTTTCCATCTTTTTACCCATGTTTATCAAATCTATCAACACCAAATCCTCACATAATATTTTTAATCATCATTCATCATCATATACATATACATAAATAAAGAAAATACAAGATTACATAATCAAAATAACAAGAGGATAGGAAGAACAATCTCTATACCACCATTAGTGATGAAAAGATGAGTCTTTGATGAACAAGGCTTGGATTTTGATGGCAAAACTTGTGATAAACCAATATCATCTTCAAGTCTACCAACCTTTATAAACTTCTCATGGAATATCAGCCCTATGACACCAACAAATCTTCTCCTTGGATGTTAGAATCACCTCCAATCTTCAAAGCTTCAAAGTAGCATCATCATGTGTATGAGTAACACATGATTTTATGGCTAACATAGATCAAATGAGGGTTGTTTTTTATGATGGTTGGACGAATGTTAGAGAGATGAGAGAGTTTGGTGAGTGGTTTGCATGAGTTGCTAAGTGTAAATGGTATGAATGAAGTGGTTTTGGTGGTTTTGTGCTAAGTTAGCTTACATGTTAAGCTTATGCTAACATGTGTTAGCTTTCTAGCTAAAAGGGTGCCACATCTTATGATGTGTCCTCTTTTGGCCATCTCTTTTGAGTGGGGTGGGATAAACTTGTTTTGTCCCATCCCACTAATTTACGGGTATTCTTCGATTCTAGTTTCCTCGATTTGCGTGCCCTCGGGTCGTTTTACGAAAAACGTTTTTATAAATTATGAATCAACGGCACAAAACGAATCTAATAAAAATTGTCTCATCAAAAACGGAGTTCGAAAACGTAAATACGTAATCCCATGGTTTCCAGTTTAGTCGTAAAGGACGTTAAATTAAAATCGTAAGTCCTAATCTCTTCTCGTAAATTTGTGAGTTTATGAACCAACTCAAAATTAAAATCCCAAAATAATATTCACGGATAAATTTATTTCTTGAAATGTCGGACTGTCACCAAAACGGTGTATGTAAACGTAAGCACGTAACGTAGAATCCTCCGGTTTAGACGTAGTCGATGCTACTTCAAGACGTAAATCCAAATTTCTTCCCAGAAATAAGTGAGTTCATAATATAACATTAAAATAATGTTTTTAAATAATATTTGAGAATAAAATATAAACCATAAATTGACGGATTGTCACAGCATTTACCCCTAAACAGGATCTTTGTCCTCAAAGATCATCTTATATTACTACTCGCTTCTTATAGAGTTAAAGCCATGTGGGTATTTCCTCCACATCCGATCTTTTCTCATAAGTGTAATCCATTACGATATGCGAGTTTCATCAAACATAACTACGGGAATAAGATCAGGCTTAATGTTGACTTACTTTCTCTATCCATGATGTTCACGGCTTTTTGATGAATGCAACTTTTCGCCGATCTAAACTTTATCAAGAAGTAATCAGATTTTCACTTGATTGATATTTTATCAAGTTTGATATACGAAACATAATTCATGCAGCTCTTGAAGTCCTAGGGTAGATCCAGCTTATATGTCTTTCAAACAAATCTTTTACATCATCTCAATGGTCCCATACAACGGGGACTTATATCCCATGATCTTTCAGATCATCAATTCATTTTTCCATGGTTAAAATTTTTGGCATAACTTCTCTACCCATCTGGCACTTCAAGATCTACATTTCATATTCACATAACCTCCTGTCTACTACCGGCAGTCAATAATCGGATCCTAATTTCAACAATCATTTCAGGTCTCGCGGGTCGAGTATTTTTGGAAGGTTAGGTTCGCCATCATAGGAAACCTTAAACCTAAAAGACATGTCCAACTCA
Organism: Glebionis coronaria; assembly: GCA_025667525.1. Taxonomy (NCBI): domain Eukaryota; kingdom Viridiplantae; phylum Streptophyta; class Magnoliopsida; order Asterales; family Asteraceae; genus Glebionis; species Glebionis coronaria. The sequence continues at coordinate 481,369,011 of CM046882.1, read as the reverse complement.
CAATGGGTGTATGTCGGGTGTCTTAATCCCAACTCCTGCTTACAGATGCTCTAATATATATCCTCGCAAGATTCGATCTTGATCCTAATACAATAATTATCAACGATAATCTCTCCAAAGGAAAACAATTTCACAGTTTATTACCAAAGGTCAATCATTCAAACATAAAACAACACTTATAGTATTTTGTATCGTTACTTTACCTCGTCCCTTCGATTGGGGTGGTACACAGTACTCTCTGATCAAGGTTCGTTCCCAATGACTTCTGAGCAAACCTCTAGAAATTTGATGCGAAGCGAGGATCTTGATAGATATGATCGATACAGGCACACCATGCTTATATAACTCCTTTAAATACAAAAGAGTCAATTTCTTCATCAAGAATCTATCATTAACAGGAATGATATTAGCAGATTTGGTCAGTCTGTCGACGATGACCCAAATCGAATCAAATTCAGATGATGACCTTTGCAATAGTTAGACGTTTACTAATGTATGAGGCGATGTCTGCCTTCATAATTTGTCATTAGTACAACTTCTTCAGATAAAAATACATTAAATCATAAATGTCATGAATAAAATACTTATACTTACAAGATTCCAACATAATTATATCTCACAATCCTCCATATTTAGACAATCACAAGTGGTCTTTTAATCATTTAGAGCCATCGGCTTCTCAATTCTAATGGTTCACATTAGCCGCGAACCCCCTTTTATTATTTATATTATCCTTCTTAAAGGCATCAATTATTTCTAAATGTTGGGGCAAATTACTTTGCACTGTCATTATTAAAGAACACAATCCTAATTGATTCTTTATCCTTTCTATATTATGTGTCAGTATCTACATTCATCTTCCCTGATGAAATAATTATCATGTCCATATTTATTCAAAAATTATTTCTTCACATTTTCTGAGTTTTAATTTCTTCTCAACTATCATTTTTATCCGTTATACTCAATCCGACGTCTAAAGCGTCGATAACTATTGCTAGTAATTAAATAATAGATATTTAATTTTATGAAACGTAAACGTAAAAAGTTTTAAATTTCTCGGTTCGTCCAATTATAGGAAAATGTTCAAAAGAATAAATTTGAATTTAATTAACACGATTTTTGTTGATTTACTGAAAATAATTAGTGAGATTCGTAAATGTTCGAAAAATCTTTGTTTATACTTTGGTCACAATTTTCTTATTTGACAAGAAAAAATTGTCGTTTTAAATTTCAAGTCATGGTTTCCTCAATCCCTCTTAGGTTGTCTTGAGGCATACACAAACATTTACCCCTAAACAGGAGTTTAGTTAAATGTTCTGGGTATAAGGGAATAATCCCTTAAAAGTTCTTTTTGATAAAACATTTGTCAAAACATATTTGCACTTTCTTTTTGGTAAAACCTAAAGTCTCAAATGGCTCAAATTTTTAAAGAGTCAATATATATTCCATTATTTATTAATCATACGGTCAAATAATGTAAAGGATTTAGTCTTTCATCAGATGTTAAATATTTAAGGTACAGGTTTTCACTACTCGGCCAATTGAGGGCAGTCTATAAATAATTATTAACTCCTTCCTATTCTTACAAACAAACAGATGGTCCTTAATGATCAGAAGCATGGATTTATCAAATTACAGCCTACACACGAGATTCACCAAATTTATGGATGCTACATGTGTATTAGTCCATCCAAACGACATCACGTGAAACTAATAATGTTCATCACAAGTTCTGGATGTAGTAATTGGAATAGATAATCTTTTCGCGGACGCGAAGTTGATGATAACCATGTCGTGAATCAAATTTTTGAATATACGCTAGAACCTTGTAAATGATCGAACAAATCTATCATCTTGGGTAGTGGATATAGATTTTAATGGTCAATTTACTTAGTTCACGGTAATTAATAAACATAAGAAATGATAACACCATAGCTCTTCATGATGACGAGCTTGGTAGAATAAAAGTCTTCTCCTACAACTCCCTCAGTTGTAGGGTAATTCTTTTAATTTAGATGGTGCTGACGTACAGTGCACAAGCCACAGGTGCAGCACCGGGAATATAATCAATACCAATGTTCAACTTGTCTTAACGGCGAAAGTCTAGATAATTCACCAGCAAATACCTCCTAAAGTCTCAAATAACATGAACATTTTTTTTTTACATTTACTTTAGGTTCATTCTAGATTATAATATCTATGACTAGTTCATTACCATTCACAGTATAATTTCAAGTCTAAATGCAGGATATGGTCACCCATCAAGAATTATTTAGATCACTTTTGATAATCAACATCTTATCATTTAGGGGAATTCTACTCGAGTTCCCATCAATTAAGACAATGTCGTTATGTCATAATCAATCAATCTATTCTACTGGCACTATCAACTTTCCAGTTTCATTTTCGTTGATAAGATATGAATTTCTCAAAAGACTAATAATAATTCATAATCTTTCACAAATTCAAGGATATATGGAGACACAACTACCATTAAAAGAGTAAGGTCAACGCATAATCTACGCGAGAGAATTTCAAATCAGAAACAGATGAAAACATTTAATGAATATGAATATATTCCATGTTTTCATAATTTGAGTACGCATTCGAAAGCTCCTCGGATCGTTACCCAGGTCATTCAAATGAAATCAAATCAAAAGAAATGATAGGAACGTCGATACATCCAGTCGGGTATCAACACTCGGTAATCAGATACTTTTCCAAAGAATCTCACCACGGGAGAATTGGACAAGAAGGGAATATCAATTGTCAATTAAGACAATATCTATAGATGAGTAAATTCGACTCAGAAGAATAAATAGTACGGGCACATATGTAGGTGTCCCTATCAATATGTCCCTATTTTTCACTTCTTGCAGATCTCATAAAATTTAATCTTTCACAACTTCAACGAAAATGTAGTGTTTATTAATCAATTTTATGGTGACTACTAATCAATCTTGCATGGTCCCTTCTAAATTGTATGTAGGCGCGCAACTATATACAATTTCAAGATTAACGATGCAATACTCAGTTCGTCAAAATTTTATCATCATGTTTATAATAAAAACATTTTCATGCTTAATTCTTAGATAAGAATCAAAAATAAATTTACAAATATTTTCTTTGTTATGAAAACAATTAAGTTTTCCAAGGTGTTTTATAAACAACTTCATTTCGATAACGATTATTTATAAGTCTCACTTTAAATAATCCATATGGTGATGAAAATTCAATTTTTCTCAAGGGATACTGTTTTATCTTATAAAAACAATGAGTGATCTGCAAAAGAGTGATGAAAGCTTGTTCACCAAGGACTAACTACAATATGATAGGAAATGAGCCTTAGCCAAATAATCATGAGGTTCATGACCTCGATGTTACTCAGGAATAAAAAGAGAATAATCCACAACGTAACTCAAATCGAGATGAGTACTTGTTCAATGGTTGCATCACTAATTCATCATTAGGATGAAGTAATAAAAGATAGATAACATCGATACATGTAGGATTTAGCAATCAAAGGTAGTCTTTTCATTTATCACAAACAAGTCAGAATTGTACCGTAACACATTGTGTGTCACTATGTCATACAATTCCAAGAACTCATCCTACCAACTGATGTCTCAGTTAAGTTAGGGATTTTTAAAAGATACCACAATGAATACTAATCTACAAGAGTCATTAGGTGTTCCATCTATCCCGAGAGATCCATCGGTCCCAATTCAGAAGAAGATTTCTTCAATTTATTTCTTGGACACTGGGCATCCTCATTAGTGGACAATGGCCTATGAACAATCCTTAACACGATCTAGCAATCATTTAAAACCTTATAATTCAATCACAGAACTTAACGACTTCCTCTTATCAACTCATATTCCATAAAAGTTAAATTTTACTTTATTCAAGTTTCAATCAACTTATACTCAATTCGATATCCTACCCTATTTTCTAATACTTTCAATCTTATTCTTAGGCCTTAATAGGGCAATAAAAGTTCAATATGAACAACACTTAATTTCCAATCCTATATCTCTTACAACGATAGTTACCAAATGAGTCGCTAGTATGAAATGACTCGATGATTCAATTAGACTTCTCGGAAAGGTACTAGTGGCATGAGGCTTTTGGGTAATGGTTCCAATGACAGCCTCAAGTGCAACATTCACCCTTTCGATTTCAAATTTAAGAATTGGGTGACAACGAATCAGATGACACCTTTCCAGGTGGTATCGTTTTGTCAAACTCCACTCTATAAGGAAAGATCGTCATGACATCGATATCAAATTTACTCTCGCCAATTCTTCTTCAATATCGCAATCAACTAATATCAACATTTCTACGAATATCAACCATTTTGTTGGGATCATAAATATCCACAATTTGGTTTAGATCTAGGATAGCTATAATTCCTACGGGAATAGCTTCGATTGATTTGCTAGGAGTGTTAGGGTTTCTTGTGACAATCTACGTCGTATAAATACCTCGTATAAATATAGAAATAATCATCAAACAATCATGTAATCAAATTACATCATATGTATATATATAATCCAAGTTATATATATATATTAAAATAACACTTCTCAGTCTGGCCTTGTCGGTAACTCGGGAATTCTTCGGCACCGTTATAGTCAAAAGATTTTTACACATTTTTAGAAAAATGTTTATAGTTAAAACATTTTGAAATGTTTTATTCAAAAACTTGGTTTTAAAAATCTTTCGTTCTCTATAACGAGAGCTCTGGTACCAAACTGTAACAACCCCAAATTTATATAATTCAATACACTCGGAAGACTCGTTGGTGTTACGGGATAGCACATTACTCACATCATAGACAACGCTTAAAAATCGTGTCGTTTAATAATAAAGCATTTCCATTCATAAATATCAAAGTTACATAGGTCCCAAGTCATAATATTTCATACAATTTTTACAAAGCATTTGAATGGAAATTGTTGTTTAAGTGCGGGCCATGAATTCTTGTTGTCTTCCCGAGAATTACCTTCAAGTACCTGAGATAAAACATGTTAAAAGAAAAGGTCAGCGATAACGCCGAGTGAATTCATAGAGTTTAATAAATTCCATCAATATAACATCGGTATAAAATTATTACCGAAAATCATTTTGTACAAATCTTTGTAATAGGCCACAAAATAGCCAAAGTCATTTTATACAAATCCTTATCAAAATCATAATATAGGCTTTCGCCTTCAAAACCATTATACGAACTAATGTCGTAAAAATATCATACAATACGTTTTATAACGTTGTATAGAAATAAAAACCGTTATACGAATATGGTTATGAAAAACCAAAACACGAACATAATATCAATAGTAAGACCCCGTATTGCTAGTCAGGCAATATATCGTAATTTAGTGCGTATAGCAGTATTTCGTTATTTTGGATTATTATAAGCCGCATGACATTGTTACCTCACTACAACAAACAACGGGTAGCTAGCCTGAAACTCATTTGCCCATCTAAATTAGTGTGTCGTCACAATAATCACGCTTGTGTAAATCTTCTCATACATAAATTAGCTTACCAATCAATGTGGCACGACGGGGATCAACCGTCAAGGCGCGAACTGGGGTGATCGTCCCCAAATAGTACTATTATATGCATAAGCGTCTACCAAATCCTGGTAGTTCACAATTCATGCTAATGGGACTTTTAGTGACATAACCTAACTTTAATAATCCATTTCATTTCATCTATCGGGTCATTTAATCATTCACCGGGTCATACAATCATTCGGGTCTAAATCAATAAACAAACAATCGGGACAAATGGTGTCCTATTTTATCAAAACTAACATGTTATCTCCTTCGCGGGTTTATAAAACATTTTATAAAAACATTTAAAAGAGTGCGAGGCTATGAACTCACATTGATGTGGGAAGGCGGTTATCGGCGATTTGGATGTACGGTACGTGCTTCAATCACGGAAACCTAGACAAATAATACTCGTCTTAGACTCTTGTCCAATGACTTTATAAAAAAATAGTTATGTATACATATGATGATTTTGTACATATGATGATGATCAAGTGGGTTTATATATTCTTATTTACTCATTTTAGTGTTTATGTATTGGTAACTTTTTACTAGTTTACTAGTTTTATCTATTTACGTGTTTTAGGTCCAATAAGCCTATTATAAGTTCATTAACTTGTATTAATCCATTTTATATTTGTACTTGTATTATCAGTATTTATACTTTACATGTTGAGCCCAAAAGGGTTAATCCCAATAAGTAATTTTTATAAGTGTTTAACTTATTTAGTTAAATTATTAGTCCAATTATGCTAACTTAGCTCGTTAATATCCGTATGTCATATAGTTCGGGTTTTATCGGTTTTTACTTGTATTAGGTACTTATACATCAGTATATGAATTTTAAAAACATTACATTAGACGGGTTTGATCGTCTAAGTTTTAATTGGCGAAAAACGTTAATTTTACGGTAATAGCCGAAAAAGTCGTAAAAATCATGTTTATAGTTTTTATAACTTATAAATCTTATTAAACTACCATTTTATAAAGTGTCCATTTATTTAACCTTACACATATTTATATAAATGAAATTTATAAGTTAGTGGGTTTTAATTCATTTTTTATACTATATTAGTTTGAGTGCTTATATAATACTATTAAACATTAATTCTTCAAAATCTGATTTTTAGTTTCATCTTCACCATTTTTATCATATCTTGAGTTCTATAAGGAGATAGAAGTTCATTTTTGGATGGCATAAACTTCATATTATGTGCTACAAATAGTTTAGTTATAGCTACTGCTCATTCTATGTTTAACTATCCTTAACAGTCCCTACAAAACAGACTATTCAGATTGGTACACTCATTTTGTTTTTGATCATATCTCACTCATTTTGATGATTCCATTGCATGGCCAACTCTCACATGTGTATGACATCTAACACTTACTGTAAATATATTCCACTTTATCATTTTATCAGTTTAACCTTTGGTTACTTACTGTTTTTATACAGCCATCATATTTAGCAAGATTTTAACCATTTTACATGTGGTTTTCCATCTTTTTACCCATGTTTATCAAATCTATCAACACCAAATCCCCACATAATATTTTTAATCATCATTCATCATCATATACATATACATAAATAAAGAAAATACAAGATTACATAATCAAAATAACAAGAGGATAGGAAGAACAATCTCTATACCACCATTAGTGATGAAAAGATGAGTCTTTGATGAACAAGGCTTGGATTTTGATGGCAAAACTTGTGATAAACCAATATCATCTTCAAGTCTACCAACCTTTATAAACTTCTCATGGAAAATCAGCCCTATGACACCAACAAATCTTCTCCTTGGATGTTAGAATCACCTCCAATCTTCAAAGCTTCAAAGTAGCATCATCATGTGTATGAGTAACACATGATTTTATGGCTAACATAGATCAAATGAGGGTTGTTTTTTATGATGTTTGGACGATTTTTAGAGAGATGAGAGAGTTTGGTGAGTGGTTTGCATGAGTTGCTAAGTGTAAATGGTATGAATGAAGTGGTTTTGGTGGTTTTGTGCTAAGTTAGCTTACATGTTAAGCTTATCCTAACATGTGTTAGCTTTCTAGCTAAAAGGTTGCCACATCTTATGATGTGTCCTCTTTTGGCCATCTCTTTTGAGTGGGGTGGGATAAACTTGTTTTGTCCCATCCCACTAATTTACGGGTATTCTTCGATTCTAGTTTCCTCGATTTGTGTGCCCTCGGGTCATTTTACGAAAAATGTTTTTTTTATAAATTATGAATCAACGGCACAAAACGAATCTAATAAAAATTGTCTCATCAAAAATGGAGTTCGAAAACGTAAATACGTAATCCCAAGGTTTCCGGTTTAGTCGTAAAGGACGTTAAATTAAAATCGTAAGTACTAATCTCTTCTCGTAAATTTGTAAGTTTATGAACCAACTCAAAATTAAAATCCCAAAATAATATTCACGGATAAATTTATTTCCTGAAATGTAGGACTGTCACCAAAACGGTGTATGTAAACGTAAGCACGTAACGTAGAATCCTCCGGTTTAGACGTAGTCGATGCTACTTCAAGACGTAAATCCAAATTTCTTCCCAGAAATAAGTGATTTCATAATATAACATTAAAATAATGTTTTTAAATAATATTTGAGAATAAAATATAAACCATAAATTGACGGATTGTCACAGATGATATCAAGATGGATGGGAGTGATACTAGTCCTTGAAGACTTAGTAGTCACTTTAGTCATGGTTAGGCTTTGCATTTATTCCTTGATTGTTTGGAATGCACATTGTGGCTAAGGTACGTTTTCGTTCTTTCACACGCCCTATTAATCATTCTTTTGATCATTACTTGACTATGTGCTTGTTCTTGGCATCCTTGCCTTGACATTTGTTTGTGGTTTTTGACTCTTTTCTTCTACCCTCTCAAACCTTCATTGCTTGGATACTTGACTCACTATGGGGATGCAGAGTGAGTTAGTAGTAGCTTAAAATATCAAGCATGATTTCCATGGTTTGCAACCTTACGGTTAGTAGGCCCTATATCATGTGTAACTTGTGCAATTGAGCTCATCTCTAGGATGATTGATTAATCCCTTGAGATACCAAACTACTTCATAATTTGTAGTTGGATTTTACACATTTGGAATTGAAATATTCCAAGGATACTGTTATTGTAAATCCTAGCAATAATAATTGTTCGATCACGTGGGAGAGAAAGTGAACTTATACTTTGCTCAAATTTTAAAGTAGAGTAAGACTATTCTTGAAAATGATCTTATTCTATGTATCAAAATTGTTTGGTATAGTTCATTACCAAAGTCGTTTAGACTTTCGCCAGAAAAGGCACGTCTTAAACCGCTATATATGACACAAGCTCTTTGTCTCCTCGAATTGAAGATTGTCATTTGTCTCTTGAGCATTGTACTTGGTCTTGATTCACTCCCCTTGACTTCTCTCCTCTTTTCTTTTTTGCTACGAGTAGTCGTTTATCCGTTTCGTCTTTTTGATCTCGATTCAACTCGTAATCCTTCATTAAGGCATTATTACTTAGTGTTGAAGTGGTCCAATGATTTCTTAAAGGCTTAAGATATATTTTAAGGATTTTAGAAAAATTTGGTTTTGAAAAATTCTTTGACTTTCTTTGATAAAAACTCGCCACTGTAGGCGGTTCTTTATTTGTCGCGGTTCAAATGCGCGGTTCTCTATCGATAAGGAACCGCGGCCAGAACTTGTGGCTAAAGCGCCAAATTTTATTAAAAATCACTTTTTCAAACAAACCTTCTCTCTCTTCTCCAATAGAGCTGACGGGTTTTCTTCTTTCTATCATTGTTACACCTTCAAACTTTCAATCACTCAAGATTAATTGATTCCAATTTGTGGGTTTCACTCATCCTTCTTCCATATCAATTAATTGTAAGTTATTTCATTCAATTTCATCTAATTTATTATAGGGTTCATACTTTCATAATTGGGGATTTTTAAAATTGAAATTGAATTAGAACCTTACTAGGAATGTGAATTGACGTAGTTATTTTACTATGATTCCTTAGGTTCATATCCATTGAGATTTCACTAAAACCCACTTGTAGAACAATCCAAATTTTGACTAAATAATTTTGGTTAATTAATGGAATTGATATGAACCCATGAACAAGTTGGTAATTGCATTGTTAAAGCTTACCTAAAAACTTTGTTTTGAAAAACCAATGTTCAAGTTCATTGTTGATTTTAAATTGTTAATATGTTATTGTCAATGATGAATTGGGTACATTGTGAACATGAGAATGATAAGGATTAATCCTTTGTTTTTCAAGAAATTAATGAAACACGTTCTCATCTTTTTTATTTTTGGTTTATATTTAACATATGAGTGATTGCAGAAATATTTTTGTTTGTTGTATTTAGGTACTAACCATGCCTTCGGATTATCAACAAGATCACCAATACACTAAACAATATATGCCAAACCTAGCTGATTTTTGTCCTTCCCCACATCTTGCCAATACCTATCATTCACTTAAAAACGTTGCTTTCATGAGGGTAGAGTCGTCCAATATGATATTGAGGGCTATATATATACTAAGTCGATGTTCGAACAAATCGTGTTTGATTGCTTGTTGTACATCGAGGAAGATATATATCCTGAATTTTTCTTGGAGTTCTTTAACACATATTCTCACATGTTTGATAATGATAGAATATTTGTTAAGTTCATCATAAATGGTCGACTTATTCAATACTCTCTCAAAGAATTTGGTGAAGCTCATCATGTTCCATTTGTTGGTACTTATCTATTTACGGATAAATGGAAGCTTGATGCTCTCCTTAATCCCTTCGATTGTGCTCCAAATGATAACGAAGAGATTGACCTTGACTTCATCCTTGATGTCATCTCTAAAGAGCGTATTGGAAACGTTGTAAGAAGCCTCCACTCAAACAAGCGTTCGGTGAAACGTTTTGAGGTTCTCTTAAGCGACCTTAATGATTGTATGGTCCGATGGGCCGACATACTTATGGAAAATGTGTTTTGTCTTGGTGGAAACCGGGTTCATATTCCGGCGTGTATGGCGCATATGTTATTTTGCATCTCTGCCAACACCAAGTATAATCTTGCATATTTTATCGCTCGACGGATCAATTATGATCTTTCCAAACCCAAAACAAATCTTCCCTATGCCATGCTCCTTACTCGCCTTCTTAAGAAGGTTGGTTAAGAATTTCCCAACCTTAATATTTCTTGATTTCGTCCGGTTAATCGGGTTATGCTACCTATTCAAAAGGTACAACCATGAAAGACTAGAAGTGATCAAGGTTCGAGAAAGTACGAACCACAAGAGTCCGATGATGAGGACATTGCTATGTCACCTAGTGATGGTGGTGGCGTAGGCACTAGTGCTCATGTTGGCTCTTCGAGTGAATCCCATCCATCCATGAACACTTTCATGGACGGGTTTGACGAAATTATCCCTCCTCCTCACCATGCCACTAGTAGACTTCTGGATAACTTCGGTCTTAAGGATGTCTATCGTGCTAATCTTAAAACTCAAGCTGAGTTGTATCATAATCGAGTGGAGTCAAGGATTTCATTCAATGGCTTGAGTAAATTTATCAAGGGTCTTGGCAAAAAGAAGAAGTGAAGCTTTGGAGATTCAAGTTTAACATGTTTTTGAACATGTTTTGTATTGTTGAACTATTTCCTTTTTCTCTCTTTATTTTAGTATATTTAGTGTAATAACTAATACTATGTGTTTGGATTATTTACTATTTTAATCCTAGGTGTTTATGTGATCGATCTTTCGATATACATATCTTTGTGCATCTTATGTGTTAGTTAGCTTCCTAAATTTTGATTAATAGTTCAATTTGGCTTGATAAACCTTTGTGTGAAATCTGGGCTAGCAAAATTTTTGGAAGTGCAATTTTTAGAACCCTCTGGTGGCGGTTCTTTATCTCCCCGTGGTTCTTTAGTGATAAAGAATCGCGCCTCTATATAAGGAACCGCCAGCTACTGTTTCGAGAGAATATTTGTTTTACACTCTTTTCCCTTAATTTGTGTAAAAATTGGTGAAATTTTTGCAAAAACCTGGCACTTTCCTAAACTAGGCTACCTAATTTCATTATTCACCTAAAATTATTTTAACCCATTACTACTTTGGATCATACCTTCTTATTCTTAAACCCTTCCTTGTTGATCTTGTTTTTCATCCCTTAAACTTCTTTCTAAACCTCTACACACAACCATGGTGTCCACTAGAACATCAAACTCTCCCAAAATATCCTCTTCTAAAAGAAACCTTAAGATCAAGATTAAGTTACCAAAACTTGGTTCTTAATCTGTCCATACACCCTAGAATGAGACCTCTCCTATTCTCATTTCTTCATCACCTTCACCACCTCTTGGTCAATGCAAGACCAACTCAACTCATGGTACCAACCACTCGCATGGTTCTACTTCTTCTTCATTCCAATCAAGAATGAATAAGTTGTCCTTACCCTTCACTCCTAGTCCTCCCTTGGATGTGAATACTCAACCTCAACCTCTTCAAAGCATTCCCTTTGTTGTTGAGCCTTTGATTACCTCTCCTTTCACTCCACCAAATTCACTCATATCACCTTTGGACACTAAGCCTCCACCTCCTCCTCCTCTAACAAACACTCCACTTTTGGGTGTTCCCATTTCCCGCTTCTTGGGTGATCCACACTTGTTTGAATTTTTCATGCATAATGGAACCAATTGTCCTTGTTGCTTGAACAACTTCCACCTCATTGATATCCTTAGGTTGGAGATGATTGGGGCTCACATCAAGTTGTAAATCTTCTTGTTGAACCTATTTTCTAATCCTCCTCCTCCTAGGAGATGAATGATGATTTTCAAAAATAAATGCTTTTAAAGAAATTCAAGCCAAAGAAGATTATCTTATCAAGAACTAGTTTATCTAACTTTGTATTAGTTAGTTGTTATTTATTTTCTTGTATTTCCTTTCCTTCATGGGTTTTTCATGAAGATGTTCTATGGTTTTAGTTTTTGTGTGTTTTCAACCTATGTGCTCACATTAATCAACTTCAATTTATTTAAAAATTGAACCTAAATCTATCACAACCTGTAAAACTTGACTAAAAATTGGTTCAAAATGTTATATAAATATTTGTCACCCTTTGTCAAGACACTCTTTGTAAGTGTGTTACCTTTATGCAACCCTAGCGTATTCTAGTGCCAAAAGTGGTAGAAATCCAAGATTTGCAAATTTTTGAAAGAGTCTTATTTTTCTTCAAAACTTTGAAAAACCATGATTTTACGTCCACTGTGTGCAGCTCCATATCAGTCGCGCGGTTCCCTATCAATAAGGAACCGAGAGTCCCTTTAAGGAACCGCGGACAGCAAGCCCGTTTTTGGCTCATTTTTGGTCTTTCTTCTTTGACCACTATTTTTGTCAAGATTCTTTGTTTACCCATTTTGGCTAAACATTCCTTAAAACCTTTTGTTTTCATTTCAAATCTTTGCCTTGTCTACTTTCTTTAAATTCTTATATTTGGGAGTTCTTTTCTTCATCCCTCACAATGTCTAACTCTTCCATTCCTAGCCTTGACATATCTTTGCCACAATCTTCTCAACCTAAAGCTTCTTCTTCAAAGCTTTCCAAGAAACCAAAAATCTCGGTTCGACCCGTTTGGATCAAGAAAAACAAGAATCTTCATGATTCCTCTTCTTCCAAACCCTCTACGAATTCTTCTTTCTCTCTGATCAAATATTGGAATGAGACTTACTCTATAAATCCAATTACCAGAGAAAAGGAAATTCTTCCACCACCAACAAAACCTTTCAACTCTCCACAACTAAATGACCTATCTTCTTTCCTAAACCTCACTAGGAATTGTGAAAATATTTCTTATCCATTATCTCCCTCTCCACCAAAATCTCATCTTGATGGTCCTCCCCCATTTAACGACTTTGTTTTGCATCATGGATCCTCGTGTGCTTGTTTTCGATTTCAAGAAATTGAACTTGCTCATGTGTATGACAAGTTAAATTTCCTTGAATTCCTTCTCACTCGACCTCCTCTCAAAGTTTTCGTTCCTGTGAACAAAACTTCGAATGATGCCTCGTCGTCTTACTTTTCCAACTAAGGTACACTTTGTACTTAAGTTGTTTGAGTCAATAAAACTTAAGCAATCTTGGAAGATTATCACTACTAGAGTAGTTTATGCTTTATGGTTTATTTTCCATATATGAATGTTATGTGTCTTATCTTTTTCTCGCTAATTCTTTTTCACACATTTATTAAAGAGTTGATCATGGTTAAAATTTAAAATTGCTTATGGGTGATTCCATAAATCCTAAATTTTTAACCCCTTGAAATTTTATTCATTTCAATTGTTTGGATGTTTCTTTTCTTTGAACTTTTATGTTGTCAACACACACTCTTTGGACATACTTTACAAATACTTACTTCTAATTTGAGATTTATTTTCTTCCTCCCTCTCAAGTTATTTATTAGTTAGTGCACATATATACATTGGTTTTTCTTTTCTCTCTACTAACCTTTGTGTAGCATGTCACCTTAGCTCTCTCACTTGGTGCCCCAAGCAAGGGGGAGTAAGAACCAAGTGGGAGCTACTAGCAAAGTCAATTCTTCTCTTCTTCAAAGACTTGTGCTAACCTTTTTTCTTCGACAAAGGGGGAGAAATGATCGTGAATAAACTCGTTAATAATTCGAATAATTTCGTATTTCACGTAAATGAGTATATAGTTTGTCGTAATCAAAAAAGGGGAGATTGTTAATGCAAGTAATGCCTAAAACCATATTAGTGTTAACTAATCTTCCTTAGTTTTGATCACAACAAACTATATAAGACATTTATAGTTACACACAATCGAAAAACGAATTATCTAACAAACACTATCATCAAGGTAATAATCATTACACTAACATATCTTAATCATGTTTAGTGATCATAAAAGTGATTAACCTTAAAACTCACTTTTGTCAAATATGATAAAATATTTTTAATAAAATTTCTTTTTAAGAAAATGTTTTATTAAAATGAAAATGTAAATTTGAATATGGCATATTCCAAATGCCATAAGAATATCCTTTGAAGGTTTCAAACTACCTCAGATATTTCTACCCCACTAAAAGACAAAAAGGAGCGAAGTCTAGATCTGCGGTTCCTTAAGTACCTATGTAACACCCCATTTTGGAAATGGAAATATCACAGTAATTATGGCGTGTCATCAAAGCATACAAGGTAAAATGTCTAAACATTCTTGACCATAAAAAGGTAAATACCGGAATCAAACATCAGTAGTCCAAAAGTAAAGCTCATCACACACAAACATAGTATAATAAAGGAAAGGACTAAACAATGTCCAAAGCATAAGTATCAAAAGAAAGGAAATGCATAATGTAAAAAAGGCTAGACAGCTTCCAGTCCATATGCACGTACTCTTAGTGTCTACGAGCGTCCCTGAGTACCTGCCGTTTTGGGAACATAGAAAAAGGAAAACGGCTGAGCAATACGCTCAGTGCACGGATGTACAATAAAGCATGAATAGAATAAGAATATAACATAATAACAGCGGAAGAAACTAAGTCCCGAGTAACCTGGTTAAGTCTTAATAAAACTGGTTTTATAGTTTGAAAGTCTTATGTTTATCTTATAAAAACTGTTTATCATATTCTACCATTAGCCAATATAGGTCATGAAAATCCACCGTGCATGAATAATTGGAGGGGTGACCTCATCATGCAAATTAGAGGGGCTGCCTTTAATTTAATATACTGGTTTATGGGTAGGAGGGATCTGCTCCTTGTGAAGGATGCAAGGCACACACCACATTCACCATGTAATCCTGAATAAAAACATGTAACTAGGATGCGCCCATACGCCCCACATGATATATATAAATAAATGGCCAAAAGCTGAAGGGACGCCACGAGCAATCACTCCGCCGTGGTGAAGTCATAACATTAGTGCCTCTAATGTTATGGTTATGGTACCTCCATAACTAGGTGAAACTGGTCATGCATGTATATGGCTATAGGTAATCATAATTAAACATAAGCAATCAAACACGTAACTTATACTACGGGAAAACAGTTGGCTGCATACGGGGAATCCTAATAAGGAAAGAATGTCCATACTGAAAGGACGGGAATCCGTACCTTATGTCCAGTAAACGAGAAAGATGAACTGCGAGGAATCCTAATTCCGAATCACTAGTGCTACATAAATACGTACATGAATAAGTACCTGCTTACTAAATACATAGCTGGTTTTATGTCATGTCTTAGCTTATTTTATGTGTTCTTACTATGTTTTACTGTTTTAAAGCCTTAAACTGTATTAAATCTTATATTCTGCTTAATCTGATTAAGTATTTCTGGTATTTCATGTGTTATTATACTTACTATGTAATAATAAGTAACTTTCCAAAAATAGCAAGTTTCCTAAAATAGAAAGTTTCCAAAAATAGAAAGTTTCCAAAAATAGAAAGTTTCCAAAATTAGAAAGTTACCAAAAATAAAAAGTTTCCAAAAATAGAAAGTTTCCAAAAATAGATTTACTGCTTAAAATAGATAAGTTTCTAAAAATAGAAAGTTTCCATAAATAGATTTGCTGCCTTAATTAAATAAGTTTCCATAATTAGGTTAGCTGCCTTAAATAAATAAGTTTCTAAAAATAGCTGGTTTCCATATATAGATTAGCTGCCTTATTTAATTAAGTTTCTAAAAATAGAAAGTTTCCATAATTAGAAATAAGATGGTTAAATAAGCTAAGTACATAATCCTAAGTGTTTTTCATGATTATTTTCTAAGTCATATGGTATATTGTATAGTTTAATAATTATTTCATGTAATTTAATTAAACTATAGGTTATAATATTTAATTAAAGTATAACATGTTTTTAATTAAATAAGTTAAATACTTAGGTTAAAATATGTATTATTATATATTAATAATATAACCTAAGTCATGTTAATTAATTAATTATATCTATGGTTTTAAAATAATTAATTAATCATAAGTCTTAAATATATAAATACTTAGGTTAAAATAATTTCATGTTCATTTATAATTAAATAACCTAAGTCATGTTATTAAATTAATCACATCTTTTATTAATTTAATTTTAACATAAGTTCATAACATAAAAAAAACTAACATAAACCATGAACCGGATCTAGGCTAGAAAACATGAACCGGACATGAATCGACACCGTACCCCGAACCAACTCGGGGTACCCCGTGTTCCCCTTGCTGTCGTGGGACCCACACGCACCAACCAAGACCATATGGTCTTGGTGGTGGTCGGCTTGGCAAACCGAAACCCCCTCGGGGTCGGTTGCAGCCTGCGGCCAAAATAAAACACCCCTTAAAACGACCCTTTGATTTAATTAATCATCAAAACATGTTAGATCTATGATTAATTATTATGTTTTTATAAAAAACATCACATGTTCATAATTAATAAAAGATTAAATTAAAAGAAAAGGTTTAAAAGGTTTTTACCGAATACGTGGATCAAGAGAACGAAGAACAAACACGATCAATCACCAATTCTTCAAGATCAAAGATCAACAATTCACCTTGTATGGTGATTTATGGGTGGCGGCACAAAGAACAAGGAAGAAGAGGGTTTTAGGTTTTTCTTGAAATCTTCTGTAAAGTGTTTTTGTGTAGTGTAAAAAAATAAATAACCCTTTTTGTAATTTTGACAATGGGCTTGGCCCATTGTCCTTGTTTGGCCGCGGGTAGGGACCCCCACATGGGGTTCCCGTACCTTTTTCCGTGTCTCGATATTTAGTTACTCGTTTGTGATTATTTATGTTCGTGTTTTAAAAGTTCTCGTTACGTAAATACCGTGATCTAACATATTTAATTACGCTCGTAATCAATATATATACGTAATTAATAATAGTTCGTGTTTTAATTATGTTCATGATTTCATGATCGCATGTTCGTGATTAATTATTGTTAAATAATTATTACGTGATCGTGCATATAAAATACTTATCGTGTTCTAACACGTACGTAATACGTAAACTCCTAACACGTAATCGTAATCATGCTATATTAGGAAAGTTTTAACTAGTACGTACGATCCTAAGGGTACTATGCATGGTAAAAGCATGCGGGTTTTACAACTCTTCCCCCCTAAAAAGAATAATTCGTCCCCGAATTATAGATAAAGTAAACTGGAAAAGAAGAACATACCCGAATTCAAAATATGAAATGAGGGTAAGAAGCCCGGATAGACTCCTCCGTTTCCCAAGTGGCTTCCCGCTCGGTATGATCCCTCCATAGAATTCTGACGAATGGAATCGTCTTCTTTCTCATGACTCGTTCTTGTCTGTCAAGAACTCGTTCGGGTTCTTCTATAAAAGTGAGATCTTCACGTATCTGTTCCAGTGGATACTGAACCATGTGAAGGGGATGATACTGGTACCCTCTGAGTAAGGACACATGAAACACATTGTGCACATGCGAGAGCTGTGGAGGTAACGCCAATCGGTAAGATACTTCACGCACTCGTTCAATGATATCAAACGGTTCGATGAAACGAGGACTAGGCTTCCCTTTAATCCCGAAGCGTCTAACACCACGTGCCGGCGAAACCTTAAGGAAGACGTGATCTCCTACGTTAAAGTGTAAATCCCTACGATGCTTATCGACGTAACTCTTCTGACGTGACCGTGCTTCCTGAATCTTCTGCTTAGCTACTGCGATCTTCTCATCTGTCATCTCTATGATTTCCGGTCCTTCGAGTGTTCGCTCGCCAACCTGATCCCAGCAGATTGGGGCGCGACACTTTCTGCCATACAACATCTCAAATGGAGCACATTTGATGCTTGCGTGCCAGCTGTTGTTGTATGCAAACTCCACCAAACAGATGTATTCGTCCCAATCACCCGTCCATTCCAACGCACATGACCTCAACATATCTTCCAATGTCTGAATGGTTCGCTCCGACTGTCCGTCCGTTTGAGGATGAAAAGCGGTGCTAAGCTTAAGTTGTGTACCCCAAGCTTTCTGCAGACTTTTCCAAAAGCGCGAAGTGAATCGAGGATCTCTGTCTGAGACGATGCTGGATGGTGCACCGTGGAGTCTCATGATCTCTCGTCTATACGTGTCTGCGAGTTTACTTACCGGATCTTCCTTGCGGATCGGTAAGAAATGAGCTGATTTGGTAAGTCGATCAACGATAACCCAAATTGCATCGTGCTTCCTATTGGTAGGCGGAAGACCGGTAACAAAATCCATGGTGATTTTGTCCCACTTCCACTCTGGAATATCTAACGGTTGAAGGAGACCGCCAGATCGCTGATGCTCGATCTTAACCTGCTGGCAGGTAAGACATTTGGAGACGTAAGTGGCCACATCCTATTTCATACCACTCCACCAAAAGTACTGCTTGATGTCATGGTACATTTTAGTCGAACCAGGATGTATCGAGAATGGGGAGCTATAGGCTTCAGCTAACAAAGCTTCCCGGAGTTCTTGGTCATCCGGAACGCAAAGTCTAGTGCCCTGACATACGATACCATCTGCATCTACTCTGAATTCTGTCTGCTTTTCCAAATTCTGTACTATCGCCCAGATTTCTCCGTCATCCTTCTGAGCTTCCTTGATCTTAGATAGCAACTCGGGTTCTACTCTAAGATTAGCCTAGTAACCGTGCTGTCCACGTACCATGTACTCGATGTCTAGTCGCTCCAAGTCTCTTATGATTTCCTCTTTGATTCTAATGTCGTTGATCATTCCGGACTTCCTGCTAAGGGCATCTGCTACTATATTTGCCTTTCCGGGATGATACTGTAGATTAATATCATAATCCTTCAACAGCTCTAACCATCTCCTCTGCCTCATGTTCAATTCACGCTGAGTGAAGATATACTTCAAGCTCTTGTGGTCCTTGAAAATGTCACATGATTCTCCATATAAGTAGTGTCTCCATATCTTAATTGCAAACACGACTGCAGCAAGTTCCAGATCGTGCGTGGGGTAATTTTCTTCATAAGGCTTAAGTTGTCGTGAAGCGTACGCGATCACTTTCCCATGTTGCATGAGAACACAGCCAAGTCCCTTCCCCGATGCATCGCTGTAGATTTGAAATCCACCCGTACCAGATGGTAGAGTAAGAATAGTGCAGATACTAGCTTCTGCTTCAGGTCTTCAAAGCTCTTCTCTCGATCTTCAGTCCAGACGAATTTCTCCCCTTTCCGCATCAGTTTGGTCAATGGTAGTGCTAGGCGGTAAAAGTTCTCTACGAACCTACGTTAATAGCCAGCTAAGCCTAAGAAACTGCGGACTTCCGTCGCCGATGTCGGCCTTGGCCACTTAGTAATGGCCTCAACCTTCGCTGGATCCATAGTGATTCCTTCTGCTGATACAATGTGGCCTAAGAATGCCACCTTGTCTAACCAGAACTCACACTTGGAGAATTTAGCATACAGCTGCTTCTGGCGAAGAATCTGTAGTACCGTACGAAGATGGTCTTCGTGTTCCTCCTTGGACTTTGAGAAAATCAGGATGTCATCGATGAAAACAATGAGGTATTTGTCCAGAAATTCATGGAAGATTTTGTTCATCAGATCCATGAACACTGCTGGAGCATTTGTCAGGCCAAATGGCATAACTACAAACTCGTAGTGGCCATAGCGGGTACGAAAGGCAGTCTTAGCAATGTCCTGCTCCTTGACCCATAGCTGATGATAGCCCGACCTAAGATCGATCTTGGAGAAGTGTTTGGCCCCTTGGAGTTGGTCAAACAGATCGTCAATGCGTGGCAGTGGATATCTATTCCGAATAGTAATCTTGTTGAGCTCGCGATAGTCTATGCAAAGACGCATACTGCCGTCCTTCTTCTTAACAAACAAGACCGGTGCGCCCCATGGAGATGCGCTCGGTCGAATGAAACCTCGTTCACGAAGTTCTTGCAGTTGATACTTCAGCTCCTTCAGCTCTATGGGAGCCATGCGATAAGGAGCCTTGGAGATTGGTTCAGCTCCTGGAACCAGCTCGATACTGAATTACACTTCTCGTGCAGGTGGTATGCCCGGAAGTTCTGCTGGAAACACATCTTGGAATTCCGACACTATAGGTTGATCCTGAATCGATGGAGATTCAACATCCATGTCGTGAACCGTAGCTAGATAACCCTCGCAGCCATGTGACAGCAGTGCACGCGCTTGCAGGGTGGATATGACTTGTACAGACCATCCGGGTATGAACCCATTATGAATGTACTCTGGTGCATTGACATCACCGAAGATAACTCGATATGAATGGTAGTGTATGGTAGCATGATACTTGGATATCCAATCCATGCCCAAAATCATGTCGAAGTCATTCATGTCCAGCGGAAGTGCGTCGACAGGTCGAACCTTATCATCAAATTCTAGGGGAAGACTCTTGTATACATGGGTGATTAATACAGAGTCCCTCAAAGGCGTGGAAATAGTAAGCCTATTTTCTAGTGGCAAGGGAGGCATCCTAATGTTCTTAGCATAAGCAGTAGAAATAACCGAGTGAGTAGCACCCGTTATCGAAAAGAACACATGCAGCGCGACCATACATATACAAGATTCCAGTGATGGTACCTGTAGACTTGTTGGCCTGGTCTCGAGATGTCGTGTAGACACGCCCGGCAGTAGGAGGCGGCTTGGTATCAGCATGTCCCGATGTACCCTCCATCTCGCCCTTACGGCAATCCTTCATAATATGGCCAGGAAGACCACACTTGAAGCACGCATCAGTATTACGGCGACATGGTCCTAGATGCCTACGGTGGCAAGTAGAGCAAAGAGGATGAGTGTATCCTCCAGCAGGTGCTCTGGCTAGCTGAGGACCTGATAAAACATTTTTTCATAAGACATGGTAATTGGGTACAAAGGACAAAGCGGATAATCGTAAGATTGAATACCAGTGATAGCTGGACGGCTAGGCTGCGAACCTCTCTGGTTCTGGTCCCTACCGTTTCCATGGTTCCTGGTAGAAGTTTGCTAAAGTGTCAGAATATGAGTTATAACATAAAACATAAGGAACTCCGTAAGTATTAGGACCTGCTGTTGTTGGAGTGCCCGACGTTGTTACGGTAATTGTCATTACCGCCACGCCTATCCGTAGCAGAACGGTCGTTAGTCTGACCGTTTCCCTTGGGCTGATGAGGCTGCTGCTGAGTAGCCGGCTGAGACCGGTCCCCAGTTTTCTGCCTCTTGTCGGGTCTTTCAGCTTCCCCGAACTCATCTCTCTCCTACAGCATCTCCAGTTTTCGTGCTGCATCGGCCACTTGTGCTACAGTATTAAACGTAGCACACACCAGATTGTTTGTGACCGATGTGCGAAGAGCCCATCAGAAGTGATGTGCCTGCTCTTTAGGAGTACCTGCTGCCGCACCAAGGAAACCAGCCAAGCGAAGAAAGGGCTGCATAAACTCGTTGCTATTCTCCCCAGCTCTCTGTCGGATCCCATGGTACTCTCTCTTGAGCTTGTCCTGCTCAGCCTTGGGAAAGAACTGCTCCATCACCCTGTCCTTGAACTGAGCCCAAGTCAAACCAGCAACCCACTCATCACCACCTTCAGATTGCATCAATGCTAACCACCAGTTGAGTACATCGCCTTCGAACCGATAGCATGCCAACCTCGCCTTGTATGCGGGGTCACATGTGACAACCGGGAATTTTCAAGACTTTAAATATTAACCAATTATATTAGTTATTATTCAAAATTCATTTTTGGCTTTACCAAACTTGTGGATTTGACAACGGGACATGTTTTACAAAATCTGAAAAATCGTACAGTCTGCATATCGACATAGTAAAAATTAAACCTTTATATTTAAATGTCACGAGATATTTAATAAAATTATGTATTAAATTATTTACAATTTTATTTTAATAACGTTTATTAAAAACGAAAACATTTAGGTGAAGTCAATACTTCGTTAAATTTAAGTTTAACCGTGATAGTAGATAAATAATCAACATTTTTTTAAGAGTTTACGAAATATTATTAAACAATGGTCAAGTGAATACTCATTCTCATAGGAAAAATCATTACGAGCGCAACGACGTAACTCTCATGTTTTGAGTCGGTCGATAACTAGCTTAATCGAGTCTCGAACCGTTATTTAACAAAAATTTCGTTTTTAGTCCTTGTTGTAATATTTACAATAGCAGCCCTAAACTAATTAGCCCTTTACATTTGGTTTTTAAAACTTTAAAGAGGTATATAAGAAAATATTAGGGTTTTATCCCATATCTATCTTCAAACCCTAGCACACTCACACATACTCCTCTATCTCTCTCTCCCTTTTGGCAGCCGCTACCTACTCCGGCCAGCCGCTGGCGATCACCATCGAGCACCACCGCTCGTCCTCCTCCTGTCACCAGCCACTACACCATCACGCCTCTACCGTAGCAATTATCTCGAACCACCATCAGGCTACCACCCCACGTACACCATCACTGTTACACGGTCACCACCATTACACCATCGCCATCCCACCATTACACCGCCAGATCTACAACGACCACCACCACATATCTATGCGCTGCCACTCGTCCTCCATTCACCAACTACCAGCCGTGACCCCTCATACACCTTTAACACCACGTCAAATCCTCAGCCACCAAAAACCCCACCACAACCGTGGTGTTCGACCAACGTCACGGTGGCCGCTGCCACTCGCAACTCATGTTTCAGGCTGTCTGTTTTTGGCAGCCATTCACGGGGTGTTTGTTTTGATGTCTACCGACCCATAAGGGTGCGTTTTGTGTACCACAACAACGTTTTAGGTTTGTTTCAATTTATATTCAGCCACTAAGAGTGGTTATATATTCGATCTGAGTTCCAGCAGCTTTGGGTGTTCGTGTGTTCGTTTGGCTAGCTGAAAAACGCAGCATGAGGCTGTTCGGTTCGGGCAGAAACGCAACTGGTGTGTTTGGGTTGCTGACAGGAGTATAAGGGGCGTTTGGGTCTGCTGACAGCGTATAAAGGTGTGTTTGGGATTAGGAGCAGGTGCTAAGGGGGTGTTTGGTTTAAACAGAAACGCGTTAAGGGCTGTTTGGACAGCGGATATAAACGGCGTTTGGTTGCTGTTTATTAGTTTAGGATGCGTTTGGACGCGGGATTTCAAGGGTTTAGAGTACCGGACGCGATTATAATTCATGGTTGTTTGTGGTTTAGGAATCGGCTAATAACGCATCTAACTTATTAACTAATTAAACGGAGTAAACGGTGGTATACATATATAAATATATATTTTGGTTAAATAATTATATCGAACACTATTATTATTACGAGAACTATAAAATGATTGTACGTTGAAATATGTGTTTAAATAGCTCACATCGGGCGCTTGGCTTTTAATTTATAACACATAGGTTGTGTTTGGTTCTACTTAATTATGGTGATTAAATAGTCTAGCTTGGATATATATACTAAAACATGATTTGCATAACGTAGATTGTTTAGAAAATATTGAGAATTGGTTAATATGGAAAGGTTGTATAAACGAATAGGTCATGTCGAAATTTTTATAAAATCTTATACTTTATATTTTGTTCACTACAACTACTGTTATATTATATTTGTAAGCCGATAAAACAAATGAATACTATTATATTTATAAACGGATAAAACGCATAAATACTAATATATTAATAACCGATGAAAGTTATACTTTTACTTAAAAGTGACAATTAATAATCAAGTGGTGATTTTTTCTTAAAATATGTCGAATAATTTTGTCTAATTATTTTAATCACATTCTTTATACAATAAATGTGGAAATAAATATATACTTCGATTTGTTTTTTTTTTTTAAATTGTTTGTCTCTATTATATAATTCAACATAAGAATTATATAATCGTCTGGTTATACGTAATGTGTACGAAATATATTACATACTTGGTGTGTGCCTAATTTATTAATTTTATTTAACCAACCACCGAACTATTATAACTTGGAACTTAAATATTTTATCAACGGGTCACGTTGATGTACATATCTATCGAGAACTTAAATGCACATTTTTAAGATTTAGCCGATTAGTTAAACCACAACACCATGACCGAGACGTATCGATTTATGTTTGTGCGGAGCATATTATTAGCATCACTATCTTTTGCGCTACTACGTCAAGGTGAGTTCATACCCCATCTTCCTAGTTTTAAATTGATTTATAAAGGTTTTATAATCATTTTGGGGGAAGTACATGCTTGGTCACAAACTATTTATAATTTGCTTGGTTGGTCATAAACTGCTTTAATTGTTACGGACTGAGTGGTTAACTTTATTAATTGTTATACTTATGAATGTTGATACTAAAATTTCTATTGTGGGTTTCATAGCCCAACACTTTAACTGCTTTTTCACTGGTTCTCGGGTAGAGACAATGGTTGCAAGAATGAACACAAGTGCATATACTCGTTTATGTATTGGTCTAAGTCCCGCTTTAACCCAATTACTTGGCCCATTATCATGAACCGTTAATTTCGGACTGGATGACCGGTCGAAAGCGCGAATGTTATGGATAGATCTATCGGGGTTGACGCCCCTGTCCGGCTTGGTCCAACAGAGGACAAGCGAGCACAGTTTCATTTGAGTCTGTGGACGGATGTCGTGGGTTAGGCATCCGTAGGGGCTGCATTATGTGATTATACTACCGGTGTTGTTAACGCTTCGGTGTCATGAGCTTAGACAATAATAAATGCCTTATTTTATTTAGTGACTTTGTATTTGTTATATTGTCACTAAGTGGTTGGTAAATCTTGTGGTTCATTAAACAATTCTATTCTATTGGAAAACTTTATTATTTATCAGTGTGCTTTGTTTTTATCAGAAAACGCTTACTATTATCTATGAACTATGTTTTATCAGAAAACTCTATTTATTTCCAGAAAACTCTGTTATTATCAGTAAGCTATATCTACTATCAGTAAACTCTGCTTTTATCAGTAAACTCTATTTTTATTAGTAAACTTTGTTTTTATCAGTAAACTTTGTTTTTATCAATAAACTTTGTTTTTACTAATAAACTTTGAAATTATCAAAGAAAGTCTATTTAACAGAAACTGTGATTTTTAAACTCTTATATTTTACTGCAAGGTGTAGTGGTCGGTAAAACTCTAATTTTTCATATACGTTTTAAAACAAACTTATGAACTCACCAACTTTATGTTGACATTTTTAAGCATGTATTTCAGGTACTTGACTATGTGGATTATTTGGAGTCTACTTTGTGGTTTTTGTCATGTAGAGGTCGTTCTCAAATCAAGCTCTCGAATACTCATGAAGTCACAAGTCCCCAAAGCAAGTCTTCCGCTGCAGTGAATTTGGGGGTGTGACAGATTGGTATCAGAGCCTTGGTTATAGAGAACTAGATTGCATTAGTAACTCTAGACTATAACCGGCTCTCAGTTTTATTTAGTATTAACACTCATCGCATCATACTTATTCCGCTGCTATATGAATACTTGAAATACATGTTTGCTATTGCTTGGTTGTCTGCCATGTGATTACTTGTTTAAATTAGTTTGATTACTTGATAAGTGCGCTCACATGTATATTATTGTCTTCATGTATGAACACTAGAACATTCGTTGGACATCGTGAGTTACACGATGGTCCCGTAAATATTTTATAACTCCACCTAGAAACATTTTGTGAATTTCGGTTAATAATTAGTCCTGAGGAATCCCCAGGTTCGAGCTAATTCATCAAAAGGGCTGAGATGTGTAACAATACTTAATTGGTTCTCAGTGGGCCTCATATTTGATTGAGTGCGAGATGGAAATAAGTATCGGGAGTTACACAACCCATGATTTTTGGTGAATTACTTCGAGGGTGGGTAAGACTCGTAGTCTTACGTGTTAATGTAGAATGTGTTGTACGCTCAGAGTCGAGCTGAGTCATCGAAAGGTCGAGATGTGTAATAATTCATAACAAAACCCGGGGCCATTCTTTGTGAATGAGTTTCGAGGTTGGGTTATGATAAGTTATTACTCAGCTTAGTGTTTGATGAGTCTTCCTCGAGGATGGGAAGGATTTATGTGATTGGGTAATTGCTTATTTAGAACGGAGTACTATATAATTATCATACTTATAACCGTGAGTTTCTTTACTTGATATACGTCTACGATCGCTTTATCGCCTATCGACACTTATGTTATTCGATCTGGTACTTTCAAAAAGTCTACTTATAGAAGACGATTTATTATATACTCATGCTCTTTGCTTTGGTTATTTAGATAACATCGTTTAGAGATTTTAACGATCATGAATTGGGTATTTTGCCGGTGACACTTAAGTAGGATGATTTATGAAGTGTTTATTGAAATGGATTGGGACGCCTTTGCATTTGAATAAAGAAATCATAAATCACTGAACCATAAGTTTATAATGACATATTTGCATAGATTAGGACGCTTCTGTATGCAAATATGAGATTATAAATAAGTGGGCTTAAGGATATCCGATGTGACCCTGTATATATATGGTATTGACTTGGTATTCCAGTTTTGGGAGGGTATTTCTTTTGACTCATGATACGTCCGTACGAGTTAATCGTTCTTTTATCTTGTTATCATTATCATCACAACGTTTGGCGAGTGCTTCTTTACGCTTCATTCAATTTACGAATCATTGCGCGAACTTTCTGAAAATACACTGATCGACGTGAACCTAACGGGCTGGTGGTGGTGAAACCTCTTAGACTTTTAAGGGTTGATGATTTTTTTAGACTCTTCGCTTTGAATTGTTTCCTCTTATCGTTCTATGAACGATGGTCGATTTGTCAGATTGACAGTAAGAATCGCTCAAATATATTCCACTTCTATCTATTGTTTACCTAAGTAACTATTGGTAAATAACACGATTTTAAAAGTTCGGACAGAATTAACTGTGAACAGAAGTATATTCGATATAAAACTGTGGGTAGAACCTCAAATCATTTTCTCTACAATTTTTAAATGGGTAACAACGAGTGAGTTCGAGGACGAACTCAAAATAACACGGATAGACTGTGACAACCGGGAATTTTCAAGACTTTAAATATTAACCAATTATATTAGTTATTATTCAAAATTCATTTTTGGCTTTACCAAACTTGTGGATTTGACAACGGGACATGTTTTACAAAATCTGAAAAATCGTACAGTCTGCATATCGACATAGTAAAAATTAAACCTTTATATTTAAATGTCACGAGATATTTAATAAAATAATGTATTAAATTATTTACAATTTTATTTTAATAACGTTTATTAAAAACGAAAACATTTAGGTGAAGTCAATACTTCGTTAAATTTAAGTTTAACCGTGATAGTAGATAAATAATCAACATTTTTTTAAGAGTTTACGAAATATTATTAAACAATGGTCAAGTGAATACTCATTCTCATAGGAAAAATGATTACGAGCGCAACGACGTAACTCTCGTGTTTTGAATCGGTCGATAACTAGCTTAATCGAGTCTCGAACCGTTATTTAACAAAAATTTCGTTTTTAGTCCTTGTTGTAATATTTACAATAGCAGCCCTAAACTAATTAGCCCTTTACATTTGGTTTTTAAAACTTTAAAGAAGTATATAAGAAAATATTAGGGTTTTATCCCATATCTATCTTCAAACCCTAGCACACTCACACATACTCCTCTATCTCTCTCTCCCTTTTGGCAGTCGCCACCTACTCCGGCCAGTCGCTGGCGATCACCATCGAGCACCACCGCTCGTCCTCCTCCTGTCACCAGCCACTACACCATCACGCCTCTACCGTAGCCATTATCTCGAACCACCATCAGGCTACCACCCCACGTACACCATCACTGTTACACGGTCACCACCATTACACCATCGCAATCCCACCATTACACCGCCAGATCTACAACGACCACCACCACATATCTATGCGCTGCCACTCGTCCTCCATTCACCAACTACCAGCCATGACCCCTCATACACCTTTAACACCACGTCAAATCCTCAGCCACCAAAAACCCCACCACAACTGTGGTGTTCGACCGACGTCACTGTGGCCGCTGCCACTCGCAACTCATGTTTCAGGCTGTCTGTTTTTGGCAGCCATTCACGGGGTGTTTGTTTCGATGTCTACCGACCCATAAGGGTGCGTTTTATGTACCACAACAACGTTTTAGGTTTGTTTCAATTTATATTCAGCCACTAAGAGTGGTTATATATTCGATCTGAGTTCCAGCAGCTTTGGGTGTTCGTGTGTTCATTTGGCTAGCTGAAAAACGTAGCATGAGGCTGTTCGGTTCGGGCAGAAACGCAACTGGTGTGTTTGGGTTGCTGACAGGAGTATAAGGGGCGTTTGGGTCTGCTGACAGCGTATAAAGGTATGTTTGGGATTAGCAGCAGGTGCTAAGGGGGTGTTTGGTTTAAACAGAAACGCGTTAAGGGCTGTTTGGACAGCGGATATAAACGGCGTTTGGTTGCTGTTTATTAGTTTGGGATGCGTTTGGACGCGGGATTTCAAGGGTTTAGAGTACCGGACGTGATTATAATTCATGGTTGTTTGTGGTTTAGGAATCGGCTAATAACACATCTAACTTATTTACTAATTAAACGGAGTAAACGGTGGTATACATATATAAATATATATTTTGGTTAAATAATTATATCGAACACTATTATTATTACGAGAACTATAAAATGATTGTACGTTGAAATATGTGTTTAAATAGCTCACATCGGGCGCTTGGCTTTTAATTTATAACACATAGGTTGTGTTTGGTTCTACTTAATTATGGTGATTAAATAGTCTATCTTGGATATATATACTAAAACGTGATTTGCATAACGTAGATTATTTAGAAAATATTGAGAATTGATTAATATGGAAAGGTTGTATAAACGAATAGGTCATGTCGAAATTTTTATAAAATCTTATACTTTATATTTTGTTCACTACAACTACTGTTATATTATATTTGTAAGCCGATAAAACAAATGAATACTATTATATTTATAAACGGATAAAACGAATAAATACTAATATATTAATAACCGACGAAAGTTATACTTTTACTTAAAAGTGACAATTAATAATCAAGTGGTGATTTTTTCTTAAAATATGTCGAATAATTTTGTCTAATTATTTTAATCACATTCTTTATACAATAAATGTGGAAATAAATATATACTTCGATTTGTTTTTTTTAAATTGTTTGTCTCTATTATATAATTCAACATAATAATTATATAATCGTCTGGTTATACGTAATGTGTACGAAATATATTACATACTTGGTGTGTGCCTAATTTATTAATTTTATTTAACCAACCACCGAACTATTATAACTTGGAAATTAAATATTTTATCAACGGGTCACGTTGATGTACATATCTATCGAGAACTTAAATGCACATTTTTAAGATTTAGCCGATTAGTTAAACCACAACACCATGACCGAGACGTATCGATTTATGTTTGTGCGGAGCATATTATTAGCATCACTATCTTTTGCGCTACTACGTCAAGGTGAGTTCATACCCCATCTTCCTAGTTTTAAATTGATTTATAAAAGTTTTATAATCATTTTGGGGGAAGTACATGCTTGGTCACAAACTATTTATAATTTGCTTGGTTGGTCATAAACTGCTTTAATTGTTACGGACTGAGTGGTTAACTTTATTAATTGTTATACTTATGAATGTTGATACTAAAATTTCTATTGTGGGTTTCATAGCCCAACACTTTAACTGCTTTTTCACTGGTTCTCGGGTAGAGACAATGGTTGCAAGAATGAACACAAGTGCATATACTCATTTATGTATTGGTCTAAGTCCCGCTTTAACCCAATTACTTGGCCCATTATCATGAACCGTTAATTTCGGACTGGATGACCGGTCGAAAGCGCGAATGTTACGGATAGATCTATCGGGGTTGACGCCCCTGTCTGGCTTGGTCCAACAGAGGACAAGCGGGCACAGTTTCATTTGAGTCTGTGGACGGATGTCGTGGGTTAGGCATCCGTAGGGGCTGCATTATGTGATTATACTACCGGTGTTGTTAACGCTTCGGTGTCATGAGCTTAGACAATAATAAATGCCTTATTTTATTTAGTGACTTTGTATTTGTTATATTGTCACTAAGTGGTTGGAAAATCTTGTGGTTCATTAAACAATTCTATTCTATTGGAAAACTTTATTATTTATCAGTGAGCTTTGTTTTTATCAGAAAACGCTTACTATTATCTATGAACTATGTTTTATCAGAAAACTCTATTTATTTCCAGAAAACTCTGTTATTATCAGTAAGCTATATCTACTATCAGTAAACTCTGCTTTTATCAGTAAAATCTATTTTTATTAGTAAACTTTGTTTTTATCAGTAAACTTTGTTTCTATTTAACAGAAACTGTGATTTTTAAACTCTTATATTTTACTGCAAGGTGCAGTGGTCGATAAAACTCTAATTTTTCATATACGTTTTAAAACAAACTTATGAACTCACCAACTTTATGTTGACATTTTTAAGCATGTATTTCAGGTACTTGACTATGTGGATTATTTGGAGTCTACTTTGTGGTTTTTGGCATGTAGAGGTCGTTCTCAAATCAAGCTCTCGAATACTCATGAAGTCACAAGTCCCCAAAGCAAGTCTTCCGCTGTAGTGAATTTGGGGGTGTGACATCACAGCCCATAGCGTTGAAAATCTTCTCGATGTGAGCCAACCAGCTTTCAGCATCGCTGGGGCTATCTGTCTTCTCAAAAGCTCGAGGGCGGAGCTTGTTGAATCTCTCCAGCCATACTTCTAATGTCACTGGAGGAGGAGGTGGCTGATTGTGCTGCTGATTGTTGGCAGCTTGAACTTCAGCCCGGATGTCATTCCTCAGTTGAGGAAGCAAGGCTTGCATGGCAACCTGAAATGCAGCATTGAGCTGCTCCTGTTCGCGTGTGAGAACCATCTGACAGTATAACATAAAACATATGATTAAACAGTTCAAAACATAAAATATAAATATATACATGAAAAAAAATTTATACTAAAAATTTCACGAGAAAAATTTTATGCAAGAAAATTTTTGTATGAATGCATGATGCAGTTTTATGAAAACTTTTGTATGCGCGAGAGTGAACGCCTCTGGCCAGTTCACCCAAAACCAAAGACATAGCGAGGGGACGCCTATGGGTCGGTCCCAAATCTAAAAGTTTCGATAAAATACATGCGACTAAATAGGGCCAGTCCTGTACCAACCATTACTTAGTCAAAAACCCTACAACAATGACATGTATATGTATGCTTAAAAATGATGAATGCATGAAAACAACTGTCAGTTCTAGGAAGACCGTAGTGACTACCCACTAATCACAGGTCAATTTGAGAGCCTACAGGTCGAAGCCTTGGCTCTGATACCATAATTGTAACACCCCATTTTGGAAATGGAAATATCACAGTAATTATGGCGTGTCATCAAAGCTTACAAGGTAAAATGTCTAAACATTCTTGACCATAAAAAGAAAAATACCGGAATCAAACATCGGTAGTCCAAAAGTAAAGCTCATCACACACAAACATAGTATAATAAAGGAAAGGACTAAACAATGTCCAAAGCATAAGTATCAAAAGAAAGGAAATGCATAATGTAAAGAAGGCTAGACAGCTTCCAGTCCATATGCATGTACTCTTAGTGTCTACGAGCGTCCCTGAGTACCTGCCGTTTTGGGAACATAGAAAAAGGAAAACGACTGAGCAATACGCTCAGTGCACGGATGTACAATAAAGCATGAATAGAATAAAAATATAACATAATAACAGCGGAAGAAACTAAGTCCCGAGTAACCTGGTTAAGTCTTAATAAAACTGGTTTTATAGTTTGAAAGTCTTATGTTTATCTTATAAAAACTGTTTATCATATTCTACCATTAGCCAATATATGTCATGAAAATCCACCGTGCATGAATAATTGGAGGGGTGACCTCATCATGCAAATTAGAGGGGTTGCCTCTAATTTAATATACTGGTTTATGGGTAGGAGGGATCAGCTCCTTGTGAAGGATGTAAGGCACACACCACATTCACCGTGTAATCCTGAATAAAAACATGTAACTAGGATGCACCCATACGCCCCACATGATAAATATAAATAAATGGCCAAAAGCTGAAGGGACGCCACGAGCAATCACTCCGCCGTGGTGAAGTCATAACATCAGTGCCTCTAATGTTATGGTTATGGTACCTCCATAACTAGGTGAAACTGGTCATGCATGTATATGGCTATAGGTAATCATAATTAAACATAAGCAATCAAACACGTAACTTATACTACGGGAAAACAGTTGGCTGCATACGGGGAATCCTAATAAGGAAAGAATGTCCATACTGAAAGGACGGGAATCCGTACCTTATGTCCAGTGAACGAGAAAGATGAACTGCGAGGAATCCTACTTCCGAATCACTAGTGCTACATAAATACGTACATGAATAAGTATCTGCTTACTAAATACATAGCTGGTTTTATGTCATGTCTTAGCTTATTTTATGTGTTCTTACTATGTTTTACTGTTTTAAAGCCTTAAACTGTATTAAATCTTATATTCTGCTTAATCTGATTAAGTATTTCTGGTATTTCATGTGTTATTATACTTACTATGTAATAATAAGTAACTTTCCAAAAATAGCAAGTTTCCTAAAATAGAAAGTTTCCAAAAATAGAAAGTTTCCAAAAATAGAAAGTTTCCAAAATTAGAAAGTTACCAAAAATAAAAAGTTTCCAAAAATAGAAAGTTTCCAAAAATAGAAAGTTTCCAAAAATAGGTTTACTGCTTAAAATAGATAAGTTTTTAAAAATAAAAAGTTTCCGTAAATAGATTTGCTGCCTTAATTAAATAAGTTTCCATAATTAGGTTAGCTGCCTTAAATAAATAAGTTTCTAAAAATAGCTGGTTTCCATATATAGATTAGTTGCCTTATTTAATTAAGTTTCTAAAAATAGAAAGTTTCCATAATTAGAAATAAGCTGGTTAAATAAGCTAAGTACATAAGCCTAAGTGTTTTTCATGATTATTTTCTAAGTCATATGGTATATTGTATAGTTTAATAATTATTTCATGTAATTTAATTATACTATAGGTTATAATATTTAATTAAAGTATAACATATTTTTAATTAAATAAGTTAAAGACTTAGGTTAAAATATGTATTATTATATATTAATAATATAACCTAAGTCATGTTAATTAATTAATTATATTCATGGTTTTAAAATAATTAATTAATCATAAGTCTTAAATATATAAATACTTAGGTTAAAATAATTTCATGCTCATTTATAATTAAATAACCTAAGTCATGTTATTAAATTAATCACATCTTTTATTAATTTAATTTTAACATAAGTTCATAACATAAAAAACTAACATAAACCATGAACCGGATCTAGGCTAGAAAACATGAACCGGACATGAATCGACACCGTACCCCGAACCAACTCGGGGTACCCCGTGTTCCCCTTGCTGTCGTGGGACCCACACACACCAACCAAGACCATATGGTCTTGGTGGTGGTCGGCTTGGCAAACCTAAAACCCCTCGGGGTCGGTTGCAGCCTACAGCCAAAACAAAACACCCCTTAAAACGACCATTTGATTTAATTAATCATCAAAACATGTTAGATCTATGATTAATTATTATGTTTTTATAAAAAAACATCACATGTTCATAATTAATAAAAGATTAAATTAAAAGAAAAGGTTTAAAAGGTTTTTACCGAATTCGTGGATCAAGAGAACGAAGAACAAACACGATCAATCACCAATTCTTCAAGATCAAAGATCAACAATTCACCTTGTATGGTGATTTATGGGTGGCGGCACAAAGAACAAGGAAGAAGAGGGTTTTAGGTTTTTCTTGAAATCTTCTGTAAAGTGTTTTTGTGTAGTGTAAAAAAATAAATAACCTTTTTTGTAATTTTGACAATGGGCTTGGCCCATTGTCCTTATTTGGCCGCGGGTAGGGACCCCCACATGGGGTTCCCGTACCTTTTTTCGTGTCTCGATATTTAGTTACTCGTTTGTGATTATTTATGTTCGTGTTTTAAAAGTTCTCGTTACGTAAATACCGTGATCTAACATATTTAATTACGCTCGTAATCAATATATATACGTAATTAATAATAGTTCGTGTTTTAATTACGTTCATGATTTCATGATCGCATGTTCGTGATTAATTATTGTTAAATAATTATTACGTGATCGTGCATATAAAATACTTATCGTGTTCTAACACATACGTAATACGTAAACTCCTAACACGTAATCGTAATCATGCTATATTAGGAAAGTTTTAACTATTACGTACGATCCTAAGGGTACTATGCATGGTAAAAGCATGCGGGTTTTACAACCTATGCGGTTCTTAATTGATAAGGAACTGCCTAGACCAATAAAGAACCGCGAACAGATAGCCGTTGGTTTTTGTCTCCTATAAATAGTGGATCAAATCTGCATTTTCAATAACCCTTTTTGGATATTTCTTTCAATCCTCTTTCTCTTTTCTTAATCCTAATCATTTGTAAATGATCACTTAATGTAATAAGTATGTTTACTTATGATTATCCTCTTGATCCCCTTCTTTACCTTGTCCATAGAGAAGATCACTCACACACTTGTGTTGTGATTAAAGATGAAGCCTTGATGAAGATCATCCTCTTCTAAAGATCTAGTCATGTTCATCATTTTTTTATTTGTGTCTTGTGTAGATCCAATGTATTTGTGAATACTTAGACTAGTTGTGTTCATCCAAGCTATTTGTGAATACTTCGATTAGTGTTGTGTAAATCCATTGCATATATGTGTGCTTGGATTTGTCTTATGTACATCCAAGTTACATGTATGTACTTGGATATGTTTAGTTGAGTTGTAATCTGTAGTGTGTTAGTTCTCACTAAACTACAAAGTGATTTGTGTGTGAGTTGTGTAAGTTCTCACTTAGCTTCAAAGTGAAGAGTCGTGAAGATTGGTTCTAGCTTTTGATTAGAACTCGACATCTAGCCTTGTGTCAGAAATTGGTGAAGTAGGCGACGTATGAAGATTGGTTCTAGCTTTTGGATTAGAACTCGACATCTAGCCTTGTGTCGTAAAATAGTGAAGTAGGCGACGCGTGTATATTGGTCCTAGCTAAGATTAGGTCTCGAAATTTAGCTTAGTGTCGAAAAATAATGTAAGCGACGTTGTAAGGTTTTCTCCGCCAAGAAGGGAGCTTGTGGATATAGTGTAAATATCGAGTAGGTGTACTCGAGGAGTGGAGTAGGAACGAGGATAGAGCTTTGTTGTCGAACCACTATAAATCTTGGTGTCTTCCTATTAGGTTGTTTCTTTCCTTACTCTTTACTTACTTTCATTATCATTACACTTACTATTTGTCATTGTTAATGCATTAGAATTGAACCTAATCATTTTACAACTAGCTTTCAAGTAAAAGATAGTTTTGGTACTCACCTAATTGGAAATAATTTTAATTAGGAGATAAATCGAAGAGAAACTATTCAACCTCCCCCCCCCCCCCCTTCTAGCTTCTACATGTCTTATTACTCTACTCACTTTTAGTTTAGTAATATATATTTATCTGTTTTTAGTTAAATTGGTATTTCATCAACTTTTTCAGCTTATCTCTTAAGCCAAAATTGGCCTGTGTGCACCTAGACTAGAACAACCTTGTTATATATTGTTAGAATAGGACTTTAATTATTGCAAATTGCTTTTTATTGTCTTGTATATGTGGTTGTGTGGTTGTTTTGGTGTCACTTTTGTTTGTAAACTGCCATTATCACTCAATAAGCTCAACTGAGCTTATTGTCCAAAAACAAAGCAAAGGCTAACTGCCATCAACAAATCATGAGGTTCTTGACCTCAATACCTCTCACAATTCACATTTCTCTCAATTTTCTAGCTTAAACAAGCCTTAGTTTCATTCCTGTTCATTTTCATCAGCTTTGACTTTGGTTGACTTTTATTCAAAAGTGGCCAAAGTGCTTATTTTACATTTTCTTCTTATTATTATTTGCATTACTTTATTTTTTTGTCACTTACTTTTTCCTACCATTATCCAAACCTACGAAATTTACGGCCCTCCTCCTTACAGAAACTGACGGCCTAACATACGTGTAGAAACCCACAATAGTTCCCCCTCCTCCTAATTCTACTCCACGGACAAACACACACACACACACACACACACACACACATATATATATATATATATATATATATATATATATATATATATATATATATATACTTTTAATGTTTTCGATTTTCAATTATGTTCTAGCCTCGTCTTAGTTCTTGGTTAAGTTCTAAGTTAGTTCCACTAAGAATACCATGATGATATGTAATGAAGTATTGGACTGCTCTACTTACAAGTGATCAAATTATACCTCACCAACTGCTGGAGAAGAACACATGTAATCGCCAAGATACGATGCGTTATAGAGTCATAACACTTGTAACATATAGATAGAGTTCATATCTTTCAATCTTGTATACTTATTAGATCCGACAAATGTGTAAGTCTGGAATAGTTGTGGGTGATCATGTATGATCGTAGGTAATCTTGTTAGATCTTTTGTAGTAGTTAGATCTGGCAATGTGTGTAAGTATGGAATGGTGTGATCGTGTGTGATCTTGGTTGATCTTGTGAGATCTTGTATAGTGGGTAGATTAGGTGATCGTGGTAGTATGTCTTAGGTGAGGAAATATGAGGTGAAGATTGTATCTAGCTAAGATTAGGACTCGACATTTAGCTTTGTGTCAAAAAACATTATAAGGGACGTGTGTATGGTTTTCTCCACCTTGAAGGGAGCTTGTTGACTAGTGAAGTAACTCTCGAGTTAGATACTCGAGAAGTTTAGTAGGGCGAAGAGGAGTTTCTGTCGAACCACTATAAATATCCGTGTCCGGTTTCATTTTCTTTACCTACCTCTTTACATCTTTGCTCGCATTTATCGCTTTACATTTATATTTGTATCTCATACTCTAAACATCTTAGTAGCGGAAACGTTGAGGCTTAGTATGTGTATGCTTTGTGTTTAGAAAATCTTTGTGTTGATTATGTTTATGTTAATGTTTGTTATATGCTTATGATAATTTGATGAGATGATTATATTATATAGATCTTGGTTGTGTATTTTTATTGTAGTCTTATTTATTAGATCTATATTATGTAGACTTTAATTGTATAGCTTGTTGTGAGTATTCATATGTTGATTTTTGTATTATGGTTATACAAGTATATTGTGTTTATTTTTGTATCAATAATATTTTTTTTGAATGGCTTGTATCAATAATATAGTAATTGTATATTCTGACACTCTTAATATTGCATCAAACTTGATAGGGTATTTAATACGAAAGTTTTTATGTTTTAAACGGAAACGTATTCACCCCTATACGATTTCCACAAATCTCTTTTGTAAAATATTAATTAGTGTAACCGCTGATGATGACAAGGTCTAAATCCAAACCGTTGATCAATACCGAAACCGTTGTTCCTAAGTCTCAACCGTTGTTATAGAATATAATATCAACCACAAAACCAATGTCTCAACTGCTAGAAAAGTCAAACCCCTGAACTGCTGAAAAAGTCAAACTCCTAACCGCGGATAAAATCCAACCGCGGTTCCAGTCAAACTGGTCAGTATTTCATTTTATAAAAACAAGGATAAAACCTCGCGGTCTTATTTAAACCTCCAAGGTTGGGTGGAACCGTTGTTCAAAGTGAATAGTAAATCTTAACTGTTGAATTCTTAAACGCGGTTGTATTATAGATTTGAACCACGGTTGTACAATGTTTCCCAACCGCATAAATCTCGATTTTTCACTAGAACCATTCTTCAAACCTGATCACCAAAGCAATAAAAAACCTTTTCGAGGAAAAAACAAGCTACAAATCGAAAACACAGTCTACTACAAACTATAACACGAAGAAAAGTACTAGTCTTTTCACAATCTAAGCCATAAACAATGATAATCCGTGATCACTTTTTGGCTTAAAACCGTGGATTAGAAAACTAACAAACCAAATATCCGAGAACCTAGCTACCCCTAGGCAATTGATAACACATGTTGTCCCAATACGTATACCATATTCTCACTTCATATATGAACATAAACAAATCAATCTAAACCACACGAATGAACTGTATATATAATAGTAGAAAAGAGATAGAAGTCAGAGAGAGAAAGGAGGTGGAAGGAATGTTTGTTATGTGTGTGAAATAACGAACAACCAACCCCTTTCCTATATTAGAAAAGTGTATTTATACTACGTATCTAATCTAAATTAAATGGGCAGGGCTTTGATATTAGTTTGTATTAAGTATTATCAAGGTTTCAGATAGCGTGAGGTGTGGTGACACGTCCAAGCCTCTAGCCAGGAGCCTTTGCGAAGCAATGACGTTTCTAAAGGCGTGACAAAGCGTCAATTTTTTTTATAGATTTATATAATAAACTAATATATCATATTTTATATACAAGTGGACATATAGTCCTACTAAGTTTGTACGTGAAATTCAGTTAAGAATTAAAAAATAACTATGCCGAATTAAAAATTTGCCTAATTACAAACAACCCAAAAAATCTCAACAAACTACTAAAAATAGCATCACGCCTTGAGATTTAGCGCGCCTTTTGGCGCCTTGATTCACGCCACACCTAGAGCCAACACCAAGGTCCATATCGTAACGGCGAGGCCATGCCTTACGCCTTGGCGATGCCTTTTACAACTTTACATATTATACGAATGGAATATTAGTTTTGCTAACTAGACTGTTACCCTTTTCTAGCCTTGCGCCTACTAAATATTACAAAGTTTGTAATTAATAAATGACTGATACGTTCTTGTTCGACTCAATATTTTAAACCTAACACAAACGAACTATTTTATTCAATGATTTTAACAACGAATTTGTTTGTTATGTGATAATGTCACAAAGATAACCTGCTATATGTCGAAAATTTCATATTATATTTTTCCGAAAATTTTATAAAAAAAAAGATATTTTTTCTAAAATAATTTTTTTCCTAAAAATTTGAATTTTTCTAAAAAACTTCTAGTTTTTTTTCAATTTGTGTAAAAATCGAAAATTTCTGAAACTTTTATAAAATATTAAAAAAAATTAAAACCTTCAAAAACTTTGGATATTTCTTAACTTAACATTGTGAATCAATTTTAAAAACTTTAGCTTTGTTTTCAAATTTTTTATAAATTTAAAATTTTTGAAAAAAAATTCTAAATTTTTTGATAAAGTTTTAAAGTTTTCAAAAAAAATCTAAATTTTGAATTTTTTAAAATTTTTCGATAAAAATTCTGAATATTTTCGAGTAAAAATTCTTAAAATTTTCGAAACACAAATAATTTTAGTTTTCGAAATTTTTGAAAAACATTGCAATTTTAAATATTTATAAAAATCTAAATTCTTCCGATGATAATGGATTTTTTAACAAGAAAACGTAAACCGATTATGCCGATAACAAGTTACAACTCGAAAACAAATTGATATAATCAAAACTAAATTTAAAAACTCGTTATTGAAATCATTAAATAAAATAGTTTGTTTGTCGAGCCATCACAAAATTAATTTGAGAAGGGTTATTTTAATTCATCCTTCCATCTAATATAGATCATGGGCTGAGATTAATATACATTTTTACTAATTAAAAAAGTGGAGAGGTATTTTGGTAATATCACCCCTCCCACCCAATACCACCAAATAACACATTGTCTTATCTCCTTCTAGATCAAACATACAAAAAACATACACACCCCAAAAACATACATAATTCATATCATCGATTCATCACCGATTGAATTCGGTCTATCCTCGATCTATTATATCATCATATCATTCGTATTTAAATCATCTTCTTCTTCAATTGATTAACATAAAGTAATAGCACCATAATTTATATCTTTTCTAGCTTATTTGATGTAAATAAGCTTATTTTC
This sequence comes from Glebionis coronaria, assembly GCA_025667525.1. Lineage (NCBI taxonomy): Eukaryota > Viridiplantae > Streptophyta > Magnoliopsida > Asterales > Asteraceae > Glebionis > Glebionis coronaria. The sequence continues at coordinate 481,328,503 of CM046882.1, read as the reverse complement.
AAGCTTATTTGACGTGAATTTATATACGAGTTTATATTTTATATGAATAAGAAGATATCTATTTTTTAGCTTATCAAATTATTCTTTTTCGTCTTATTTTGATGTGATTATAGACGTGTTAGCTTATTTGTTGTGTTATAATTGAAGCTTGTTAGAAGATTTATATGAATAAGCATATGAATTAGAATATAGTTATGTGAATAAGCTTATAAGTTGAGTTTGTTGAAGCTGTAGGATAAACATAAGTTGAGGTATGTGAATAAGCTTATTAGGAGAGTTGTAATGAAACTATATGCTACATTAAACAAATGTATCAAATATGATACCTCTATACATCATATATGATAAATATATCATATATGATATATGGAGGTATCATATATGATAATATGATTTTGTGCTTGAAAACAAATACAAGTAAGTATGTGATCTTTTGATGGGTTTTAAAAGATAGTTGTTTGTGTATTATCATATTTGATAATCTGGTTGAATTTTAGCTTTTGTAATATATCATATTTGATAATCTGGTTGAAATTCAGCTTCTGTAATATATCATATTTGATAATCTGGTTGAAATTCAACATTTGTAATATATCATATATGATAATATGTTTGGAACAAAGACCAAATCTTTTTATTTGGGTACAGAAAGTCGTTTTCAAAGAATCTTGAAGAACTCAATCATCCCAAGGTCAAACAAGTAAAAAAAAGAGAAATAGTCAAGAGGCCAAAGTGAGCTACAAAAACACAATGTCCAGAAGTGGAACATGGAATTCCGGATGAAAGAACAAACAGCGACATGTGCATGAGATGACAAAGACGAGTGTCAAGTTTGTAACCAAAGTGTTGGTGCATGAAATCAAGATCTATTGTTTTACTTTTAGTCATTTGAGTTCTTTGTATTTTAGTAATTTGTGTATGATGTTGTAATGCTTTAACTTTGTAATGCTACAAAATCATTAAGCTTTTTGTTGAATAAGAAAATGGCAAAACATCCGCGGATATAACTTTGCATAATATGCTTATTATGTTGATGTTTTTATCATTTGAAGTATAATTTTTTTTACCTTTTTATTAGTATCATATACTTATGATAGTGAAATATCATATATGATAATCCATGTAACTCTTAAATTCTGCCATATATGATACTACATTATCATATATGATAATGCACTATCATACATGACACTAAAAAGAAAGTTTCATAGATTATCATTTATGAAACATCATATACGATGTATACAACATATCAAATATGATACATCGCGTAAAAAATATAAACTACAAGTATCATATATGATAAATCAATGAAATATTATGTGATAAATAACTAAAACATATGTCATATATACATGTAGCAAGTACATGATACATCATATTTGATGTGTACAACATATCAAATGCGATACATTAAGTAAAAAATGTTAATTACAAATATCATATATGCTAAATCACTAAAACATACATGGTTTCTAAAAACATAAATTACAAACTTTTTTTAATAAAACAATAAACTGATTGTTCATCCCTACATGTCGTTAACCGTACCTCCACACATACGCGTGGACGTCCTCTTGCTTTTGCTTCAACCCGGACAATTGCATCATCCCTTCGTTGGTTTGTTAGCACAACCTGCAATTATAAAGGAGGAGAGACCATATTAGGCATGATGTTATCAACACCTGAATCATATATGATATAAGGCAGGTTTGAAGAGCTTAAAGATATTTTGTGCAAAATTTGTTACAAAGTTTGATTTTTCCGATTTGTTAGAACATCATATATGATACTTCATATATATCATATATGATAAATCTATCATATATCAAATATCATATAACTATCATACATGATAAACGAGGTATCATATATGATACATCAAACTTACAACTTACATCAGTAACTTAATTAAAATGCCTAATAATTCACACTAACATAAGCTTATTCATACCTCTTATACTTACATACCCTAATAATTCACCAAATTAATCTTATAAGCTAGCTTATTTATAACTCTTTTCTAATTTATGAGCTTATTCTCATAACTCTCATTTATTTCATACGCTTATTCATATAACTCTCCTCTAATTCATACACTTATTCATATAACCATCCTAATTCATACACTTATTCACGTAGCTCTCATATCCTCTAATTCATAAGCTTATTCACTTGAAGCAGCTTATTCACATGAATGAGCTTATTTACAAATATCTAACTATTCACATAAATCAACTAACAAGCTAGCATATAATTAAGAACAATAACTTTATATAGTTAATTCAAAATAAGCTAGCTAAAAGCTTATAAACTCTAATGATGATAAATTAATAAGCTTATTCAAATGGAATAAGCTAAAATAAGAATAGATGTAATTAATCTAACGTGGTAATGGATTAATCGATTCGTGGTGATCAATTTATGATGGATTCGTGATGATCGCTTCGTAATACATTCGTGATGGATTCATGATAGGTTTATGGATTCCTGATGATGGATTTGTAGATGGAGAAACTAGATATGGGGTAGAGAGATAAATGATGAGACAGTGTGTGTGTTTATTATGAGAAGAGAGTAAAAAAAATTATATAGTAAACGATGAAATGACAAAATACCTTTACAATGTAAAATAAAGATTTAATCACAACTATTAAATGAAAGAGAGATGAAACCCATATCATGTCTTAGTTTAGTTTAAACTAGTTATAATACCCGCGCACGCGCGAGTTTTTTTCTATTATTCTCAATACTATATTTTTTATTTATTAAAAAACGAACTTGTTTTGTTTTAACTATTGAATAAATTAGATCAAATTATTTTCTAATTTTAATGGTTGTGATTATGTTAATGGTTGTGTTATCATATCACTTGTAAGTATTTTCCCTTTCATTCTGCAATCTAAATCATATATACTCAATGAGCCGATGTGTAATACTTGAGAGCTTATAAACTAAAAGATCATGCAATATGATGCGTAATTTTCTTGTTTTTCGTTTAATACGATAAAAGTAAATTTGTATACAATAGCATATTTTTTAGGAGAATATCACACACATACCATTAAAGTGAGCTAAAATTTATGTAAATAAAACATAAAGCTACAACCAAACTGTAATACCAACTCTCGATGTGTATGATGTAGTTGCTGGAGGTGCCCACTCATGTGGGACTCTTGATTGCAAAAAGGTGTGCCATGTCCAGCTTCCTTATATTCATAGAACCTGCTTTCGCCACAAAAATTCAGAACTCGAAGTACCAAAATTTTTAGAGCATAATCTTATTTAGTTATCATACATGTGACTATAGGACGTCTCATGACCATGTTTTGTCTTTGTTGTAATCGTAATCTCGGTCCTGCTCTTCCACATCTGAATCCGCGTTTATCCTTGCTGCTCTTTCACTCATTCCTACAGAAACCAATGGTAACCCTTAGCACTCATATTCAATACAATGCTAGTACTCTTATAACTTTCTATTTATTCAACTACTATTGATAAAACGTTGACACCTAACAATAAGCAAAGTAGAAAAACCGAGAAATCTCTCTGATAGTTGTACCATAATTCTTTAATAGTACCCCTGCATTAGCTTCCATACAAATTCGATTATATTAAGTTTAAAAAAAACTATAATTTAATTTAGGCTTTCCACAAATATGTACCATTCCTATTGTGGACTACACACAATGCAAACATGTAATATCTCCTTTCGTGAAAATTTTAGTATTTTCCATGGTATGTAGTTTAATTTAAGTGTAAACTATCTTTTAAATCTTCTAAAATTTCCAGTCGAATAAAGACAAAAGAATCAATATGTTAACTATTCTATAGTGATTATAATGGGTAGAAAACTAATTCAAGAAATATGTTAGAATTTCTAAGAGATAAAAGGAGTAGAATCGAGAAATTCCCTGACCTGAGGTGGTTTAAAACAGCTTTGGTTCCTCATCTCTTACTTCAGGAACACCCAAAAGACAATGATTAACAACCATATGCACTTCAACAACAATATTTGTTAAGCTCACATTTTCAAGGTTAATTAGTTTAACTAATAACCTGATAATCCGATAAGGGATAATTGCAAATAACAGCAACCACATTTCACTATATTCCAATATTCGCAGCAACAAACATTCTTTTCATAATATAGATCATTGAACTTTAAAAAATACAACATTTAAGGTGTTTGTGTGAGTTGGCATTTCATTCAATAAAAAAACAGTGATGTTGGCAGTTTTGATGGATATGTATATGATTTTAACTTAAAGAATAAAACTCAATATCAAAACCACTATTCAATAATTAACATATTTGTGACTGTTGTTGGAACAAATCATAATCTAAACTTACTCAAACTCGAAACCCATATAACCTAAACTATATCAGCTTATATCTTAGAAAAAGTTTCAAGTTTGTATATATCAAACCATTAATTATGCTAAATACCTTTTGTTTTATAGCAGCAGTCCCCTAACGTCACCAAGACGACCGTTTGAGTTTACTTGTTCAGCAGTTCATTATCCATCAAAACCAATGAATGTAAATAGACCGAATCAAGTAATTCAGTATTATAAACCAACAATTCAAAATCCAAACTTAGTGAAACCCAAAATTCTATATTTAAAAACGCATAAATAAAAATATGTTATGGGAACCCGAATTCGTAAAAATATATTATGGTAACCCAAATTCGTTTTTGAATATAAAAAAAGATATGATGAGACTTAACATGAAGATCATTGCAGACTTCATTCTTCGGTCCACTGTTCTTTTTTGAATAAAACTAAAAGAACTATATCGATTCTATATAGAATCAATAAATTAGATATAAAAAAATAAAATCATACCTTTAGGCCACTGAAGGAGCTTTAATTATTCGAAGTTACTATCTGGAATCTATGCAACCTGTTTTTTAAGATCTCTGGTTTATATTTCAGGACATGAAATGGAATACTAGGGTTGTGTGGACTTGTGGCTCGACAATGAAACCTGATGGTTTTGTTGTTGTAAATTTACCCTGAGGTTGTTTTTGTTTATTTATATGATAAATTTAATGACTAACCCGTTTTTCTCCTTAAACTTTTACTTCTTAGTCTCGTTTTTCTAAAGATTTAATATTTATACTTTTGCCACATATAATTTTGTACTCAAATTTTTAGAGATATTATATAAAAACGAATTTTTATAGATTTTGATCAAATAAAGAAATAGTTAAAAGTTTTTTACTATTAAATATATAAGTTTGGAATATAAATTAAATAAACATTACTAAAAAAAAGGAAGGATTTGAAAAACCTTGAGGTTTTGCTGTCTCTCACTGTTGGTTTCAAATCGAAGCCCAAACCCGCCAAAACCTCACTATCAACGCCCAATCGAATCTTCAACCGTTTATTCCCTCTATTTTCACCCGATTCACCTCCCTCACTAAACTCGTTCTCCATTCTAAACCTCTATCCTCTAGCATAAACGACGACGCATTGAGCCTCATCGCTTCCCTCTGCCCTAATCTCACGCGCCTCAAGCTCCACGCGTGCGCTAACATCACTCACAAAGGTATCTCTAATTTATCACAACACTATACAAAGCTGAAGAAATTTTCCTGCTCAGAATGTAATTTTGGAGCCAACGGTACCATCACGTTACTTAATACCTGTTATTCACTTGAGGATCTATCTCTTAAGTATATGCGTAGCGGGTATTTTTTCCAACCATTGTTTACGGGTTGTTCGTCGAATTTGAAAACCTTGAAATTTGTTTCGTGTTCTGGAGATTGGGACGTATGTTTGGAGATGATTACGTTTTCGTGTAACAGTTTAGTTGAAGTTCATTTGAAACATGTTGATGTAAGTGATATCGGTCTTTTAGCTATATCCAAATGTTCTAGTTTACAAGTTTTACATCTTGAATATCTTCCATATTGCACAAATAATGGATTGATTTCTGTTGCTGAGAATTGTAAGGGGGTAAAGAAGCTTTGTATTGATGACCGTATGCGGAAACTGATACGAATATTGGAATTGTGATTTTTTATTGATTGATACATTAAACATACCACTACAATATATAGTTCATGATAGAATGTTCTAGAGATCAAACATAAGATGGGCTAGGCCTAATAATAAAGCCCAAGGCTTTTATCTAAATAATATATAACTAACAATCCCCCACAGTTTGAGCGGGAGATGATCGAACACTCAAACTGGCACGAAACTCTTCAAATAGCGCAGACGGTAAACCCTTCGTGAAAATGTCAGCATACTGGTAACGTGATGGCACATGAAGAACGCGAACTTGACCACGACTAACCATATCACTAACAAAATGTATGTCGATCTCAATATGTTTGGTCCGTTGATGTTGAACTGGATTGGCAGTCAAATAAATAGCACTAACATTGTCACAGTAAACAATGGTGGCATACAATAATGGTGTATGGAGTTCACGAAGAAGATTACGAATCCAAGCAGTTTCAGCAACTGCATTTGCAACACCTCTGTACTCTGCCTCGGCACTCGATCTAGAAAGAGTATGTTGTCGTTTAGAAGACCACGATAAAAGATTATCCCCCAAGAAAACACAATAACCTGAAGTAGAACGCCTAGTAGTAGGGCAACCAGCCCAATCAGCATCAGAATAAGCAACCAGAGAACCAGTAGAAGAAGCATAAAGTTGGAGCCCAAAGTCCAGTGTACCACGAATATAACGAAGAACTCGCTTAAGAGCTGAAAAGTGAGGCTCTCGAGGATCATGCATATGAAGGCACACCTGTTGTACTGCATAAGATATATCTGGGCGAGTAAATGTCAGGTATTGCAAACCACCTACAAGACTACGATATAAGGTAGGATCAAAAACAGGATCCCCGTCAGAACTAAGCTTGGATTCTGTGTCAACCGGAGTCCGAGTTGGATTACATGTAGCCATATGTGCCCTGTCTAAAAGATCCAAAGCATATTTCTTCTGAGACAAGAACATGCCTTTAGAGTCACGGGTAACAGAAATCCCTAAAAAATAATTAAGTGCCCCCAAATCAGTCATATCAAACTCCTTATGTAGAGATGAGATAATACGATGAAGTAAATCTGTAGAGGAAGCCGTTAACACAATATCATCAACATAAATCAGTAAATATGCAACCTCAGAGCCACGCCTATATATGAATAAGGACGAGTCACATCGACTTGACGAGAAACCAACTCGTAGAGCATAACCTGCAAATCTCTGAAACCAAGCACGAGGTGCTTGTTTCAGTCCATATAACGACCTCTGTAATCGACAAACATGATGTGGAAAACGAAAATCCATAAACCCTGGTGGCTGATACATATAAACAGTCTCGGAGAGATCACCGTTAAGAAATGCATTCTTAACATCAAGTTGGTGAACTGGCCAATTCCGAGATAATGCAAGACTTAGAACAGTACGAATAGTAGCCGGTTTAACAACCGGACTAAAAGTGTCATCACAATCAACACCAAGCTGTTGGGTACTACCGTTAGCCACGAGACGAGCCTTGTACCTGCTCAAAGAACCATCGGCATGATGTTTGTGCCGAAACAACCACATAGACCGAACCACATTAACATTAGGTGGTTTCGAAACAAGAATCCAAGTACCGTTTTTAATTAATGCATTATACTCATCATGCATAGCATCCCGCCAGTTAGGATCAGATAAGGCAACAGAAAGAGACTTAGGAAGAGGAGAAATCTGAGAGACATGACCATGAAAACGTGGATTAGGCTTGACAGTGCCAACTTGGGCACGTGTGACCATAGGATGAGTTCGGGTAGGAGGGTCAGGGGTCAAAGTATGTTGGGTCGTAGGAGAGGGGGTAGGAGTAGGAGATTGGCCGATAGTGGGTTGGGTCATAGGTGTTGTGGTTTGCGTAGGTGAATGGTGGGTCGGTGTAGTAGGTGTTGTGGTTTGTGTAGGTAAGTAAGGGGGTGTTGTAACGGGTGGTGTTGGGTCAAGGGTTTGGGGGGCTATAGGGGTTTCGTGTTCATTTGGAGCAGATTGGGGCGGGGATTGGTTATAAATGACATGGCGAGTAATAGGCGTTGGTGTATGATCTAGAAACGTGTAAGATGGTGGGTTAGATTGGGTCAGAGAGCCATATGGAAACTGAAGTTCATCAAACGTTACATGGCGAGAAAGAATGATTTTATTTGTAGAAAGGTCAAGGCATCGATACCCATGATGATAAGCGGGATATCCTAAAAATATGCAAGGAGTAGCGCGAGGTGCCAATTTGTGAGGTGAATGGAGATGTGGGTAACAAAGACAACCAAAAATACGTAAACGTGAGTAGTCAGGTTGTTTGTTAAACAATTTTGTGCAAGGTATTTCGTTTTGGATGGCGGATGAGGGAAGTAGATTGAGTAAGTAGGCGGCCATATGTAATGCCTCAACCCAAAATGTTGGTGGGAGGTGAGCTTGGAAAAGAAGGGTACGAATGACATTATTAATGGTACGTATCATCCGTTCTGATTTTCCATTTTGTTGTGAGGTCTTTGGGCAAGAGAAGCGCATTTGAATGCCATTTTTAGCAAACAAATCAAGAAGGTTGGTGTTATCAAATTCACCACCATGGTCACACTGAAAAGCAGTAATATCACATTTAAACTGATTATTTACATAAGAACGAAAGTGTACGAACTTTTGGAAAACTTCAGATTTGACACGTAAAGGATAAATCCACAAATAATGAGAATAATGATCTAGAAACAACACGTAGTATTTGAAACCACCAGAACTGACTATAAGAGAAGTCCAAATATCTGAATGGACAATCTCAAAAGGACGAGTAACAATAGAATTAGAACTCGAAAACGGAAGTCTCACATGTTTCCCAAGCTGACAAGCATGACAAACATGTGGAGACCTCTCTTTATTACATGAAATAAAATGACGAGAGACAAGAGAACGCAACACTTCGTTACCAGGATGTCCAAGGCGTTGGTGCCACGTAGTGGCAGAAAGCAAAGCATGAGGGATAGGAGAAGGTTGTGTAACCGGATAGAGATCTCCTGAACTATCACATCTTAGGAGGATATGACGGGTTAAAAAATCTTTTACAGAGAAACCAAAGGCATCAAATTCAACAGTACAATTATTATCTTTAGTAAATTGACGAACAGAAATAAGATTTTTGATGATATTAGGAGTGATAAGAACATTATTCAAGTATAGAGGACGAATAGAGGTAGATAAGATGCTATGACCGGTATTGGTGACGGGTATGGTTTTTCCATCACCAACACACACAGATGGATATAAACATGTATTATAAACGGTGTTTAAATTACTTGTATATGAATTAAGATGAGATGATGCACCTGTATCCATATTCCATGTCGGATCTTGAATCGTTACGGTACTAAAAACACTTGGAGAAAATTTTGCTTGTGTAGAAGGCGCAAAGGGAGCAGCCCCCAAAATACCTGCTTGTCTCGAATAATATCTATCAATCATTGCTCAACCAAAGTTTATATCTTTCGGTTTCCGTAATCACGTGCGCCAACAGTTATCACAAAGAAAATGAAACAATAAATCACACCTAGAATAAAACTTGTGAGATGCCGTACCCTATGTGTATTAATCACATGAATAACCAATTTGACTTCTACCCCCACGTGTACCAATCTCATAAACAAAACAATATAGATTATGGACTTTTGGTGTCACTTTTGCGTTTGGAATTGTATCGCCACTTCTATTAACAAGAGTAATATTTTCTCCTGTTTTTGGTTTTTTTTTTTCGGTTAAAGAGAAGAAGAAGCAAAAGAACGGGAGATAAGAGAAAAATTAGGAGAGGATTGATTTGGCTCTTGATACCATATTGGAATTGTGATTTTTTATTGATTGATACATTAAACATACCAGTACAATATATAATTTATGATAGAATGTTCTAGATATCAATTATCAAATATAAGATGGGCTAGCCCTAATAATAAAGCCCAAGGCTTTTATCTAAATAATATATAACTAACAACGAAATGATGGTTTGATTGTTATTGCAAAATATTGTTTAAACCTTGAGGAGTTGGTCTTGATTGGAGTTGATGCTTGCTGTATTAGTTTAGAAGCGATTGCTGTAAATTGTCGAAAATTGGAATGATTAGATCTTTGTTCAAGTAAAAAGATAACTGATTTGGAGATATCATATATTGCCGAGAAATGTATTGCTTTGAAGAAGTTGTTAATTAAGGGGTGTTGTGTATCTAATAAAGGGGTCGAGGCTTTTGCGTTAGGTTGCCCGAATTTGGTGGAGATTAGGGTAATAAAGTGTAAAAATGTGACTGGTGAAGTTAAAGATCGGTTAAGAGCGAGGAGGGGGTCATTGGTGGTCAAACTGGATGATGTGGATGCAATTATTGGTGATAATGGAGTGCAAGAACATGTAGCCGAGGTTCCACCGGCAGCAGACCATGTGGCTGTCACCGCGCCTTAGTTAGACAATGGTGGCCTGGCATCGATTGAGAGCTCACAATCATCTCACTTTTTGGACAACACTTGCATTGGTAAAAACTTGGCTCATTTCTTGTATCTCCATCTAGATTTGGATCCTTATTAGTTATTAGGAAACAAAAGTAGTATTCTATTATGGTAAATTGGCAAGCATATTATAAATACAAAAACGACGTTTGTGTGATTTTAACCCATTGGTTAAGCTGATATTGAAGAGCACCTCAACAAGGTGGTGAGACTTTTGCGCCATTATTTAAGATCTATAAATCTGAGCTGATTATTTAACAAATTTCAATCAGTTTTAGATTGTTTTAACAAGTTAAAAGTTTGTAGGAGGCGAGTTTCTGTTTTTTTTTTTTGTATAACCGGGCTGTGCTTTTAAAATAGTGCACGTTTGGTTCAGAAGTTGGCTTAGTTTGGGGAGAAGTCACCTCCTGTAAACTTAGAGGTCCCAAGGTTTTGTATCATGTGCCATTAAGTGGTATTCCTCTTAGTGATGACTCATATTACATTTTTTATACAAAAAAGCAGACTCGAACACTATTTCTTGATGATATTATAATCAACTTGATAACTAACTATACACATATAAGAGTGCTAGTTACAGGCAACTTTAGCTGTGCCATAGCAGCTATGGCCGCGCAATAGTACACTACGTCCAGTGGCATAGGTGCTATAGCATTCTCATGTATTGAAGAAGTTGTTAAATTAAGAAGTGTTGTGTATCCGATAAAGGTAATGAGTAGCGTAACAAAGTGTAGACATATGACTCGTGAAGTTAGGGACTGCTTAAAAGCGAGAAGGGGTCGGTGGTGGTGAAACTGGATGCAGTTAGGACCAAAGCTTTCAATTCAATTCCTAGTAATGATGGAATTTAAGAGCATGTGGCTGTCACTGAGCCTGATTCTGTATCCATCAGTCCTAGCTTGAGTGACAATGAAAGAGTTTATCCTAGCTCCTTTCCTAATGAATCATTTCACTTGTATGATTCTGTATCCATCAGTCCTTGCTCTTGAATCATCTCACTTGTGTGCAGGACTTGAGTTGGTATAAACTTGTCAATTTTCGGTCTCCATCTAGTTTCGAATTCTTGTTAGGAAACAGTGACAGGACTGATGGCATTCTATCAAGTGTTCATTAGGAAATAATATTATAACATGAGTCCGAGGTTACTTGGTTACAAGTTATAATATCTTATTGCTTTAAGCTTGGTAAAGTATAACTAGTGTATAAAGGCAACAAGGTAAGTACTCTTGATGCTTAATATTGATTAAGTGATTTCATATCACTGGACAGTTAACTAAGTAGGTAAAGTAAACCGTGATGGAGTTTGTTTATCTCTTGTACATAGACTATTGCTGTGTTTGTTTCATTTTCTCTGTTAATTTGATTATGTGTTTGTTTTTGTTATATATCTGAGCAGTTACTGGCACCGTTTTTTATGTACCGTTTTTTTCCTGACCAAAAATGGTAGTCCCGATCCCGGAACCGGTACCGGTTCCGGTACCGTGTTCGGGAAACCAAAACTATCCCGAAACAGGTACCGTTTATCTATATGAATCTAGCACATTATTTGATACACAATTATGCATACGATGTCCTAATATTTTGGTACAGATATCCTTTTCGAATCAAGTTGATGGTTAAATATGCTTATTTGAGTGTCAATTTTATAAATGAAACTTAGGTAATGGTTAAATATGCTTATTGTATTTCGGTTTTGATGGTTAAATATACTCTTTTTGTTTATTGTAATGCTTATTCTATAAATGAAACTTTACCTAAGTTTCTAAAAACTGAAATACTCTTGTGTATCTTCTCCAATCTCCAATGCAATAAACAGAAAGAGTCTTGATTATTCTTTAGCTTGGCATGGTATTTTTTCGGTAAGTTTCACATGATGTGAAGTTCTTGTACCTAAAAGATGAATTGTCCGTGGACATCTGGCCAAATTTATGCGTATTATTAAGCATGTAAGATTACGTTTAAGATACAGTAAATTGTAGATGCCTCACTGAGATATTTTTGTATTAGTTAAGTAAAATTGGTCTATTACACCTTCAACCGGTAAAAGACTACTACGTGGATGACATTTAACCCGTGTGACCTAGCTTTATACATGTTTGGGTCTAGAGGTGCACATATCCGGTTAACCGAATCGGTTCGGTTTGGATTTAAAAAAAACGGTTTTTAGTCAAAGATCAAAAAAACCGGTTGGACCGGTTAACCGGTTCGGTTACTAACCGGTCTAAGGGTAAAAAATATATAACCGGCCTAACCGTTACTAACCGGTTAACCGGCGGTTAACCCCTTCTACCATACGGTTTATACAATAAAAAATTTAAAATTCTAAAAAAAACCCCTTTGTAACCGGTTAACCGGAAAACCGGTTGGAAAAAACCGGTTACAAACCGGTCCAATACCCTCAAAACTCAAACCGGTTACTAACCGGCGGTTAGTAAAAAACCCTAACTGGTTTGTATAATAACCGGTTAGAACTGGTTCCGGTTTTCGGTGAATCGGTTAACCGGTTACTAACCGGTTTGGATGTGCACCTCTATTTGGGTCGTCTCTTTTTGTTTCGGTACCAAAACCGGGATATCCCGTTTTGGTACCGTACCGATTTTCAATGGTACCGAATTTTTTTGGAGCGAATTTTATGGTACCGGTACCGTACCGGATAGTAAGAACCGGTACGGGTCGGTACCGGTACGGTTCCGGTACCGTACCGTTTTTTCGGTACACATGCTCATCCTTACATTACACTATTGTTTCTTAATATGATATAAACTAAAGTTAATATCATTTTACAAGAATCATGACCTTTGTTCAACCCATCCAAATTGTTCGTCTTCCCATCCCTAAGCCAAGGGCATTCATGTATGGGGATACAATCGCTGCTGTCAAACAGCAGATAATTACCTGCTGCAGGGTGTAATTTTTTTAACAAAATTAACATTGTGAACCCTTCAATTATTATCAATATACACTAGTAGCCCGCCATTTATGCTTTGCAGCATACATCGATCCCTGCTGTTTGCTGCATGATTTCCTCTTCATGTATATAAAACATCAACATATGTTTATAAAGCTGTAGCATGCAGCAGGGTGTTGGTTGTTCTTTGTTCCACCTGAACTGAACTTCTAGCGGTAACTTGACATAATGCATTCAAAACTTAAAGTCAAAATCAAACTTTCCAAAGTAATACTAAAATATGTCATTACAATTCATCCTTTTTCGTTTATACTTTATTATTATTATTTTTTATTTTTTTAGTAACCGTAATTTCTGACACATTGGTCGACTAATCCACGGGGTTTGAGCTCGTTTATAAGATAGATCCCTGCTGTCATTTAAAAATTTAAAAGTAAATAAAAATTTGAGTCTAAGAAAAATAAATAACACTACTATGGAGTATAATGTAAATTAAGTCGTATTGGTCTAAAAATTTGAACTTTGAATTGATAAATAGGAAAATCACTTAAAAATGTAGTTAACTAACCACTTTTTATGGTTATGTGTACTAAACTATTTTTTTTCTCATTGTGTGTATTAAATATTCTAATTTCGTTCATTGTGTGTATTTTGAGATGATTTTGCTATGTAAAATGACCATTTTACCCTTTAAAATTTAAAAAATGTAGGGGTAAAATCGTCTCAAAATACACACAATGATCGAAAATAGAAAGTTTAATACACACAATGAAAAAAAAAATAGTTTAGTACACACAACCATAAAAAGTGGTTAGTTTACTTACATTTTTAAGTGATTTTCCTTGATAAATATCCAGTTGATATATCATATATAGAAAACGAAAATCTTTTGTTTCGCCACAGAAGATCTGATACATAGGTTTTGCAAAGGGGTTCAGATTTTTTCTCTCGATATCCTCTCGAATTGATCTCGGTCTTAAGTGGAATGATTGTTCTTGGTTACTAAATAAAAGGGTTTGGTTTTCTAAACTAATAAATAGTGGAAATGAAAGTTTAAATTAAAGACAGTTACTTAAATTATGATTAACAAAGACTTGGATTGAAATTAAAATCAGATTTAAAATTAAAATTAAAATTTAAAATTAAAGTTCAAATTAAAGTTAGAATAAAAGTAAAGAAACAGTAAAACAGAAACTTTAAAAGAGAATTTGATTCGGAACTTTAACCTTGGTTCGGAACTTTCATTCATCCGGAACTTTAAAAACTCATTCGGAACTTTCTGATGCAGAAGTTACTGTTCATTCATCCGGAACTTTTTGAAAAGCAACTGGTTCGGAAGTCTTGCTTGGTTCGGAACCTTCCGAATGAAGGTTTGATTCGGAAGAATTGTCTTGATCCGGAACTTACTGGTTGATTCGGAACCTTCCGAATGAAGGTTGTTGATTCGGAAGTTTTGAGACTTCCGAATGAAGGCTAGGTTCGGAACTTTCCGAATGAAGGCGTTTGATTCGGAACTTATGCTTGACTCGGAACTTACTGGTTGATTCGGAACTTATGCTTGATTCGGAACTTCTGGAAACCCAGATACAGTAGCAGACATGCCAAGAACAAGGAACACGGTTTTGATCCAAAATTCACCAAGTTTTTCACCAAAAACTAAAATAAATCAATCACAAAGCATCTACTAATCATAAACTACTAATCCCATCAACAAAAACACAAATCCCAACAACTTTTGAAGATCAAATCAAGAAAATAAAAACTTAAAAACTTGAAGGTAAAGATGATGATGAACAAGATAAAATGGAAAGATTAAATAAGAACTTTGTATTGAATGATTGATGTTTTGACAAGATAAATCAAAGATTAAAATTACAAGATGAGAAAATTAAAGATGAAAATCACCAATCACCCTAATGGTGATGGTGATGAAACGGAACAGAGAAAAAAGTGGGGGAGAAGAAGAAAAACTAAGCTAGCTCTCATGTGTGTGTGAGGGAATTCTTTATATAGGCTTGTCCTTTAGTTGGTGAGTGGGCTTTCTCCCGTTCTTCTTGCATTTTCGTCTTTTCAGAAAAGTTTCCGTTTTCGATTCTGATTCGGGATTTGTTGTCGATTAAATTCAACTCGTCTTTTAATTTCTTCGTTTAATAGACTTGAGTTTCTTCGACTTATATAAATCTTCCATCTTTGGTCCTTTTCTTTGATAAATCTTCGAATAGGCCCAGTGACTTCAAATCTTTTGCATCTCTTGGACAATAGACTTCATCTTGAGTCTTTTTCTTCAGTAAAACCCGTGCAATCCCATGTTTTCTTCAATATTCATCCGGTTGTCTCTGAAAACACAATAAACACAAAAACCACGCATAATTCCAAACAATTGATATTAAATACGTGTTTTGGTCTCGTTTTAGCCCGAATTAAGTGGTAAAAGGATGGGTGTTTACACACCTATCAAGATCTTTCATAGGCTCTAACAGACAGACAAAAATCACACACCCTCTTTTATAACTGAAATGAGTACAACTTACATGCCATCAAACAAGTGTTCTTTTACAAATAATTAGATAAACTAGAAAACATTTGCATGCTGAGAATCTGATACAACATCTTTATGATTATAAAACTCATAAGTATTTTGAAAGATCTACCGTTTATTTGCAAATCGAACCAATTTTAAATGCATATTATAAAGAGCATATAAAGCAAAATGCTTTAGCAGCAGTAAGTCCTACAGTACTATTTAGCCGCCTAGTGAGTGTGTTGCCATTCAAACTATGACATTAGCAATGTGATTAAGAAGTCAGATACAGATGCATGTAAACTATAATGGAATGTCTATGTAAAAGGAATTCTTTGTAGCTTACATCATATGCACTTGTATATAGTAAGTTATAATTGTTTGTTTCTTCAACTAAAATGAAAATCGTCTATCTCCATTAGCTAACCTGTGATTTCAAGTTGAGTTTCTTATTGCTTAACAATCAGTATGATACATTCGTTTAATCTGACATTCATGAATATTCTACATTTTTTTTGTATTGACGGGAACTCAGATAATGAAACACTTAAAATCAACTATACGCCTTATCAACTGTCGTATTTAGTTTAATACAATTAGAAATACCTTCTAACATCACGAAGATGGGTCGTGTCGGCTAGGCCCAATACAGACCAAACACTCCATTCATTTCCAATCTTCACCACATTATACAAGCGATGCTAACTTGTCATGCAATAGAGCTGTATCACCTATTAATAGGAAGCCAAATATGCTGCAAATTTCATAAAACATAATCATACGAACACACGGTAAAAGAAATATGTCAATCATAAACAAATAGATGGACACCTTTCCTTTGATCAACATGGAGAAGCTGAATGGCGAAGATAGACAAGCCACCATGGTTAAGATTCACGATGCTTGCGAAAACTGGGGTTTCTTTGAGGTATATATAATCTTCGTGATCACTTTTAAACATGTAACACATACTTAGTTATTTTAGCATGCACTTGATGGTGTAAATTTGTATGTATGAGTAGTTGGTGAACCATGGGATCTCGCCTGAGCTGCTGGACAGAGTGGAAAGAATGACAAAGGATCATTACAAGAAGTGCATGGAGGTTAGGTTCAAAGAAATGGTGGCCGCAAAAGCATTAGAAGGCATTATGACAGAAGTTAAACATTTGGATTGGGAGAGTACTTTCTTCCTACGCCATCTTCCCACTTCCAACATCTGGGAAATCCCTGATCTCTGTGACGAATACAGGTAAAAAAAAGTTAACACATTACTCACAAATAGTGCACATGTAGCGTTTAGTAGATTACCAACAGGCCTTTTGCCTAGCAGCACCAAAGGTGCCACTACCAAACATAGGTTGCGGGTTCAAGTCCCATCATGGACGTTTGTGTAAGTTTTCACGGTCAATCATTTCATATCAACCTTGGTGACCAGATTGAGGGGGAAAAAAACTTGACTCATTAAGTACGATGAAATCAAATAAGCAATTGAAATTCGAGTGTTTATTTGCATGAACCAAAGGTGATTACGAACGGAAAGTATAAGAGTGTGCTGTACAGAGTGATTGCTCAAACAGATGGAACAAGAATTTCAATTGCATCTTTCTATAACCCAGGGGATGATGCTGGTAATCTATCCAGCTAAAATATTGAGGAAGGAACAAACAGAGAAAGAACATAGTTACCCGAAATTTGTATTTCACGATTACATGAAACTATATGCTGGGTGGAAGTTCCAGGCTAAGGAGCCTAGGTTTGAGTCCATGAAAGCAGCAGAAGCTAACGTCACTGCTGCTCCTGTTGCAACAGCTTAATGTCAAGTGCTAAACAACAGTAAATTACATATATTTTAGTATTGCAACTTTAAACTAATCGTTTTTGCATGTGTGCTTACTGTTTGTTGCAAATTGATGAAAAGAGTGGTGCTGTAATCCGTTTTCTCTTGAAATAAAAGTATCAGCATTCTGTATATAGCAAATAGCATTGTCATTTAGTTATTCATTATCTGCTGCTAAGGCACATATTAGTGAGTAGTGACTCACATAGTCTAAGGAGGTTCTTTAATCGAGTTGGTTCTTACCGGCCTTTAGCACCCATAGGCTAACACATTTGATACTAAAAGGAGGTTGTTCAACTGAGGAAACAAGACCGCCTTTTTTCGAATGTCCACTATGCAGCATATCTGAGGAAATAAACAAGGATTCTTAAGATCTACTAGAAACATCAGATGCTGATTATGAAGAATTGATGGTTAAAAACTTGAAATTTGTCATAAAATGCGAAAACAATTTATAATAAGAGTAAAGTGCCCAAAGATGATTTTTGCACCTAACCTAAACAAAGTTAAAAAAAATTTAAAAAGTTTTTTTTTCAAAAGAATTCGAATTTTTTTTTCAAAAATTTTTATAGAAAAAATTTAAGAATTTTTGTTTTAAAATTTACTTTTTTTGGAATTTTTTTTTTTAATTTTAAAATATTTCTTTTCCGAATAAAAACCTACATTTTTTAATTTTTATAAAAAACGTAAAATGTTTTATATTTATTTTTTTAACTTTTAAAAAGTTTTAACTTTTTTTGAAATTCTTTTTTCAAAAAAACTAAATTTTAAAACAAAAGTTCTTAAATTTTTTGAAATTTCTTTTTCAACTCGTCTTTTAATTTTCTTCGTTTAATAGACTTGAGTTTCTTCGACTTATATAAATCTTCCATCTTTGGTCCTTTTCTTTGATAAATCTTCGAATAGGCCCAGTGACTTCAAATCTTTTGCATCTCTTGGACAATAGACTTCATCTTGAGTCTTTTTCTTCAGTAAAACCCGTGCAATCCCATGTTTTCTTCAATATTCATCCGGTTGTCTCTGAAAACACAATAAACACAAAAACCACGCATAATTCCAAACAATTGATATTAAATACGTGTTTTGGTCTCGTTTTAGCCCGAATTAAGTGGTAAAAGGATGGGTGTTTACACACCTATCAAATCCCCTACACTTAACCATTGCCATGCCCTCATGCAATGCTTAGTGATAAAGCAAGCTTACACTTTTCTCATAATTAATCAACCTTGGCCTTATTTAAAATTCTACTAAACAAAAATTAAAGAAATAAAACTTCAAAGATAACAAAGGGATAGAAAAACCATTTTCACTTGAAAATAGCTACATGGAAATAACTTGCAAAGAAATCGATGACTTACATTAGGGCTTTGGTGCTGCGAAGATTTATCACCCTCAAGTTTCACGTTCCCCAAACTAAGCTTAAAAACGAGATCATTGTTATTATAAGTTAGCAATTCAAACACTTACACACATGGCTTAATTAAATGCTTAAACTCCCTTATTCCTAGGTGTATCTCTTATATTTTATTTTTGTCTTAGAATGATCATGAAGATGCATTTTTGGACTTATTTCGATAGTTTATTAGGGCTGAAAGCAAAGTAGGACGATTTGATCAATAGTTAGCTAAAGGACAAAATCTCTTAAAACTGCTTCTCGGGATATCAAAAAGTTCATATCTTGGCATAACTTGGTTCACGATTTGAGACCTTTCTCGGGCCGATATTTGGCATGTACTTCATACTTCATATCTTCAAGGGACGTTCTTGAGATAATGGTCTTCTCATCATAATAGAGTTTCTTCACTTGGAGACTTTTGAGGGGTTCTCCAACTTTGTTGACCACGACTTCATGATTATTTCTTCAATCTCTAATTGGGATTTTGAGATACAACGATCCGCCTCCTTTTCGGACTTGGATCTATTTATCCTCATACCTTGTTAGGGTCTTTTCGGATAGACTTCTCCATGATCTTTATGGGAGTTGATTGCTTTTCGTCGTGAGTCTTGATCCTTCATATTGATTTTAGGAATAATGCTTTTCACATCACTTTGGATCTTCAGCAATAAAATTGAATCCTCATGCCTTGTTAGGGCCTTTTCGGACTCGCCAATCTTCGCGCCCCGCTTCATAAGTTATGCCTTGGCTATGAACTCTTATCATTACCGAGCAACTTTTAAACGATCTTGGGCTAGAAGCTAAGTAACTTTTCAAATCGTACGACCTTACTTATTGCAGATAAATTATTAGCAAGTGATGGGAGAATAGGCAAATAATTACACCAAGTGGGCTTGCGCAAGAATACCGACTTATAATTGACTCTATCATTTCTCGTCCTCCACAATTTAAAATCTCAAGTAATGAGACTCGTGGATACTTAGCCTAATAAACCAATTAAGGTTTACATGGTTAAGGATACTAGCTAGAATAAACTTGGATAAGTCTATTCGGGTTGAGTCAAAATAAACACAACGGGCCTAATATGTCAAAGACTTCTAAACTAGCTACCCACTTTATTAATATTTTTGACTTTATTGCGGGATATATACATATGAAAGCAACGATAAAAATTTAAAAATTACAACTAAATGGCCAAAGTTAATAAAAAATTTGAAAAATGTTGAAAAATATGATTTTCCGGTTAATTGAAGGCACTTTCATGGGAAAGTCCACTTAAAACTTCGATAGAAGTCCCCCCTACACTTAAGATAAACATTGTCCTCAATGTTTAAGCATGTGGGAAAAATTTCCCCTACACTTATGACATTGTGCACGTTGGTTAACTCAAGTTAAGGAAGAGACGACTAAAGTGATCAATTTCAAATGTGAGTATGAAGAAAATTGAATCACGATAGTTGAGAGATAGAACCGGATTTCGGATAACACGGGAGCACGGTTCTTTAAAAACTTCCAAGAGTGCACTAATTCCTGTAATCACATCACCATACAAAGACAAACACATATAGAAGTCCCCCCTACACTTAGGGGATTAGAACATAAAATGATAGATACTCGGGCTGCCTCCCGAGGAGCGCTTGTTTTTGATAACCGAGTCACGAGCCTGACTCGACCCAAAATTAGTTCATGGGGAACGTGGTGAGGGATGGAATCACCTCCTGAGAGGTGTCCTCACCAAAGTACAACTTCACTCGTTGGCCATTCACCTTAAAATTTGGTCCATCAGGTTGAGCGAGCTCGAGAGTATCATATGGAAAAATTTGGGCAATGGTGAATGAGCTCATTCACGACTCCAAGATCAAAAACCGAGAGTTCCATGTTGGAGACAAAGTCTTACTTTTTCCGGTTAATTACGGAGTTCATTCAGCTCATTGAGTTGGATCTTGCGTAGGTCACCGGCTTTGTTTATATCAAAATTAGCCCACTTCAAGGCCCAATAAGCCTTGTGCTCCAACTCAATGGGGAGGTGGCACGCTTTCCCGTACACAAGACGATAAGGCGTACAGCCGATCGGGGTCTTGTAAGCAGTATGGAAAGCCCACAAAGCATCATCAAGTTTATCAGCCCATGAGGCACGATGTTCTCCCACAGTTCTTTCAAGAATTCGCTTCAGCCCTCGGTTGGATATTTCAGCCTGGCCATTAGTTTGTGGGTGGTAGGCTGTGGAAAGACGATGATTTACACCGTACTTAGCCATGACTCTAGCAAATTGGTCATTGCAGAAATGAGTCCCACGATCACTAATAATGGCGCGAGGCACACCGAATCTAGCGAAAAGAGCTTTCAAAAAGTTACAAACCACCCTTGCGTCATTAGTAGGCAAAGCTTTGGCTTCAACCCACTTTGAAACGTAGTCAACGGCTACAAGGATGTATTTGTTTCCTTTAGAAGAAGGGAATGGCCCCATAAAGTCGATACCCCAAACATCAAAAATTTCACACTCTTGAATGAAATTCTGAGGCATCTCGTCTTTATGTGTGATTTTGCCTTGCTTTTGGCAAACATCACATTTTTTAACCATATCGTGAGCGTCACGGTATATGGAGGGCCAATAAAATCCCGAATCAAACACTTTTTTAGCGGTGTAGTTGGGACCAAAGTGACCACCGGTAGGTCCTTTGTGGCAAGCATTAAGGATTTCAGACGCTGCCGGTCCATCAACACATCGGCGAATAATCAGGTCAGCACATTGTTTGAATAGGTAAGGGTCGTCCCAAAAGTAAGTCTTGATGTCGGTGAAGAACTTCTTCTTTTGTTGGGACGTCAACCCTTCCTTGAGAGTTCCACCCGCCAAGTAGTTTGCAAAGTCCGCAAACCACAGGGTTTCATTCGGCTTCGAGTTTATAGACATTAAGGTCTCCAAGGGAAAAGAATCATTGATTTCTTTGGTCGGATGATCCCCTTGGTATGGATCCTCAAGTCTGCTAAGATGGTCCGCGGCTAGGTTTTCTGCTCCTTTTTTATCGCGGATTTCGATTTTAAATTCCTGGAGCAGCAAAACCCAGCGAAGAAGTCTTGGTTTGGAATCTTGCTTTGTCAACAAGTACTTCAGCGCGGAATGATCGGTGTACACAATGGTGGTAGAAAGGGCAAGATAGGGGCGGAATTTTTCAAAAGCATAGACAACAGGTAAAAGCTCTTTTTCGGTTGTCGTATAATGCAATTGTGCCCCAGTCATTGTCTTGCTAGCGTAATGGATCGGTTGGAAGTGTTTGTTCACTCTTTTTCCAAGAACCGCTCCAATAGCAAAATCGCTAGCATCGCACATCAACTCAAAGGGCAGCTCCCAATTAGGGGTAACCAAGACGGGTGCCTTAGTTAGCTTATCCTTAAGCGAGTTGAAGGCTTCAAGGCACTCTTTGGAGAAGATAAAAGGAGTATCTTTTTCCAAGAGTTGGGTCATCGGGCGAGCGATTTGAGAAAAATCTATGATGAATCGACGATAGAAGCCCGCATGACCCAGAAAACTTCTCACACCCTTCACGGTTGAAGGTGGAGGCAACTTTGCGATAACATCGACTTTAGCACGGTCAACTTCAAGACCGGCTTTCGAGATTTTATGTCCAAGCACGACGCCTTCTTTTACCATAAAATGGCATTTTTCCCAATTCAGAACTAGGCGAGTGTCTTCGCACCGCTTTAGCATACGTTCTAAATTGGCAAGGCAAGAGGAGAAGGAATCCCCGAAGACCGAGAAATCATCCATGAAGACTTCCATGGTTTGTTCAACCATGTCATGGAAGATAGCTAACATGCATCTTTGGAAAGTCCCAGGCGCATTACATAAGCCAAAAGGCATTCTTTTGTAAGCGAAAGTGCCATAGGGACAAGTGAATGTAGTCTTCTCTTGATCTTGGGGATCGGTGGGTATTTGAAAATAACCCGAGAAACCATCGAGAAAGCAGTAATATTCATTACCGGCTAAACGTTCAAGCATTTGGTCCATAAAAGGTAGAGGGAAATGATCCTTTCTCGTGGCATCATTGAGTTTGCGGTAGTCTATACAAACTCTCCACCCAGTAACGAGACGAGTGGGAATCAACTCGTTGTGTTCATTGGGAACAACGGTTATTCCGCCCTTCTTGGGCACACAATGGATTGGACTAACCCACGGTGAATCCGAAATAGGGTAAATCATACCCGCATCAAGAAGTTTGATAACCTCTGTTTTGATGACTTCATGGATTTTTGGATTCACCCTTCGTTGACTTTGAATAGTGGGCTTGAAGTCGTCCTCCATGAGAATTTTGTGTGTGCAGAAATGAGGATCAATTCCACGAATATCGGAAATCTTCCAAGCGATAGCCTTCTTATGATCTTTCAACACAGCGACAAGTCGGGCTTTCTCTTCATCCTTCAAATCCTTAGCAATGATGACTGGCGACTTCTTCTCTTCTTCGAGGAATACATACTCAAGATGGGGCGGCAACTCCTTAAGTTCCAAATCCGGAGGATTGTCGACGGGAGGCGTATTCGAATTCGGAGTCTCGATAGCAATAATAGTGGGAGATGGAGGGGAAGGATTGTCTTCTCTGAGGAGGTTTGCAATGAAACTAAGGTCTTCATCCCAAGTGGCAGTAGAATCGTCATTGTCTTGCTTCACATCTCCCAAGGTGGCTTCCAAATCTTTCCAAAGGAAATCACTTTCTCCAAATAGAGATAGTGATGAGTCGATAGAGGAAACGGTCTCAACATTGGGAAGAGAGGTAGGAATGTTTTTGCAAGCATCCTTGAAGTGTTCTTCACAAGCCTCATCAAGAACGTCAATACAATTAACATTCTCGTAAGAATAAGGCTGTTTAGACAACTTTCCCATGTTGAAGACTACTTTATCGTCACCCACTCTCATGATAAGCTCACCGGCTTCAACATCAATGAGAGTGCGACCGGTCCTCAAGAATGGACGACCAACAATAAGTGGTACACGGGGGTCCATCTCGTAGTCGACGACAACAAAATCGGCAGGGAAGGTGAATTTGTCGACTCCTACAATGACGTCTTCGGCTATCCCCACTGGATAAGCAACCGTACGGTTAGCTAATTCCAAAGTCATTTTGGTGGGGACTAGCTCTGGGAGAGATAATTGCTTCCAAACACTTAGAGGCATGAGATTAATACTGGCACCTAGATCGGCTAGGGCCATGCAATTCTCTACTCCCGGGAAATTGCAAGGGATAAGAAAACGACCCGGATCACCAAGCTTGATTGGCAATTTCCTTAAGAGCACTGCAGAGCAGTTCTCATTAAGTTGGGTGTTGGCAAGATCGAGGAGCTTTTCCTTGTCGCTCAGAAGATCTTTAAACATTTTCGCGTATTTGGGCATGTGAGCGAGAGCCTCAGCGAAGGAGATATTGAAATTCAGTTGTTTGAACATTTTAAGGAAATTCGAAACCTGAATATCATCCTTGCTCTTTTGCTTCTCTTTCCTCAACCTTGAAGGATAAGGTATATTGGAAGAAGAGGAAGGCTTTAGGGGAATAGGATCACTCACAAGCACGGGTGGAGGAGGGGTAGAAAGAAGAGGTGGAGAAATTGGGGAAGGAGAAGGAGGAGGAATAGGAGTAGGCGACTCGTTCTCCTTAGTCACAACCACCGGTGGAGGTATAGGAAGCTCGGGTTCCTTGGTACCTTTACCACTTCGAGTAGTGATTGCTTTCATCTCCCCTCTTGGGTTCGCAACGGTGTTACTCGGAAGAGTACCCGAAGAAGAGGGTTGATTACCTTAGAAGAAACTAGCCATCATGTTCCTCAGGTCATTTGTTTGGCTATCCAACGTATTTCTCATATCAGCTCTCAAATCATTTCCTTGCTTGACCAAGTCTGCTTTCAAATTGCGCACTTCCTCTTGGAGATTTCCCACTATCACATCATTGGTCCTCATATAGTTTGCAACCTCTTGGTGCAGTGCAGTGGTCGCTTGGTTGGGAGGAGCATTGTATGCAGGTGGTTGGTAAGCAGGTTGTTGGTAGACTTGATTGTTACGTTGAGGTGGTTGTTGCTGCTTGTGAGGTGGGATGTATGGTTGGCGAGGTTGTTGTTGTTGTTGAGGAGGGCGGTTAAGGTTTTGTTGTTGGTTTGGGTTGGTAGGAGGAAAGCCAGGTGGTGAAAGATAGTTGTTTGATCGATAGCTAAGCAAGTTACGGTCACCTTGAGGTCTAGCTTGATAAGCAGGTTGTTGGTAGGTGCCATATGCCGCATTCACATTCTCAGCAGGGTAATCTTGGGTGGCGGTACAAGTTGTGTAAGAGTGGGGACCACCGCATATCTCACAAGGTTGGCTGACAACGTTCACTTGAGCGTTTTTGGCGTTGTTGCTGTTGTTGTTGCTGACGGTGTGGGTGACAAGCGATTCAAGAAGCGTGGTGATTTTGTCTAATCGCTTGTCGCTGTCATTAGTGCTAGCACTAGCGACATTGGTCCTAACACTCTTGGTTTGCACACGAGACTTGTTCTCAATGATGTCCCAAGCAGCATTGGAAGTCTTAGCCAATAAATTACCCCCCGAGGCACTATTCAGTGAATCTTGGTCACTCATGCTTAAACCATTGTAAAAAGTATTGATTTGATGTACTTTGGTAAAACCATGTTGTGGGCATTTCCTTAAAAGATCTTTAAAGCGATCCCAAGATTCACTGAATGACTCATCGTACTTTTGTTCAAAATTTATGATCTCATTCCGCAAAGCGGTAGTACGAGAGGGTGGAAAAAAGTAGTTGATAAACTTTGTTTCCAAATCCGTCCACGAGAGAATACTCTGTGGCGGTTCCTTAGCAAGCCAATGACGGGCTTGTCCCTCTAAAGAAAAGGGAAAAAGTTGTAACCTTATAACTTCTTGTGGAACTCCATTGAACTTGACCGTGTTGGTGAGTTGTAGAAATCTCTTGATATGGTCGTGTGGGTCATCAATGGTTCGTCCCAAGAATGGTTGAGCTGAGACCATCTGGATAAAGCCTGATTTAAGCTCGAAATTGTTGGCGGCAATTGGTGGAATAACAATTGGATCCGTATTGCCATCGACATGAGCTTGAAGCAATTCAATCATTGGGCGATTATCCGGAAGGTGCTCATTGTTGTTGGTATTGTTCATGTTGTTGAAAGGCGGATTGTTGTTGTTATTATTGTTGTTCGGAGGTGGTATGTTATTGTTGTTTTGTACACCAGCCATGTCTAAGTTATCGAGAGGCTCGGGCTCTTGATATGACGTGGATCGAGTGCGCATACACCTGCAAAAGAACGAACAAAGAGAAACAAAGCACAAATATTTTTGGTTTTTATTGTTTTTTAATTTTTAGGATTTTTGAAAATTTTATATTTTTTTAGTGTTTTTGAATATTTTTATGAAAAAAAGTAACGTTCACGGGGAACGGATCCCAAAATCCAAGTTCTCACAAAAAACTTTTGATCTTAACGAGAAGAGCCGGCAGCGGCGCCATTTGATACATAGGTTTTGCAAAGGGGTTCAGATTTTTTCTCTCGATATCCTCTCGAATTGATCTCGGTCTTAAGTGGAATGATTGTTCTTGGTTACTAAATAAAAGGGTTTGGTTTTCTAAACTAATAAATAGTGGAAATGAAAGTTTAAATTAAAGACAGTTACTTAAATTATGATTAACAAAGACTTGGATTGAAATTAAAATCAGATTTAAAATTAAAATTAAAATTTAAAATTAAAGTTCAAATTAAAGTTAGAATAAAAGTAAAGAAACAGTAAAACAGTAAAACAGAAACTTTAAAAGAGAATTTGATTCGGAACTTTAACCTTGGTTCGGAACTTTCATTCATCCGGAACTTTAAGAACTCATTCGGAACTTTCTGATGCGGAAGTTACTGTTCATTCATCCGGAACTTTTTGAAAAGCAACTGGTTCGGAAGTCTTGCTTGGTTCGGAACCTTCCGAATGAAGGTTTGATTCGGAAGAATTGTCTTGATCCGGAACTTACTGGTTGATTCGGAACCTTCCGAATGAAGGTTGTTGATTCGGAAGTTTTGAGACTTCCGAATGAAGGCTAGGTTCGGAACTTTCCGAATGAAGGCGTTTGATTCGGAACTTATGCTTGACTCGGAACTTACTGGTTGATTCGGAACTTATGCTTGATTCGGAACTTCTGGAAACCCAGATACAGTAGCAGACATGCCAAGAACAAGGAACACGGTTTTGATCCAAAATTCACCAAGTTTTTCACCAAAAACTAAAATAAATCAATCACAAAGCATCTACTAATCATAAACTACTAATCCCATCAACAAAAACACAAATCCCAACAACTTTTGAAGATCAAATCAAGAAAATAAAAACTTAAAAACTTGAAGGTAAAGATGATGATGAACAAGATAAAATGGAAAGATTAAATAAGAACTTTGTATTGAATGATTGATGTTTTGACAAGATAAATCAAAGATTAAAATTACAAGATGAGAAAATTAAAGATGAAAATCACCAATCACCCTAATGGTGATGGTGATGAAACGGAAGAGAGAAAAAAGTGGGGGAGAAGAAGAAAACCTAAGCTAGCTCTCATGTGTGTGTGAGGGAATTCTTTATATAGGCTTGTCCTTTAGTTGGTGAGTGGGCTTTCTCCCGTTCTTCTTGCATTTTCGTCTTTTCAGAAAAGTTTCCGTTTTCGATTCTGATTCGGGATTTGTTGTCGATTAAATTCAACTCGTCTTTTAATTTCTTCGTTTAATAGACTTGAGTTTCTTCGACTTATATAAATCTTCCATCTTTGGTCCTTTTCTTTGATAAATCTTCGAATAGGCCCAGTGACTTCAAATCTTTTGCATCTCTTGGACAATAGACTTCATCTTGAGTCTTTTTCTTCAGTAAAACCCGTGCAATCCCATGTTTTCTTCAATATTCATCCGGTTGTCTCTGAAAACACAATAAACACAAAAACCACGCATAATTCCAAACAATTGATATTAAATACGTGTTTTGGTCTCGTTTTAGCCCGAATTAAGTGGTAAAAGGATGGGTGTTTACACACCTATCAAGATCTTTCATAGGCTCTAACAGACAGACAAAAATCACACACCCTCTTTTATAACTGAAATGAGTACAACTTACATGCCATCAAACAAGTGTTCTTTTACAAATAATTAGATAAACTAGAAAACATTTGCATGCTGAGAATCTGATACAACATCTTTATGATTATAAAACTCATAAGTATTTTGAAAGATCTACCGTTTATTTGCAAATCGAACCAATTTTAAATGCATATTATAAAGAGCATATAAAGCAAAATGCTTTAGCAGCAGTAAGTCCTACAGTACTATTTAGCCGCCTAGTGAGTGTGTTGCCATTCAAACTATGACATTAGCAATGTGATTAAGAAGTCAGATACAGATGCATGTAAACTATAATGGAATGTCTATGTAAAAGGAATTCTTTGTAGCTTACATCATATGCACTTGTATATAGTAAGTTATAATTGTTTGTTTCTTCAACTAAAATGAAAATCGTCTATCTCCATTAGCTAACCTGTGATTTCAAGTTGAGTTTCTTATTGCTTAACAATCAGTATGATACATTCGTTTAATCTGACATTCATGAATATTCTACATTTTTTTTGTATTGACGGGAACTCAGATAATGAAACACTTAAAATCAACTATACGCCTTATCAACTGTCGTATTTAGTTTAATACAATTAGAAATACCTTCTAACATCACGAAGATGGGTCGTGTCGGCTAGGCCCAATACAGACCAAACACTCCATTCATTTCCAATCTTCACCACATTATACAAGCGATGCTAACTTGTCATGCAATAGAGCTGTATCACCTATTAATAGGAAGCCAAATATGCTGCAAATTTCATAAAACATAATCATACGAACACACGGTAAAAGAAATATGTCAATCATAAACAAATAGATGGACACCTTTCCTTTGATCAACATGGAGAAGCTGAATGGCGAAGATAGACAAGCCACCATGGTTAAGATTCACGATGCTTGCGAAAACTGGGGTTTCTTTGAGGTATATATAATCTTCGTGATCACTTTTAAACATGTAACACATACTTAGTTATTTTAGCATGCACTTGATGGTGTAAATTTGTATGTATGAGTAGTTGGTGAACCATGGGATCTCGCCTGAGCTGCTGGACAGAGTGGAAAGAATGACAAAGGATCATTACAAGAAGTGCATGGAGGTTAGGTTCAAAGAAATGGTGGCCGCAAAAGCATTAGAAGGCATTACGACAGAAGTTAAACATTTGGATTGGGAGAGTACTTTCTTCCTACGCCATCTTCCCACTTCCAACATCTGGGAAATCCCTGATCTCTGTGACGAATACAGGTAAAAAAAAGTTAACACATTACTCACAAATAGTGCACATGTAGCGTTTAGTAGATTACCAACAGGCCTTTTGCCTAGCAGCACCAAAGGTGCCACTACCAAACATAGGTTGCGGGTTCAAGTCCCATCATGGACGTTTGTGTAAGTTTTCACGGTCAATCATTTCATATCAACCTTGGTGACCAGATTGAGGGGGAAAAAAACTTGACTCATTAAGTACGATGAAATCAAATAAGCAATTGAAATTCGAGTGTTTATTTGCATGAACCAAAGGTGATTACGAACGGAAAGTATAAGAGTGTGCTGTACAGAGTGATTGCTCAAACAGATGGAACAAGAATTTCAATTGCATCTTTCTATAACCCAGGGGATGATGCTGGTAATCTATCCAGCTAAAATATTGAGGAAGGAACAAACAGAGAAAGAACATAGTTACCCGAAATTTGTATTTCACGATTACATGAAACTATATGCTGGGTGGAAGTTCCAGGCTAAGGAGCCTAGGTTTGAGTCCATGAAAGCAGCAGAAGCTAACGTCACTGCTGCTCCTGTTGCAACAGCTTAATGTCAAGTGCTAAACAACAGTAAATTACATATATTTTAGTATTGCAACTTTAAACTAATCGTTTTTGCATGTGTGCTTACTATTTGTTGCAAATTGATGAAAAGAGTGGTGCTGTAATCCGTTTTCTCTTGAAATAAAAGTATCAGCATTCTGTATATAGCAAATAGCATTTGTCATTTAGTTATTCATTATCTGCTGCTAAGGCACATATTAGTGAGTAGTGACTCACATAGTCTAAGGAGGTTCTTTAATCGAGTTGGTTCTTACCGGCCTTTAGCACCCATAGGCTAACACATTTGATACTAAAAGGAGGTTGTTCAACTGAGGAAACAAGACCGCCTTTTTTCGAATGTCCACTATGCAGCATATCTGAGGAAATAAACAAGGATTCTTAAGATCTACTAGAAACATCAGATGCTGATTATGAAGAATTGATGGTTAAAAACTTGAAATTTGTCATAAAATGCGAAAACAATTTATAATAAGAGTAAAGTGCCCAAAGATGATTTTTGCACCTAACCTAAACAAAGTTAAAAAAAATTTACAAAGTTTTTTTTTCAAAAGAATTCGAATTTTTTTTTCAAAAAATTTTATAGAAAAAATTTAAGAATTTTTGTTTTAAAATTTACTTTTTTTGGAATTTTTTTTTTAATTTTAAAATATTTCTTTTCCGAATAAAAACCTACATTTTTTAATTTTTATAAAAAACGTAAAATGTTTTATATTTATTTTTTTAACTTTTAAAAAGTTTTAACTTTTTTTGAAATTCTTTTTTCAAAAAAACTAAATTTTAAAACAAAAGTTCTTAAATTTTTTGAAATTTCTTTTTCCGAAAATTTATTGGAAAAAAACTTTTTCCGAAAATATTTTGATTTTTTTTTTAAGAGTGAAGTGCAAAAATCACCATTTGCTGTAAAAGGACTAAAACACTCATAAGTTGACAAACAGTTTTAAACTTTAACTGAAAACTATTTGCACCATCCGTCCTCAGGGATGTATGGTGCATCATTTTACAATCACAAAGATGTATATTGCGCGAAATATTAACGAGTGATATAATTCAAACTTTTGACAAAACACAAAGATGAATTTTGCACTTTACTTTTATGATAATTATATCTATACACTTTTATCTCTAATCTTAATTAACATATTTTCATTCTAACATCAAACTAAAAATTAGAATAAAATTATCAAATCTTAACTATTCAATCATTTTTAATTAAGAAAAGTACATAATTTTGACCAGAATCATCCCGTGAATTCATAACATTGGCCTTTCAAACAATAGAGTAGACCTAAATATGTGTTATATACAAGAGAAGAGGAAGTGTCCGAGTTCATAAAAGATAAAACAACTATGTACGACATCTCTATATTTACCACGTTAATATTATCGGAACACATTTAAAGCCGGTTTATAAAAACGTACATAACTATATAAGAAAAATATGGACTAAATTTAATACTCATTCCAAAATTCTGGGTTTAAAATGTAATGTTTGTAACCCTATTTGTACTCATTTGCTTAGGCTAGGCACAACGCATGAGGGTCGCGACCTAGTTTTTTCGGCCGGCGACCTAGTGCGACCTATTTGTCACAACCTGGCGACTTAGTGCGACCTAATTCAATTTTTTTTTATTTTTTTATTTAATAAAAATAACATTTTATATTTAACAAAAATAACATTTTATTAAAAAAAAAACATTTTATTCCATACAACGCGCATTACACTAAAAAAAAAACATTACATAAACTAAAATACGAAATATTAGAAGTAAAGAGGGTATAATGCATTAGCTAAAACTAACTCCAAAAATTGTCAAATTAATATATGTTGTGAGGAATTAAACAAAGCTCAATATATTAAAATTTGGAATTTTTTTATAAAGTTTATATAATTAAAACACGATTAAAACATATTAAATTTAAAAAAAAAAAGTTTTTTTTTTTAATAAAACACAAACACAATACACAAACATCATGTGACCAAATACGTAAATAGTTCGTGACCAAGGTCGTTTTGGGCTCGACCGAAACCGGCGACCGAATCACCGCAACGCGACGACTCGGTCGCGACCGCCTGACGACCTACAAAATTCAGGCGCGTTGTGCCTAGCCTAAAAGTTAAAACTTAGAAAAATAAGATAATCATATAAAACCTACGGTGCAAAATAACTCAAAATATTATAATTTTATTATTTGTTACCTGTTTGATTCACAAATACTGTGTTAAGAAAAGTCGTTTATGTTCAAGTAAATAGCATTATTAAAAAATGTATTTAAGGTGATATATAAGGTTGTAAACGAATTGAATATTCAGCGAATATTTTATGAATTGTTTGGTAAAAAAATTTGTTATGTTCGTTTTTTTATTAAATGAACGAACATTAATAATATTTTACGTTCGCTTAGTAAAATAAACAAACATGAACAGAAGCGTTTTCGTTCATTTATGTTCGTGAAAGTCCGATTATTCGTTCGTTTATGATTGCATATATGTTTATGTTCGTCTATTGTAACTATTTATTTATGTACGTTTAAAATTATTATACTTTAACAAAACAACACTTTATAAAACATAATATTATGTGTATTTTTGTAAATTTTATGTTTATTTATGCTCGTTCGTTTATATTTGTTAAATATTTTAATGAACGAAAATAAACGAACACGAACAACTTTATTTCTTAATAAATAAACATAAATGAAAAACTTCTGTCTGTTTAAACGAACCGTGTTTGTTCATCTGTGTTTGTTAGATTCGGTGTCTAGTAATATCACTTTTGTGATCTTACAGAAATTAAAATGCTTTACTCCTTAAATTGCTTTTTCGAAAAGAATTTACTGTATGATCTCACAAAAATTCTTTTTTCTAATCGTTAACCAAACATAATATTTAAAGGTATTTTAATTTCAAATATTATAAGGTGTCGTGTGTGTTGGAAATATAGTTCAATTGTGGGTTCAGTTCATACTGGTGAATGGGTAAGGAGGTACGGAGTGTACACCCATAAGTCCCTGAACTCCGAGAATCTTATAGTGGGTAACATGTTGTTCAGCATTGCTGATAATCTTTAGTGAGTTGAACTCTGGACTGAAGGTATTCATCAGGGAGTAACGTCACTGAAGACTTGTCTTTAGTGTTTACTCATCAACATGTCTTCATCAATACTGAAGGCTTCAGCGGGAACACCCTTCAGGGGTAGCTGATGCTTCAGTAGGACTGAAGAATAGACAAATGTTGGAGCTGAACTTGTACACTTGTAACAGTCTTTGACCCATTCAAGTGGAGTTAATGACCACGTTTAATTGGTCTTGTAACCACTTTCCTGGTATTATGGAGCACATTAAGAGGAGATTAATTGGCCGTTAATTCCTCTTAATTCCATTGACTAGGGTTTGAGTGCTACACCTATAAATAGGTGATCATGACTTGCATGAAGGGGACACAGAAACATAAATACATAACAGCAAAAGGGTTAGTGATTTGTGCCTAAATCATTAACAGCATTTGGTCTTATCCCAAGTAGGTATTCGTGATACCCAGGCATTAGGGTCGAATAATTTACTTTGGAAAGTGATTACACGATTCCAAGTGATATCCGGTAACTATTGTTTTGATACGTAGTTAGGATTGATTATCTATACCCTGGTTGGGACGAAGTAAACACCAACAATCAAAGTAAATTATTTTGTGATAATCAATGGCGGCTGCAATGAAGCATATGGTGGCTAACTTCTCCAAACTGGACAAGTTTGAAGGGTTGGATTTCAGGAGATGACAAAAGAAGATGCACTTTCTTCTTTCAACCATGAGTGTGGTGTATGTGCTGACAACTCCTATTCCTGATGGTGGTGATGATGCTACTTTGGAGGAACTGATGAAAAGGAGCAAATGGGAGAATGACGACTATGTGTGTCGTGGTATTATTATCAATGGTATGTCCGATTCCTTATTTGATATTTACCAAAATTCTGAATCTGGTAAAGAACTATGGGATTCTTTGGAAGCCAAATATATGGCCGAGGATGCATCAAGTAAGAAGTTCCTTGTGAGTGATTTCACAAATTACAAAATGACTGATTCAAGACCAGTCAAGGAACAATACAATGAACTTCTTGGAATACTTGGTAGATTTACACAACATAAAATGAACATGGATGAGACCATTCAGGTCTCTTGTGTCATTGACAAATTACCTCATTCATGGAAAGATTTCAAGCATACCTTGAAACATAAGAAGGAGGAATTAACTCTTGTTGAGTTGGGCAGTCATTTGCGCATTGAGGAATCCCCCAGGTTGCATGAAAGTGGAAAGCCAAAGAGCAACAATGTTGCTGGTTCATCAGTTGTCAATATGGTGGAGCATAACAACTCCATCAGGTACAATGACAACAAGGGCAAACGTAAGCATCAGGATAACACCAAAGCAAATCCTAACAAGAAGTCATCAGTGGCTTTTTGGAAGTGTGGGAAACCTGGACACTTCAAAAGGGATTGCAAAGGTGTTGGTACTGGCAACCAAGCTAGTGGATCAGGCACAAATGGTTCAGTGATTGGTTCTAACAACACAACACTGAAAGGTCAGAATATGTTTAATGAATCTCACCAGATTTATTATGTTACATATGTATCTGAAGCTTATTTTGTGCAGGATGATGATGTTGCGTGGTGGGTTGAGTATAGAGTAACTATTCATGTGTGTAAAGATAGATGTTGGTTCAAGACTTATGAGTCACTGAATGATGGATCTATTCTTCGCATGGGAAATGAGTCAACAGCCCTAGTACATGGACGTGGTTGTGTAGATCTTAAGTTTAGTCTGGAAAGATTGTTAGCTTGTTAAATGTTTTCCATGTTCCTAATATTAGGAAGAATTTGGTTTCTAGTAGTGTTTTAAATAGTTGTGGTTATAAACAAGTGATTGAATCTAATAAAATTTGTTTTATCCAAACATGGTGTGTTTATTGATTTTGGTTATTTGAGTAATCAAATGTTCAGGCTTAACATTGTGTATGATACAACCACCAGTATTTACTCAGTGAGTGCTGGTAGTGCTAATATTTGTTCAGCCCTAGTGTCTACTAGTAAACTGAAGGATTCATCATTATGGCATGCTAGGCTGGGCCATGTCCACTTTAAGAGGATGCAAGATATGTCTAAGGATGGGTTAATCCCAACATTTGACATGGACACTGAAAAGTGTCAGACTTGCATGCTGACCAAAATAACTAAGAAACCATTTCAAGATGTAAAACGTGAAACTGAAGTTTTGGAGCTAATCCATAGTGATCTATGTGATTTGCATTCTACTCCCTCATTAGGGAATAAGAAATACTTGGTAACATTTATTGATGATGCTTCAGTGTTTTGTTATGTTTATTTATTACATTCCAAGGATGAAGCATTAAATAAATTTAAAGTATTTAAAACTGAAGTTGAATTACAACAAGGAGTCCAAATCAAAAGATTAAGGACTGATAGGGGAGGTAAGTACATGGATGCTCAGTATTTTCAGTCTGTTGGTATTATCCATGAAACGACTGCTCCCTATACCCCTCAGTAAAATGGTATATCTAAAAGGAAAAATAGAGTATTGAAAGAAATGGTTAACTCCATGTTGTCCTATTTAGGGCTGAGTCAAGGGTTCTGGGGTGAAGCTATGTTAACAGCTTGCTATTTATAAAATAGGGTACCCAACAAAAGGAACAAGATTACCCCTTATGAACTCTGGACTAAAAGAAAACCAAACTTGAACTACCTCAAAGTTTGGGGTTGTAGGGCTGTTGTAAGACTCCCTGATACAAAGGTGAAAACCTTGGGTGAAAGAGGCACTGAATGCATCTTTGTTGGATATGTTGAGCATTCCAAGGCTTATAGGTTCTATGTTATTGAACCTAATGATTCAGTTTCAATAAACTCAATCATTGAATCAAGGGATGCAAACTTTGATGAGACTACGTCCTCATCAGTCCCTAGACCAAGCCTTAGGACTCCAGCTGGAGCTGAGGACATTGGTGCTTCAGTGGAACCTGAAAGGGTGACTGATGAGGTTGTGGTTCAGCAACATGAGCCTGAGCTTAGAAGAAGCACAAGTCATAGGACTCCAAGGAATTTTGGGCCTGAGTTTCAACTATACTTGGTTGAAGGAACAATAGATGAGGTCTCTGATCAATACTCCTATTTCTTTAGTGTTGAAGATGACCCCAAAACATTTGATGAAGCAATGAAGTCCCAGGATGTTGCTTTCTGGAAAGAAGCAATAAATTATGAGATGGATTCCATCATGGGCAACAACACTTGGGTGTTGGTTGATCTACCTCCAGGTTGTAATCCACTTGGTAACAAATGGATTTTCAAGAGGAAAATGAAGGTAGATGGAACTATTGAAAAGTTCAAGGCAAGGCTAGTCATTCAAGGCTTTAAACAAAAGTCTGGGATAGACTATTTTGATACTTATGCTCTGGTAGCACGTATCAGTACCATAAAAATACTGATTGCTCTAGCAAGTATTCACAATCTGATTATTCATCAGATGGATGTGAAGACAGCATTCTTGAATGGTGATTTGGATGAGGAGGTTTATATGAACCAATGATAACTGGAATTTTGGCCAGGTAAAAATTATCGTTCTAGTCCTGTCTAATCGAATTGATCTACTTATGTTTTCTATGTGTGACTCTTATTGTTTTTGGTGGAAACAAAGATGTGTCGTTGTAGTGTTTAAAATTAAAAGGTGCAAAACTATTAAAGTAAAAGTGCTCTTATGGTAAATCTAAGTCTAAATAAAGTAAAGGTGCAGTTATTAAAAACGTGACTGGAATTAAAGGGCACTAAAGTAAAGACTTAAACTTAAATCTATCTAAGGCAAACTTAAACGCAACTTAAACTAAGGCAAAAACTAAAATTAAGCAAAGGCAAATTAACTTAAAGTGCAATTAAAATAAAAGCGGGAAAAGTAAGCTTGAAAATAAAAATCAAAGACAAAAACTAATAAGAACCTGAATACAGCTCATTCGGAATAAACCTTTGTTTGGAACAATCACTCGTCCTAAATGTCACCTTCGGTTGAAATGATTCTTCTTTACTTGGAATATTACCAAAATCCTTGATCCGGAACTAATTGATCTGAATATGTCACTTATCCAAAACAATCCTTCATTCGGAACTTAACTGATTCGGAACTTGTAAAATCTGCCTTGATTCGGAAGTATTTTGTCACCCTTGATTCGGAAGTTTCCGAATGAAGCTCCTTGATTCAGAAGTTTAGAACTTCCGAATGAACACCCTTGACTCGGAAGTTTATGACTTCCGAATGAAAAGCCTTGATTCGGAACTTGGTCCTTGATTCGGAACTTTGAGTTGATTCGGAACTTTTGAGAAGTTCCGGATGAAACCCTTGGTTCGGAACTTTGGAGTTCCGAACGAATACTTTTGGTTCAGAAGTTTTCACTTCGTCCGGAACTTTGAAAGTTCCGGATGAACAAGTTTGGTTCGGAAGTTTTTCTAATCCCAAATCTTCCGGATGAAGCCTTGATTCGGAACTTTAGAAGTTCCGAATGAACACTTTCCCTCCTTCTTGGTTCGGAACTTCTCCTGGAAAGATCAGAAACAAAGCAAACACCCCCGAAGAACAAGGGATACAGTAACAGCAGAAAAATAACAAATTTAATCAAAATCAAACACACGGATAAATATAAACAGTAACGATTCAACAAATAAACATCAACAAACAATTTAAAACACGAAATCAAACAACTTTAACCAAAATAATCAAAAACAACTTGGATCAAAATAAAGCATGAACATGAACATTACATAAACACATGAATCAAAGAATAAGAAAGGTAGATAAGAGATTGACAAGATAAAATAAAGATTTGACAAGAATTAAAATGAAAACTTACTTGGAATTAAATGGTAATTAAGGCGCAA
Organism: Glebionis coronaria; assembly: GCA_025667525.1. Taxonomy (NCBI): domain Eukaryota; kingdom Viridiplantae; phylum Streptophyta; class Magnoliopsida; order Asterales; family Asteraceae; genus Glebionis; species Glebionis coronaria. The sequence continues at coordinate 481,290,470 of CM046882.1, read as the reverse complement.
GACAAGGTAATTAAATTGACAAGAAATTAAATGACAAGGTATTTAAATGTGGAAGACTAATTGTCACACTTAGCCAACAAGAATGAAATGATAAACATCCTAATCTATTTATAGGGGAGGATTAAGGAAGCTTCCTCCCCTCTTTCCTTTGTTCTTAATTGCATAGTTAAGTCCCTCCTTCTTTTAATCTTCATTAATTGTGGCTTAGTCCTTTTCTTCTAATCTTCTTTAAACTTGGACTTAAGGGACTTTTGGCTTCGGGATTTCTTCGAACTCGTTTTTAAATTCTTCAATAAAATAGACTTGAATTCTTCGGCTTTTGATAAACTTCCGTCTTTTGACTTTTTCTTCGATAAATCTTCAAAATTTGTCGTGGACTTCCGTTCTTTTTGCACTCTTGATTTCTTGACTTCGTCTTTCATCCTTTTCTTCAATAAAAGTCCGTAAATGCCCGTGAATGTCTGTGTTTTCTCCACTTTTCACCTTTTCATCCTAAATCACAACAAAAACACAAACCACGCATAATTCCGACATAAAAGACATAAAATACACGTTTCGGTCCGGTTATTATTGTAATTAAGTGGTAGAAAAGATAGGTGTTTACACACCTATCAAATCCCCTACACTTGACCATTGCAATGTCCTCATGCAATGCATTAGTTACAAAGCAAGATTGCACTTTTCATCATAGTTAATCCACGTTGGCCTTTATTAAAGAGATAGAAAATTAAAGACATACAAAATAAAGAAATCAAAAAGCATACCTTGGGTTTTGAAAATGTCATGAATAATCATCATCCTCAAGTTTTCACTTTCTCCAAACCAAGCTTAAAAACGAGATCATTGTTATTATAAGTTAGTAAACTAACACGAACTCATGTGGGCCAATTATTCACTTAGACTCCCTTATTCCTAGGGGTATCTCTTATATTTTATTGTTGTCTTGAATGATCACGAGGATGCATTGTTTGACTTATTTCGATAGTTATTTAGTCGGAAAATAAAGTGAACGATTTAATCAATAGTTAGCTAAAGGACCAAATCTTTTAAAACTGCTTCTCGGGACCTCATAAAGTTCATATCTTGGCATAACTCGCTTCGCGATTTGAGACCTTTCTCGGACCGATATTTGGCAGCGACTTCATACTTCAAATATTTGAGAGACGTTCATGAAGTAATGGTCTTCTCTTCATACAGGAATTTCTTCACTTGAAGTTTTGGGAGATTCATACTTGGACCACGACTTCTTCATTTTTCTCCAATCTTTATTTTGGACTTTGATATACAACGATCCGCCTCCTTTTATGACTTGGATCTATTTATCCTCATACCTTGTTAGGGTCTTTTCGGATACACTTCTCCATGACTTTTGGGGAGTTTTGCTTTACGTCGTGTGTCTCGATCTTTCATATTGATTTTCGATAATTGATTCTTCACATCACTTTGGATCTTTAGCAACAGAATATAGCCCTCATGCCTTGTTAGGGCCTTTTCGGACTCGCCAATCTTCGCGTCCCGCTTCAGTAAGTTATGCCTTGGCTATGAACTCTAATCTATACCGAGCAACTTTTAAACGATCTGGGGCTAGAAGCTAAGTAACTTTTCAAATCGTACAACCTTATTTATTAGCAGATAAATTTATTAGCAAGCGATGGGAGAATAGGCTTATAATTAACTCACATAAATTCACGAAAGAATACCGGACTTATAATTGGCTCTATCATCTCTCGTTCTCCACAGTTTAAAATCTCAAGTAATGAGACTCGTGGATACTTAGCCTATTAAATCAAAGTTTTGGGTTTTCGAGTCGCCTATAGGATCTTGCAAATTCTTAGACTCTTTCAAGTTTAGAAATCGCATTTTAAAGTTCCCTTGATAAACGACTCTCTAGGATCAATTATAGGAACTTGCGAAAAGTTCTTGTTCTTAACCCGTGAGAGTTAAGACTTTCGCGTTTTATAGCTCCCTATATAAAAGCCTAGCAAAACTTGACTTAAACACGTTAAGGATACTAGCTAGAGTAAACTCGGATTGAGTCAAAAGATTCACAACGTTTGAAAATTAAAACCACTTATTAAACATTTATTCTAATAAGGAAAGAAAATAACTATACAAAGGAAAAACTAATAGGCCAAAATAGATCAAAAATTTTGAAAAATGTCGAAAAATTGATTTTCCGGTTAAAATAAGGACAATTACAAGGAAAAGACCACTTAACTTCGATAGAAGTCCCCCCTACACTTAAGATAAACATTGTCCTCAATGTTTAAGCATGTGGGAGTAAACTCCCCTACACTTAGGACATTGTGCACTTTGTTTAAATCTCACTAAGGAAAAGACAACTAAAGAGATTCCTATTTTAATATTGAGAAAATATAAAAAATAGTGAATCGAAAAGAGTTTAGGATAGAACCGGGAAGAAGTAGAACACGGAATCACGGGTCGTCAAGAATCATCAAGAGTGGATCGTTGAAGCTCGAATCCCGGATTAAGAAGTGAGGAGAGGAAATAGCAAACCAAAAGGGTCCCCCCTACACTTATGGTAAAGAAAGCGAAAAGATAGATGCATGGGTTGCCTCCCAAGAAGCGCTTGGTTTTTGTTAACCGAGTCGTGAGCCTGACTCGACCTTGATAATCAACGGAAGAAGCATGAAACATATCCACCAGGATCAAAGACATAGTTTTCATCCATCAATAAGCAAGAGCTTAAGGCGAACAAGGCAAGCCAAAAGAGAAGTGGCAGGGTTCCCTTAAGCAGCGATGGAGCATGGTGGAAGCAAGTATGGTGCGGTGCAAGCATGTCTTCAATAGTTCCAAAGATTTTTCCTTTTATTTCATCAGGTGGATACTGAGATGGCTGTAGAATGTCAATACCGGGGTCGAACACCTTTTCCTTCAAGGGAAAATAGCACTCAGGCTCAGCCGAGTGTGAAGAAGATCCGCAAAGAAGCACAACCTCGTCCTCAGAAGGGGGACAAAGAGGTGTCAAATCATAAGTGCAACGGATTTCGGTGTCGACCGGTTTCTTCTCCTTGGACAAAATGCTCTTCAAATCCAAAGTAGGATCAAGACGATAATCTTCAAAGTCCAAAGGAGGTGCATCACTCTCATGAGGGAAGTAAGTGTTGAGAAATTCAGAGAAATCTTCCTCAAATGAGTAATCGTCCAAAGTAGGATCGAGTGATGGCGGAGGATCTTCACCATGGGAAGAATCGCTCGAAAGAGTATCAGCCTCATCGAAATCATCGAAAGTGGGCAGCTCGGGATACTCAGAAGTACAATCAAAATCATCTGAATCTGAGCTAGAATCATTATCATCATAAGCATCAAAGACCGGTGGAGAATCATAAATGGGAGGAGCTTCCAAAGTAGAGTGAGAATCATCCACATTATGTTCAAAGAGTGGATTGTCAGTGGAAGACTCGAATAAAGGATTATCGTAGACGGTAAAGTCATCGAGCACATTTATCATATTCACTGATTCTCGGCCTCCAAAGGATTTGCCTGTAAGCTTCCCCATTTTAAAAACTTTTGAATCATCCCCGACTCGTAAGATTAACTCACCTTCGGCCACATCTACTAAAGCACGTCCGGTTCTCAAGAATGGCCGACCAAGTATTAAAGGAATACGAGGGTCCATTTCATAATCAACTACGACAAAATCGACCGGGAAAGTAAATGTGCCAACTTTGATAAACACGTCTTCGGCTATACCAACGGGGTAAGCGAGAGTGCGGTTTGCAAGTTCAAGAGTCATCTTTGTTGGAATGAGGTCGGGCAATGATAGTGTTTTCCAAACACTCAGTGGCATCAAATTAATACTAGCCCCGAGATCAGCGAGGGCAGTAAATTCTTCAGTTTTGTTGAACACGCAAGGCAACACAAAACGACCGGGGATCTCCAAGCTTTTCCGGAAGTTCTCTAAGAAGAACTGCAGAGCAGTTTTCATTTAAGCGTGTGTTGGCAAGTTCAATCAGCTTCTCCTTCTTGCTAAGCAATTCCTTGAATGCTTTGACAAATTTCGGCATGTGGCAAAGTGCTTCAACAAGGCTAATATTGATGGTCATTTTAGATAGCATATCCACATATTTCGATACTTGACAGTCATTCTTGGTTAGCTCGTTGGTCTTGCCTATGCGAGAAGGGTATGGGATTCTGGGTTGATAAGGGTTTGGTGAAGGTTGTGATGTTGAAGGGTCCTTCCGAGATACATCGTCATGACGAGGTGGAGACGGTGATGGTGTACTAACACTAGGTGTAGGAGGAGTAGGGATATATGGTGGTGGAGGAGGTGTAGATGATGGTGGTGGGTCAGGTGGATTGACAATGGTAATTCCACTACGCGTAGTTATAGCACTCACATTAGCTCGTGGATTGGTGACGGTGTTTGAAGGTAGAGAACCCGAAGAAGAAGAAGAAGGTTGAGCTTCGGGCAAGAAACTAGCCAACAGATTCTTTAATTCAGTTGTTTGAGTGATGAAGGAGGATTGAAGATTATCACGAACCTCGGTTCTGATGTCATTACCTTGCTTCAAGATATCTCCTTTCAAATTGATTATTTGGCTCTGTAGATTCTTGATTTTCTCACCTTGAGTTCTCATGATGGTGTCAACATCGGGATTAATGGGTGGGTGTTGTTGGGTGGGTGGTTGATAAGGGTTAGAAGCACGAGGTGGGATTTGGTTGCTTCTATTGTAGTTGTTGGCGGGATTTTGGTTTTGAGGAGAAAAACCGGGTGAAAGGTAGTTGTTGGAACGGTAGCTCAGCAGATTTCTATCCCCTTGTTGTCTAGCTTGGTAATTTTCCGGTGAATAATTATCGTAAGCAGCATACACATTTTCCGGATTTCCTTGTGTCGAAGGACAATCGGTGTATGAGTGAGGACCGCCACATGTTTCACAAGGATTAGCAACCGCTTTAACTTGTTGTTGTTGTTGGTTTGAAGCGAGAAGCGTAATACTTTTGCTCATTTCTGCCATCATGCGGGTGAGTTCGGTCATCTCAGGGTTTGCTGAGGTTGAGGAAACATTGACTCTCGGGTTGTTCCTAGAAGAAGCAGAAGAATCCCAGTTCTTATGATGAGTAGTCATGTTTTCAATTAACTCTCTACACTCCTCGGGTCTCCTTTTCATGAATGTGCCACCGGCGGCTGCATTGATCGTATCACGATCTCGAAAAGTCAATCCGTTGTAGAAAGTATCGATTAATGTCACAGGGAGCATGTTGTGGTTTGGACATCTATCGATCAAGACATTATATCTCTCCTAAGCGTCAAAAAGAGATTCATCAGGGTCTTGCATGAAACCGCTGATCTGATTGCGAAGGCTCGTGACCATGGATGGTGGAAAGTAGCGCGATAAAAATCGTTGAGTCATATCATCCCAAGTGTGAATAGAATTCTTCGGGAGACGATCAAACCATTTCTCGGCATGATGCGATAAAGTATGTGGAAAGAGTTGTAGGCGGAGAACATCCATCGTGGCACCAGGCAACTTCATGCTTTGGGTGATTGAAATGAACTTGTCGAGGTGTTTGTTGGCATCATCATCAGGCAATCCTCTAAATGGGTTTGTTTGTACTTGCTGAATCATGTGGTGCTTCAACGAAAACTCAGGAGCGTTGATTTGCATCGGCGCAATCGGTCCTCCTCGTCCAAACATTGTTGGTTGACAAAGTTCCTCCATGGTCCGCAGATCGGGCTGTGGAAGAGCATTGTTGTTATTATTATTATTGAGGTTCGGTGGAATGTTGTTGTTGACAACACCTGCCATATCTAAATCTTCTTGAGGCTCGGGCTCTTGATAATTAGAAGATCTAGTACGCATACACTTGAAAATGCACAAGAAAACAAAACCAAACACAAAGACAATATATATACACAATAAAGCTAAAATCTTTTTGGATTTTTGAAATTTTTAATTTTTATGATTTTTTATCAATTTTCTTATTTTTATGATTTTTGAATTTTTATGCAAGAAAAATAACGTTCACAAGTGAACGGATCCCAAAAAGCAACGTGTCGCTCACAGAAAACTGTTGATCTTAACGAAAAGAGCCGGCAGCGGCGCCATTTGATAACTGGACTTTTGGCCAGGTAAAAATTATCGTTCTAGTCCTGTCTAATCGAATTGATCTACTTATGTTTTCTATGTGTGACTCTTATTGTTTTTGGTGGAAACAAAGATGTGTCGTTGTAGTGTTTAAAATTAAAAGGTGCAAAACTATTAAAGTAAAAGTGCTCTTATGGTAAATCTAAGTCTAAATAAAGTAAAGGTGCAGTTATTAAAAACGTGACTGGAATTAAAGGGCACTAAAGTAAAGACTTAAACTTAAATCTATCTAAGGCAAACTTAAACGCAACTTAAACTAAGGCAAAAACTAAAATTAAGCAAAGGCAAATTAACTTAAAGTGCAATTAAAATAAAAGCGGGAAAAGTAAGCTTGAAAATAAAAATCAAAGACAAAAACTAATAAGAACCTGAATACAGCTCATTCGGAATAAACCTTTGTTTGGAACAATCACTCGTCCTAAATGTCACCTTCGGTTGAAATGATTCTTCTTTACTTGGAATATTACCAAAATCCTTGATCCGGAACTAATTGATCTGAATATGTCACTTATCCAAAACAATCCTTCGTTCGGAACTTAACTGATTCGGAACTTGTAAAATCTGCCTTGATTTGGAAGTATTTTGTCACCCTTGATTCAGAAGTTTCCGAATGAAGCTCCTTGATTCGGAAGTTTAGAACTTCCGAATGAACACCCTTGACTCGGAAGTTTATGACTTCCGAATGAAAAGCCTTGATTCGGAACTTCGTCCTTGATTCGGAACTTTGAGTTGATTCGGAACTTTTGAGAAGTTCCGGATGAAACCCTTGGTTCGGAACTTTGGAGTTCCGAACGAATACTTTTGGTTCAGAAGTTTTCACTTCGTCCGGAACTTTGAAAGTTCCGGATGAACAAGTTTGGTTCGGAAGTTTTTCTAATCCCAAATCTTCCGGATGAAGCCTTGATTCGGAACTTTAGAAGTTCCGAATGAACACTTTCCCTCCTTCTTGGTTCGGAACTTCTCCTGGAAAGATCAGAAACAAAGCAAACACCCCCGAAGAACAAGGGATACAGTAACAGCAGAAAAATAACAAATTTAATCAAAATCAAACACACGGATAAATATAAACAGTAACGATTCAACAAATAAACATCAACAAACAATTTAAAACACGAAATCAAACAACTTTAACCAAAATAATCAAAAACCACTTGGATCAAAATAAAGCATGAACATGAACATAACATAAACACATGAATCAAAGAATAAGAAAGGTAGATAAGAGATTGACAAGATAAAATAAAGATTTGACAAGAATTAAAATGAAAACTTACTTGGAATTAAATGGTAATTAAGGCGCAAGACAAGGTAATTAAATTGACAAGAAATTAAATGACAAGGTATTTAAATGTGGAAGACTAATTGTCACACTTAGCCAACAAGAATGAAATGATAAACATCCTAATCTATTTATAGGGGAGGATTAAGGAAGCTTCCTCCCCTCTTTCCTTTCTTCTTAATTGCATAGTTAAGTCCCTCCTTCTTTTAATCTTCATTAATTGTGGCTTAGTCCTTTTCTTCTAATCTTCTTTAAACTTGGACTTAAGGGACTTTTGGCTTCGGGATTTCTTCGAACTCGTTTTTAAATTCTTCAATAAAATAGACTTGAATTCTTCGGCTTTTGATAAACTTCCGTCTTTTGACTTTTTCTTCGATAAATCTTCAGAATTTGTCGTGGACTTCCGTTCTTTTTGCACTCTTGATTTCTTGACTTCGTCTTTCATCCTTTTCTTCAATAAAAGTCCGTAAATGCCCGTGAATGTCTGTGTTTTCTCCACTTTTCACCTTTTCATCCTAAATCACAACAAAAACACAAACCACGCATAATTCCGACATAAAAGACATAAAATACACGTTTCGGTCCGGTTATTATTGTAATTAAGTGGTAGAAAAGATGGGTGTTTACACACCTATCAACCAACCTCTTGGTTTCATCATGCCTGGTCAAGAAGGCAAGGTGTCTAAACTGATTAAGTCCTTATATGGACTGAAGCAGGCACCTAAACAATGGCACCAGAAATTCGATGAAGTGGTTTTGTCTAATGTTTATTCACTTAACCAAGCTGAAAAATGTGTATATAGCAAATTTGATGAATCTGGTAAAGGAGTCATCATTTGCCTATATGTTGATGACATGTTAATCTTTGGTACTGACCAAGCTAAGGTTGATCAGACAAAGGAATTTTTGTCATCAAAGTTCTCCATGAAAGACATGGGGGAGGCTGATGTTAACCTTGGCATAAGTATCAAACATGAAAGTGATGGTATTGTAATTTCTCAGTCTCATTATCTAACACCCCACCAAATGCTATGCGCAGCGGAACTACAACATTTGGGTGCTAGGCAGTTATCATCGCACACAAGATATATCAAACGACTCCAAAGAGACGTAAAAGTTTTAACTTAAATTACGAATTGTTAAAAACGTACATGTCTACGGTTTTCCAAACCCAAATGATACAACACAGAGTTAGCGTTTCGGTCCCCATGAATCTCAACCCCAAAAGATACAGTTTTCACAACAACATGACATAAAGTTTTTAAAATATTCAAGTAAGAATGGGTGGAAAAACAAGTAGACGCCAAGCCACACACACAACTCCCATCCAATGCATGCTCCATTGCTACACTTCATCGGTTACCTGAAACACATGCTAAATTTGGTCAACAAATAATGTTGAGTGGAATTCATAGGTTTTACAATCTCATTTTGAACATATGTGTTATAAAAATCATTCACGATCATTCATAGACTTGTCGATCAAACAATCTATTTTCAAGGTTATGACAATTGTGTTTAAGCTCATGACACTAATCCGTTAACTCAATCACCCGCGTAATAATTACCGGCGTGATTCAGATGAAACCAATGCCCCTTCTAAAGGCATCAGTTGCAATTATACCTTATCTCTTATCACAAGTTATCCGTCCGCAGGGGGTACTCAACGCACTAGCCCTCGTCTTGGATAGGGTCGTCAACCCCATAGTACTACCAATTGTATAAGCGGCTATTTTCAATCCACGCTAGGATTAAACAATAGTTAATAGTTCATGAAATTAGGGCCTTTTGCAACTAGGTACTCAACACAATTTCTAAGGCAACATTCGGGTCCAACAATCATTCATGACATATGTTCATTTTGGAAAAACTAGCATGCATTTCCCTCTCGGGTAAAACAATTTAAAACAATAGTAAGCGAGGCTATAAATTCACACCTTATATATAAAGTAGTCGACGATTCGAGTGACGATCACTGACGATGATGAGGATGCCCGGTAAAATCAACACCTATCAAACCAATAACGCGTAATGAGTAATCTCATTTATAAACCTTAAGTACTGTATATAATACATACATATTAGTCAATTGTGATAATTACAACTCACGCCAAAACCAAACAAATAAGTGTTACTTGTTTTATACTATTCGTCCATGTTATTAACGTTATTACCCTTTTCACGTTTTTCGTCGATACTTACCAAAAGTATGGGCAGTTTTACTAGACTTAACCCTTTTTATAAAATTTGGGAAAATTCTCAAAAATACCTTAAGACCTGTAGAAAACACATTTTTAATCCCATTAAAAGTTTTCGCTTTTACGACCCGTTACTCAACACTTTACTAAACCTACGTTTTTCGGACTGAATTTGCACTTTGACCAAGTCGGACTCATTTGACCCATTTAAAATATACCATTGACCCATTTGACACCTAAGTCTAATAATAGACTCACATATGCAGGTTTGAGACAAAAAATCAACCTTTAACCATTTACCAAACTATATCTATGGTCCCCGGGATTTGACCTAAAACCAAACATAATTTCGGATTATGAAGGTTCTCATCTCCCGGTACACGATTTTCAAAACACCATAACTTTTGACTCGTTAGGAGTCGTAAGCTCTATCTTATACCAAATCTAAGCTAAGAAGACGCTCTAAAACTATATCCTAGTCACATGACCTGTTTAAAAAATAATTTTTATGAAAACATCCCAAACATTCTGCCTAAAATTACCTATCCTAAAATCAATCCAACACTCGTTTCCAATCCAATTTATCGACACTAGACCTCAACCTAATCACTCCTAATCATACCTAACCATAATAATCAGTCCTAAACACTCTAATTATCAAATCCATCTCAAAACCCAAACACAAAATCAAACATGCAATGGGTTTCACTCATTCAAAAACATCAAAAAAAACAAGAATAAATACATAATCCATAAGAAAAATAACAATCACCATGATCCACCAAACACCCCCTTTGTGCCGTGGGGTGTGGGTGATCAAAACCCCCCAACCGAATTGATTTTGGTTGGTTTGTTGAGTGATTACACATCCCCTATACATGAATTAAACATGCATACATCCAATTTACATCAAAACAACTTTTGAAAAATCCATTGATTCTTGGAAAAAATTTTGTGGATGCATGTATGATTAAAGTACATGAAAAGGAAGGGAATGAAGTAACTAAATGTGGTCTAAGCTTACTTTTGATCAAAACAAGCTAGATAAAAAATGGTGGTGGTGGTGGTGGGTTTTGGCCGCCGGACTAAAGAGAGAAAAAGAGAGATTTTGTGAAAAATTTTTAAGTGTTTTGTTATGTGTGTGTTTGTTTGTCCATTTTGTAAAATTGGGAGGCCCCTATGTGTAATATTGGCTTTCTTTTGTCCTTAAGTGAAAACGACCTCACAAGTTTACGGGATTGACTCACTAGTCATTTTGGAAAATTTTACGGGAGTCGGGGATCATCCCGAACACTCCAAAATACTTTTAGGACAATTTAAATGTACCCGGAAAGCAATAAAACTCACCCGACTCGACTTAACACGAACCGAAAGTAAAATTCTCGAAAAATTATAATATCGATAAAACGACAATAAACATAGAAATTTGGGCATCCATCGGGATCGTAGTCGTCATCGTTCTTCTTAAATCGTCAATCGTCAAAATTATGACTTCAAATATCGGTTTCAATCAAAATGATAAAATATATAGCAAATAAAATTTATTAAAAATTTCAAAAATAAGCGTAATTTAGGGTAAGGTAAGTGACCTCGGTTCTAGGTATTACATCCACCCCTCCTTAAAGAGAGCGACGTCCCGGCGCTCGCCTCTTCTTATACTCACATTTCGTGCCGCTGGAACAGATGAGGATACCTTTCCTTGAAAAAATCCTCACGTTCCCAAGTGTATTCCGGTCCACGCCTAGAATTCCATCGAACATTCACAATGGGAATTCTACTATGCTTCAGCCTCTTGACCTCTCGGTCCATAATTTCCACGGGTTCTTCCACGAAATGCATTTTATCGTCCAATTGAATCTCGTCCAAAGGAATCACCAATTCCTTATCCGCCAAACTCTTCTTCAAGTTTGATACGTAAAGCGTGTCGTGAATAGCACTAAGCTCTTTCGGCAACTCTAATTTATACGCTACTGGTCTAATTCGTTTAACGATCTTAAATGGTCCAATATACCTCGGACTCAACTTTCCTTTCTTCCCAAAACGAATCACACCCTTCCACGGCGAAACCTTAAGCATAACCATATCTCCGACTTCAAATTCCAACTGTTTTCTTCTGTTATCGGCATAACTCTTCTGTCGGCTTCTCGCAGCAAGTAATCGGTTCTTGATTTGCACAATCTTCTCTGACGTCTCCAAAACCATTTCGGGTCCAGTCAACTGACTTTCTCCTACTTCACTCCAACACACAGGTGATCTACACTTCCTTCCATACAACGCTTCGAATGGTGCAGCCTTGATGCTCACATGGTAACTATTATTATACGAAAACTCCACTAAAGGCAAGTGGCGTTCCCAACTTCCTCCAAAATCAATCACGCATGCTCGGAGCATGTCCTCCATTGTCTAAATAGTTCGTTCACTCTGACCATCAGTCTCCGGGTGATAAGCCGTGCTCAAACTCAATTCAGTGCCCATCGCACGTTGAAGCGATTTCCAAAATTCCGAAGTAAACCTACTATCGCGATCCAAAATGATCGATAAAGGTACTCCATGTCTGCAAACGATCTCCTTCACGTACACACTGGCCAGCTTCTCCATACTGTCCGTCTTCTTCATAGGTAAGAAGTGAGCAGATTTCGTCAATCTATCCACTATTACCCAAATCATATCACATCCACTAGGAGTTCTGGGTAAACCCGTCACAAAATCCATAGCGATTCTCTCCCATTTCCATTCTGGGATCTCTGGTTGTACCAACAGCCCAGACGGCTTCTTATGTTCGGCTTTAACCTTCGCACAAGTCAAACACTTACTGATGTAACGAGCAATATCCGCCTTCATATTCGGCCACCAATAGACTTTCTTCAGGTCATGATACATTTTATCCGATCCAAGATGTATTGAGTACTTCGACTTATGAGACTCGTTCATAATCAAATCTCGTACTCCAGGCTTTCCTTCCTCGGATGGACACAACGGTAACCAAATCCGATTCTCGAAATATCTCAGCCCGTCTGACCTAACCACAAAAAGAGGTTTCAACATTCTTCCCAAGTTCTCAGCATCAACATTCTCTTTCATTAATCCCTTCTCTTGAGCCTTCAGTATTGCTTCGGTTAAATCAACACCCTCAGTCATCACTAAAGCTCTGACTCTCAAAGGTTTCTCTCGATCCTTCCTACTAAGTGCATCTGCTATGACATTCGCCTTGCCAGGATGGTAGCGAATCTCACAGTCATAGTCACTCAGTAATTCTACCCATCGCCTCTGTCTCATGTTCAACTCCTTTTGGTCTAAAATGTGCTGCAAACTCTTGTGGTCAGTGAATACAACACACTTCGTCCCATACAAATAATGTCTCCATAATTTTAGCCAAAAAACCACAACTCCTAATTCCAAATCACGCGTCGTGTAGTATTCTTCATTCTTCCTCAGTTGTCTCGACGCGTAAGCAATCACCTTCTCACGCTGCATCAACACAGCTCCATAACCTTTACGAGATGCGTCACAATACACTACAAAGTCTTCGGTTCCTTCTGGTAATGACAATATCGGTGCAGAACATAACTTGTCCTTGAGTGTTTTGAAAGCAAATTCTTCCTCATCTCCCCATTCATACACCCTATTCTTCTCTGTAAGCTTTGTCAATGGCGTCGTAATCAATGAAAATCCTTCAATGAATCTCCGATAATACCCAGCCAAACCAAGGAATTGTCGAACTTCAGTCGGCGTTGTCGGTGCCGACCATTCCCTGATTGCCTCAACTTTGGCAGGATCCACGCGAACTCCTTTGCTATCAATTACGTGACTAAGGAATTGCATAGACTCTAACCAAAACTCACACTTCGAGAACTTCGCATACAGCTTCTCTTTCTTCAGCAGATCCAATATCTTTCTCAGGTGCTTCTCGTGCTCTTCCTTACTCTCAGAGTAAATAAGAATATCATCTATAAAAACAATGACAAACTTATCTAGATACGGCTTGCATACTCGATTCATAAGGTCCATGAATACTGCAGGCGCGTTTGTCAACCCAAAAGGCATCACTCGAAATTCGAAGTGTCCATACCGCGTACGAAAGGCAGTTATAGGGATATCCTCCTCTCTCACACGTAGTTGATGATACCCTGACCTCAAGTCGATCTTTGAGTATACACAGGAACCTTGTAATTGATCAAACAAATCGTCAATCCTCGGCAATGGATACCGATTCTTAACCGTCAGCTTGTTGAGCTCTCTATAGTCAATACACATCCGAAATGACCCATCCTTCTTCTTCACAAACAACACTGGCGCTCCCCATGGGGATGAGCTCGGTCGAATAAATCCCTTATCCATCAACTCCTTCAGTTGATCCGATAACTCCCTTAACTCTGATGGTGCTAATCGATAGGGTGCACGAGCAACTGGTGCAGCTCCCGACATCAAATCGATTCGAAATTCGACTTCACGGGTGGGTGGTAAACCCGACAACTCGTCTGGAAAAACTTCCGGATATTCGTAAATTACAGGTACCTCTTCTAACTTCGCCTCTAAGTCACCATCACTAGAAATTTGTGCCAAAAACACATCACATCCATCTTCTACATATCTCATCATTTTCAAGCAAGATATCACTTTCAAACGAGAAGTGCATTCATCTCCCTTCACAGTCAAGACTCTATTCCTCAACGGGATCTGAACTAATCTTTCTCCACAGACGATCACAGCACTATGCGCCATCAGCCAATCCATTCCAACGATCACATCGAACGATCCTAGCTCTATGGGCATTAAGTCGATTTCAAAAGCGTAATTTCCTAACTTCAAGGTACACCCTTTCAGTATAGAATTTGTACTAACGATCTTCCCATCGGCTAATTCCACGTTATAACTAGTCGTTAACAGTACCGGTTCTCTATCGAGATGACGACTAAATTTAACATCTACGAAGCTCTTGTCGGAACCAGAATCAAACAATATACTAGCATAAAAAGCGTCTAGCAGAAACGTACCGGGAACCACGTTAGGGCCTTGTGGTTTATCAGCCGTCACCACTCGATACACAGCAGCATCATTATTTCCTCCTTGCCTGTTTCCAGCCTTCGGGCAATTCCCCTGCTTATGCCCTCTTTCTCCACATCCGAAGCAAACCATCACCTTCGTAGCATTTGCCCCAGTAGCTACCCCTTTAGCTCGGCAATCTGACATCCTATGACCCGCTTTTCCGCACTTGCCACACGCAGGTGGGCAATTCCCTACATGGTACAAATTACATCGACCAAAGTGGGGATTCACCTTTGCTCCTATAGGGTTAGTGACAGCCCTCATCCCATCATTTCTTCTCTGGTTGAACTGCTGATTGCGGTTCTGACCCTGGTTGTTACGGTTTCCTCCTCGACTTTGACCTTGGGATTGATTACTCTGAGCTGCCTCCCACTTCCTCTTGTTTCCTTCAGCAATGAAGTCTTTCTTATCTTGCAGTTTGACATCCATTAGCGCGTGAGCCATTTGGACTGCTTCATCGAATGACCCAGGCTTAGATGAAGTCGTCTCACCCTTGATATTACTTGACAAACCCTTGATGTACTGCTTCATCTTCTTGTTATCATCGGCAAAGGCATCGGGACACAAAAGCCTCAATTCATTAAACCTCCTTGTATACGCAGTAATATCATTGTTCCTCAAAGTCAAATGCCTTAACTCATCTTCCAGTTGACCCAGTTCCTCTTCAGGACAGAACTTTTTGGTCAAAAGAGCCTTAGTAGCAGTCCAAGTCCTCGCATTTGCTACTGCTAATCCAACAGTGGCTACTTGATTGTTCCACCAACTCAAGGCGTCATCAAGAAAAGTGGCAGCCGCAAACTTGACTTTATTTGCTTTTGAACATCCGCTAATCTCAAAAGTACTCTCGATCTTCTCTAACCACCTTCTGAGTTCTAGGGCTCCACCAGTTCCACGAAACTGCGTAGGACCGCATTTCATAAAACCAGCATAAGTACACTCCCTCGGGGCTTGCTGTCTCCCTGCATTTCCACCTTGATCTGGGTTTCGGTTTGCACGATCCGCTTCGAGTGCATTTGTAATTGCTTCTTGAATCATTGTGTTCACACGGTTAGTTGTTAGCTTTGGAGGCATGGTGAGTTCTCAAGTACACCTCTCTGCAAAGACAGGGAAAATAGAAAAACAATGTAAGTATACACATCAAGATTAAGATGGATTTCTCTTTCAAGACATAGTATAAGTACAACGACACATCACTACAAGGTTACTAATATTCATCAATTCACATCACAAAAGAGCAAATTAAAGACATATCACAGATCATGAAAGGTAAACATGGATTGTATTGATAAATCAACCAAAATTGTGACAAGTATTGCCACTACAACCATTCATCATAAAACTTAAGTCATCAAGTTTTTCGTCACAATACCATCATACAAAAGTCTAAAATAGTTCGATTACAACGATAAAAGATAAAGTAAAATACAAGCAACTAGTCATGTGGTGATCCACACGACCTCTTGGATGGCGGTTCATCTTCATCCTCCTCGGGTTCTTCGTCACTGTCTTCCTCGGGCTCTTCGTCCATCTTCCTTTTTCCTTTGTCATTCGGCCCACACTCAGTTGCCTTCTTCGTCCCAGAAGTAGATCCACACTCCACTGCTACCTGATTTCCTACAGTGATACACACACCTTTGGCAGGTGGCTGGACCATAAAATCATTAGCCTCCATTTCCAAGTCATCTACAAATCTCCAATCTGGTGGCAGGGATGCTCTAACTCGATGCTCCCAACTTTGCATCCTAGTCAACCTCGCCTGATCCTCCCTAACTTGCTCAAGACTAGCACTCAGGTTCGCTATCATTGATCTCAGACTGTTGATATCACTCTTGTTTGCCACTCCATCAAATTCAATCCTTGAAGTTCTTGCCAACAACCTCTGGTGCGCCCTCTCATTCTCGTCGAATCTCTTGATTACTCTAGTTTCCACTATGTACCGCTCGTACATCGATTCGTCCAATCTTCTCACAACACGCGGAACATCACGATAAGCTCTTGGTCCGGGGCAGATAACTCTTGCGATGTCCTGATGAAGAGAATTAGCGCTCGCTGCAGCGTCGGAACTTCTAGGGATACCTGGCATACCAATCAGATGGGAAGTACGAGTAGGCCTGGGGAAAGTAGTTCTCCTTTGGTCGAGGTCCTGGGCTTGCACATGGTTCGTCTCGGCTTGTCCTTCGATAGCTTCTCTAAAATTTCCCCCTTCGTGTCCTACGACGTATTCGTCTCCATTTCCTTTAGGCGGTACCTCGGCCATTCCTACAATAACATAGAATTTTGGAGGGTACGTAAGATTACTATTCAATATTTATAAATACATGCATGCAATTGCAATGCAAAGGTGGTACACATGCCCAAAATGCGATAATATGATGCTCATGCATATGTAATACAAGAATTACGGTATCGAGTACTCCACGTACAATTTCAACGTTTACATATACTAGTTCAATATCTACGTAATAAATACCCACATATATACTTCAACTCAAAGGTATACATCAATACCATGAATACAAAAATAAACCTTACCGGAGCCATGCAGGATAGTTGTGTGCTTGGGAAATTTCTTACGACACCAAAAGTTATAGTTTAGGAATTTTCAAAACGACCTAGTTCTCTATAACTCATGGCTCTGATTACCAATCTCTAACACCCCACCAAATGCTATGCGCAGCGGAACTACAACATTTGGGTGCTAGGCAGTTATCATCGCACACAAGATATATCAAACGACTCCAAAGAGACGTAAAAGTTTTAACTTAAATTACGAATTGTTAAAAACGTACATGTCTACGGTTTTCCAAACCCAAATGATACAACACAGAGTTAGCGTTTCGGTCCCCATAAATCTCAACCCCAAAAGATACAGTTTTCACAACAACATGACATAAAGTTTTTAAAATATTCAAGTAAGAATGGGTGGAAAAACAAGTAGACGCCAAGCCACACACACAACTCTCATCCAATGCATGCTTCATTGCTACACTTCATCGGTTACCTGAAACACATGCTAAATTTGGTCAACAAATAATGTTGAGTGGAATTTATAGGTTTTACAATCTCATTTTGAACATATGTGTTATAAAAATCATTCACGATCATTCATAGACTTGTCGATCAAACAATCTATTTTCAAGGTTATGACAATTGTGTTTAAGCTCATGACACTAATCCGTTAACTCAATCACCCGCGTAATAATTACCGGCGTGATTCAGATGAAACCAGTGCCCCTTCTAAAGGCATCAGTTGCAATTATACCTTATCTCTTATCACAAGTTATCTGTCCGCAGGGGGTACTCAACGCACTAGCCCTCGTCTCGGATAGGTTCGTCAACCCCATAGTACTACCAATTGTATAAGTGGCTATTTTCAATCCACGCTAGGATTAAACAATAGTTAATAGTTCATGAAATTAGGGCCTTTTGCAACTAGGTACTCAACACAATTTCTAAGGCAACATTCGGGTCCAACTATCATTCATGACATATGTTAATTTTGGAAAAACTAGCATGCATTTCCCTCGCGGGTAAAACAATTTAAAACAATAGTAAGCGAGGCTATAAATTCACACCTTATATATAAAGTAGTCGACGATTCGAGTGACGATCACTGACAATGATGAGGATGCCCGGGAAAATCAACACCTATCAAACCAATAACGCGTAATGAGTAATCTCATTTATAAACCTTAAGTACTGTATATAATACATACATATTAGTCAATTGTGATAATTACAACTCACGTCAAAACCAAACAAATAAGTATTACTCGTTTTATACTATTCGTCCATGTTATTAACGTTATTACCCTTTTCACGTTTTTCGCCGATACTTACCAAAAGTATGGGCTGTTTTACTAGACTTAACCCTTTTGATAAAATTTGGGAAAATTCTCAAAAATACCTTAAGACCTGTAGAAAACACATTTTTAATCCCATTAAAAGTTTTCGCTTTTACGACCCGTTACTCAACACTTTACTAAACCTACGTTTTTCGGACTGAATTTGCACTTTGACCAAGTCGGACTCATTTGACCCATTTAAAATATACCATTGACCCTTTTGACACCTAAGTCTAATAATAGACTCACATATACAGGTTTGAGACAAAAAATCAACCTTTAACCATTTACCAAACTATATCTATGGTCCCCGGGATTTGACCTAAAACCAAACATAATTTCAGATTATGAAGGTTCTCATCTCCCGGTACACGATTTTCAAAACACCATAACTTTTGACTCGTTAGGATTCGTAAGCTCTATCTTATAACAAATCGAAGCTAAGAAGACGCTCTACAACTATATCCTAGTCACATGACCTGTTTACAAAATATTTTTTATGAAAACATCCCAAACATTCTGCCTAAAATTACCTATCCCAAAATCAATCCAACACTCGTTTCCAATTCAATTTATCGACACTAGACCTCAACCTAATCACTCTTAATCATACCTAACCATACTAATCAGTTCTAAACACTCTAATTATCAAATCCATCTCAAAACCCAAACACAAAATCAAACATGCAATGGGTTTCACTCATTCAAAAACATCAAAAAAACAAGAATAAATACATAATCCATAAGCAAAATAACAATCACCATGATCCACCAAACACCCCCTTTGTGCCGTGGGGTGTGGGTGATCAAAACCCCCCAACCAAATTGATTTTGGTTGGTTTGTTGAGTGATTACACATCCCCTATACATGAATTAAACATGCATACATCCAATTTACATCAAAACAACTTTTGAAAAATCCATTGATTCTTGGAAAAAAATTTGTGGATGCATGTATGATTAAAGTACATGAAAAGGAAGGGAATGAAGTAACTAAATGTGGTCTAAGCTTACTTTTGATCAAAACAAGCTAGAAAAAAAATGGTGGTGGTGGTGGTGGGTTTTGGCCGCCGGCCTAAAGAGAGAAAAAGAGAGATTTTATGAAAAAAATTTAAGTGTTTTGTTATGTGTGTGTTTGTTTGTCCTTTTTGTAAAATTGGGAGGCCCCTATGTGCAATATTGGCTTTCTTTTGTCCTTAAGTGAAAACGACCTCACAAGTTTACGGGATTGACTCACTAGTCATTTTGGAAAATTTTACGGGAGTCGGGGATCATCCCGAACACTCCAAAATACTTTTAGGACAATTTAAATGTACCCGGAAAGCAATAAAACTCACCCGACTCGACTTAACACGAAACGAAAGTAAAATTCTCGAAAAATTATAATATCGATAAAACGACAATAAACATAGAAATTTGGGCATCCATCGGGATCGTAGTCGTCATCGTTCTTCTTAAATCGTCAATCGTCAAAATTATGACTTCAAATATCGGTTTCAATCAAAATGATAAAATATATACCAAATAAAATTTATTAAAAATTTCAAAAATAAGCGTAATTTAGGGTAAGGTGAGTGACCTCGGTTCTAGGTATTACACATTATATTGAGAAGGTACTGAAGAAATTCAATCACTTTGATTGTACTCAAGTGAGTACACCTATGGATACAAGTGAGAAACCGATGCCTAACAATGGTCAGGCTGTCTTCGAGCTTGAGTATTCGAGGGTGATTGGTTGCTTGATGTATGCCATGACTAGTACTAGGCCTAACATTGCATTTGTTGTGGGTAAACTGAGTAGGTACACTAGTAATCCTAGTACTCAGCATTGACAAGTAATTCAGAGAGTACTGAAGTATTTGAAAGGAACAATGGGTTATTGTTTGTCTTATACTGGATATCCATCAGTGTTGGAAGGTTACACTGATGCAAGTTGGATCAGCAATACTGAGGATAATTCATCCACCAGTGGCCGGGTATTCCTACTTGGTGGTGGTGCAATTTCTTTGGCATCCAAGAAGCAAACTTATATTACTGGTTCTACCATGGAATCTGAGTTTGTGGCTCTAGCAGCTGCTGGTAAAGAAGCTGAATGGTTGAGAAACTTGCTTCTTGAGATTCCATTGTGGGTCAAACCTATGGCACCCATTTCTATCCGTTGTGATAGTGCAACTACATTGGCTAAGGCATATAGTCAGATGTACAATGGTAAGTCTAGACACTTAGGTGTTAGACATAGCATGATTCGTGAACTAATCATGAATGGGGTGATTTCAATAGAGTTTGTGACGTCTCAACAAAACTTAGCCGATCACTTGACGAAGGGATTGGCTAGAGATTTGGTTATAAAGTCCGCTGAAGGGATGGGTTTAAAAGTCCACTCTAGGTACTGAATGCTAGGACACCCAACTCCCTCCTGAGGAAACTTGGGAGCTGAGTTCAATGTGGAAAGCTGAACATTCAGGGGACTGAAGCACATGTATATCATCCCAAGGATGTGCTTGTACTTGCTGAAGGAGGATGAAGTTATAAACTTCTCAATGGGGTTAATGTCTTTGAAAAAGTGCTGAAGCAAGAGCATGAACTAAAGAGGAACCACTTATGTAAATGTTGAGGTTTCGGCGCCTCATGGAGCATGGACTTGGCTCTTACAACATTTATGAATTTGGATATGGACACATGGCTAGTAGTGTCAGGAGTTGTTATGTATTTGAAAACATGTTTGTATTTTATCTTCAGGTATTCAAAGTAGTTGAAGGGTCAATTCTTAGAACACCCTGATTCTCTAATGTTTGAAGTATTGTACTAAGATGGAAATTCAATCCTTAGGATATTTTCATTTATGCACTGGTTTTGTTAATGTTAATTTTCATGCAAAAGGAATTGTACTATATTGGGGAGGATTGTTGGAAATATAGTTCAATTGTGGGTTCAGTTCATACTGGTGAATGGGTAAGGAGGTACGGAGTGTACACGCATAAGTCCCTGAACTCCCAGACTCTTATAGTGGGTAACATGTTGTTCAACATTGCTGATGATCCTCAGTGAGTTGAACTCTGGACTGAAGGTATTCATCAGGGAGTAACTTCACTAAATACTTGTCTTTAGTGTTTACTCATCAGCATGTCTTCATCAGTACTGAAGGCTTCAGCGGGAACACCCTTCAGGGGTAGCTGATGCTTCAGTGGGACTGAAGAATAGACAAATGCTGGAGCTGAACTTGTACACTTGTAACGGTCTTTGACCCATTCAAGTGGAGTTAATGACCACGTTTAATTGGTCTTGTAACCACTTTCCTGGTATTATGGAGCACATTAAGAGGAGATTAATTGGCCGTTAATTCCTCTTAATTTTATTGACTAGGGTTTGAGTGCTACACCTATAAATAGGTGATCATGACTTGCATGAAGGGGACACAGAAACATAAATACATAACAGGGTTAGTGATTTGTGCCTAAATCATTAACAGCATTTGGTCTTATCCCAAGTAGGTATTCGTGATACCCAGGCATTAGGGTCGAATAATTTACTTTGAAAAGTGATTACACGATTCCAAGTGATATCCGGTAACCATTGTTTTGGTACGTAGTTAGGATTGATTATCTATACCCTGGTTGGGACGAAGTAAACACCAACAGTGCGTTTAAAAAATTTTGAAATTTTGAAATTCTAAATTTTAGTAAAATAAAATTTTTAAAAATTAAAAATTCAAGAATTTAAAATGACTACTCCTGTTTGGTTGACAAAAATTTTATAATATTTTGAAATTTTGATTTTGGGTTAAAACAATTAACGTATTAATAATATTTTCTATAATTTTTTTTATTTAAAAGAGTAAAAATTAAATTTTCACTTTTTATATAAATTTTATAAAAACTTTATATAAATTTTATAAAAAATTTATAAAAAATTTCAATAAAATATTTCATAAAAAAATTCTATAATCTTTATAAACAATTTATATAAAAATTTATTTTTTTATAAATTTTAAAAAAGTGTTTATATAAATTTTATAAAAATTTTTATATAAAATTTATAAAAAATTTCTGTAAATTTATAAAAAAATTCAATAAATCTTATATAAAATTTATATAAACTTTATAAAAAATTTCTATAATTTTTTTAAAAAAATTTCAATAATTTTTATAAAAAATTTCTATAAATTTTATAAACAGTTTATATATATTTTATAAAAAATCTAATTTTTTATAAAAGTTTATATAAATTTTTAAATTTTTATTCAAAATTATATAAATTATGTAATTTATATAAATTTTATAAATTTTGTACGTAAATTTTATTTTTCTTGTTTATAGGACTAAAAACCGAATAAATTTTTTTAATTTTTTTAAATTTTTTACTTAAATGAGTAAAAATCGAATTTTTAACCTTTTATTTATAAAAAACTTTTTATATAAATTTTATTTTTGCTATTTAAAAGAGTAAAAACCAAAAAAATAATTTTTATATAAACATAAAAACCAAAATAAAAACGATTAAAAAAGAGTTTATAAAAAAAATCAAGTAAATTAAAATTTCTCACCCTTTGGATTAATTCTAATAGCCTTAATTTTGGCAATTAAGAGAAATTTAAAATTTCTTCGTTAGTCATACAAAACACAATATTTGAAAAAATTAAAATATAAATATTTTAAATATCCCCAATATCTTCAAGGGAATTGATATGTACACATATCAATTTTATTTGTACACATAATTTTTTTTGCAAATTGACTGTTATGCCCTTATTTATATTTAAGGGTAATTTTAATTAACCTCCTAAAAAATATGCAGAGTCGCAATTGAAAAATCCAACATGTGAAATGGGTCTTGCCTTTTGGATAACAGAAAGAGTACATTTACGAAAAATAAAAAATACTACTGTAGTATGAAGTACTGTAGAAAATGGCCACTGTTCGACTTCAGAATGAAATGCAATTAAAGCAATATGTCATCTGTTATAAACACATATATGCAGCTCGAGAATTCATCCCTTATGATCTTTTGTAAAATAGCGTATGTGGCTGAATCGATGGATGCAGTCGCTTCATCGAGTACTAGGATTTTGTTTCTCCTGAGTAATACTCTTCCAAGACAGAAGAGTTGTCTTTGCCCAGCGCTCCAATTCTCTCCTTTGTCACTTACTTCGTCCTTAGATCTTTAAGGCCTATAGAGCATATGTTTAATTCGTCTATAAGGATCTTGCCACTATCAGGCTCTACCAAACGGAATAAGGCTGTTATTAATGTTGTCTTGCCACTCCGTGTCCTTCCAAATGCTTACTCGTGTCCCTTCTTTGAATGTACATGTGATCCCTTTGAGAACTAGTGGTGCGTTTGGACAATACCTCAGCTGAAATTCCAAGAAATACACATTATGTAAGATCTCTATGAGGGTGTGTGAATGTGTGTCGTAAAAAGTAGACTTATACCTTCAAATCGTGGAACTGTATCTTTCCTTTGGAAGGCCAAGACGACGGTGGTCTGTTGTGTGAGAACTCGTATTTTTCCCCGTGTTATTTTATTCTTTTATTCATGCTTCTTGAATTTTCCAACAGGTTACATTTTCTTGTATTCTTCATATGTAAATCCTGATATCTCAATAATTTTATATAAATTAAATTTTAATTATTTTTTGGATCATTGATAATACTTTATTCGGAATTATAAAATTTTATCTTATTTTTCCATATTTATTTAAATCAAAATTTTTTATTTAAAAGCACTCGCGCGCGTTTTACAAAAAGTTTACCCGAATTGACGGAACGAGAACCGATGGCTAAATATTTCGACTTTGTGAAGTCAAAATACTATGTTTCTATAAATATTTTGTTTTCGTATATAACTTGCACCGAATTAGAATTTTAGCGATTTTTAGGAATCGAGTCGGGCTAAGAGTAATATTACAATTGGGTTTAAGTACTACTAATAGGAGATTTATTAGTGGGCTAAAGCCCACTCCATTCCCTTCTTTTTTTTTTTGTTCGTCACCTACACCAAGAACACAAAACAAACATCAGACATTTTTATTGTTACCAAAAAATCACTCTCTTCCCTCTGTGTCTCTCAAAACCCACGAACACCATCATCAAAACAGCCTCATCACCATGCTTTCTTGATCAATAACTCAATTAAAGCATACCAAAATCATCCTTGGTAAACCCTAAACTCTAACCCATGAGTTATTTGTCCATGCAATTGATTTTTAGAAAATCATATAATTCAAGAAATTGTGTTCTTGTATGTTTGATCAATGGAATGGTCATGCATTAGGTTAATTAACTATTATGATGAGGATTTTGGTTAATTGGAGTAGGATTAAAGTTGTTTGGTTGAGTGCTTATTATGCCCAAATTCGGACAGCAGGTATATCAGTCCAAAACTCTCATATTTTTCATTATTACCTGCACTTTTTATAGCTTAAATGGATTCTTTAGGCCTTTTACATATTAGTGGCGAGTTGGATAGGAACACAACTCCTCCGGATGAGGAAGTTATGATCAAAGTAAGATTTTAAAAGTAAAATTCGGACAGCAGGTTTGTGAGCCCAAAACTCATATATTTTTCCACTGTAGGCCGTATCTTTATAGCTTAGATGGATTCATTGACCCTTTTACATGTTATTAGCGAGTTGGATGGGCGATCGACTCCTCCGGATGAGTGAGTTATGGTCGATTTATGGTTGTGAACCAAATCTGACCTAACCGACTTGTATAGCTATTTGCTACAGGTCATGGACCATATATATGACATTTTAAGATCTTGTGAGTTAGTATACATTATAATCTAACAAACGCCACTGACCTCGCGTCGATAGCTCTCACCAAATGGTTTTTATGGCTAAAACGGTAAACCCGAGTTTGAAAACCTAAATTCTGATTTCGTAACCTTCAAAGAATGTAATTTTCCCGACAATTGGTATTAGCTATTTACTTGTGTTTGGTATGGGATGAAAGTAGAGTCTTCAGGCTTTCCAATGGTGGAAATCTCAGACCCTTAAACCTTATAAGTTAACGGGTTATTTTGCCCCAAGTTTGACTAGTGCAGTTTGACTATTAGGTGCTTACCCTAAGGCTGTTAGTGTTTTGGACTTTTAAAAAGTTACGTAAACTCTTAGATCGAATGGTTGGACATTCTGGAAACCGCATGAGAGACCCGTTCAAGAGGTTAAAATCCCATAGTTGTTGGACTTATGGATTGGGAGCTACACCCTTTACAAAACAGCTATATCAAAAAAATGTGACTTTACGCCTACGGTTAAATAAATTGTTGGCGTTTTTAGGTGTAAATCACTTGGGTTACTTGATTTGAGACCTTAGGCTGTTATGTTATGCATTTTTATACAGGTTATGTGTCATGAAGGTCATGACCATACTTAAACTCGGTTGGTTGTGCAAGTTATATGCATATTACATTTTTACAAAATATTTTGATACAATTGTTTTATATTTTTATAAAACGCATACTTAAGGGTCGTGATCACTCTTGTAGGTCGCGGGTAGCCCTTGGAGTATTTCTCATTGCCATCTACAGCCCGATTCTCATATCCGTCACACTTGTACTAAGGTACTCTTGCCACTATTGTATTGCTTTGATTTCTATTTAATTAAATACCTTGATTATGAAATTGGAGTTTTTGTATTTAGACCATATTCTACTGATATCAAGGTGTTATTATGATCATGATATTTCTTTTGTACTTGTAGAGGCATTGCTTAGGGTGTGCAAGTGTTTACGTGATGTTAGAAGTAAATTTTAGTGTAAAAAATGAGGTTAAGAATGATAGCAGATTGCTACAGCCATTCATAAAGTTTTTCAGCAAATAAGACCTGCAATTTTCTTGATTTTTGGATAGTCTTGGTTGTGTAGTACAATTGATGAGTTGGGTGGTTTTTGGAAGTGTCCGGATGAGTAAAATATGATCTTTTTATCAAAACTAGTCAATACCGACATGTGCGCCGAATTTGTGTTTGGGGTCAAAGTATAAAAAGCCAAAGTGGGTATTTTTATGAATTACTACAGTAACATAGGTCAAATGTGAACATCTCCAATTGGTTTCAAGTTAAAATCTTTTACGTAATGTAAATGATGGTCAAAATGGTTTTATGCAAATTTTGTCGAAAAAGTCAAATCTGAGTAGTCTGCACTAAAACTGCATTTCCGTTGATTGGTAATAGCTTTGATAGTGTTTCTTAAAGATTTGAAAAGGTAATAATTTATCTTTCCAGTGCCATAAAGTTTGAGTTTATAGCTATTATAGAACTCTAGATATGATACAATCTTTACAGCATGTTTCTGAAAATTTAGTGCAGCCAATTTGTTAACGTTAATTTTCGACTCAAAGTGTACAAGCGTTTGCTACTTATGGGTTTGATGAGCATTGTTAATGTTTATAAACATGATCATACTGTGGGTAAGTAGTGTTTTTAAGTTAAAATTGGTTCGAGTCAATAGGTTGCAATGCCTTGCGAGTTATAAGATGGTTTATGTACTAATAGTAACCAAAGTGTTTTCTAAACGTTATTTTTGTATCTTATAAGTTTTCGCGGCCCGTCATCGTAGGTCTTGGATGACTTAAAGTTTCTTGATTGCTTGTTGTTACTACTCAGCCCTCAAGTTCCATATTGATTCACCTCGTAGCTAAGGTGAGTTCATAGCCCCTTTTACTACTTGTACATTGTTTCTAAATTCGGGGTGAGATTTTACATGGTGGAACACATCTATTTAAAAAACTGTATGCTATCCAGAACTTGTATGCTATTCAGACTTGTATGCTTTCCAACAGTTTTCATTGATATTATTGCTTATAGTTAATAGCCTTAAGTTTCCTCTCTTGATCATGAACCGTTAATTGTCCCGTATGCTTTGCGCTAAGCGTGAATGTTGTGGGTGGATCCATCGGGATTGACAATCCCCGTCCCGATTACCTTGACGCACTTACATTTGTTTATACTTGAGTATTTAGGCTGAATACTCCCTAGAGGAACTTACTTTGAGTTAAGCTTCGGTTCATGAACTAAACAGCAATAATATTGGTTTCGGACTATGGTTAATGATCATAACCATATTCTCTATTTACTTGTTTTACAAATGGATGCTTGTGTTCCACATCTTTACTGCTAAACCTATGAATATCACTCAACTTTATGTTGACAATTTTACATGTTTAATCTCAGGTATTAATACTTAGCTTTGCTTGGATGGGAGCCCGCAGGATATTATCGCAGCTTGGAGATTTCTGGGTGTACTTAAATTTTGGTTTATCTAAAAACTGTCAGAAGTTTATCATGTATTCTTTGTAACTATAA
The DNA here is from genome assembly GCA_025667525.1 of Glebionis coronaria. Classification (NCBI taxonomy): domain Eukaryota; kingdom Viridiplantae; phylum Streptophyta; class Magnoliopsida; order Asterales; family Asteraceae; genus Glebionis; species Glebionis coronaria. The sequence goes on along the minus strand of CM046882.1, from coordinate 481,262,685 downwards.
GTTACAAAAACATAATTAAATTACAGATTTCCACTTATAAAAACATGGGACCTTTGTTTAAAAACTCTGATTCTTTATGATTTAATGTATAAATTTTTATTACGTCAACTTTATGTCAGTAATATTTCATTATTTCTTGTACCATGACGTGGCGCCCCCTTGCTGCCTAGTTGTTCCATACCTGATTTTGGGGGTCTCACATGCTGTTCTTCAAAATCACTGGTGGCTCCGGTGGAATGTGCATAAACGCTGTTTAATTCGCTCTACTGAAACGACGTAATTGGCTAAGCTGCAATACCATCTTGTCAAAAACACTTGAGCGTCAATGCATAAGAGAGAGATAGGCCAGCCAACCCTACACAAAGAGCAGATTCATTAGCAAAATATACGTCCTAAACACTTGGGTACCACCCATTTTTCCTCCTTTAGATACGAAACACATACCTGAAGGTACGAAACCCTTTGGTAAAAAACCAAAAGAAAACTAGCTGTGAACAAGGTGAGGTTCGAAACCGATTCTGTTCTCAAAACCAACCATTCCAACGTTGCATTTGAGAAAATAAAAGTACTTGCATCAGTATCCACCAGTTTTAGATACTCTTTGAAGAACCTAAAAATATAAAACGCCTTGTACCAGAGATAAAAACATAGCATACTTTAACAAAATTTTAAGTGACGCTTAGGGATCACATATTAGCTTGCTTAGTTAGAATATGTACATTTTCTTGGGTGCATTATCTTTTTCTATCTTTTTATATGTTTCCAATTCACCAACGTCACTAGAATACTTCCGACCAACCAATGTCATCAAAGTTATAATCTAACCTCCTTAATCACGGTGAGCTCCACTAATATAAGTTGTGTGATTCTAACATGGATGCTTAACTACAACATCACAAGCAATTCATATACTCATATATTGATACGAAAAAACATTATAAGAAAATATATCTTGCTGAAAAACACAATTATAATCGACACCGTTATTAATACAAGAAAAAGGAAATAAACGTAATAGTTATGATATAAATGGTTTAAATATGGAAATCATAAACAGTTTGATACAAACATAAACAGTTTTGGATATACATAAGATGAAACTCAAATAAAGATATAATAGTCCATAGACAATAAGTTTATATGTACTAATAAAAAATGCAATGTGTACATATCAATTTCCTATCTTCAATATCCCATAACTAAACGACAATAACTTTCATCAAATTCCGTGAACCAATTAAGACTGAATTATAGCAACACAAGCTTATATAACTACTTTATAATAAAGTATTGAAAAAGTTTCATGTTTGGTCCCTATCGTTTACCCCATATATCAAGTTTGGTCCCTATCTCAAACTAAGTGCACAGATCGTCCCTATCGTTTACACTTTGGATCAAAATTGGTCCCTATCTCAAATGGGAGTTACTTTTGCTCGTTAACTCTTGTAAGTGGAAGGGTATTTTGGGGCATTCACTTTTTTCCCATGCATTAAATACAAACACTTACTCCATTTCTTCACATTCGATCACGACTCATAATCAAAACACTACCTCCCTCCATTAAACCTGGAAACAAAAACCCCCAATTCAATCACTGTTTTTTCTTATATCCCCCAAAAATGGATGGTTCTGGTTGGAAGATTAAAGAGGGGTTTGGACCTTATAAGATGCCTATTGAATATGGTAATACTAATTGATCTATTTGCCCTAATTTTTTTAATTAATTAATTAAGAATGTAATTGATGTAATTAAAGGTTTTTTTTAATTGCATTTTGCAGAAAAGGACCCTGCTCTTTTTTCCCTAAAAATCCATCATGCTGGTAAGATCATTTGTGTTAAGAATAGAAGGAGATATGTAAATGGGTTAGTTAGTTATGTCGAATGGGTTGATATAGATAGGTTTTCAGTTCATGAGTTGAATGCTGTAATGTGGGAATTAGGATATGTTAAACCGGAACCTATATACTATCATTATATGATTTCTGGGACTGACCTTGATGTGGGATTGAGAGCTTTAGGTAATGATCAAGATGTGATTGGGTTAGTTAAGTATATCCCCAACAACAAACTAATTATGGTCTACTGTGAACACTTAGAGTTTGTGGTAGACACCTATGCTTGCCCCCTCCTTCTAGTAGTGTTGTTATTGAGGAGATAAACTCTAGTTTGATCCCTAAGAATGTTTTGTATTTAACATACCCCAACCAACACTCTTCTACTTCAACACATACACCCTCCACCAAACAGCCTTCTAGTTCAATTCCTACACCCTCACCTCATCAGCCTTCTGGCTCAACTCCTACACCCTCACCTCAACAGCATGTTACCTCAACTCCTACACTCTCCAACAATGAGTCTTTGCCTACACACCATGAGACTGTGGAAACCATATATGAAGAGTTGTTGAACATGGACTATGAGTTTGATCCATTTGAGGATATAGCTGTGAATGAACCAGAAAGTGATAGGGTGGTGAATGAACCACAGATTGATAGGGTGGTGAATGAACCAGAAAGTGATAGGGTGGTGAATGAACCAGAAAGTGATAGGGTGGTGAATGAACCAGAAAGTGATAGGGTGGTGAATGAACCAGAAAGTGATATGGTTGTCAACAATGAACCAACAGAAACATTGTTTGAGGGCAAACAACGTTTGGAGATGAGGAGGGCAGTAGTACAGACAATGATTATATTGATTCAGAGGATGATGAGGATTACTTTGTAGATGAAGACACATTTTTAGAAGAGGTAAATGTAGACATGGATGATTATCACTTTAACATAGATGCAGATGTAGAGTGGGTTAGGCATGATAAGGAGGTACAAGTTGTTACTGAATTAGATCCCAGTGAGGTAAATGTAATTGATAATAACTAGTTTGATAGTGGAACAGATTCAGATGGTGAAGGGATTGAGCATATTAGGAGAAAGAAGCTTAGAGAGGTCAAAAAAGCAAATGAGAGTGAAAATAACATTGTCTTCAAACATTTTTTCTATGTTGGCCAATGTTTCTCAAGTGCAAATGTTGTAAAAGAAAGGGTTAAACTTCACTCTATTGAAACTAGAAGGAATTTGTGGTTGGCAAAGAATGATAAACAGAGAATTAGAGCAAAGCGTGTTGGAAAAAATCCTGTCTTTTTACTAGAGGGTGAAGGGGCTAGTAACACTGAAGATGTTGGTGCAAGTGGTAAAGGTCAAACAGATGTTGGGCCTAATAAGAAAGTAGGTAAAGGTAAAACATATATTGGTGCAAGTGGTAAAGGTCAAACAGATGTTGGGCCTAATAAGAAAGTAGGTGGTAGAGGAAGGCCCAAACAACTTGCACCAGATGAATGTCCATGGGCTTTGCAGGTTACCAAAGTTAAAAACATAGAGTCATGGGAGGTCAATACATATAATAATGTCCATAACTGCTTGCAGACAAGGAAAGTAAGTGCTTTTACTTCCAAGTTCTTTAGCAAAGGCATCATTGACCAAGTTGAAAAAAACCCACATATACCCTTAAGAGCTCTTCAAGATGAACTGCAAAAGAAGTATGAGTTAGGTGTGTCTATTCAAAAAGCAGGTAGAGCTAAAACAGCAGCTGTAAATCAAGTCAAAGGTGATTATAAGCACCAGTATACCATGTTGAGGGATTACTGTCTAGAATTAAGAAGGGCTAATCCAGATACAACAGTAAGGATTGAAGTTGAAAGAGATGCAACTACTGATGATAACACAAGAATTTTCAAGAGGATCTATGTTTGTCTAGGCCCCTTAAAGAAAGGTTTCAGATCTTGTGGTAGAGAGTTGTTGGGACTAGATGGTGCATTTATGAAGGGACCATATCCAGGCCAACTACTCACTGCTATTGGGTTAGATGCAAACAATGGCATTTATCCACTTGCATATGCCATTGTTGAGAAAGAAACAACATGTTATTGGACATGGTTTTTAGAATGCCTAGGTGATGATCTTGGGTTGATAAAGGAATAAAATTTCACCTTTATCAGTGATAGACAAAATGCATTTTGTCATTTTACTACATTTGACTTTTTTATTTAATCTTGTGGTCCCTAAGATTTTAACTCACCAATACTTTATCTTTTTTCTACAGGGTTTATCCATTGCTATTGCAAATGTTTTTCCTTGTGTGCAGAGCATAGATATTTCCTTAGGCATATCCATGAAAACATGAAAAAACAGTGGAGTGGACTAGCTTATAAAGAGCATTTGTGGAGATGTGCTTCTGCAACAACTGTTCCATACTTTGATACTGCAATGGAAGCATTGAAAGAGTTTGACAAAGAAGCTTTGAATGGTTGGCTAAAATACCAGCTCACAGTTGGGCTAGATCACATTTCTCAGGTTAAAAGCCATGTTGTTTAATATTCTTTCAGCTTAATTTGTAGTTAAACAACCACTAATTACTCCTCATTATAATGATAACAGGTAGAGCAAAATCATACATCTTGTTAAACAATTTATGTGAGTGCTTCAATGGTAAGATTTTAGATGCTAGGGATGCACCAATAATCACAGCCTTAGAATACATCAGGGAGTACTTAATGAGAAGAATGGTTAATGTTATTGCTGTGATTAAGAAGTCAGATGGGCCACTTACCCCTGCTGCTACTAAGTTATTGAGTGTAGCCATTGAAAGGGCAAATAGGTACACAGTTGGGTATAATGGTGGTGAGGAGTATGAGGTTAAGAGCAGTTATGGTACTCAGTGTGTGGTTAATGTAGTTAAAAAGGTATGTAGTTGTAGGAAGTGGGAGTTAATAGGAATCCCTTGTGCACATGCTATAGCAGCCAGCTTCAACATGTCACTTAATGGACATCATGTTAATATCCAAAAAGAATAGATGGATAAGTGTTATTGGTTAGCTACTTGGGAAAAAAACATACAGTTACACTCTAAATTGTTTGAATGGTAAGGTCATGTGGCAGAAAAGTCAAATAACTACAACACTCACCCCACCAAAGCATAATACTCCAGTTGGTAGGCCAAGGAAAAATAGGAGAAAAACAAGGGATGAGAATGCTCAAATGGTGAAGGATGGAAGGTTGTCAGGGGCCTATAAGACAGTGACATGTGTATCTTGTGGAAATAAAGGGCACAACAAAAGGTCTTGCAAAGGGCAAGAGGACCCAAATACTGCAAGAGGATCAAGTGCAGCAGGATCAAGTGCACCTGCAACAGGCTCAAGATCAAATGCACCTGCTGCAACAGGATCAAGTGCACCTATAAGAGCAAAGAAGAAAACACCATCTAACGCAGTAGGATCAAGTGCACCTACAACAGCAAATAAGAAAAGAAAATCTGATGCAGCAGGGTCAAGTACACCTGCAAAGAAGAAACATGCTACAAACTCCAAGAAGAACTAATGCCATGTTTTTTTAAGCAATGTTTGTAATCTGAACAAGTATCATGTATGTTCTAGTACTTTAGTCATCTGATCTATGTTTGTAATCTATGTTGGTAATCTGAACAAGTTTCATTAATGCTTCAATGATTTAGTGATTTTGTTAACTTCTTGTGTTTCATGTATGCTTCATCTGAACAATGTAAACAAATAACATACTAAACTTGAACTCCATTCCATTAGCCAAAATTAATTGACCACACCATCATCTGTGGTCAAGTTGATGTTCAAGGATTACATAACAAGAAAGCAGATGAAAATAACACAATACATGAAAAAACTAACAACCATGAAGACAACAACCAACCATCAACACCACAAGCTTCAAACCACAGCCTTCCCCTTCCCTTGGTTACCAGCAGCCCCCCTCTTTCCCATCTTAGTGACAATCTGCTCCCAAGTGGCCTTGTTGGGAAGTCCTAGCACAACATTGTAGATAGGAGTTGGGCTTTTGATGATGTTTGTGGAAACATAGGTGACGTCAGGGCCTTGCTTTTTCTGGATGACTTCTTTGCCTTTCAAAGTGTCCTCATAAAACTCTAGTGACTCAGAGCTTTCATCATCATCAGTATCCTCAGAATCAGCAAAAGGGCTACCAAAATCCTCATCCCATGTATCCCAGTAATCTTTATCAGCATGATACTCAGCCTCATCCATACAACCATAGAATTTTAGGGCTTTAAGTGTGATTGACCCATTCCTGAACCTTTCTGCAACAGCCTTGGTAACATAAGTCCTAGGCCTTGAACTGGATCCAATTGGAGGAAGAGGAAGTGCTCTGTGCCTAGATGATCCTTCACAACCCTTATCATCATCTTTCCACTCAGCATCACCACTTGGACAATAGACAGCCTCACTGCTAGTGTCACTCAACACAATGACCTCTTTTTTTGACATTTTTTAAATTTTAGATAGGATTAGAAAGATAGAAATGGTGATGGAGAAGTGATGTGTGTGCCGTTGGGTTTTATAAGTAAGTAGATGAAGGGGGTGGGTATTTACTCTTAACCATTCAATGCCCTCAACCCCTCAACTCCTCAACTACTTATCTGCAAAAACAGAGTTAGTAAATGAGTCTGCAAAACAGAGTTAGTAAACAGAACTTAGTAAATGAACAAGACAAAACAAGAACTTCTAGAAGAGATGGAAAATATTTTTCATTAATAACCCCAAAATCCATCTTACATGTTCATCAGATTAGCCTTTACATTTTTCTTAGGCAAATCTGGAAAAAAATAAAACTAAACCAAACCCTATCCAACTAATCAACAAGTATTTTTTTAGAAAACAAACTTCATTACTAAGTTTTTTGATGGAATCTTCATGCCTATTTCTAGCCCTAAGCAACCCATGTATGATTTGAACAGCTCGAGGACACATTGGTGGATCAAACCAATCAATCCACCTACATGCTAATCCTTGGAATTCGCAAGCATAGAAACGACGACCTGGATGACGATCTGACCAAAAAGTCTTGATTGTAGCAACGCGACCACATGAACAGAAAACCATTCTTCTTTTTGATTTTAAGGTTTTGATACTGGATTGATGAAAAGGTAGGTGTGATTGTGTGTGACGTGTTCGTGTATTGTGTGTGTGTTAAGATTGGGTTTGGTGATAATTAATGCATGGGAAAAAAGTGAATGCCCCAAAATACCCTTCCACTTACAAGAGTTGACGAGCAAAAGTAACTCCCGTTTGAGATAGGGACCAATTTTGATCCAAAGTGTAAACGATAGGGACGATCTGTGCACTTAGTTTGAGATAGGGACCAAACTTGATATTTGGGGTAAACGATAGGGACCAAACGTGAAATTTTTTCTAAAGTATTTGACATCTTTTTAAAATAACAAGAATAAATTTTCAAAATTTTTTAATAGATGTGATTGGCATGCTTAAAAATTATGACTAACTTTATGCCTAAATATGTGTGGCAAAAAATCATTAGTTATATTAACCGGACCCACATTTTCACAATCCAATAAGCTTATATCACATAGTTTAGGCACAAAATTAGGCATACATTTTAAGCATCCTAATCTTTTTTTAAATACTAAATAAAACAAGTTATTGTTGTTCTCTTCACAATTGTATATCATAATTTTTGTAACAATTTATTAAAATAACATTTTTAATTCTAAATTAAAAGATATTTTTATCTATTTATTACTTTTATAATCTAATTTATAATATTTTTTAAAATTTTGTGTTTTTAATCTAACATTTATTTTAATATATTTTTATTAACTTTTAGTTTTTTCTTAATAGATTTATTTTAAGTAGAAAATGATTAAAATAGTCATTCAATTTAGAGCAACATGTCATTTAGTAAAAAAACACGTTTTTCTCATTTTATCCAGGGCAACAAAAGAATAGCGCAATTCTAACAGACTGACCAAAAAAATAGGGAAATTCTGACAGATTGCAAAAAAAAGAAAAATAGAGTTAAAAGGACACGTGGCGCATTCTACACCCGGTGCCAAAAAAAATAAGTCTTTTTTTCATAAAAAGAAAAATTAAACTATTGTGGAATTGGAAAAAAGTTTTGTACTCTTTTATAATTTTCCCTCATCGCCCATTATTGCAAATATAAAAAGATACTGCAATCACGTACCCTGCTTCATTCATTCGTTCGGCTATTATCGATCATAAGGTTAATTGCTTACTTTATTACTTAGGGAGTGTTTGTTTAGGCTTAATGTTACTCACTGATTATATGTGTAATTGCTTACTTTATTACTTAGGGAGTGTTTGTTTAGGCTTTGAACCATAACCCCATTTAGGCTTATATTTTTTAAGCCGTAAATATTTGGCTTATTTGAAGACTTATGAGATTATGTAAGTATGTTATCATATGAGCCCATAAGTCTTCAAATAAGCCATAAATTTAGAGCTTATGAAATATATGTCAAAATAGGCTTATGTTTCATAAGCTCCAATTTTGCGGCTTATTTTGAGATTTATGGGATTAAATACGTTTGTTTTTTTTTTTTTTTTTTTGGTAACCGTGATTTTCGACTCATTGGCCGACTAATCCACGGGGTTTGAGCCCACCGCCAGACTCAAATCAGGTAAAGCCCTCGTTTTCAGGAGGTTGGCTTATTTAATCCACGGAGTTGGATTAAATAAGTTTATTATGTCATACTGTAATATACTTATATAAGCTCATAAGCTTTCAAATTAGCCAAAAATTTGAAGCTTATGAAATACAAGTCAAAATAGGTTTATGTTTCACAAGCCTAAACAAACACCCCCTTAGGAAAATTGGAGCTTATGAAATATAAGCTAAATTTTTTAATTATTTTTTCTTTTCTAAGTTCTTAAATTGTTTGGGTATATGGAATTAATTAGTTTTGCTGATTTTAAATAAGCACTTAGGAAATAGTGTTTGGGTTATATTGTTATAGGTTAGATATGATGGTAGGAAGCTAGTTTTAGTTTCTTCCCAGATAAGCACTTTGAAATAAACGTGTACTAGTCTGCTTATTTCATTAGCTTATTTGAATTTGCAAACTGTTTCTGTTTATAATAGTGTTTGGGTTTTGCTTATTGTGTAAAAATAAGATCATTTTTTTCTTGTGAATTTTGAGGTTAATCTTTTTATAAATATGTTTTAGATTAGATTATGATTGTAAAGAGGTAATATTAGTTGCAGCTCAAATAAGCACATTGAAAAAAGCATGTTCCAACCACCTTTTTGAAAAATGATTATTTTGCCACAAAATATAAGCAGGTAAGGAACGGCAGGTTGGATGTTGAAGCAATGATTGAATTAAGTTATTTCTCTAGGTTGTGTGCTTACTTGAAATTGAAAAAGCCAATAAGCTCAAGCTTTGGGGCTTATTGAGACTATCAACTTTAGTTTATGGACTTAAATAAGCCGCAAACTCAAGTGGATAACCTCGTAAGGTTAGATGCAAGAGGTTATCGCTTTTTAATATTGAACAAGGTCATAAGCTTGGGAAAAAAAGGCTAATCCAACCTCAATCTGCCTATTTGCTTATTAATGAGCAGAAAAGCAGAGAAATCAAGCAATTCTAAACACACTTGTATTATTTCAATTTAATCTTTTGCACTCTTGCTGTAGCTGATTTTGACTGTTTGTATTGTGTATGTTAATGTTTAGGACGTAATATTACTTGCCTTAGGCATGCAATGAGCTTTGTTTTAGAAAGTTATGTGTGTGTTGGTTTGTATTCACCCGACTAGGTTATCCCCCCTCTTCTTTATATAAAAGGAGGGGGTGATGGAAAAACACATCATCTTCTATTCTTTTCCTTGTAACCGATCGAGGTTTTGTGGTAATACTATATTTTTGTGTTGAATAATCTGCAGGAGGTTCTGATATCTGAGTTGCACGTACAGAACATAATGGCAAATCTTGAAGATTCTTTTCTTGCGGATCTTGAGGATCTCTCAGATAATGAGAACGAGAACTTTGACGTGTACAGTGATGATGATGCAGAGCACATGGAAGAAGATGTTAATGCCGATATAGAAGCCCTCGATTATGATGATCTGGATAGCGTTTCGAAGTTACAGAAATCACAAAGATATTCAGATATTATGAAGAAAGTTGTGGATGCTCTTGAGAAAGGATCAGATATGTCAAATCAAGGCATGGTTTTGGAAGATGATCCCGAATACCAACTCATTGTGGAATGTAACACCTTGTCGGTTGACATAGAGAATGAAGTTGTGATTATCCACAATTTTATTCGTCATAAATATCGTCTCAAGTTTCCAGAGCTTGAGTCTCTTGTGCACCATCCAATTGATTATGCACGCGTGGTAAAGAAGATAGGGAATGAAGTCGACATAACCATCGTGGATTTTGAAGGGCTGCTTCCATCTGCTATCGTCATGGTTATTTCTATTACAGCATCAACCACAAGTGGCAAACCACTTCCCGAGGATGTCCTTCAGAAGACAATTGAGGCATGTGATCGAGCTCTTACACTAGATGAATCAAAAAAGAAAGTTTTGGACTTCGTTGAAACCAGAATGCGCTCAATTGCACCCAATCTATCCGCCATTGTTGGGCCTGCTGTCGCTGCAAAACTCATAGGGACAGCTGGCGGTCTGAGATCACTTGCAAATATGCCAGCTGATAATGTTCAACTTCTAGGTGCTAAGAAGAAGGCTTTAGCTGGTTTTTCTACTGCCACGTCTCAATTTCGTGTTGGTTATATTGGGGAAACTGAGGTCTTTCAGACTACACCTCCAGCTCTCAAGATGCGTGTGTGTAAGCTTTTGGCTGCAAAATCTTCCCTTGCAGCACGATTTGACTCTGCAAGAGGGGATCCTTCTGGAAGCCAAGGAAGAACATATCGGGATGATATTCGTAAAAAGATTGAGAAGTGGCAAGAGCTACCGCCTGCAAAGCAGCCTAAACCACTCCCAGTCCCTGATTCTAAACCCAAGAAGAAAAGAGCTGGGCTTCGCCTCCAGAAAAGGAAGGAAAGGTATGCCATTACGGACATGCGGAAACTTGCAAACAGAATGCAGTTTGGAATACCTGAAGAGAGCTCATTGGGGGATGGACTAGGAGAAGGATATGGTATGCTTGGACAGGCTGGCAATGGAAAGCTGCGTGTATCAGTTGGTCGTAGCAAGCTGGCTGCCAAAGTTACCAAGAAATTCAAGCATAGTAGTGGCGCTACCTCTGGCCTGACTTCGAGTTTGGCTTTCACACCTGTTCAGGGGATTGATCTTATAGATCCACAGGCAAATGCTAATAGACTAGGGAGTGGGACTCAAAGCACATACTTCTCAGAAACAGGAACATTTTCAAAGATCCTCAGTAACTGAGCCTAATGAAAACCAGTAGTATGTACTTAACTTGCGCACCATATGTTTTTCAGATGGTTTCGTTTCGTTTTGTAATCTTAAAGTGAGTATAACTAAATGTTGAACCGAACCTGATGGTTATCGCGCAAAAGATTATCTATGGAATGTAGAAAGGTGAATTCCGTTATATAGAGATCGAATTTTCTTGGTTAGAATTGCACTTCTCATATAAAAAAATGTCAAAGAAATCTTAGCAACAAAACGATCTAGAGCAATATGGTGACTTAGAGAGATCATCTTTAAACCACACACCTATAGAGATCGAACTTTTTTTGGAAGCTTTTTAATCCCATTTATAAAGTATCAGTTCGTAACTTTTTAAGGCTACATGTTAATGAGCATTACCTGATGGTATTGTATGGTACTATTAATTACCAGAAAAGATGCCCCATTTTGTTCCTGATTCAGTTTTACACTTTTACATTGCAAGATTTAAACTTTATGTTACCCTCATTCATTCTTTGTTCTCTGCACATTTGATACAATAGACAAACAAGATGAAGTACAAACATAAATATATGATTACAATCCTACGATTTGATGCAGTTGAGCAAGATGAAGAATCCAACATCATATATATGTGCCCACTCAGCAGCATAATTTATTCATACTGCTCAATTTCTTATTTCCGTTTATTCGTTTAACTTAGTTTCACAGGAGTTCGAAGCTATAAATAAGTCATCAGAATTTTTGCTGTTTTTCTGAACTCATGTGTGTTGTAATCTAACAATCTTCTACTGCGGCTTCCATAAATGGATAATCCGTATAACCAAGAACCGGATGAGGTGTATAACATGTCTCCCTATTGAATTTGTTAAGAGGAGCATTCAGTTTGAATCTTCTTGGCAAATCAGGATTTGCCAAAAATAAACGACCATACGCAACAAGATCTGCCTTATTTTGAGCCACAGTAATGTTTCCCTCGTCCATATCATACCCTCCAGCAGAAATAAAAGTCCCCTTAAAGGCTTGTCTCATTGAGATAAGACTGTAAGGGACTTCCACTTTTTTGTCTATAGTTTTCATCCGTGGCTCAACCACACTGCAGTAAAGTATCCTATATTGATTCAAAGATTTAGCCATGTAAATACCTAAAGCTTCTGGATCTGAGTCACCTGATTCTGAGAAGTTTGAATAAGGGGATAGTCTGATGCCGACTCTGTCTGCTCCTATCTCGTTTACAACAGCTTCCACTATTTCTAAAGCAAATCTGCAACGGTTTTCTAGAGAGCCGCCGTACTTATCTGTCCTGTCATTTATTCCGTCTTTCATGAATTGGTCTATTAGATAGCCATGAGCCCCATGGATCTCAACTCCATCAAAACCTACAAGTTTAAAAAAAAGCAGACATGAAATTTCCCATTTTTTCTACATATAACTTGCACGTGAGCTGCGTAAGTTTTACAACAAGACTAAATGAATAGGTGTTTCTTACCAGCTTCAATTGCATTTCTTGCAGCAAGTCTAAAATCTTTAACAATAAGAGGAATCTCCTCTGTTGTCAGTTTTCTTGGAGGTGAAAATTGTGCAACATCCATTTCATTGGCTCTTACTTGAGGTGTTAGTTCTTTGTCAGAGGAAGATATCGGGGCTTGCCCGTTTGGTTGCAGGCCTGTAGAGTTTAATACTTGAAAAGACTACTTCAAAGACATATAGTAAATCTCTGCAAATCTATATGTTAACCATCAACGGACCAAAAAGAATTCGAAAGACTTATATATACACCATAAAAAACATAGAGTCGTGCAATGTCAAGAACTCTAAGAAACCATGCCTAACACTACTGAGTTATTTTTTTCCCTTTTATGTGGTGTAAGGTAGAAGAAATAATTATATGATGATGGGTCTAATGTAGTTGATAGAGGATCCTAAGAAGGGGTATACTAGGCATACATTTTACTTACTTTTAAGCATTTTTTTTCTTTCAAAAATGAGCATTTTATTACTAGAGATGATAAACAAAAGCCGTACTAGAATTTGAGACCCTTCCCGCATGCCATATTTGACAAAAAAAGACCCCGCCTTTTGCATGAACAGCGTCAACAATAGGTTTCCAAGCCTCCACTTGTTCCTTCCTCCATATGCCCGGCATATGTTGATACCTACACAATACAAAGCACTTAAGCACTTATTTAAATTACATGTTGAGATCACACTGAACTTATTAAAATTAACACTGAACTTACGCTTGGGCAGTATCAGACACTCCTGTGGCTTCTGCAATAAGAAAGCCCCCTTTGGTGGTTCTTTGAGAATAGTATAAGATAGCATGTGGTTGAGGGAGATTGTCGAAGGATCTTTGCCTTGTTAAAGGTGCGAAAACGACTCTGAATAAGATACACACAAGACATGCAGCATGTCATTTTAGTTTTAAAGATACTACAGTATATATTTGCCAAAGTAGAACATCAACTGAAACAATTAAAAAAATTCAAAAACCATGAATCTAACTAAGAATGTGCACTTTTTCAACCAAACGGAAAAGAATCCACCTAGTGTTAAACTCTGATAAGGGTTTTTGAATATGAACTATTTGACACTACGGGGATGGTGCTTAAAGGGTGTTATGCACGTGCATACCCTCTTACTCTAGTATGTCCGCTCCTATAGTTAAAAAAATATACATGCAGCAGTTTGCGCGCATGCCATATCATCTAAGATACTTTTGTCATATGATGTTTGAAATAGTTGCATGTTCAACACAGAGCATTAGCTTATTCATATGTCAAACAGAGGCAATGTTTGACAGTTTGTGATATAGTTGATGATAAATAAACCTTTTTCATAAACTTAAATACTACAAGCAAAAAGGAAATTAGAGATAAGAGAGAATGATACACAGATACTACCTGTGAGAAAGCTCAAATTTCCCCATTTTATAAGGGGTAAGAATAGGGATATTTCCATTGTGGTTCGCCATTTTCAGAACTTCGTTTAATTGTTTAGAGTAAGGTTTCTATGCAGGATCCCAAATGAAGTGGCTCTTCTTATATACGCCAAATTCGTCGATAACTAGGCTATCCATACTCACATATATTTTTGTAATAAATTTTTGATCATGCATATATAGACAAGTTGCAAGTTCTGAAATACAAATGTCACTAGATTGCCATATGTCAAAACCAAAAGCAGAATTCGCTGCATTAGTAACTTCTGACTTCTTCAAATATTTGCCAGTTTTGTTTTTTGCTAAGATTTTTACTTTTTACATTTTACCTATTTGATCTATTGACAAAAAGAAAACTAAATTGTTAATAGATCTATTGCCCAATTTTAGAAATTTTATATCTGCAGAATCACACCAAGAAATAATTAGTATGATTCGTATAAAAACATGAAAATGGTGCAATTTAGTTACATGTAAGCAAGATGAGCAGTAGGTGATGCATACGGAAAAAAATTAGTTAGAAAAATGCGATTTCATCTTGCATGTAACAAGTTCCATTCTTAACTAAATCTGTTCTCATGTGCAACTTTATGTTGCTCTTTCTAAAGGGGTGTCACAAGCAACCACAAAGTTGTTAATTAAACCGGCAAAAAGTTTAATGAAGATCGATATATAGTTATATACTCTTTATCTTCAATTGTGAATACTGCTGATAAGAAACAGTAAATAACAAGTTTTTTGTGAAATTACCTTTTATGGGCTTAGATTCTGTCTTGAAAAACTGCAGTTGTGATTCTTTATGTTAGGATCAGAAGTAGGAAACCTCTTATTGTCAGTCTATCACTGTTACAAAGGTATTTCTCTAACTTTTGTCTTTGGAATAACAGAAATACAAAAACATTTTGCTCCCATGTTCTGATCTTGTTCTTCCTGTATGCTCCTGTTCTGAATTTTAACTGTTGCTGGTTTTTACTGGTGCTACTGAATTTTATCCCTATCCCTAACAATTTATGTTCAAAGCTCGCAAATAACCTTAAAATAGTCCCTACAATATACATAGCCGGAACTGAATCGAACCTCACACTAGCACCAATATATTTAGTCGGAATTGCGTTATAATGCAATCAATAACATCATCGATTCATCCCATAAGGTTTTAAATCCTATAATACAGTAACATTTGAATGATAATATTCGTCAAATAAGAGATGTACAGTTCACTAAGGATGTACTGTATAAAGTATAAACTAGAGGTTGCAAATGGGTAGGGTCGGGTTGGTTTGGTCATGTGTCGAACGGGTTATGTGTTGAATGGCTGCATGTGTCAAATGTGTCATACTTTAATAATGGGTCGAATGGGTCAGGTCGGGTCACACCAGGTTCCCGTTTCTTTTGTGACAAGGGCAGAGAATCGGGTCAAACCCGAACAGAACCGAAACCGAAATGTGTGGAAAAGATGGAATGAAACCGACCCGAATGGGACTCGGATCGGCTCCGGTTTTCGGTTAACTTAGGTCGATTTCGGTTTTAGACCTCATGAATCGAAATTCCAAAGTCATGGACCGACTTGTGTTTCTGACTGTCAAATAATCATGCATTAGCCATTTAAGAAGGAAAATCACAAACAAGTTCCATTCACTTTTTTCCTGAAGTGCAGCATCAACTTTAAGTAGCCATTAAGAAGGAGCATCACA
The DNA here is from genome assembly GCA_025667525.1 of Glebionis coronaria. NCBI lineage: Eukaryota > Viridiplantae > Streptophyta > Magnoliopsida > Asterales > Asteraceae > Glebionis > Glebionis coronaria. The sequence goes on along the minus strand of CM046882.1, from coordinate 481,246,846 downwards.
AATATGGTAGCAACTTAAAAATGGCAAATACAAGACAAGTAACTCACATTACAATTAGACAATTACAGTAGTAATAGCTGAAGATTAAAAGTAAAAGAATTGACCCATAAAGTTTTACCCCTTTGGTCCCTTTTTTTCTTCTTTGATTTTACAGTTGCTATGTAGGAAGCAACATCAACATTTGCTTCTTTACCATCATCTATCTTCGTAAAGTCATTAATCGCTCGAACTTTTGGTCGCATGCCCTCTCGCTATTTTTTCAATTCCAGTTAAGATCCAAAAGAAAAAAGATACAATTCTTCTTCCAAGAGAGATCAAATTTCCTTGTTTCTAGAGTGTGCTGCATAGAGTGATTGCTCAAACAAATGGAACAAGAATGCCAATTGCATCTTTCTATAACCCAGGAGATGATGCTGTGATCTATCCAGCTAAAATATTGATGAAGGAACAAACAGAGAAAGGACATAGTTACCCAAAATTTGTATTTCACGATTACATGAAACTATATGCTGGGTTGAAGTTCCAGGCTAAGGAGCCCAAGTTTGAGGCCATGAAAGCAGCATAAGCCAACATCCTTGCTGACTTGCTGGTTCTGTTGCAAGTTGCAACAGCTTAATGTCAGGCACTAAACAACAGTAAATTACATATAACCTCGGTAATGTAAGTTTGTAACATTAATTTAATCTTTTTGTATTCTAAGTGTGCTTACTATTTGTTGAAAAGTGATGAAAAGAGTGCCGCTGTAATCCGTTTTCTCTTAAAATAAAAATATTAGCATCTTGTTTATATAGCATTGTCATTTAGTCGTTCATTATCTGCTGCCGAGGTACATATTGATATGTCAAAACCAAGCTCCTAGATTAAACTCAAAGATCTTATCGAGCATCTCTATTGGTGACTCGCATAGTCTAAGGAGGTTCTTTAAGTCAATTTCAGTTTGAATTGGTTCTTACCTTACAGGTTAACATTTAAGTTGGTTCTTATCTTTAGCACCCATAGGTTAACATTTGACTGCTAAAGGTCCCTAAATCCTAACTGGGGAAACAAGACAGCCTTTTTGGAATGTCCAGTGTGCAACATACTCGATTTATTGCAGGAAATAAACAAGGATTCTTAAGATCTACTAGAAACATCAGATTCTAAACCTCACAAAGCACAGCCTCATAATAGTACAAACCATATCATTGATGGTTGAAAACTTAAAATTTTAAGTCACAAAATGCGAAATAAACAATTCAAGAAAATATATTTAAAACATAAACCATGATTAAATAAATAAAAAATAGATTTATACAAATGCAACGCTACAACAGAAATTATTAGGCTGTAAAGCTTTGCAAATTACAACAATAGTGACTCACATACCATCATCATATTCTCTAAATATGATGAGATACACTACCTTTGTATATATATATATATATAACTAGAGAAGAATCACGCCATTTATCTCGAGTCATGCATATGTCCAGATATCCTAACGATTTCAATACAGTTGAGACAAAATTCCTTTCATAAATTACACTCAAAACGGCTTCCTAGTTCCTAAAAACTAAAAGCTGAAAAACAATGTATTCTGGCCCTATAGATGAACAGAGTATGTACAAATGAAAAGCATGGGTCGATGTACTTCTATTTGCTTTTCAATGTCCCATTACCAATATTTGATCTGGTCACAGCCTCGGGGGTTTTATGAGTTAAATCAAGGGTCAAGATCTATGGTGCTAAAACTAGAACTTTGATAGTACCCAGACTGTTAGCAGCCAACATTGTCGGACTATCACTCTTCCAGCATACAGCACTGATAAAGTAAGATCCCGAATCGTCATCGCTATCATCCACATTAGGTGTACCAAATCTATGCCATGTTAGAGGCTTTGAGATTGCCTGAAATTCCAAAGAAAGAAGTCCATTTACTAATTTCATTTTTTAGAGTCAAAGTGATCAAACAAACTAGTATTCCACTCTATACTTCTACTCTTCTGTCTCAATATAGATGCAAAAATTTGTTTTCAGAAAATTTCATACCATTAAACCTCTATATTTTGAACAATACAAATATGTCCCTTGAGATGAAGCAATAAATTCTACAGCAACTTAACGCTTAAATAAAAGTTGTCGTTGAATCTTTAAGGAAAAAATTATACCACCTTAACCCATAATGAAATTTGCAATACTTTTTTTAGTGGTGTCCCATGGAAAAATACAACATTTCTTTTAATGGTTTTTATATTGTACTATTTTTGGCGTAAAAAATATAAAATATATTGTTCTTTTTGTTTTCAAGGGCTAGAGTAATAATTCTGGCTGGTATAATTTACTAATTGTAAAATCTATTACATTTAGTACGAAAAAGTTAACGAAAAGATTATGCTACTTACCTTATGATAGCCATATACTTCATTTGTTTCACTACCACAGGCAAGAAAGTCACTGTTTACTGAGAGACCCACAAAGTTCTTCTCATTTGTGTGACCTCTGAAGGTACGAACCTGAAATATAATGCATTAAGTATGATATACAGAGTTCAAGCAATTGATTAAGTGGGACCGAGAATAACGAAAGTGTGTAAAATGAAGTGAAAAGCAGCTCACAGGAAGATATCGCTTCACATCCCATAAACGTAAGGTGCTGTCTGTAGATGCAGAAGCAAGCTCATCATTTGACAAGAACTTTACATATGAAACAGTTTTTTGGTGGCCACTAAAGATATGAATAGGATGGCTGGTGTTCCTCAAATCATAATAGTGAATATGATGGTCTACAGAGCCAACCTGCAAATTTCGATGTTTGTATTAGTATGAATTAGATGATTCGGACACGTCAAGCAGAAGTTGCTATCACCATTTTAGTTTAGTAGAATTTAATCGTCAATTTGATATTTTCAATTTTACACGTTGCTTAATTTTCATGACAAAAATGAGGTGATCCATTGATACCAACGTTAGTGCCCAACTCATGATATTTTAGTATTAGATTTTCATGGATCAGGACATAACTAGACATGCTTGATAACAACGTTACTGCCCAACTCATGATATTCTAGTATTAGATTTTCATGGATCAGGACATAACCAACTCATGATATTCAAGTATTAGATTTTCATGGATCAGGACATAACTAGACATTGGCACCACATTATAACCTCTGAGAAAAGAAAAGAAAATTACCGCAACATGATTGCTGGACCCAGGATTGAACTTGACGCAACATATATTTGCTTTCATATCAATGTTCATAGCACTTGATTCTTGCCTTGTGGACCAAATTTTCACCTGTGAGCTCAGATTCAGTACGAAAATTATATTAGCGTAAATGATGAACAAAATGAGTTTACTACAAGCTTTACAGCTGTAAGCTTGTAAAATTAAGGAGATGTGACGTGAAATATAAAAAAAACATATACCAAAAACACCTGATACGGGATGTTATAAGTGAAACATGTCTTTCTTCCTCAGGCCTATCTAATAAATTGCATCATTGTGAAGTGTCAACTCTCAACTTACATAGACGGACATTTACTACAGTTTTTTATAGTGCAATCTAAATTGTAGCAATTAGATTAGATTTTTTACTTAAGTTTATCATGAAACTTCATACATATACTATTAACAATAAATAATTGTGAGTTGCATTATACAGACTTTTGCCTAAGGGCCTACTGGAGCTTTGATAGTACATTAAAAGAACATACTCGATTTATCGTGATGTGTTGGACCCAAGACCTTCCTAGGTACTAGAATCTATAAACTCTCCAAGCTATCGCACAGTTCAAGTTGCAACTTGAACGAGTTTCCCATCCAACAGTTGACATAGGAAGTGGCATTGAGAGTTTTTTTTTTTTTTTGAACGGCAAGTGCCATCGAGAGTTAAGACCAATAAACTACAATCATAACATAACTGAGGCACATACAAAGCCCTCTTGAATACTAATAGATGAATATATGCAAATTTGGTAAGCTTATGAAGATAATATATGCAATGTTCGTACCTTACAGTCATCACTACCCGATACAAGCATTGACGGTTCTTGGCGTGAATAATCAACACTCCAGACCCGTTTTTCATGTTCTTCGTACTCCATCACACTCTGATTGTCCCAAAATAAACAGAATAATCAATACAACTTTTTTATAGAGGTGTCTTATTCTTCTAATACCTAAATTTGAGAAGTGCGAGCAGAATGGCACAATAGCACTGGCAAAACTTCATGTAAAAAGTTGGAATTTACTAGTAACCAGCATCGAAGTACCTGTCGAGTATTCACATCCCACACAAATACTGTTCCCTCGTAATCACTACTAGCTATATGGTTCTTTGTATGCTTATTCCAGCTCAAGCAACTAAGCTTTGATCTTGTGGAAATCTCCACTACAGGGCAGTGTGCTTCTGGGGGTTCATTAACAATCTGAAACAGTAGTTTACAAGTTTAGAACCTTTTTTAAGTTTAGCGACTGACAATAGAGGAACAGAAGTATAAACCAGATAAGAATTCCAAGATTCCATATATTCGCCATACATGATTAACAGTGGTCACAGGCTTCTAACTTTCAACTAAAATGTGTAGAAATATTTATAGGAATATTGATCACCAATATGTCAATTCTTAGGGGTGGAAAAGAAAAGCTCACCGTTGAGAAATTAAAAACTTTGATGCGTCTTGAAACACCAGCAGTAGCAAACATTTCATCATCACGGTCAAACTCAATGCTGTAGTAAAGCAGATAATGAAGATTTCAGCATCTTGTTAACCACGGAACCGAGTTTTCATATGTACAAGACACTGGAAACAATTCGAGAAGACAAAGAAGATTTCATTTTTGAAACACAGTAATAATGAAGGTTTCATGTTGTTGTAGCAAAACTTGGATAACCATGGCTTCATATACATTCTCAAATGAAAAAGTTAATAAAAGCCTTACAACTGCAATCATACCTAGATACAATGTTGGCTGAATGATAGAGTTCGCCATGCCTAAGTTCTGCAATCACCCGTAATCGACTGTATAAAAAGACACAATATCAGCAATGCTCTCAAAGCAGCTATACAAACACGAAAGTAATTATAGATACCTGTATTGCGTGAAGGTAGATAGTACAGACTGAAAATCCGATAAGCCTGAACTATAACCTTCCCTTTGCACAACATCAGCGTCCTTTTTATCATTATTCTCTACTGGGTTCACCAAATGGCGTCGTTTTTGCAAGTAACATTGTTGTAAGTCATTGAACTGCAGGAAATATTATTAGAACATTAGAAAACTAAATCATCACATTATAGTTCCAGATAATCTAACCACATGTATGATAAAGCATTCACAAGTAAAGTTTCATAACTGACCTGAGACTGAACACGTTTTTTCTTCATAACAGCAAGACTTGATTGACCCGTATGTTGTGAACTCAATCCACTAGAAGCCTCTTTCCTTTGGGTTCCAAGTGAACTAGCTTGAGATTGTCCATACTCATTTCTGTACTGCATATTACTAATAGGAACACCTTGATGTGCTTTACCATAAGCATATAACTGGTCACTATTGTCTCTGTCAACTGATGAAGAAGACCAAGATATTGATCCCGGTACTTCACTACCATGCGTCCTCATTTTCGCCATATACCTATCTTTGGCTCTATATAAGTCGATCCGATGCCTCTCAACCAAACTAATGTCTTCTTTGATATAGTGGACATCAGTTTGGACCTAATAAATAACTTTGGTCATTATCATGATTGTATGTTTCACAAGGTCACCGTTCACACGGTATATGTAACTGTGTAAGCTAAAGCTTAGTCAAAAGGTAATCCTTTAATTATGCGAAATTTAGGGAGACAAACCTCATTAAGTTCATCAATTTTCTTTTTCCTAAGACACTGCAAGAAATCAAGAAGATTTTGCATATTCCTCTCGGACTCTTCCTGCTCCAATTTCCTTTTCTTCTCGGAAAGCAGTGATAATAGTTTATCCAGTTCCTTAACTGAGACTTCATAACCCTGTCTAAGGATTACACACGAAGTGTCACATATAACAGTTTACCAAATAGAATTGCACAAGAACTTGAATAGCCTAGTGAAAATTTTGAAAGGGCCACAGACACGCAAATTGAATAACACACGTTTCTGGGAACTTGAAGTCCCTAGTAATTAAAGTTCACATCTATTCTATAAGAGACCTTCCTTTTTATGAATAACCATCATATTCGTGCACTGATGTTTACATCCATTTTAGTACCTGATGCTTTGATAAATACCATATGTTGTTGAAAATTATTTCTATGTTGAATTCATTATAAATATATACTTACAAAAATGAGCAAAGCTTAACATTTCACGCATGTATTAACAATAATTAACTGAAAATTAGTTATGGAAGCTTTTCATTCGTTTCATCCACAAGTTGACAAGTATTGCCATCATACTGAGAATTTGTAATACATAGGATGGGGGCGAGATGAACTACCATTCCTAAAGTGATAGCAGTAATGTAATTCAGAGTTATATTTTTGAAAATTAATCTGAGATTTAGTGATCGTGCTTTTTAATGAGCACTTACCTGGAGTAATGCCTGGTGAAATTGTTCTAGCGGAGAAGCAGTTTTTGATACTTGAGAAGCAGTCGTCTTCTTTATAAGCTACATTTTGTACATAGAAACCTTTAGCAATTAGCTGCATTTTGAATTATATTCTTTCACGGTACAAAACATGTTGGACTGAAGGACTTCATAGTAAAAGATGATACAGCTAACTTTAGGATGCTACCAAGTAGCAAAGCATGTTCAGAAAAGAAATAAAATTGCATTACATGATTTTAGCAAGCAAACCAACAACTTAATAAAGCTAAAACAAGGCTCATATACATGGTTCATAAGATAAAATTGTGCTAACCTAACATGTGGGCATTAGGCATTTTTATCTTTTATATATATTTTTGGATCATTTACTGTAAGTCTCAAATTAGCCCAAGTACAACTCAGTCTCGTAAAAGGCAGCCCAAGTACAACTCAGTCTCGTAAAAGGCAGACCTTTAACCACTATTTGCAAATTCAGCTAAACCTAACTGGAGAAAGATTTATACACCAATTAATTCTGTTAGTTGTTATCACCTACCCCATTGTCTGAATCATAACTTAAAGAAAGTATCATCTATTTTCTTAACTGTTCACCTACACCTACCCAATTGTAACCTACAGTCTACCGCTCAGCCTAGGCTTTTTCTTCACACACAACTTCCATATACATAAAACTGGTATGCCTCTTCGCAAGTTAAGGCAGTAACAAGGGAGACATACGAAACATAACCACTTAATTAGTTCGGGAATATGCCTCTTCACTTTTTGTTTGACAAATAGTCAAGCAGGTTACTTAAACACATGGAATACACACTCTCTAACTCATGTATCGACCAACAACTTACATTTCTAGTCAAGCATTTTACATTCTAACTACATCTACCAAACATAATGATTAAAAAATGGAAATACCAACTAACCACAAATGATGTGAGGACAAAACCTGGCGTGTTGATCTAGTGATATGCCTCAACTCAATAAACTCACTAAGGCATTATAAATTTAAAAGATATAGCCCTCGCTTTTTTAGTGTGTATTTGGTGTGGAGCGGTGAGCGGTAAACGTTGTGATTCTTAATGCTCGTGTGGCAAGTAGCAAGTAGCCTTATCTATTTTGTCAAAATGTTCAGTTTCCAACCCTCCATGAAGTAGCATTTAGGAGCTGTTTTACACATTATAATTGCACCTACAGCTACGTTACCAAACATTTTTATAAAAAGGCAGCTATTGCTCACAGCTACACTTAGTGCTACTACTACTTTTGGCAAACACACATCCACATATGAGCTCATTAATAAGAAGAACCTAACCAAATACATAAATTAGGTTCATATCTAACTTTTACTTTATAAAACTACAACTGCCCTCATTTACACTAGCTTATACAAATAACAAATTTCAATTGAATGAACATCTAAAAGAAGTGACAGTGAGACAAAAATTGGTATCCCTAAATGGGTGTTTTTTTCGGCTTATATAGTGGCTTATGGCTTGTTTGATTGTTACTTATGTTTCATAAGCTTATTTTAGTGGCTCATTTTCATACTTTTCGGCTTATATAAGCTTTAAATGACATAATCAACTTATATAAGCCGGATAGTTTCAAAATAAGCGAAGAAAATAAAACATAAGCCCAAAGCCAAATAAACCATAAGCCCACTATATAAGCCAAAAAAACACCCCTTAATCATGTGTGTAAGCATCATGTTGGTGAGAGACTTCTTCACAAACACCGGTCCGGCCTCATTTACACTAGTTTACCAGACTTATAAAAATAACAAATTTCAATTAAATTAACATCATATCATCTAAAAGACGTGACGGCAACATGATCATGGATGCCGTGTATGCCTAAACGTATGCCTAATTCTGTGTGTCAGCGTCCTGTAGACCGACCGACTTCTTCACAAACCAATAAACAACTTCCACAACAATCTACGCGTAAAATAAATCGCACATTTAGGCCTCCCAATCATTTTAGTGACAACATCTAGGCATAAAACTAGTCACGCAACAATTAATTCTTAAAAAAAAAGTGAAATAGCAAAATAACCTTATCAAGTAAGAAATTAGGAAAAATATGATTAACGTTAACAGCAGCACCACAACAAGGACAATCACTCTTATGATGAAGGTGCGTAATAATACACATGTAACAATAACTATGTCCACATGACGTCATGAACGCATCTTTTATTATCCCCATACATATCGGACACAGTAACTCCTTATCCTCTACTGAGTCAACTGGTTGTTTGACCGACGGAACTATGGCTCCGGTTGACACGTCATCATCCATTGGATCTTTTAGTTGTGACTAGTTAGTTATGTGTGTTGCGTTGAAAATATTACTGTAAATTGAAATGAGCAAAAAAGGAAACAAAGGATGAGATTGGAGGACACGTGATGTCGTGGAATGTTATTGGTCCACGTCAGCGTGGGGTCTACGTGGATGTTGTCCTGCTGTTTCTTTTGATTCAGGATTCTTTTCTGCTTGAAAGATTGATTTTACAAGTGTTTAAAAATCTTTGCTAGGTTGTATTTTTGAGACAGGCGTTTGTTAAATTAAGTGGCTATATATAAGTCGTTTAAGGGGTGTTTGGTATTCTTTATTAAAAATAGATTATTTGTTTTATAAATAAATAATAATAATGTTTTGAAATATAATGTTTGGATTTGATTATGTTATTTAAAATCATAACAATTAGATTATTAAATTTTTGAATGTTAGGTAAATCATATTATTTGTTTAGTTGATAATATTAACTCTATTTTGAAAACTCCATTTTCTAAAAGCACCTCATCACTTACTTTTTCAAAACTCCATTTTTGAAACTTCTAATCGCAAATAATCATTTTTTGTTTATTATCCAAACACTTATTTTAATTTATTTTCATTTTAAAAATGAGATAAGTAGATAATCTAATTGCAAACGCAACGTCAAACACCCTTTAATTAACCTTTTAGTGACTATAGCTTTAATAGTCACTCTTATTAATAGGAACAAAAGGTTGATCTTATTTAGTAAGTAGTTTTAAGAGAAAAAGAAACGTCGTCGTGTCTAATGAGCTTTGGAATTACTTGATGTACGAATGAGCTTAAAGAATTAAGCGAGCTTGAGCCTTGTGAGATTCACAAGCCAGGCTTCATTTACTTTTATTAAATCATATGGATTAGTTGAGATCGAGCTCAAAATATGAAAATCGAAACGAGTCGAACCTCGAGCTTTATACATTTAAACGAATTGAGATCGAGCTTTGTCAAACCCAAACTCAACTCGTTTCGGCTTATTTCCACCCTTAGATAGTATTTATATTTTAGATTTTTTATGTTATTTCAACTATTGTTATGTGCCAAAAAGTGGATATCTGGTCACTCAATCTCGTTCATAATCGGTTGTCAGGTACTTGACTTATTCAACGGTTGTACCTATGGAGGTGTTATGAGTTGAATCATCACTTTGGTGTTAGTTAGGTATCGAAGATGCCTCAATATGTTACTAGATAAGTTATGCACCATCGGCAAATCAAGTATTATTGTTTTCGTTTAGGTGACGTGTCCTAAAATGTGTGTTCTTTTGCAAGGATGGGATATATAAGGGCCAAGAGGGTTGTGGCCCCCAAAAAATTTTGTTTCCAGTTACCGGTTTGTAGTATGTCGTATGTAATTTGTTTTCTACATGTTGCCCCTCCCTAAAAAGATGAAAACAAAAACGTTAGGTAATGAAAAGACATCCAAAAGGCAATTTTAAGTTTTCAACCCATACAACTTAAGCAGTAGCTAACTTGAAAAAAAGATTTAAAACCAGTATCAAATTAGCTACTACCCCTTTTGACACAGTAACATAGAGCCACTATCAACTTGAGCAGTAGCTAATTCTGAGTTTCTATATTTTCTTAGGGTGCTTTTGGTTTGTTAGTCGAAATTAATATTGGTATGGTTTTGATAAATGTGTGTGATGAAATTATTGGTTATCATTTCATTGGTTATTTTTTATATGAAAATTGATATGTGGGTATCACATTAGCATGGATTCTATTTTTTCTATTAAAATATATTATTTTTAATAAAAAACATAATTAATTTTTTTTTCACCACAAAGTGTTTTGGCAAAAATTAAATACACTTAAAATTTTACTTTAAAAAATAGACCATATAACCATTACTAGTAAAGCCAACCTACATACCCATGAATGATATTATGAGTATCAACTTTCATTTTTGATTCCCTTCATGATAAACAAATAACTATAATGAATATCATGCCATTCCCTTTTTCCATAAACGCATACCAAACGCACCTTATTCACACGATAACGTGAATTTAAACCACTATCAAATCCCTTTTTTCTATGTTTTGTCCTTAATTTAATTTAATGTTTCATATCACTTAGTCTTAAAAACATAAAAGCTAATTATTATATTGAATACATATGTATGAACTCGGCAATGACATAACTTGAATATTTATTTTGAGAAGATTGAATTATTTTTGACATACCAAAATAAAAAAATATACTATAACTTTAAGACAAAAGTAGTAATATTTATATTACACGTTACAAGATTTAAAGGGCCTTAGGCCCTCCTTGATCCTTATAAAGACTGTCTATGAAACCGAGTGAGTATATTGATTGTTTGTAACTATTAATTTTTAAGTTTAAAATGTATGATTTGCTTTAAGGAGCTTTTATAGAAAACCTAAACAATTGATTTGTACTTCAAAAGAAGGAGCAATGATACGACACAATTTGCAACTCAAAAGAATAAACGGTCTAAAGTTTCAGCGGATGACAATTTTCAACTCGAAAATCTACCTCAGAATCACAGACTGGGAAACATATTTTGATGAACCACTAATATGCTGTAACTTTGTTTACCTTCTCATTTTTATCTTTTGCGTCTTTTGAACTATATTTTGATGTATCACTTATTGTGATCTAAAGTACTTTGTCAATTATTATGAATTTCTTCTCTTTCTTTTTTTTACATACATATTATGATTTTCTCCCTCATAAAACTGCTCAAGTTCCATCCCTGTTCTTTTGGGTCTAGTGAGTCGAGTCGAGTCAAGTTGTCTGTACGACTTCGATTATTTATTTTGAGGCTTGAACTCATGTATCAATATTTTTAAGTGTTAGCATTTTGGGCTCAATTTACTTATATTGTGTTGGGTTTAGATTTGTTTTAGCGTGTTTGTTCAAAGTAGATATGTTTCATTGTCTAGTATTCAATTGCGTATAGAAACGATTAGATAGCGTATAACTAAGGTGTTTGTGTCGTTTTTATTAAAATTAAATCGCATCTATATTTGTGTTTTCTGTAAAAATAGATACTACAACCGTATTATGTTTTGCGATTTTTTCCTAAGTCGATTTATTGATTTTTTGCGTGATACGTATCTTGCGATTTAGTCTTGAGGGTCGCATACTAATAACCAATATAAAGCAAGCATACTCGCTTGTTGCATAAGTTTTTTTTGAACGGCTTGTTGCATAAGTTCAAATCAAATTTTGCTAGATCGTTATAAAAATGGTTACTTAACTTCTTTTAGTTTAGTAGTTTCCACGTTAACTATATCAATCAAGGGGCTTCCATATGCGGAGTAATACTTTTAATCACGTGTATCTCTGCATTTTCCAAAACTCTTAACTTAGCTTTACATAACTGATTTGAACCAGATATCCATTACTCACGCGTTGCGTCGAGAATATATCCGTTTATATTTAAAGTTAAGTATCTAGATTTGTTTAGTTACATTGAATCAATCCAAAGTCGAAACTCATTCATCTTTTTAATTTTACAAATAAAGTTCGTAGTTAACTTAAAAACTTGACATAGGCTATGTTTGGCAAGAGATTTTTCAAAGCTTTTTAAAAGCTGTTAGTTTTTTGTTTAAAAAATAATCGTAAAATAACTAGCTTTATTTGGCACAACAACTTTTTAGAGTTGTTAGTTTTTTATTTTAAACAAGTAGCTCTTAAATAAAAAGTTGATTCATACAGCTTGTTAAATAACTAGCTCTTTAAAAGTTGTAAATCACTAATATACCCTCCATAAATATTATAATTTATCTAAATATGTCTTTTTAAGTCATTTTACATCTTAATTTTACAGTTAGCAACTCTTTACCAAACACTTTTATTGAAAAATGATACAACTTATAGCTAATGTTAACAACTTTATAATTAACAGCTTATAGCTTACAATTAACAAGTTACAGCTAGTTTTGCCAAACATAGCCATAATATAGCATGAGCATTTAACTTATCAGGATTTAGAGAGGTTATAGTGAATAACTTGTGTCTCTTTGATATAAGGGGATCAATCACAGTCTTTCATCTAATTTTGATCAAATGTCAAGATTAACAACAACAACAAAAAGTGTGGATGACGATTTTAGTAATTTCACCTCTCCCACCCACCTCCACCCCACCAAAATATATCACCTCCGTCTTCTCTCTTTCTCACATCGTAACAAACACACACACACACACACAAACATACATAAAACACACACATAATTCATATAATCGATCCATCACCGATCGAATTCGATCCATCTTCGATCTATTATATCATCATCTCCTTCGTATTCAATCATATCCTTCTACAATTGATTAGCACTAGGTTATATCATCATCATCTATATCTTTTTTAGCTTATGTGATGTAAATAAACTTATTTGATGTGAATTTATATACGAGTTTAGATTTAATATGAATAAGATGATACCTTTTTTAGCTTATTTATTTATTATTTTTCGACTTATTTTGATGTGATTATGGATGTATTAGCTTATTTGATGTGTTATAATTAAGCTTATTTGATGTGTTATACTTAAGCTTAATGTAAATAAGCTTATTAGGAGAGTTATAATGAATAATCATTTGAATTAGAAGAGTTATTTGAATAAGTTTATAAATAGAGTTTGTTGAAATTGTAGGATAAACATAAGGTGATGTATGTGATAATTTGAATAAGCTTATTAGGAGAGTTATGCTGAAACTGTAAGCTACAATGAACAAATATATCAAATAGGATACCTCCATACATCATATATGATAAATATATCATATATGATATATGGAGGTATCATATATGATAATATGATAATGTGCTTGAAAACAAATAAAAACAAGTCTGTGATCCCCTGGTTGGTAATTAAAAGTTAGTTGTGTGTATATTATCATATTTGATAATCTGGTTGAAATTCGGCTTCTGTAATATATCATATTGGATAATCTAGTTGAAATTCAGATTTTGTAAAATATGTTATTTGATAATCTGTTTGAAATTCAGTTTCTCTAAGATATCATATTTGATCATCTGTTTGAAACTAAAAGCAAACCTTTTTATTCATGTAGTGAAAGTTGTTTTCAATGCATTTTGAAGAACTCAATTATCTAAAAGGCCAAAGAAGTGAATATAAAAAGCAACAATCATCAAACCAAAAGTGAGTTGCAAAAAATGTCAAGAAGTGGAATATGGAATTCCCGGCTGAAAAACAAACAAGGTCATGTGCATGAGATAATAAAAGACGAGTGTCGAGTTTGCAACCAAAGTGTTGATGCATATAATCAAGATGACAAGATCCATTGTTTTAGCCATTTGACTTGTTTATATTTTAGTAATTTGTGTATGACGTTGTAATGTTTTTAACTTTGAAATGCTACTAAATCATTGAGTTTTTTTGTTGAATATGAAAATGGTTAAACATCTGCGGATGTAACTTTGGGATAATATGCTTATTTGTTGATGTTTTTATCATTTGAAGAATAATTTTTACCTTTTTATTAGTATCATATATGATAGTGAATATCATATATGATAATCCATGTAACTCTTAAATTTGGCCATATATGATACTTCATTATCATATATGATAATGCATTATCATATATGATACTCAAATCGTATAACTAAGGTGTTTGTGCCGTTTTAATTAAAATCAAATCGCATCTGTATGTTCGTTTTTATGTAAAAATAGATTCTGCAACCGTACTATGTTTTGTGATTCTTTCTTTCTAAGTCGATTTATCGATTTTTGGCGTGGTATGAATTTTGCGATTCAGTTTTTTGAAGGTCACGTGCTAATAACCAATATAAAGCAAGCATACTCGCTTGTTGCATAAGTTCAAATCAAATTTGGCTAAGTCCTTATAAAAATGGTTACTTAACTTCTTTTAGTTTAGTAGTTTCCACGTTAACTATATTAATCACGAGGCTTCCATATGTACTCTACTTTTAATCACGTGTAGCTCTTCATTACCCGAAACTCTTAACTTAGCTTTACATAACTGTTTTGAACCAGATATGCATTGCTCACGCGTTGCGTTGAGAATATACCCGTTTATATTCAAAGTTTAGTGTCTAGATTTGTTTAATTACATTGAATAAGTCGAAACTCATTCATCTTTTTAATTCTACAAATAAAGTTCGTAGTTAACTTGGAAACTGGACATAATATAGCGTGAGCATTTAACTTATTCAGATTTAGATAAAAATAAGAGCATTGATTGGGATGACTAATTTGTATGCTACATCTATTTAGTCATACAATTAGACATATTTTTTAGGTCTCCAAATCATTTTCTTAAAAATAAACCTTAATTTAGTTATCGACTGGAAAAATCTTATCTAAAGCATTGGTAATCGTAGTTTATGAAACAAGATTTTCATTAAAGATTTAGTGGGTGTTTAGGATTGCGTTTGCAACTAGATTATCTACTTATTTCATTTTGAAAATAGAGATAAGTTTTAATGATTGTTTGGATAATAAATAGAGAAAATTGATTATTTGCGTTTTGAAGCTCTAAAATTGAGTTTTGAAAAAGTAAGTGTAGAACTACTTATTTCATTTTCAAAATGAAGAAAAGCTAAAATAAGTTTATTTTAGTCATTTTACTTATCAAAAAATCAAATAACTAAATTTGCCAAACACTCAAAAAACTTATTATCTGATTATTACGATTTCAAACAGGATAATCAAATCCAAACATTATTTTCTAGAATCATGTTTTTAAAATGATGATTATTTTATTATTTATTTTCAAAATGAATAATCTATTTTCAATAAGCAATCTCAAACACCCTCTTAAAGTAATGAATTTTTGTGATAGTGTTTTTTAACCTGAATTAAAACGTATCTACAAGTCTACAAATGCTTAAGATGTCGCTTAACTTAATTTTGTTATTCAACTACACAATTTTGCGAACTTGATATAGACGTCAATGTTTAGTCCAACCTTTTTAATCACAGTTTCAAGATACAACAACAATTTGAGAGTCAAAAAAAATATTTAAGATGTAATATTGTTTACGTATTAGAGGGATTACTAAATTTTGAAGTAGTTATTGTTAGTTAACCCAAACAGCAGACTAGCTATGATCCGGAACACCCAATCAAGTCCGGATAGCAAGGTTAAACCCAAGAACAACTCTTTGAAATTTTAGGAATGTTGTCTCCTGAATTCCCTACAAGCATCCGACAAAGGCCAATTGGGCCTAGCGGTCTTTTAGCAGACGTGAGGAGAATAAATTCCCCTCAAAGTCTAACGGTCAAGGTAACGTATTTTTATTATTATTGTAGAAACTAGAAGGGGGGTTGAATAGTTTCTTAAAATTTACTTGTTAAAATATGTTTCCAAAAATCCTTTTTCAAAAAACTTAGGCTTGAGGAAATATGTGAAATCTTCTTATGCACAAATATGAACAATGATAGTGTAGCTAAACTAATACTAACAAAAATATATCCACAAAGAATAAAGAATGATAGTGTAGCTAATCTAATATTAACACATGTATATGCAAAAAGTAATAAGGAATGTAAAGAGTTAAGGGTAAAGAAAGTTCAAACCGAACACCAAGGATTTATAGTGGTTCGGCAACGAAGCTCACTCCTCGTTCCTACTCCACTCCTCGAGTACTCCTTACTCGAGAGTTCACTACACAACAAGCTCCTTATGGTGGAGAAAACCGTACACGTCGCTTAACCAATTTCCGATTCTAAGCTAAAAGTCGAGCCCTAATCGTAGCTAGGACCAATCTACACAACTATACTTAGTACATACACAACTTCCAAATAGACACAACTACTTGGATCTTCACAACTATGACACAACTACAAGTATATAACAACTGATATTCAATGGATCTTTGGTGGTGGACTCAGCACTTCACTAGGATAGTGTTCTTCTCTTTGCACTTGGAGAGGAAGAGATGGAAGAACAAGATTCACTTCTTAAACAAGTAATAATCAAACAAATGATCAAAGATTTGAGTGATTAAAGAAGGGGTTTGAATCTGGAAATGAATGTGCAAAAGAGGTGAGGTGAAAAGCTGAGAATGACCAACTATTTAAAGGACAAAGGAGCCAACGGCTAGTTCTGCCCGCGGTACCTTATCACAGCCTGCGGTACCTTATCGATAAGGTACCGCCTAGGCGCTAAGGTACCACCGGACTAGACTCTGCTCCTTTTTGTCCTTTAGTGGTGGAGGTCTTATCTGGGTATAAAAATATCCTGAAAGGATATTCTTAACAGAATAAGAATATGCCATTTTCAAATTTCAAATAATTAATTAAATAAAACATTTTCTTAAAAATAAAGTTTAATAAAAACTTGTCACTTTTAATAAAAAGTGAGTTTTAAGAAAAGATTAAATCACTTGATCACTTGATTAAGGTTAGTACTTGTTTATCCATACCTTAAGTGAAAATGGGTAAAATGAAAAATACTTGAACTCAAGAATCCGTTTTTCGTTGTTTTCGTAAATGCTTGTTTTTACATATTGTCGTAATCAAAACTAAGCGAGACCGAAAAATGCAAGTAACGTTTTTAGTCATTATTGCATTAACAATCTCCCCTTTTTTGATTCTGACAATACATAAACTCAATCACACAAAAACAAGATTTTCGAAGACGAGTTTATTCATTTCTCCCCCTTTGTCGAAGCAAAAAGGTTGCGTAATCCGGTGTTGAAGAGACGGACTTTGCAAAGACTCCCCCTTGGTGCTTACTCCCCCTAGCTTGGGGCACCGAGGAATCGAGATATTGTGACAAGCTACATAGAAGGGTTAGTTGAACAAAAGAAACAACCAACAATATATAGCAATAGGTCACAAAAAAATAAAAAGAGAAGAAAACACAAAGACAAAGATCCAAGACCGGTTACTAAAAGAACATCATACAAAGAAGTATGGAAAAAGAAACAAGCCAAAAGCATAAATCTAATCCTAGTTATTCTAGAATTCTAAGATTTGCTTGAATTTGGAGTCTTGTGGATAAGCAATCAATGCTTATATGAAAGACAAGGTAATAGCGGAGGGTGGTGGTGATGGCTTGTTGGAGATCTCATAATCAAAGTGAAGAGGAGGCTTGATTAAGAGACTCTTGATGTAGCTCAACTCCTCATAGATGTGTGCCATAGCAAGATGTTGATATTGACAACAATGACAATATGTTCCATGGTGCATGACATTATCATGAGAAGGAGGAAGAACACTAAAGGGTGGTGGTGGAAGAAAGGAAGTTCCACAATCAACATTCTTGGTAGGAGAAATGTGATTAAGAGTGTTCTTGGGTGGGTTTGGATTGAAAGCAATTGGAGAAAATGGAGGAGGTTCAAGGCTTTCATTGGGAGAATAAGACATTTTGGATGTGAAGTAATGCAAAATGCTTATGGTTTAAATAGGGAAGGCTTAGGGTATTTTTGGGGTGGTCAGAGGATTTGAAACAAAGATTCTCAAAAAGGTTGGAGCAAATCTGGAGTTTCAGACAAAAACCCGAAAAGGAAGGCCACTATAGGCGGTTCCTTATCTATGCTGGCGGTACCTTATCAATAAGGTACCGCGGCTCACTTATGGAACCGCCTGCAGAAGCAGGGTTTGGTGTTTGGAGAAAGATTTTTCAGCAAATCTTATTTTTCTAGTCTAACTTATCATAGGGATGTGCTTAAAAGCAAAGATAAACAAAGAAAATATATGCAAACTTACCAAATAGAGATATGACCAAAATACATGGATTAAAAAATCAATGTGGGAGGTGTGTAAGACAAGATCTTAAGTCATGACACAATGATCCTCCATGATTCAATCTTGTTCTTGCTATGTTTGAGAGAATCATACATATGAATTATGTAAGCTCTATATTAATAGCGAGAATCTATGAAAAATCGTTTTTAGATTGAATTAACAATGTCAAACGAATTTCTCAACCATTTTCGAAAGAGACTTTGAGAGCTTTGAAAAGGGGATGGGAAGATTTTTCAAAAGAATTTTAGAAGACTCAAGAACTCAAAGTGGTAATAGAAAACACACAATAAGAAAAGAATTTAAGGAAGATGTTCCATTAATCCTAGACCTAGACGCAAGTAATTAAAAGGTTCCCTCTTAAGTGGCTTAGTGAAGATATCGGCTAAGTTGTCCTCGGAGGGCACCTTTTCAATAGTAATGTTCCCCTTTTGAACATTATCCCTAAGGAAATGGTGTCTAATTTCTATGTGTTTGGTTCGCGAATGTTGCACGGGATTCTTGCTTAGGTCTATAGCACCTTTATTATCGCACATGATGGGAACATCATCAAGAGAAATCCCGTAATCAACAAGCGCTTGCTTCATCCATAGAGCTTGTTGGCATGCTTTTCCGGCACTCACATACTCGGCTTCCGTGGTGGATATCGCAAGAGCGGTTTGTTTCTTGGAGAACCAAGAAGTTAAACAACAACCCATGAAGGTACAAACTCCACTAGTGCTTTTCCGGTCCACATAGTCTCCCGCATGATCCGAGTCCGCGTAGACAATGGTTTCTACGCCGGTCCCTTTAGGATACCATAATCCTAAATGTATAGTGCCTTTAATGTATCGGAAGATACGCTTAACCGCTTCAAGGTGAGAGGTTTTGGGAGCCTCTTGGAAGCGAGCAAAAAGGCAAACACTAAACATGATATCCGGTCGACTTGCCGTTAGGTACAACAAACTACCAATCATACCTCTATATTTGGTGTTGTCTACCGACTCACAATCATCATCTACGGTGAGTTTAGTATCCGAGGCCATAGGGGTCTTCATTGGTCTAGATTCTTCTAATCCAAATTTCTTTAGCATTTCTTTAGCGTACTTAGATTGACTAAAGAAAATACCATCGTTCATTTGTTTAATTTGGAGTCCTAAAAAGAAGTTAAGTTCTCCCATCATACTCATTTCAAACTCATCATGCATGATTTTGGCAAAGTCATCACACAATTCTTGACAAGTTGAGCCAAATATAATGTCATCAACATATATTTGTACGATTATGAGGTGAGGACCTTTCTTCTTTGTAAAGAGTGTATTGTCTACCATACCCATGGTATACTCATGTTTAACAAGAAACGCTTTAAGTCTATCATACCAAGCTTTGGGTGTTGTTTGAGTCCATAAAGTGCTTTCTTAAGCTTGTAAACATGGTCCGGTTTCTCAAAATCAATGAAGCCGAGAGGTTGAGCCACATATACCTCCTCATTGATCAAACCGTTAAGAAATGCACTCTTTACATCCATTTGTTGAAGCTTAATATCTAAGGCACAAGCGTAGGCTAAAAGGATTCTAATTGATTCTAATCTAGCTACCGGTGCATATGTCTCGTCATAATCAATCCCTTCTTGTTGATTATAGCCTTGAGCTATAAGTCTAGCCTTGTTACGAGACACAACACCATTCTCATCTAGCTTATTCCTAAATACCCATTTGGTTCCTATAATGGTAGAACTTCTAGGTGGAGGAACAAGTTCCCAAACATCATTGGCAATGAATTGATTCAATTCTTCTTGCATCGCAATGACCCAACTCTCATCCGTCAAAGCTTCTTTAACATTCTTAGGTTCAATCAAGGAGACAAAACAAAAGAAGTTGCTTTGGTTTTGGACTTGAGATCTTAGGGTCCTTTGATTTAAGTCACCAATGACATTATTGAGAGTATGATCCCTAGATTCCTTAATGTTTACTTCCTTTTCAACACTAAGGTCTTCAACTCCTATTTTTCTAACCTCTTTGGCTTTAACTAATTCTAATTCATCCAAGTCATCATCAACCAATGGTGGTGTCTTGGGTGAAGGAGGGGTTTCATCAAAGGTTACGTTGAGTGATTCTTCAATAACCCCTGAGGTTCTATTTAGGACTATGTAGGCCTTACTAGTTTGGGAATAACCTAAAAGGATACCTTCATAAGACTTTGGGTCAAACTTGGTAAGGTAGTCTTTGGTGTTGAGGATAAAGCACTTGCTTCCAAACACCCTAAAGTATTCTAATGAGGGTTTCTTACCTTTAAGAATCTCATAGGGGGTCTTTCCTAGGAAAGGTCGAATAAGAATTCGGTTGAGAATATAAGTCGATGTATCTACAGCATTGCACCAAAACTTTTGAGGCAACGATTGCTCGTTTAACATCGTCCTACTCATCTATTGGAGAGTCCTATTCTTCCTTTCAACTACCCCATTTGATTGTGGAGTGCGAGGAGCCGAGAAGTTATGGGTAATACCATGAGCTTCACAAAAGGCACCAAATTGCACTTCATTATCAAATTCCCTACCATGATCCGTCCTAATAGAAACAATTAAACATCCTAGTTGATTTTGAATTCTCCGACTAAAGATTTCGAAGTGATCGAAAGCTTCATTCTTAGATGCCAAAAATCTAGTCCAAGTGAATCTAGAATAGTCGTCAACTATAACTAGGGTATAAAGGTTACCTCCATAACTTCGTATGGCGGAAGGTCCAAAGAGATCCATATGTAGGAGCTCTAAGCACCAAGAGGTCGAAACCAAATTCTTGGCTTTGTGACTTGAGTGAACTTGCTTTCCAACTTTGCAAGCATCACAAAAGTGACTATCAAACTTAATCTTGGGGAGGTGTCTTACCAACTCCTTAGAGACTAAAGATTGAATTAAACGCATATTAGCGTGACCTAATCTCCTATGCCAAAGAGTAGAACTATCATCTATAGTCGCAAGACATATGTTGTCTTTTGACTTCTTATTAACCTTCATGACATAAAGCCCATGCTTTCTAATACCTTTTCCAATGACTTTTCCATCTTTTACGATTTCACTGTCATGTTCCGAAAAGATGACCTTACACTTATTATCACAAATTTAACCTATACTTAAAAGGTTAAAACCTAAGTTATCTACGTGCTCAACATTTTCAATGGTCATGGAGTCAAGAGAAACCGTACCTTTGCCAATGATATTACCACGTAGACTACTAACGAATGTGACGTTACCTCCATCATATGCTTTGTAATGCGAGAACAAACTTCGATTACCCGTCATGTGTTTAGAACATCCACTATCCTTAATCCACTCATCGGGCTCCAAATCAATTCCCAAGCATATCTAGGTAACAATACACAAGATCAAACATTTGGTCCCCAATATCTGATGGGTCCAAAATTGTTAGTTCCAAACATACCTTGCATTTGGTTGGGATGAATGAATGAGGTGGGGATTCCCCATGGAGAACAAAATGGAGGAGGGTAGTAATTCATGTAACCATTTTGTTGTTTATTACTTCTCCTAGGTGTGTTTGATCTAGGTTTAGAGTTATTATTATTCTTTCTAGGTGTTGGAGTTTTACTTCTAGTTCGTGAGTTGTTTTGATTATCTCTTGTAGGCGTTGTCGTTCTAATTCTAGGCTTAGACTCATTCCGTACTCTAGGTGGAGTAGAAGATAATCTAGATAAACTTCTATTTCCCATGAGAGGTTTACTTAACGGCTTATAGAACTTACTAATAGCATTGTCGTCAAGTATGGGTAATTGAACCTTATTAACAGTAAGATGCTTTGGTTTTTCATTTAACTTGGATTTTTCAGAAAGTTCAGAGTTTTCACAAAAATCAACTTCTGGCCGCGGTACCTTATCTATGGCCGCGGTTCCATAGTGATAAGGAACCGCGCCATACAATGTGGAACCGCGTCCAGAAGGTGTTTTCTGTGAAAACCTGACTTGTTTTGGTTCACTAGTTGAGGCTTCATTTGAGTCAAAACCTAGACAAAGTTTTTCCTTAGAATGAACTTGTTTGTTTAACATATCATCAAGAGCACTAGTACCTTTCATGAACTTTTCCAATTTAATGGAGGTGCTCTTGAGATCATCATTCTCTAATCTAAGTTTCTCACAACTTAAGCAACCTAAATCAACCTCTTTGTTTTTCTCAAGTTTAGCTAATTTCTCCCTAAGTTCATTGATCTCATTTTCAAGCTTAGTTTTGGTTGATTTTAAGGTTTTATTCTTTTCTATGAATTTAAGACTAAGTTTGTGTAAGCTATCATATTTGCCTTCAAATTCAATATCATCTAAAGTGGAACTATCATTGCTATAATATTCGGTTTCGGAATGTACCTCTTTAGAAGTGTGAGCCATAAGACATTTCTCCTCTTTTGGGTTGTCATCATCATCTTCACCGCTATCGCTCCAAACGCCACTAACGAATGCCGTGTGGTTCTTATCACGAGCGGGCTTTGGACAATCACCAATGAAGTGATTTGGATCACCACATCTAAAGCAACTCCTATCACCTTTTTCGTTCTTGACAAACCGATTCTTTGACAATGGTTTCTTGTCATAGTTTGGTTGCCTAACGTGTTGACCTCGTCTCTTGAAGAACTTCTTGAAATCTCTCACCGCCAATGCATACTCCTCGTCATCACTTTCCGAGGAACTATCATGGTCACTTTGTGCCTTCTTGGCTTTAAGTGCAAGATATTTCCTTTCACTCTTGGTTTTTACTAATTCCAAGTCCTTCAAAATTATCATCTCATGAACCTTTAAGTTCCTATGAGTTCATCGAGTGATAAAGTTGAGAGATCTTTCGACTCTTCAATAGTCGTGACTTTTGCTCTCCACTTTGGATGTAAGGCCCTTAGAAACTTCCTAACATTGTTCTTGCTA
The DNA here is from genome assembly GCA_025667525.1 of Glebionis coronaria. NCBI lineage: Eukaryota > Viridiplantae > Streptophyta > Magnoliopsida > Asterales > Asteraceae > Glebionis > Glebionis coronaria. Next base: position 481,223,353 of record CM046882.1, on the reverse strand, counting down.
GAAAAACCTTCATCAAGTGCTTTTAGACTAGTAATAATGGTGTTAAACCTAGCAAATGCACTATCAATAGTTTCATCTTCTAAGATGACAAATTGTTCATATTGTTGGACAAGAAGATCGATTTTACTTTCTTTGACTTGGCTATTACCTTGGTGGGTTACTAAAAGAGTGTTCCAAATATCTTTAGCGGTTTCACACATAAAAATTCTTTCATACTCTTTCTTAGGCAAAGCATTATAAATCACCATTTTAGCCTCATTATTTTTTGAAAGTTTCTTTTTAGTATCATCATTAGCTTTGTCAAAAGTGACTAATTCTTTTGTTTTAGAAACTTCATTAAATTGAAAGGGTAAAAAATTACCATTGGTAATAACATGCCAAAGATCTAAATCTTTTGATTTCACATAAGTTTCAAATCTATTTTTCCAATAAATAAAACTATCGGTTTCAAAAAGTGGTGGTCTTTGCATAGATTGCCCTTCTAGGTACTTGTTGGAATCCATAGATCGATTCAAGTTTTAAAATACAATATACTTTAAAAAATTCTTGAGCAACCCGCTTTGATACCAATTGTAGAAACTAGAAAGGGGGGGGGGGGGGGGGTTGAATAGTTTCTTAAAATTTACTTGTTAAAATATGGTTTCCAAAAATCATTTTTCAAAAAACTTAGGCTTGAGGAAATATGTGAAATCTTCTTATGCACAAATATGAACAATGATAGTGTAGCTAAACTAATACTAACAAAAATATATCCACAAAGAATAAAGAATGATAGTGTAGCTAATCTAATATTAACACATGTATATGCAAAAAGTAATAAGGAATGTAAAGAGTTAAGGGTAAAGAAAGATCAAACCGAACACCAAGGATTTATAGTGGTTCGGCAACGAAGCTCACTCCTCGTTCCTACTCCACTCCTCGAGTACTCCTTACTCGAGAGTTCACTACACAACAAGCTCCTTATGGTGGAGAAAACCGTACACGTCGCTTAACCAATTTCCGACTCTAAGCTAAAAGTCGAGCCCTAATCGTAGCTAGGACCAATCTACACAACTATACTTAGTACATACACAACTTCCAAATAGACACAACTACTTGGATCTTCACAACTATGACACAACTACAAGTATATAACAATTGATCTTCAATGGATCTTTGGTGGTGGACTCAACACTTCACTAGGATAGTGTTCTTCTCTTTGCACTTGGAGAGGAAGAGATGGAAGAACAAGATTCACTTATTAAACAAGTAATAATCAAACAAATGATCAAAGATTTGAGTGATTAAAGAAGGGTTTTGAATCTGGAAATGAATGTGCAAAAGAGGTGAGGTGAAAAGCTGAGAATGGCCAACTATTTAAAGGACAAAGGAGCCAACGGCTAGTTCTGCCCGCGGTACCTTATCACAGCCCGCGGTACCTTATCGATAAGGTACCGCCTAGGCGCTAAGGTACCGCCGGACTAGACTCCGCCGGACTAGACTCCGCTCCTTTTTGTCCTTTAGTGGTGGAGGTCTTATCTGGGTATAAAAATATCCTGAAAGGATATTCTTAACAGAATAAGAATATGCCATTTTCAAATTTCAAATAATTAATTTAATAAAACATTTTCTTAAAAATAAAGTTTAATAAAAACTTGTCACTTTTAATAAAAAGTGAGTTTTAAGAAAAGATTAAATCACTTGATCACTTGATTAAGGTTAGTACTTGTTTATCCATACCTTAAGTGAAAATGGGTAAAATGAAAAATACTTGAACTCAAGAATTCGTTTTTCGTTGTTTTCGTAAATGCTTGTTTTTACATATTGTCGTAATCAAAACTAAGCGAGACCAAAAAATGCAAGTAACGTTTTTAGTCATTATTGCATTAACAATTATGTTTCACCTTTATACTTTATTCACTTTGCCTTTCAGCACATGTCACATACTTACTCTCACGTCGGAGCTTGGTCTGGGTACAACAGCCGGACAAGGCTAACGCATTTACATTAGTGTCAGGATATCTGATGGACAAGCCTAACCGAATTCCGAAGGATTCTTCTATCGGGACCTCATCAAAAAATTACCTAAGCAGAACATAAATATATAGTACTTTTAAAAATGTGAAAGGATGTATTTTTGGTATCAGTGTGCATATTTCAGAGGTTAAGAGTATAGCGAGATCAATAAATTGTTCTTGTGATTCCTTTCCATTTTCTTACCATGGTCTTCCAGTAAGGTGAAGCATGAGAAAATTAGAAGATTGGGCTAATTTTTCTAGAAAATTTTCTAAAAGGTTATCATCTTGGAAGAATAGACTTCTTTCAATTGGCGATAAAAGCATACTTACCAAAGCTGTTTTGGGTAGCATCCCTCCATACTTTATGTCTATGTTTAAGGCCCTAAAATTAGTTATTTCTCATCTTGAATTAATCAGAAGGCGCTTTTTTAGGGTATAAAAGATGGCAAAAAAAGATAATGTAGGTCTGCTAGAATAAGGTTTTGTCTTGTATAAAAGATGCAGGATTAGGTATTGGGAGCTTAAAGCGAAAAACTTATCCCTTGTAAGAAAATAGAGATGGTATTTCCTTGTGGAACATAATGCGTTATGGAGGAAGGTGATAAGTGAAATTCATGGTTATGATGGTGGCTTTCCGGTTAGGGCAGTGGCTAAACAAGGTTTATGGGGAAGTATTACCAAGTGTTGTAAGGATCTAGATAATTTAATTCATAAAAAAGTTCTGAGTGGGACATAAATGTCTTTCTAAACAGACTTTTGGATTAAAAAATGTGGGCTATTAAAATTATATTTCCCTTGTTTATACGCCCTTGGAACCCGTAAGTCTTGTAAGGTTGCAGACAGATTTCTACACGTGAATATGGATTGGATTAGTAGCTGGTCATTGAGGAGGAAACCAACGGGTCGATAAGAGGGTGATCTTGTCTCTATTATTAAAGTTATCCGCGGGAGTAGTGTTGTTCTTGATCCTTTGCATTATGATAAGTGGGTGTGGTGTTTGAATGATGATGACGTATAGTCCCTAGTCGAGCTGGATAACCCGACCTATGGGAACTACTCGTATCCATTAAGTATGGATCATGTGTGGACAGTGCCTGAAGCCCACGAGGCCCAGTAAGCCGCTGTTACACGCGGTTATGCCTTAACCGTGTCCAAGTCGCACTGCGACAGGACCAGACAAGAATATAATCTAAATAAGATTACTATTCGCCTAAGTAAAAATAGATATATACTATCCTTATTTATGCGATAAGGATCCGCCTATATTCAGTAATTATCTCTTACTTAGGCCGCAAGAATAGGAGATCCCAGCTAGGTTCTCTTGGGTATAAAAGTAACCCCAGAGGTTCCACAAATGTATGATATTCACAATACTCTAACCCTCACATATACTCAAACCGATTAGTTACTCTCACGTCGGAGTCTAATCGTGAGACACGCACCCACGGTAAGCCTAACTGTGTCTGTTAGTTAGTGTGTAGGGTTTTCAAACAAGTTCGCTTGGTGCAAGAGCCGGAGTCCACAAGGCCCCGAATTTAGCCTAATTTAGGTCAAGCACGGTCCATCCAACTTTTGTATCAACAAGTTGGCGCCATCTGTGGGACCCTGCACTAAACTCTTAGCATGGCTAAAATACCAAATAGGAGGTGGCAAGAGGTCATCAACGGTCGACGCTCAAATCACATCTGTTGAGCTCACCCCTGGATCCACTAGCGGAGCTAATAGCAGGGATGTTGCAAATCCACCTCCTCAAGGATTCGATTCATCATTCTTTACTCCCGTACCCACGACAGGGAAGAAGAATCCGAATCAGGGGTCTGCCCAACCCCTACCCAACAAGGATAGGCGAAAACTACCACTCGCACCAACCGAAAACGAGGAAATTGTCGTCACTGAAGCACGAGCGATGGAAGAATAGGTAGCAAAAAACTTACATACTCTTCTCCCGTTCATCACCAAACGCATGAGAAATCAACGAGTCATAGGGAAAGGACAACTAAGCCCAGTGCGACGAGACGAATCGCAAGAGTTCCAGGAACCCCAAGGAAAGAAACACACAAGGCGCTACCAAAGAAATCCCAAAAAGGGAAGGCTATCCCCAAGCGATGACTCATCTAGCTCGGATTCGGAAGATCATCACCCTATACGTCAGAAGTCAGGGCACTCTTCTTCAGAAAACCTAGAAGGTGAGTCTGATCCTTACCAAATTTCTAGAGACAAGGACCAAGACTTTTCCCAGCCATGGAGAAGAGGTAGAGAAAATGCTTTCACAAAGCGCATTCGGTATTACGCTGATAAGAAAAAGTGTCGCATGCCACCGAATGTCAAAACATACGACAACACTACAGACCCAGACCCAGATGACCACTTAAAAGTATTCGAGTCACAAGCGGGAATCGAACAATGTCCTGAGCCCACATGGTGCAATATGTTCAATTCCACCCTTATAGGGAACGCGCGAAATTGGTTCGATAGGCTTCCGCGACGAACCATCCACGGTTTTGAAGAGTTACGGAAGTCTTTCAAAAGAAATTACATACAACAAAAGAAGTATGACAAAAGCGTTGTATCGCTGGCAAGAGTTAAACAACGCCAAGGAGAAAGCCTGGAGGACTTTGTAGAACGCTACAAGAACAAATGCATTCAGATCAAAGAATGTCCCTAAATCTTGAAAACATCCTGTTTCGTGGCTGGGATAAACAAACCAGATCTGATACGATATCTAAATGAAGAAACTCCATAGACCTTCGACGGGGTGACGCGGCGAGTAAGATCCTTCATACAGGGAGAAATCACAGCGTCGGACAGCAGGCGAAGTATGTCCAACTACAGATTTCAGGATCCACCTAAAAGGCAGGGTAATGCCCAAAATAATGATCGAAAGATTTCCAAGGAAGTCTAAGAGGGGCGTGCAATAACAACACTAAATTCACACCCCTAAAGTTGACCCCAAGAGAGATATTCATATCAGAGGGCACGAACTTCCCAAAACCTCAACCAATGACCACCCCGGTTAAAAGGCGCATGGGTAATAAGCATTATGAGTACCACGTTGAAAAAGGGCATGCTACGAATGAGTGCATCCAATTAAATAAACACATAGAGAGCTTGGTAAACACCGATAACCTAAACATCTGGTGAAAGAGAGCACGGATGATGGGAAGATGATACCAACGGATAAGTCCACAACCATTTACATGGTACAAACGTGGCAACGGAAGACGAAGCAAAAATTGAGTCAAAAAATTTCAAGAGGAATAGACATCTCATTCTCACCCCTTACTACCAGCAACATCGCAGAAGGGCCATTGACAATAAAGGTGAGTATCGAAGAACACGTCATCTGACGTATGTACATAGACGGAGGATCCTTGGTAGAAATCATTCTATGAACATTTCTTTTCGTAGCTAAGCTCGGACATCAGAAACCAACTAGTACCTGCCACCTCACCACTAATAGGCTTTAGTGGAGAAGCAGTATGACCCTTAGGCCAACTAAGATTGCTGGTAACAGTGGGCGATGATGAACATTCAACGACAGTGCCGATGAATTTCCTAGTGATTCATTCACCATCACAATACAACGGCATCATTGGACGACCAACAATACTAGCAATGCAAGCAGTACCATCCGCGACACACGGCATGGTGAAATTCCCAGTAAAAGGAGGAATTGTTACAATCTTCAACACGACTATACCACACCCAGAATGCAACACGATTACGGAACCACCAAGGATAATTGCGAAACCCAAAGTATCATTACCACCAAACTTGAAGGTGGCAATTCATCCAGACTACACGGAGCAAGAAGTGATGATAGGAGGAACGCTATCCGATAAGGGGAAAGCGGACATGTGTAGACTTCTAAAAAATAACTTGGACATTTTTGCATGGGAATCGAAGGATATGACAGGAGTTTCGCGCTCAATCGCAGAACATAGACTACAAATCCGCGAAGGATATCCCCCAGTCAGGCAAAAGAAACGCGGACAAGCTCCACAGCGCAGCAAGGTAATACTTGAGGAAGTAAAAAAATTGGTGGACGCAGGAATCATGCGAGAAGTTTATTACCATGAGTGGCTCTCCAATCCAGTTATGGTTAAAAAGCACGACGGTAGCTGGCGTATGTGCGTTGACTTCACATACCTCAGTAAGGCTTGTCCCCAAGATTGCTACCCGCTCCTAGAAATAGACTGAAAAGTTTAGTCATCGTGCGGATACCCCTTTAAATGCTTCTTAGATGAATATAAAGGATATCACCAGATACAAATGGTGGAGCAAGACGAGGAAAAAACAGCATTCCACACCAGCCGGGAAGTCTATTGCTACACGAAAATGCGGTTCGGACTTAAGAATGCAGGAGCTACTTATCAGCGATTAGTAGACAAGGCATTTGAAAAATAGATAAGACGGAACTTGGAGGTGTACGTCGATTATAAAAAGTCACACAGAAGAAGAACTCATCCGCGACATCGAGGAAACATTTGCCACGCTTAGAAAATCAACATGAAACTAATCCCAAGAAATACACTTTCGGTGCTACGGAAGGCATGTTCTTAGGATACATGATAGATCCTAAAGGCGTTAAACCTTGCCAAGAGAAAACGGATGCAGTCATACAACTCCAAAGCCCGAGAACGAAGAAAGAAGTGCAATCGCTAAATGAAAAGCTGGCAGGGCTATACAGGTTCCTATCAAAGTCCGCGGAGAAGTCACTCTTCTTATTTAAAACACTCAAGAAGTGTATAAAAAGGGAGACTTAAACTGGACGAAGGAGGCAGAAGAAGCTTTCGGCCAGCTAAAAAAGCATTTAGCAGCACTCCAATGCTAGTTGCACCTCGACCAAAGGATGGGTTGATAGTATACCTTTCGGCCACACATGGAGCAATCAGCGCGGTGTTGATGACAGATAGGGAGAATGTGTAGATCCCAGTATACTTCATCAGTAGCGCTCTACAAAGTTCAGAATTGAACTATTCGCCAATGGAGAAACTGGTGTTGGCGCTGGTCTTCGCAGCAAAAAGGTTGCGCTGGTACTTTTAAGCACATCCTATAGCTGTAATTACGGACCAGCCGATAAAACAAATAATATCGAGACCGGACGTGGCAGGAAGGCTACAAAAGTGGAGTGTTCTACTTGGGGAACATAACATCACGTACATGCCATGCACCGCGGTCAAAGGACAGATCCTGGCAAACTTCATCATAGAAAATCCAGAAGATGAGGAACAAGCGCCCAAAAAGAGGAAGAACCCCAAAACCCATGGGTCCTGTTCACTGACGGATCCTCTTGCACAGACGGATCGGGCGCATGCCTTATCCTCACTAACCCCGAGGGTATGTGTAAAATCCACGATTTTACCATGATGAAATGTAATAAAAGTCTACCCAATGATCCTAGATCATTTCTCAACCTAGTTATACTAATCGAGTTTCGAGCAAGAAACTCAAGATGGCATGTGGATGGTGTAAAACCCGAGATTTTTCGTTCATTAAATAATAATGAAGTATGTTTCAAAACCCTTTTCGAAACAATACAAAAGTTATTTGAACTGAAAACAAGACAAAAGTCGTATAACCCGTGTACCGACAATTTAATAATATAATTACTTAAATTATTGTCGAGAGATACTTAATCAACGATTTGATTAAATTGTTTAATGTTTCATTTACCTACAGAGAGGTTAAGTGAGAAGTATCTGTATTAAAACGATACTTACGTTATAAAAACGATAAAGGATAAATATTTGTCGTTTAGATAAACGAACACATCATTTTTATTTATAATACATATAAATACTACATTTTAGTAGAATAGTGATTATAAAATCAATGGCGCGATTTTCGTAAAACGAATTGAATTTTATAAAATATAAACGAGCCCTGAACCCCGTGTATTAATGAAATTTGTAATATAAGTTACACTTTAGGCCCACTTGTGGCCTTATGAGCCCATCTATTAAACTTTGGATAGTTAATGGACTTAATAAGCCCAATAAGAAGTTTAAGAAGCCCAACAATACTTTTGGCCCACTTGACAAGCCACCAACACACCTCACTTCCCTATTGGACCAACTCTAGGTTGGTGACACATGTCCATCATGTCCACCCACCTTCTTGCTTCTCATTGGACCAAGTCTAAGTGGGTGACACTTGTCACATGTCCCTCCACTATATATAAACCCTTTGTCTACACATGTCCTTCAATTCTCTCACAAAACACACACACACACATGCAAAGCTCTCAAGCTTTTCATTCATGGCTTCCACCCCGTAGCCACTTTAGAAAATCGTCCAAAATGTTTAGATCTTATAGATCTACTCGTTCCACCATCAAAATCCACCCCACCACCATGTTTTTACCACCATAGTGGTGGTATGTAGGTGACGAATTCATGCATGGTGGTTACATCAAGTGAAACTTGTAGATCTAGTCCGGATCTATCCATACATGGTGGTTGCATCAAGTTTTGACAAGATCTTGGATGTTTGCTTGCATGCATCTAGTACCACGACTTCGATAAAGCCTCGTAAGATCTACATTTCGTTTTTATTTATTTTACTTTTAATTTTCTTGATATTATATATATATCCCAAATATATATATATATATATATATATATATATATATATATATATATATATATATATATATATATATATATATATATATATATATATATATATATATATATATATATATATATATATATATACGAAATGGATTAATGACTATTGGGACATTGTATATGAAATTTTAAACACTAAAAATCATGCTAAACAAGCTCTAGTAACGATTTGATTTATAACAATTTTTGAACCGTAGCAAAAACAGATTGCATGTCGAACTCAGTAGGTTTGGGATACTAAAAACTTACATATTAAGATAGATAATTGTTTTGTGATTAATTCCCCGGGTGACTCGTCCCGTGACGAATTTTAGATAGCAAGATATGACCAAAATAGTGAAAACTAGTCAGATCTAAATATACGGTTTTGATGGACTGTTTTCTCGTAAAATTTGTATACTGACCTACGAAAATGTAAAACTAAAAGTTGTAGATAAAATCATAAAGAACTAGAATCAATTAGACGGTTTACCAATTCCTTACGGTTTGGAAATGGTGGCCAACATAGTGAAAACTAGTCAGATCTAAACATACTGTCTTCACGGACTATTTTCTCATATAAGAACTCAGAATCATTGAAAAAGATAGGACTGTAGGTTGTAGATAAAATCATGAACAAGTAGAATTAACTGGATGGTTTACCAATTCTTTACGGTTTAGAAATGGCGGCCAAAACGGTGAAAACGAGTTTGGCTGCCCAAAAACAGCCAACTCTTCTAAGTGATAAAATTTGTGCATTAGCTATGGTAAGTAAACCACTCAAGGGTGGCCTAGTGACAAAAAGATTTGTGGCTATCACTCCAAAGTGTGTGAGGTCTCAAGTTCAATTCCCACTAGGTGCAAACAACCTTGAAGTGGCCACGCCAACCTCCTAAAAAGGGAGGGCTTTACCTGGTTTGAGTCTGTGTGGCGGTGGGCTCAAACCTCGTGGATTAGTCGGCCAATGAGTCAGAAATCACGGTTATCAAAAAAAAAAAAGCTCTTGTAAGTATAAGATTAGGGTAATTAGACTTATAATCAGTATAGTACATGAGTTAATAATGGTTTTGGTAAAAAGAACACACTTATATGATTTACGGTTCAAGAGATATGAACAAATTAGCGGGACATGTCGGGAAAATAATAATAAACGGATTATAACTCATTAACGTAAAATGTGATGATTTTTATATAAACTGGCGTGGTAGGACCCACTTGTCGGGGATCTTTGACTTATTTATATACTGATGACTAGATGACCCGAGACCCGACCAACGTGAAATATTAAGTGTATGTGGTTGTGATGCGTTTTAGAACCCAAAAACTAAACAAAGTGGACTTGGGCCATAAAAGCCCAACTTACACTTGTAATGGCTACTGGGCCATTATTGGACCTGAGATTTATAACCAATTTAGAGTAGTATACTGAATTTAAAATGGACTTAAGTCATATACTTGGGTAGTGGACCACTATTGGGCTTAAGATGGGCTAAAAGTGTCCACTTGGATTTTTCACTTAAAATGACTAAGTGTTCACCTAAAATTTTTATAAAAAATCATAAAACTTATGCAATGTCCAAGTACTTATTAAGATATAACTGTTACATATATGTACGATTTATTTCTTATCTCGAGCCTAAGACGCGCCTCGTTATCTTTAGGTCTCGTATGATCATGTATCGATTGTTGACATTTATTCTTGATTGGCGTTCGTTCTCTATTAACTATTATGACGATTGTATCAAGTGAGTTCATAGCCTCGCATTTTAAATCTTTTATGATTTTTCAAACCCGCGAGGGGGAGACATGCTATTAAATAACTGCAATATGTTTTGATAATATGACTATAATTTATTTATAGAATATAAATTGAAATGTAACCTGTTTTGACAATATGATTGATAGATATTTAGTTTATAGAACGTAAATAGAACTGTAATCTATTTAAACAATATGATAGATATTTATTCTATAGAACGCAAATTGAATGATACTCTTAATTACTATTACCTATTATAGAAACTGTTAAATTGTTGTAAATCGCCCGAATGTTATAAATAGATCTATTTGGGATTGACCATCCCCATCTGGGTGAGTCATGCTCACTGTGCCTCGACCGGGACAACAGATGTATACCATATTGGAACTAGGTTTGGATGTCTTTTTGTAGGACACTACGTTCTCATATGTTTAGAACTATGGAAGGTTAAGCTTCAGTTTCGAGTAATAGAAAATGTAATTATCTTTTGTATATATGCTTTGTGCATTGCTACTATCTATAAGGTTTGCATTACTAAACTTAATCATATACTACTTAGCAAACACTAAAATGGGAATAATAGAAATGTTAAACTTGGTTACTCTACACTGCTTAGTAAAACTTACTAAAATTACTAAACTTGATTATTTGGCCTTGTGTAGTAAAATACTGTAATGATAGTATTATATATACTAAACTTGATTATTTTACACTACTTAGTAAAATACAGTAATGATAGTATTAGATATACTAAACTTGATTATTTTATACTACTTAGTAAAATATTGTAATGATAGTATTAGATATACTAAACTTGATTATTTTACACTACTTAGTAAAGTACTGTAATAGAAATATTGGATATGCTAAACTTGATTATTTTACACTAGTTAGTAAAATACTAAAATGGAAATATAAGAAGTACCAAACCTAATCTTGCTCTGCTTAATAACACTTACTGAACTTGATTTTATACTGCTTAGTACATTAAGGAATGGAATAATTGGAAGCTTTAAATTTGACTTTTATATCAAATACTGAATAATACCATGTAGGACAACTTAAAATCCTAAACTATGATTTTACAAAACTCTATGAATTCACCAACTTTATGTTGACTGTTTTAAGCATGTTTTTCCCAGGTTATTTAGCAAGATTATTTGAGCATGGATTGAGCATCATTTAGGAGCAAAAAAAAATGATGGGGGATTATCTTTTACTGGGATATTCATAACAAATGTTATTCAATGATTTAAACGATTGTACCAAATCAATTTTTACATCAGTTGTATTTCAAAAATCATATAATTATGATCAGTGCTTTGTAAGCTATTTACTCATCGATCCATCACTATGATACCCAGTCTGGGGGTGTTACAAAGAATGGTATTAGAGCTTTAGTTATAGCGAACCAGATAAATTTTTAAATAAAATAAGAATAAGAATATTTTTCTTTTATTTAAAAGCTGGACTATAACTTTATAAAAATCTTTTGGGGATATTTTTTTGGGACATACTTAGAAAGCATATAACATAGAGAGCATGCATAACTATATGATTTAAGTGCGCATTCAATATTATATGCATTGATATATGTTGATTGTATTATATAATAACTCTGTACGTATTTACGTATTATGACTATTTAATATTTATTATAGAAATATTAAATACTCAAGTTACTTAATAAAACAAATAAACATGCCATGTTAGTAGGGAGCTTTATACTAAAGATGTTCCATCTCGATATTACGTTTTGACTGACTGGTTGGGTTTACGATTTAAAGTGCCCTCGCTCCTCAAACGTTTATAGAATGACTTCTAAAGTATGATGGCCTGAACAATGCATTGTAACCACGAACAATCTAATACATAAAAAACCATTGGAAATGTTTAAATGGAAATTAAATAAAATCTTTGGAAACATTTGGAAATCTAACAGAATCTCTAGAACCCGTTAGAAAATCTCCCGAAAATACTAGAAACCCTAAGGACTAAAGCTGTTAAGAACCGGAAAGTGTACATTCGGTAAAATATAGAGGGACTTGTTTTGCCAATAACCGAAACTTAAGCAAACCCTAGAACCTTTATTTCATTTAATGTATTAAAACTTGAGTATACTATCTTTACATAGTTATTTGGTGAATAGGAACCGGTTAGTCTAATTTGACTATTAGGATAACTGACGGGCCATTTAATGAAAAACGGATTTACAACAACAGTACATGTTGGATCATTTAACAACAGACTAGGGAGCATTTTCTCGTGCACTACATTTTATTAAATGTTTGAACTTGTCGTTATGTATGTATGTATGTATATATATATATATATATACCTCATTAGAAGGAATTATACGATATAATGCCTATGCTTATGATTGTAATATATTATTATATTATATTATACATATGAACTCCTTGTTTGATGTGTATTCTTGCGCACGTTATCGCGCATCAACATGTATTTTCTCTCGCTTATGATTTTGTACGTATACCTACGGAACACGACTTATTAGCGACTCACATACGTTTACTTTTAATAATATCATGTGGTATTGTTTGGATAAATTTGCATCTTTAAATGATGCGGTGGGACCCAAAATCAAGGTACTTATGATCCTATATTTTACATATGGGACCTGAGTCTCCTGATCCTGAGTTAATTATGATTCCGTCTTTAGACGGAATGGGACTTCTAAAGGTGAAATCATAAGTCACCGGACCACAAGTTTATTTATAATTTCGTATTAAGATGTTATAGGACGTCTGAAGACGAGGGATTATAAATAAACGGGCTGTAAAGTATCTTAATAATATCTATTATCTTAGATGTTATATTTATCCTAAATAATAAGCCTTGCCGGGAATATTTAGGTAAGGTGGGCTATGAAATCCTTATTTGAAACGAGCGAGGACGCTTGTTCGTTTGAATAAAGAAATCATAGGTCACCGAATAGGGTTATGAATTTCACCGTACATGGATGAGGACGCTTGTCGATGTATATAGAAATTTATAATCACATGGGCCTAAATGTATTTGACATGACTCATTATTGATATTATTTTATGTATCCGACTATGTACGTATCCCTTTTTGACTCGCGATTTCCTCCAGTAGTATCTTATCATTAAGATAACTCATAATTGATGTTATTACATCACCATCTAGAAACCTAAGAAGACTCGTATTCATCTCTTTTGGATCATAGCATTGTGCTCTTGATTTTTGGTATATCCTTAACCCAAATATCATTTCCGCTGCATCTGACCCCTTTCAAGGAGTGTTCTTTTCCGCTGCATTTTGAACCCTTTTTGGGAGTGCCCACTTCCATTTCATTTGACCCCTTTGGGATGTCACAGAAAATAAAGCTGGTTCATCTGCCATGAGGAAACGAAACCTTGATCATTCGAGGAGACGATAACACAGACTTTATCGACACTAGACTTAGTGTCATCTCTTGTACCAAAGACCAGAAATACTTGGTAAGAGGATGCCCAATCTTCTAAGCTCGCATTTCTCAAATCGATAATGAAGACAGACCCAAGCATAAAAGACATGCCCAACTCTCAATGGGTGTATTTTGTAGGGTTATGTTTGTCATCTCCCAAAAAGCGATAATGGGTGTCCAACACTCTTTTGGACAATCTTCTTCCTCTTTGGATCCAATTAGTTCGACAATACCATTGTCTAACAAGCCTTGAAATGAATGACTTCCTCCTTTTAGAAGTCGAAATTTGTGCAAATTTTGGAACCACCAACAGTAGAGGCATGACCCTTTCAGCATCTCACCAGGGATGCACACTTCTTTATTCTTGGTATCTTCTTTGATTTCCATCATCTGAAGTACTTTCTATGCAACTTATACCCCGGCTCAGCCACAAATGAAGCAGATTCTTTGCAACTTCCTACCCAAGCAACACCAACAAAAATCTTAGCCATTTCTCTGAGTGAAGCATTGGTGTCAAACTAATGTTTGCTTTCCACAGGCTAGAAGTATATCGGGAAGCCCTTCGCGTGAAAATTGTTGACGCAAGAGCGGTACCAGCCAAAACTATATTTCTAACTCGACATAGCATAAGCCTATTAAAGCTTAATAGACTTAAAAATCTCTTGAAGGACTAGTAGAAACATTAATGAACTATTATCTATGCTCATCAAGACACACTGGGGCCCCAGAGGCACATCTAAGAAACACCAAGACTTAAGACAAGTTTGTCCTAGTCAACCCAACCTTGTAAACTTAAAACTTGAGTTCACAGATTACACTCTCAAGAAAAAGTGCTCTCACTTGTTCCCTAAACAAGTAACTTTATCTTTAGCTTCGAGAACGAAACTAAAATAACGGGTAGGTGGTGTAAAACCCCTAAAATTTGGATTTCTACACACATCACCGGCTTCATTAATGTTATCATTCATCGTACCATATTGTAATGAACTACCTTTACAATGTATCATCACAAGACTTATTGTGTTTTGACGAATGATTTCTTAAACTCCAAATGACACGTGAATTGTGCATAATAGCTGGAATACAACCCGAATGTTTATCATGATGTACAAAAGATCTAGTACATCTACTCAAATCCTTCCCAGCAGGTCTGCTAGATAGGGCTGGTACTGATAGGGCTGGTAAGGCTGCAGGTGCCGACAGAGTAATCTACAATGCCTGTATAAGCCAATCAGGACTCCTTAAGCAAACTGAGTACAATCAGCAACTGGGACCGCAGTCTTTTAATGACTCCTCAAAGGTAGGCGGTCTCTGCTGTCACTCCATCGTGACAAACAGCTGCAAGATTAAAGAAGGTGGGCAAAGACTGCCCTTGTGCAGTAAGAGAAGAGTGGGTCTTATGCTGAAGACTCCTCTAAGGTATGAATATGACGATGGAGGAAGTAGTTCTCCTCCAACAACCACTGCAAGGCCTCGTGGCCCAAAAACCTCGTGCTATCTGGGTATCTACCCACATGGTCCAAGAGAGAGAGTCTATGTGCTCATGCATGACAGTGTACCCCACCTGGCCTGCTATCAACAGGCTGTGGATGTCCGTCATGTCCTGCTCCTGGCTCACGGACAGAGCAGCACTCCGAACTTGAACAGGATCAGCATGTCTAGTTCCGGAACCCTCTTCGACCTCAAATCCTGGCTTGTAGGTTTTCCAAATGAATATCTATCGTCGTGAGCTTAACCAACTAAGTGTAGTTGACCCTACATCGACTTTTCCTAGTTGCCCTCTCTTAATTGTCATTAATTGATCCGCGAGCTTCTATCGCTTTATCAGATTGAAGGTCAAACCTTCGGATAATATTATCCATCCATAGTAGTACCAGCATCCAAATACTACTCAATCGGATGTATAGTGCTAACCGGATAAAAATATCTTTGCACCGCTTTCTATCCATCCATAGTTGTAGAAGCATCCAAATACTGCTCAGTCGAATATATAGAGCGACCCGAATAAAGATCTCTTTGCGTAGCTTTCCGTTCATCCGTAATGTAAGCAGCACCCAATTACTGCTCAATCGGACATATAGAGCAAACCGAATAATATGTCTTTACATTATTGGCACCATTCGTTTCTGAGCATGTCTAAGATGAACCTTTAGATCTATGACATCTATGCCCTAACAGATGACAAAGTTTTTAATAGCTTCGAGGACGAAGCTAAAATAACGGGGTGGTGCTGTAAAATCCACGATTTTACCATGATGAAATGTAATAAAAGTCTACCCAATGATCCTAGATCATTTGTCAACCTAGTAATACTAATCGAGTTTCGAGGACGAAACTCAAGATGGCATGTGGATGGTGTAAAACCCGAGATTTTTCGTTCATTAAATAATAATGAAGTATGTTTCAAAACCCTTGTCGAAACAATACAAAAGTTATTTGAACTGAAAACAAGACAAAAGATGTATAACCCATGTACCGACAATTTAATAATTTAATTACTTAAATTATTGTCGAGAGATACTTAATACACGATTTGATTAAATTTTTTAATGTTTCATTTACCTACGGAGAGGTTAAGTGAGAAGTATATGTATTAAAACGATACTTACGTTATAAAAACGATAAATGATAAATATTTGTCGTTTAGATAAACGAACACATCAATTGTATTTATAAGACATATAAATACTACATTTAGTAGAATAGTGATTTTAAAATCAATGGCGCGATTTTCGTAAAACCAATCGAATTTTATAAAATATAAACAAGCCCCGAACCGTGTATTAACGAAAGTTGTAATATAAGTTACACTTTAGGCCCACTTGTGGCCTTATGAGCCCATCTATTAAACTTTGGATAGTTAATGGACTTAATAAGCCCAATAAGAAGTTTAAAGAGCCCAACAATACTTTTGGCCCACTTGACAAGCCACCAACACACCTCACTTCCCCATAGGACCAACTCTAGGTTGGTGACACATGTCCATCATGTCCACCCACCTTCTTGCTTCTCATTGGACCAAGTCTAAGTGGGTGACACTTGTCACATGTCCCTCCACTATATATAAACCCTTTGTCTACACATGTCCTTCATTTCTCTCACACAAAACACACACGCACATGCAAAGCTCTCAAGCTTTTCATCCATGGCTTCCACCCCGTAGCCACTTTAGAAAATCGTCCAAAATGTTTAGATCTTATAGATCTACTCGTTCCACCATCAAAATCCACCCCACCACCATGTTTTTACCACCATAGTGGTGGTATGTAGGTGACGAATTCATGCATGGTGGTTACATCAAGTGAAACTTGTAAATCTAGTCCGGATCTATCCATGCATGGTGGTTACATCAAGTGAAACTTGTAGATATATTCCGGATCTATCCATGCATGGTGGTTGCATCAAGTGTTGACAAGATCTTGGATGTTTGCTTGCATGCATCACTCACCAGTACCACGACTTTGATAAAGCCTCGTAATATCTACATCTCGTTCTTATTTATTTTCCTTTTATTTTTCTTGATCTTATATATATATATCTCGAATATATATATATATATATATATATATATATATATATATATATATATATATATATATATATATATATATATATATATATATATATATATATACAAAATGGATTAATGAGTATTGGGACATTGTATATGAAATTTTGAACACTAAAAATCAAGCTAAACAAACTCTAGTAACGATTTGATTTATGACAATTTTTGAACCGTAGCAAAAACAGATTTCATGTCGATCTCAGTAGGTTTGGGATATTAAAAACGTTCATATTAATATAGATAATTGTTTTGTGATTAATTCCCCGGGTGGCTCGTCCCGTGACGAATTTTAGATAGCAATATATGACCAAAATAGTGAAAACTAGTCAGATCTGAACATACTGTTTTGATGGACTGTTTTCTCGTAAAATTTGTATAGTGACCTATGAATATGTAAAATTAAAAGTTGTAGATAAAATCATGAAGAACTAGAATCAATTGGACGGTTTACCAATTCCTTACGGTTTGGAAATGGTGGCCAAAATAGTGAAAACTAGTCAGATCTGAACATACTGTCTTCACGGACTGTTTTGCTCATATAAGAACTCAGAATCATTGAAAATGGTAAGACTGTAGGTTGTAGATAAAATCATGAACAAGTAGAATCAATTGGATGGTTTACCAATTCTTTACGGTTTGAAATGGCGGCCAAAACGGTGAAAAAGAGTTTGGCTGCCCAAAAACAGCCAACTCTTCTAAGTGATAAAATTTGTGCATTAGCTATGGTAAGTATAAATTTGGGGCAATTAGACTTATAATCAGTATAGTACATGAGTTAATAATGGTTTTGGTAAAAAGAACACACTTATATAATTTACGGTTCAAGAGATATGAACAAATTAGCGGGACATGTCGGGAAAATTATAATAAACGGATTATAACTCATTAACGTAAAATGTGATGATTTTTATATAAACCGGCGTGGTAGGACCCACTTTTCGGGGATCTTGGACTTATTTATATACTGATGACTAGATGACCCGAGACCCGACCAACGTGAAATATTAAGTGTATGTGGTTGTGATGCGTTTTAGACCCAAAAACTAAACAAAGTGGACTTGGGCCATAAAAGCCCAACTTACACTTGTAATGGCTATTGGGCCATTATTGGACCTGAGATTTATAACCAATTTAGAGTAGTATACTGAATTTAAAATGGACTTAAGTCATATACTTGGGTAGTGGACCACTATTGGGCTTAAGATGGGCTAAAAGTGTCAACTTGGATTTTTCACTTAAAATGATTAAGTGTTCACCTAAAATTTTTATAAAGAATCATAAAACTTATGCAATGTCAAAGTACTTATTAAGATATAATTATTACATATATGTACGATTTATTTCTTGTCTCGAGCCTAAGACGCGCCTCGTTATCTTTAGGTCTCGTATGATCATGTATCGATTGTTGACATTTAATCTTGATTGACGTTCGTTCTCTATTAACTATTGTTACGATTGTATCAGGTGAGTTCATAGCCTCACATTTTAAATCTTTTATGATTTTTCAAACCCGCGAGGGGGAGACATGCTATTAAATAACTGCAATATGTTCTGATAATATGACTATAATTTAGTTATAGAATATAAATTGAACTGTAACCTGTTTTGACAATATGATTGATAGATATTTAGTTTATAGAACGTAAATAGAACTGTAATCTGTTTAAACAATATGATAGATATTTATTCTATAGAACGCAAATTGAATGATACTCTTAATTACTATTACCTATTATAGAAACTGCTAAATTGTTGTAAATCGCCCGAATGTTATAAATAGATCTATTTGGGATTGACCATCCCCATCTGGGTGAGTCATGCTCACTGTGTCTCGGCCGGGACAACAGATGTATACCATGTTGGAACTAGGTTTGGGTGTCTTTTTGTAGGACACTACCTTCTCATCTGTTGAGAACTATGGAAGGTTAAGTTTCAGTTTCGAGTAATAGAAAATGTAATTATCTTTTGTATATATGCTTTGTGCATTGCTACTATCTATAAGGTTTGCGTTACTAAACTTAATCATATACTACTTAGCAAACACTAAAATGGAAATAATAGAAATGCTAAACTTGGTTACTCTACACTGCTTAGTAAAACTGACTAAACTTGATTATTTTGCCATGTGTAGTAAAATACTGTAATGATAGTATTAGATATACTAAACTTGATTATTTTACACTACTTAGTAAAATACTGTAATGATAGTATTAGATATGCTAAACTTGATTATTTTACACTACTTAGTAAAATACTGTAATGATAGTATTAGATATACTAAACTTGATTATTTTACACTACTTAGTAAAATACTGTAATGGAAATATTGGATATGCTAAACTTGATTATTTTCCACTACTTAGTAAAATACTGAAATGAAAATATAGAAAGCACTAAACCTAATCTTGCTCTGCTTAATAACACTCACTGAACTTGATTTTATACTGCTTAGTACAAGGAATGGAATAATTGGAAGCTTTAAATTTGACTTTTATATCAAATACTGAATAATACCATGTAGGACAACTTAAAATCCTAAACTATGATTTTACAAAACTCTATGAATTCACCAACTTTATGTTGACTGTTTTAAGCATGTTTTTCCCAGGTTATTTAGCAAGATTATTTGAGCATGGATTGAGCATCATTTAGGAGCATAAAAAATGACGGGGGATTATCTTTTACTGGGATATTCATAACAAATGTTATTCAACGATTTAAACGATTGTACCAAATCAATGTTTACATCAATGAAATTTCAAAAATCATATAATTATGATCTGTGCTTTGTAAGCTATTTGCTCATCGATCCACCACTGTGATACCCGGTCTGGGGGTGTTACAGTATGGAATTCACATATGCCCTTCGCTTTGAGTTTACAGTCACAAATAATGAAGTCGAGTACGAAGCGCTTATAACAGGACTGAAAATTGCAACCTGCATGGGCGTACGTAACCTCAAATCAAATGTGGACTCTCGCCTAGTGGAAAATCACATTCTAGGTGAATACGAAGCAAAGCAGGATCACATGATATAATACCTACAAAAGACTAAGTCGTTGATCGAGAGCTTTAACAAGTTTTCGATATGGCAAGTACCAAGAGGGGAAAATAAGAAAGCGGATGCTCTCAATAAAATAGCATCCACCAGCTTCGTGCACTTGTCCAAACAGGTCCTGGTGGAGATCTTAAAAGATAAATCCATAGAGGAAGCAGAAGTATCATTGGTCTTAAAAGAAGAAGGTCCTACATGGATGACCCCGATCATCGACTACTTGACCAACGAAGCACTCTCGTAGGATGAGACCGAAGCAAGACGAATCTGAAGACACTCACGAAAGTTCGAGGTCAGTAATGGAATCCTCTACACACAGCCGTTCTTACAGCCATGGTTACGATGCGTAGGACCGCGACAGGCGAACTACGTTGTAACACCCCAAAAATTGGTTAACAGAAGCGGTAAAGCTCGGGGGCTATTACGTCATAACAACAAAGTAAATGGTGCAAGAGAACGACTCTAAATGAGACGTTTTGAAAAAGAATTTACCTCGTTGCATTAATTTAAAATAACAAAGTTTACAAGTCATAAGTTTCAAATGTAAAGCAGCGGAAATTTATAAGTTTGAAATAGACAACGAGATAAATGTTCATTGCATAAATTAAAATCTTCCAAAATCCCCCAACTAAGCATGAGACTCCACATACTTCAAATAGCACGCAAGATCAAGTACCTGAGATAGATGCTTAAAGTGTCAACACAATGGCTGGTGAGTTCATAGGTTTAATTCAAAAGCATGGTAAAAGATGGACTACAAACAAAATGTTTTATAGCACATGGGACCATTATAGGTGATATAATGTCAACATATGGGAAATAGTAGGTAAAGCAATTATGATAACGCTATGTTCATGATACCGATGCTAATGACAAGATGAAACAATATAAGTGTCCGCTAGGTGTCCTATCCCTAAGACAACCTCTGAAATGGCCATAAGTATACGTCCGTTTGGCAGTGGTGACAGAGGACACCCGGACAGGAGTGCCAAACTCTAATAGATCTATGTATAACATATGTGCTTACTTGACCGGTCATCCAGAAGTAATTAACGGTTCATGATGGGCAAAGTGGGATAACGGTACTTAGGCATATCCATAAACATAATTTCAGCAAAGAGATCAAGAAAACATAGTTTTGCGTCTATAAAAGATGTTACAAGCATTATCTCATCCCAAACAGATTAAACATATAAAGCAGTTTAAAAGGGGCTATGACTCACCTCAGTATGCAAAGATTTCACAACAAGAATATGAAAATCACAGTGCAGCAAACACAAGTCACAACCTAAATATATAACGCTAAGTTAGGTCACAATCAAAGAATGCAATAATGTATTCGTCACGCGCACATGTCACCATTTACCATGGTTTAAATGATAAATTATATGCTCAAAATATTTTTTGATGTAATATTCGACCAAACTTCCAAGTAGAGAAGACGTCGTCTTGACTCGATAAAATTCGGCAGCTTTCCGACGTTATTTTTAAATTAGCTTAACTCAACGTTTTTGTCGTTACCAAAAATCAAATTCAAATGAAAAGTAAACTATCGTCTTTTTCTTTTTAAAATACATATTCACTTAACCTTGACACATTTATACTACATACAGTACTTTCTACTTGTTTTAAACTCATGAACAAAACCCAACAGTTAAGGAAGCAAATGACTGATACTCCTGTGTGACAATTTTTTGAAAAATCATTTTGACTTACGGTACACAAGCATATCCTACGTGATCCAAACAAAACCAATAGTTTCTTACACATGAAAAAGTTTTCCCACTATTCTGTAATAGGCATAGTTAATATTTTTAAAACTCCTTTCTCTTTTACCCACGTGATGCATCAACTTGAAAAGAAAACATAGGCTGTTGGTCAGAATAGGACATGACACGATTTTAGTAGTATTGTTATTAAACAAGTCATATCCAAACTCCCACTACTCTCTCCCTTTCACTTCTCGGTATATATATAGCAGAGACCATCGTCTCAATGAAGAAAATATTTTGACTCAACAAAACTGCACAACAAAACTCAGCTCGACTCACCAAACTCTCGCCCAAACTTAGCGTTAAAATTTCGAAATCATATTTCTATAAGAACCAAAACAGTAGGCTCCGTCATTTGTTTATTTGACATCACTCTCGTAAACTCACAAGCATACATCAAACTCACAACAAAACCTCACAGCCATATTACTCTCGCAAAACCCTCGCATCTCACACTCAAACTCGCAACAAAATCTCACGTTTGCTAAACCTTTATTACCTCATAAAACTTAGCTTGACGCGTACCCTTTAAACCCGACACACAAAATATGTACCAAATAGTTTTAACACAAGTTGTTGAACTCGACGTAATACTCATGCAAAAAAATGTGTTTAATACATAAACTATGACCCGACGCCGTTAAGATTTTATCTTTACAAACATGGTAAAGGTGACACATATGCATGTAAAAGAAACACATCAAAGAAAGGAGATCAAGATGAAAAGGGTACGCAGCGTAACCTTAGCTAGCTCGTGAGTATAGTAACGATGTGCTCAACTATCTTGTAACAATGCTTTTGAACCCGAACTTGAGCTTAACCTTCCGAACTGGAACGAACCCACGTCGACTAGTAACTCACAACCTTGAACAACCAATAACCACGATCACCTTCTTGTTCTCGACATGAACCTAGCTTCGAATCTACAACTTTGCCGCGCGACACATGTTGGCTTATGACTATGCGAGAGAAAGAGTTTTATTGAGGTAAGCTTTGGTGGTGTTATCCGAGGGTTTTGAATAAGGATATAGAGGCAATGGAGGTTTTCTTTGATTATACAAGAGTGGGTATGTGTTTCCTGTTACAAATGTGTGTGTGAGGAATGTGAGAGGTGGATATAGGGGATAAAGGAGCGTTTTGGTGTGAAGAGGAGGACCAAAACGATCCTCCAATGGGTGCAAATCATAGGACCGTACCATGACAATGTTTTAGGATCTATAGGAGGTGGTTGGATAAATTTTAGATGTGAAGGTATGAAGGCTTGAACAACGAGATTAACAAGGTAATGTTGGGTTTGCTTCGAGTGGTGTGGATGAACCATATATTGTTTTGAGTGGTTTGACAAGGAGTGCGTTTGTTGTTTGGTTGAGCCCAAAGTTTATTTACTTTTGCAGGTTAAAATAATGAACTATCAACTTATAGGATTGTTAATGATAAGAGAATGGTTGATTTTGGTGTTTTGTTTGGTCCGAACTTTGTAAGAGATGAAACATGTTCGTGCGTGAGTGTGTGTGGCTATTGTGTGCTTGAGGTTACAGTGGGTAATCATGCATTTGAAATGTAATTTAGGTAATAGCCAAAAAAGAAATGAGAGATAGTACAAAATGGCTTAGCCATGTTAGGAAAAAGATAAAGAGTTTACATGTGGTTGGTACATCACACAAGTTGTATGTTTTTGCATCCGATTCATTTAACAAAAGAATGGTTAAAGCGGTTAATCATAGTTTGGTAATTTTGTAAGTTAGTGTATAAAAGTTGATTGAGTGAGTGACATATTGGTATTTAATTAATTACAGTAGAAATGAAAGTATTAGGTAAATTCTTGGGTATAAGTGATTATTTGACGTATTTTGGTTTAGATTGTGTGTCAAATAATTAGGTCGATCTTAATTATTTTTACAAAATATAAAACAATAATTAACGACTCGTTAAAATAATTGATAAAATTATGTATAACAATAATTATGAAAATAATTATTCGTAAAGTATTATTACGTACAGATACATGACATCAGTCAAATTGTAGTTAATTCGCGCAACGCGACACAGATAAGTCCTAAACTGGTTATTGATGAGACTGCTTTTATACATAGTCTCATCGTCCAAAACGGGCTTAAAATGCATAAAATATCATGAAAAAGACCAAATATATGCTTGTGTTTGTTACTTGTGTATTTTAGGTACGGATATTGAGAAAATGACAAAAGATCACAAAAAACAAGCAAAAACGAACACGGGAAACGAAGCCGCACAATGAACCAAGCCCTAATGGTGATTTTTCAAGAAATACCCTTGAAGATTTGAAGATTGTACAGGAAGGGTCCTCCAATATTGAAGAATTGACACTTTAAACCCTTGTTTATTCATAATTACAAGATTGGTCCTTAAAGTTTGTCAAATTTGCAAAAAGGACCCTCCACTTTTAAGAATTGGCTAGAATGGTCCCTCAAAAAATGAAGACTTGTCAATATTATTCCTCCAAGAAGTCAATCATACACGTCAAGACCATAATATTTGAAGAAAATGCCAAAACAGCCCTTCAAGAATCATCAAATGGCAAGAAATACCCCTGAAAATACTTTGGAGAAGTATTTGGGGCAAAAGTCTAAAAACTGAAACTTATTTATAAAGGGAATTCAGTTTGGCTTGTTTTAACACAAGTGAAAGAAACAAAGGAGACAAGGGACTAAACATGGCAGACAACCAAACTAACCTTAACCAATCCCCATGTGCCACCTCACCCCACTCACCCTCCAATCCAATCAGCTCTCACCATCCCACCACGTCATTTCCCACCCACACTGGTTTTAACTAATCTTGGATTAGTTTATTAATTGGCGCTAAACATAACTTTTAAAACCCAAATCAGATTAAACTTATTACTATTCACATGAAGCACAAATTTAGGTATTCATTCATCACTTAAAATTAGGCCTTAATCATTTCTAGATTTATGATTAAGGGTCCTAATAACATAACCCAACCTCTAAAACATGTGCCACGTTACCCCACTATTCACATGTTGAGTCCTCTGCTACAAAGTTGGACAAGATGCCGAAAGACTGCCAAAATCCAACGTCCCACATGGTAGCTTACAACATAAGCACCTTATGATCCCTTTGATCAATTCCACATGCTTGCAACTCCACAAACGTCCAAGAAGAAGTCACATGATTCCAAGTTTTTAAAAATCTGCAAGGGCAAATTGGGGACTTCACAACTAGGGTTTATGTTATTTTGTAGCTTCCTTAGTCTCATTGTAGCCTATATAAAGGCATTAGGACCTTACATTATTAGTTGCTCTTGGTTTTCCTTTGGTTAACATTTCTGTAAATCCTCCTTCATTATTAATGAATTGTGTTTGAAATTGTGTGACGAATTCCACGTGCCATCTTAATCTATGCTTGTTTATGTTTAATGTTTATGAATTTTGAATCTCAATACCTGTTTTCAAACTTTGTGCAAGAAATTGCTCAAAGTCCAAAAACTTGATATTTTGCTAAGTCCTTGGTACATCTTTGGAATTTTTGGATTACAAGTGATCTAAACACCCTGATAAGGAGCTTATCAAGGTGTTGGGAGCTTGTGGTTTGGGGATAATCAAAGAGTGGGTACAAGGGTTACATTAATCAAGCTTTTTCTACTTTCTGTTTTTCATATTTTGTGTCCTAACCTTGTTCAATCTTAGCAGCCTTGTTGTGGAAGCTCGTGGCTTGTTTTGCTAGGCACATCAGCTCAAAAATTCGTGAGTGCGGATGTACATTCATGAGGTTTGAGTCCTTGAACCCAAAAATATGTCAAAATACTTGGAATTTGTGATTTTGTGTTCTGCTATTGTTCTTGTTCTTTTGTGGCTTATAAATGCTTGATACTACATAATATTGTTGATATTGTGTTTGATTGGGCTTGGGTAACACTAAATCACACTTATACTTTGTTAAAATTAGATTTGATAAAGATAAGGGGTGTTTAGGTTAACCTGTTTAAGATCACAAAGTGTTTTTGAGTTATTAGAAGGTGTTGTTTAGTGTTTGTATCTGCTTAATACTTGGTTGTGTGCTAATATCTGCAAGTTTTCAGCTTTAAAACATCAAATCTAAGATTGTGCTATAACTTACTTGATTTTGCTTATTTTGACCTAAGATTTTGGAAACACCTAGAGTGTATGTATGTTTAGGGCTAACAAGTGTTAAATCAAAGTTTGTGTTTCCTGTTAAGAAGATTTGAGTGTTTGAAGTTGGATTTGTGGTCAAGTATATCAGCAAAGTATCATAATTGCTTGTTCTTGTTCATCAGTAGCTTTCATTTGCTTGAATCTGGATCTAGACTTTGAATCAATGCATGAAACCTGTTTATATTTGTTCATTTGAATTATTTATAGCTTGTGTATGCATTTGGTGAAGTTTGGCTGGCTTATTCTTGCTAAAAAAGCTTATTGATTGAAAACTGCTTATTGTTCATATCTGGTACTTATCTAGTGATGTTTTGAATTAACTGCACTAATAATTGAATTTGTGTTTTTGTTGTTGTTATTGACTCCTTGTGATTAACTGATCACTTGGGTGCCTTTGCTTAACCTGAATCTACAAAAAAAGTCACATAAGACAAAAAGTCAAATTGGTCAAGCAGTGGGAACTCCTTTCCCCTGCCACTAGCCACTGCTAGTGTAATTTATCAAACAGCTTATTCATAAGCCATTTTGGCTTATCCAGACTTACAACAACTTATTTTTTTGATAGATCTTCCTTATTTGACCCATTGATTTGATATGGAGCTTATTAGGGTTTGACTTTTAAGTTTGACTAGAAAACTAATCAAGTTGACTTTTACATAAGTGCTTAATTGCTTATTTTGGCTTATTTTGTGTGCTTATTGGAAAACCTTTTGGTTGTTTTGCTTAATTAAGTCATTTAAAGCCTTTTGAAACTTGAATCAGCCCTTGAGGTGGTCTAGAACTCAAAAACGACTATTTTGTCGTTTTATGAAGAGAGTCTTGGCTTATTTCAGGCTTATTTCTTGTGCTTTTTCAAATTTTCTTTTCACAGATCTCTTTGGTAACTCAAAAGAAGCTTGTGTGTCAAATTAGAGCTTATGGCTTAATGGGCTCAAAAGCCCATTAAGAATAAGCTGTTGACTTGATAAGCTGTGATAAGCACATTTTCAGCTTTTGGGCGTTCAGATTTTTGTTCTTAAAATCAAAATTTAAGTCTGATAGGAAGTTTTGGGCTTATTTAGTTGACTTTTTCTTATTGGGCCAAAATCAAGCCCATTAAGGGACTGTTTTGTCATTTAGCCCATTTTAAGGCCCAATAGGGGTATTTTGTAATTTCAAGTTCATTTCTGTTTTATTTAGGTTAAAATAAACTAGTTTGTAACTTTTTAGAATTTTTTATAAATTTTGGATTTTTATTAATATTTTATTATTAAAAAATTAAAATTTAGATTTTTGCAAGTTTTTCATTTTTCTAGTTCAAACACATTAAGTTAGGAATTTTAAAATTTTTAGATTAATTTTGTTGTCATTAGATTAATTTTTAGAATTATTCTAAGTTTTAATAGTTTTTAATTGTTTTTAAATAGTTTTAATTAATTTTAAAATTTTCAAAATAGTTTTAAATTTAGTTAAGTCATTTTAGAGGTTTATAAGTTAAAAAATCTCATTTTAGGCTTTTTGTTAATTAAATTGATTTTTTGGGCTTTAATTAGCATTAAAAAATTATTATTTTATTAAATAAAAGGTTTGAGTGATTTTTGATTTTTTGTAAACTCTAATTACATTTTTTAGGGTTTATTGCAATTTTCTAGGAATTTTTAGGGTAATTTTTAAATTTGGTCACTTTTTACGGTTTTACGTGCACGACTCTTCGTCTTAGTTTAATTCATAATCGTAACCGTCATTCTCTTCTAATTCCTTTTCTATTTTTCTTTTCTCATAAATCAATATAATCACAAACACTTAATCTTATCTTTACACAAAACACTTGCCTCCTTGAGAACGATCCCCACATTGGGTCATTAACTTGTGGTTTTCCTAAACCGACACTTAATACTTGCCCTAATTACGTTCTTTTTCCTAAAAGACGTATTTTACAACTATCATTTTAGCGCCGCTGCCGTGGAGGCGTGTTGTGTTTTGATTTGAACAATTGTTGTTTTTATACTAACCATAATATCTATTTATATTAGTAGCACTCTACTAATACATATTATCGGTTTTTCGTTTTTTGTGTGAATACTATTACTATATTGTATACGTAGAACAATAAATTCACAACTACTCCAAAAGTGTGAAAACACAACCTTGATTGGGAGGTCATTACTCAATCATTGTATTCGAATCTCAAACAAGAAAGAAAAGGCAAAATAGATAATTACTTTCGTGAAGCTTAATTTTGACAAACACAAACTATAAGGTGAGTATAAGACGGGTATTATAAAATATACCCTAAGGAAAAAGGTTCTTAAGTGCTTCGCGCCGCCTCATTTCCCCGCTTGCTTGTGCGTGTTTAGGTAAAAAGGGCTAATCGAGGGTTTGCCAACCAAAGTATTATCTAAATATCATATATATTTTCTTGGTTTCATTTGATTAAACCCTCTTGAACGTTTTGGTGTTCCACCAACGTTCTAAAGTCATCGAAGGCGTTCACTTCACGTGATCATTTTCATTCCTTGAGGCTTCTTTTATCAAGAGATTTGATTAAGGAGGAGATTTGTAGATTTTTGTCTACCTAATACAATCACCAAAATCCAAAAAAAAGTAAAAACAATCAAAAACCACAAAAAATTGGAAAAATTAAAAACACCAAAAAGAATCTTCTTTGCTCATCCCCACGTTGTACGTGACGTTTATGCTTACTCGTAATCAAGCAAGACGTGCACGTAAACGAAAAAACCGAAAGGAGTCCACACCTACTCCTAATCCTTCTAGTGAGGAGTCTCCTATTGACGAACCTACCGTAGAAGAAGAACCAACCATGGCGAATCGAACTATGATGGAGTTACTTTAAGCACCCACCGAGGGTTATGGAGAGGCTATTGTGATTCCCGCCATCCTTGCGGAGAATTTTGAAGTGAAAACGGGTTTGTTTTCGATGATCCAAAACAACAAATTCCGTGGTGATGAAAAGGATAACCCGCACAACCATATCTGCCAATTCAATCGTCTTACCGCCACTTGCAAGTTTAAGGACATTGCTAATGATTCGATTAAGATGATGCTTTTTCCGTATTCCTTAGCGGGGCCCGCTAGAATTTGGTTAGAGAAAGATCCACCCAATTCTATATTGATGTGGAAGGATCTCGTTTCAAAGTTTGTGAACCAATTTTTCCCGCCCTCTAAGACTACGTATTTGAAAAACGAGATTTCAAAATTTTCACAAGAATTTAATGAGAGTTTTTCAACAGCTTGGAATAGGTTTAAGGAAATGTTACATGAGTGTCCTCATCACGGTTTTTCTGACTTGCATCAAATTGACACGTTTTACAATGGTTTGAATGATCATGAAAGGGATTATCTAAATGCCGCCGCGGGTGGTAATTTTTTGTGTAAAACGGTTGAGGAAGCGTTGTTGATAATTAAGAATAGATCTAAGGTGTATAGTCCTCGTAACACATCGAGTGTTCGTAAGGCTTCGTCTTCGTCTTCACCTTCATTGTCCAATACCATCGATGCTTGCCAAATTGAGTCGAACTTGGAAAACAAAATCTTTGATAAGCTTAAAGGACTTTTAATTGAATTCGAAGTTGGTGAACAAAGTGCTCCCGCTACGGCTAAAGCGGTTGAGGTTTCATGTATGTATTGTGGTGGAGGTCATGATTTCTCCGAGTGCATTACCAACGGTGGTAACACTTCGAGTGCCTACGCGGCCACAAGAACTTACAACCAAAACGGTCAAGTTACCCGCTCCAATCAAATGACTCCACCGGGTTTTGCTCCCAATCAAAATGCTAACAACAACTGTCGAAACAATCAAGTTGGTTTCAAAAACAATTACAAAGGAAACAACTATGGGAATCAAGGGGCTAATAACAACCAAGTTTCAAACAAAAATCAAAACAATGATTTTCATAACAACAACAAGGGTTTGCAAACTTTGAAAGATCTTCCAAATGAATTTGTTGAATTCGCAAATGGAAACGATGCTAGGTTTGATAATATTCAAAGATAGATCATTAGCCTAAGATCCGAGTTTAAGAATGACTTGAAGAAGGAGTTGAAAAATGAGTTAGAAAATGAGCTTAAGATCCATACAAACAAAATGGAGGGAAATGTAACTAGGTTACAACAAAACCAACAAAAAATGGAACAAGGGAAACATGAAATAAAACATGAGAAGATTAAGGCTGAGAAGAGGCAATCTATTTTCGAGGATAAAATTCATCCATGTTTGAGGCTATAATGTGTAAACCGTCTTCGAGTAGTCTTCCTAGTAATACCATATAGAACCCTAAGGGAGAGATGAAAGTGATTACCACACGAAGTGGTAAGACACTTAAGGAACCGACTCCTTAACCAATTGCTCCCCGGAGGAAGCAATTGAGGAAGAACTCGAGGTGGTGGTCGAAAAGGAGCATGTCCCAATCCCACGAAGTACCGCTCATGCCACACCCACGGTTGACCATTTACCACATTTGGAACCCGAGATTCCAAAGGCTATGCCTATGCCTCAACCCACACCACCTTTGCCCTATCAATCGAGACTTAGAAAGGAGAAAGGTCAAGTGCGCTATAACTACCAGTTTGAGATTTTTATGAACATGTTTCATGACGTTCATTTTAATGTGAGTTTTGTCAATGCTTTGGTCATGATGCCTCGATTTGCCGCTAACTTTAAGAGTATGTTGAACAACAAGGAGAAATTGCAACAATTGTCTAGTTGTTCTTCGGTTTATCTTAACCGCATACCTCAAAAAGTCGGTATTCCCGGTAAATTCTTGATTCCTTGTGCAATCCAAGATATGGAAGAATGCTTTGCCTTGGCCGATCTTGGTGCTAGTATTAACTTGATTCCTCTTGCAATCTTTAAGTCGCTCAATCTTCCTAACCTTACTCCTTCACTAATGTCTATCGAGTTGGCCGATCATTCCACGATTCCCGCATGTGGATTGGCCGAAGACTTTTTTGTGAAAGTGGGAAAGTTCTATTATCCGGTAGACTTTATCGTTATCGATATTCCCACGGATCCTCAAGTTCCTCTTATTTTAGGTCGTTCGTTTTTAGATATGTCTATGGCTTTAATTGATGTGCATGCTAGAAATATCACCTTACGTTTCAACGACGAGGAACTTCTTATAAACGCAAATCAAAATTCTCCAATTTCTCATGTTTATTCCGTCGCGACCATAAACCTCGTTGATATGATCGACGTTGTTTGCGAGGAACTTTCACAAGAAGTTCTAGTTTTTGGTGATGATGAAAATAGTGGCAATCCCACTATGCTTGATCCCATTCTTGATAATTCGACACCAACCTTCACTCCATTTGTAGGTGGTGGTTTTACATTGGAAGAATTCAATGTTCCACGTACTTGTGACGAAGACCTCGACAACGATGAGGACTTCTCGATTATCAAGGATTTTCTTAGCGATTTTCCATTTCCTCCAACCGAGGAGGTCATGAGTATCGAGCCCAAATCTTCAATTGAGAAACCACCAATCCTCGAGTTGAAAGATTTACCTCCTCACATTGAGTATGTATTTTTGGAGGAGGACGACAAGTTGCCGGTTATTATTGCAAAAGATCTTTCGAATGATGAAAAAAACCGCACTTGTCGATGTTCTAAAGGATCACAAGGACATTAAGGGGATCGATCCCAAATTTTATACCCACAAAATCTTAATGGAAGAAGATTACAAACCCGCAATCCAATGTCAAAGGAGGGTGAACCCCAAATTTCACGACGTCATCAAAAAGGAAGTCCTAAAACTCCTTGACGCGGGAATGATTTACCCTATTTCCGATAGCCCTTGGGTGAGTCCTATTCATTGTGTCCCTAAGAAGGGAGGAATGACCGTTGTGCCAAACGATGCCAACAAGTTGATTCCAACTCGACTCGTGACCGGTTGGAGGGTGTGTATCGACTATCGTAAGTTGAATGACGCCGCTCGAAAAGACCATTTCCCTTGCCCTTCATGGATCAAATGTTGGAGCGTCTTGCGGGAAACGATTTCTATTTCTTTTTAGATGGTTTTTCCGGTTACTTCCAAATCCCCATCGATCCTCGTGATCAAGAAAAAACTACGTTTACGTGTCCATATGGAACGTTTGCCTATCGTAGAATGCCATTCGGACTTTGCAATGCACCGGGAACCTTTCAAAGGTGCATGATGGCTATTTTTCATGATATGATCGAGAAGACGATGGAAGTCTTCATGGATGACTTTTTCGTGTTTGGTTGTTCGTTCACTTCGTGTTTGTCGAATCTTGAGAGAATGTTGAAGCGTTGTGAGGAAACCAACCTTGTGCTAAATTGGGAAAAATGTCATTTTATGGTTAAAAGTGGAATCGTATTAGGGCACAAGGTTTCGAAAGCGGGGATTGAGGTAGACAAAGCTAAGGTAGACGTCATCGCCAAATTACCTCATCCCAAAACCGTTAAGGGAGTTAGGAGTTTCCTAGGCCCCGCGGGCTTTTATCGTCGATTCATCAAGGATTTTTCAAATATATCTCGACCTATTACACATCTCCTCAAAAAAGATGCACCATTTGTCTTTAACGAAGATTGTGTACGAGCCTTTGAAATTCTTAAGAGGAAACTTACCGAAGCTCCCATTCTTGTTGCTCCCAATTGGAACCTCCCCTTTGAGCTCATTTGTGATGCTAGTGACTATGCTATTGGGGCCGTATTGGGGCAACGTCAAGAAAAACACTTCTTGCCTATTCAATATGCTAGCAAGACGATGACCGAGGCTCAACTAAAATACACTACAACGGAAAAGGAATTCCTTGCCGTGGTGTACGCATTTGAGAAATTCCGACCTTACCTCGTCTTGACTCAATGCATAGTGTATACAGATCATTCGGCTATTAAGTATCTCATGGCTAAACAAGATGCAAAGCCGATATTACTTCGTTGGATTCTCCTCCTACAAGAATTTGATGTCGAAATCCTTGACAAAAAAGGAGCCGAGAATCTAGCGGCCGATCATCTTTCTCGTTTGGAAGATCCTCACCAAAGTGTTTACGAGCCAAAGGAAATCACCGAAACATTTCCTCTCGAGACACTTGGTGTTGTAAATTCTAAGCTTGATTCATCTACCCCATGGTTTGCGGACATCGCAAATTACCATGCGGGGAACTTCATCATTAAGGGTATGACGACTCAACAAAAACAAAAATTCTTTCGTGACGTCAAGTTCTATTTTTGGAACGACCCTTACTTGTTTCGGACTTGTGTGGATCAAATTATTCGATGTTGTGTATTTGGCACCGAAGCTTCTAACATCCTTAGAGCTTGTCACGAGGGACCTACGGGTGGTCACCACGATGCTAATCTCACGGCTAAGAAGGTCTTTGATGCCGGTTTCTTTTGGCCTACTATTTACCGAGATGTACATGCACTTGTGAAGTCATGTGACTCATGCCAACGACAAGGAAAAGCCTCACAAAACGATGAAATGCCACAAAATATCATCCAAGTGTGTGAGATTTTTGACGTTTGGGGCATTGACTTTATGGGTCCGTTCCCATCATCTCGTGGTAATAAGTACATCCTTGTCGTCGTTGACTACCTATCTAAGTGGGTAGAAGCTAAGGCTTTGCATACGAACGATGCTCGTGTGGTAGTCAAGTTTTTGAAAAGCTTGTTTTCTCGGTTTAGAACCCCTCGTGCGATCATAAACGATCGTGGAACCCATTTTTGTAACGACCAATTCGAAAGGGTTTAAGGAAATATAGAGTTACACATCGGCTCTCTACGGCTTATCACCCACAAACGAGTGGACAAGTCGAGGTTTCAAACCGAGCGTTGAAAAGGACCTTGGAGAGATCGATTGGGGAAAACCGAAAATCTTGGTCGGATAAGTTGGACGATGCTTTATGGGCCTTTCGGACCGCTCATAAGACGCCCATCGGGTGCACTCCTTATAAGCTTGTGTATGGGAAGAATTGTCACTTGCCAACTGAACTTGAACACAAAGCTTATTGGGCCCTTAAGCATTGTAATGATGATATGTAGACCGCGGGAAAACACCGGAAAATGCAATTAAATGAATTGGATAAATTGAGAGACATTGCTTATGAAAATTCATTGATTTATAAAGAAAAAACTAAAAAGTTTCATGACTCAAAATTTAAAAACCGGGTTTTTAACATTGGAGATCAAGTGTTGCTTTTTAACTCTCGTTTGAAAATATTTTCTGGCAAGTTGAAATCCCGTTGGTCTGGTCCATTCACCGTGACCCAAGTTTTTCCTTATGGGACCATCGAGTTAGCTCAAAATGATGGCCCCAATTTCAAGGTGAATGGACATAGGTTGAAGCACTACTTTGGCGGGGAAGTTCCATCCTTGAACTACCTCGACCAAATCACCTTCCCCAATGATAATTAGTATTGAGGGGATCGAGTCGAGCTCATGACTCGGTAATCGAAAACGAGGTGCCTCGTGGGGGAGTCCCATGCTTATCCTATGTACATATTATCACTTTCTAATGTAGTAACGTGAGGGGATTTGTGCCCTTCCAACCTTTGTTCCGTGATTGTTTGTGATATGTGGTTTTTAGATGATCATGATCTTCACGATTGGAGCCTCTCGTGTTCGTTTTATGGGAGCACTCGATCGTTTGCTTGGAATAATTTCTCAATATCCATGATATATCCTTTGATGTTCTAACCTTAGGTTTATAGCACACTTTTTTAACGGCTTTAAATTTAATGGTTCCACCCTTTCCATGCTAGATTATGCATTCGACTACGTCTCTAGTATGGGGGTTTCCAACCCTTAGACTTGAAACATTGAGGACAATGTTTAAGTTTAGTATGGGGGGTGAATAGATACTTTCTTTGCCAAACCTTCATGCTTTCCAAAGTTTATCTTTTTGTTTATTGTTTTGTTGCAAAATAAGGCTAAAAATGGCCAAATTTTAATTTTTTTCTCATGTTTTATAAGTGTTTAAGACACGAATGTAGATTTTCCAATGGCGAGAATAAGAGTAATTTTTGACTCGACTGTGCGTGTTGAGCACTTAGCTTCGATTCCTTAACTTTATATTAGGCTAAGTCTCTTAAATGAGGACGAGAAATGATAGAGTTGATTATAAGTTACTATGCTAAACGTAGAGCACTCGTATTCTTTCAAAAACTCATGTGTTCTCTTTGTTTGCTTATTCTCCCCTCGCTTGTAAATATATTTTGCTTAATAAGTATTGTCTTAGCGGTTTAGTCTTGATTGTTGGTTTCTAGTCTTTTCTAGTAGCTTCCATGTAATTAAATTGGGAAGACATTAAGGTATCACCAGCGTCACGGTTTGGAAGTATTGTCAACCCGAATAATCGAAAGCTTCACCTAATAATAAGATTTCAAGTTCTCACCTAAATCAAGCAAACAATTTAAAGCTCACAAGGCCGAAAAATCTATGCAAAATTGAAAGTGAATCAAGCCTTAATCTTTGAAGCTTTAAAGATCCAAAATTCGCTTTTAGCGTGAGGATATACGTCTTTGGCCATAATAAACACCTCATGGCGAGGTTAAATAAAAGGCAAGGCAAGAACGAAGTCATAATAAAAGCTTCATGGCGAAGTTGAATTAAAGATGGAGGTAAACCTATGCTAATAAGGCCCTTCCGTTAGGGGGCGTATAAAAGTCTTGGTAATAAGTCTCATGTTCAAAACCGTTATAAAACCGTGTTTATCGATCCTTCTTGTTGACTTAATTTTTTGACATCGTTGTCTATTAGGAGGGGTTATTAATTCGATGGTCTTGGTTAC
Organism: Glebionis coronaria; assembly: GCA_025667525.1. Taxonomy (NCBI): domain Eukaryota; kingdom Viridiplantae; phylum Streptophyta; class Magnoliopsida; order Asterales; family Asteraceae; genus Glebionis; species Glebionis coronaria. The sequence continues at coordinate 481,187,217 of CM046882.1, read as the reverse complement.
ACCGTTATGACTCTATTTTTAGACCTAAATCTATATCATCACATAAGTCAAACAATGTATCCTCGTGAAACATTTAAGACAAAATAAAATATAAGAGATACAACTTAGGAAAATGGGAGGATAAGTACGCGATTAGGGCATATGAGTAGTGTTAGCATTACTAACTTATAATGACAATGATCTCGTTGCACGCTTAGCATGGAATTGGGGTGAAAATCGAGGACGACGAAATTATTTCTAGCGAAGCATTCACGTGTTCTTGTTCTATGAACCTAAACGTCCCATTTTGCGATGAAAATCATACATTATGTCTAAAACGCAAGTAGTAGTAATAGTAGTAGTGTCGCTAGTTTATCATTTAATAAAAGTGAATAAAAATGAATTTTGGAGGTGCTACGATACTTTATTCTAGCATTGCGTGAGGGCACGGTAATGATTTAGTATGGGGGAGTGATGAGACTGCTTTTATACATAGTCTCATCGTACAAAACGGGCTTAAAATGCATAAAATATCATAAAAAGGCCAAATAAATGCTTGTGTTTGTTATTCTAGGTACGGATATTGAGAAAATGACAAAAGATCACAAGAAACAAGCAAAAACGAACACGAGAAACGAAGCCGCACAATGAACCAAGCCCTAATGGTGATTTTTCAAGAAATACCCTTGAAAATTTGAAGATTGTACATGAATGGTCCTCCAATATTGAAGAACTGACACTTTAAACCATTGTTTATTCATAATTACAAGATTGGTCCTTAAAGTTTGTCAAATTTGCAAAAGGACCCTCCACTTTGAAAAATTGGCAAGAATGGTCCCTTAAAAAATGAAGACTTGTCAATAATAGTCCTCCAAGAAGTCAATCATACAAGTCAAGACCATAATATTTGAAGAAAATGCCAAAACAGCCCTTCAAGAATCATCAAATGGCAAGAAATACCCCTGAAAATACTTTGGAGAAGTATTTGGGGCAAAAGTCTAAAAACTGAAAATTATTTATAAAGGGAATTCAGTTTTGGCTTGTTTTAACACAAGTGAAAGAAACAAAGGAGACAAGGGACTAAACATGCCAGACAACCAAACTAACCTTAACCAATCCCCATGTGCCACCTCACCCCACTCACCCTCTCATTCAATCAGCTCTCACCATCCCACCACGTCATTTCCCACCCACACCGGTTTTAACTAATCTTGGATTAGTTTATTAATTGGCGCTAAACATAACTTTTAAAACCCAAATCATTAAACTTGTTACTATTCACATGAAGAACAAATTTGGGTATTCATTCATCACTTGAAATTAGGCCTTAATCATTTCCAGATTTATGATTAAGGGTCCTAATAACATAACCCAACCTCTAAAACATGTGCCACGTCACCCCACTATTCACATGTTGAGTCCCCTGCTACAAAGTTGGACAAGATGCCAAAAGACTGTCAAAATCCAACGTCCCACATGGTAGCTTACAACATAAGCACCTTATGAGCCCTTTGATCAATTCCACATGCTTGCAACTCCACAAACGTCCAAGAAGAAGTCACATGATTCCAAGTTTTCAAAAATCTGCAAGGGCAAATTGGGGACTTCACAACTAGGGTTTATGTTATTTTTCAGCTTCCTTAGTCTTATTGTAGCCTATATAAAGGCATTAGGACCTTACATTTTTAGTTGCTCTTGGTTTTCCTTTGGTCAACATTTCTGTAAATCCCCCTTCATTATTAATGAATTGTGTTTGAAATTGTGTGACGAATTCCACGTGCCATCTTAACCTATGCTTGTTTATGTTTAATGTTTATGAATTTTGAATCTCAAAACCTGTTTTCAATCTTTGTGCAAGAAATTGCTCAAAGTCCAAAAGCTTGATATTTTGCTAAGTCCTTGGTACATCTTTGGAATTTTTGGATTACAAGTGATCTAAACACCCTGATAAGGAGCTTATCAAGGTGTTGGGAGCTTGTGTTTTGGGGATAATCAAAGAGTGGGTACAAGGGTTGCATTAATCAAGCTTTTTCTACTTTCTATTTTTCATATTTTGTGTTCTAACCTTGCTCAATCTTAGCAGCCTTGCTGTGGAAGCTTGTGCCTTGTTTTGCTAGGCAAACCATCTCAAAAATTCGTGAGTGTGGATGTACATTCATGAGGTTTGAGTCCTTGAGCCCAAAAATCTATCAAAATACTTGAATTTTGTGATTTTGTGTTCTGCTATTGTTCTTGTTGTTTTTGTGGCTTATAAATACTTGATACTGCATAATATTGTTGATATTGTGTTTGATTGGGCTTGGGTAACACTAAATCACACTTATACTTTGTTAAAATTGGATTTGAAAAAGATAAGGGGTGTTTGGGTTAACCTGTTTAAGATCACAAAGTGTTTTTGAGTTATTAGAAGGTGTTGTTTAGTGTTTGTATCTTCTTAATACTTGGTTGTGTGCTAATATCTGCAAGTTTTTAGATTTAAAACATCAAATCTAAGATTGTGCTATAACTTACTTGATTTTGCTTATTTTGACCTAAGATTTTGGAACACCTAGAGTGTATGCATGTTTAGGGCTAACAAGTGTTAAATCAAAGTTTGTGTATCCTGTTAAGAAGATTTGAGTGTTTGAAATTGGATTAGTGGTCAAGTATATCAGCAAAGTATCATAACTGCTTGTTCTTGTTCATCAGTAGCTTTCATTTGCTCGAATCTGGATCTAGACTTTGAATCAATTCATGAAACCTGTTTATATTTGTTCATTTGAATTATATATAGCTTGTGTGTGCATTTGGTGAAGCTTGGCTGGCTTATTCTTGCTAAAAAAGCTTATTGATTGAAAATTGCTTATTGTTCATATCTGGTACTTATCTGGTGATGTTTTGAATTAACTGCACTAATTGGCTGATTGAATTTGTGTTTTGTTGTTGTTATTGATTCCTTGTGATTAACTGATCACTTGGGTGCCTTTGCTTAACCTGAATCCACAAAAAAGTCACATAAGACAAAAAGTCAAATTGGTCAAGCAGTGGGAACTCCTTTCCCCTGCCACTAGCCACTGCTAGTGTAATTTATCAAACAGCTTATTCATAAGCCATTTTGGCTTATCTAGACTTGCAACAACTTATTTTTTTTATAGATCTTCTTTGTTTGACCCATTGATTTGATCTAGAGCTTATTAGGGTTTGACTTTTAAGTTTGACTAGAAAACTAATCAAGTTGACTTTTACATAAGTGCTTAATTGCTTATTCTGGCTTACTTAGTGTGCTTATTGGAAAACTTTTTGGTTGTTTTTCTTAATTAAGTCGTTTAAAACCTTTTGAAACTTGAATCAGCACTTGAGGTGGTCTAGAACTCAAAACGACTATTTTGTCGTTTTGTGAAGAGAGTCTTGGCTTATTTTAGGCTTATTTCTTGTGCTTTTTCAAATTTTCTTTTCGCATATCTCTTTGGTAACTCAAAAGAAGCTTGTGTGTCAAATTAGAGCTTATGGCATTAGCTTATGGCTTAATGGGCTCAAAAGCCCATTAAGAATAAGCTGTTGACTTGATAAGCTGTGATAAGCACATTTTCAGCTTTTGGGCCTTCAGAGTTTTGTTCTTAAAATCAAATTTTAAGTCAGATAGGAATTTTTGGGCTTATTTGGTTGACTTTTTCTTATTGGGACAAAATCAAGCCCATTAAGGGACTGTTTTGTCATTTAGCCCATTTTAAGGCCCAATAGGGGTATTTTGTAATTTCAAGTTCATTTCTGTTTTATTTAGGTTAAAATAAACTAGTTTGTAACTTTTTAGAATTTTTTTATAAATTTTGGATTTTTATTAATATTTTATTATTTTTTTATTATTAAAAATTAAAATTTAGACTTTTGCAAGTTTTTCATTTTTCCTAGTTCAAACAAATTAAGTTAGGAATTTTAAAATTTTTAGATTAATTTTGTTGTCATTAGATTAATTTTTAAAATTATTCTAAGTTTTAATAGTTTTTAAATAGTTTTAATTAATTTTAAAATTTTCAAAAATAGTTTTCAATTTAGTTAAGTCATTTTAGAGGTTTACAAGTTAAAAAATCTCATTTTGGGCTTTCTGTTAATTAAATTGATTTTTTGGGCTTTAATTAGCATTAAAAAATTATTATTTAATTAAATAAATGGTTTGAGTGATTTTTGATTTTTTGTAAACTCTAATTATATTTTTTAGGATTTATTGCAATATTCTAAGAATTTTTAGGGTAATTTTTAAATTTAGTCACTTTTTACGGTTTTACGTGCACGACTCTTCGTCTTAGTTTAATTCATAATCGTAACCGTCATTCTCTTTTATTTTCTTCTCTATTTTTCTTTTCTCATAAATCAATATAATCACAAACACTTAATCTTATGTTTACACAACACACTTGCCTCCTTGAGAACGATCCCCACATTGGGCCATTAACTTGTGGTTTTCCTAAACCGACACTTAATACTTGCCCTAATTATGTTCTTTTTCCTAAAAGACGTATTTTACAACTATCAGTTATGCACACGTATAGGAATTAAATTACAGATACGTTTAAGTATTGATCTTATATTATTACGCAACTGATAGGTGTGTAAACACCCATCCTTTTTACCACTTAATTACAATAATAACCGAGCCAAAACGTGTATTTTATGTCATTTATGTCGGAATTATGCGTGGTTTGTGTTTTTGTTGTGATTTAGGACGAAAAGGTGAAAAGAGGAGAAAACACGGGCATTCACGGGCTTTTATCGAAGAAAAAGACGAAAGACGAAGTCAAGAAGTCAAGAGTGCAAAAAGAACGGAAGTCGAAGACCAATTCTGAAGATTTATCGAAGAAAAAGTCAAAAGACGGAAGTTTACTAAAAGCCGAAGAACTCAAGTCTAATTTATTGAAGAATTACAAGACGAGTTCAAAGAAATCCCGAGACAAAGTCATTAAAGTCCAAGTATTAAGAAGATTAACAAAGGATTAAGAAGATCAAGGACTAAAGCATGCAATTAAAGAAAGAAGAAAGAGGGAGAAAGCTTCCTAAGCACCTCCCTAATCTCCTCTATAAATAGGATTTATTTTCATTCATTTGTTTTTGTTGGCTAATAGTGACAATTAGTTCTTCCAATTTTAATTACCTTGTCATTTACTTTATTGTCAAATTTAAATACTTGGCTTGCACCTTAAATTCCTATAATTTCAAGTAAGTTCTCTTTTAATTCTTGTCAATATTTACTTTTTCTTGTTAATCTCCTATCTTCCTTTCTTGTTTGATCTTAATCTTTATGCTTTTTTGTTCATGTTCATGTTCTTATTTTATTGATTTGATTAAAGTGGGTTTTGATTATTTTGGTTATATTTGTTAGTTTTGTTTATTTGGATTGTTTGTTTATGATTATTAGATGTTTATTGATTAGTTTGATTTAATCTTGTGGTTGATTTTGATTAGTTTTGATTAGATTCGTGTAGCTTTGTGTATCCCGTGTTCTTCGCTTTCTGATTCTGTTCCCAGGATCATTCCGGATCAAGCACAAAACATTCCGGATCAAGGTTTTGTGAAGAAACATTCCGGATCAAGGAAGATATTCCGGATCAGTGGAAAAGGTGGTTCATTCAGAATATTTGATATTCCGGATCAAAGCTTTATTCCGGATCAAGGAAGATATTCCGGATCAAGGAGTTTCATCCGGAATCTTCAACATTCCGGATCAAGGAAATATTCCGGATCAAAGAGTTTTATTCGAAATAATTAATTATTCCGAATCAAAGTCTTCATCCGGAATCTTCAACATTCCGGATCAGCAACATTCCGAATCAAAGCAAATTCTTCCGAATCAAGACTTTATTCCGGATAAGTGACATATTCCGGATAAAGGATTTATTCCGGATCAAGGGTTTTGGTAAATATTCCGAGTGAAGAAGAATCATTCAGAACGAAGGTGACATTCCGGATGAGTGATTATTCCGAACGAAGGTTTATTCCGGATGAGCTATTTTCAGGTTCTTTTTAGTTTCAGTTTTTAACTTTTTGTTTTTTAATTTTCAAGCTTTATTTTTCCCGCCTTTTTACTTAATCGCACTTTAAGATTACTTGCTTTAGATTTATTTTAGCCTTGCCTTAGTTTTAAGTTTTAGTTGCTTTTTAAGTTTTCCTTAGATAGATTTAAGTTTGCGTTATTTACATTAATTGCCCCTTTAATTTTCGTCACGCTTTTAAATACTTGCCATTTATTTTAAATTAGACTTAGATTTACTTTAACGTCATTTACCTTTACTCTTGCACATTTTATTTTAAAAACAACCAAAAATATCTGTTTCACCAAAACAATTGAGTCATACTTTGAACCGGAAATCAATTCGTTAAGATACCGAGAAACGAACTTTTCAACCTAGCAAAATCTTTTCATTAAACCAATAGTGACACACTCGCAGTGTTCACAACAACACAAACTGAGCACAGTCTAAACAGAATGATCGCCAACATACGTTATTTCACAAAATAAGAGAACGCTTCCCAAATAAATTGCAGATTAGCACATAGTTGACTAAATAAAAAGTCTAGGGGGCAAAACTGTAATTTTAGAATGTCTGAAAATTACCGCGTCAAAGAAAACCGCGGAACAATTCATATTAAAAGTAGCCTTGGTAACATCAAGAAAGGTCTCTTTAGGTGGAGGATTAAACTCAAGCACATCTTCTAAATTATCATAATCATTGTAAACGGTGATGGCCTTAATGTCTCCCTTCGGGTTTGGAATGGTGTTGCTAGGTAAGCCACCCGAAGAAGAGGAAGGTTTGCACATAAAACCCTCAAACATCGAAAGTAATTTGTTCTCAAACTTAGCTAGATTTCCCTCCATACGGTTTTGGCTTTGCTCCAAACTTTGTTGCATACGGTTTTGGTTTTGCTCTAATCTTTGTTGGTTAAGCTCAATCTTGTTATTTTTCCCCTTGATCGTATTTTGAAATTCATTTTTCAAAGTTGCCATTTGTCCTTGAATATTGTTTTGAAGAGCTTTCAAATTTGCCTCATTTGTTTTGATGTAGCTTGACAAATCATTTGATTGTTGTGAAAACCTTGATTGTTTTGATTAGCATGAAATCCATTTCCTTAATTAAAATTCCCTTGGTTACCACGGTTAAAATTATTCCTATTGTTTCCATTGTTGTATCTATTTTGAACCGGTGGAAAACCCGGCGGAGCAACATGATTTTGACGAGGAGCTTGACCGTTAGGGCCATAAGTTCCCATCGCGGCAAAAGCACTAGCTTGATCAAACTCCATGGTTGAACAAGCATAATTCGGATGTGCTCCACCACATGATACACAAAAATTCTCAACCGTATTAATCGATCCATGAGGATTCTTCCTAATCTCATTCAACAACGTAGCAAATCCACTACCGATCTTAGAGTCCAATCTAGAAATCTCGGTATTAGATGAATTCACATTAGAAACAACCGGTGTGTTTCGTGAATATTACACTCTCGACTTATTCTCAATGATACCCCACGCGTCTCTCGGAGTTTTTCTTAAAAGATTACCACCCGCGGCGGCATTTAAAGAATCTTGTTCAACCATATTAAGTCAATTATAAAAATTATTGATTTGGTGTAACTCCGTGAAACCGTGGTGTGGACATTGTCTCAACAAATCTTTAAACCTTTCCCAAGCAACTCCAAACGATTCATGCACTTTTTGTTCAAATCTAGTGATCTCATTCTTAAAGTGAGTTGTTTTGGATGGTGGAAAGAAGTAATTCATAAACTTAGATACTAAATCATCCCATGTCAAGATCGAACCCGGTGGTTCTTTTTCATACCAAAGCTTAGCATTCCCCTCGAGCGAGTACGGAAAAAGCATGAGCTTAATCGCGTCATTCGGAACATCTCTAAACTTGAGAGTCGAGGTGATATGAAGAAAATTCCGTATGTGAGAGTGCGGGTTATCGGTCTCATTGCCACGAAATTGGTCGGCACGAATGAGTGATAAAAGACCCGTCTTAATATCATAATGATCCGCCAAAATAGCCGGCACAATGATTGCTTCCCCCTACCCTTCGGTGGGTGCACGGAGCAATTCCTCCATTGTTCGGTTATCGGCCATCTCTACAACAATAAGTGGAAGCTTGGGTTCCACTATTCGTTGTTGACAATTTCTATTTCTACGAGGAATGTTTTCAAGCCTATCGTGATTAATCAAAAGTCGAGTAGATCGTAATTGCATAAACCAAAGTGAAGAGAATTTAGAGGATTGAAGAAAAGAAAATAGATTAGAAGAAGATTATTTTTGGTATTTTATCTGGTATTGCTCAATCAAAAAGATTGATAAAAACAAGGAATAAGGATAATTACTATGGAAGTAACTTACCCTCGGTTGACTTTGAAACGTAGGTAAAAACCTAAACGTCTCGAGGTTCAATAAGTAAACTATAAAAATAAGATTTAATACTACTTGAGTCGGCAAACCAATAATCGATCGTCTCTCTCAATATACGCACAAGCAAGCGGGGAAACTAGGTGGCACAAAGCACTTAAAAACCATTTTCCTTAGACGACCTTTTATAGCTCGTCGCCTTATACCCACCTTATAGTTTGTATAAATTGAGTTCAAACTTTTTATTAGTATTTATCTATTTTGCCTTTTATTTTTGTTTTAGATTCGAATACAATAGCTAGGTGATGAAATCCCAACTAAGGTCTTATTTGGAAGTAGGTAATTTTATTGTTCTACGTAATACAATATAGTAATAACAAAAAACACGAAAAACGATATATACTATAATAATAGACTAATAACAAAACTTTCCGAGGACGGAAAGGGTCTTCAAATCAATGATCAACAAATCTCCACGAGCGAATCGTACACAAGATCCCCGACGGCGGCGCCAAAACTTTTGATGTGTTGGGAAACGTCGGTGTATTTTAATTAAGTACGTTATAGAGAAAATTTTGGAAATTACCTTTAGGAAAAGGTAATAATCCATAAATAAGCTAAAGACGATTTCAATTAAACACGTGAATGATCCCGGTTCGTTGTACACAAGGACCTTATGAATTTGAGACGTTCGATTTAATTTGGACAATTGATTTGAATTGGGTTTCAGTTTTTATCTATATTAATTCTACCAATTCTAAATCCTAAAGTGTATGAATTGTAACCCGACTTAAAATCTATATAACAAAATTAAACAATATTATTATATTTAAAAGAAAATCTGTTTTTACTTTTCACCTTTTTAAATGAAACAAATTAATTAAACAAAATTATATTTTAACTAATTCTATTTTAAATAAGATTTATTTAAAACTAATTTAATTAAAAACAGTTTTAATCAATTTAAAATTATAAAAGTAAATTAATCTATTTAAGAAAATTATTTTTAATTAAACAAAATCTATTTAAATCTAAATTTTATTTAAAAAAATTTTTTAAAAACAAAATTTATCAAAACAATTTAATATTTCTAAAAAGTAACAATTTAATTAAAATCAATTTTAAAACTATTTAAATTTCTAAAAAGAAATAAAATATATTTTTTAATTTGTTTTTATTTTATTATTATATTTAAATTTACACTAATCAAATTTTAATAAACTAACATTTAAAAAAAATATTTTATAAAAAGAATCAATTACTTAACTTAATGAAACTTTATATAAACGTTTATTAAACAAAAATATGACACTTTAAATTGGTATATAAAATTAAGAGTGTAAACTTATAACAAATTGAGCTGGTAGATCAGATGGGTAACGCGTTGGTCAAATGACCAGGAGGTCACGAGTTCGAGTCCAATGGTGGACATCTTTTTGTGACAAATATTTTTGACAATTGAAATAGAAAGTCAAAGTCACAGGAGTGACTTTTTGGATGATGATTTACTTTTGGATGATGATTTACTTTTGGATTATGAAAAAGTGATGGATATAGCTAAGCAGTACACCAAACAATTTGTTTGGTTTGCTGAATTTATATCAGTAAAGAACAAACTCAGATACAACAAATCAACTTAAAACTGATAAAAAAACCAGCAAATAAAAACCAACTAATCAACTCAATTCACATCACAGGCTAACTATCAGTTTAATATTGATCAATCCGTATCATACAGACTAAATCACACTATCTACAAGTTCCCGAAATCCAAATGTATACCATAAACAAGCATTCCGAGCTAGGTAAATTCCATAAATATTTTATCCAGCAGACTATATAAAAAGAAATACAGTCTAAAACAAACTAATAGATTCACAAATAAAACACCTTAATTACTGCTTATATCTGAATCAATATTAAAACGACCTCAACTTTAAATACTTAGATCAACAAACATTAGATTCAAAAAAATATCATGGTTAAACTAACTTAGCAGATTATCAATTAAACAGACTCAGTAAACAAGGTAAATACTATTAGCACATGTATTTATCCAAGACCAGTAACCAAACCAAACTTAGCATACTCAAATAATTCTAAACATATCAGATTTATCAAAACTTAAACACTCAAATCAAATAACTAATTTATCCAACGAAAAATCCTAAACAAATTATCAACTAAACCATAAGCACAATCATTTAACCAAATCTACACAGATTTATTTAAACGAAAATAAATTCAACATTCAATCAAATTAGACTAAAACTTTTAAAACTTAAATGAAATTAACCTTTAACGAAGTTCCTTTGTAGAAGAAGGAAGACGCTGAACCTCCTTAGACTTAATACAAAACACCACCATATAACCATCGAACATTCGTACACCATCAACTCAGTCTCGAACCAAAAGTCAACGAACCAACAACTTATGAATTTTTCAACTGCCAGTTATTAATCAACTTTTCCAGTGGGGAAAAATTGTTCCCAATTTCACTTTATATTATTTAATTCAAGCTATTATTTAGCTTAATCAAATAATTTTTAATATAACATCAATATAAATGATAGAATGTCACTGTAAAAATTTTAACAGTAAATTTAACTCAAGAAAAGAAATTTAATTCAAATGGAACTTTTATTAATCTCAGAAAACTATTACAAATTTATAAAAATAAAAATACAATTAACCCTAAATCTATTTTGACATTATAACTATAAAGTAAAAAATGGGATGCTAAATTACACATTATTTGGGGGTTTTACTAGGCAAACCCCAAGGCCTTGTAGAGGAGGTTTGTTGAAGCAGAAATAGATCTTGGCCATCCAATCTTCATTCTTCTCTTCTCTCTTGATCAAACGATGAAAAATCGCTCTCTCCTCACACGGATTGCCAAGGTGGCAATCCTTTTGTTTGTTGTGCTTCTTTGAAGCTGATTTGGCATGATCTTGTTGGATGAATGGTTATTTGTGAGGTGTTTATACCAATCAGAATCAAGGGATGAAGAGAGAGGGTGCCACGTTACCCATCTTCAACCTCCTAAAAAGATGGTAATTATTATCAAGCGCGTGTGGTGCACTTGCTCAGGGATAGAAAAGCCCTAATTTTTATTTTGATCTAGGGCTTTATTTTGGGATGGTAAATGGTGAAGGTGTGGCTGCGTTTTTTTTCTCTTCATAGTTTGTAACGAAGGTAATGAGTGTGTGGTGTAAACGTTTGACCAAAAGTGACAAGATTTCACTTTATATAACTTAACTCGCCGTTATTTTTAACCCTAATAGGCCTTGGGCCCAAAACTTGCTTCCAATGTCACATATATATTTGGTATAGAATGGGCTTGGGATAATACTCCAACCGTTTAACTTTCGTTGTGAATTTTGGGCTTTTTGCTTCATCCGTCCTATTATTGTTGATAATTGGGACATTGTTGCTTATTTACCAAAAGTAAATAATATAAATCCCCTGTTGGGCTTTTGGGCCCAATAAGCAAATATGGGACCACAAAGCCCAATAACTTTATTAAATCCTCTAAAAAATGAACTCGATTCTTGGCTTCTTGAAATAATCTTCAAACTCGTGTCGATATTGCCGGTTTTCGTGAACTTGGGTACCTACACACAAGAAATAACAAACAAGCATATACAAGGCCATTTTTATACATTTTATGCGTTTTATGTTTATTTATTGATTTAATTGATATGAGTAAAATCACTCATATCAACTAACGACGTGATGCTTCTTTTCGTCAAATAGTGTTATGTTTCTTGGAATCAAATGGTATATACTATACCGGTCTATAAGATAGTAACCGAAACAATTTATGACAAATAGTTTTTGTAAAATGAGAACAAAATAGTTTGAAATCTTCCAACAAGTAGTTCACAAGGTATTAAGCAAAGTGTTTTAGGAAGTATATTGAAATGGTTGACACAATAACAACGAGTGGTTTATGAAGTGATGGCAAAATGGTGCATAATATAGTTGCAAATGGTTCATACGATGATGTGAAGACACAAAAAAAAGTTCATAGGATGATATGAAAGAAGAAATATTGCAAGACAATGGTGAAATGATTCAGAATGTGGAAATGCTTTCAGAAGGGACGAAATTAAACAAACCGTCAAAACACACTGATTAATAGAGGTTTAAATTTAAAAGGTGATGTCAATACATTGATTGATTAATTAATTGAAATCCTCCTATGCATTAGCATACTCCATGTCGTCGTTAGGGCTGTTACTAGCTTTTCTTTTTGTTGTTAGCATTCTTCCAAATAAAAATGGCAAAATAAAACAATATAAGTCGATTTTGAAAAGTTGAATCCCAAAGTGAAACGTTACAAGGTGAAGAGTTGAATTCGCGTTCGAACCAATGACTTGTTTCTAAATGACGGGTCACGAGATGAGACAAGTGTTTTCAAAATTAACAGACGGGTGTTAAAACCCAGAGTCAGGTAGTAAGATGATAAGTGGGATAGAAAAGTTGTGAAGAGTTTCGACGACACAAAGTTATGTAAAGTCACGTAAGAGATATATGAATGTCCATCATAACAATTACAATGTCATAGAATTAAAGGAGACCATTGTTTCACTTACAATGTCTAACGAAGTTCCAGCGTTTATATAAATAATCTTCCAATAAAATGATGTGAGATACGCGTAAGGAGCAGTAAACACAAGTATAGGGCAATGAAAAAGTATCCATGCACAAAGTAGCCGTGTATATATGATAATATCTAATATAATAGCACATAAAGCACTTAATCACGTATCGGTTATAGTCTAGGCCTAAGCTGCAAACCTAGTTCTCTATAACCAAGGCTCTGATACCAATCTGTAACACCCCAAAAATTGGTCAACGGAAGCGGTAAAGCTCGGGGGCTATTACGTCATAATAACAAAGTAAAAGGTGCAAGACAACGATTCTAAATGAGACGTTTTGAAAAAGAATTTATCTCGTTGCATTAATTTAAAATAACAAAGTTTACAAGTCATAAGTTTCAAATGTAAAGCAGCAAAAATTTATAAGTTTGAAATAAACAACGAGATAAAAGTTCATTGCATAAATTAAATCTTCCAAAATCCTCCAACTAAGCATGAGAATCCACATACTTCAAATAGCACGCAAGACAAGTACCTGAGATAAATGCTTAAAGTGTCAACACAATGGCTGGTGAGTTCATAGGTTTAATTCAAAAGCATGGTAAAAGATGGACCGCAAACAAAATGTTTTATAGCACATGGGACCATTATAGGTGATATAATGTCAACATATGGGAAATAGTGGGTAAAGCAATTATGATAGCGCTAAGTTCATGATACTGATGCTAATGACAAGATGAAACAATATAAGTGTCCGCTAGGTGTCCTATCCCTGGACAACCTCTGAATAGGCCATAAGTATACGTCCGTTTGGCAGTGGTGACAAAGGACACCCGGAAGGGAGTGCCAAACTCCAATAGATCTGTCTATAACATATGTGCTTACTTGACCGGTCATCCGGAAGTAATTAATGGTTCATGATGGGCAAAGTGAGATAACGGTACTTAGGCATATCCAAAAACATAACTTCATCAAAGAGATCTAGAAAACATAGTTTTGCGTCCATAAAAGATGTTACAAGCATGATCTCATCCCAAACAGATTAAACATATAAAGCAGTTTAAAAGGGGCTATGACTCACCTCAGTATGCAAAGATTTCACAGCAAGAATATGAAAATCACAGTGCAGCAAACACAAGTCGCAACCTAAATATACAATGATAAGTTAGGTCGCAATCAAAGAATGCAATAATGTATTCGTCACACGCACATGTCACCATTTACCACAGTTTAAATTATATGCTCAAAATATTTGTTGATGTAATATTCGACCAAACTTCCAAGTAGAGAAGATGTCGTCTTGACTCGATAAAATTCGGTAGCTTTCTGACGTTATTTTTAAATTAGCCTAACTCAATGTTTTTGACGTTACCAAAAATCAAATTCAAATGAAAAGTAAACTATCGTCTTTTTCTTTTTAAAATACAGATTAACTTAACCTTGACAAATTCATACTACATACAGTACTTTCTACTTGTTTTAAACTCATGAACAAAACCCAACAGTTAAGGAAGCAAATGACTGATACTCCTGTGTGACAATTTTTGGAAAAATCATTTGACTTGCGTTACACAAGAATATTGATATAGTGTTTTTACTACTCTTTAGGAAAAGAGAGCAAAAGGGGTAAGTATTAACAAGCGGTTTAGGAAAACCACGAGTTATGACCCAAATAAGAGTGAGTTCGTTCTCGAGGAGGCACATGTGTTGTGTAATGAATTGATTAATGATGATTTAATTGAGAAGAAAAGAAAAGAGGAATAAGAAAGAAGTGACGAGTACGAAGACGGATCGAGCTAAGACGAAAAGGCGTTCACGTAAAACCGTAAAAACTACAAAATTAAAATTTTTAAAACCTACAAATTAATTAAAAGCTAAAAGTAGTCTAAAATAATATAAATAAGAATAAAAATCCAATAAAAATATTTTAAAACCTTTTATTAATTAAATATTAATTTTAAATGCTAATTAAAGCCCTAAAATTAAATATAATTAATCAAAATGTCCAAAATATTATTTTATTGAACAAATAACTTACTTATATTATCTAAAGACTAAAAAGTATTTTTCCTAATTTTTGAAAACTATTTTTCTATTTTTAAATTACTAAAAACTATTTTAAAACTAAAATAATTATAAAAAATAATAAAATAATGCTAAAAATAATTTAACAATTTTGAAAATCCTAATTTACTCTAATGAATAGAAGAAAAATGAAAAAGTTCGAAAAATATTAAATTTTTCACTAAATGACAAAAACAGTTTGAATAAAACACTAATTAACTTGAATTAATTCTAAAAAATAAAATAAAAGGTGAACAGTAAAAACTTTTTTAACTAAAAATCTTAAAATGTTTTTCTGAATCTAACAAAATTTTTGAAATCTAAAAATATTACTTTTTTACACTAAATGCCAAAAACAGTAATTAAAAAGTTAATTAAAATAGCTATAAATCCTAAAAAATACCAAACGAACAGTAATAAAAATTCTATTAAAACAGAAAAATCCTAAATTAAATTAGAAAAATAATGGAATAAAAATCAGGTCCTAACTCTAAAATTTACCCACTAAAGACAAAATTTGTTGAAAACTGATAGTGACATGTGCTGGTTTTGTCTTGTTGTATAGCAGTACTAATTTGTGTGATAGCAGGGGGAACTTTTTTCCCACTGCTAGTGCAAAAATTAGGTCAGTTGACCAAATGAGCTTAGGAAAGCTTTTGGATGGGCTTATTTGGACAATAAGGCAACCCTATACTCAGTTGAGTATAGGGAGTCAATAATCAACACAAAAAACCACAAGCTCTTAGCAAGAATTAAGCACAAAATGCACACAAAGTTTTTGATGAAGCTTAAATGGTATCTGATGAACAGTAGGCCTAGTTTACATGCATAAAAACGAATTTCTAAGGCCAATTACTTGCACTCAGTCCAACCAAATGATAAATAAGCACTACACAAACCTAAACAGACCTATTAACTAGCATCTACCAAGATTTGATGGCAAAATTCAACAAAAACAGTCCACAACAAGCACTTACTGATTTTTGCTATTTTATCCAATTTTTAGCATGCAAATTGGCTTAAACCCTACCCAACTGAAAACCAATCTAGCATACAACCTCTAAATACCCTATGAGTGATTCTAAACAAGATTTAAACAAATCTTATATGTTTTACCCTGATTTGCACCTTAATCCAAACACCCCTTTATAAACTAAAAAATCAATTTTATCAAACCAAATCAAATCAAATGACACCCAAACTAATCTAAAACTAATCTAGCATGCATACAATATCTAAATAAGCAATATTAAACACTCAAACAAACATTTAACCAGTTTTCATGCAAAATCACATAAACCAAATTTTGACAACTTGAAAACTAGAAACAAGGATTTACCTTGTGGGACCCACATCCAGGTCCCACAATGGCTGCATAGCCATCTCCAATCAGGTCCGGACCTGAGCTGATCCTTGAACAATCAAGCAAGCTTCAATGAAACCTGCCAAGAAAGATGAAACAAGTAGAATACACCAAAATTTCTGATTTTTTAAAATCTTTCAAACCTTTTCACAAAACTTCCTTAAACTTTATCCTTTGACAACACTTACACCAATCCAACTAAGAACTTGGAAAACCAAATTCAGCACAAGATTTTACCAAATATTACCCTTTTTCAGAAAATATTTTCTGAAAATTCAAAACCCAAAAATGTTTTGCAAAATATCAATGGAACTCAGATTTTTACTCACAAAAACACCAACTTTTAACAAGAAAAGGAATTACAATTTTTTTATAAAAAATACCAACTTTCATTAAATCAAAAAGGGATTACAATTTTTGAGAAAAATCTGGAACAAAAAACACAAGGTACAAACCACCTTGTATTTATACTAGGGAACAAAAGAGTCTAGAATACATAATAAAATATTCAAATGCTAAACCCTAATACAAAGAAAATCCGAAATTGCCCTTGGACGAACTGGTCAAAAATCTGCCATGTGATGTTGCCAGCTGCGTATACTTGATCTTGATCGTTTGTTATAGCTT
Source organism: Glebionis coronaria (assembly GCA_025667525.1). Classification (NCBI taxonomy): domain Eukaryota; kingdom Viridiplantae; phylum Streptophyta; class Magnoliopsida; order Asterales; family Asteraceae; genus Glebionis; species Glebionis coronaria. The sequence continues at coordinate 481,170,216 of CM046882.1, read as the reverse complement.
TGGGAGCAAGTAGTATGTGTGAGACGTTGATTTACTGGACCATTTTTGTTTTCTTCTTCTTTGTGGGGCAGGGGACACATGGGTTGGTCGATGGGTGAAAGTGATGGATGTTTTGGGAGGTGGGATGGGATGAGAGTGACCTTAATCATCATTCTGGAGAGTATTAACCAAAACCCCTTTGTTTTTAATCCAATTTTGCCTGGGGAAGTTTAGGGTTTACGTGGATGATTAAGATGAGTTTAATCCGTTTTGGGGAAAAAAGTTTTTAAATTAAGTGTTAAGGTGGGAAAATATTAAGGGTGTTGACTGAGTTTGACCAGGTTTATTTAAATAAACCTGATGAGTGGAAGGTGACGTGGGTTGAGGGAGGTGAGGTGGAAGTTTGTGATTGGTGGTGGTGGGTGATGTGGAATGTTGATAGGCTGGGGTAAGTTTGAATGTCTTCCCAAATGAGTCCCTCAATTCTCTTGTCTTGTTTACTTTGTAAAAACCAGCTAACAACTTCAATTCCCTTTATAACAACTTTGGAAATTTGTCACTTTTGGCACAATTAAGTTTTCAAACTTAATATAAGGACTTCAAATGAAATAAATGCAATCTTCAAGGGACAAACTTGATATTTTAGGGACCCACAAGTAATTTTGAGGATTTACAGGGGTATAAAATGACAAGCCTTCAATAGTTGAGGGACCATTGTTTACAATCTTCAATTCTTCAAGGACCATTTTGGAAATTCCAGATTCGGGCCCGGTTCATTGTGCGGCTTCGTTTCCCGTGTTCGTTTTTGAATGATTCTTGTGATCTTTTTGTCTTTTCCTCAATATCCGTACCTAAAATACACAAGTAACAAACACGAGCATATATTTGGCAGCTTCAATGATATTTTATGCATTTTAAGCCCGATTTGGACGATGAGACTATGTATAAAAGCAGTCTCATCACTCCCCCATACTAAACCATTGCCGTGCCCTCACGCAATGCTAGAATAAAGTATCGTAGCACCTCCAAAATTCATTTTTATTCACTTTATTGAAATGAAAAACTAGCTACGCTACTACTATTACTACTACTTACGTTTTAGACATAATGTATGATTTTCATCGCAAAATGGGACGTTTAGGTTCATAGAATAAGAACACGTGAATGCTTCGTTAGAAATAATTTCATCGTCCTCGATTTTCAACCTAATTCCATGCCAAGCGTGCAACAAGATCATTGTCATTATAAGTTAGTAATGCTAACACTACTCATATGCCCTAATCACGTACTTATCCTCCCATTATTCCTAAGTTGTATCTCTTGTATTTTATTTTGTCTTTAATGATCACGAGGATACATCATTGACTTATGCGATAATAGAGATTTAGGTCTAAAAATAGAGTCCTAACGGTGTAACTAAGACCATCAAATTAATAACCCCTCCTAATAGACAATGATGTTAAAAAATTAAGTTGACAAGAAGAATCGATAAACACGGTTTTATAACGGTTTTGAACATGAGACTTATTACCAAGACTTTTATACGCCCCCTAACGGAAGGGCCTTATTATCTTTGGTTTACCTCCATCTTTTATTCAACTTCGCCATGAAGCTTTTATTATGACTTCGGTCTTGCCTTGCCTTTTATTATCCGCCTCATCGGTGGTTTTATTAGCCAAAGACGTATATCCTCACGCAAAAGCGAATTTTGGATCTTTAAAGCTTCGAAGATTAAGGCTTAATTCACTTTCAATTTTGCATAGATTTTTCGGCCTTGTGGGGCTTCAAATTGTTTGCTAGATTTAGGTGAGCACTTGAAATCTTATTATTGGGTGAAGCTTTTGATTATTCGGGTGCCAATACTTCAAAACCGTGACGCTGGCGATACCTTAATGTCTTCCCAATTTAATTACACGGAAGCTACTAGAAAAGACTAGAAACCCAACAATCCTAACTAAACCGCTAAGTCAATACTTATTAAGCAAAAAATATTTACAAGCGAAGGGAGAATAAACAAACAACGAGAACACATGAGTTTTTGGAAGAATACGAGTATTCTACGTTTAGCATACTAACTTATAATTAACTCTATCATTTCTCGTCCTCATTTAAGAGACTTAGCCTAATGTGAAGTTAAGGAATCAAAGCTAAGTGCTCAACACGCACGGTCGAGTCAAAAATTACTCTTATTCTCGCCATCGGAAAACCTACATTCGTGTCTTCAAACACTTATAAAATATGAGAAAAATTTAAAATTTGGCCATTTTTTGCCTTATTTTGCAACAAAACGATAACAAAAAGATAAACTTTGGAAAGCGTGAAGGTTTGGCAAGGCAAGTATCTATTCACCCCCCATACTAAAGTTAAACATTGTCCTCAATGTTTCGAGTCTAGGGGTGCAAACACCCCCATACTGAAGACGTAGTCGAATGCCTAACCTAGCATGGAAAGGGTGTAACCAATAAATTAATAGCCATTTATGAAGTGTGCTATAAACCTAAGGTTAGAACAATCAAGGATATATCATTTGGATATTGAGAAATGTCTTCCAAGCAAACGATCGAGTGCTCCCATAAAACGAACACGAGAGGCTCCAATCGTGAAGATCATGATCTAAAAACCAAAATGCACAAACAACCACGAAACAAAGGTTGGAAGGGCACAAATCCCCTCACATTAACTAATTAGAAAGCAATAATATGTGCATGGATAAGCATGGGTCTCCCCCACGAAGCACCTTGTTTTTGATAACCGAGTCAAAAGCTCGACTCAAATCCCCATAAATGTGACCATTTAGGGATATCATGGTATGGTCAATTTTTAGTGGGGCTTACATGATAAACAAGGCCCAAAAACAACCGGTATAAAGGACTAAGTCCTTTGATGGTGCAAAATACCGGGGTCGAAGATGGCGTTCTCGTTTTCATTGGAAAAACAAATCAACGCCACTTCATCATGAGTCAACAGAAACCCAAAGGGTTTCAAGAAAATAGATGAGAAGAAATAGAAGGGTGGGACAATGGGTAAGTCATGAAAACATTGAGCTACTCGAGGTAGACTCGCACCAATCAAATGAAAAGATTTTCCATTTATTGCATCGGTGGAAGACCGAGATTTCCCTATATAAGTAATTCCAGGATCAAATATCTCGTCCTCGGTGGAGAAAGGGGAGGGAACAAATGGGGCTTCCCCCACACTAAGTCCACACCAAGCATCGTCAAAAGGAGAAGACGAGCTTGTAGTACTCAAAACACGAAGTGATGACGGAGTTAGAGTTGTAGAAAAATCTTTTAAATCCATTTTAAAATCTTTTCCTTTTTCATCTTTTAAACTCTCCTTGTGAAAACCTGATTTAATTATGTCAAAAGTATTTGGTGTTTCTAAAGCAATGTTAGTTACACTAAAAATTCTCACATTTGAAAACCGTTTTGGCAAAGGTGGTGGTAAGTTCTTAAAACGTTTGTCGACAAAGAAAACTCCCCCATCGGGATCAACATATTCATCATCCGAAGAATCATTCACAATTCGAATCGTAGGCTTAACACTCTTAACCTCCACCGGCGGAGGGGACGGAACTTCTTTTTTATCAACAACTTCTAAAACTCTTTTTGAAATCTTTTTGCAAATGTTTTTGATGGGATTGACATTGTACAAAGACGTGATAGAATACACATGAGAAAGCGTGGAGTTTTGAGTTGCGTTAATGACGAGTTCTTCCTCATTGAAACGAAGAGTGATTTTCCTTGCATGCACATCGATAAGTGCTCTCGAGGTATCCAAAAATGATCGACCTAAAATTCACGGAACTTTAGGATCGATAGGAATGTCAACAACAATAAAGTCTACGGGATAGTAGAACTTTCCAACTTTCACGAAGACGTCCTCGGCAACTCCACAAGCTAGAATCATAGAATGATCGGCCATTTCGATTGACATTCTTGAAGGAGTGAGATTGGGAAGATTGAGCGATTTAAAAATCTCAAGAGGCATCAAATTAATACTAACACCAAGATCGGCCAAGGCGTAGCATTCCTCCATGTCTTGTATAGCACGTGGGATTAAAAACTTGCCGGGATCACCGACTTTTTGAGGTATGCGGCTTAGAAAAACCGAAGAACAACTAGATGATTTTTGCAATTTCTCTTTGCTATTCAACATACTTTTGAAGTTCGCGGCAAATCGAGGCATCATGACTAAGGCGTCGACAAAACTTATATTAAAATGCAAGTCACGAAACATTTTCATAAAAAGTTCAAATTGATAATTATTTCGTTCTTGTGCTTTTTCCTTGTCTCGTCTTGAAGGGTAAGGTAAGGGTGGTGTGGGTTGGGGCATAGGCATAGGCATCGGCCTTGGAATCTCGGGTTCCATGATTGGTGTGGGTTCAACCGTAGGTGTGGTTTGAGCGGTACTTCGTGGGCTTGGAATTTGCTCCTTTTCTACCACCACCTCGGGTTCTTTCTCTTTTTCCTTCTCCATAGAAGTACTTGGACCTGAAATGGGTTCTTTGAAAGTTTTACCACTACGAGTAGTAATAACCTTCAATTCTCCTTTCGGGTTCACGATGGTATCACTAGGAAGACCACCCGAAGAAGAGGGCTTACACATGATAGCTTCAAACATTTTAGCCATTCGGTCTTCAAACTTAGATTGCCTAGCATCCGCTTTTAACAACTCTTGCTTAATCTCATGTTGTCCTTGCTCCATTTTTTGTTGATTTTGTTGGAGACGTGTGACATTTCCTTCCATTTTATTAGCATGAGTCTTAAGTTCATTAGCAAGTTCGTTTTTTAGCTCCTTTTTCAACTCGGATCTTAAGCTAACCATTTCACGTTGCATATTGTCAAACTTAGCATCGTTTGCCTTAGCATAATTCAAAAATTCTCCTTGAATATTTTTGGTGTGATCATTTTGAAAACCTTGAGTCGTAGTTTGAAAATCACGGTTTTGGTTTTGATTTGAAATTTGCCCATTTCCACTTTGATAATTACCCTTGTTGTAATTCCGTTGATTGCCTTGATAATTACCACCTTGGTTGTTGTTTCGATAGTTATTAGCATTTTGATTTGGTGGAGCTTGATTTTGGCGGGAACCTTGGCCGTTTTGGTTATAAGTTCCCGTGGCTATATAAGCACTCGAAGTGTTACCATCCGCGGTAATGCACTCGGAAAGATCATGAGCTCCACCACACGACAAACAACTCTTAGAAACCGCTTTAACCGAAGCGGAATTCGAAGCTTCTTGAGCTTTCCAATGGGACATAAGGCTAGCAAATCTATAAAAAAAACGATTTTCTTCATTTGCTTCATCATGTAAAGCATTAATGCTACGAGACGATGACGAGCCCAATTTGGCAACACTCGGTGTGTTACGAGGGCCATAAACCTTAGACCTATTCTCAATTATGACCAAAGCTTCCTCGACCGTTTTACACAAAAATATACCATCCGCGGCGGCATTTAAATAATCTCTTTCATGATCATTAAGTCCATTGTAAAACGTGTCAATTTGATGCAAGTCGGAAAAACCGTGATGAGGACATTCATGTAACATCTCCTTAAACCTATTCCAAGCCGTTGAAAAACTTTCATTTGATTCTTGTGAAAATTTAGAAATCTCATTTTTCAAATGCGTAGTCTTAGAGGGCGGAAAAAATTGGTTCACGAACTTTGAAACGAGATCCGTCCACGTCAATATATAATTGGGTGGCTCTTTCTCTAACCAAATTTTAGCGGGCCCCGCTAAGGAATACGAAAAAAGCATCATCTTAATCGAGTCATTTGAGACATCCTTAAATTTGCACGTGGCGGTAAGACGATTAAATTGGCGGATATGGTTGTGGGGATTGTCCTTCTCATCACCACGGAATTTATTGTTTTGGATCATCGACAACAAACCCGTTTTCACTTCAAAATTCTCCGCAAGGATAGCGGGAATTACAATAGCTTCTCCATAACCCTCGGTGGGTGCTTGAAGTAACTCCATCATAGTTCGATTTGCCATGGTTGGTGCTTCTCGTACAATGGGTTCGTCAATAGGAGACTCCTCACTAGAATGAGTTGGAGTGGGAGTTTTGTTCTTTCGTCTACGTGCACGTTTTTCTTGATTACGAGTTAGCATAAACGTCACGTACCACGAGGAGACGAGCAAAGAAGATTCTTTTTGGTGTTTTGTATTTTTCAAATTTTTTTTTGTGGTTTTTGATGGTATTAACTTTTTTGGAAATTAGTGAATGTATTAAGTAGACACAAATCTACAAATCTCCTCCTTAATCAAATCTCTTGATTAAAGAAACCTCAAGGAATGAAAACGATCACGTGAAGTGAACGCCTTCGATGACTTTAGAACGATGGTGGAACACCAAATCGTTCAAGAGGGTTTAATCAATAGAAACCAAGAAAATATATATGATATGTAATAATACTTTGGGCGGCAAAACCCTCGATTCACTCTCAAAATCAAATACGCACAAGCAAGCGGAGGAAACGAGGTGGCGCGAAGCACTTAAGAGCCTTTTACCTTTAGGTCGTGAAATACAACCGCCTTATACCCACCTTATAGTTTGTATTTTTCAAAATCGAGCTTCACGAAAGTATTTATCTATTTTTTCCTTTTTTCTTTGGTTTGAGATTCGAATACAATGATTGGGTAATGACCTCCCAAGTCAAGGTTGTGATTTCTCACGTATTTGGAGTACTTGTGAATTTATTGTTCTGCGTATACAATATAGTAATAGTATTCACACAAAAACCGAAAAACGATAATACGTATTAGTAGAGTGCTACTAATACAAATACTAATTATGGTTAGTATAAAAACAACAATTGTTCAATCAAAACACAACACGCCTCCCCGGCAGCGGCGCCAAAATGATATAGTGTTTTTACTACTCTTTAGGAAAAGAGAGCAAAAGGGGTAAGTATTAACAAGCGGTTTAGGAAAACCACGAGTTATAACCCAAATAAGAGTGAGTTCGTTCTCGAGGAGGCACGTGTGTTGTGTAATGAATTGATTAATGATGATTTAATTGAGAAGAAAAGAAAAGAGGAATAAGAAAGAAGTGACGAGTACGAAGACGGATCGAGCTAAGACGAAAAGGCGTTCATGTAAAACCGTAAAAACTACAAAATTAAAATTTTTAAAACCTACAAATTAATTAAAAGCTAAAAGTAGTCTAAAATAATATAAATAAGAATAAAAATCCAATAAAAATATTTTAAAACCTTTTATTAATTAAATATTAATTTTAAATGCTAATTAAAGCCCTAAAATTAAATATAATTAATCAAAATGTCCAAAATATTATTTTATTGAACAAATAACTTACTTATATTATCTAAAGACTAAAAAGTATTTTTCCTAATTTTTGAAAACTATTTTTCTATTTTTAAATTACTAAAAACTATTTTAAAACTAAAATAATTATAAAAAATAATAAAATAATGCTAAAAATAATTTAACAATTTTAAAAATCCTAATTTACTCTAATGAACAGAAGAAAAATGAAAAAGTTTGAAAATATTAAATTTTTCACTAAATGACAAAAACAGTTTGAATAAAACCCTAATTAACTTGAATTAATTCTAAAAAATAAAATAAAAGGTGAACAGTAAAAACTTTTTTAACTAAAAATCTTAAAATGTTTTTCTGAATCTAACAAAATTTTTGAAATCTAAAAATATTACTTTTTTACACTAAATGCCAAAAACAGTAATTAAAATAGCTATAAATCCTAAAAAATACCAAATGAACAGTAATAAAAATTCTATTTAAACAGAAAAATCCTAAATTAAATTAGAAAAATAATGGAATAAAAATCAGGTCCTAACTCTAAAATTTACCCACTAAAGACAAAATTTGTTGAAAACTGATAGTGACATGTGCTGGTTTTGTCTTGTTGTATAGCAGTACTAATTTGTGTGATAGCAGGGGAAACTTTTTTCCCACTGCTAGTGCAAAAATTAGGTCAGTTGACCAAATGAGCTTAGGAAAGCTTTTGGATGGGCTTATTTGGACAATAAGGCAACCCTATACTCAGTTGAGTATAGGGAGTCAATAATCAACACAAAAAACCACAAGCTCTTAGCAAGAATTAAGCACAAAATGCACACAAAGTTTCTGATGAAGCTTAAATGGTATCTGATGAACAGTAGGCCTAGTTTACATGCATAAAAACGAATTTCTAAGGCCAATTACTTGCACTCAGTCCAACCAAATGATAAATAAGCACTACACAAACCTAAACAGACCTATTAACTAGCATCTACCAAGATTTGATGGCAAAATTCAACAAAAACAGTCCACAACAAGCACTTACTGATTTTTGCTATTTTATCCAATTTTTAGCATGCAAATTGGCTTAAACCCTACCCAACTGAAAACCAATCTAGGATACAACCTCTAAATACCCTATGAGTGATTCTAAACAAGATTTAAACAAATCTTATATGTTTTACCCTGATTTGCACCTTAATCCAAACACCCCTTTATAAACTAAAAAATCAATTTTATCAAACCAAATCAAATCAAATGACACCCAAACTAATCTAAAACTAATCTAGCATGCATACAATATCTAAATAAGCAATATTAAACACTCAAAAAAGCATTTAACCAGTTTTCATGCAAAATCACATAAACCAAATTTTGACAACTTGAAAACTAGAAACAAGGATTTACCTTGTGGGACCCACATCCAGGTCCCACAATGGCTGCATAGCCATCTCCAATCAGGTCCGGACCTGAGCTGATCCTTGAACAATCAAGCAAGCTTCAATGAAAGCTGCCAAGAAAGATGAAACAAGCAGAATACACCAAAATTTCTGATTTTTTAAAATCTTTCAAACCTTTTCACAAAACTTCCTTAAACTTTATCCTTTGACAACACTTACACCAATCCAACTAAGAACTTGGAAAACCAAATTCAGCACAAGATTTTACCAAATATTACCCTTTTTCAGAAAATATTTTCTGAAAATTCAAAACACAAAAATGTTTTGCAAAATATCAATGGAACTCAGATTTTTACTCACAAAAAAACCAACTTTTAACAAGAAAAGGAATTACAATTTTTTTATAAAAAATACCAACTTTCATTAAATCAAAAAGGGATTACAATTTTTGAGAAAAATCTGGAACAAAAAACACAAGGTACAAACCACCTTGTATTTATACTAGGGAACAGAAGAGTCTAGAATACATAATAAAATATTCAAATGCTAAACCCTAATACAAAGAAAATCCGAAATTGCCCTTGGACGAATTGGTCAAAAATCTGCCATGTGATGTTGCCAGCTGCGTATACTTGATCTTGATCGTTTGTTATAGCTTTGGGAGCAAGTAGTATGTGTGAGACGTTGATTTACTGGACCATTTTTGTTTTCTTCTTCTTTGTGGGCAGGGGACACATGGGTTGGTCGATGGGTGAAAGTGATAGATGTTTTGGGAGGTGGGAGGGGATGAGAGTGACCTTAATCATCATTCTGGAGAGTATTAACCAAAACCCCTTTGTTTTTAATCCAATTTTGCCTGGGGAAGTTTAGGGTTTATGTGGATGATTAAGATGAGTTTAATCCGTTTTGGGGAAAAAGGTTTTTAAATTAAGTGTTAAGGTGGGAAAATATTAAGGGTGTTGACTGAGTTTGACCAGGTTTATTTAAATAAACCTGGTGAGTGGAAGGTGACGTGGGTTGAGGGAGGTGAGGTGGAAGTTTGTGATTGGTGGTGGTGGGTGATGTGGAATGTTGATAGGCTGGGGTGAGTTTGAATGTCTGCCCAAATGAGTCCCTCAATTCTCTTGTCTTGTTTACTTTGTAAAAACCAGCTAACAACTTCAATTCCCTTTATAACAACTTTGGAAAATTTGTCACTTTTGGCACAATTAAGTTTTCAAACTTAATATAAGGACTTCAAATGAAATAAATGCAATCTTCAAGGGCCAAACTTGTACAAACTTGATATTTTAGGGACCCACAAGTAATTTTAAGGATTCATAGGGGTATAAAATGACAAGCCTTCAATAGTTGAGGGACCATTGTTGACAATCTTCAATTCTTCAAGGACCATTTTGAAAATTCCAGATTCGGGCCCGGTTCATTGTGCGGCTTCGTTTCCCGTGTTCGTTTTTGAATGATTCTTGTGATATTTTTGTCTTTTCCTCAATATCCGTACCTAAAATACACAAGTAACAAACACGAGCATATATTTGGCAGCTTCAATGATATTTTATGCATTTTAAGCCCGATTTGGACGATGAGACTATGTATAAAAGCAGTCTCATCACATATGCTACGTGACCCAAACAAAACCAATAGGTTCTTACACATGAAAACGTTTTCCCACTATTTTGTAATAGGCATAGTTAATATTTTCAAAACTGCTTTCTCTTCTACCCACGTGATGCATCAACTTGAAAACAAAACATAGGCTGTTGGTCAGAATAGGACATGACACAATTTTAGTAGTATTGTTATTAAACAAGTCATATCCAAACTCCCACTACTCTCTCCCTTTCACTTCTCGGTATATATATAGCAGAGACCATCATCTCAATGAATAAAATATTTTGACTCAACAAAACTGCACAATAAAACTCAGCTCGACTCACCAAACTCTTGCCAAAACTTAGCGTTAAAACTACGAAATCATATTTCTATAAGAACCAAAACAGTAGGCTCCATCATTTGTTTATTTTGACATCACTCTCGTCAACTCACAAGCATACATCAAACTCACAACAAAACCTCACAACCATATTACTCTCGCAAAACCCTCACATCTCACACTCAAACTCACAACAAAATCTCACATTTGCTAAACCTTTATTACCTCATAAAACTTAGCTTGACACGTACCCATTAAGCCCGACACAAAAAATATGTACCAAATAGTTTTAACACAAGTTGGATGAACTCGACGTAATACTCCTGCAAAAGAAATGTGTTTAATACATAAACTATGACTCGACATCGTTAAGATTTTATCTTTACAAACATGGTAAAGGTGACACATATGTAATAATTGGTTTTTGCCAAGTATAAAAATTAAGTTCTTAGAATGTCTATTCGGTCTCGGTGTCTAATCGAATTGATTACTGGTTAAACGTGCGACTCAGCTGTCTTTTGGTGGATGAAATAATAGATTTGGTCGTTGTTGTAAAATAAATGTGCAAAACTTTAAAGTAAATGGCAAGGAAAATAAAGATTTTAAAAGTAATTAATTGAATGACAAAAATTAAAGCTTGACGAAAAGTAAATTTGACAATATAATAAAAACGCAAACTTGAAATTAAAATAAAAAAAAACAATTAAAATAACACTTAAAGAAAAAAGGCAGAAAAAATAAATGCTTGAAAATTAAAAACATGGTAGAAACAAAACCTGAGTCGGAATCCGAAATACTGTCACTATCCGGAATACCAACACTTACTCTTGTCCGAAATAACCAAAAAGTTTCCTTATCCGGAATAAAGTTGTTGCCCTTATCCGGAATAAGTCTTCAAGCTCCAATCTGGAATACCAACTTCCAGTTATCCGGAATCCAATATCAAGCTAGTTATCCGGAATGTTGGAGTACCCTTATCTGGAATCCGAGCTTTCACCACTATCCGGAATTTGTTACAATACCCTTATTCGGAATTCGAGTTGATTCGCTTATCCGGATTCCTTGTTTAGTTCTTTATCCGGAATACCTGATAACCCTTATCCGGAATTTGTGGCTTCGAAGCTTTATCCAGAATTCAAGATCAAGCTCTTATCCGGAATCCACAACTTCACTATATCCGGAATGTTTTATTCTTGTGGCTATCCGGAATGTTCAAAACCAAAACTATGCGGAATGTGGAATTGGTGATATTCGGAATATTAGGGTTAATGACAATCCGGATGCAATTAAGCTAGGAACCAAAATTAAGCTAAAAACAAATAAGCACTTAACTAAAACTTTAACCAAATCAAATTTAAGAAAAAGCAAATAAGCCAAAATTTAAAAACTTATAAAAACACTAAATAATAAAAATATTCTAAAAACAACTTTTAAAAATTAACTAATAAGCACTTAATTAAAAATAAGAAAAGCACACAATAAGCTATAAAATCAATAAGCTAACACAACCATAAACATAAAAACATAACAAATAATCAATTAAGCATGACAATAAGCACATAAACATAAAGATTAAGCAAGAACAAGAAAGGTAGAATGAGAGATTAATAACAAAAACTTGATTAAAATTAAGATTCAACAATTAAAAGTAAAAGCAAGAATTAAAGAGCTTACAAATTAAAGGTGCAAGACAAGGTAATTAAATGACAATTAAGTAAATGACATGAAATAAAAATTGGAAGAACTATTTTGTCAAGATAGTCAACACCTCCTAATGTCTCATTAGGAAGGTATTTATAGGTGATTAGGGAGGTTAGCATGTGTTGCTCCGTTCTTTCTTCTCTCGTCTTTTTGTCTTCTAAATTCTTCGACTTTTCGACTTTGTCTCGGGATTAATTGAATTCGTCTTATAATATCTTCATTTATTAGACTTAAGTTCTTCGACTTTATTAAACTTCCGTCTTTAGACTTTTTCTTCGATAAATCTTCAGAATAGGCCTTTGACTTCCGTTATTTTTGCACTCTTGATCTTTTGACTTCGTCTTTTGTCTTTTTCTTCGATAAAAGCCCGTGAAAGCCCGTTTTTTCTTCCCTTTTCACATTTTGATCCTAAATCACAATAAAAACACAAACCACGCATAATTCCAACATTTACGACATAAAATACACGTTTTGGCTTGGTTATTATTATAATTAAGTGGTAAAAGGATAAGTGTTTTCACACTTATTAAATCCCCTACACTTGAAAATTGCAATGTCCTCATGCAATGCATTAATTACAAAGCAAGTCTTACATTTTCCATCATAATCAATCCGCATTGGCCTTTATTAAAGAGATAAAATATTTAAAGGAAGAAAACAAGTAAAAAGATCAAAAACATACCTTAGGGTTTTGGAATGTCATGAATGATTATCACCCTCAAGTTTCACGTTCCCCAAACCAAACTTAAAAACGAGATCATTGCTATCATAAGTTAGCAAACTAACACAAACTCATATGGGCCAATTATTTACTTAGACTCCCTTATTCCTAGGTGTATCTCTTATATTTTATTGTTGTCTTGAATGATCACGAGGATGCATTGTTGAGTTATTTCGATAGTTATTTAGGCTGAAAATAAAGTAGAACGATTTAATCAATAGTTAGCTAAAGGAAAAAATCTTTTAAAACTGCTTCTCGGGACCTCATAAAGTTCATATCTTGGCATAACTCGCTTCACGATTTGAGACCTTTCTCGGACCGATATTTGGCAGCGACTTCATACTTCAAATCTTGAGAGACGTTCATGAAATAATGGTCTTCTCTTCATAATAGGAATTTCTTCACTTGAAGTTTTGAGAGATTCTTCATACTTGGACCACGAATTCTTCATTTTTCTCCAATCTTTATTTGGGATTTTGATATACAACGATCCGCCTCCTTTTAGGACTTGGATCTATTTATCCTCATACCTTGTTAGGGCATTTTTGGATAGACTTCTCCATGATCTTTAGGGGAGTATTTGCTTTTCGTCGTATGTCTTGATCCTTCATATTAATTTTTGATAAACGATTCTTCACATCACTTTGGATATTTAGCAGCAAAATGCAGCCCTCATTCCTTGTTAGGGCCTTTTCGGACTCTTCAATCTTCGCATCACGCTTCAATAAGTTATGCCTTGGCTATGAACTCTAATTAATACCGAGCAACTTTTAAACGATCTTGGGCTAGAAGCTAAGTAACTTTTCAAATTGTACAACCTTATTTATTGTAAATATATTTATTAACAAGCGATGGGAGAAAAAGCTTATAATCAACTCACATAAATTCATGAAAGAATACCAAACTTATAAATGACTCTATCATCTCTCGTTCTCCATAATTTAAAATCTCAAGGAATGAGACTCGTGGATGCTTAGCCTATTATATCAAAGTTTTGGGTTTTCAAGTCATCTATAGGATCTTGCAACTTCTTAGACTCTTTCAAGTTTAGAATTTGCATTTTAAAGTTCCCTTGATAAACGACTTTCTAGGATCAATTATAGGAACTTGCGAAAAGTTCTTGTTCTTAACCCGTAAGAGTTAAGACTTTCGCATTTTAAAGTTCCCTATGTAAAAGCCTAGCAAAGCTTGACTTAAACACGTTAAGGATACTAGCTAGAGTAAACTTGGATAAGTAAACTCGGGTTGAGTCAAAAGATTCAAAACGTTTGAAAATTAAAACCACTTTATTAAAAATTTATTCTAGTAAAGAAAGAAAATAACTATAACAAAGGTAAATACTAATAGGCCAAAATAGATCAAAAATTTTGAAAAATGTAGAAAAATCAATTTTCCGGTTAAAATGAGGACAAATACAAGGAAAAGCCCACTTAACTTTGATAGAAGTCCCCCTACACTTAATATAAACATTGTCCTCAATGTTTAAGCATGTGGAAGTAAACTCCCTTACACTTAGGACATTGTGCACTTTGTTTAAATCTTGCTAAGGAAAGGAAAACTAAAGTGATTCCTATTTTAAATATTAAAGAATATAAAATAGAGAATCAAAAGAGTTTAGGATAGAACCGAGAAGACGGGATCACGGTTCGTCAAAGGTCATCAAGAATGTATCTTTGAAAGCTCGAATCCCTGCACATGGTAAGAAATAAAACACATACTAGGGTCTCCTCCTACACTTATTATAAAAACAAAAGAAAAAGGATAGATACTCGGGTTGCCTCCCGAGAAGCGCTTGTTTTTGTTAACCGAGTCGTGAGCCTGACTCGACCTTGATTAGCATAGGAAGAAGCTTGAAGCATATCCATCGGGATCAAATACATGGTTTTCGTCCATCAAATAGCACAAGCTTAAGGTGAACAAGGCAAGCCAAAGAAGAGTAGGCAAGGTTCCCTTAAGAAGTTGTTGAGCACGGTGATAGCAAGGGTGAAGAGGTGCAAGCCTATCTCCATAAGTGCCAAAAATCTTTCCTTTTATTTCATCAGATGGATACTGAGATGGCTTAAAAATTGTGATACCGGGATCAAACACCTTTTCCTTTAGGGGAAAATAACACTCAGGCTCAGTAGACCTTGAAGAAGATCCGCTCATAAATAGCACAATCTCATCCCCAGAAGGGGAATAGAGAGGTGTCAAGACATAAGTACTGCGGATATCGGTGTCTTGCGGATATCGGTGACTTCCGGCTTCTTCTCCGTTGAAACGGGGTTCTTCATATCCAAAGGAGGATAAAGAGCATCATCAAAGTCCAAAGGAGGAGAATCATTCTCATTTGGGAAGTAAGTGTTGAGAAAAGTAACAAAGTC
Organism: Glebionis coronaria; assembly: GCA_025667525.1. Lineage (NCBI taxonomy): Eukaryota > Viridiplantae > Streptophyta > Magnoliopsida > Asterales > Asteraceae > Glebionis > Glebionis coronaria. The sequence goes on along the minus strand of CM046882.1, from coordinate 481,154,850 downwards.
TTCCTCAAGTGAGTAGTCATCCAAAGTAGGATCAAGTATTGTTGTTGGAGGATCTTCATCAAAAGTAGGAACAAGGTCATCATGTGAAGAATCACTCGAAAGAGTATCGACATCATCAAAGTCATCATATGTTGGCATGTCTTTATACTCAGAAGAAAAATCATCAGAATCATCCATATCAGAACTAGAATCGTCATCATAGTCATCATAGATCGGTGGAAACTCATGAATTGGTGGAGGATCGAAATTGGAGAGAGAATCATCCACATCATTTTGGAAAAGTGGATTGTCATAGCAAGAATCGAAAAGAGGATTATTGTAGATAACAAAATCATCAAGCACATTAATCATATTCGCTGATTCTCTTTCATTTAATTTGGTTGTGATCTTCCCCATTTTAAAAACTTGTGCCTCATTCCCGACCCTTAAGATTAGCTCAACTTCGGAAACATCGACTAAAGCTTTTCCGGTTCTCAAGAATGGCCGACCAAGTATTAATGGAATACAAGGGTCCATTTCATAATCAACAACAACAAAGTCGACCAGAAACGTGAAGGTACCAACTTTAACAAACACATCTTCGGCAATACCAACAGGGTAAGCGAGAGTGCAATTTGCTAGCTCAAGAGTCATCTTTGTTGGTGTAAGGTCGGGTAATGATAACTTTTTCCAAACACTTAAAGGCATCAGATTTATACTTGCCCTGAGATCGGCTAAGGCAGTAAATTCTTTGGTTTGGTTAAAAATACATGGTAGCACAAAACGACCGGGATCTCCAAGTTTTTCCGGAAGTTCTTTAAGAATGACTACAGAACAGTTTTCATTCAATCGAGTATTAACAAACTCGGCCATCTTCTCCTTCTTATTAAGAAATTCCTTAAACATCTTAACAAATTTAGGCATTTGGGCTAGAGCTTCAACAAGGCTAATGGTGATGGTCACTCCCGAAATCTTCTTCAAAAAGTTCGACACTTGAATGTCATCCTTGGTGAGCAATTTTCTCTTGTCTAAGCGAGAAGGATAAGGGATATTGGGTTTAGGTGGTGTAGGTATAGTAGGTAAAGGTTGAGATGTTGAAGGTTTAAAGGTGGAAGGTGGGGTTGGTGAAGGGTGTTTCTTGGGTACTTCAGTAAGAGGTGGAGACGGCAATGGAGAACTAATACTAGGCGTGGAAGTAGGAGGGAAAAATGATGGTGGAGGAGGTGTAGATGGAGTAACTGGGGGAGGGATAGATGGTCCTACTAAAGTTGCTCCACTGCGTGTAGTAATAGCACTCACATTCGCTCTTGGGTTGGTGACGGTATTAGAAGGAAGAGAGCCCGAAGTAGAAGGTTGAGTAGTTGGAAAGAAACTAGCCATCATATTCTTTAAATCATTTGTTTGATTGTTAAAAGAGGTTTGCATATCATGTTGAAACTCGGATCTAATATCATTCCCTTGCTTAGTGATATCTCCTTTCAAGTTGATGATTTGTCTTTGAAGATTCTTAACTAGCTCTCCTTGGGTCTTCATGAAAGTTTCAACATCATGATTAATGGGTGGTGCTTGTTGAGCGGGTGGGTGATAAGGATTAGAAGCTTGAGGTGGGTTTGGGTTGCTTCTATTGTAGTTGTTGGGGTTGTGGTTTTGAGGAGAAAAACCGGGTGAAAGAAAGTTGTTAGAACGGTAACTTAGCAAGTTACGATCACCTTGAGGTCGGGCTTGATAGCTTTCCATTGAATAGTTACCATGAGCCGCATACACGTTTTTCGGATTGTCATGAGTAGAAGGACAATCAGTGTATGAATGAGGACCCCCGCAAATCTCACAAGAAAGTGATAAAACTTTAACTTGTTGTTGTTGATTTGTAGCCAAGAGTTGCATATTTTTACTCATTTCGACCATTGTGAGGGTCAATTCGGTGATATCAAGGTTTGAAGAAGTAGAAGAAACATTGACTCTCGAGTTATTCCTTGAAGATGCGGATGAATCCCAATTTTTGTGATGAGTAGTCATGTTCTCTATAAGCTCTCTACACTCCTCGGGTCTTCTTTTCATAAATGTGCCACCGGCGGCTGCATTAATCGTATCACGATCTCGAAAAGTTAAACCGTTGTAGAAAGTATCAATTAAGGTGACGAGGAGCATGTTGTGGTTTTATCAATCAAAACATTATAACGTTCCCAAGCATCAAAAAGTGATTCATCAGGTTCTTGAGTAAATCCACTAATTTGATTTCGAAGGCTCGTGACCATGGATGGTGGAAAGTAGCGCGACAAAAAGCGTTGAGTCATCTCTTCCCAAGTATGAATTGAATTCTTCGGAAGACGATCAAACCATTTTTCGGCATGGTGGGATAAGGTGTGTGAAAATAGGTGAAGGCGAAGAAAATCCATGGTAACCCCGGGAAACTTCATGCTTTGAGTAACGATAATGAATTTGTCGAGGTGTTTGTTGGCATCATCATCTGGAAATCCGCGAAATGGACAAGTGTTTTGAACTTGTTGGATCATGTGACGCTTCAACGAAAACTCTGGAGTCGTGATTTGCATCGGCGCAATCGGTCCTCCACGTCCATTCATTGTTGGTTGACAAAGCTCCTCCATTGTTCGAAGGTCGGGTGAGGAAACATTGTTGTTGTTATTCATGTTGGGGTGGGGTGGATTATTGTTGTTGTGTACACCAACCATATCTAAACTTCACGAGTCTCGGGCTCTGAATAAGATGAAGATCTAGTACGCATACACCTGCAAAAGCAAAAGAAAAAGATACCAAAGAAATAGAGAATATATATGTACTTGTAAAAATAAAAATAAAATCTTTTTGGTGCAAAACATTGAAAAAGAAATTCTTTTTTTAAGTTTTTTAATGTTTTTGTATTTTTGAAAATTTTTGAGCAAGAAAAATAACGTTCACGAGTGAACGGATCCCAAAATTCAACGCATCTCTCACAGAAAACCGTTAATCTTTACGAAAAGAGCCGGCAACGGTGCCATTTAATAGTAGGAATTTTGCCAAGTATAAAAATTAAGTTCTTAGAATGTCTATTCGTTATCGGTGTCTAATCGAATTGATTACTGGTTAAACGTGCGACTCAGCTGTCTTTTGGTGGACAAAATAATAGATTTGGTCGTTGTTGTAAAATAAATGTGCAAAACTTTAAAGTAAATGGCAAGGAAAATAAAGATGTTAAAAGTAATTAATTAAATGACAAAAATTAAAGCTTGACGAAAAGTAAATTTGACAATATAATAAAAATGCAAACTTGAAATTAAAATAAAGAAAAACAATTAAAATAACACTTAAAGAAAAAAGGCAGGAAAAATAAATGATTGAAAATTAAAAACAGGGTAGAAACAAAACCTGAGTCAGAATCCGAAATACTGTCACTACCGGAATACCAACACTTACTCTTGTCCGGAATAACCAAAAAGTTGCCTTATCCGGAATAAAGTTGTTGCCCTTATCCGGAATAAGTCTTCAAGCTCCAATCCGGATACCAACTTCCAGTTATCCGGAATCCAATATCAAGCTAGTTATCCGGAATGTTGGAGTACCCTTATCCGGAATCCGAGCTTTCACCACTATCCAAAATTTGTCACAATACCCTTATCCGGAATTCGAGTGGATTCGCTTATCCGGATTCCTTGTTTAGTTCTGTATCCGGAATACCTGATAACCCTTATCCGGAATTTGTGGCTTCGAAGCTTTATCCGGAGTTCAAGATCAAGCTCTTATCCGGAATCCATAACTTCACTATATCCGGAATGTTTTATTCTTGTGGCTTGAATGTTCAAAACCAAAACTATGCGGAATGTGGAATTGGTGATATTCATAATATTAGGGTTAATGACAATCCGGATAAGAAACAAAATGCAATTAAGCTAGGAACCAAAATTAAGCTAAAAACAAATAAGCACTTAACTAGAACTTTAACCAAATCAAATTTAAGAAAAAGCAAATAAGCCAAAATTTAAAAACTTTTAAAAACACTAAATAATAAAAATATTCTAAAAACAACTTTTTATAAAAATTAACTAATAAGCACTTAATTAAAAATAAGAAAAGCACACAATAAGCTATAAAATTAATAAGCTAACACAACCATAAACATAAAAACATAACAAATAATCAATTAAGCATGACAATAAGCAGATAAACATAAAGATTAAGCAAGAACAAGAAAGGCAGAATGAGAGATTAATAACAAAAACTTGATTAAAATTAAGATTCAACAATTAAAAGTAAAAGCAAGAATTAAAGATCTTACAAATTAAAGGTGCAAGACAAGGTAATTAAATGAAAATTAAGTAAATGACATGAAATTAAAATTGGAAGAACTATTTTTTCAAGATAGTCAACACCTCCTAATGTGTCATTAGGAGGGTATTTATAGGTGATTAGGGAGGTTAGCATGTGTTGCTCATTTCTTTCTTCTCTCGTCTTTTCGTCTTCTAAATTCTTTGACTTTTTGACTTTGTCTCGAGATTAATTGAACTCGTCTTATAATATCTTCATTTATTAGACTTAAGTTCTTCGACTTCATTAAACTTCCGTCTTTAGACTTTTTCTTCGATAAATCTTCAGAATAGGCCTTGGACTTCCGTTCTTTTTGCACTCTTGATCTTTTGACTTCGTCTTTTGTCTTTTTCTTCGATAAAAGCCCGTGAAAGCCCGTGTTTTCTTCTCTTTTCACATTTTGATCCTAAATCACAATAAAAACACAAACCACGCATAATTTCGAAATTTACGACATAAAATACACGTTTTGGCTTGGTTATTATTATAATTAAGTGGTAAAAGGATAAGTGTTTTCACACTTATTAATATGCATGTAAAAGAAACACATCAAAGAAATGAGATCAAGATGAAAAGGGTACGCATCGTAACCTTAGCTAGCTCGTGAGTATAGTAAGGATGTGCTCAACTAACTTGTAACAATGCTTTTGAACCCGAACTTGAGCTTAACCTTCCGAACTGGAACGAACCCACGTCGACTAGTAACTCGCAACCTTGAACAACCAATAACCACTATCACCTTCTTGTTCTCGACATGAACCTAGCTTCGAATCTACACTGCAACTTTGCCGCGCGACACATGTTGGCTTATGACTATGCTAGAGAAAGAGTTTTATTGAGGTAAGTTTCGGTGGTGTTATCCGAGGGTTTTGAATAAGGATATGGAGGAAATGGTGGTTTTCTTTGATTATACAAGTGTGGGTATGTGTTTCCCGTTACAAATGTGTATGTGAGGAATGTGAGAGGTGGATATAGGGGATAAAGGATGCGTTTTGGTGTGAAGAGGGGGACCAAAACGATCCTCCAATGGGTACCATCATAGGACCATACCATGACAATGTTTTAGGATCTATAGGAGGTGGTTGGATAATTTTTAGATGTGAAGGTATGAAGTATTGAACAACGAGATTAACAAGGTAATGTTGGATTTGCTTTCGAGTGGTATGGATGAACCAGATATAGTTTTGAGTGATTTGACAAGGAGTGAGTTTGTTGTTTGGTTGAACCCAAAGTTTATTTACTATTACAAGTTAAAATAATTAACTATCAACTTATAGGATTGTTAATGTTAAAAGAATGGTTGATTTTGGTGTTTTGTTTGGTCCGAACTTTGCAAGAGATGAAACATATTTGTGCGTGAGTGTGTGTGACTACAGTGGGTAATCATGCATTTGAAATGTAATTTAGGTAATAGCCAAAAAGGAAATGAGAGATAGTACAAAATGGCTTAGCCATGTTAAATAAAAAATATAGATTTCACATGTGGCTGGTACATCATGCAAGTTGTATGTTTTTGCATCCCATTTAACAAAATAATGGTTAAAGTGGTTAATCATAGTTTGGTAATTTTGTAAGTTAGTGTATAAAAGTTGATTGAGTGAGTGACATATTGGTATTTAATTAATTACAGTAGAAATGAAAGTATTAGGTAAGTTCTTGGGTATAAGTGATTATTTGACGTATTTTGGTTTAGATTGTGTGTCAAATAATTAGGTCGATCTTAATTATTTTTACAAAATATAAAATAATAATTAACGACTCGTTAAAATAATTGATAAAATTATTTATAACAATAATAATTCGTAAAGTATTAATACGTACAGATACAAGACAGCAGTCAAATTGCAGTTAATTCGCGCAATGTGACACAAATAAGTCCTAAACTGGTTATGCACACGTATAGGAATTAAATTACAGATACATTTAAGTATTGATCGTAGATTATTACACAACCAATAATGACACACTCGTAGTGTTCACAACAACACAGACTGAGCACAATCTAAACAGAATGCACGCCAACATACGCTATTTCACAAATTAAGGGAACGCTTCCCAAATAAATAGCAGATTAGCACATAGTTGACTAAATAAAAAGTCTAGGTGGCAAAACTGTAATTTTAGAAAGTCTGAAAATTACCGCGTGTTACAGTCTCCCATCGTTAAATTAGCTTTGTCCTCAAAGCTTAGAGTGTGTTATCAACACGAAAATTAGCAAGTGAATGTGTGTACTTAACACGGGATGGACGTTGACGCTCCCAGGTGAATTCAGGATCACGCCTAGAATTCCATCTATCATTTACGATTGGTACACGATTTTACTTCAGCCGTTTGACCTCGCGGTCCATATTTTCAACAGGCTCTTTGACAAAATTCAATTTTTTCATCGACTTGGATCTCGTCCAACGGCATGACAAGTGTTTCATCAGAAAGACACTTATTCAAATTCGACACGTGAAAGATTTTGTGCTTCCGGCTGAGTGCTTGCGGTAACCCGAACCTATAGGACACGGATCCAACCTTTGCTAAGATCTTGAAAAGTCTATTGTAACGGAGGCTCACTATTCTCGTTCGCCAATACGTATCATACCTTCCCAAGGTGATACTCTCCATATAACATTATCTCCACCATTTGTTGCCAAGAGAGGCACAAACGATGTTCTCTTCAGATTAATCACGATGCGGCATTGGGCAACTAATCGATATCGTCAAAACTTGTAAGATATATGGATGTGAAGTCGATGTTGAACGAACAGTTCGGTAAGAAAATGGTGTAACGTCGAATGATCACGTCGGCTCTATATGAAGCGGTTGCATAAAATTCCACTCGGTTATACGAATATTCATGTCTTGCACAATTTAAGTATACACACGCAAAATTCTGCTTTTTGAAAATAGAAGAAAGGGGGAAAATGAATTTTGACAAAATGTTTATGGTGACTACTACGAGCATAGTATGGTCCTTCCCAAATTATACATAGGTGATCTGGCTTTTTATAATTGGGGACTAACAACGAGATGCTCCTTTTTGTCAGATAGTGTTACGTTTCTCGAAATCAAATGGTATATACTATATCGGTCTATAAGATAGTAACCAAAACAATTTATGACAAATAGTTTTTGTAAAATGAGAACAAAATAGTTTAAAATCTTCCTACAAGTAGTTCACAAGGTATTAAGCAAAGTGTTTTAGGAAGTATATTGAAATGGTTGACACAATAACAACGAGTGGTTTATGAAGTGATGGCAAAATGGTGCATAATATAGTTGCAAATGGTTCATACGATGATGTCAAGACACAAAAAAAAGTTCATAGGATGATATGAAAGAAGAAATATTGTAAGACAATGGAGAAATGATTCAGAATGTTGAAATGCTTTCAAAAGGGACGAAATTAAATGAACCGTCAAAACACATTGATTAATAGAGGTTCAAATTTAAAAGGTGATGTCAAGACATTGATTGCTTAATTAATTGAAATCCTCCCATGCATTTGCGTACTCCATGTCGTCGTTAGGGCTGTTACAAGATTTTCTTTTTGTTGTTAGCATTCTTCCAAATAAAAATGGCAAAATAAAACAATATAAGTCGATTTTGAAAGGTTAAATCCCAAAGTGAAACGTTACAAGGTGAAGAGTTAAAGTCGCGTTCGAACCAATGACTTGTTTCTAAATGACGGGTCACCAGATGAGACAAGTGTTTTCAAAATTAACAGACGGGTGTTAAACGCAGAGTCAGGTAGTAAGATGATAAGTGGGACAAAAAAACTGTGACGAGTTTTAATGACACAAAATTATGTAAAGTCACGTAAGAGATATATGAATGATCATCGTAACAATTACAATGTCATAGAATTAAAGGAGACCATTGTTTCACTTACAATGTCGAACGAAGTTCCAACGTTTATATAAATAATCTTTCTATAAAATGATGTGAGATACGCGTAAGGAGCAGTAAACACAAGAATAGGGCAATGAAAAAGTATGCATGCTCAAAGTAGCCGTGTATATATGATAATATATATAATATGTATATGTATAATATAATAGCACATAAAGCACGTAATCACATATCGATTATTGTCTAGGCCTAAGATGCAAACCTAGTTCTCTATAACCAAGACTCTGTTACCAATCTGTAACACCCCAAAAATTGGTCAACGAAAGCGGTTAAGCTCGGGGGCTATTACGTCATAATAACAAAGTAAAAGGTGCAAGAGAACGACTCTAAATGAGACGTTTTGAAAAAGAATTTACCTCGTTGCATTAATTTAAAATAACAAAGTTTACAAGTCATAAGTTTCAAATGTAAAGCAGCAGAAATTTAAAAGTTTGAAATAGACAACGAGATAAAAGTTCATTGCATAAATTAAATCTTCCAAAATCCTCCAACTAAGCATGAGACTCCACATACTTCATATAGCACGCAAGATCAAGTACCTGAGATAAATGCTTAAAGTATCAACAAAATGGCTGGTGAGTTCATAGGTTTAATTGAAAAGCATGGTAAAAGATGGACCGCAAACAAAATGTAGCACATGGGGCCATTATAGGTGATATAATGTCAACATATGGGAAATAGTGGGTAAAGCAATTATGATAGTGCTAAGGCTCATGACACCGATGCTAATGACAAGATGAAACAATATAAGTGCCCGCTAGGTATCCTATCCCTAAGACAACCTCTGAAATGGCCATAATTGTAAAACCCGCATGCTTTTACCATGAATAGTACCCTTACGATAGTATGTACATGATTAGAACTTTCCTTTTATAGCACGTTTACGTTTCATGAACAAGAATTACAAGTATTACGTACGTATTATATCACGATAAGTATTTATTACGTATTAACACACGATAATTATTTCAATAATAATTATAATCACGAACATACGAACATGAAATCAAGAACGTAAATTAATCACGGGCTAATATTACGTATGTATGTATATTTATTACGATCACGAATAAATATATTAAGTCACGAACGATAACTAATTAAATCACGTAAAATACGAACACGAGAACACACTTATATTTTAGACACAAAAAATGTATGGGTTACCCCATGTGGGGGCCCCTACCCACGGCTGAAACAAGGAACATGGGCCTAGCCCATGCAAATTTTACTAACAAGTAATTATGGGAAAAAATTGGTTTCATTTTAACAAAAGTTAGAAAATACTAAAAACCCTAAAATCTTTTCTCCTTCTCTTTGTTCTTTGGCCATCGGGTTCTACACACACCAAAGGGGTGTTTGATTAATTTTTGGTGTTCGTTTATTGCAAGGATTATTAGCGTGTTCATCATCCTTTGATTCACGTGATCGGTATAACCTCAAACCTCTTTTATTTTTATGTTTTGATTTACTAATCACATAAAATCATGAATGTATTTAAATAACAAATTAAAAACAAGTATAAACATGTTATTGAATCATGGGGTATAATAAAATAATGATTAAGGGGGTGTTTGTTTGTGGCCGACGCCTAAACCGAGCCCCAAGGGGGTCTCGGCTTAGGTTTATTCGCACCACCGAGATCTTATGGTCTTGGTGTGCTGGTGGTTTGTCACGGAAGCAAGGAAAAGGGAGACCCCGACCTCGGTCGGGGAATGGTGGTGCAATTAGGTCCGGTTCACGGGTTAAAACACGGGTCCAGTTACACATGTTTAGATTTAAAACACGGTCCGGTTCATGAGTTATTTTTACAAGGTTAAATATTTTTACAAGTTATATTTTTTTTCAAGACTTAAATTAAATTAATTAAAAATATGAGCATGATTAATTTAATTTACATGACTTAGGTTATTAAATTTATTATTAATACATGAATTTTAACCTAAGTATTTTTCCATTTAATTAGACTATATAATTAATTAATTATTAAAATCATGACCTATAATTAATTAATTTACATGACTTAGGTTATATTATTAATAGATAATAATACATGTTTTAACCTAAGTATTTCATCTTTATTTAATTAAACCATGTTAAATTTAATTAAATACTTTAACCTATAGTTTATTTAATTCACATGAAATAATTAATAAACTATACTATATAATCACATGACTTAGTATATTAAGCAGTAAACACTTAAGCTTATATAATTAGCTTAATAATCCAGCTTATATCAAATTATGGAAACTTTCTATTTTTTTAGAAACTTATTTAATTAAGGCAGCTAATCTATTTTTTGAAACTTTCTATTTTTGGAAACTTTCTATTTTTGGTAACTTTCTATTTTTGGAAACTTTCTATTTTAGAAAACCTGCTATTTTTAGAAAGTTACTTATTATTACACAACAAGTATAATAAAACATGAAATACAAGTAATACTTAATCAGAGTAGACAGAATATATGATAAACACAGTATAAAGCTTAAATCAGTAAAACATGACATGAACATATAAAACAAGCTAAGGCATGATATAAAACCAGTTACATACTCAGTATTCAGATACTTATACACGTATGTATTTATGTAGCATTAGTGATACCGAAGTAGGACTCTCTTCCGTTCGTCTTCTTCGTTCACTGGACACAAGGTACGGATTCTCCGTCCTTTTAGTATGGACATTCTTCCTTACTAGGATTTCCCGTATGCAGGCAACTGTTTTCCCCAGTATATGTTTTATATGTTTTTGAATTGCTTATGTTTAAATTAGAATACCTAAAGCCATATACATGCATGACCAGTTTCACCTAGTTATGGAGGTACCATAACCATAACACTGGAGGCACTAGTGTTATGACTTCACCACGGCGGAGTGATAGCTCGTGGCGTCCCTTTCAGCTTTTGGCCATTTATTATATTATAAGGTGGGGCGTATGGGTGCATCCTAGTTTACATGTTTTCAACAGATTACTCAGTGTGAATGTGGTGTGTGCTTTGCATCCTTCACAAGGAGCTGATCCCTCCTACCCAAAACCAGTATATTAAATTAGAGGCAGCCCCTCTAATCTGCATGACAAAGTCACCCCTCCAAGTATTCATGCACGTTGATATTTCATGACCTATATTGGCTAATGGTAAATATTTTAAACAGGTTTTACAAGATAAACATAAGGCTTTTCAAACTATAAAACCAGTTTTACTAAGATATAACCAGGTTATCCAGGACTTAGTCTTTTCCGTTGCTTCATGTTTATATACTTATACTATTCATGATATACTTGTATATCCGCGCACTGAGCCTATTTCTCAGCCGTTTTCCTTTTCATGTTCCCAAAACGACAGGTACTCAGGGACACTCGTAGACTTTAAGCGTACGTGCATATGGATTGGAAGCTTCCTAGCCTTCTTTACTTTATGCATTTCTTTATACTTTGATACTCATTTCCAGACATTGTTTAGTCCTTTCATTTACAGTACTTATGTTTGTGTGTGATGAGTTCTACTTTTGGGATACCGATGTTTGGTTCCAGTATTTCCTTTATGGTCATGTAATGTTTAGACATTTATCCTTGTATGCTTTGATGACACGCCATAATCACGCTTGACATTCCATTTATCAAAATGGGGTGTTACAATTATGGTATCAGAGCCAAGGCTTCGACCTGTAGGCTCTCAAAACATGACCTGTGATTAGTGGGTAGTCACTATGGTCTTCCTAGAACTGACAGTCGGTTTTCATTCATTCATCATTTTCATGCATACATATATATGTCATTGTCGCATGTTTATGACTAAGTAATGGTTGGTGCAGGACTGGCTCTATTTAGTCGCATGTGTTTTATCGAAACTTTTAAATTTGGGACCGACCCATAGGCGTCCCCTCGCCATGTCTTTTGTTTTGGGTGAACTGACCATAGGCTTTCACTCTCGCGCATACAAAAGTTTTCATAAAACTACATCATGCATTCAAGTACTAGTTTTCCTGTATAAAATTTTTCTCATGATTTATTGGTATAATTTTTTTTTCATGTATATAGTTTATGTTTTAATCAGTTTAATCATGTATTTTATGTTATACTGTCAGATGGTTCTCATACGCGAGCAGGAACAACTCAATGCAGCAATCCAAGCTGCAATGCAAGCTATGCTTCCTCAGTTGAGGAATGAAATCAGGGCTGAGGTTCAGGTTGCCGACAATCAGCAGCATCACCCAGTACCTCCTCCAACAACATTGGCCACATGGTTGGAGAGATTCAATAAGCTCCGCCCTCGAGCTTTCGAGAGAACAGATAGCCCCAGTGAAGCTGAAAGCTGGTTGGCTCACATTAAGAAGATCTTCGATGCTATGGGCTGTGACCTTGTTTTCAAGTCGAGGTTGGCATGCTACCGGTTCAAAGGTGATTAGCATGGTGGATAGCACTGAAGCAGTCTGAGGGAGGTGATGATTGGGTGGCTGGTTTGACATAGGCTCAGTTCAGGGATAGGGTGATGGAGCAGTTCTTTCCCAAGGCTGAGCAAGACAAGCTGAAGAGAGAGTACCATGGGATTCGACAGAGAGCTGGGGAGAATAGCAACGAGTTCATGCAACGCTTTCTTCGCTTAGCTGGTTTCCTTGGTGCAGCAGCAGGTACTCCTGAAGAGCAAGCACACCACTTCAGGTGGGCTCTTCGTACATCGGTCACAAACAACTTGGTGTGTGCTACGTTCAATACGGTAGCACAAGTGGCCGATGCAGCACGTAAGTTGGAGATGCTGCAGGAGAGAGATGAGTTCGGGGAAGCATAGAGACCCGATAAGATGTAAACATTCGTATTCAAGCGGTGACCAATTCGTATTCTTTCAGTGTATGTCAATATTACATCTCTTTAAATTGTATCTTCCAGGCAGAAGACTAGGGACCGGTCTCAGTCGGCTACTCAGCAACAGCCTAATCAGCCCAAAGGAAACGGTCAGACTAACGACCTTTCTACTACGGATAGGCGTGGCGGTAATGATAATTACCGTAACAATGCTGGACACTCCAACAGCAGCAGGTCCTTATACTTACGTATTTTCTTATGATTACATGTTATGATTCTTAATTCTGACACATTAGCAAATCTTCTACCAGGAACCATGGTAACAGTAAGGACCAGAATCAGAGAGGTTCACAGCCTAACGGTCCAGCTATCACTGGTATTCAATCTTCAGATTATCCGCATTGTCCTTTGTACCTATTTTCATGTCTCATGTATAGTGTTTTTATCAGGTTCTCAGCCAGTCAGGACACCTGCTGGAGGATATACTCATCCTCTTTGCTCTACTTGCCACCGTAGGCACCGAGGGCCATGTCTCCGCGACAGTGACGCATGCTTCAAGTGTGGTCTTTCTGGCCATCGCATGAAGGATTGCCGCAAGGGCGAGATGGAGGGTACATCAGGACATGCTGATACCAAGCCGCCTCCTACTACTGGGCGCGTTTACACGACATCTCGCGATCAGGCCAACAAGTCTATAGGTACCATCACTGGAATCTTGTATATGTATGGTCAAGCTGCATGTGTTCTGTTTGATACGGGTGCTACTCACTCGGTCATTTCTACTGCTTATGCCAAGAATGTTAGGATACTTCCCATGCCACTAGAGAATATACTGAGTATTTCCACGCCTTTGAGACAATCTGTACGTATAACCCATGCGTAGAAGAGTCTTCCCCTAGAGTTTGACGACAAGGTTCGTCCTGTTGACGCACTTCCGCTGGACGTGATTGATTTTGACATGATTTTGGGCATGGATTGACTATCCAAGCATCATGCTACCATAGACTGCCATTCATATCGAGTCATCTTTGGTGATGTTAATGCGCCAGAGTACATTCACAACGGGTTCGTACCCGGCAGGTCTGTACAAATCATATCAACCCTGCAAGCACGTGCATTACTTTCACATGGTTGTAAGGGTTATCTAGATACTATTCATGACATGGATGCTGTATCCCCATCAATTCAGGATCAGCCGATAGTGTTAGAATTTCCAGACGTATTTCCAGAAGAACTTCCGGGCATACCGCTTGCACGTGAAGTAGAATTTAATATCGAGCTCATCTCAGGAGCTGAGCCGATTTCCAAGGCTCCTTATCGCATGGCTCCCATAGAGTTGAAGGAGCTGAAGGATCAATTGCAAGAACTTCTGGAACGAGGTTTTATTCGACCGAGCGCATCTCCATGGGGCGCACCGGTCTTATTCGTTAAAAGGACGGCAGTATGCGTCTTTGCATAGACTATCGCGAGCTCAACAAGATTACCATCAGGAATAGGTATCCACTACCACGTATAGATGATCTGTTTTACCAACTCCAAGGGGCCAAACATTTCTCCAAGATTGATCTAAGGTCAGGCTATCATCAGCTACGGGTTAAGGAGCAGGACAATGCCAAGACTGCTTTCCGTACACGTTATGGCCACTACGAATTTGTAGTCATGCCATTTGGCCTTACCAATGCTCCAGCAGTGTTCATGTATTTGATGAACAAAATCATCCATGAATTTCTGGAAAAGTTCGTCATTGTCTTCATAGATGACATCCTGATTTTCTCTAAGTCCAAGGAGGAACACGAAGACCATCTTCGTACAGTACTACAGATTCTTCGCCAGAAGCAGCTGTATGCTAAATACTCCAAGTGTGAGTTCTGGTTAGACAAGGTGGCATTCTTAGGTCACATTGTATCAGCAGAAGGAATCACTATGGATCCAGCGAAGGTTGAGGCTATTACCAAGTGGCCGAGGACGACATCAGCGACTGAAGTCCGCAGTTTCCTAGGCTTAGCTGGTTATTACCGTAGGTACGTGGAGAAATTTTCCCGCTTAGCACTACCATTGACCAAACTGATGCGGAAAGGGGAGAAATTCGTCTGGACTGAAGAACGAGAGAAGAGCTTTGAAGACCTGAAGCAGAAGTTAGTATCTGCACCTATTCTTACTCTCCCATCTGGTACGGGTGGATTTCAAATCTACAGTGATGCATCGGGGAAGGGACTTGGCTGTGTTCTCATGCAACATGGGAAAGTGATCGCGTACGCTTCACGACAGCTTAAGCCTTATGAAGAGAATTACCCTACACATGACTTGGAACTTGTAGTAGTCGTGTTTGCATTGAAGATATGGAGGCACTACTTGTATGGAGAATCATGTGACATTTTCACGGACAACAAGAGCTTGAAGTACATCTTCACTTAGCGTGAATTGAACATGAGACAGAGAAGATGGTTAGAGTTGTTGAAGGATTATGACATTAATCTGCAGTATCATCCTGGCAAGGAGAATGTAGTGGCAGATGCACTTAGCAGAAATTCCGGAATGATCAACGACATTGAGATTGAGGAGGAAATCATAAGAGAATTGGAGCGACTAAACATAGAGATCATGGTACGTGGAAACCACGGTTACTGGGCTAATATTACAGTAGAACCCGAGTTACTCTCTAAGATCAAGGAATCTTAGAAAGATGATGGAGAAATCTGGGCGATAATTCAGAATTTGGAGAAGCAGACAGAATTTCGAGTAGATGAAGATGGTATCTTATGGCAGGGCACGAGACTTTGTGTTCCTAATGATCAAGAACTCCGGGAAGCCTTGTTAGCTGAGGCTCATAGCTCCCCATTCTCTATACATCCAGGTTCGACCAAGATGTGCCATGACATCAAGCAGTACCTTTGGTGGAGTGGTATGAAACAGGATGTTGCCACTTATGTCTCCAAATGGCTTACCTGCCAGCAGGTTAAGATCGAGCATTAGCGATCTGGCGGTCTTCTTCAACCGTTAGATATTCCAGAGTGGAAGTGGGACAAAATCACCATGGATTTTGTTACTGGTCTTCCGCCAACCAAGAGGAAGCACGATGCTATTTGGGTTATTGTTGATCGACTTACCAAATCAGCTCATTTCTTACCGATCCGCAAGGAAGATTCGGCCAGTAAACTCGCTGATACTTATAGAAGGGAGATCATGAGACTTCACGGTGCTCCATCCAGCATCGTCTCAGACAGAGATCCCCGATTCACTTCGCGATTCTGGAGAAGTCTGCAGAAAGCTTGGGGTACACAACTTAAGCTTAGCACGGCTTTTCATCCTCAAACAGACGGGCAGTCAGAGCAAATGATTCAGACATTGGAAGACATGTTGAGGTCATGTGCGTTGGAATGGACGGGTGATTGGGACGATTACATCTGTTTGGTGAAGTTTGCATACAACAATAGTTGACACGCAAGTATCAAGTGTGCTCCTTTCGAGATGTTGTATGACAGGAAGTGTCGCGCTCCAATCTGCTGGGATCAGGTTGGTGAGCGAACACTTGAAGGACCAGAAATCATAGAGTTGACTAATGAGAAGGTCACAGTAGCTAAGCAGAAACTGCAAGAAGCACGGTCACGTCAGAAGAGCTACGCAGACAAGCATCGTAGGGACTTACAATTTAACGTAGGAGATCATGTTTTCCTTAAGGTTTCACCGGCACGTGGTGTTAGACGTTTTGGAATCAAAAGGAAGCTCAGTCCTCGATTCATCGGACCGTTTGATATCATTGAACGAGTCGGTGAAGTATCTTACCGTTTAGCGTTACCTCCGTAACTTTCTCATGTTCACAATGTTTTCCATGTATCCTTACTCAGAGGGTACCAGTATCATCCCCTTCACATGGTTCAGTATCCACTGGAACAGATTTGTGAAGATCTCACTTTCATAGAAGAACCCGAACGAGTTCTTGACAGACAAGAACGAGTCATGAGAAGGAAGACGATTCCATTCGTCAAAATCCTTTGGAGGGATCATACCGAGCGGGAAGCCACTTGGGAAACAGAGGAGTCTATCCGGGCTTCTTACCCTCATTTCATATTTTGAATTCGGGTATGTTCTTCTTTTCCAGTTTACTTTATCTATAATTCGGGGACGAATTATTCTTTTTAGGGGGGAAGAGTTGTAAAACCCGAATGCTTTTACCATGAATAGTACCCTTACGATAGTACGTACATGATTAGAACTTTCCTTTTATAGCACGTTTACGTTTCATGAACAAGAATTACAAGTATTACGTACGTGTTATATCACGATAAGTATTTATTACGTATTAACACACGATAATTATTTCAATAATAATTATAATCAAGAACATACGAACATGAAATCATGAACGTAAATTAATCACGAGCTAATATTACGTATGTATGTATGTATATTTATTACGATTACGAATAAATATATTAAGTCACGAACGATAACTATTTAAATCACGTAAAATACGAACACGAGAACACACTTATATTTTAGACACGAAAAATGTATGGGTTACCCCATGTGGGGCCCCCTACCCACGGCTAAAACAAGGAACATGGGCCTAGCCCATGCAAATTTTACTAACAAGGAATTATGGGATAAGATTGGTTTCATTTTAACAAAAGTTAGAAAATACTAAAAACCCTAAAATCTTTTCTCCTTCACTTTGTTCTTTGGCCGCCGGGTTCTACACACACCAAAGGGGTGTTTGATTTGTTGGTGTTCGTTTATTGCAAGGATTATTAGCATGTTCATCATCCTTTGATTCACGTGATCGGTATAACCTCAAACCTCTTTTATTTTTATTTTTTGATTTACTAATCACATAAAATCATGAATGTTTTTAAATAAAAAATTAAAAACAAGTATAAACATGTTATTGAATCATGGGGTATAATAAAATAATGATTAAGGGGGTGTTGTTTGTGGCCGACGCCTAAACCGAGCCCCAAGGGGGTCTCGGCTTGGGTTTATTCGCACCACCGAGACCTTATGGTCTCGGTGTGGTGGTGGTTTGTCACGGCAACAAGGATAAGGGAGACCCCGACCTCGGTCTGGGCATGGTGGTGCAATTGGGTCCAGTTCACGGGTTAAAACAGGGGTCCGATTTACACATGTTTAGATTTAAAACACGGCCCGGTTCATGAGTTATTTTTACAAGGTTAAATATTTTTACAAGTTATATTTTTTTTACAAGACTTAAATTAAATTAATTAAAAACATGAGCATGATTAATTTAATTTACATGACTTAGGTTATTAAATTTATTATTAATACATGAATTTTAACCTAAGTATTTTTCCATTTAATTAGACTATATAATTAATTAATTATTAAAATCATGACCTATAATTAATTAATTTACATGACTTAGGTTATATTATTAATAGATAATAATACATGTTTTAACCTAAGTATTTTCATCTTTATTTAATTAAACCATGTTATATTTAATTAAATACTTTAACCTATTGTTTATTTAATTCACATGAAATAATTAATAAACTATACTATATAATCACATGAATTAGTATATTAAGCAGTAAACACTTAAGCTTATATAATTAGCTTAATAATCCAGCTTATATCTAATTATGGAAAATTTCTATTTTTTTAGAAACTTATTTAATTATGGCAGCTAATCTATTTTTGGAAACTTTATATTTTTGGAAACTTTCTATTTTTGGTAACTTTCTTTTTTTGGAAACTTTCTAATTTAGGAAACCTGCTATTTTTAGAAAGTTACTTATTATTACACAACAAGTATGATAATACGTGAAATACAAGTAATACTTAATCAGAATAGACAGGATATATGATAAACACAATATAAAGCTTAAATCAGTAAGACATGATATAAAACCAGTTACGTACTCAGTAATCAGATACTTATACACGTATGTATTTATGTAGCATTAGTGATACCGAAGTTGGACTCTCTTCCGTTCGTCTTCTTCGTTCACTGGACACAAGGTACGGATTCTCCATCCTTTTAGTATGGACATTATTCCTTACTAGGATTTCCCGTATGCAGGCAACTGTTTTCCCCAGTATATGTTTTATATGTTTTTGAATTGCTTATGTTTAAATTAGAATACCTAAAGCCATATACATGCATGACCAGTTTCACCTAGTTATGGAGGTACCATAACCATAACACTGGAGGCACCAGTGTTATGACTTCACCACGGTGGAGTGATAGCTCGTGGCGTCCCTTTCAGCTTTTGGCCATTTATTATATTATCAGGTGGGGCGAATGGGTGCATCCTAGTTTACATGTTTTCAGCAGATTACTCAGTGTGAATGTGGTGTGTGCCTTGCATCCTTCACAAGGAGCTGATCCCTCCTACCCAAAACCAGTATATTAAATTAGAGGCAGCCCCTCTAATTTGCATGACGAGGTCACCCCTCCAAGTATTCATTCACGTTGATATTTCATGACCTATATTGGCTAATGGTAAATATGTTAAACAATTTTTACAAGATAAACATAAGGCTTTTCAAACTATAAAACCAGTTTTACTAAGATATAACCAGGTTATCCAGGACTTAGTCTTTTCTGCTGCTTCATGTTTATATACTTATACTATTCATGATATACTTGTATATCCGTGCACTGAGCGTATTGCTCAGTCGTTTTCCTTTTCATGTTCCCAAAAAGGCAGGTACTCAGGGACGCTCGTAGACTTTAAGCGTACGTGCATCTGGATTGGAAGCTTCCTAGCCTTCTTTACTTTATGCATTTCTTTATACTTTGATACTCATTTCCATGGACATTATTTAGTCCTTTCGTTTACAGTACTTAAGTTTGTGTGTGATGAGTTCTACTTTTGGGATACCGATGTTTGGTTCTGGTATTTCCTTTATGATCATGTAATGTTTAGACATTTATCCTTGTATGCTTTGATGACACGCCATAATCACGCGTGACATTCCATTTATCAAAATAGGGTGTCACAATAAGTATACGTCCATTTGGTAGTGGTGACAGAGGACACCCGGACGGGAGTGCCAAACTCCAATAGATCTATGTATAACATATGTGCTTACTTTACCGGTCATCCGGAAGTAATTAATGGTTCATGATGGGCAAAGTGGGATAACGGTACTTAGGCATATCCATAAACAAAACTTCAGTAAAGAGATCAAGAAAACATAGTTTTGCGTCCATAAAAGATGTTACAAGCATTATCTCATCCCAAACAGATTAAACATATAAAGTAGTTTAACAGGGGCTATGACTCACCTCAGTATGTAAAGATTTCACAGCAAGAATATGAAAATCACAGTGCTTCACACAAGTCGCAACCTAAATATATAACGCTAAGTTAGGTCGCAATCAAAGAATGTAATAATGTATTCGTGACACGTACATGTCACCATTTACCACGGTTTAAATTATAAATTATATGCTCAAAATATATTTGTTGATGTAATATTCGACCAAACTTACAAGTAGAGACGATGTCGTCTTGACTCGATAAAATTTGACAGCTTTCTGACGTTATTTTTAAATTAGCCTAACTCAACGTTTTTGTCGTTACCAAAAATCAAATTCAATTGAAAAGTAAACTATCGTATTTTTCTTTTTAAAATACATATTCACTTAACCTTGACACATTCATACTACATACAGTACTTTTTACTTGTTTTGAACTCATGAACAAAACCCAACAGTTAAAGAAGCAAATGACTAATACTCTTGTGTGACAATTTTTAGAAAAATCATTTTGACTTGCGGTACACAAGCACATGCTACGTGACCCAAACAAAACAAATAGTTTCTTACACATGAAAACGTTTTCCCACTATTTTGTAATAGGCATAGTTAATATTTTTAAAACCCCTTTCTCTTCTACCCATGTTGATGACGTATAGTCCCTAGCCGGGTCATGAACCCGGCCCACGGGCACTACCCGTATCCGGCCCATCACAGATGGGTGAGAATAATGTCATTTGATCTTATGAGCTTGGATGAACAGTAACCGCACACATGTGTGCGGCCCACGGCCCGGCATGACCGGTACAGGGTTAGACATAATCATATTCTATCTATGAATAGGATTCACCCTAAAGAAGAGGATATTCACTCACCATAATTAGAAGATAACAATCAATCTAATTCTGGTGCTTATCCATTCCTTGGGGCCGAAGCATCAGTGACAACCCATTAGGGTTTCACTGCCTATAAAAGGAACCCCCAAGGGTTCCACAAAGGTATTACGTTCTATATACTCTCAACTCATCCGATTCCTATAAACCCTAACCGATTACTTACTCTCACGCCGGAGTCTAATCGTAGGAAACATTCCCACGGTAAGCCTAACACGTGTTGTTTAGTGTGCAGGATCCCAACCATATAGTTCACTTGGTGCAGGAGCCGGAGCCCAGCCAACCCGAATTAAGCCTAATTCGGGTCTAGCAAGGATCACCCAACTTTTGCATCAACAAGTTGGCGCCATCCGTTGGACCCATTACACTAAGCTAGGGCGAAATCTCATCTTGAATTCCCAATGACGAAGGGGCATCCCCAAGCTAATCCCAATAACACAAATCCTGGAAATCGGAAGTCCCAAGGGGAAGGGATACTCATTCCCAATCAATCCCCTAGCCGCCCAGCGGGCGGACCAAACAACCGCGGTGGTTTTCAGTCCATGGGGGTGACGAGCACGATCTCCATAACTCCCCCACCTACTTCGACCCTGGACAACCCTGATCCAGGGAGTGCGCCCAATCCCCCTAACAAGGAGCCGCGCAGACCGTCGATTGAGGAAGAAGTAGAAGTCCAACCACTCAGCGAGGAGGATCTCACTCGAGTTCTCACGCAGAACTTTGATAGGATCATCCCAGGGATTGCATCAAGGTTGAATCTAGGGAGAAACCTCCAATCTAGACTCAACTTTGGCAATGCCGGACCAAGCACCTCTTCCCAAAATCAGAGGAAGAGGAAGACCCGGCCTCAGGAGCGGAGCCTCTTCGAGGAAACTCCCCAACCTAGGAATGTATTTGAGCGCATAGGAGATCGCCTCATGCAGGAACTAACGTAGTCTCGGGAAGGGGGAGAGAAGTCCGACGGTTCACCCGAGCGTCCAGATCTGGAACTGACCAGAGCCACTCACCGCACAAGTGTGTGGGATAGGATGAACACTGGGAAGAAGGACCGTGGCTCTTCTCAAAAGAGCTGTCCTCACCCAAGAGATGGGGCACCACCTCCTTCTCCAGATCCATCAGGAGAGGACTCGGATGACCATCCGCCCAAGCGTCTCCGACCTAGGCGTACCCCTCCACCACCACCAAACAATGATGAGTATTATGGCGGCCCCTATTATCGAGAGGCAGAAGCGGAGGATCTTTCCAGTCCGTGGTGTGACCCGTGGGAAGACCCTAGTCTCACTCGTCCATGGGCAGACCCCAGGGAAGATCCTTTTACTCTCCGCATACGGAACTACTCCGAGGACACGAAACGTCGCATGCCGACGTGTGTCAAGACTTATGATGGAACTGGTGATCCGGATGATCACCTTAAAATATTTGATACGCAGGCTAAAATTGAGCGATAACCTATGCCTATATGGTGCCAAATGTTCAATTCAACCTTGATCGGCAATGCCCGTGATTGGTTTGAGGGACTCCCTCTGCGAAGCATTGATAGCTTCATGGAACTACGCACTGCGTTCAAGAATAATTATACTCAGCGGAAGAAGAATAATAGGGATCCGGTCTCATTGGCAACTGTCAAGCAACGGCCAGGGGAGTCTACAGAAGCTTTCACTGAACGCTTCAACGACGAGTGCACACGCACAAAGACAATGCCAGAACTCCTGAAAATTTCCGACTACATGCATGCCATAACAGATAGGGAATTAATCAGGCGTCTCAATGACAAGCGTCCGGAGAGGTATGATGACCTCATGGAAAGGGTCAGAAACTTCATAGAGGGAGAAACAGCGGTTGCCGCAACCTACCCTTCAAAAGGAAACGACTACCGATCGAACGACCAGTCCAGGAGACAGTCGGGCGGTCAAAGCAACCAAAACAATAGTAGGGGCTCAGATTACAAGAGCCAAAACAAAGGAGGACGGCCAGACGCTAAGTTTACCCCTCTAAAGATGTCCTACCAGGAGATCTTGCTGACGGAAGGGGCAAATTTTCCGAGGCCTCCCCCAATGACGACCCCGCTGGACCGTCGCCAAGGAAATTGTTTCTGCGAGTTCCATAAAGACAAGGGCCATGGCACGGAGGAGTGTATCCAGCTCAAGAAGCACATTGAGTCACTGATCAAATCAAGTAAACTCAAGCATTTGGTTAAGGATTGGAAGGATGGAAAAGACAACAAGAAGTATATCCCCAAAAGGACAAACCTTCGACCATATACATGATCCAATCCAGACAACGTCGCACGAGGCAGAAAATTGGTCAAAAATTTTCACGCGGCAGGGAAATCTCATTCCCTCCCATCACAGCAAGCGATGTGATTGATGCGCCTCTCACTATTGAGATAAGCATTGGAACACACAATGTTCGTCGCATGTATGTGGATGGAGGGTCATCAGCAGAAGTACTGTACGAACACTGTTTTGTGTAGTTACGACCATAAATAAGAAGCCAATTGGTACCGGCCACGGCGCCGCTCATTGGTTTTAGTGGAGACACCATCTGGCCGATAGGGCAATTGCGTCTGCTTGTAACCATTGGGAATGAGGAACACTCCACCACTGCGTGGATGAACTTTATGGTGATACGTTCACATTCTCCATACAAAGGGATCATAGGCAGACCAGGTATTCTAGCCATACGTGCGGTACCTTCCACGGCACACGGAATGATCAAGTTCCCTGTAGAAGGAGGAATCGTCACCATTTACAACACAATCGTACCAGCATCCGAGTGTCATACCGTGACAACACCGGTCCCGCCTGTTCCACCCAAGGATGGATCACCACCTCCCAATTAGAAGGTGGCAATCCATCCTGATTATCCGGAACATGAGGTATCCATAGGAGGAACGCTCTCGGATAGCGGCAAAAGGGCCATGTGCTCTCTCTTAAAGGCAAATTTAGACATATTCGCATGGGAGCCAAAGCACATGACAGGCGTACCACGCGCGATAGCAGAACATAAGCTCCAGATCCGCCAGGGGTATCAACCCGTCAAGCAAAAGAAGCGCGGCCAGGCACCTGAACGCAGCCGAGTGATACTGGATGAAGTACGGAAGCTAGTGGACGCAAGTATAATGCGCGAGGTATACTACCACGAGTGGTTATCCAATCCAGTCATGGTCAAAAAACATGACGGAAGCTGGCACATGTGTGTGGATTTCATGGATCTGAACAAAGCCTGTCCACAGGATTGTTACCCGTTACCGGAGATTGACTGGAAGGTGGAATCTCTATGTGGATATCCCTTTAAGTGCTTCCTATACGCATATAAAGGATACCACCAGATCCAGATGGCGGAGGAGGACGCAGAGAAGACGGCGTTCCATACTAGTCAAGGCGTATATTGTTATACGAAAATGCCGTTTGGACTAAAGAACGCTGGGGCTACATACCAGCGGCTTGTGGACAAAGCCTTCGACTCACAGATAGGCCGCAACCTGGAAGTCTATGTGGATGACTTAGTCATAAAAAGTCATACGGAGGATGCACTTCTCCGGGATGTCCAAGAGACATTCGACACATTGAGGAGGATTAATATGAAGCTAAATCCAAAGAAATGCACGTTTGGGGAAACAGAGGGAATGTTCCTTGGATACATGATTGATCCAAATGGCATCAAAACCTTCCCAGAAAAAACAGACGCAGTAATACAGCTACCATCCCCTCAGACACGGAAAGAGGTGCAATCCTTAAATGGGAAGCTGGCCGGGCTAAATAGGTTCTTCTCAAAGTCCGCAGAGAAGTCACTCCCCCTATTTAAAACACTCAAGAAGTGTATTAGGAAGGGAGACTTCCGGTGGACAAAGGAAGCCGAGGAAGCCTTTGGTCAACTCAAGCAACACCTCGCATCTCTCCCTATGCTAGTAGCTCCCCGGCCAAAGGAGGAGCTCATTATGTATCTATCAGCCACACATGGAGCAATAAGTGATGTACTCATGACGGATAGGGATACGGTACAAACTCCGGTCTACTTCATAAGTAGAACATTACAAGGGACGGAGTTGAATTACTCCTCTATGGAAAAATTGGTTTTGGCACTAGTGTTCGCTACAAAACGGTTGCGCCGATACTTTCAGGCGCACCCAATTGTAGTCATTACTGACCAACCAATAAAACAAGTCATCTCTAGACCGGATGTGGCAGGAAGGCTACAAAAATGGAGCATTCTATTGGGGGAGGATAATATATCTTATAGGCCAAGGACGGCTGTTAAAGGCCAAATCTTGGCAGATTTCTTGATAGAGAAGCCGGATGAGGAAGGACAAGTCATAAAACAAGACGAGACTCCAGCAGAACCATGGGTGTTATTTACGGACGGATCTTCGTGTACGGATGGGTCAGGAGCTGGTCTCGTCCTCACAAATCCGGAAGGAATGGAGTTTACGTACGCCCTCCGCTTTGAGTTCACAGCCACCAACAACGAGGCGGAGTATGAAGCATTAACTACGGGTTTAAAAATTGCCGCTAGAATGGGAGTCCGCAACCTTGAGGCCTACGTGGACTCACGGCTCGTCGCGAACCACATTCTAGGTGGATATGTGGCTAAGGAGGATAACATGGTCCGATAGTTGGAGAAAGTCAAGTCACTCATCGCGGCTTTCAGCAAGTTTTCTATCAAGCAGGTACCAAGAGGTGAGAACAAGAAGGCGGACGCTCTCAGCAAGATTGCATCTACAAGTTTCGCCCACTTGTCCAAGCAAGTCTTGGTGGAAATACTTAAGGAAAAGTCTATAACAGAAGGGGAGGTCGCTACTATAGTTGAGGAGGATGGACCTACATGGATGACCCCGATCGTCAACTATTTGACTAATGAAACCCTTCCGGACGATGAAAAAGCGGCACGACGCATCAGAAGGAAGTCGCAGCACTTCGAGCTTCGAGAAGGTATCCTCTATAAGCGCTCTTTCTTGCAGCCGTGGTTGCGGTGTGTTGGACCACGTCAGGCCACTTATGTGATCAGTGAGATACATGAAGGGTTATGCGGCATGCACGCAGGTCCACGATCTGTGGTAGCTCGAGCCCTACGTACATGATATTATTGGCCTACCATGCATAGGGACGCACGCGACATGATTCGCAAGTGTAGTGATTGCCAAGTGCATAGACCAGTGCCGCGACATCCGCAGCAGGAGCTTACACCCATTACATCCCCATGGCCATTCTATAAGTGGGGAATCGACATCGCAGGGCCATTTCCTGTAGCCACGGGGGGTAGTTAAGTTCTTGATTGTCACAATAGATTACTTTACACGATGGATAGAGGCCAAGGCATTCAAATCCATCACAGGCAAACAAGTTAAAAAGTTTGTTTGGGAGAACATTGTGTGCCGTTTTGGCTTACCAGGAGAAATCATCTCAGACAATGGTAAACAGTTCGCGGATAACCCATTCAAGGGCTGGTGCGCATCATTGAATATCAAACAGCGCTTCGCGTCTGTTAAGCACCCGCAGACAAATGGCCTTGTGGAACGAGCAAATAGAAGCTTGGGAAACGGTATCAAGGCACGCCTGGAGGAACGAAGTGCCAAATGGGTAGATGAGCTACCACATGTTCTATGGGCGCATAGGACTATGATCAAAACAGCCAACGGGGACACTCCATTTGTATTGGCCTACGGCACTGAAGCTGTTATACCAGCAGAAATAGGAATGCCTACCATCCGCACGGCGGAGGTTAATGTCGTCAGAACGATGAGCAACTGCGAAACAACCTGGATTTATTGGCAGAGAAAAGGGAGATAGCAGCCATCAATGAGGCTAAGTCCAAGGCTAAGATGAAGGCTTATTATGACGCCAAGGTTAAAGGTGTTTCTTTTCGACCGGGAGACTATGTCTATCGTGCTAACGAAGCAAGTCGAGCGGAGAATACAGGAAAGCTGGGCCCTAAATGGGAAGGACCGTATGAGGTCACGGAAGCCTTAGGACGAGGCGCGTATAAGTTACGTGACATGGATGGCCGTGATCTGGAACGCACATGGAACATCTCCAATCTCAAAAGGTGCTATCTTTGAAAGCTACGGCTTCCGCATGGATACTTCGCTACACTTGGCTTTAATGAATATCCATGTACTCTATCTGTTTTGTTTCTTATGTTTTTTCTAGGTTCCTTTTTTGTTTTAAGACTTCCCATTCTTGTTCGAACAAAAAATGTAAACGTTCTAATAAAATGCCGTGGTGCCTAGCTAGCTCCACGGCTTGTTTTTGTGCAAATTATTTTTCTTAGGATTTTGTTAGTCATGTGAATTTTAGTTATTATTATAATATGCCATGTCTCATTCATATGCATTCATTCAATCACCGTACATGTACTATACGCCTCCAGGCGGGGTAAGAGGATTAAGTGAACCTACTAATTCAACTTGTCGCGTAAGAGGGATGCAACCCCAGCGACGCGGATCACGTATCCTTACTAGACACCTTATTCACAAGACGTTGTGATAAGTTTCTATATGCCGTGCTCACGAAGTGCTTTGCATAGTAAAGACGCACGCCGCACGTCTAGTAAAGTATAGACTTTGTTATATTTTGGGTAAGATGTGACATGTCATGCGACACAGATACATGATATCTAAAGATATAAACAAGTTTCCAAAACATCAAAATTGCCGTGCCTCCGCACGGACTTATACATAGCAAAACAAATGTCTACAATCATAAGGTACCGTGGACATCCACGGACAAATGTTTAAAGGTTACAAACCAAATTGTATGAAATAGATAACAAATTAGGGGCACCCTACATGGGGGGAGAAACCTACCTATCTCCACTTGTTCTTCAGCCAAGCAAGGCAATCTCTCACCACGTTCCCTCCGCTTCAAGGCTTGAGCCGCATTCCTCTCCAACACCTCGCTTAAAGGTTCTTCATCAATTACGAGCCTGGTCACGTCCTCATAGATAGGAAGTGTAAGGTGGCTGGGCGAGGGAGTGAAGGAAGCACGGGAATGACCCTCATCTTGAGAGAACGCACCAAGACTAAGTTTTTCCATGATCTCCATGTTTGATGCATCCTTTGTGGCTTCCAGCTCGGCCAAGAATGGGTAATGTAGATCTCACATTGCGGCCATGGAAGCAGTCCTCTTGTTAGCAGCTTCGGGATTAAAGAAGGCATGCCTTGTGAAGTTCTCCTTCTTCTTGATTAGCTCTACGGCCTTGACCATTCCGTCATGGCGGCCGTGATCAATGCCATCTGACACAAGGCTCGCAAACTGTTGTACAAATTCAGGGGCTTCCAGCACCTTGGTAACGGCCAGACGTGCCCCGTGTCCTACCATCCACCTGCGGCCGGCAATGGCTGCTAGTAGTTGGGGGCATAACACGTCGTCACGTTCGGTGTTAAGGGCATCTATTATCACATCTTTTTGGGCGGACGCCTCCCTTAGCTCCTTGGTCACTGAACCCTCTCATAAGCAAGCTCCTATTGTACCTTTTCCACGCTTTGGATTATCATCTGGGCATCCTCAAGTTTTTTGGTAAGCACGGATACTTGGCTGGAGGAGGACTTGGCAGACGCCTCTGCTGTGGTCACCTATATGAGAAAGATTACTTGTTAGATTATGATTATTATGGAATAAGAGTGATGCGTCGTGGATACGTACCTTGGCTGTTGTGTCCTCAAGTTTTGCCTCGAGTTCGGCTACCCGTTGATCATAAGCATTAGCGTGGGCTGATTTTTCCTTCACGGTCGCCTCGGCACTAGCAAGTTGGGATTGGAGGGCAGCAATTTGAGCTTCATTCTCCTCGATCATCCTCTCCCTCCGTCCAACTTTCCTCTTGAGGGACTCCACATGCCCTAGCGCGACTTCGAATCTCACTCTCATCGAAGTGCCCATTGCCATTTGATGCACCAGGGCGCTGTTGTACTCATCCACAGGTCCGCATGGCTTAGGATATTCACGTCTCGTACCAAACCTGGTGGGATGTAGTTATTGAGGTACTCACGGCACTTCTCGGCTTCCCTCATTCGTGACGCAGTGGTAATATTCCAAACAGGATTGAACGATTGAGGAGGGCCGGATGTTGGGAGGTCTTGGGAGGCTATGAGGGTACCCTCTTCGAATGCAGGACCGGACCTTGTGGCGGCCGTATGAAGCATAGGGTCTCTCTCCACTTCCTTCTCTTTTTCCTTCTCCTTTTGGGCATCAGGCGGAGGCACGGCACCAGCTTGTTCATTTCTACAAACCAAACATTTGGATACATATCAAGTATTGATTAAAGGAAATTCGTGGCTCTTAATTATCAAGATGAAGCCTTACATGTTATTTCCTGCTAGTTCTGATGCGGTCGGGGGAATCTGAGTAACTGGATCCACATGTGCAGCCCGTACCGTCTCGGAGGCCTGGGTGGTGCTCCCAACATACTGATATTGGGGGTGGTCCTCGCGAAGCTTTTTGGCGGGGGCATTATGTTCGCCAACCTCGGCCGGAGTGACTCTTCTTACCCGCTTATTTTTTCTACGGGTACGCTTAGCGACGGGCTGAGCTGCTGCTTCTTCAACCTCCTCTTCAACTTCTTTTTCAGCTTCCTCGTCTTCCTCTTCATTGACTTGCTGCATTTCCTCCTCATCGTCGCCCAACATCTGGCGAAGGCTGGAGGTGGTCCTCTCAATATTGTCTCCTTGCTCTTCCCCATATGCGGGAGTGGCAGTCTTAGGCGGCGAGGAGGGCCCGGCTCCTCCTTCGAGCATCCTATTATCACCATCCTCGTTGTCAAAATCGACAGGGGTTCTCAAGAGAGTTGTTTCTTCTTCGTCCGAGTGGGGGTCCGGCACGGCCTCCAGAGCAACCATCACGTTTCGAGTATGCTCAAGGAGGGGTAATTCGTTCTCACGTCTGGGACGAGATCCCTCTGGTACGAGCTTTGGGTCGCCTTGACGTAGGAGTCCAAAGAAGTTCATTTCTGCCACAATAAACAAAATATATTAGGCATTACAAAATAATTGTATGCTCTTTTTGGTATGCGTGATACCAATGATTTGCTAGGGGTTCGGATTTAAGTCTCGGTATCTCCTCGAATTGATCTCGGTTCTAAGTGGAAAGATTTGTTCTTGGTTAATAAGAAGGTGTTGGTTTGTTTTATCTATTTTAAACTAATAACAAATAAGTAAGTGTTGAAGAGTAGAATTAAAGCTTTAAAAGATTAAACTAAAAAGACAAGTTTAAAAATAAATACTTGAAAACTTAAAGATTATATTAGAAAAATAAATGAACACTCAATAAAAACTAACACTTGGAAAACTTTGTAAAAATATGAACTTAGTCGAAAAGTACTAAAAGAAAGTAAGATCGGAATATATCAAAACAACTCAGTCGGAATAAGGGAAATAAGGTGTAATCGGAATACTTGTAAATGAAGCTGATCGGAAAGTATAAATCGGAACGGACAATCGGAATATTAGAAATAACTCAGATCGGAATATGGGGCAATTGTTCCAATCGGAATAATCTAAAACAAACTGATCGGAATAAGGGACTAAAAAGACTCCAATCGGAATAACATAAAACTGGCCAATCGGAATATGACAAAAGATCAAATCGGAATGTAAGGGAAATGGGCAAATCGGAATACATGAAACCCTTACTGTCGGAATACTCTAAACCCTTTTCCGATCATACGATCGGAATGAAGGGGGGGAAGTCTGCTCGGAATGCACAAATCGGAAAGGGGTTTATAACCCTTTCCGATATCCCTTTGATCCGAATAATAAGCAAGATGAATAAGCTATGGAATTAAGCTTATTACCTAAGCTAGCTCGAATCAAACAATAAGCTGATCAAAAAAGCACGAATTCAACTATCTAAACTTCAAATAATCAATCTTATAAATCAAGTAAACAATTAAAAGATGAACTTTTTATAAAAACATTAAAAAGTAAATAAGCTAAACCAACAAATAAGCCAATAAGCACAAAGATCTTAAAGCTTATTCGTGTAGAAACTTAAGGAAACATAAAAAGATTAACTTTTTAAGCACAAAATCATTGATGAACAACATGGATCATACGAGATTTGTACCAAAATCAATAAAAATCAAAGAAAGGAAGAATGAGATTAAAGATTAAAAGCTTGAAACTAAACTTGATTAATGAAAAACAATACAAAGGTTTGATCTTGAAAGAGAAAAAGATGAAAACTAGTGAGAGAAAGTGTAGAACTTTCTCTCTCTAAAACTAGAGAGAAAAATGAAGAACTAAAAACTACCTAAAAGACTAACTAAGTGTCATTTTTTGTGAAGTAAGGTCCTATATATATAGGCGTGTGGTATGGGCTTTATGAATGGGCTTGGTTTTGGGCTTCTTTTCTTCTTTCTTCTTTAGTCTTCACGCTTCTTTAAATAAACGTTCCCGACTTTGGATTTTAAGAAGTGTCGGTGAATAATTCCAACTCGTCTTATAATCTTTTGTTTAATAGACTCGAGTTCTTCGACATATATGAATCTTCGATCTTTGGCTCTCTTCTTCGATAAATCTACAAATGGGCACAATGACTTCAAATCTTTTGCATCTCTTGGACAATAGACTTCGTCTTGAGTCTTTTTCCTCGATAAAACCCGTGCAATCCCATGTTTTCTTCAATATTCATCCGGTTGACTCTGAAAACACAATAAACACAAAAACCACGCGTAATTCCAAACAAATGATATTAAATACGTGTTTTGGTCTTGTTTTAGCCAGAAATAAGTGGTAAAAGGATGGGTGTTTTCACACCTATCAGATCCCCTACACTTAACCATTGCCATGCCCTCATGCAATGCTTAGCGATAAAGCAAGTTTACACTTTTCTCATAATCAATCAACCTTGGCCTTATTAAAATACTGCTAAACAAAAATTCAAGTACTAAGAGCAATTAAAACTTTAAAGTAAACAAAAGGATAGAAAATAGCTATGTGGAAATAACTTGCAAAGGGATCTAAGACTTACATTAGGGCTTTGGTGCTGCGAAGATTTATCACCCTCAAGTTTCACGTTCCCCAAACTAAGCTTAAAAACGAGATCATTGTTATTATAAGTTAGCAAATCAAACACTTACTCACATGGCTTAATTATATGCTTAAACTCCCTTATTCCTGGGTGTATCTCTTATATTTTATTTTTGTCTTAGAATGATCATGAAGATGCATTTTTGGACTTATTTTGATAGTTTATTTAGGCTGAAAGCAAAGTAGGACGATTTGATCAATAGTTAGCTAAAGGACAAAATCTCTTAAAACTGCTTCTCGGGATATCAAAAAGTTCATATCTTGGCATAACTTGGTTCACGATTTGAGACCTTTCTCGGGCCGATATTTGGCATGTACTTCATACTTCATATCTTGAGAGACGTTCTTGAGATAATGGTCTTCTCATCGTTGATAGAGTTTCTTCACTTGGAGACTTTTGAGGGGTACTCCAACTTTGTTGACCACGACTTCATGATTATTTCTTCAATCTCTAATTGGGATTTTCAGGTACAACGATCCGCCTCCTTTTCGGACTTGGATCTATTTATCCTCATACCTTGTTAGGGTCTTTTCGGATAGACTTCTCCATGATCTTTATGGGAGTTGATTGCTTTTCGTCGTGAGTCTTGATCCTTCATATTGATTTTGGGAATAATGCTTTTCACATCACTTTTGGATCTTCAGCAATAAAATGGAATCCTCATGCCTTGTTAGGGCCTTTTCGGACTCGCCAATCTTCGCGCCCCGCTTCATAAGTTATGCCTTGGCTATGAACTCTTATCATTACCGAGCAACTTTTAAACGATCTTGGGCTAGAAGCTAAGTAACTTTTCAAATCGTACGACCTTACTTATTGCAGATAAATTATTAGCAAGTAATGGGAGAATAGGCAAATAATTACACCAAGTGAGCTTGTGCAAGAATACCGACTTATAATTGACTCTATCATCTCTCGTTCTCCACAATTTAAAATCTCAAGTAATGAGACTCGTGGATGCTTAGCCTAATAAACCAATTAAGGTCTACATGGTTAAGGATACTAGCTAGAATAAACTTAGATAAGTCTATTCGGGTTGAGTCAAAATAATCGCAACGGGCCTAATATGTCAAAGACTTCTAAACTAGCTACACCACATTATTAATATTTTTGACTTTATTGTGGAATATATACATATGAAAGCAACGATAAAAATTTAAAAATTACAAATAAATGGCCAAAGTTAATTAAAATTTTGAAAAACGTTGAAAAATATGATTTTTCGGTTAAATGAAGGCATTTTAATGGAAAAGTCCACTTAAAACTTCGATAGAAGTCCCCCTACACTTAAGATAAACATTGTCCCCAATGTTTAAGCATGTGGGAAAAGTTTCCCCTACACTTAGGACATTGTGCACGTTGGTTAACTCAAGTTAAGGAAGAGACGACTAAAGTGATCTATTTCAAATGTGAGTATGAAGAAAATTGAATCACGATAGTTGAGAGATAGAACCGGATTTCGGATAACACGGGAGAACGGTTCTTCAAAGGTTCCAATAGTGCATTCATCCCTGTAATCACATCACCACACAAAAACAAACACCTATACAGGTCCCCCTACACTTAGGAGGTAAAAACATAAAAGGATAGATACTCGGGCTGCCTCCCGAGGAGCGCTTGTTTTTGATAACCGAGTCACGAGCCTGACTCGACCCAAAATTAGTTCATGAGGAACGTGGTGAGGGATGGAATCATCTCATGAGAGATGTCCTCACCAAAGTACAGCTTCAGACGCTGGCCATTCACTTTGAAATTGGGCCCATTTGGCTGAGAAAGCTCAATGGTCCCATATGGAAAGACTTTGGCGACGGTGAATGGACCAGACCAGCGACTCTTCAACTTGCCAGCAAAGATCTTCAACCGAGAGTTAAAAAGTAAGACTTGATTACCAACGTGGAACTCTCGGTTCTTGATTTTTGCGTCATGAAGGATCTTCGTCTTCTCCTTGTAGATCAGCGAGTTCTCATAAGCTTCATTCCTCAGTTCATTGAGCTTGTTGAGTTGAATCTTGCGATGATCACCGACTTTGTTGATGTCGAGGTTAGCCCACTTCAAGGCCCAGTGCGCCATATGTTCCAGCTCGATGGGAAGGTGGCATGCTTTCCCGTACACAAGACGATAAGGTGTACAACCGATCAGGGTCTTATAAGCAGTACGGAAAGCCCACAGAACATCATCTAACTTATCGGCCCACGCGGCACGATGCTCTCCCACAGTACGCTCCAAAATTCGCTTCAATCCACGGTTGGATATCTCGGCTTGCCCATTGGTTTGGGGATGATAGGCGGTGGAAAGACGGTGATTGACACCATACTTAGACATGACTCTTGCAAATTGATCGTTGCAAAAATGAGTCCCGCGGTCACTGATAATAGCACGAGGAACGCCGAATCTAGCGAACAGCGATTTCAAAAAGTTACAAACCACCCTTGCATCATTAGTAGGTAAAGCTTTGGCTTCAACCCACTTTGAAACGTAGTCAACGGCTACAAGGATGTATTTGTTTCCTTTAGATGAAGGGAATGGCCCCATAAAGTCGATACCCCAAACATCAAAGATTTCACATTCTTGTATGAAATTTTGAGGCATCTCATCTTTATGAGTGATCTTGCCTTTTTTTTGGCAGGCATCACAACGTTTAACCATCTCGTGAGCATCACGATAGATGGTGGGACAATAAAATCCCGAGTCAAACACTTTTTTGGCGGTGTAGTTGGGACCAAAGTGACCACCGGTAGGTCCTTTGTGGCAAGCGTCAAGGATTTCTAAAGCTGCCGGTCCATCAACACATCGACGAATAATCAAGTCAGCACATTGTTTGAATAGATACGGGTCATCCCAAAAGTAAGTCTTAATGTCGTTAAAGAACTTCTTCTTTTTCTGGGATGTTAACCCGTCAACGAGAATTCCACCCGCCAAGTAGTTTGCAATGTCCGCAAACCACGGGGTTTCATCAGAAGTCGAGTTGATAGACATTAAGGTCTCTCCAGGGGAAAAGAATCATTGATTTCTTTGTTCGGATGATCCCCCTGGTAAGGATCCTCAAGTCTACTGAGATGATCCGCGGCTAGGTTTTCAGCTCCTTTTTTATCGCGAATTTCGATTTTAAATTCTTGGAGTAGCAAAACCCATCGAAGAAGTCTTGGTTTAGAATCTTGTTTAGTTAACAAGTACTTCAACGCGGAATGATCGGTATACACAATTGTTGTAGAAAGGACAAGATAGGGGCGGAACTTTTCAAAAGCATAGACAACAGCTAAAAGCTATTTTTTGGTTGTCGTGTAATGCAATTGAGCCCCAGTCATTGTCTTGCTAGCGTAATGGATTGGTTGGAAGTGTTTATTCACTCTTTGGCCCAAAACCGCTCCAATAGCATAGTCACTAGCATCGCACATCAACTCGAAAGGCAGCTCCCAATTAGGGGTAACCAAGACGGGCGCCTTAGTTAGCTTATCCTTAAGCAAGTTGAAGGCTTCAAGACACTCTTTGGAAAAGATAAAAGGAGTATCTTTTTCCAAGAGGTGAGTCATCGGGCGAGCGATTTGAGAAAAATCTTTGATGAATCGACGGTAGAAGCCCGCATGACCAAGGAAACTTCTCACACCCTTCACGGTTGAAGGTGGAGGCAACTTAGCAATAACATCGACTTTAGCACGGTCTACTTCAAGACCGGCTTTGGATATCTTGTGTCCTAGCACGATGCCCTCTTTTACCATAAAATGGCATTTTTCCCAATTAAGAACAAGGCGAGTGTCTTCACACCGCTTAAGCATACGTTCTAAATTGGCAAGGCAAGCAGAGAAAGAATCGCCATAAACCGAGAAATCATCCATGAATACTTCCATAGTGTCTTCCACCATGTCATGGAAGATAGCCATCATACACCTTTGGAATGTCCCAGGAGCATTACATAAACCAAAAGGCATGCGTTTGTAAGCGAATGTTCCATAGGGACAAGTGAATGTGGTCTTTTCTTGGTCCTTGGGATCGATGGGAATTTGAAAATACCCAGAGAAACCGTCTAAAAAGCAGTAATAGTCATTACCCGCAAGACGCTCGAGCATTTGATCCATGAAAGGAAGAGGAAAGTGATCTTTTCTCGTGGCATCATTGAGCTTGCGATAATCAATACAAACTCTCCACCCAGTAACGAGACGAGTGGGAATCAACTCGTTGTGTTCATTGGAAACAACGGTTATTCCGCCCATCTTGGGCACACAATGGACGGGACTCACCCACGGCGAATCCGAAATAGGGTAGATCAAGCCGGCATCTAGAAGTTTGATAACCTCTTGTTTGATGACGTCATGAATACGAGGATTAACCCTTCTTTGGCTCTGGATTGCGGGTTTAAAGTCATCTTCCATGAGAATTTTGTGAGTACAAAAGTTCGGATCAATTCCGCGGATATCGAAAATTTTCCAAGCAATTGCCTTCTTATGAGCTTTAAGCACAGCGATGAGACGAGTTTTCTCTTCTTCTTTCAAGTCCTTAGCGATGATGACGGGTGACTTCTTCTCTTCTTCAAGGAACACGTACTCGAGATGGGGCGGCAACTCCTTAAGTTCTAAATCCGGAGGATTTTTGATGGGAGGCGTTTTCAAAGTCGGAGCATCGATAGCAATAACCGTGGGAGATGGTGGAGACAGATTGTCCTCTTTGAGAAGGTTTTCAAAGAAATGCATGTCTTCATCCCAATCGGTGGGAGAATCGTCATTTGCTAAGTTCACATCTCCCATGGTGGCTTCAAGATCTTTCCAAAACAAATCACTTTTTCCAAATAGAGACAGTGATGAATCAATAGAGGAAACGGTCTCAACATTGGGAAGAGAGGTAGGAATATTTTTACAAGCATCAATAAAGTGTTCTTCACAAGCCTCATCCAGAACGTCAATACAATTAACACTCTCGTATGAATAAGGTTGTTTAGACAACTTTCCCATGTTGAAGACGATTTTATCGTCACCCACTCTCATGATAAGCTCACCAGATTCAACATCGATGAGAGTGCGACCGGTCCGCAAGAATGGACGACCAACAATCAATGGCACACGAGGGTCCATCTCGTAGTCGACTACGACGAAATCGGCAGGAAAAGTGAATTTGTCGACTCCTACAAAGACGTCTTCGGCTATCCCCACTGGATAAGCAACCGTACGGTTAGCTAATTCCAAAGTCATTTTGGTGGGGACTAGCTCAGGGAGAGATAATTGCTTCCAAACGCTTAGAGGCATTAGATTAATACTGGCACCTAGATCGGCTAGGGCCATGCAATTCTCTACTCCCAGGAAGTTACAAGGGATTAAGAAACGACCCGGATCACCAAGCTTGGTTGGCAATTTCCTTAAGAGCACTGCAGAGCAATTCTCATTAAGTTGGGTGTTAGCAATATCAAGAAGCTTCTCCTTGTCGCTAAGAAGATCTTTGAACATTTTCGCATACTTAGGAATGTGAGCAAGAGCCTCAGCGAAGGAGATGTTAAAATTCAATTGTTTAAACATTTTAAGAAAGTTCGAAACCTGAATATCATCCTTGCTTTTGAGCTTCTCTTTCCTCAACCTAGATGGGTAAGGTATATCGGAAGAAGAGGAAGGCTTTGGAATCGAAGGATCACTCACATCCTTGGGTGGAGGAGGGGTAGAAGTAAAAGGTGGAGAAATTGGGGAAGTAGAAGGATGAGGAATAGGAGCAGGTGACTCGTTTTCCTTAGTCACAACCACCGGTGGAGGTATAGGAAGCTCGGGTTCCTTGGTAACTTTGCCACTGCGAGTGGTGATTGCTTTCATCTCCCCTCTGGGATTCGCAACGGTGTTACTCGGAAGAGTACCCGAAGAACAGGGTTGATTACCTTGGAAGAAACTAGCCATCATGTTTTTTAAGTCATTCGTTTGACTATCCAAAGTGTTTCTCATATCAGCTCTCAGATCGTTCCCTTGTTTTACCAGGTCTGCTTTCAAGTTGCGCACTTCCTGTTGGAGATTGTCCACGATCACATCGTTAGTCCTCATGTAGGTTCCAATGTCTTGGTGTAATGCGGTGGGTTGGTTGGGAGGAGCATTGTATGCGTGTAGAATATTGATAACCTATGAATCTATGAAGTGGGTTGATGTTTTCTAGTGAGAGAAACTAGAGAGAGAAAGTGAGAGAAAATGTGTATGATTTTATTACTATGAAAATGCAAATGGAACAACAACCAACCCCTTTCCATAGTGGAAAGGGGTATTTATACTCCAAGCCTAACATTGGGCTTGGGCCGGTCCATGACAAGCCCATGGACCGGTTCTTACTTAAGTTAATAAGCAACTAATGACTATTTCCTAACTACGAGCTATTACAACATGAATAATATTGTGGAGTGACCGATACTTCTAATATACGTTAAAACGTATTTCTAACAATCTCCCCCTAAGGGAGGTCACTCCACGTTACAAAGTTCTAAACCTAGCATACTATACTAAGTCTTCGTTCTTTAGCTCGTAGTCTTTTCTTCTTTTCTTTCTTTTGTTGTGAATATGTTGATTTGATCTTTTTGGCTTTGACTTGAGAGCATTGTTCTTTGGCCTTTCACGTGCGATCTTTGCCTTTCTTGTGAACTTTGCCTCCTCGTGACTTCATGTTCCACACACTTACGTCCTTTTGTTGAATTCTCGAAAGCTTCAGAGTTTGGTACAGCGGAAGACTTCATCTTGTACTTTCTTGAATTTTTGCTGAACTTTGTTGCAAAAGACATAAGCATGTGGGAACGACTTCTACAGGTACACCGCAACACCACCGTCTTTACTGGTACTCACCAACGCCATCGTCTTCAACAGGTACACAGCAACGCCACCGTCTTTAACAGGTACACAGCAACGACACGAATAAAATGGCTTTGAACATTTTATTCTAATTCGGTAGCATTTTACCTCCGGTCGGTGAAGACCGTTGGACGATATTAGATATCGTACCCGTGACGGATAGTTTCAATTAAGTAACTTCCTGACAGGATTTCGCGGGTGAACCCGTTCTCTTTATTCGACCGTCCAAAGCTGACTGCGAACATAAAGAGTGAATCACTTGGATAAATTATCCTTGTGATTAAAAGCCGTCAATTCATGAAACCTGGAACAAGTGAATTTCAATTAAGATTTTCACCATCGTTGCTTTCCAGTTGTCACGAGCTCAATTCATAAAGAATCTTGCACGTTACCTACCAAGTGCTGTTTGATGTTGACACTAGAAGGATTTCCACTCGTCACTGTGGTCAATAAAGAGTCACTCTGAGTGTTCTGGCAAGATCATATGATAATGCGAAGAGGCCTGGAACGAGTTTAAGTTCAATTAAGAATTAAACCACTGTTACCTTCCAGTTTTTCACAAGATTGGTTCTAAAAGAACCGCACGTGTAACCTACCATGAGCTTGTTTGATGTTGGCTCAAGCAGGATTTCCATCTTCATTGTAATACTTACGTATTACTCGGATGTTCTGGCAATATTACAGGAATATTGCGTAGGACTCATGAAAATCTCTTACTTTTCACAGTGTGTGAGAAAGCAAGGAATAAATGGAAAGTGTCCTAATGAGACTTTTGATGATCTCTTGGCTCTAGACTCGATTGTGCGTTTTGATTTAGTGAGCGATGGCTGGAGAGGAGTGCCACCTTTTCAATACCAGTCTATTCGGAGTGAATAAACCAATAGATAACGTGTTGATCTCCGTGTGATTAAAACAAATACCTTTTGAGAGATATTTGAGTTAGCTGGGAAGGGTTGTGCATTGCATCACTGGGTCCATGATGTCTTTCTTCAATACCGAGAATCATTAGCAAAAATGATCTCAATAGCATATGTATTGACCCGGTTTCTGCCTAAAGTTGTAAGGAGGGCTTCTTTCTTTACACCCTTTATCTTTACATTTCTTTTTCATTCTTCAACCCCTTCAATGCTTACCAATACGTCATCACTAGCACCTTGTTGTGATTGTTCCAGTGCTAGCTTAAGTACTTGGTCGGCATTCAGCTACGTTCACATTCTTTCTCCATCTTTCCTAGGACTTTCTAATTCTATCTAGGGAATTGTCCTTGGGAAGATTCCATCGGCTCTGATGAATCATTGGACTAAACCTATTCCTACCACCCTTTTGTCACCACACCCGTCGTGAGTTAAGTGTGTTTTGGGAGGGAATTGCCACCATGAAAAATCATTGAAAATTACTTTAGGTACTTGTGATATTAAAATCAAAAGTTTTGTACCTTAGGTGTTTTGTTCATCAAAAACGCTCCCCCTTAACACGTGCTTTACACATATTAAGTTGGATAATCGTTAAGTCTTTTTCATCTTTTAGCCAAGTATCACTTACGTCTCCTTAATCCCATTTTCTCCCCTTATCCAAAATGTTAACCATTAATATTTGGGATATTGAATGGATTAACCGGTCTTTGGGTAAAAATGAAATCGATGTTTGGCCATAGAACAAGTTATTGCTCCCCCTTAAATTAATAAGGGATAATTGTAGTGCTTTAGTATGATATATTTTGAAAGATTTAGAATCTCGTGAGAAATTCTTGAAAAGTTATCATACCTTAACACTACAACAAGCCATTACAGCACAATATTCACAAATATACATATTCACAAATAATACCAATATAGAGTGACCTGAAATGTACGACCCATTAGATGGATCGTTGCAGTGTCCTGTAGTGCACTCCATATGGTCTACCACCCACGAATCTTTCCAAGCTCCTCATCAATCTACGTTCACGGAGCTTCTGATCGATCTTCTTGATGACATACTTCGCCATCTGCCGGTAACCTGGATGCCAATCTTCCGTCATTTCTGGCAACGTCCCACCCGAGTTCAGATGCTCCAACTTTCCTCTGACTTGTAGAAGAGTCCCATCACTGTACTTATGGAGCTCACCCACCCTCATAAACTTCATTAAACCTCGACTGTTCAAGTAGAAGATGCCGTAATTCGGGACAGAAATACCGGTATAAGGACATCTTTCTACATGTTGAGGTAGCACTTTATTCACTGGGCGAGTTAGGTTGAGCTTCCTTTGATAGCTTTCGACTCCCAACTGAAGATCTTCAACTCGTGTCTTGATCACAATGCTTCGTGTGAACATACGAAGTGCTGTATTCAAAGCAATGAGGTCTTCACGAGGAATATGTGTGAGTTGATCTCTGGTCATCAGAAGCAACATATCTTCGATATCCTCAAGGCGAATGATGGAAAAATCTCCCTGCTGGATTTTGTATTCCCTGTCATCCTCCCTTTTCAAACGAATCTCCGTCACATGATAATAGCCATTCTTGGCTTCAGTTTTCATTCCTAAGATGCTGGAGATGCGGATGTCGGATCTAACGTTGCTTCCAGAATTGACCAAGCAGCAACCCCTGTACGCCCTTCGGACTCGTTCGTCCCAATGAGATGCACCTATGACAACATACATATCATAATTACGATTTATCTTAGGGACCCAGAGTCGGTTTACCTTTTCCTCGATGAAGGGTATTGTCCCCCAGTTGGCAGCTTTCAGCAAGGTCAGGGAGGTTGCGTACTTTGATGACCCCTTCAGTAGATACACAAGATCATTGGTGACGATGAAGTCAAGAGCAATCTGATTATCTTGAGCAGGATCCATTGGAGGTGGAGCTCTTTCTGATTCATGAAGTCCTGGCCGTTGAACGGTATTCAGAGCCTTCAGGATCTCATCGGCATAATATTCGAACTCCATTTGGGTCAACCGGGTTTTGGTGCGAAGTCTTGTATCCTTCAGTACTTTCTTCACCAAAGATGGAGTAACCGAAGTCTTATACTCATGAGCAAGAAATGCACATAAGTCAATCGGACTTCGGATACGAAGATACAAGACATCTTTGTCGGTGTCGGTGATCGGATCAAACTGCGCCGCTGCCGTGATCCAAGCCTGTGGTGGTGCAGTCTCGTCGATTTCCAACGTGTCCGCCCAGTCCCTTGTGCTTGGTTCAGGAATAGTAGATTGTGGGTTTTGTTGCAGAGGAGTAGAGACGTGAACATCTACTTGTTCTGATTCAGGCATTTCAGCAGTGTCATGGATGGGTGAGTGTTGTGCAGCTTCAGGTTCGGTTACCGATTCTGCAATCACAGGGGCAACAACAATAGAACTAACGGGGTTAGTGGTAACAGGTATTGATGCATGGATAAATGTACCAGGAATAGATGACCCTGTAGTGGCATTCACATCATGGCGCCACTTCGATCGTCTGGATTCCGTGGATGTAGACTTTTCCTTTGGTGCTGCATCTTTCTTGGATTTGGTGCCAGACTTAACAGGTTTCTTTGAGCTGGCACCCTTATCCCCTTTCTCAGGCTGTTCACCTTTATCCGCATTTCTCCCCTTAACACTCTCCTGGTGACCATCACCACCATCATTACCATCATTATCATCATCATCCTCATCCTCATCATCATCATCGTCATCATCATTATCATCATCCTTATCATTATCATCCTCATCATCCTCATCATTCTCATCCTCATCATCCTCATCATCATCCTCATTCTTATCTTCTTCTTCTTCTTCTTCCTCTTCTCCACCTGTACCCTCTTCTTCGTCACTCTCTTCCCTTTCTTCTTCAGGGAGAATGTGGTAGGGTACCACACTTCCAAACGTCTTGAACAACCTATCATCCTCCATGATAGCGTCATTCAGGGATTTGAAGAGAGCCCGTTGAATCCTCGATTTATCAAACGATCCAAGTTCCTTCATTCGAGCTTTGAGGATCTTCTTAAGTTCAAAATCCGTCAAGTCATAAGCAATCTTGTAGGCGGCTTCTGAAGGGTTGGATGATTTGATCATTAAGTTGTCAGCAGCAAGCGTCTTCAAATCATCACGCAGTTTAGGCATTAGAGATTCAATGGAGTCTTTCACTCTCTGCTCAATAGAAGCTTCAAGAGCTGCTTTTTGCTCTTTAAGGTCATCCTTAATAGCTTTAAGTCTCGTAATTCGTGCTTGATGCCTATCAACTTCAGCCTTTTTAACCCGAGCAAGTTCTTCTGCATGAGCTTTACG
Organism: Glebionis coronaria; assembly: GCA_025667525.1. Lineage (NCBI taxonomy): Eukaryota > Viridiplantae > Streptophyta > Magnoliopsida > Asterales > Asteraceae > Glebionis > Glebionis coronaria. The sequence continues at coordinate 481,111,689 of CM046882.1, read as the reverse complement.
TGTAAATTCCATATCAGCAGCGAACTTAGCAATCAAATCTTCTTGAGCTTTCCTTGATGCTTCTTCACTTTGAGTTCTTCTATTTAGCTCTTGGCGAAGTTCATCCATTTCTCTCTTGTGATTATCCACATGTTTATCCAACATCTCGGCCATCACTATTGCAGCCATTGTAGACGTTGCAGAGCTGCTCTGGGTTGATGGAATGGGCTCGGTTGTGACTGCGGTGCTGAGGATGGGCTTTATTGGTGGTGGAGGAAATGGTGTAGAAAGCGGTCTGGTTGGTAAGGGTTGAGTTGGTTGAAGTTGATTTACCAAAGGTTGAGTAGACTCTTTGTCAATACCAGCTGAAACAGGGATTGATGGCTCCTTCGAAGTGGAGTAATGTTCAGGTGACCCAAACTCATCAACATCATCTGGTTCCACGTACTCATCCTCAATATCTACCCTTGCACCTGAACCACTACCGCCAGTATCTTTCCTACTCCTTTGAATGGCTATCTTCATCATTTGTGTCTCAGTTTTATCAAGAGTAGGATCAACAATGTTTTCTTCGTCACGTAGACGCATCTCATCAGCCTTACCCTTTCCCTTCTTACCCTCTGTCTTCTTCTTCTTGGTTTTGGGTTCAGGTAAATCTGCTTGCTTCCGTTTACCTTTGCTCTTAACCGTGGTGGAAGAGTCTTCACCTGCTAGAATACTTGCTCGTTGATTCTCAATTTCTGTTAGCAAGTTCTTGTAATCAGCAGATGCAATAATCTCATCGGTCAGAAGATGACTGGGAATGGGACCAGGAATAACCGTATTCGAATGAGTCTCCTGCCTTAAGTCTACCAAATCATCATCATCCATCGAGTGGTGACGACTACCTGCACGCTTGTTAATGGATGCATCGTTTTCCATAAAGTAATGTATGATCAACTTAATAAACCTAGGGTACTGGTAGCTTTTAACCTTACCCTTTGTGTTTGTGAAGAGTTGAAAAGTAAACTCCTCCCACAGCAGTGATGCATAATCAATACCCATACCTTTAAACATACCATAAAACATCTTGATGATTGGTGGACGAACAGCATCAAACCCAGTTGTTTTGGGTGTTAAACATCGGCTTAGAATCCCAAAAATAGCTTTCCATGGTTGACCAACTTTGGCAGTAGTAAACTCAGACGGGGTTCGTATGTCAAGACATCCAATGGCGGTGAACATCTCCATGATCTGGTCCTTGGTTGGGTTGGGTGAGTATGATGGTAGACCTTTGAGTATCGGTCGAAAGCCAAAGATCTTCCTGAAGTCTGACACAGTAAGCGTCTGCTGCTTGTTGTCCAAGGAAAAAGTGATCTTGTTCGACGTCCTCTCTTTGGTAGCCCAGAACTCGTAAAGATATTCATAGGGCACCGAAGCACTTCTCCTTAGCGCATGCTTGAAATGAGATTTATCAAGCATGGCTGTACCTACCTTAAAGCCATTATGAGTAGAGTGAGATACCTCCTTCAAACGGAAGTTGTTTGGAATAAACTTTAGAGTCTTGGCTTCAGCAATGGCGGCGGCTCTGTTGTCTTGTAGTTGTTGTATGGTAGGGTTAGTCATCGTCTCTGCTTAAGATAAAACACAAAGGTTGATACAAACAAGTATGAATATCATTATGACTTTAAACCTAAGCATTGTACATATGACATAATCCCTTAAGCTTTGAAACCATTCAAACATCTTCTATTCGGAATAATCACTCAATTCGGAATAATAGGTCTATACTGAATATAAGTCCTATGCGGAACATAAGTCTATTCGGAACATATAACCTATGCGGAAAAAACATCCTTATTCTGAATAAAAGGCTATTCGGAACATTTATCCTATGCGGAAAGCATTTCCTATTCTGAATAAAATGTCTATTCGGAACATTGGGCCTATGCGGAATAAATACCCTATTCGGAACATTTGGCCTATGCGGAAAAACATCCCTATTCGGAACATTGTCCTATGCGGAATAAAGTCCTTATTTGGAACATTTGGTCCTATGCGGAATAAAATCCTTATTCGGAACAATTGGTCCTATGCGGAATAAAATCCTTACTCGGAACATTTGCCTATGCGGAATAAAATTCTTATTCGGAACATTTGCCTATGCGGAATAAAAATCCTATTCGGAAAAAACAGCTTCTATGCGGAAAGATTTCTCCATGCGGAAAGATTTGGCCTATGCGGAAAACTTTTGTCTATGCGGAAAAACTTTTCTATTCGGAAAGATTTCTTCATGCGGAAAGTTGATGTGGTTGAATACTAGCATCAGTGGTATTATCGGTGGTATTAATAAGTACCTCAGATCTCTTTTCTGGCCCTAAGCTGGAGATAGTTGCCATGAGAGCAGCCTTTGCAGATTGAAAGTCATCACAGTCGGAGTCATACGCATCAAGATCATCGGCTTGGTAAGCTGCATTCTGCGTAGTGACAACGTCTTGTTCAGCAATCCCGGGATCAGCAAGAAATGCAAGCTCCTCTTCATCAAGTTCCCTTACCTGTGCCTGAGCATTTACCAAATATATCTTTTCTGCAAACCACTGTCCATCCCTTCTCCTCTTGGGTTTCTTACAATCCCTGGACATATGACCCTCTTCCTTGCAGTTGTAGCATGTAATCATTCTCAACTTGCCTGTATTAGCCCGTGGAGGATTGTTGACCATTGGAGCAAGAGCAGGATTGACCGTGCGAGCATTGGTTGATGTGGAAGGTCTCCCCTGATATGGTTGAATTGGCTGAACCATTACCCTGCCATTCTCAATTGTAGCTTGTTGGCGAGAATTGGATGAATTCCTCAACTGATTGTTGGTAGGAGCTGATCCTCTGTATCCTCGTTTGCTTAAAGTTCTTGTGAGATAAGCAGACATAGTAGTTAGCACTTCAACTGGGTCAGCTCCTTGTTGGAATACAGGAACGGGGACTTCCTCATCATCACAATACAGTACTTGATCTGGATGAGCTGCATAATCAGTAGAAGGAATACTCATTTGATCAGGGTAGCTTGTTGGATATGCTGTATTCTCTTGATAAGAAGAATATGAAGGCTGAGCATAAGGTGCAACATTTGCTGGATGAAGTTGTGAAGCATACTGTGGTGAAGGTGCATTGAACCGATATTGTTGCTGATGTGAGGTGGGTGGTTGTGGTAGAATCGAGTATTGTGGGAAGGTTGGTGTCATATAAGGTGATGGATGATAGGCTTGATGTCCCAAGATATAAGGTGTGTTGTTGTGTGACAAGCTTGGTTGATTCGCCATCAAAGCTAAGGAATCTGGGTACATACCGCGAGGAGAACGGTGCATAATCACATGCTTCTCATGCTGCTGAAGAAAAGCATAGATTTGATCTAAGTTGCACTTATGCAAATCCCGGGTTAACTTCACATCGGTAATATACTCACCCCATTCAGCTTGAGGTAAAGTATTCAAGAACTTGGTGTTAACCTGGAATGGAGCAATCACCAGATTGTATACATTCAGATCATTCATTAGAGTGGTGAATCTGAAGTAATAATCGTGTAGTGTTTCTCCTGGGCTGTACGTGAATCTATCAAACAGATCATACAGCTGACACTCCCTTTCCTGTTTGGTGAGAGACGTACCTTGTAACAACACCTTTAGACGTTCCCACAAATCTTTGGCAACCGTATATTGACTAACCATACGATAAATATCATGCGGAAGAGCTTGGAGAAGTGTCTGTAGAGCCTTTTCATCAGCATCAGCAATGAGTTGTTGTGCCGGTGTGAGTTCTTCATATTCTCTTGGTCGAGACACGTTATTTGCCACAATGGTACCATAGTCGAGTGGACCATTCAAAATCGATTTGACCATAAGCCTTCCGTATGTTGGTTTGCCCTTCAAGTATTGCATCATACGGCCCTGCCATGCTTCAAACACCTCTTTAATAAGCATCGGTGGACGACTATCAGTCCCCGTTATGATCGAGATATCCGTAAGAGATGTCATCTGAGGCATTAATGAACTTGGATTCATTGTGATCACTTAACAGACTCAAAGATTATCGGTTGATCGAGCAGTGAAGAAAGGTTGAGAATTTGTGTTGTGTTGGTTGAACTCAAGATTAAATCCACTAAAGATCGTCGAAAAAACTCAAATACCCCTTGAACTTGCTTATACGGTATTCGGAATAATACCTATTCGGAATAATCCTATGCTGAAAATACCCTATTTGGAATAAACTCTATGCTGAATAACCTTTATGCGGAAAAACCTCCTATTCGGAATATTTCTTCAATTCAGAATATCTGGCAATTTGGCTTATTCGGAAAAAACCTCCTATTCGGAATGATGGGCAATTCGGAAAGATATTCGGAATATTTCTCCTATGCGGAAAAATTTTGGCTATTCGGAAAAATCTGGCTATTCGGAAAGTTTTTTGCTATTCGGAAAGTTTTTTGCTATTCGGAAAGATTTCTGCTATTCGGAAAGATTTCTGCTATTCGGAAAGATTTCTATTATTCGGAAAGTCTATGCGGAAACTTCTTCTATTCTGAATATTTCTCCTATTCGGAATCCCTATTCGGAATAAACCTTCTATACTGAAAATTTCCCTATTCGGAATCCCTATTCGGAAAGTTCTGGAAAAATTGTTTCCGAGACTTAAAAAGCAGCTTTTAACTCCGATTTTTGATCCAAAACCACAAAAAGTTTTATGATTTTTACCAAAATAAGCTAAACCCAATCCTTATCAATCAATCCCAATAACAAAAACACCAAAAACAACAAGATTCAAGATTGATTTTTTCTAAAGATCACTAATTGATTCAAAAACTAAAAAAGCAACACAATCCTTACCTTAAATCACCCCATAGCTCTTGATACCAAATGTAGAATATTGATAACCTATGAATCTATGAAATGGGTTGTTGTTTTCTAGTGAGAGAAACTAGAGAGAGAAAGTGAGAGAAAATGTGTATGATTTTATTACTATGAAAATGCAAATGGAACAACAACCAACCCCTTTCCATAGTGGAAAGGGGTATTTATACTCCAAGCCTAACATTGGGCTTGGGCCGGTCCATGACAAGCCCATGGACCGGTTCTTACTTAAGTTAATAAGCAACTAATGACTATTTCCTAACTACGAGCTATTACAACATGAATAATATTGTGGAGTGACCGATACTTCTAATATACGTTAAAACGTATTTCTAACAATGCGGGTGGTTGATAAGCAGGTTGCTGGTAAACTTGGTTGTATCTTTGAGGTGGATGTTGTTGTTTGTGAGGTGGTATGTATGGTCCACGAGACTGTTACTGTTGTTGAGGAGGGCGGTTGAGGTTTTGTTGTTGGTTTGGGTTGTTAGGAGTAGAACCAGGTGGTGAGAGATAGTTGTTGGAGCGGTAGCTAAGCAGGTTGCGGCCACCTTGAGGACGAGCTTGATAAGCGGGTTGAGGATAGATACCGTATGCTGCATTCACATTCTCAGAAGGATAGTCTTGGGTGGCAGTACAAGTGGTGTAAGAGTGAGGACCCCCGCATATCTCACATGGTTGACTAACAGCATTGACTTAAGCGTCTTTAGCGTTTCTAGCGTTGATGTTGTTGGTGTTGCTGACGGTTTGGGTAGCAAGCGATTCAAGAAGCGCAGTGATTTTGTCAATTCGCTTGTCGCTGTCACTAGTACTAGCACTAGCGACATTGGTCCGCACACTCTTGGTTTGCACACGAGACTTATTCTCAATGATACCCCAAGCAGCATTGGAAGTCTTAGTCAAAAGATTACCCCCCGAGGCACTGTTTAGTGAATCTTGGTCATTCATGCTTAAACCATTATAAAAAGTATTAATTTGGTGCACTTTGGTAAAACCATGTTGTGGGCATTTTCTTAAAAGATCTTTGAAACGATCCCAAGATTCACTAAACGACTCATCGTACTTTTGTTCAAAATTGATAACTTCATTCGCAAAGCGGTAGTACGAGAGGGTGGGAAAAAGTAGTTGATAAACTTGGTCTCCAAATCCGTCCACGTAAGAATACTCTGTGTCGGTTCCTTAGCAAGCCAATGTCGGGCTTGTCCCTCTAAAGAAAAGGGAAAAAGTTGTAAACGGATTACCTCTTGTAGAACACCATTGTATTTGACCGTATTAGTGAGTTGCAAGAATCTCTTGATGTGGTCATGTGGGTCATCAATGGTACGCCCCAAGAATGGTTGAGCAGAGACCATCTGGATAAAGCCAGATTTGAGCTCATAGTTGTTGGCTGCAAACGCGGGTATGACAATTGGATCATTGTTGCCATCTACATGTGCTTGCAGAAGTTCAATCATCGGGCGATTGTCTGGTAGAGGCTCATTGTTGTTGTTATTGTTGATGAGCGGTGGATTGTTATTGTTATTATTGTTTTGAGGTGGGTTATTGTTGTTGTTTTGTACACCGGCCATGTCTAAGTTATCGAGAGTCTCGGGCTCTTGATAAGACGTTGATCGAGTGCGCATACACCTGCAAAAGAACTAACAAGGGAAAAACAAAGCAAAAATATTTTTGGTTTTTTATGTTTTGTAATTTTTTTGTATTTTTGAAAATTTTATGTTTTTTAGGGTTTTTGAAAATTTTGTGAAAAAGTAACGTTCACGGTGAACGGATCCCAAAATCCGAGTTCTCACAAAAAACTGTTGATCTTAACGAGAAGACCCGGCAGCGGCGCCATTTGATACCAATGATTTGCTAGGGGTTCGAATTTAAGTCTCGGTATCTCCTCGAATTGATCTCGGTTCTAAGTGGAAAGATTTGTTTTTGGTTAATAAGAAGGTGTTGGTTTGTTTTATCTATTTTAAACTAATAACAAATAAGTAAGTGTTGAAGAGTAGAATTAAAGCTTTAAAAGATTAAACTAAAAAGACAAGTTTAAAAATAAATACTTGAAAACTTAAAGATTATATTAGAAAAATAAATGAACACTCAATAAAAACTAACACTTGGAAAACTTTGTAAAAATATGAACTTAGTCGAAAAGTACTAAAAGAAAGTAAGATCGGAATATATCAAAACAACTCAATCGGAATAAGGGAAATAAGGTGTAATCGGAATACTTGTAAATGAAGTTGATCGGAAAGTATAAATCGGAACGGACAATCGGAATATTAGAAATAACTCAGATCGGAATATGGGGCAATTGGTCCAATCGGAATAATCTAAAACAAACTGATCGGAATAAGGGACTAAAAACACTCCAATCGGAATAACTGAAAACTGGCCAATCGGAATATGACAAAAGATCAAATCGGAATGTAAGGGAAAGGGGCAAATCGGAATACATGAAACCCTTACTGTCGGAATACTCTAAACCCTTTTCCGATCATACGATCGGAATGAAGGGGGGGGGGGAAGTCTGCTCGGAATGCACAAATCGGAAAGGGGTTTATAACCCTTTCCGATATCCCTTTGATCCGAATAATAAGCAAGATGAATAAGCTATGGAATTAAGCTTATTACCTAAGCTAGCTCGAATCAAACAATAAGCTGATCAAATAAGCACGAATTCAACTATCTAAACTTCAAATAATCAATCTTATAAATCAAGTAAACAATTAAAAGATGAACTTTTTATAAAAACATTAAAAAGTAAATAAGCTAAACCAACAAATAAGCCAATAAACACAAAGATCTTAAAGCTTATTCGTGTAGAAACTTAAGGAAACATAAAAAGATTAACTTTTTAAGCACAAAATCATTGAAGAACAACACGGATCATACGAGATTTGTACCAAAATCAATAAAAATCAAAGAAAGGAAGAATGAGATTAAAGATTAAAAGCTTGAAACTAAATTTGATTAATGAAAAACAATACAAAGGTTTGATCTTGAAAGAGAAAAAGATGAAAACTAGTGAGAGAAAGTGTAGAACTTTCTCTCTCTAAAACTAGAGAGAAAAATGAAGAACTAAAAACTACCTAAAAGACTAACTAAGTGTCATTTTTTGTGAAGTAAGGTCCTATATATATAGGCGTGTGGTATGGGCTTTGTGAATGGGCTTGGTTTTGGGCTTCTTTTCTTCTTTCTTCTTTAGTCTTCACGCTTCTTTAAATAAACGTTTCAGACTTTGGATTTTAAGAAGTGTCGGTGAATAATTCCAACTCGTCTTATAATCTTTTGTTTAATAGACTCGAGTCGTTCGACATATATGAATCTTCCATCTTTGGCTCTCTTCTTCGATAAATCTTCAAATGGGCACAATGACTTCAAATCTTTTGCATCTCTTGGACAATAGACTTCGTCTTGAGTCTTTTTCCTCGATAAAACCCGTGCAATCCCATGTTTTCTTCAATATTCATCTGGTTGACTCTGAAAACACAATAAACACAAAAACCACGCATAATTCCAAACAAATGATATTAAATACGTGTTTTGGTCTTGTTTTATCCAGAAATAAGTGGTAAAAGGATGGGTGTTTTCACACCTATCAATGCGGATGCTAACCTACCTTCACCCTACCTTCTCCAAAACACAGGATATCTGTTGGACGAGCCGAAATAGTTGCGGCTAATCCCTAGCAAACAGAGGAATGATTTGGGGAGGTTTCTATGGAATCCTATCCTGTTCAGATCTATTTCTCGTGAGTGTTGGGGGTTATATGTACTGACGTGCGGCAAGGGGTCGTAAGATAACCTATGTTTGAAGGCATAATCGGCTGGCCACACTATCGAGTCAATGAAAAAGTAATGGTCGTACCAGTTTTTCAATGAGTCCATGGGCTTATTATGGGACTGGGGGATGTTAGGAGATCGTTTCTTAAAAGATAGCCAACCATTTACTATACTGGGGGTGTAAAATAGCCGGAATAGTTCTACGGTTGGGGGGTTCTTCTAGCACGGCAAAGAATCTCGAATTGACTTATCTTACATGCACCTATACAGTGAAGCTGGCTAATATGTACATCATAATATCCTAATAGATCTATGAGGAAGCGGGTAAACGGAATGCGGTAGTTGGCCGCATCAAAAAGGCGAGTGTATAGGCCAATTTTACCCTACGAAGCCTCAGTTATGAGGTCTCCGGCGCCATGAAGCGAGGGGTGTAGGTTGGTAGGGATGAAGTAATTGGTACATAAGAGATCTAGTTGTTCCTGGGTCATTACATTGAGCACGGATCCAATTGTGGGGTTGTTTCTTTGGGCCATTACTAAATAAAAAGGTAACGACGTGGTATTCTAACCTACGGAGGAGGGGATCCGTGCGTGATTAAGTGAAGCTAAGAAGAAAAGCTTTAATGGCAGAAATGGAGATAAAGACTGTGTGTTTCACACAGCCGTAGGGGTGGCTTATTTATAGGGTTGCCTGGTGGGTCATGGTCTGTTGGATGCGTGACACGTGTTTGCCACTATCCTTAATCGTGTGGTTAGGGTGTAAGTGGCAAGTGAAATGTCAGGTGGGACCCACGGGTCACTTCTGACTCAGAAGTTTACGCTGCTCGAGGTTCTGACTGTTTGCACTTTGTCAGTCAAAGTGGCAGGTGAACAGTCATTTATGTCGGGATATGCGGTCTTACGTAAGACCCAGATTTAATGCTACATTTAATTTGTCTTGGTCGTCACGTACGGCTGAGGTGTTCTTGGAATAAATTCCTAAATCAGGTTGCCACGTGCGGCCGAAACAAATTCTTGGACAATTTATCATTCCCTAAGGATCTTTCTTGGTACGTCCAGGGAGCATCTTGATAGTCTAGAGGTTACGCCTACGGCTGTAACAACTAGACTGGGGGGACATGATGACGTATAGTCCCTAGCCGGGTCATGAACCCGGCCCACGGGCACTACCCGTATCCGGCCCATCATAGATGGGTGGCAATAATGTCATTTGAGCTTATGGGCTTGGATGAACAGTAACCGCACACATGTGTGCGGCCCACGGCCCGGCATGACAGGTACAGGGTTAGACAGAATCATATTCTATCTATGAATAGGATTCACCCCAAAGAAGAGGATATTCACTCACCATAATTAGAAGATAACAATCAATCTAATTCTGGTGCTTATCCTTTCCTTGGGGCCGAAGCATCAGTGACAGCCCATTAGGGTTTCACTACCTATAAAAGGAACCCCCAAGGGTTCCACAAAGGTATTACGTTCTATATACTCTCAACTCATCCGATTCCTATAAACCCTAACCGATTACTTACTCTCACGCCGGAGTCTAATTGTGGGAAACATTCCTACGGTAAGCCTAACGCGTGTTGTTTAGTGTGCAGGATCCCAACCATATAGTTCACTTGGTGCAGGAGCCGGAGCCCAGCCAACCCGAATTAAGCCTAATTCTGGTCTAGCAAGGATCACCCAACTTTTGCATCAACACACGTGATGCATCAACTTGAAAACAAAACATAGGTTGTTGGTCAGAATAGGACATGACACAATTTTAGTAGTATTGTTATTAAACAAGTCATATCCAAACTCCCACTACTCTCTCCCTTTCACTTCTCGGTATATATATATAGCAGAGACCATCGTCTCAATGAAGAAAATATTTTGACTCAACAAAACTGCCCAACAAAACTTAGCTCGACTCACCAAACTCTCACCAAAACTTAGCGTAAAAATTTCGAAATCATATTTCTATAAGAACCAAAATAGTAGGCTCCATCATTTGTTTATTTTGACATCATTCTCGTCATCTCACAAGCATACATCAAACTCAGAACAAAACCTCACAGCCATATTACTCTCGCAAAACCCTCACATCTCACACTCAAACTCGTAACAAAATCTCACGTTTGATAAACCTTTATTACCTTATAAAACTTAGCTTGACACGTACCCATTAAACCCGACACACAAAATATGTACTAAATAGTTTTAACACAATTTGTTGAACTCGACGTAATACTCATGCAAACGAAATGTGTTTAATACAGAAACTATGACCCGACGTCGTTAAGATTTTATCTTTACAAACATGGTAAAGGTGACACATATGCATGTAAAAGAAACACATCAAAGAAAGGAGATCAAGATGAAAAGGGTACGCAACGTAACCTTAGCTAGCTCGTGAGTATAGTAACGATGTGCTCAACTAACTTGTAACAATGCTTTTGAACCCAAACTTGAGCTTAACCTTCCGAACTGGAACGAACCCACGTCGACTAGTAACTCGCAACCTTGAACAACCAATTACCACGATCACCTTCTTGTTCTCGACATGAACCTAGCTTCGAATCTGCACTACAACTTTGCCGCGCGACACATGTTGGCTTATGACTATGCGAGAGAAGAGTTTTATTGAGGTAAGTTTCGGTGGTGTTATCCGAGGGTTTTGAATAAGGATATGGAGGCAATGGAGGTTATCTTTGATTATACAAGAGTGGGTATGTGTTTCTTGTTACAAATGTGTGTGTCAGGAATGTGAGAGATGGATATAGGGGATAAAGGATGCGTTTTGGTGTGAAGAGGGGGACCAAAACGATCCTCCAATGGGTGCAAATCATAGGACCGTACCATGACAATGTTTTAGGATCTGTAGGAGGTGGTTGGATAAATTTTAGATGTGAAGGTATGAAGGCTAGAACAACGAGATTAACAAGGTAATGTTGGGTTTGCTTTTGAGTGGTGTGGATGAACCAGATATAGTTTTGAGTGGTTTGACAAGGAGTACGTTTGTTGTTTGGTTGAACCCAAAGTTTATTTACTTTTGCAGGTTAAAATAATGTACTATCAACTTATAGGATTGTTAATGATAAGAGAATGGTTGATTTTGGTGTTTTGTTTGGTCCGAACTTTGCAAGAGATGAAACATGTTCGTGCGTGAGTGTGTGTGGCTATTGTGTGCTTGAGGTTACAGTGGGTAATCATGCATTTGAAATGTAATTTAGGTAATAGCCAAAAAGGAAATGAGAGATAGTACAAAATGGCTTAGCCATGTTAGGAAAAAAATAAAGAGTTTACATATGGTTGGTACATCATGCATGTTGTATGTTTTTGCATCCGATTCATTTAACAAAAGAATGGTTAAAATGGTTAATCATAGTTTGGTAATTTTGTAAGTTAGTGTATAAAAGTTGATTGAGTGAGTGACATATTGGTATTTAATTAATTTACAGTAGAAATGAAAGTATTAGGTAAATTCTTGGGTATAAGTGATTATTTGACGTATTTTGGTTTAGATTGTGTGTCAAATAATTAGGTCGATCTTAATTATTTTTACAAAATATAAAACAATAATTAACGACTCGTTAAAATAATTGATAAAATTATTTATAACAATAATTATGAAAATAATTATTCGTAAAGTATTATTACGTACAGATACAGGACAGCAGTCAAATTGCAGTTAATTCGCGCAACGCGACACAGATAAGTCCTAAACTGGTTATGCACACATATAGGAATTAAATTACAGATACGTTTAAGTATTGATCGTAGATTATTACGCAACCAATAGTGACACACTCGCAGTGTTCACAACAACACATACTGAGCACAGTCTAAACAGAATGATCACCAACTTACGTTATTTCACAAAATAAGGGAACACTTCCTAGATAAATTGCAGATTAGCACATAGTTGACTAAATAAAAAGTCTAGGGGGCAAAACTGTAATTTTAGAAAGTCTAAAAATTACCGCGTGTTACATACGTCATCAGTGAGATCCATGAAGGATCTTGTGGCATGTACTCAGGACCCAGATCAGTCGTGGAAAGAGCATTGCATAGTGGTTATTATTGGCCAACCATGCACGAGGACGCACGAAAACTCATCTTAAATTTAAACGATTGCCAAGTCCATAGACCAGTACCACGTCAGCCCCAACAAGAGCTAACACTTGTAACGTCTCCATGGCCATTTTACAAATGGGGAATTGATATCGCAGGACCCTTCCCCGTAGCAGCAGGAGAGATAAAATTCCTAATAGTCGCAATGAATTACTGCACCAAATGGATTGAAGCTAAAGCAGTCGTGACAATCACAGGCAATCAAGTGAGAAGGTTTGTATGAGAATTACATAGTTTGTCAATTTGGCTTACCAAGAGAATTCGTCTCTTAAAATGGCAAGCAATTTGCGGAAAACCAGTTAAAGATTAGTGTGTGAAAAACAACATCAACCAGCGGTTCACATCAGTGGCTCATCCTCAGTCCAACGGGCTTGTAGAAAGAGCCAGCAGGAGTCTAGGAGACGAAATAAAAGCTCGACTGTGGAGGAGAATAAAAAGTAGGTAGATAAACTATCACATGTATTGTGGGCGCACCGTACCATGATAAAGACAGCGACGGGAGACACCCCTTTTGCCCTAATATACGGGATGGGGGCGGTCATTCCAGCTGAGATCGGACTACCAACACTCCGCATAGCATAGGTAGACATGGTCACAAACGACGAGAAGTTACGGGTGAGCTTAGACTTAATCCAAGAAAAGCGGGAATTAGCCGCAATAAATAAAGCCAAAGCTAAATAAAAAATGAAGGACTACTACGACGCTAGGATATGAAAGACTTCTTTCATACCAGGTGACTTTGTGTATCGAGCAAACGAAGCAAGCCACGCGGAGAATATGGGAAACTCGGATCGAAGTGGGAAGGACCCTACATAGTGATCGAAGTGGGAAGGACTCTACAAAGACTACGCGACATGGACGACCGTGACATGCGACGGACATAGAATGTTTGCCACCTAAAAAATGCTATCTTGAAAGGCTGCGGCCTCTGCATGGGAAATCTTAGCTACGTTTAGCTCCAATGAACCCATGTATTGTATTTTCGATATCGTGTATTTCAAAACCTTGCAAGTGTTAATAAAATGTCATGGTCCCTAGCTAGTTCCACGACCTATTCTTTACATATAGTATATATATTAATTATATCATATCAAGCCTACGGGCGTACACGTACATATCGTTTTCAGGTGAAATAAGAGGAATGAGTTTAACCTACTATATAAACTTGTCGTGTTAGAGGGATGCAACCCCCATCGACCACAGATCAGGTATCCTTGTTAGGCCCCTTGCTGATCATGATGTCGCAACAAGTTTTACAGCCAGTACACTCCATATTGGGCCTGAAAAATACACAACGTGCACACCTAACAATAGGCTAAAGCCCCTTGGTCGTCCTCATGGTAATAATGATACGACCGTACGTAATGAGTTAACCTCACCCATAAGGACATTCACGCATGTTGGAGATTGTTGTTATAAAATTGATAGAACCTAAAATGGATGAAATACCAGATAGATGAGGACTAGAAATTGCTGAATCAACTGCCATGGGGAGATACCGTCTGTGATCCATGGATCTCTGATCGGGAAACCGTATCCAAGCTCCGTAGCTAGTCTGCGCTCTTTGGACTTTTCAAACTTAGCGAACTGAAACATCTGAGTAGCTAAAGTTCCCTGTTCCAAACATTTCCTTCAAGTAGACGACAAGTTTTAAATTCGACCGATAGGTTGAGGAAGTCGGGCAGGTCTGGAGGTAGTGCCTCCTAAGAGATATGATAACTGTACCATTCAAGATCAATGCTTGCATCCGGAGATTGATGGACGAAAGCCCTTGAGGAACTGATTCTTATCTGGTTGTTCAAAGCCGATATACATGTAGGTCATAAACAAAACGTGTAGTACATTTAATACGAGGCAAATAATATCAGTGCAAGAATAATACCAACGGTCATAAGTACCTAATTATTGCAAACCGAGTGCGAACATTCACACTCACAAAAATATTATTGCTTACAACCAACAAGAAGTTTTCTACAACAAATCAAAGAAAGAGGCAGACCTCTTAATCTTAGTGGTAATGGTGCTTGAAGGACAAGTCTTATGTTCCTTTTGGGCCTTCTCCATCTCTTCTAGCACTCTGGAATCTCTCTCAAATAAAGGAAGTGGAAGGAAAGGTACAACCACGGACAAGTGAGTTGCGCCAGATGAAGATGAAGCTCCCAAACCCAGCGTTGCCTTCTTCTTGGCAGCGCGACAAGCATGCACGTCAAGCACTTCAGATAGAGGGACTTCTTTGGCTACGCAGAAAGGGTGGAGCGCATCGCGGGGGTGTACAAAGATGGGCACCTTTAGTTGATCCATCTTGAGCTTCAGGTGGTAGTCTGCCTGGGCCTCAACGACCTCCCCCTTGTGTCTTCCCAGGGTCAAACCCTCCATCACCATCTCCAAGGGGAGTTCCTGGTCTGCGCCCCCAATGCCAAAAGTAGGAAGCAGACATACCTTCATTTTTTCTGGGGCAGCAGTCAACTTGGATTTGGCCGTTGGATCGTAGAATTTCACCTCCTCGGGCTTCTTATTCAATAACTTGGATTCATAAGCTCGCTCTAGACCTACAGAGGTACCCTCATTGGTAGCAGCTATCACAGAACTAGCAATGGCTGCACGCACGTCCGGATCCTCAAGCGCACCCATGGCAGCCAGTCGAAGACCATGGCGTCCAAGCCATCGTTTTTCGACTACTTCAAACGTTAACCGCGGATACAACTCTGCGTCATACTCAATTCTTAGTCGATATCTGAGTTGACAACCTTGGTCGCACACCTTCTACTTGGCAAACACACCTAGAGAGTCAACACCTACACATAGTTCATTCTTACCACGCTCAAACACCTTAATAGCATCCACATTGATAGCCTTTAGTTGGTAAAGCTAGGCGCGCTCTTCGGAAAGGAGGGCGCCAAGGTCATCCTTCTCCTCTGCCAGCGAGTGTATGACCTCAGCATCTTGTTTGGTACTTTCTTCTTCTAGAGTGATCTTTTGCAAAGCGACAACAAGCGCCCTATTTTTCTCCTCGACAACTTATGCCAATCTTTCTTCAGCAGATTGTACTTGGGCAGACAGCTCCATAAATCTCCTCCAAACGCGCGACATTAAAGTCACGTTGTGTGGAGAGATATAGCTTACCTCATCCGCAAGGGTGGCATCATTCATCTCATTCAACATTTACGCCCTCCCAGGGGGACGAGGTTATCCAAGAAGCTCGCGCAGTCAAAAGCGCTCGATAAATTTGAAGATCTAGGTATATTCAAATTTGGAGCAAACACATGATCCTCCATAAAAGCGCTTGCCCCAGCCGTAGTTGTGGTTTTACCAGGGGAAGGCAGGACAGTCTTCGCAGGAGATGGCTTCTCAATGCCATGGTTGCACGAAAGTACACATAGTGTTTGTGACAATCCGTCAATTTATGGTTAATATTTTATTCTCAAGTGTTATTTAAAAACATTATTTTAATATTATATTATAAACTCACTTATTTTTGGGAAGAAATTTGGATTTACGTCTTGAAGTAGCATCGACTACGTCTAAACCGGAGGATTCTACGTTACGTGCTTACGTTTACATACACCGTTTTTGGTGACAGTCCGACACTTCAGAAAATAAATTTATCCGTGAATATTATTTTGAGATTTTTAATTTGAGTTAGTTCATAAACTCATAAATTTACGAGAAGATATTAGGACTTACGTGAATAATTTAACGTCCTTTACGACTAAACCGGAAACCTTAGGATTACGTGTTTACGTTTTCGAACTCTGTTTTTGATGAGACAATTTTTATTAGATTCGTTTTGTGCCGTTGATTCATAATTTATAAAAACGTTTTTCGTAAAATGACCCGAGGGCACGCAAATCAAGGAAACTAGAATCGAGGAATACCCGTAAATTAGTGGTATGAGACAAAACAAGTTTTGCCCCACCCCACTCTATGGGATGGCTAGATATACTCCACCACACCATGAGGTGTCAACTTGTAAGATACAAGTTTCACACTTGTCCTACTTAGCTTAACAAGCTAACTAAACTAGCAAAACCACTTCCCACTAAACCATTTCTCACATTCAACTCATGCAAACCACCATAAACACTCTCCTCTCTCTCTAAAAATTCGTCCATTATTCATAAAAAACAACCCTCATTTGATCTATGTTAGCCATAAAATCATGTGTTACTCATACACATGATGATGCTACTTTGAAGCTTTGAAGATTGGAGGTGATTCTAACATCCAAGGAGAAGATTTGTTGGTGTCATAGGGCTGATTTTCCATGAGAAGTTTATAAAGGTTGGTAGACTTGAAGATGAAATTGGTTTATCACAAGTTTTGCCATCAAAATCCAAGCCTTGTTCATCAAAGACTCATCTTTTCATCACTAATGGTGGTATAGAGATTGTTCTTCCTATCCTCTTGTTATTTTGATTATGTAATCTTGTATTTTCTTTATTTATGTATATGTATATGATGATGAATGATGATTACAAATATTATGTGGGGATTTGGTGTTAATAGATTTGATAAATATGATTAAAAAGATGAAAAACCATAAGAAACAAGGCTAAAGTCTTGCTTAAATTGTTAGCTGTATAAAAACAGTAAGTAACCAAGTTATAAACTGATAAAATTGCATGGTGGAATCTGTTTACAGTAAGTGTTTGATGTCATACACATGTCAGAGTTGGCCATGCAATGGAATCATCAAAATGAGTGAGATATGATCAAAACAAGATGAGTGTACCAATCTGAATAGTCTGTTTTGTAGGGACTGTTAATGATAGTTAAACATGGAATGACCAGTAGCTATAACTAACTTATTTGTATCACATAATATGAAGTTTATTCCATCCAAAAAAGAGCTTCTATCTCCTTATAGAACTCAAGATACGATAAAAATGGTGAAGATGAAACTAAAAATCAGATTTTGAAGAATTAATGTTTAATAGTATTATATAAGCACTCAAACTAATATAGTATAAAATGTGAATTAAAACCCACTAACTTATAAATTTCATTTATATAAATATGTATAAGGTTAAATAAATGGACATTTTATAAAAATGGTAGTTTGGTAAGTTTTATAAGTTATAAAAACTATAAATATGATTTTTACGTCTTTTCGGCTAAAACCGAAAGATTAACGTTTTTGTTAAATAAAACTTAGACGGTTGGACCCGTCTAATGTAAACTTTTATAAACTCACATACTGATATAACAAGTAAAAACCGATAAAACCCGAGCTTTACAACATATAGACATTAACGGGCCAAAGTAGCCTTAATGGACAATAAACCCGACTAATTTGGTAAAACACTTATAAACTTACTTATTGGGCTTAACCCACTTGGGCCCAACATGTAAAGTATAATACTGATAATAAAAGTATAATTGGGCTAATATAATATATTGGACTTGTAATGGGCCCAATGGGCCTCAAAATGTAAACAAGTTGAACTAGTGTAACTAGTATAAAATGTTACCAACACATAAACACTATAATGAATGAGTAAAAATGTACAATCCCACTTGATCATCATCATATTTATAAAATCATCATATGTATACATAATTGTTATTTTGATAAAGTCATTGGACAAAAGTCTAAGACAAGTATTATTTGTCCAGGTTTCTGTGATTGAAGCACGTACCGTACATCCGTATTGCCGATAACCCGCTTTCCCACATCACCGTGAGTTCATAGCCTCACACTCTTTTAAATGTTTTTATGAAATGTTTTATAAACCCGCGAGGGAGATAACATGTTAGTTTTAATAAAATAGGACGCCAGTTGTCCCGATTGTTTGTTTATTGATTTGGATCCGAATGATTGTATGACCCGATGAATGATTATAGACCCGATAGATGAAATGAAATGGATTATTAAAGTTAGGTTATGTCACTAAAATTACCATTAGCATGAATTGTGAACTACCGGGATTTGGTAGACGCTTATGCATATAATAGTACTATTTGGGGACGATCACCCCAGTTCGCGCCTTGACGGTTGATCCCCGACGTGCCACATTGATTGGTAAGCGAATTTATGTATGAGAAGATTTACACAAGCGTGATTATTGTGACGACACGCTAATTTAGATGGCCAAATGAGTTTCGGGTTAGCTACCCGTTGTTTGTTGTAGTAAGGTAACAATGTCATGCGGCTTGTAATAATCCAAAATAACGAAATACTGCTATACGCACTGAATTACAAAATATTGCCTGACTAGCAATATGGGGTCTTATTATTGATTTTATGTTCGTGTTTTGGTTTTTCATAAACCATACTCATATAACGGTTTTTATTTAACTTTATACAACGTTATGAAACGTATTGTATGATGTTTTTAACGACAATGGTTCGTATAATGATTTTAAAGGCGAAAGCCTATATTATGATTTTTGATAAAGATTTGTATAAAATGACTTTGGCTATTTTATGGCCTATTACAATGATTTGTACAAAATAGTTTTCGGTAATAATTTTATACCGATGTTATATTGATGGATTTCATTAAACTCTATGAATTCACTCGGTGTTTTCGCTGACCTTTTCTTTTAACATGTTTTATCCCAGGTACATGAAGGTAATTCTCGGGAAGACAACAAGAATTCATGGCCCGCCTTATATAACAATTTCCATTCAAATGCTTTGTAAAAATTGTATGAAATATTATGACTTGGGACCTATGTAAACTTGATATTTATGAATGGAAATGCTTTATTATTAAACGACGCGATTTTTAAGCGTTGTCTATGATGTGAGTAATGTGCTATCCCGTAACACCAACGAGTCTTCCGCTGTATTGAATTATGTAAATTTGGGGGTGTTACAGTTTGGTATCAGAGCTCTCGTTATAGAGAACGAAAGATTTTTAAAACCAAGGTTTTGAATAAAACATTTCAAAATCTTTTAACTATAAACATTTTTCTAAAAATGTCTAAAAATCTTTTGACTATAACGGTGCCGAAGAATTCTCGAGTTACCGACAAGGCTAGACTGAGAAATGTTATTTTAATATATATATAACTTGGATTATATGTATATATATGATGTAATTTGATTACATGATTGTTTGATGATTATTTTAATATTTATACGAGGTATTTATACGACGTAGATTGTCACAAGGAACCCTAAATCCCCTAGTAAATTAACCGAAGCTATTCCTGTAGGAAATCTAGCTATTCCAGATCTTAACCAAGTTGTGGATATTTATGATCCCAACAAAATGGTTGATATTCGTAGAAATGTAGATATTAGTTGATTGTGATATTGAAAAAGAATTGGCAAGATTAAAACTGATATCGATGTTAGATCTTTCCTTATAGAGTGGAGTTTGACAAAACGTTACCACCTAAAAAGATGTCATCTGATTCGTTGTCACCCAATTCTTAAATTGAAATCGAAAGGGTGAATGTTGCACTTGAGGCTGTCATTGGAACCATTACCCAAAAGCCTCATGCCGCTAGTACCTTTCCGAGAAGTCTAATTGAATGTGTGAGTCATTTCATACTAGTGACTCATTTAATAATTATTGTTGTAAGAGCTATAGGATTGGAAATTAATTGTTGTTCATATCGAGCTGTTATTGCCCTTTTAAGGTATAAGAATAAGGTTGAAAGTATTGGAGAATGAGGTAGGATATTGCATTGAGTATAAGTTGATTGAAACTTGAATAAAGTAAAATTTAACCCGTATGGAATATTAAATTGTTAAGAGGAAGTCGTTAAGTTCTGTGATTGAATTATAAGGTTTAAATTGATTGTTGATTCGTGTTAAGTGTTGTTCCTAGGCCTTTGTCCAATAATGAGGATGTCCAGTGTCCAAGAAATAAATTGAAGAAATCTTCTTCTGAATTAGGACCGATGGATCTTCCGGGACGGATGGAACACCTAATGACTCTTTTAGATTAGTATTCATTGTGGTATCTTTTAAAAATCCCTAACTTAACTGAGACATCAGTTGGTAGGATGAGTTCTAGGAATCGTATGACATAGTGACACGTAATGTGTTACGGTACAATTTGACTTGTTTGTGATTAATGAAAAGACTACCTTTGATTGCTAAATTCTACATGTATCGATGTTATCTATCCTTTATTGCTTCATCCTAATGTTCGCATTAGTGATGCAACCATTGAACAAGTACTCATCTTGAATTGAGTTACTTTGTGGATTATTCTTTTTCAGTGCCATCGAGGTCATGAACCTCATGATTATTTGGCTAAGCTCATTTCCTATTATATTGTAGTTAGTTCTTGGTGAACAACTCTTCATCACTCTTTTGCAGATCACTAATTGTTTTTATAAGATAAAATAGTATCCCTTGAGAAAAATTGAATTTTCATCACTATAAGGATTATTCAAAGTGAGATTTATAAGTGATTGTTATCGAAATGAAGTCGTTTATGAAACACCTTGGAAAACTTAATTGTTTTCATAACAAATAAAATCTTTGAAAATTTATTTTTAATTCTTATTTAAGAATTAAGCATGAAAATGTTTTTATTATAAACATGATGATAAAATTTTGACGAACTGAGTATTGAATCGTTAATCTTAAAATTGTATATAGTTGCGCGCCTACATACAATTTGGAATGGACCATGCAAGGCTGATTAGTAGTCACCATAAAACTGATTAATAAACACTACATTTTCTTTAAAGATTGTGAAATATTAAATTTTATGAGATCTGCAAGAAGTGAAAAATAGGGACATAGTGTTAGGGACACCTACATATGTGCCTGTAGCATCTATTCTTCTGAGTCGAATTTACTCATCTGTGGAAATTGTCTTATTTGACAATTGACAATTCTTTCTTGTCCAATTCTCTCGTGGCGAGATTCTTTGGAAAAGTATCTGATTACCGAGTGTTGATACCCGACTGGATGTATCGACGTTCCTATCATTTCTTTTGATTAAGATTTCGTTTGAATGACATGGGTAACGATCTGAGGAGCTTTCGAATGCGTACTCAAATTATGAAAACACGGGATATATTCATATTCGTTAAATGTTTTCGTCTGTATCTGATTTGGAATTCTCTCCCGTAGATTATGCGTTGACATTACTCTTTTGATGATAATTGTGTCTCCATATATCCTTGAATTTGTGAAGGATTATGAATTATTATTAGTCTTTTGAGAAGGTCACATCTTATTAACGGTAATGAAACTGGAAAGTTGATAGTGCCATTAGAATGGATTGAATGATTATGACATGACGACATTGTCTTAATTGATGGGAACTCGAATAGAATTCCCCTAAATGATAAGATGTTGATTATCAAAAGTGATCTAAATAATTCTTGATGGATGACCATATCCTGCATTTAGACTTGAAATTATACCGTGAATGGTTGTGAAATAGTCATAGATACTATAATCTAGAAAGAACCTAATATGAATTTATTAAAAGATGATTCTGTTATCTGAAACTTTAGGAGGTATTTATTAGTGAATTACCTAGACTTTCCCCATTAAGGCAATTTGAAATTGGTATTGATTATATTCCCGGTGCTGCACCTGTGGCATGTGCACTTTACGTCAGCACCATCTGAATTAAAGGAATTACCGTACAACTGAGAGAGTTGTCGGAGATAGATTTTATTCTACCGAGCTTGTCATCATGAAGAGCTATGGTGTTATCATTCCTTATGTTTATTGATTACCGTGAACTAAGTAAATTGACGACTAAAATCTATATCCACTACCCAAGATGATAGATTGTTCGATCATTTACAAGGTTCTAGTGTATGTTTTAAAAAATTTTTGATCCTCGGCATGGTTATCATCAATTTCGAATCCGCGAAAAAGATTATCTATTCCAATCACTACATCCGGTACTTGTAATGAACATTATGAGTTTCACGTGATGTCGTTTGGATTGACTAATACACATGTAGCATCCATAAATTTGGTGAATCACGTGTGTAGGCTGTAGTTTGATAAATTCATGCTTGTGATCATTAAGGATCATTTGTTTATTTGTAAGGATAAGAATGAGTTAATAATTATTTGTAGAATGCCCTGAGTCGGCCGAGTAGTGAAAACTTGTACCTTGAATATTTAACATGTGATGAAAGACTTAATCCTTTATATTATTTGACCGTGTGATTAATAGAAAATGGAATATATTGACTCTTCAAAAAAAAATTATTGGAACCATTAAGGCTTTGGGTTTTACCAAAAATAAAATGGAAATATGTTTTGACAAATGTTTTAACAAAGGATTTTTAAGGGATTATTCCCTTATACACAAATCATTTAACTAAACTCCTGTTTAGGGGTAAATGTTTGTGTATACCTCAAGACAACCTAAGAGGGATTGAGGAAACCGTTAAACCATGACATAAAATTTGAAACGACAATTTTTCCTTTTCAACTAAGAAAATTTTTACCAAAGAATAAACGAAGGTTTTTCGAACATTTATGGATCTTACTAATTATTTTTGATAAATCAACAAAAATTGTGTTAATTAAATTCAAATTTATATTGAACATTTTGTTTTATATAATTGGACAAACTGAGAAAATTTAAAAACTTTTTGCGTTTACGTTTCATAAAAATTAAATATTTATTATTTAATTACTTGTAGTAATTATCGACGCTTTAAACGTCGGATTGAGCAAAACTGATGAAAACAATAGTTGAGATAGAACTAAGACTTATAAAATGTGAAGAAAGAATTTTCGAATAAATACGGTCATGATATTTATTCCATCTAGGAAAGTAAACGTAATTACTGACACATTATATAGGAAGGATAAAGAATCAATTAGGATGTGTTTCTTATTAATGACTGTGCAAAATAAATTGCCGGACAATATAAAAATAAACGATGTTTGTAAAAAGGGGTTCGCGGCTAATGTGAACCATCAGAATTGAGAAGCCGATGGCGTTAAATGTATAAAGGGCCACTTGTGGTTGCCTGACTATAGAGGATTTTGAGATTTAGTCATATTGAAATCTCGTAAGTATAAGTATTCCATTCATGTCATTTCTGACTAAATGTATCTTTATCTGAAGAAGTTGTACTAATGGCAAATTTTGAAGGCAGACATTGCCTCATACATTAGTAAACGTCTAGCTATTGCAAAGGTCATCATCTGAATTTGATTCGATTTGGGTCATCGTCGACAGACTGACCAAATCTGCTAATATCATTCCTGTTAATGATAGATTCTTGATGAAGAAATTGACTCTTTTATATTTAAAGGAGTTGTGTAAACATGGTGTGCCTGTATCGATCATCTCGATCAAGATCCTCGCTTCGCATCGAATTTCTAGAGATTTGCTCAGAAGTCACTGAGAACGAATCTTGATGAGAGTACTGTGTACCACCCCAATCGAAGGGACGAGGTAAAGTAACGATACAAAATACTATATGTGTTGTTCTATGTTTGAATGATTGACCTTTGTTAATAAACCGTATAATCGTTTTCCTTTGGAGAGATTATCATTGATAATTATCGTATTAGGATCAAAATCGAATCTTGTGAGGATATATATTAGAGCATCTGTAAGCAGGAGTTGGGATGAAGACACCCGACATACATCCATTGTGAGTTGGACATGTCTTTTAGGTTTAAGGTTTTATATGATGGCGAACCTAACCTTACAAAATACTCGACCCGCGAGACCTGAAATGATTGTTGAAATTAGGATCTGATTATTGACTGCCGGTAGTGGGCAGGAGTTATGTGAATATGAAATGTAGATCTTGAAGTGCCAAATTGGTAGCGAAGTTATGCCAAAAAATTTAACCATGGAAAAATGAATTGATGATCTGAAAGATCATGGGATATAAGTCCCCGTTGTATGGGACCATTGAGATGATGTAAAAGTTGGTCTGAAAGACATATAAGATGGATCTACCCTAGGACTTCAAGGGTTGCGTGAATTATGATTCGTATATCTAACTTGATAAAATGTCTATCAAGTGAAAATCTGACTAATCCTTAATGAAGTTTAGATCGGCGAAAAGTTGCATTCATCAAAAACCCATGAACATCATGGATAGAGAAAGTAAGTCGACATTAAGCCTGATCTTATTCCCGTAGTTATGTTTGATGAAACTCGCGTATTGTAATGAATTACACTTGTGAGAAAAGACCAAATGTGGAGGAAATACCCACATGGTTTTAACTCTATAAGAAGCGAGTAGTAAGATAAGATGATCTTTGAGGAAAAAGATCCTGTTTAGGGGTAAATACTGTGACAATCCGTCAATTTATGGTTAATATTTTATTCTCAAGTGTTATTTAAAAACATTATTTTAATGTTATATTATGAACTCACTTATTTTTGGGAAGAAATTTGGATTTACGTCTTGAAGTAGCATCGACTACGTCTAAACCGGAGGATTCTACGTTACGTGCTTACGTTTACATACACCGTTTTTGGTGACAGTCCGACATTTCAGAAAATAAATTTATCCGTGAATATTATTTTGGGATTTTAAATTTGAATTAGTTCATAAACTCACAAATTTACGAGAAGATATTAGGACTTACGTGAATAATTTAACGTCCTTTACGACTAAACTGGAAACCTTAGGATTACGTATTTACGTTTTCGAACTTCGTTTTTGATGAGACAATTTTTATTAGATTCGTTTTGTGCCGTTGATTCATAATTTATAAAAACATTTTTCGTAAAACGACCCGAGGGCACGCAAATCGAGGAAACTAGAATCGAGGAATACCCGTAAATTAGTGGGATGAGACAAAACAAGTTTTGCCCCACCCCACTCTATGGGATGGCTAGATATACTCCACCACACCATGAGGTGTCAGCTTGTAAGATACAAGTTGCACACTTGTCCTACTTAGCTTAACAAGCTAACTAAACTAGCAAAACCACTTCCCACTAAACCATTTCTCACATTCAACTCATGCAAACCACCATAAACACTCTCCTCTCTCTCTAAAATTTGTCCACTATTCATAAAAAACAACCCTCATTTGATCTATGTTAGCCATAAAATCATGTGTTACTCATACACATGATGATGCTACTTTGAAGCTTTGAAGATTGGAGGTGATTCTAACATCCAAGGAGAAGATTTGTTGGTGTCATAGGGCTAATTTTCCATGAGAAGTTTATAAAGGTTGGTATATTTGAAGATGATATTGGTTTATCACAAGTTTTGCCATCAAAATTCAAGCCTTGTTCATCAAAAGACTCATCTTTTCATCACTAATGGTGGTATAGAGATTGTTCTTCCTATCCTCTTGTTATTTTGATTATGTAATCTTGTATTTTCTTTATTTATGTATATGTATATGATGATTAATGATGATTAAAAATATTATGTGGGGATTTGGTGTTGATAGATTTGATAAATATGATTAAAAAGATGAAAAACCATAAGAAACAAGGCTAAAATCTTTCTTAAATTGTTGGCTGTATAAAAACAGTAAGTAATCAAGTTATAAACTGATAAAATTTCATGGTGGAATCCATTTACAGTAAGTGTTAGATGTCATACACATGTGATAGTTGGCTATGCAATGGAATCATCAAAATGAGTGAGATATGATCAAAACAAGATGAGTGTACCAATCTGAATAGTCTGTTTTGTAGGGACTGTTAATGATAGTTAAACATGGAATGAGCAGTATCTATAGCTAATTTATTTGTATCACATAATATGAAGTTTATGCCATCCAAAAATGAGCTTTTATCTCCTTATAGAACTCAAGATATGATAAAAATGGTGAAGATAAAACTAAAAATCAGATTTTGAAGAATTAATGTTTAATAGTATTATATAAGCACTCAAACTAATTTAGTATAAATTGTGAATTAAAACCCACTAACTTATAAATTTCATTTATATAAATATGTATAAGGTTAAATAAATTGACATTTTATAAAAATGGTAGTTTGGTAAGTTTTATAAGTTATAAAAACTATAAACATGATTTTTACGTCTTTTCGGCTAAAACCGAAAGATTAATGTTTTTGTTAAATAAAAGTTAGACGGTTGGACCCGTCTAATGTAAACTTTTATAAACTCACATACTGATATAACAAGTGAAAACCGATAAAACCCGAGCTTTACAACATATAGACATTAACGGGCCAAAGTAGCCTTAATGGACAATAAACCCGACTAATTTGGTAAAACACTTATAAACTTACTTATTGGGCTTAACCCACTTGGGACCAACATGTAAAGTATAATACTGATAATAATAGTATATTGGGCTAATATAATATATTGGACTTGTAATGGGCCCAATGGGCCTCAAAATGTAAACAAGTTGAACTAGTGTAACTAGTATAAAATGTTACCAACACATAAACACTATAATGAATAAGTAAAAATGTACAATCCCACTTGATCATCATCATATTTATAAAATCATCATATGTATACATAATTGTTATTTTGATAAAGTCATTGGACAAAAGACTAAGACAGGTATTATTTGTCTAGGTTTTCGTGATTGAAACACGTACCGTACATCTGAATTGCCGATAACCCGCTTTCCCACATCAACGTGAGTTCATAGTCTCGCACTCTTTTAAATGTTTTTATAAAATGTTTTATAAACCCGCGAGGGAGATAACATGTTAGTTTTAATAAAATAGGACACCAGTTGTCCCGATTGTTTGTTTATTTATTTGGACCCGAATGATTGTATGACCCGATGAATGATTATATGACACGATAGATGAAATGAAATGGATTATTAAAGTTAGGTTATGTCACTAAAAGTCCCATTAGCATGAATTGTGAACTACCGGGATTTGGTAGACGCTTATGCATATAATAGTACTATTTAGGGACGATCACCCCAGTTCGCGCCTTGACAGTTGATCCCCGTCGTGCCACATTGATTGGTAAGCGAATTTATGTATGAGAAGATTTACACAAGCGTGATTATTGTGACGACACGCTAATTTAGATGGGCAAATGAGTTTCGGGTTAGCTACCCGTTGTTTGTTGTAGTAAGGTAACAATGTCATGCGGCTTGTAATAATCCAAAATAACGAAATACTACTATACGCACTGAATTACAAAATATTGCCTGACTAGCAATACGGGGTCTTATTATTGATTTTATGTTCATGTTTTGGTTTTTCATAAACCATACTCATATAACGGTTTTTATTTAACTTTATACAACGTTATGAAACGTATTGTATGATGTTTTTAACGACAATGGTTCGTATAATGATTTTAAAGGCGAAAGCCTATATTATGATTTTTGATAAAGATTTTTATAAAATGACTTTGGCTATTTTATGGCTTATTACAATGATTTGTACAAAATAGTTTTCGGTAATAATTTTATACCGATGTTATATTGATGGATTTCACTAAACTCTATGAATTCACTCGGCATTTTCGCTGACCTTTTCTTTTAACATGTTTTATCCCAGGTACTTGAAGGTAATTCTCGGGAAGACAACAAGAATTCATGGCCCGCACTTATATAACAATTTCCATTCAAATGCTTTGTAAAAATCGTATGAAATATTATTACTTGGGACCTATGTAAACTTGATATTTATGAATGAAAATGCTTTACTATTAAACGACGCGATTTTTAAGCGTTGTCTATGATGTGAGTAATGTGCTATCCCGTAACCTAACGAGTCTTCCGCTGTATTGAATTGTGTAAATTTGGGGGTGTTACAGTGTTAGAGATAATACATGGGTACATAAGTAAATAATTCTTATATCGCGCGCACCTTAGGTAAACGGTCACAGGTGGGGTTCTTGGTGGAGTCTCAATAAAATTATCCCCAATATCCTCTTCTGCTTGGTGCTCAGGGTTAGTTTCCCTTTGGTGCTCCGGCACAGCAGTAGAGGTTTGTCCAACCTCAACAAGGGCGGACTTCCTCGAAGACACGAGGGAATCTCTTTGCCTTTTTCTTGACAAATTAGTGGCAGCTTCTTCTTCCTCCTCAAAATCCTCAACAGTGAACTCGGCATTCTTAAAAATATTCAGGGACGACAAATTCGGGCTACCTTCTTGGTTTAGTGGTTGCTGGTGTGCGACAATACTTTGAAGAGGATCAGGATTAGGAATCTCATGAACTTGGGACGAGGACGACACCTCAACTTCCAGATTCATGGTATTCTTCTCTGCTCTCGCACTTAGGGGTACCTCATTCTCACGAAGGGGTTGAGAATACAATCAACTCTAGAGGAGCTTGGCTTCGAACGATGTCTAAAATATCCATTTATGCACGAAATAAAACAAGAGCACAAAGTTAGCCAAGTAAGTAAGGATTTAGGGAACTTACAATGTTACATAAGGTGGAGAGAGGACCACTAACCCTGGCCGGAGTCGTCACGAAAGAGGGGAACCTCGTTCTCGCCGATAACTATTGCATGAATTAAGCCTAGTACACACAAAAAGGCCGCATGGTAGGCCTGGATAGGAAAATGGTTGGTATTTAGTGTTTCAATGTCAGCAATGTTGTACGTGCCAGGGTTAGGTTTTGGGTCCCTCCTCAGGGTCTCAGGGGTCAAGAACGGATAATTAAACAGGAAGATTGAGTCATCAATCCAGAAAAACGAGGTGTTCTAATTTCTTAGGGCATCCAATTTCTCTGCGTAGCATTGGGGTCCATGTTGACGTTTCACGAATGACACCCATCCATTTGTACAGAAAGGCGAATAGAAAATGCAGAATAAAGTGACAGTCGGGTCTATATCAAGAGTGCAACAGTTAATTTAAAAATTGGAAAGTTTAGCCGCATCGATGCAGTGTAGTTGGGATATGTGTATTTGGTAGTGAACAAACACGCTTATTAAGAAGCAGGATAGGGGAATACGATTATTCGCAAATTCAAAAAATATGGTATATACGCCAACTTTCCCTGCTGGATATTGCCCTATGTTGTGTCGAGGATTGGGTACTTCTGGGTGAAGACAATTGGGAATGAAGTAGTCGGAGGTGAACTCGTTTAGTTCGCTGGCAGTGATAATAGACACAATCTCATATAGTCGTCTAACCATGTTTACTATTGGGAAGAATATAAAGATTCGTAGGAGAATACCTTTTGCTTATAAGGTAGAAGTTTCGTTAATGGCAGATTGTGTGTATTTTACTGTCAAGACGTACAGTAAAAAAGCGGTGAAATAATATAAATCCCTAGGGTTATTGTTCATGATGCTGGATTTCTACCGCGTGTAGATCACTTTCTTAATCTAACGGTGGAATATGAATAGTTGTGTTGACGTGGCAGACGCTTTTCCCAGATTTCAAGGGATTAGGTGAAATGGGGGATGAATGTATATTATGAGCGGGAGAATATGAAATCTTATTTGGTGTTCTACACAACGCTCACTTTTTCTACAGGGCGATTAATTATGTGACTTAGATATTTGTAGTCTAGTAGCTGTGGCATGTCGTGCGACTACTAGACTGGGGGGACATGATGACGTATATGTTAATGAAAAGCAATGCCTAAAAACATTGTTAGTATTAATTAATCTTTCTTAGTTTTGATAACGACAAATTACAAAGACATTTATTGTCAAACACAATCATAAAACGAATTATCTAACAAACACTATCATTAAGGTAATAATCATTACACTAACATATCTTAATCATGCTTAGTGATCATAAAAGTGATTAGCCTTAAAACTCACTTTTGTCAAATGTAACAAAAGATTTTTAATAAACTTTATTTTTAAGAAAATGTTTTATTAAAATGAAAATGTAAATTTGAATATGGCATATTCTAAATGCCATAAGAATATCCTTTGAAGGTTTAAACAGCCTTAGATATTTCAAATTCACTAAAAGACAAAAAGGAGCAGAGTCTACACTCCACGGTTCCTTAAGTGCCTATGCGTTTCTCTATCGATAAGGAACCGCTTGGGTAGCAAAGGAACCGCCCCCAGCTAGCCGTTGGGATTTGTCTTCTATAAATAGTGGATCAAATCTGCATTTTCATCAACCCTTTTTGGACATCTCTTTCAGCCTTGTTTCTCCTATCTAATCCTAGTCATTTGTAAATGATCACTTAATGTGTTAAGTATGTTTACTTATGATTATCGTCTTGATCTCTTTCTTTACCTTGTCCAAAGAGAAGATCACTCACACACTTGTGATGTGATTAAAGATGAAGCCTTGATGAAGATCATCCTCTCCTAAAGATCTAGTCATGTTCATCATTTGTTTAATTGTGTCTTTTGTAGATCCAATGTATTTGTGAATACTTGGACCATTTGTGTTCATCCAAGCTATGTGTGAATACAAGGATTAGAGTTGTGTAAATCTGTTGTATATGTGTGTGCTTGGATTTGTGTTGTGTAGATCCAAGCTACATGTGTGTAGTTGGATATGTTTAGTTGAGTTGTAATAAGTTGTGTTAGTTCTCACTAAACTAAAAAGTGATGTGGTTGTGTCTTGTTAGTTCTCACTAAACTATAAAGTGATGTGTAGTTGTGTTGTGTGAAGTTCTCACTTAGCTTCAAAGTGAAGAGTCGTGAAGATTGGTTCTAGATTTGGATTATAACTCAACATCTAGCCTTGTGTCGGAAAATGATGAAGTAGGCAACGTTGTGAAGATTGGTTCTAGCTTTGGATTAGAACTCGACATCTAGACTTGTGTCGTAAAAATGGTGAAGTGGGCGACGTTGTGTAGATTGCTCCTAGCTAAGATTAGGTCTCGACATTTAGCTTAGTGTCAGAAAATAATGTAAGTGACTTTGTAAGGTTTTCTCCACCAAGAAGGGAGCTTGTGGATATAGTGGAAATCTCTAGTAAGGTGTACTCGAGGAGTGGAGTAGGAACAAGGATAGAGCCTCGTTGCCGAACCACTATAAATCATGGTGTCTTCCTACTAGGTTGTTTCTTTCCTTACTCATTACTTAAATTCAGCATCATTACACTTATTATTTATTGTTAATGCATTAGAATTGAACCTAATCATTATGCAACTAACTTTCAAGTAAAAGATAATTTTGGCACTCACCTAATTGAAAGGAATTTTAATTAGGAGATAAACCGATGAGAAACTATTCAACCCCCCTTCTAGTTTCTACAATTGGTATCAAAGCGATGATGAAAAAAGATCTTTTAAGTATATTGTACTTTAAAACTTGGATCGATCCATTTTCTCCTCAAATTAGAAGGTTAAGTTGTACTAAAGTTTTTCTTTGGTCAAAACTATCTCTTATTGAAAATAAGCCTTTTAATTGATAACATTGCATCTCATTTAGATTATTACTATTTATGCATTTTAGATTTACTCTTGAAATGTATCTTGTTATGTGTAGGTACTCATGAAGATCAATCATTCAATTGATTGTGGATTGAGTTACTTACACTTGT
Source organism: Glebionis coronaria (assembly GCA_025667525.1). Lineage (NCBI taxonomy): Eukaryota > Viridiplantae > Streptophyta > Magnoliopsida > Asterales > Asteraceae > Glebionis > Glebionis coronaria. Next base: position 481,079,642 of record CM046882.1, on the reverse strand, counting down.
AGAAGACTCATCTACTTTGATTTCCAACATCACTGAATGATGATATCAAGATGGATGGGAGTGATACTAGTCCTTGAAGACTTAGTAGTCACTTTAGTCATGGTTGGGCTTTGCATTGGCTCCTTGAAAGCTTGGAATGCAATTTATGGCCAAGGTACGTTTTCGTTCTTTCACACTCCCAATTGATCATTCTTTTGATCTTTAATTGACTATATGTTTGTTCTTGGCATCCTTGCCTTGACATTTGTTTGTGGTTTGTGAATCTTCCCTTTTTCCCTCTCAAAGCTTCATTGCTTGGATACTTGACTCACTATGGAGATGTAGAGTGAGTTAGTAGAAGCTTAAAGTATCAAGCATGATCTCCATGGTTTGCACCCTTACGGTTAGTAGGCCCAATATCATGTGTAACTTGTGCAATTAAGCTCATCTCTAGGATGATTGATGAATCACTTGAGATACCAAACTACTTCATTAAGTTGTAGGTGGATTTTACACATTTAGAATTGAAATATGCCAAGGATATTGTTATTGTAAATCCCAACAATAATTATCCGATCATGTGGGAGAGAAAATGAATTTACACCTTGCTTATATTTTGAAATAGAATAAGACTACTCTTGAAACTGATCTTATTCTATGTATCGAAGTTGCTTGGTATAGTTCATTACCAAAGTCGTTTAGAATTTCGCTGGAAAGGCACGTCTTAAACCACTATATATGACATAAGCTCTTCGTCTCCTCGATTTGATGAATGTCATTTGTCTCTTGAGCAATGTATTTGATCTTGATTCACTTCTCTTGACTCCTCTCCCCTTTGCTTCTTTGCTACGAGTAGTCGTTTGTCCGTTTCGGTCTTTTCCTATCTCGATTCAACTCGTAATCCTTCAATAAATCATTATTACCTAGTGTTGTGGTGGTCCAATGATTTCCTAATGGCTTAAGACATATTTTAAGGTTTTTAGAAAAATTTGGTTTTGAAAATTTATTTGATTTTCCTTGATTAAAACACGTCACTGTAGACGGTTCCTTATTGACGCGGTTCAAACAGGCGGTTCCTTATCGATAAGGAACCGCGTCCAGTACTCGCGACTAAAGAGCCAATTTTTATTAAATATCACTTTTTCAAAAACTCCTTCTCTCTATTCTCCAACATAGTGACGAGAATACCCAGTTTTTCACCATTGTTGTTTTTCCAAAACCTTCAATTACTCAAGATTAATTGATTTCGATTTGTGGGTTTCACTCATCCTTCATCCAAGATCAATTATCTGTAAGTCATTTATTTCAACTTCATCTAATTTTTTATAGGTTTCATACATTCATAATTGGGGATTTTTAAAATTGACATTGAATTATAACCTTACTAGGAATAAGAGTTGACATAGTATTGTTACTATGATTCCTTAGGTTCATATTCATTGAGATTTCACTAAAACCCACTTGTAGAACAAATCCGAATTTTGACTAAATAATTTTGGTTGATTGATGGAATTGATATGAACCCATGAACAAGTTGGTAATGGCATTGTTAAATGCTTACCTAAAAACCTTGTTTTTTGAAAAACCAATGTTCAAGTTCATTGTTGATCTTACATGGTCAATGTGTCATTGTCAATGATGAACTTGGAAGATTGTGAATATGAGAATGATAAGGATTAAACCTTGGTTTGTCAAGAGATTGATGAAACACATTCTCATATTTTTTATTTTTGGTTTATATGTAACATATGAGTAATTGGGGAAATATGTTTGTATGATATTTTTAGGTACTGTCATGACTTCGGGATATCAAAATGACCACCAACGTACTAGAGAATACATGCCTAATCTTTATTTGTTGAGTCAAACTCGCTCTTCTCAAAACACTTATTATAGTCTTGAATCTCGTTGTTTTCATGAAGGATGTATTGTTCCTTCTAACTTTCTTAGACTTGACTTCATTCGATTCATGTTCAATACCATTGGCTTTGATTGTTGCTTGATATAGATGAGCCAACCTTTCCCTCTTTCCTCGTGGAATTCTTCAACTCTTACACACTAATGTGCATCAATAATGGTTTATCTATAAGATTTTCCATCAAGGGGAAAACCTTTGTATACACTCTTGAGGAATTTGGTAAGATTCTCAGAGTTCCATACGAAGGTCAATGTAGGTTCACCAATGCCTGGGGTTTAAACTACTTAGAATCGGCCCCTATTGATGTGCATTATGTAGAAACTAGAAAGGGGGGGGGGGGTTGAATAGTTTCTTAAATTTACTTGTTAAAGATTGGTTTTTAAAAATCCTTTTCAAAAACTTAGGCTTGAGTATTTATGTGAAACCTTCTTATACACAATATGAACAAGGTATAGTGAAACTAAACTAATAATCACAAGTATAAAGAATAATGAATGTAAAGAGATAAGGGAAGGAAAGATCCAACCAAACACCAAGGATTTATAGTGGTTCAGAAAGGAAGCTCACTCCTCGTTCCTACTCCACTCCTCGAGTACTCCTTACTCGAGAGTTCACTAATCAACAAGCTCCTTAAGGTGGAGAAACCGTACACAACGTCGCTTAACCAATTTCTGACTCTAAGCTAAAAGTCGAGCCCTAATATTAGCTAGGACCAATCTACACCAATATACTTTAAGAACTAAGTATTAACCTTAATACATACACAACTTCTAAATAGACATAACTACTTGGATCTTCACAACAATGACACAACAATGAATAAATAAGTTTGGATCTTTAGTGGATCTTTGAGGTAGACACAACACTTCAAGAATGATAGTGTTCCTCTCTTTGCACTTTGAGAGGAAAAGATGAGAGGAGAAAGATTCACTTCTAAACAAGTAGTAATCAAACAAATGATCAAGGATTTGAGTGATTTAAGAAGTATGAAAGAATCTGGAAATGTATGTGCAAAAGAGGCGAGTTGAAAGTCTGAGAATGGTCCACTATTTATAAGACAAACATCCAACCGCTATATCTGCCCGCGGTTCCTTATTGGAGCCCGCGGTTCCTTTTCGATAAGGAGCCGCTATATGAGCTAAGGAACCGCCTGCATAGACTCCGCTCCCTTTTGTCTTTTAGTGGATTGGTTCGAATCTGGGGATTAAAATATCCTGAAAGGATATTCCAAACCAAGATAGAATATGATGTTTTCAAATTTCAAATTTTCAAATAATTAATTTAATAAAACATTTCTTAAAAAGAAAGTTTAATAAAAAAACTTGTCACACTTAATAAAAAGTGAGTTTTAAGAAAAGATTAAATCCTTGATCACTTAATTAGGATGAGTACTTGTTTGTTCATACCTTAAGTGATAATGGTTTAAATGCCAAATACTTGAACTCAAGAATTCGCTTTTCGTTGTTTTCGTAAATGCTTGTTTTTACATATTGTCGTAATCAAAACAAAGCGAGACCGAAAAATGCAAGTAATGTTTTTAGGCATCATTGCATTAACAATCTCCCCCTTTTTTGATTCCGACAATACATAAACTCAATCACCTAATAAAACAAGATTTTCGAAGACGAGTTTATATCATTTCTACCCCTTTGTCGAAGCAAAAAGGTTGCAAAAGTGTTTGAAGAAGAAAAGAACCGGACTTTGTAAATGCTCCCCCTTGGTGCTTACTCCCCCTTTCTTGGGGCACCAAGGAATCGATATATGGTGACAAGCTACATAGAAGGGTTAGTAGAAGATAAGAGACACCCAACAAGATATAGCGAAGGTCATAAAAAAATAAGAGAAGAAACAAAAGATCCAAGATAAGTCATGTTAAAAGGAAACATGATAGAAGATACAAGGAAATAAATCATACAAAGATGTATGAGACACAAACGCAAGCCAAAAGAAAATCATAAATACAATCCTAGTTAAACTAGAACTATAAGATTTTCTTGAACTAGATGTCTTGAAGATAAGCAACCAATGCTTAGATAAAAGACAAGGTAGTGACGGAAGGAGGTGGTGGTGGCTTGGTAGAAATCTCATAGTCATAGTGAAGAGGAGGTTTAACTAAGAGACTCTTGATGTAATTCAACTCTTCATAGATATGAGCCATATCAAGATGTTGATATTCACAACAATGACAATATGTTCCATGATGCATGACATTATCATGTGAAGGAGGAAAAACACTAAAGGCTAGTGATGGAAGATAAGGAGTTCCACAATCAACATTCTTAAAAGAAGAAGAGATGTGATTTTGAGTGTTCTTGGGTGAATTAGGACTGAAATCAATTGGAGAAAATGGAGGAGAATCAAAGCTTTTATTTGGGGAATAAGACATTTTGATTTGAGGAAGGATGCAAAATGCTTAAGGTTAAATAGAGAAAGCCCAAGATATTTTAGGGGTGGTCAAAGGGTTGAAACAAAGATTCCAAAAAGTGTTGGAGAAAATTTGGAGTTTCAGGAATACCCGAAAAAGAAGTTACTGGACGCGGTTCTTTATCTCAACAGGCGGTTCCTTATCACTAGGGAACTGCGGTCTCTATAGAGAACCGTCCACAGTGGGTTGAATTTGGTGATGAGGGAGGATTTTTCAATTCAGCAAATCCTATTTTTCTAGTCTAACTAATCATGGAGATATGCTTAGAAGCAAAGATAGACAAAGAAAACACACAAGAACTCACCAAACAAGGTTTTGACCAAAATACATGGATTTAAAAAAAAAAATCGATGTAGGAGGTGTGTAGAACTAGACACAAAGTCATGACACAATGATCCTCCATAGTTCTCTTTTGTTCTTGCTATATTTGAGAGACCCATACATATGAATTATGTAAGCTCATTATGAATAGCAAGAAGCTATGAAAAACGTTTTTAGATTGAATTAACATTGCAAAAACATTTCTCGACCATTTTCGAAAGAACTTGGAGAATTTTGAAAAATAGAAGAGAATATTTCCAAAAAGAGTTTGTGATACCCGAAGGCTCAAAGAAAGAAAAGACTAAAAAAATACTCGATTAATTAAAATGCGCAATTAAGGAATATGTTCCATTAAACCTAGACCTAGACGCAAATAATTAAAAGGGTTCCTCTTAAGTGGCTTAGTGAAGATATCGGCTAAGTTTTCTACTGAGGGTACCTTCTCAATCGAAATGTTCCCCTTTTGAACACTATCCCTAAGAAAATGGTGGCGAATCTCTATGTGTGTAGTTCGCGAATGTTGCACGATATTCTTGTTAAGGTCTATCGCACCCTTGTTGTCGCACATGATGGGAACATCATCAAGAGAAATCCTGTAATCAACAAGCGCTTGCTTCATCCATAGATCTTGTTGACAAGCTTTATCGGCACTCACATACTCGGCTTTCGTGGTAGATATAGCAAGAGCGGTTTATTTCTTGGAGAACCAAGAAGTTAAACAACAACCCATGAAGATATGAACTCTACTAGTGCTTTTTCGGTCCACATAGTCTCCCGCATGATCCGAGTCCGCGTAGACAATGGTTTCTACGCCGGTCCCTTTAGGATACCATAATCCTAAATGTATATTTCCCTTAATGTATCGGAAGATACGCTTAACCACTTCAAGGTGAGAGGTTTTGGGAGCCTCTTGGAAGCGAGCACAAAGGCAAACACTAAACATGATACCCGGTCGACTTGCCGTTAGGTACAACAAACTACCAATCATACCTCTATATTTGGTGTTGTCTACCGACTCACAATCATCATCTACGGTGAGTTTAGTATCCGAGGCCATAGGGGTCTTCATTGGTCCAGAGTCTTCTAATCTAAATTTCTTTAGTATTTCTTTAACATACTTGGATTGATTAAAGAAAATACCATCGTTTATTTGTTTAATTTGGAGTCCGAAAAAGAAGTTAAGTTCTCCCATCATACTCATTTCAAACTCGTCATGCATGATTTTGGCAAAATTGCACAATGATTGACAAGTTGAACCAAATATAATGTCATCAACATATATTTGTACGATAATGAGGTGAGAACCTTTCTTCTTTGTAAAGAGTGTATTGTCTACCATCCCCATGGTATACTCATGTTTTACAAGAAACACTTTAAGTCTATCATACCAAGCTTTGGGTGCTTGTTTGAGACCATAAAGAGCTTTCTTAAGCTTGTAAACATGATCCGGTTTCTCAAAATCAATGAAGCCGGGAGGTTGAGCCACATATACCTCCTCACTAATCATACCGTTAAGAAATGCACTCTTTACATCCATTTGTTGAAGCTTAATGTCTAAGGCACAAGCGTAAGCTAAAAGGATTCTAATGGATTATAATCTTGCTACGGGTGTGTATGTCTCGTCATAATCAATACCTTCTTGTTGATTATAGCCTTGAGCTACAAGTCTAGCCTTGTTACGAGACACAACACCATTCTCGTCTAACTTATTCCTATATACCCATTTGGTTCCTATGATGGTCCAATTTCTAGGTGGAGGAACAAGTTCCCAAACGTCATTACCAATGAATTGATTCAATTCTTCTTGCATAGCGATGATCCAACTCTCCTCCATCAAAGCTTCTTTAACATTCTTTGGTTCAATCAAGGAGACGAAACAAAAGAAGTTACTTTGATTTTGGACTTGAGATCTTAGGGTCCTTTGATTTAATTCGCCTATGACGTTATCGAGAGCATGATCCTTTGACTCCTTAATGTTTACTCCCTTTTCAACACTAAGGTCTTCAACTCCTATGTTTCTAACAACTTTGGCATTATTTATGTCTATTTCATCCAAGTCATCATCTACCAAAGGTGGTGTCTTAGATGAAGGAGAGGTTTCATCAAATGTCACGTTAAGTGATTTTTCAATTACACCTGAGGTTCTATTGAGGATTATGTAGGCTTTGCTAGTGATGAGACTGCTTTTATACATAGTCTCATCGTCCAAAAAGGGCTTTAAATGCATAAAATATCATGAAAATGGCCAAATATATGCTTGTGTTCTTTACTTGTGTATTTTAGGTACTGATATTGAGAAAATGACAAAAGATCACAAGAATCATGCAAAAACGAACACAGGAAACGAAGCCGCACAATGAACCAAGCCCTAATGAAGATTTTCCAAGAATAACCCTTGAAGATTTAAATATTATGCAAGAAGGGTCCTCACATATTGAAGAATTGACACTTTAAACCCTTGTATCTTCATAATTACAAGATTGGTCCCTAAAGTTTGTCAAAATTACAAAAAGGGCCCTCCACTTTGAAGAATTGGCAAATTTAGTCCCTCAACAAAACTAAATTGTCAATATTAGTCCTCCTCAAAATCAAAAATACCATGAAGGCCTTCAAGTTACAAAAAATTACAAGTTTGGTCCTTTAAAAATGTCAAATTACCAAAAGGACCCTTAACTTTGAAGAAATGGCAAAAATGGTCCCTCAAGAATTATGACTTGTCAATTTCAGTCCTCCAAGAAGTCAACCATACAATTCAAGACCATTATCATTGAAGAAAATGCCAAAACAACCCTTCAAGAATCAAGAATTGGCAAGAAATACCCCTGAAATCACTTTACAAAACTTTTTGGGGCAAAAGTGTGAAGTTGGAAACATTATTAACAAAGGAAATAAGTGAGGGGTTAATATTGGCCGACAGCCATACTTACCTAGACCAACCCACATCCAACACGTGTCCCACTCACCCCTTTCCACCAATCAGAGCTCCCCATTGTGCCACCTCACTTCCCACCCGCAACTAACTTAAACTAACCCGTATTAGTTTATTAAACTGGCGGTTAACATCTTTTTAAAAACCAAAACCAGATTAAACCACCAACTATTCACTTAAGAACAAATTTGGGGATTTGTTAAATACTTTGAATTAAGCCATAATCATCATCAGTTTATTGATTAATGGTCTTCTAAACACAACCCAACCTTTAAACTGGCCACCTCACCACTCACATGTCCACATGGGACCTCCCATGCTACATCTTTGAACAAGACGCCAAAACCTTGACAGCAATCCAACCATCCACATTCCAGCTTACATTTTAAGCTTGTTCTACACCATTGGATGAAATTCCACTATGCCAGCAACTACAAAATGCCAAGATCAAGTCACATGATTATCAAAAGTTCAAACTTCACAAAGGGCAAATTGGGGACTCCAAAGCTTTAGGGTTTTCATTTTTAGCTTTTCTAGACATTACTTGTGGCCTATAAAAGGCATAGGATGTACAACATTTGCACATGCTCTTGAATTTTTCCTAGTTCACAATTCTGTAAATCTAATTTTCAAGTTAATGAAATGTGTTTGAAATTTGTGAAGAAAAGTCAAGTGCCATTCTTGTTATCTGTTTGTTAATGTTACATGTTTACTAAACCTGAATCTCAAAACGTTTTCATAGTCTTTGTGCAAGAAATTGTTCAAAGTCTTAAATCTTGATATTTTGCTAAGATCTTGGTACACCTTGGAATTTTTGGGCTATAAGTTGATCATAACACTCTGATATTGTGATATCAAGGTGTTGTGAGGCTTATAACTTTGTGGAAGCTTGTGCTTGTTCTTGCTAGCACATAAGCTCAAAATTCGTGGGTGTGGATGTACATCCATGAGGTTTGAACCTTCCTACCTTAAATCTGCTTAAAATCTTGATTTTTGGTGATTTTGTGTGTTGCTTGTGTTCTTGTGAAATTTGTGGATTAATCTTGTTTAATACTGCATATTACATTTGTTTATTTGTTTGATTGGGCTTGGGTAGTCTTGGAATACACTTATACTTGTTTAAATTTGATTTGAAAAAGATAAGGGGTGTTTGGGATTATCTATTTAAGATCATAGATTGGTATTGTGTTATTGGAAGTTGTTGTTTATGCTTTGTATTTGTTCTTTACTTGGTTGAGTACTAAAACCTGCAAATTATTGGCTTTAAAACCTTAAATTTAAGATTGTGCTATAACTCATTTGTTTTGACTGATTTTGACCTAAAATTTTGGTAATACCTAGAGTATATGCATGTTTAGGGATAAAAGGTGTTAAATCAAAGTTTATATAACCTGACTTGAAGATTTGAGTGTTTGAAATTGGCTTGTTGGTCAAGTATATCAGCAAAGTGAAAAGTCTTCTTGTTTAAGTGTTCATCAGTAACTTTTGGTGCTTGAATCTTGATTTAGGCCTTGAATCAATGCATGTAACTTGTTAATTTATGTTCATCTGAATTAAATATAGCTTGTGTATGCTTTTGGTGCAATTTGGTTGGCTGAATTTTGCTTAAACAGCTTATTAAGTTCATAACTGCTTATGTTCATGTCTATGAGATGTCTAGTGATTGATTGAATTAACTGTGCTAATTGGCTGATTGTGATTGTGATTTATTTGTTGTTTCTGACTCCTTGTGATTCACTAATCACAAGGGTGCCTTGTTTGTAACTTGATTCTAACAAAAAGTCACTAATGACAAATAGTCAAGAAAGTCAAGCAGTGGGAAAAGTTCCCACTGCTCAACACCCAAAACTAGCCCCTGCTAGTGTAATTTGTCATTCAGCTTATTAAAAAGCTATATTGGCTTATCCAGACTTGCAACAACTTATTTTTGTGATAGATCTTCATTATTTGACCCCTTTATTTGATCTGGAGCTTATCAGACCTTGGCTTTGACTTTTTGCTAGAAAACTCATAAGGTTGAATTTTAATTAAGTGCTTATCTACATATTCCATCTTATTGAGTGTGCTTATTGAAAAACGTTTTGTTGATTAAGCTTAGTTAAGTCATTTAAAAGCTTTTGAAACTTGAATTAGCTCTTGGGGTGGCCTAGAACTCGAAAACGACTATTTTGTCGTTTTGTGAAGATAGGTTTTAGCTTATTCAGGCTTATTCCTTGTGCTTATTTAAAATTTCTTTTTACAGATCTCTTAAGTAACTCAAAAGAAGCTTTTGTGTCTAATTTGAGCTTATGGCATCAGCTTATAGCTTAATGGGCCAAAAAGCCCATTAAGAATAAGCTGCTTTGAAATAAGCTAGCTTAAACACATTTTCAGCTTTTGGGCCTTCAGAGTTTTGTTTTTAAAATCAAATTTTGAGTCAGATAGGAGCTTTTGGGCTTAATTGGACAACATTTTGCTTATTGGGCCTATTTGAGCCCATTAAGGGGACTGTTTGGAATTTTGGCCCATTTCTTGGCCCATTAGGGGTATTTTGTAATTTCAACTTCATTTCTGAGTTTATTAGGTTAAAATAAGCTAGTTTGCAACCTTTTAGAATTTTTTATAAATTTTGGTTTTTTATTAATATTTTATTATTATTTTATTATTAAAAATTAAAATTTATATTTTTCAAGTTTTTTCATTTTTCTTAGATCAAATACATTAAGTTAGGAATTTTACAATTTTTAGAATATTTTTATTGTCATTAGATTAATTTTTATAATTATTTTAAGTTTAAATAGTTTTTAATTGTGTTTAAATAGTTTTAATTAATTTTAAAATTTTAAAAAAATAGTTATAAATTTAGTTAAGTCATTTTAGAGGTTTACAATTGAAAAAATCTCATTTTGGGCTTTTTGTTAATTAAATTGATTTTTTAGGCTTTAATTAGCATTAAAAAATTATCATTTAATTAAATAAAAGGTTTGAGTGATTTTTGATTTTTTTTAAACTCTAATTACATTATTTAGGATTTATTGCAATTTTCTAGAAACTCTTAGGGTAAATTTTTAATTTTGTCACTTTTTACGGTTTCACGTGTACGACCATCCGTCTTAGTTTAATTCGTCATCGTAACCGTCATTCTCTTCTAATCTCTCTTCTATTTTCTTTCTCATCAATATAATCACAAGAGTTAATCAATTCTTAACACAACGCACTTTCCTCCTTGAGAACGATCCCCACTTTGGGTCATTTACTTGTGGTTTTCCTAAATCACTTGTGTACTTACCCTAATTACCTTTGTTTTCCTAAACAAAGTGTAAAAACTCAACTATCATTTTGGCGCCGCTGCCGGGGAGGCGTGTTGTGTTTTGATTTGTAAATTGTTGTTTTTATATATAGCCATAATATCTATTTGTATTAGTAGCACTATACTAATACGTATTATCGGTTTTTCGTTTTTTGTGTGAATATTGTTACTATATTGTATACGTAGAACAATAGATTCACAAGTACTCTAAAAGTGTGAAAACACAACCTTGATTGGGAGGTCATTACTCAATCATTGTATTCGAATCTCAAACAAGAAAGAAAAAGGCAAAAATAGATAAATACTTTCGTGAAGCTCGATTTTGAAAAATACAAACTATAAGGTGGGTATAAGGCGGGTATTATAAAATATACCCTAAGGAAAAAGGCTCTTAAGTGCTTCGCGCCGCCTCGTTTCCCCGCTTGCTTGTGAGTATTTTTAGATTGAAAGCTAATCGAGGGTTTTGCCGCCCAAAGTATTATTAAGTATCATATATACTTTCTTGGTTTTATTTGATTAAACCCTCTTGAACGTTTTGGTGTTCCACCAACGTTCTAAAGTCATCGAAAGCGTTCACTTCACGTGATCGTTTTCATTCCTTGAGGCTTCTTTAATCAAGAGATTTGATTAAGGAGGAGATTTGTAGATTTTTATCTACTTAATACAATCACAAAAATCCAAAAAAAGTAAAAACAATCAAAAACCACAAAAAATTGGAAAAATACAAAACACCAAAAAGAATCTTCTTTGCTCATCCCCACGTTGTACGCGACGTTTATGCAAACTCGCAACCAAGCAAGACGTGCACGTAAACGTAGAAACCGAAAGGAGTCAACACCTACTCCTAATCTTTCTAGTGAGGAGTCTCCTATTGACGAACCTATCGTAAGAGAAGAACCAAGCATGGCTAATCGTACTATGATGGAGTTGCTTCAAGCACCCACCGAGGGTTATGGAGAGGCTATTGTGATTCCCGATATCCTTGCGGAGAATTTTGAAGTGAAAACGGGTTTGTTGTCGATGATCCAAAACAACAAATTCCGTGGTGATGAAAAGGACAACCCGCACAACCATATCCGCCAATTCAATCGTCTTACCGCCACTTGAAAATTTAAGGATGTTGCTAATGACTCGATTAAGATGATGCTTTTTTGTACTCCTTAGCGGGGCCCGCTAAAATTTGGTTAGAGAAAGAGCCACCTAATTCTATATTGACGTGGAAGGATCTCGTTTCTAAGTTTGTGAACCAATTTTTCCCGCCATCTAAGACTACGCATTTGAAAAACGAGATTTCAAAATTTTCACAAGAATTTAATGAGAGTTTTTCAATGGCTTGGAATAGGTTTAAGGAAATGTTACATGAGTGTCCTCATCACGGTTTTTCCGACTTGCATCAAATTGACACGTTTTACAATGGACTTAATGATCATGAAAGAGATTTTCTAAATGCCGCCGCGGGTGGTAATTTTTTGTGTAAAACGGTTGAGGAAGCGTTGTTGATAATTGAGAATAGATCTAAGGTGTATAGTCCTCGTAACACATCGAGTGTTCGTAAGGCTTCGTCTTCGGCTTCACCTTCTTTGTCTAATACCATCGATGCTTGCCAAATTGAGGCGAACTTGGAAAACAAAATATTTGATAAGCTTAAAGGACTTTTAATTAAATTCAAAGTTGGAGAACAAAGTGCTCCCGTTACGGCTAAAGCGGTTGAGGTTTCATGTATGTATTGTGGTGGAGGTCATGATTTCTCCGAGTGCATTACCAACGGTGGTAATACTTCGAGTGCCTACGCGGCCACGGGAACTTACAACCAAAAGGTCAAGTTACCCGCTCTAATCAATTGACTCCACCGGGTTTTTCTCCTAATCAAAATGCTAACAACAACTATCAAAACAATCAAGTTGGTTTTAAAAACAATTACAAAGGAAACTATGGGAATCAACGGGCTAATAATCAAGTTTCAAACAAAAATGAAAATAATGATTTTCAAAACGACAACAAGGGTTTGCAAACTTTGAAAGATCTTCCAAATGAATTTGTTGAATACGCTAATGGAAATGATGCTAGGTTTGACAACATTCAAAGAGAAATCATTAGCCTAAGATCCGAGTTTAAGAACGACTTGAAGAAGGAGTTGAAAAACAAGTTAGCAAATGAGCTTATAATCCATACAAACAAAATGGAAGGGAATGTAACTAGGTTACAACAAAACCAACAAAAAATGAAACAAGGGCAACATGAAATAAAACAAGAGATGATTAAGGCCGAGAAGAGGCAATCCATGTTTGAGGACAAAATTTCATCTATGTTTGAGGCAATTATGTGCAAACCGTCTTCGAGTAGTCTTCCTAGTAACACCATATCGAACCCTAAGGGAGAGATGAAAGTGATTACCACACGTAGTGGTAAGACACTTAAGGAACCGACTCCTCAACCAATTGCTCCTACGGAGGAAGCAATTGAGGAAGAACCCGAGGTAGTGGTCGAAAAGGAGCATGTCCAAATCCCACGAAGTACCGCTCATGCCACACCTACGGTTGACCCATTACCAACATTGGAACCCGAGATTCCAAAGGCTATGCCTATGCCTCAACCCACATCACCTTTTTGCTATCCATCGAGACTTAGAAAGGAGAAACGTCAAGAGCGCGATAATTATCAATTTGAGCTTTTTATGAAAATGTTTCGTGACGTTCATTTTAATGTGATTTTCGCCGATGCTTTGGTCATGATGCCTCGATTTGCCGCTAACTTTAAGAGTATGTTGAACAACAAGGAGAAATTACAACAATTGTCTAGTTGTTCATCGGTTTATCTTAACCGCATACCAAAAAAAGTCGGTGATCCCGGTAAATTCTTGATCCCTTGTGCAATCCAAGATATGGAAGAATGCTATGCCTTGGCTGATCGTGGTACTAGTATTAACTTGATGCCCCTTGCAATCTTCAAGTCGCTCAATCTTCCTAATCTTACTCCTTCACTAATGTCTATCGAGTTGGTCGACCATTCCACGATTCCTGCATGTGGATTGGCGGAAGACGTTTTTGTGAAAGTGGGAAAGTTCTATTATCCGGTAGACTTTATCGTTGTCGATATTCCCACGGATCCTCAAGTTACTCTCATCTTAGGTCGTTCGTTTTTAGATACGTCTATGGCTTTAATCGATGTGCATGCTAGAAAGATCACCTTACGTTTCAACAACGAGGAACTTGTTATAAATGCAACTCAAAACTCTCAAATTTCTCATGTTTATTCCGTTGCAACCATAAACCTCGTTGATATGATCGACGTTATTTGCGAGGAATTTTCACAAGAAGTTTTAGGTTTTGGTGATGATAAAAATAGTGGCAATCCCACTATGTTAGATCCCATTCTTGATAACTCGACACCAACCTTCACTCCATTTGAAGGTGGTGGTTTTACGTTGGAATAATTCGCTGTTCCACGTACTTGTGACGAAGACCTCGACAATGATGAGGACTTCTCGATTATCAAGGATTTTCTCAACGATTTCCCATTTCCTCCACCCGAGGAGGTTATGAGTATCGAGCCCAAATCTTCAATTGAGGAACCACCTATCCTCGAGTTGAAAGATTTACCTCCTCATCTCGAATATGTCTTTTTGGAGGAGGACGACAAGTTGCCGGTTATTATTGCGAAAGAACTTTCGGATGATGAAAAAACCGCACTTGTCGATGTTCTAAAGGATCACAAAGGGGAAATTGCGTGGAAGTTATCCAACATTAAGGGGATCGATCCCAAATTTTGTACCCACATAATCTTAATGGAGGAGGATTACAACCCCGCAATCTAATGTCAAAGGAGGGTGAACCCCAAAATTCACGATGTCATCAAAAAGGAAGTCCTTAAACTCCTTGACGCGGGCATGATTTACCCTATTTCTGATAGCCCTTGGGTGAGTCCTATCCATTGTGTCCCTAAAAAGGGAGGAATGACCGTTGTGCCAAACGATGCCAACGAGTTAATTCCCACTAGACTCGTGACCGGATGGAGAGTGTGCATTGATTATCGTAAGTTGAATGACGCCACTCGAAAAGACCATTTTCCCTTGCCCTTCATGGACCAAATGTTGGAGCGTCTTGCGGGAAACGATTTATATTGCTTTTTAGATGGTTTTTCCGGTTACTTCCAAATTCCCATCTATCCTCGTTATCAAGAAAAAACTATGTTTACGTGCCCATATGGAACGTTTGTCTATCGTAGAATGCCATTCGGACTTTGCAATGCACCGGGAACCTTTCAAAGGTGCATGATGGCTATTTTTCATGATATGATCCAGAAAACGATGGAAGTCTTCATGGATGACTTTTCCGTGTTTGGTAGTTCGTTCACTTCCTGTTTTTCGAATCTTGAGAGAATGTTGAAGCGTTGTGAGGAAACCAAACTTGTGCTTATTTGGGAAAAATGTCATTTTATGGTTAAAAGTGGAATCGTCTTAGGGCACAAGGTTTCGAAAGCGGGGATTGAGGTAGATCAAGCTAAGGTCGACATCATCGCCAAATTACCTCATCCCAAAACCGTTAAGGGTGTTAGGAGTTTCCTAGGCCACACGGGCTTTTATCATCGATTTTTCAAGGACTTTTTAAAGAGCTCTCGACCTATTACACATCTCCTTGAAAAAGATGCACGTTTTGTATTTGACGAAGATTGTGTACGAGCCTTTGAAATCCTTAAGAGGAAACTTACCGAAGCTCCCATTCTTGTTGCTCCCAATTGGAACCTCCCCTTTGAGCTCATGTGTGATGCTAGTGACTACGCTATTGGGGCCGTATTGGGGCAACGTCATGAAAAGCACCTCTTGCCTATTCACTATGCTAGCAAGACAATGACCGAGGCTCAACTAAAATACACTACAACAGAAAAGGAGTTCCTTGCCGTGGTGTATGCATTTGAGAAATTTCGACCTTATATCGTCTTGACTAAATGCATAGTGTATACGGATCATTCAGCTATCAAGTATCTTATGGCTAAACAAGATGTTAAGCCAAGATTACTTCGTTGGATTCTACTCCTTCAAGAATTTGATCACAAAATCGTTGACAAAAAAGGAGCCGAGAATCTAGCGGCCGATCATCTTTCTCGTTTGGAAGATCCTCACCAAAGTGTTTACGAGCCCAAGGAAATCACAGAAACATTGCCGCTCGAGACACTTGGTGTAGTGAATTCTAAGCTTGATTCTTCTACCCCATGGTTTGCGGACATCGCAAATTACCATGCGGGCAACTTCATCATCAAGGGTATGACGACTCAAGAAAAACGAAAATTCTTTCGTGACGTCAAGTTCTATTTTTGGAACGACCCTTACTTGTTTCGAACTTGTGCGGATCAAATTATTCGACGTTGTGTCTTTGGTACCGAAGCTTCTAACATCCTTAGAGCTTGTCACGAGGGACCCACGGGTGGTCACCACGATGCTAATCTCACGGCTAAGAAGGTCTTTGATGCCGGTTTCTTTTGGCCTACTATTTACCGAGATGCACATGAGCTTGTGAAGTCGTGTGACTCATTCCAATGACAAGGAAAAGCCTCACAAAAAGATGAAATGCCACAAAATATCATCCAAGTGTGTGTGATCTTTGACGTTTGGGGCATTGACTTTATGGGGCCGTTCCCATCATCTCGTGGTAATAAGTACATCCTTGTCGTCGTTGACTACCTATCTAAGTGGGTGGAAGCTAAGGCTTTGCCCACCAACGATGCTCGTGTGGTAGTCAAGTTTTTGAAAAGCTTGTTTTCTCGGTTTGGAACCCCTCGTGCGATCATAAGCGATCTTGGAACCCATTTTTGTAACGACCAATTCGAAAGGGTCCTAAGGAAATATGGGGTTACACATCGTCTTTCTACGGCTTATCACCCACAAACGAGTGGGCAAGTCGAATTTTCAAACCGAGCATTGAAAAGGATCTTGGAGAGATCTATTGGGGAAAACCGACAATCTTGGTCGGATAAGTTGGACGATGCTTTATGGGCCTTTAGGACCGCTCATAAGACGCCCATCAGGTGCACTCCTTATAAGCTTGTGTACGGGAAGAATTGTCACTTGCCAATTGAACTCGAACACAAGGCTTATTGGGTCCTTAAGCATTGTAATAATGATATGGAGACCGCGAGAAAACACCAGAAAATGCAACTTAATGAATTAGATGAATTAAGGGACATTGCTTATGAAAATTCATTGATTTATAAAGAAAATACTAAAAAGTTTCATGATTCAAAAATTAAAATCCGGGTTTTTAACATTGGGGATCAAGTTTTGCTTTTTAACTCTCGTTTGAAAATCTTTTCCGGTAAGTTGAAATCCCCTTGGTCTGGTCCATTCACCGTGACTCAAGTTTTTCCTTATGGGACCATCGAGCTAGCTCAAAATGATGGCCACAATTTCAAGGTGAATGGACATAGGTTGAAGCACTACTTTGGAGGGGAAGTTCCATCCTTGAACTACCTCGACCAAATCACCTTCCCTAATGATAATTAGTATTGAGGGGATCGAGTCGAGCTCACGACTCGGTAATAAAAAACGAGGTGCCTCGTGGGGTAGTCCCATGCTTCTCCTATGTATATATTATCGCTTTCTAATATAGTAACGTGTGGGGATTTGTGTCCTTCCAACCTTTGTTCCGTGATTGTTTGTGAATTGTGGATTTTAGATGATCATTATCTTCACGATTGGAGCCTATCGTGTTCGTTTTTTAGGAGCACTCGATCGTTTGCTTTGAAGACTTTCTCAATATCCATGATATATCCTTTGATTTTCTAACCTTAGGTTTATAGCACACTTCATAAATGGCTTTAAATTTAACGGTTACACCCTTTTCATGCTAGATTAAGCATTCGACTACGTCTCTAGTATGGGGGTGTTTGCACCCCTAAACTTGAAACATTGAGGACAATGTTTAACTTTAGTATGGGGGGTGTATAGATACTTGCCTTGCCAAACCTTCACACTTTCCAAAGTTTATCTTTTTGTTTATCGTTTTGTTGCAAAATAAGGCTAAAAATGGCCAGATTTTAAATTTTTTCTCATGTTTTATAAGTGTTTCAAGACACGAATGTATGTTTTCCGATGGCGAGAATAAGAGTAATTTTTGACTCGACTATGCGTATTGAGCACTTAGCTTCGATTCCTTAACTTTTTTATTAGGCTAAGTCTCTTAAATGAGGACGAGAAATGATAGAGTTAATTATAAGTTACTATGCTAAACGTAGAGTACTCGTATTCTTTCAAAAACTTACGTGTTCTCGTTGTTTGCTTATTCTCCCTTCGCGTGTAAATATTTTTTGCTTAATAAATATTGACTTAGCGGTTTAGTCTTGATTGTTGGTTTCTAGTCTTTTCTAGTAGCTTCCATGTAATTAAATTGGGAAGACATTAAGGTATCGCCAGCGTCACGGTTTTGAAGTATTGGCAACGCGAATAATCGAAAGCTTCACCCAATAATAAGATTTCGAGTGCTCACCTAAATCAAGTAAACAATTTGAAGCTCACAAGGCCGAAAAATCTATGCAAAATTGAAAGTGAATCAAGCCTTAATCTTTGAGGCTTTAAAGATCCAAAATTCGCCTTAGCGTGAGGATTTACATCTTTGGCCATAATAAAACCACCAATGAGGCGGTTAATAAAAGGCAAGGCAAGGCCGAAGTCATAATAAAAGCTTCATGGCGAAGTTGAATAAAAGATGGAGGTAAACCTATGATAATAAGGCCCTTCCGTTAGGGGGCTTATAAAAGTCTTGGTAATAAGTCTCATGTTCAAAACCGTTATAAAACCGTATTTATCGATCCTTCTTGTTGACTTATTTTTTTGACATTGTTGTTTATTAGGAGGGGTTATCAATTTGATGGTCTTGGTTACACCGTTAGGACTCTATTTTTAGACCTAAATCTCTATTATCGCATAAGTCAAACAATGTATCCTCTTGAAACATTCAAGACAAAATAAAATATAAGAGATACAACTTAGGGAAATGGGAGGATAAGTACGTGATTAGGGCATATGAGTAGTGTTAGCATTACTAACTTATAATGACAATGATCTCGTTGCACGCTTAGCATGGAATTGGGGTGAAAATCGAGGACGATGAAATTATTTCTAACGAAGCATTCACGTGTTCTTATTCTATGAACCTAAACGTCCCATTTTGCGATGAAAATCATACATTATGTCTAAAACGCAAGTAGAAGTAATAGTAGTAGTGTAGCTAGTTTATCATTCAATAAAAATGAATAAAAATGAATTTTGGAGGTGCGACGATACTTTATTCTAGCATTGCGTGAGGGCACGGCAATGGTTTAGTATGGGGGTGTGATGAGATTGCTTTTATACATAGTCTCATCGTCCAAAAAGGGCTTTAAATGCATAAAATATCATGAAAATGGCCAAATATATGCTTGTGTTTGTTACTTGTGTATTTTAGGTACGAATATTGAGAAAATGACAAAAGATCATAAGAATCATGCAAAAACGAACACGGGAAACGAAGCCGCACAATGAACCAAGCCCTAATGAAGATTTTCCAAGAATAACCCTTGAAGATTTGAATATTATGCAAGAAGGGTCCTCCAATATTGAAGAATTGACACTTTAAACCCTTGTATCTTCATAATTACAAGATTGGTCCCTAAAGTTTGTCAAAATTACAAAAAGGGCCCTCCACTTTGAAGAATTGGCAAATTTAGTCCCTCAACAAAACTAAATTGTCAATATTAGTCCTCCTCAAAGTCAAACATACCATGAAGGCCTTCAAGTTACAATAAATTTCAAGTTTGGTCCTTTAAAAATGTCAAATTACCAAAAGGACCCTTAACTTTGAAGAAATGGCAAAATGGTCCCTCAAGAATCATGACTTGTCAATTTCAGTCCCCCAAGAAGTCAACCATACAATTCAAGACCATTATCATTGAAGAAAATGCCAAAACAACCCTTCAAGAATCAAGAATTGGCAAGAAATACCCCTGAAATCACTTTACAAAACTTTTTGGCGCAAAAGTGTGAAGTTGGAAACTTTATTAACAAAGGAAATCAGACTTTGGCATGTTTTAAACAATATAGCAAGAAGGAAAGAAGTGAGGGGTTAATATTGGCCGACAGCCATACTTACCTAGATCAACCCACATCCAACACGTGTCTCACTCACCCCTTTCCACCAATCAGAGCTCCCCATTGTGCCACCTCACTTCCCACCCACAACTAACTTAAACTAACCCGTATTAGTTTATTAAACTGGCGGTTAACATCTTTTTAAAAACCAAAACCAGATTAAACCACCAACTATTCACTCAAGAACAAATTTGGGGATTTGTTAAATACTTTGAATTAAGCCATAATCATCTCTAGTTTATTGATTAATGGTCTTCTAAACACAACCCAACCTTTAAACTGTCCACCTCACCACTCACATGTCCACATGGGACCTCCCCTGTTACATCTTTGAACAAGACGCCAAAACCTTGACAGCAATCCAACCATCCACATTCCAACTTACATTTTAAGCTTGTTCTACACCATTGGATGAAATTCCACTATGCCAGCAACTACAAAACGCCAAGATCAAGTCACATGATTCTTAAAAGTTCAAACTTCACAAAGGGCAAATTGGGGACTCCACAGCTTTAGGGTTTTCGTTTTTAGCTTTTCTAGACATTACTTGTAGCCTATAAAAGGCATAGGATGTGCAACATTTGCACTTGCTCTTGAATTTTTCCTAGTTCACAATTCTGTAAATCTTATTTTCAAGTTAATGAAATGTGTTTGAAATTTGTGAAGAAAAGTCAAGTGCCATTCTTGTTATCTATTTGTTAATGTTACATGTTTACTAAACCTGAATCTCAAAACGTTTTCATAGGGATTGTGCAAGAAATTGTTCAAAGTCTTAAATCTTGATATTTTGCTAAGATCTTGGTACACCTTGGAATTTTTGGGCTATAAGTTGATCATAGCACCCTGATATTGTGATATCAAGGTGTTGTGAGGCTTATAACTGGGGGGATAATCAAGTGTGAGTTACAAGAGTTGCATTAATCAAGGATTTGTCACTTTACTGTTTTTATATTTTTGCTTCTAACTTTATTGAATCTTAGAAGGCTTGTTTGTGGAAGCTTGGGCTTGTTCTTGCTAGCACATAAGCTTAAAATTCATGGGTGTGGATGTACATCTATGAGGTTTGAACCTTCCTACCTTAAATCTGCTTAAAATCTTGATTTTTGGTGATTTTGTGTTTTGCTTGTGTTCTTGTGAAATTTGTGGCTTATTCTTGTTTAATACTACATATTACATCTGTTTATGTGTTTGATTGGGCTTGGGTAGTCTTGGAATACACTTATACTTGTTTAAATTTGATTTGAAAAAGATAAGGGGTGTTTGGGATTATCTGTTTAAGATCATAGATTGGTATTGTGTTATTGGAAGTTTTTGTTTATGCTTTGTATCTGTTCTTTACTTGGTTGAGTACTAAAACCTGCAAGTTATTGGCTTTAAAACCTTAAATTCAAGATTGTGCTATAACTCATTTTTTTTCACTGATTTTGACCTAAAATTTTGGTAATACCTAGAGTATATGCATGTTTAGGGATAAAAGGTGTTAAATCAAAGTTTATATAACCTGACTTGAAGATTTGAGTGTTTGAAATTGGCTTGTTGGTCAAGTATATCAGCAAAGTGAAAAGTCTTCTTGTTTAAGTGTTCATCAGTAACTTTTGGTGCTTGAATCTTGATTTAGGCCTTGAATCAATGCATGTAACTTGTTAATTTATGTTCATCTGAATTAAATATAGCTTGTGTATGCTTTTGGTGCAATTTGGTTGGCTGAATTTTGCTTAAACAGCTTATTAAGTTCATAACTGCTTATGTTCATGTCTGTGAGATGTCTAGTGATTGATTGAATTAACTGTGCTAATTGGCTGATTGTGATTGTGATTTCTTTGTTGTTTCTGACTTCTTGTGATTCACTGATCACAAGGGTGCCTTGTTTGTAACTTGATTCGAACAAAAAGTCACTAAAGACAAATAGTCAAGAAAGTCAAGCAGTGGGAAAAGTTCCCACTGCTCAACGCCCAAAACTAGCCCCTACTAGTGTAATTTGTCATTCAGCTTATTAAAAAGCCATATTGGCTAATCCAGACTTGCAACAACTTATTTTTTGTGATAGATCTTCATTATTTGACCACTTTATTTGATCTGGAGCTTATCAGACCTTGGCTTTGATTTTTGCTAGAAAACTCATAAGTTTGACTTTTAATTAAGTGCTTATTTGATTATTCCAGCTTATTGAGTGTGCTTATTGAAAAACTTTTTGTTGATTAAGCTTAGTTAAGTCATTTAAAAGCTTTTGAAACTTGAATCAGCTCTTGGGGTGGCCTAGAACTCGAAAACGACTATTTTGTCGTTTTGTGAAGATAGCTTTTAGCTTATTCAGGCTTATTCCTTGTGCTTATTTCAAATTTCTATTTACAGATCTCTTAACTGACTCAAAAGAAGCTTGTGTGTCTAATTTGAGCTTATGGCATCAGCTTATAGCTTAATGGGCCAAAAAGCTCATTAAGAATAAGCTGCTTTGAAATAAGCTAGCTTAAACACATTTTCAGCTTTTGGGCCTTTAAAGTTTTGTTTTTAAAATCAAATTTTGAGTCAGATAGGAGCTTTTGGGCTTAATTGGACAACATTTTGCTTTGAGCCCATTAAGGGGACTTTTTGGACTTTTGGCCCATTTCTAGGCCCATTAGGGGTATTTTTGTAATTTCAACTTCATTTCTAAGTTTATTATATAAGCTAGTTTGCAAATTTTTAGAACTTTTTATAAATTTTTTATTTTTATTAATATTTTATTATTTTATTATTAAAAATTAAAATTTAGATTTTTCAAGTTTTTTCATTTTTCTTAGATCAAATACATTAAGTTAGGAAATTTCATTTTTAGAATATTTTTATTGTCATTAGATTAATTTTTATAATTATTTTAAGTTTAAATAGTTTTTAATTGTGTTTAAATAGTTTTAATTAATTTTAAAATTTTCAAAAATAGTTATAAATTTAGTTAAGTCATTTCAGAGGTTTACAATTGAAAAAATCTCATTTTGAGCTTTTTGTTAATTAAATTGATTTTTTGGGCTTTAATTAGCTTTAAAAAATTATCATTTAATTAAATAAAAGGTTTGAGTGATTTTTGATTTTTTGTAAACTCTAATTACATTATTTAGAATTTATTGCAATTTTCTAGGAATTTTTAGGGTAAATTTTTAATTTTGTCACTTTTTACGGTTTCACGTGTACGACAATCCGTCTTAGTTTAATTCGTCATCGTAACCGTCATTCTCTTCTAATCTCTCTTTTATTTTCTTTCTCATCAATATAATCACAAAAGTTAATCAATTCTTAACAAAACGCACTTGCCTCCTTGAGAACGATCCCCACTCTGGGTCATTTACTTATGGTTTTCCTAAATCACTTGTGTACTTACCCTAATTACCTTTGTTTTCCTAAACAAAGTGTAAAAACTCAACTATCAGCTAGTTTGAGAATAACCTAAAAAGATACCTTCATAAGACTTTGGGTCACACTTAGTAAGGTAATCTTTGGTGTGTTGAGAATGAAGAACTTGCTTCCAAACACCCTAATGTATTCCAATGAGGGCTTCTTACCTTTAAGAATCTCATAGGGGGTCATTCCTAGAAAAGGTCGAATAAGAATTCGGTTAAGAATGTAGGTCGATGTGTCCACGACATTGCACCAAATTTTTTGAGGCAAAGATTGCTCATTTAACATCGTCCTACTCATCTCTTAGATGGTCCTATTCTTCCTTTCAACTACCTCATTTGATTGTGGAGTGCGAGGAGCCGAGAAGTTATGGGAAATACCATGAGCTTCACAAAAGGCACCGAATTGCACTTCATTATCAAATTACCTACTATGATCCGTCCTAATAGAGATACATGAACATCCTAGTTGATTTTGAATTCTTCGACTAAAGGTTTCGAAGTGATCGAAAGCTTCATTCTTAGACGCCAAAAATCTAGTCCAAGTGAATCTAGGGTAGTCGTCAACTACAACTAGGGTATAAAGGTTACCTCCATAACTCCGTATGGCGGAAGGTCCAAAGATATCCATATGTAGGAGCTCTAAGCACCGAGAGGTCGAAACCAAATTCTTGGCTTTGTGACTTGAGTGAACTTGCTTCCCAATTTTGCAAGCATCACAAAAGTGACTATCAAACTTCATCTTGGGGAGATGTCTTACCAACTCCTTAGAGACTAAAGATTGAATTAAGCGCATATTAGCGTGACCTAATCTCCTATGCCAAAGAGTAGAACTATCATCTAACGTCGCTAGACATAAGTAGTCCTTAGACTTCCTATTGACCTTCATGACATAAAGCTCATGCTTTCTAACACCTTTTCCAATGACTTTTCCATCTGTTACGATTTCACTATCATATTCCGAAAAGATGACCTTACACTTATTGTCACAAATTTGACCTATACTTATAAGGTTAAAACCTAAGTTATCTACGTGCTCTACGTTTTCTATAGTCATAGAGTCAAGAGAGACCGTACATTTGCCAATGATATTACCTCGTCGATTACTTGCGAATGTAACGTTACCTCCATCATATACTTTGTAGTGTGAGAATAAACTTCGATTATCCGTCATGTGTTTAGAACAACCACTATCCTTAATCCACTCGTCGGGCTCTAACTCGGTTTCCAAGCATATCTAGGTAACAAGACACAAGATCAAACATTTGGTCCCCAATATCTCATGGGTCCAAAATTGTTAGTTCCAAACATCCCTTGCATTTGGTTGGGATGCATGAATGAAGGAGACATTCCCCATGGGGAAAAGTATTGTTGTTGAAAATTATTCCAATTCATATGGCCATTTTATTGTCCATAGTTTCTCCTAGGTGTCTTTGATCTTGATCTAGAATTATTGTTATTCCTCCTAGGTGTTGGAGGTTTACTTTCTAGGTCGTGATTTAGCATGATCATCTCTTTTTGGCGTAGGTGTTCTACTTCTAGGTTTAGATTCATTTCGTACTCTTGGAGGAGTAGACGTTTGTCTAGATAAGTTTCTAGTTCCCACTAAAGGTTTCCTCAAAGGCTTGTAGAATTTATC
Source organism: Glebionis coronaria (assembly GCA_025667525.1). NCBI lineage: Eukaryota > Viridiplantae > Streptophyta > Magnoliopsida > Asterales > Asteraceae > Glebionis > Glebionis coronaria. Next base: position 481,054,653 of record CM046882.1, on the reverse strand, counting down.
TAGAGTAGGCTTTTCAATTATAGGTACTTTGACCTTGTTAATAAGAATATGTTTTGGTCCTTCACCTAAAATAGATTTTTTAGAAAGTTCAGGATTTTCACACAAACCTTCTTCTGGTCGCGGTTCTTTAGCTCCACCCGTGGTTCCATAGCAATAAGGAACCGCCCCATATGCTGGAGAACCGCGTACAGGGGTGCGTTTTTCTAAAAACCTAACTTGTTTTGGTTCACTAGTTGATGCTTCATTAGTGTTATATCCTAGCCCAAGTCTTTCCTTAGAATGAATTTGTTTGTTTAACATATCATCAAGAGCATTAGTACCTCTCATGAACTTTTCAAGTCTAATGGAGGTTCTATTGAGGTTTTCATTTTCTTGTCTAAGGTTTTCACATTATAAGCATCCTAGATTTACTTCTTTGTTTTTCTCAAGCTTAGCTAATTTCTCTTTTAGCTCACTAATCTCATTCTCAAGTTTGGTTCTAGTTGATTTTAGCACTTTGTTCTTTTCAATAAATTTAAGACTAAGCTTATGCAAGTTATTGTATTGGCCTTCTAATTCACTATCATCTTGAGAAGAACTATTATTGCTATAATAATTGGTTTCAAATTGTACCTCTTTAGAAGTGTGAGCCATGAGACATTTCTCATCTTTGGGGTTGTCATCAACATCTTCACCGCGATCGCTCCATGAACCTCCAACAAACGCCGTGTGATTCTTGTCGCGTGCAGGCTTAGCACAATCACCTATGAAATTATTTGGATCACCACATCTAAAGAATTTCCTATCACCTTTATTATCTTTGGCAAATCAGTTTTTGGAGAAGGGTTTCTTATCGTTGTTTGGTTGCCTCACATATTGACCTCGTCTTTTAAAGAACTTCTTAAAGTCTCTAACCGCCATGACATATTCCTCATCATCACTATCCGAAGAGATTTCATGGTCACTTTGCGCCTTCTTGGCCTTGAGTGCAAGAGACTTTCTATCACTCTTAGTTTTCACCATTTCCGAGTCCTTCAAAATTATCATCTCGTGAACCTTCAAGTTACCAATGAGTTCATCGAGGGATAATTTGGCGAGATCCTTTGATTCTTCAATCACCGTGACTTTAGCTCTCTTATTTGGATGCAACGTCGTAAGAAACTTCCTAACATTGTTCTTGCTAGAAAAACCTTCATCAAGTGCTTTTAGACTAGTAATAATAGTTTTAAATCTAGGAAATGCACTATCAATAGTTTCATCTTCTAAGATGACAAATTATTCATATTGTTGAACACGAATATCGATTTTACTTATTTTGACTTGGCTATTACCTTGGTGGGTTACTAAAAGAGTGTTCCAAATATCTTTAGCGGTTTCACACATAAAAATCCTTTCGTACTCTTTCTTTGGTAAAGCATTATAAATCATCATTTTAGCCTCATTATTTTTAGCAAGTTTCCTTTTAGTATCATCATTAGCTTTGTCAAAAGTAACTATCTCTTTGCTTTTAGAAACTTCATTATATTGATAAGGCAAAAAATCACCATTGGTAGTAACATGCCAAAGATCTAAATCTTTTGATTTCACATAAGTCTCAAATCTATTTTTCCAATAAATAAAACTATCAGTTTCAAAAAGAGGTGGTCTTTGCATGGATTGCCCTTCTAGATACTTTTTGGAATCCATAGATCGATTCAAGTTTTAAAATACAATATATTTTAAAAAGGATTGAGCAACCACGCTCTGATACAAATTGTAGAAACTAGAAGGGGGGGAGGGGGGTTGAATAGTTTCTAAAATTTACTTGTTAAAGATTGGTTTTTAAAAATCCTTTTCAAAAACTTAGGCTTGAGTATTTATGTGAAACCTTCTTATACACAATATGAACAAGGTATAGTGCAACTAAACTAATAATCACAAGTATAAATAATAATGAATGTAAAGAGATAATGGAAGGAAAGATCAAATCAAACACCAAGGATTTATAGTGGTTCGGCAACGAATCTCACTCCTAGAGTACTCCTTACTCGAGAGTTCACTAATCAACAAGCTCCTTAAGGTGGAGAAACCGTACACAACGTCGCGTAACCAATTTCCTACTCTAAGCTAAAAGTCGAGCCCTCATCTTAGCTAGGACCAATCTACACCAATATACTTTAAGGACCAAGTATTAACCTTAATACATACACAACTTCCAAATAGACACAACTACTTGGATCTTCACAACAATGACACAACAATGAATAAATAAGTTTGGATCTTTAATGGATCTTTGAGGTAGACACAACACTTCAAGAATGATAATGTTCTTCTCTTTGCACTTTAAGAGGAAAAGATGAGAGGAGAAAGATTCACTTCTAAACAAGTAGTAATCAAACAAATGATCAAGGATTTGAGTGATTTAAGAAGTATGAAAAAATCTGGAAATGTATGTGCAAAAGAGGTGAGTTGAAAGTCTGAGAATGATCCATTATTTATAAGATAAACATCCAACGGCTATATCTGCCCGCGGTTCCTTATCGATAATGAGCCGCAATAGGAGATAAGGAATTGCCTACATAGACTCCGCTCCCTTTTGTATTTTAGTAGATTGGTTCGAATTTGGGGATTAAAATATCCTGAAAGGATATTCCAAACCAAGATAGAATATGCAATTTTCAAATTTCAAATTTTCAAATAATTAATTTAATAAAACAATTTCTTAAAAAGAAAGTTTAATAAAAAAACTTGTCACACTTAATAAAAAGCGAGTTTTAAGAAAAGATTAAATCCTTGATCACTTAATTAGGATGAGTACTTGTTTGTTCATACCTTAAGTGATAATGGTTGAAATGAAAAATACTTGAACTCAAGAATTCGTTTTTCGTTGTTTTCGTAAATGCTTGTTTTTACATATTGTCGTAATAAAAAAAAAGCGAGACCAAAAAATGCAAGTAACGTTTTTAGGCATAATTGCGTTAACACATTATGTGACCGAGATACCTTCGGCTTCGGCTATCTCTTGTGCCATTGCTAAACCTCATGAACACCCTATTCTTGGTAATTTTGAGGGAGAATTTCGTGCTCTCACTCCTTGGGAATTACAAACTAGCGATCTTAGTGATTTTATGATCCCTTGGGCCGAAATCATTAGGGAAAATGCAATGTGCTTGGATGGTAATCACAACCATGTGCCCGCTTATCTTGCACATATGTTGTATTGTGTTGCTACCACCACTCCATACAACCTTACATTTTTCATAGCTAGAAAAAATAAGATTTGTTCTCAGTGGATCTCGTTATAGTCTTCCATATGCCATGATTCTCTCACGGCTTCTTAAGAAACTTCTTCTTGACTTTCCACCTCTAAATGCTTCATCATTTCACTCCGTGGATCGAGTCATGCTTCCTATTGAAGGGAATGTCTCTTTTGTTCCCACGCATGATTCAAATGAAGATGGAAATCTCTCTCAAGACAACTATCTCAATCCTTGTTATGACTTGTCATCCTCTATCTCTCAATTGTCTTATCCAGACATTGATTCAGACTATCAGTATTGTCTCAATCTTCATCTTCAAGATCAAATAAGAAGTGAATCAAGGCAAGGAGGAAATGCTCATAGATGAATGATATATCCCACTCTTGAATGATTAACATGTGTGTAAACATGTTTGGATTGTTGAACTTCATCTCCTTTATCTTTATTCTTAGGATGTTATGTATTCATTAACTAATACTTTATGTTTGATTATCTAGTATTTTAATCCTAATTGTCTATGCTATCGATCTTTCGATTTGCATGGCTTTGTGCATCTTGTGTGTTAGTTAGCTTCCTAGACTTTGATTTATAGTCCATTTTGGCTTGATAAACATTTATATTAAATCTGGGCTAGCTATAGTTTATGGAAGTGCCTTTTATCAAACTGATAGGTGTGAAAACACCCATCCTTTGACCACTTAATTATAATAATAACCAAGCCAAAACGTGTATTTTATGCCGTAAATGTCAAAATTATGCGTGGTTTGTGTTTTTGTTGTGATTTAGGACCAAATTGTGAAAAGGGAAGAAAACACGGGCTTTTATCGAAGAAAACGACAAAAGACGAAGTCAAAAGAACAAGAGTGCAAAAAGAACGGAAGTCCAAGGCCAATTCTGAAGATTTATCGAAGAAAATTCTAAAGACGGAAGTTTAATAAAAGCCGAAGAACTCAAGTCTAATTAATGAAGATATTACAAGACGAGTTCAAATAATCCCGAGACAAAGTCGAAAAAGTCGAAGAATTTAGAAGACGAAAAGACGAGAAAAGAAAGAAAGAAGCAACACATGCTAACCTTCCTTAATCACCTATAAATACCCTCCTAATGACACATTAGGAGGTGTTAGCTAATTTGACACATTAGTCTTTCCATTTTATTTTCCAAGCATTTTCATGTTGTCATTTACTTAATTGTCATTTAATTACCTTATCTTGCACCTTAAATTTGTAAGTTTCTTTAATTCATGCTTTTACTTTTATTGTTGAATCTTTAATTTTAATCAAGTTTTATATTAATCTCTCCTTCTACCTTTCTTATTTTTGTTAATCTTTATGCTTATTATCTTATTGTCATGCTTATTTGATTAATTGTTATGTTTTTATGTGTTTGATTGTGTTAGCTTATTGATTTTATAGCTTATTGTGTGTTTGATTTGATTTTAGTTAAGTGTTTTTATTAGTTTACTTTATTTAAAGTTGATTTTTAATTTTTAGATTTATTAGTATTTTTTTTAAGTTTTTAATTTGTGGTTTAATTAGTTTTTATTAAAAGTGTTTTAGATTAAGTTTTGGTTATTTGCTTATTTGATTTTAGCTTATTTGTAGCTTATTTTTCTGCTTTTTTAATAGTACGGTATCTGTTTTATTGTATTCGGATTAGGGTTAATTATTCCGAAATTTTCCTTTTCTCTGAATTTGTCATTTCTCTGAAAACCAATTATTCCTAAAAGTCTTTTTTCCGAAATTTTCCTTTTCTCTGAATTTATTGTTTTTCCGAAGATTTTTATTTTTCTGAAAATTCTGTAATTCCGAAGAAGTTAATATTCAAAAAAAAAACGATTATTCCGAAAAAGTTAAAAGTTCTGAAACGTGATTATTCCGAAAAACTTGTTTTTCCGAAAAAATGATTATTCCGAAAAAACAGAATCTCTGAAAAGCACTGTAGCTAGCAATTTATTCTGAAGAAATAGAATCTCCGAAAACTACTGTAGCTTTTCCGAACTTTTTTTCCGAAATAATTGATATTCCGAAATAATTGTGGTGCCTGCTTGCCAGCTTAGTAAGTTTTGGCGCCAAAAGTGAGGAGTGTGCTTGCTAGCTTCCAGCTAGCTGCCTGCTAGCTTGTTTATTTATTAGTATTGTTCTGTAATTGTTTAGTTTTATCTGAAAGTTGTTCCGTTTTTAATTCTGAAAGTCACGTATTTTTAGTTGAATTTTTCTTCTAATTTTAAAATTAATATTTTTTCGTAAAGTTTAAGTTTTATCTTTTATTTAGTACCCGCTTTAGCTTTTGCCTCGTTTAGCTTTAAAGTATCATTTTAGTTTTATTCTCTCCTTTTTTATTAAGCAAACTTTATTTTCGAGTCGATAGTTAATTTCGTCTTTTAGTTTTATTTTTATAATTGTTTTGCTTTAATTTACGTTTTATTATTTGTTTCGCTCCTTTATTATTAGTTATTTGTTTTAAGTTCTCGCACCCTTTACATTTTAATCATTTATCGCTTTATTTACCTTGCCTTTTACTTTAAAGTTTTGCACATTTATTTCACTACAAACGACAAAAATATTTGTTTTCACCAAAAGACGACTGAGTCACACTTAAACCAGTAATCAATTCGAATTGAATCCAGACGAACAAATTTTATACTTGGCAAAAACCTTGTATCAAATGGCGCCGCTGCCGGCTCTTTTTGGAAAGATTAATGGTTTTCTGTGAGAGACGCGTTGAATTTTGGGATCCGTTTACTCGTGAACGTTATTTTTCTTGCTCAAAAATTTTCAAAAAATCCATAGAAATTAAAAATTGTTAAAAATCCATAAAAATTAAAAATTTTCAAAAATCCAAAAAGATTTTTATTTTTATTTTTATAGTGTATATATATTGTCTATTTCTTTGGTATCTTTTTCTTTTGCTTTTGAAGGTGCATGCGTACTAGATCTTCAACTTATTCTGAGCCCGAGACTCGTGAAGATTTAGATATGGCAGGTGTGAACAACAACAATAACCCACCGCACCTCAACAATAATAACAACAACAATGTTCTTCCACCACCCGATCTTAGAACGATGGAGGAGCTTTGTCGACCCACAATGAATGGACGAGGAGGACCGATTACGCCGATGCAAATCACGGCTCCAGATTTTTCGTTGAAGCATCACATGATCCAACAAGTTCAAAATACTTGTCCATTTCGCGAATTGCCGAATGATGATGCCAACAAACACCTCGACAAGTTCATTACTGTAACAACTCGAGTTTTTCGCGTCTATTATTTTATGAATGAAACGTGCGAGTTATTAAGCGTTTTATGCATTAACCGTGTGTCGATTAGGATTGTTTGCTGGTATCCCTCGAGAATGCGCGTATCCGTCTTTGATTTTTAGTCGTGTGTCGAATTGCTATCAAGTTGCTCACGTCATGTTTTCGCGTCTAACATTTGACAAACCTGGGCCGAATGATACAATGGTACAACTCATGCAAGGATTAAAATTAGTGAACTTTTTATTTATTTTTCTTTCAAAACTTGGTCAACAAGAGTCAATATTCAGACCTGGACTTAATTACAGTGTTTATACACCCACTAACCACTAAAATCCAGCACACATGCCTAGTTTACCCAAAATGGGTACATCACAAGCATACCATTTCCAATTTTAGTCTAACCCTAAACTAATAATACAAAGTTAAATACAGCCCAAATTGTTCAATGTCCAAACATAACACAAAACATTATCCACAGTCCAAATATTACAAAAATTGTTCCTGAGCAGTTTCAAATACAAATTCTGGGTGAAAGTAAATAGTAGTGTCAAGCCGACCCATTTCCTTCTCGTCCACACCTGCAAACCGAAACGAAACACCCGTTGTGAGTCTTTTTAATCACGTTCTTTATTTTCTATACACGTCTTAGTTGTGCTCGTCATTTGTAAACAAACCTGCGAAAATAAAACAAATGTATTAGTTTTGTTACGGTTCAGTTTAAACCAAAAATATAAAGATAAATCATAGCAATATTAACTTGGACTTTGACCACAAACCACAACCCCATTATTTCTGCCATGACCAAATCATGACCAAACCGAGACCAAACCGAGACCCTTTGTTTCTGCCGAAACATTTATCACTCAAAAAGTAACCATAACCCAAGATTCATCTAATTCTTTTTACAGAAACATCATCAAACCCCCATTTAGCCGCGGGTATAAAACCCCTTTATTAATCCGAAACCCTAAAAATTGTAAACCCCTTTTATTTATGAAATTAACACATTATATGTTCCAAAAACATTATTTAATTACAAATAAACAACCGTGTAAAAAAAACCCCAATTTATATAAACCCTAATTTCATTTTATTAATTTAAACTCTAATTAGACCCAATCCAAACACGAATTGATTAATTAATTTAATTAAAACCGAGATATGAATAAACCCCCAAATTTGACCGAAACCCTAATTTTTACAAATCGGCTATATGATGAAATTAATATGTTTTTATGATAGAAAACGTTAATTAATTGTTATTAAACATTAGATTTGGAAAAACCCCCAATTATTTTCGAAACCCTAAATCGATTATTATTAAATCTGAGAGCCCTTTGTTCACAGCTTGTTTATACAAACGATTCAAACCCAAAAATCCTTTTATGAAACGAAAATCAGTAGATCAATTAATTAAAAGGAAAAAGGATGTAAAATTTATCTTTGATGATGAATCTGTTATTCAATCTCCTGGAAAACACCTCGAATCAAATTGGTTTTGATGTGGGGATGAAACCCCACATCCCACGCATGTTTATTCATCATAAACCATCATAAATAATTGATATTAATAATCTGGAAACCATCTTAGCCATGGGAGAGCTTAGATCCGATTGGTTTTTAGAGAGGGAGAGAAAGGGGCGGTTGGAGTATTTTCGAGAAGAAGAGAGAGAGTTTGACTGGGTGTTTTGGGATATTGTGAGAGATTAAAACACGTATTTAACTCCCTCACCTTGTTTGTATCGCCTTTGGGCCAGGCCGGGTCAAAAGGCCATTGGGTCGACCCTGGGGTGGGTTATTTTGGTTTATTGTTGGGCCGTTTTGGTGTGTTGGGTTAATTAAGGCCCAAAAACAAATTTGTTTAACTTAAAGGTATTATTTAGCCGTAAATCTCACTTATTAAATACCCGATTTTTATGTATCGTGTTTTCCGTAAACGAAAAGTATTGTCAAGCACAACTAGGATGTCATGTCTTTTAATAGTATAATTTTTAATGTCGTAACACGATCTTTATAATCAAATAGGTCGCGGCTAGCGTAACCGTATTCTCGAGCTACCTTTACCTTTGTCACTTTGCTGATTTACGAGGTGAGTTTATAGCCCCACGTTTAACTACTTTTACTGCTTTTTGGGGTGAGACATTGCTTGATTTAACGTATGAACACAAGTGCATTTACTGATTTATATATTAGTCTAAGTCCCACTAAAAACCCAGTTGCTTTGGCCCGTGAATCGTGAACCGTTAATTACTTTGTGTAAGCGCGAATGTTATGGATAGATCTATCGGGATTGACGTCCCTGTCTGTCGTGTCCAACAAGGGACAAGCGGGCACAGTTTCATTTGAGTCTGAGATAGGATGTCGTAGGTTTAGGCATCCAGTTGGGCTACATTTATATGGTTATACTACCGGTGTTGTTAACGCTTCGGTGTCACGAGCTTAGACTGTAATAAATACTCTTATGATGACTTTGTATTTGTTATATTGTCATCACTTTTGGGAAAATCTTGTGGTTCATTAAACATTTTAAATTAACTAAACCTATGAACTCACCAACTTTATATTGACACTTTAGCAATGTTTTTCTCAGGTATTAAGAAGGAAGATGCTAAGTGAAGTCTCATGCATTGCCGTCATTTCAAATGAAACAAAGATCATTTGTACTATTTGGAAAAACTATGTTTTGTAACTGTGACCAGATTTATGCTTCCGCACTATGTTGAAACTATTTTATTTTATTAATTACAAGTGATCTATTTTCCGAACGTCTCATTTAGAGGTCATTCTTTGTAACTGTGTGTGTATGATAATCATGACGTCACCACTCCCTTGTTGCCATTATACTCTGATATTTTGGGAGTGTGGCAGATTGGTATCAGAGCCATGGTTATAGAGAACTAGGTTGCATTTAGTAACTCTAGACTATAACTGCTATGTGTTTAATCGATTATCATACGGATTGTAAGTATTAAGTATATATATATATATACATACATGGATATATATATAAGTAATAAATGGGATACATGTGATTTAACAATTACGAGGTATATTTACATGGGTTACATGTGCAACAACAAAATCTGAATTATGTTATATGGGATACATGTGAGTTCAACATTGATTGCTATATGTTATGTTAATGTCCCTTTTTACGGACTAATTATAAGAGATATTTACACACATTTATTCTGTTTATGTTACAGCGATGTCTTCTTCTGATGATTCCACGTCTACAGGAGCATACTACAACCGCAGTTCACAGTCGACTATCAGTTCATCAGTAGGACTACCTAGAGGATCACCATCAGGATATCCGTGGTACCGGATGATTTCAGATGATGAGACTGAGAGAGAGGCTGAGGAGGTCCATCGTTCACCGATCCGTATCCCTGATGCATCAGCTGATGACGTACTTAGCCTAGAAGGCGGAGGAGAGGATGACCTAGCCGCTGATGTGGTGCAGTCACCAGGTCAGACATCAGTCACTAGGGATGAGTCGATGGAGGAGACAGAGGATGATGATATGGAGTTCACCGATGGAGAAGGTGAACCCATGGAGGTCACTAACACTGAGGACCCTCCTGCTACATATGTTGCTACTCCTGAGGTTTCCCTCGCACACATCTCCTCGTCTTCGTCTGAAGACGAAGGGGAAAGGACAGACATCCCTACTCCAGCACCTGGTACCCTGCCTTTCTACTATATTAGGCGACGTCTTCGGGGGAGAGCTGCCCGACCACCACCTTCGCCTTACCGACCCCTCATACCCTTCACTGCCACTGACAGGCATGTAGCCCGCACACCTGCCAGTCCTGTCCCAGAGGCGTCACTACTACTACCACCACCAGAGACTGTACCTGCTGTGTATCCGGAGATGCTTGCTGATGTTGGCATCTCTACTGGGCCGAGAGCTACGACTCCTCTTCCTAGGAGAGCTACATCGACAGTTGTGATGCTTGGAGCAGCGGATGGATGTGTGACGACCCGTTTAAACAGGTTGGAGGATGCTGTAGAGGCTTTGGGTGAGGAGTATAATGAGGTGCAGGATAAGCTAGAGGCACTGACGAAGAAGAGTCCAGTTAGGGATGAGACAGTATTGATGGTTTGTGTGACCCGCCTACGAGGACAGCTCCATGCTGTTCTTGATCAGATGGATACCATGCCGAATGCTCGTCTTGAGGCGATCGAGAGCCTGATGACCCGTTGGGGAGTAGAGCCATTGGTTGAGACAGGTGGACTAGAGGCACCTGTGGAGGACCTTGTTGCTGACTTGGATAAGAGGTTTAGGGCCGCTTGTTATGATACCGATGTTAGACTTAGGGATTCCCAGGCTCGTGAGATCGTGGTTGAGAGGAGGTTAGCAGACTTGGAGAGAGAGCTTCATCAGCGCCGTGAGGGCACTAGTTAGACTTATCTTGTACTGTTGACTTATTATTGTACGACCACTAAGCTTTGAGGTTTATCTCAGCTAGTTGACATTTTCTTTTTCTTTATTATGTATGACAAATTATGATGTATTACCAAACAATCCTATGAATGATATTATGGGTTACAAAAATTGTGAGATCATTACATATTGTTTATTATACCATGGACCATTTCATAATTGTATTGTGCGTGTCATGCATGTTATGTCTGGCAAAACTCATTGTCCTATTACCTTTTTAGATTATGGCGCCAGTTAGAAGATCTGAGACACAGAATCCACCAGCTACTACCGGTGGAATTGATCCCGTCATGCTCAGTCAAATGATCGCTGAACGGGTGGCTGAGGCACTCGCAGCAGCTGAAGCGAATCGTACAGCAAGCACACAAGAGGAGACAAACCAAGGAGCTACTATTGCCATTGCACGGACTTGTACCTACAAGGAATTTCGTGCAGTTACGCAAGTAAGTCTCCGCGGTACTGAAGGAGCAGTAGGTTTGACCAGGTGGTTTGAGAAGTTGGAATCTCAATTTGGGATTAGCAATGTTGCTGAAGCTGATAAGGTAAAGTTTGCATCAAGCACGTTAGTGGATGGTGCTTTGACTTGGTGGAACGTCTATGCTCGTGCAGTGACCATTGACGTTGCCCAAGCGACGCCCTGGAGTGAGTTCAAAGCTATGTTTGTGAGGAAATACTGCCCACGAAATGAAGTCAAGCAGATGGAGGTTGAGCTGTGGAACCTGAAGGTCAAGGGTACCGCTCTTACTGCTTACAATCAGCGCTTTCAAGAGCTGATCTTGTTATGTCCCGAAATGGTGCCCAACAACGACCGATTGTTGGAGCGATACATTGAAGGACTACCTTTGAGCATCAAAGGGAATGTGACTTCATCCAAGCCAACTGATTTGCACGAGGCAATCGATATGGCTCAGAGTCTGATGTACCAAGTGGTACAAGAGTTGGGAGAAAATACTGGGGATAAGAGGAAGTGGTCTGGCAACCACTACAACAACAATACCAACAATAGCAACAACAGCAACAACACAAACAACTACAATCAGAACAAGCGACAAGAAGTAGCAAGAGTGTTTACTGCTGGACAAGGTAATACTGGAAATTACGCTGGAAGACTTCCTTTCTGTGGAAAGTGTGGTCAAAACCACGAAGGAGCATGTCCCCCTACATGCTACAACTGTGGAAAGGCTGGACATAAGGCAAAGGAATGTCGAGCACCACCTCGTCCTACTAACCAAAGAGGACCAGGAACACAGGGTGGCCAAGGAGCAAATGTCACTTGCTTTGGATGTGGAGAGAAAGGTCACTACAAGAATAAGTGTCCAAGCAGTGGGAACCAAGGTCGTGGTAACCAGATTCGAGGCAATCAGAATCACAACCAAGGGAACCAGAAGCAGAATCAAGGGAACCGGGGAGGAAATAACTGAGCCACAACTAGTACTCCTGGAGGATTCACGGCACCTAGCAAAGTGTATCATCTGTGTGCTGAAGCTGCGGTGCAGGACAACAATGTTGTGACTGGTACGTTCCTAGTCAATAACAACTATGCTTCAGTACTATTTGATTCTGGTGCGGATAGGATTTTTGTGTCATCTGTATTTAGTGAACGCCTAAATATTACCCTCACTGCGTTAGATGTTAAGTATAATGTAGAATTAGCCGATGGGAAGTCAGTAACTACCGATGCTATTCTGAAAGGATGTAGTATAAGGTTACAAGATCGTTCGTTCAGTATCGACTTACTCCCCATAGAATTGGGAAGTTTTGATGTCATCATTGGAATGGATTGGATGTCGAAGCATCACGCGGAAATTGTATGTCATGAGAAGTGCGTCCGTGTTCCTTATGGAAACGATGTACTAATCATACAAGGCGAAAGAAGTGGAGTGAAGAATGGATCAAGACTGGAAGTCATCTCATGTATTAGAACCCAAAGATACATTGAGAAGGGATGTCTAGTATTCTTGGTTCAAATAACGCAAAAGGAAGAAGAAGAAGATCATGAGAAGAAAGTGGAAGATGTACTGATCGTTAGAGACTTTCCAGACGTATTCCCAGAGGATTTACCGGGATTACCACCAGCACGGCAAGTGGAGTTTCACATAGAGCTTACACCAGGAGCCGCGCCTGTTGCTAGAGCTCCATACCGCTTAGCACCAGCCGAGATGACAGAGTTAGCTGAACAACTAAAGGAACTTTCTGACAAAGGTTTCATTAGGCCGAGTTCCTCACCTTGGGGAGCACCGGTCCTATTTGTCAAAAAGAAAGATGGATCCTTTAGAATGTGTATTGATTACCGAGAGTTGAATAAGCTGACGATAAAGAACCGTTACCCATTGCCAAGAATTGACGATCTTTTCGACCAATTGCAAGGATCTAGCATATACTCGAAGATCGATTTAAGGTCAGGATATCATCAGCTAAGGGTTAGAGAAGAAGACGTTCATAAGACGGCTTTTAGAACCCGGTACGGACACTACGAGTTCCAAGTTATGCCTTTTGGTTTGACAAACGCACTCGCGGTATTCATGGATCTCATGAACCGAGTTTGCAAACCATACTTGGACAAGTTTGTGATTGTATTTATCGATGATATTCTCATCTACTCTCGTAATGAAGAAGAACACAAGGAGCATTTGAAGACCATACTAGAGCTGCTGAGGAAGGAGAAGTTATATGCAAAGTTTTCCAAATCCGAGTTTTGGATAAACACGGTGTAATTCCTTGGACATGTAATCGATAGCAGTGGTATTCACATTGATCCTGCTAAGACCGAGGTCGTGAAGGATTGGGCGACTCCAACAACACCCACGGAGATCCGCCAATTTTTAGGTCTTGCTGGTTACTATAGGAGATTCATTGAAGGTTTCTCCAAGATAGCTAAACCAATGACGGAGTTAACTCAAAAAGACAAGAAGTTTGAGTGGAAGGAGGATCAAGATTTGGCATTCCAGACATTGAAGCAGATGTTGTGTGAAGCACCTATACTAGCCCTACCCGAGGGTAATGAAGACTTTGTGGTGTATTGTGATGCATCCATAAAAGGGTTAGGTGCGGTATTGATGCAAAGGACTAAGGTCATTGCCTATGCATCAAGACAACTAAAAGTGCACGAGAAGAACTACACAACTCATGACCTAGAGTTGGGAGCAGTGGTGTTTGCCCTGAAGATTTGGAGACACTACCTTTATGGCACAAAGTGTGTTGTATTCACTGATCATAAGAGTCTACAACACATTTTGAATCAAAAGGAACTCAACATGAGACAACGACGTTGGCTAGAGTTGCTCAGTGATTACGATTGCGAGATCCGTTATCACCCGGGCAAGGCAAATGTCGTGGCCGACGCTTTGAGTCTAAAGGAGAGAGTTCTTAGGGTGAAGGCCTTGGTGATGACCATTGACTTAGACCTTCCATCCTTAATTCTTAAGGCTCAGAAAGAGGCAGTCGAGGAAGAAATTCTCAAGACTGAAGATGTTGAAGGCATGATAAATAAGTTGGAAGCTCGCTCGAATGGGACGTTATGCCTTGATAATAGGAGTTGGTTACCGCGCCATGGTGACCTACGACCTTTGATTATGCATGAGTCGCATAAGTCAAAATACTCCATACATCCGGGATCTGACAAAATGTATCATGATCTGAAGATGTTGTATTGGTGGCCGAACATGAAGGCGGACATTGCTACATACGTTAGCAAGTGCTTGACTTGTGCCAAGGTCAAGGCCGAACATATGAAACCATCAGGATTGTTGGTCCAACCCGAACTGCCAGAATGGAAGTGGGAAAGGATCACTATGGATTTCATTACAAAGCTACCTAAAACCTCAGTCGGATTTGACACCATTTGGGTAATCGTCGACCGACTCACCAAATCGGCTCATTTCATACCAATCAAGGAGACTGATGGAATGGATAAGTTAGCAAGAACATACTTGGAGTAAGTAGTCACGAGGCATGTTGTGCCTGTGTCTATAATCTCCGACCGAGATAGCCGATTTACTTCACAATTTTGGAAGTCACTGCAGAAGGCATTGGGAACGCAGTTGGATATGAGCACTGCATATCATCCCCAAACTGACAGTCAAAGTGAAAGGACCATCCAAACCTTAGAAGATATGCTGAGAGCTTGTGTGATCGACTTTGGAAATAGATGGGATAGGCACCTACCTCTGGTGGAGTTCTCATACAACAATAGTTATCACACTAGCATCAAGGCAGCACCGTTCGAAGCATTGTATGGGAGAAAGTGTCGTTCACCCGTGTGTTGGGCAGAGGTTGGTGAGGCACAACTCACTGGACCCGAGATCATACACGAGACTACTGAGAAGATCTTTAAGATCAAGAGCCGTATGCAAGCCGCAAGAGATCGACAAAAGAGCTACGCTGACATGAGACGCAAACCCCTTGAGTTTGAAATTGGTGATAGAGTCATGTTGAAGGTATCACCTTGGAAGGGTGTGATTCGTTTTGGAAAGCGTGGAAAGTTGAATCCTCGTTATATTGGACCATTCAAGATCATAGAGAGGATTGGCCCCGTAGCCTATCGTTTGGAGTTACCTCAAGAACTTAGTCGAGTGCATAATGTGTTTCACATCTACAATCTGAAGAAATGTTTAGCCGACGAGACACTCGTTATTCCTTTAGAAGAGATTCAACTCGACGACAAACTCAACTTCGTAGAAGAACCGGTGGAAGTTATGGACCGTCAGGTCAAACAGCTCAAGCAAAGTCGTATACCTATTGTAAAGATCCGTTGGAATGCACGTAGAGGTCCAGAATACACGTGGGAACGTGAAGATCAATTCAAGAGCAAGTATCCTCATCTTTTCGCTAATCACCCTACTACAACAACGTCTTGATTTCGTGACAAAATCTCTAAAACATGGGAATACTGTGACATCCGTCAAATTTTCATCTTTATTTCTTCATATAGTGAAGTACCTTAATTATTTACCGATGAGTTGTCGATGTAAGTGTATTGCTTGTTTTGCTTTGCGGACAAAGCCCTCTTTAGGGAGAGCGAATGTAACAACTCGAGTTTTTCGCGTCTATTATTTTATGAATGAAACATGCGAGTTATTAAGCGTTTTATGCATTAACCGTGTGTCGATTAGGATTGTTTGCTGGTATCCCTCGAGAATACGCGTATCCGTCTTTGATTTTTAGTCGTGTGTCGAATTGCTATCAAGTTGCTCACGTCATGTTTTCGCGTCTAACATTTGACAAACCTGGGCCGAATGATACAATGGTACAACTCATGCAAGGATTAAAATTAGTGAACTTTTTATTTATTTTTCTTTCAAAACTTGGTCAAAAAGAGTCAATATTCAGACCTGGACTTAATTACATTGTTTATACACCCACTAACCACTAAAATCCAGCACACATGCCTAGTTTACCCAAAATGGGTACATCACAAGCATACCATTTCCAGTTTTAGTCTAACCCTAAACTAATAATACAAAGTTAAATACAGCCCAAATTGTTCAATGTCCAAACATAACACAAAACATTATCCACAGTCCAAATATTACAAAAATTGTTCCTGAGCAGTTTCAAATACAAATTCTGGGTGAAAGTAAAGAGTAGTGTCAAGCCGACCTATTTCCTTCTCGTCCACACCTGCAAACCGAAACGAAACACCCGTTGTGAGTCTTTTTAATCACGTTCTTTATTTTCTATACACGTCTTAGTTGTGCTCGTCATTTGTAAACAAACCTGCGAAAATAAAACAAATGTATTAGTTTTGTTACGGTTCAGTTTAAACCAAAAATATAAAGATAAATCATAGCAATATTAACTTGGACTTTGACCACAAACCACAACCCCATTATTTCTGCCATGACCAAATCATGACCAAACCGAGACCAAACCGAGACCCTTTGTTTCTGCCGAAACATTTATCACTCAAAAAGTAACCATAACCCAAGATTCATCTAATTCTTTATACAGAAACATCATCAAACCCCCATTTAGCCGCGGGTATAAAACCCCTTTATTAATCCGAAACCCTAAAAATTTTAAACCCCTTTTATTTATGAAATTAACACATTATATGTTCCAAAAACATTATTTAATTACAAATAAACAACCGTGTAAAAAAACCCCCAATTTATATAAACCCTAATTTCATTTTATTAATTTAAACTCTAATTAGACCCAATCCAAACACGAATTGATTAATTAATTTAATTAAAACCGAGATATGAATAAACCCCCAAATTTGACCGAAACCCTAATTTTTACAAATCGGCTATATGATGAAATTAATATGTTTTTATGATAGAAAACGTTAATTAATTGTTATTAAACATTAGATTTGGAAAAACCCCCAATTATTTTCGAAACCCTAAATCGATTATTATTAAATCCGAGAGCCCTTTGTTCACAGCTTGTTTATACAAACGATTCAAACCCAAAAACCCTTTTATGAAACGAAAATCAGTAGATCAATTAATTAAAAGGAAAAAGGATGTAAAACTTATCTTTGATGATGAATCTGTCATTCAATCTCCTGGAAAACACCTCGAATCAAATTGGTTTTGATGTGGGGATGAAACCCCACATCCCATGCATGTTTATTCATCATAAACCATCATAAATAATTGATATTAATAATCTGGAAACCATCTTAGCCGTGGGAGAGCTTAGATCTGATTGGTTTTTAGAGAGAGAGAGAAAGGGGCGGTTGGAGTATTTTCGAGAAGAAGAGAGAGAGTTTGACTGGGTGTTTTGGGATATTGTGAGAGATTAAAACACGTATTTAACTCCCTCACCTTGTTTGTATCGCCTTTGGGCCAGGCCGGGTCAAAAGGCCATTGGGCCGACCCTGGGGTGGGTTATTTTGGTTTATTGTTGGGCCGTTTGGGTGTGTTGGGTTAATTAAGGCCCAAAAACGAATTTGTTTAACTTAAAGGTATTATTTAGCCGTAAATCTCACTTATTAAATACCCGATTTTTATGTATCGTGTTTTCCGTAAACGAAAAGTATTGTCAAGCACAACTAGGATGTCATGTCTTTTAATAGTATAATTTTTAATGTCGTAACACGATCTTTATAATCAAATAGGTCGCGGCTAGCGTAACCTTATTCTCGAGCTACCTTTACCTTTGTCACTTTGTTGATTTACGAGGTGAGTTTATAGCCCCACGTTTAACTACTTTTACTGCTTTTTGGGGTGAGACATTGCTTGATTTAACGTATGAACACAAGTGCATTTACTGATTTATATATTAGTCTAAGTCCCACTAAAAACCCAGTTGCTTTGGCCCGTGAATCGTGAACCGTTAATTACTTTGTGTAAGCGCGAATGTTATGGATAGATCTATCGGGATTGACGTCCTTGTCTGTCTTTTCCAACAAGGGACAAGCGGGCACAGTTTCATTTGAGTCTGAGATAGGATGTCGTGGGTTTAGGCATCCAGTTGGGCTACATTTATATGATTATACTACCGGTGTTGTTAACGCTTCGGTGTCACGAGCTTAGACTGTAATAAATACTCTTATGATGACTTTGTATTTGTTATATTGTCATCACTTTTGGGAAAATCTTGTGGTTCATTAAACATTTCAAATTAACTAAACCTATGAACTCACCAACTTTATGTTGACACTTTAGCAATGTTTTTCTCAGGTATTAAGAAGGAAGATGCTAAGTGAGGTCTCATGCATTGCCGTCATTTCAAATGAAACAAAGATCATTTGTACTATTTGGAAAAACTATGTTTTGTAACTGTGACCATATTTATGCTTCCGCACTATGTCGAAACTATTTTATTTTATTAATTACAAGTGATCTATTTTCCGAACGTCTCATTTAGAGGTCGTTCTTTGTAACTGTGTGTGTATGATAATCATGACGTCACCACTCCCTTGTTGCCATTATACTCTGATATTTTGGGAGTGTGACAATTACCGTTACTCAAAGCATGAAGTTGCCCGGGGTTACTATGGATTTTCTTCGCCTTCACCTATTTCCACACACCTTATCCCACCATGCCGAAAAACGGTTTGATCGTCTTCCGAAGAATTCAATTCATACTTGGGATGAGATGACTCAACGCTTTTTGTCGCGCTACTTTCCACCATCCATGGTCACGAGCCTTCGCAATCAAATTAGTGGATTTACTCAAGAACCTGATGAATCACTTTTTGATGCTTGGGAACGCTATAATGTTTTGATCGATCGATGTCCAAACCACAACATGCTCCCCGTCACCTTAATTGATACTTTCTACAACGGTTTAACTTTTCGTGATCGTGATACGATTAATGCAGCCGTCGGTGACACATTTATGAAAAGAAGACATGAGGAGTGTAGAGAGCTTATCGAGAACATGACTACTCATCACAAAAATTGGGATTCTTCCGCATCCTCAAGATCAAACCCGAGAGTCAATGTTTCTTCTACTTCTTCAAACCCTGATATCACCGAATTGACCCGCGCAATGGTCGAAATGAGCAAAAACATGCAACTTTTGGCTACAAATCAACAACAACAAGTTAAAGCTGTAGCAACTTCTTGTGAGACTTGTGGCGGTCCTCATTCGTACATTAATTGTCCTTCTACTCATGACAATCCGGAAAACGTGTATGCGGCTTATGGTAACTATTCAACGGAAAACCATCAAGCTCGACCTCAAGGTGATCGTAACTTGCTAAGTTACCGTTCAAACAACTTTCTTGCACCCGGTTTTTCTCCTCAAAACCATAACCCCAACAACTACAATAGAAGCAACCCAAATCCACCTCGAGCTTCTAATCCTTATCACCCACCTGCTCAACAAGCACCACCCATTAATCATGATGTTGAAGCTTTCATGAGGACCCAAGGAGAGCAAATTAAGAATCTGCAAAGCTAAATTATCAACTTGAAGGATATATCACTAAGCAAGGCAATGATATTCGATCCGAGCTTCGACATGATATACAAACCTCTTTTAGCACTCAAACAAATGATTTGAAGAATATGCTGGCTAGTTTCTTACCAACTCCTCAACCCTCTACTTCGGGCTCTCTTCCTTCAAATACTGTCACCAACCCAAGAGCGAATGTGAGTGCTATTACTACACGCAGTGGAGCAACCTTAGTAGGACCATCTATCCCTCCCCTAGTTACTCCATCTATACCTCCTCCACCATCATTTATCCCTCCTACTCCCACGCCTAGTATTAGTTCCCCATTACCGTCTCCACCTCTTACTGAAGTACCCAAGAAGAACCCTTCACCAACCCCACCTTCCACCTTTAAACCTTCAACATCTCAACCTTTACCTGCTACACCTACACCAACTAAACCCAACATTCCTTATCCATCTCGTTTAGACAAGGCCAAACTGCAAACCAAGGATGACATTCAAGTGTCGAATTATTTGAAGAAGATTTCGGAAATGACCATCACCTTTAGCCTTGTTGAAGCTCTTGCACAAATGCCTAAATTTGTTAAGATGTTTAAGGAATTGCTTAACAAGAAAGAGAAGATGGCCGAGTTTGTTAATACTCGATTAAATGAAAATTGTTCTGCCGTCCTTCTTAAAGAACTTCCGGAGAAACTTGGAGATCCCGGTCGTTTTGTGCTACCATGTACTTTTCACCAAACCGAAGAATTTACTACCTTAGCCAATCTCGGGGCAAGTATAAATCTAATGCCTTTAAGTGTTTGGAAAAAGTTATCATTACCCGATCTTATACCAACAAAGATGACTCTTGAGCTTGCAAATTGCACTCTCGCTTACCCTGTTGGTATTGTCGAAGATGTGTTCATTAAAGTTGGCACCTTCACTTTTCCGGTCGACTTTGTTGTTGTTGATTATGAAATGGACCCTCGTATTCCTTTAATACTTGGTCGGCCATTCTTGAGAACCGGAAAAGCCTTAGTCGATGTTGCCGAAGGTGAGTTAATCTTAAGAGTCGGGAATGATGCACACGTTTTTAAAATGGGGAAGATCACAAACAAATCAAATGGAAGAGAATCAGCGAATATGATTAATGTGCTTGATGATTTTGTCGTCTACAACAATCCTCTTTTCGATTCTTGCTATGATAATCCACTGTTCCAAGATGATGTGGATGATTCTCTTTCCAATGAAGATCTTCCACCAATATATGAGTCTCCACCGATCTATGATGACTATGATGATGATTCTAGTTCTGACATGGATGATTCTGATGATTTTGCGTCTGAGTATAAAGACATGCCAACATATGATGATTTTGAGGATGTCGATACTCTTTCGAGTGATTCTTCACATGATTACCTTGCATCCACTTTTGATGAAGATCCTCCACCAACCATGCTTGATCCTACTTTGGATGACTACTCATTTGAGGAAGACTTTGCTACTTTTCTCAACACTTACTTCGCAAATGAGAGTGATTCTCCTCCTTTGGACTTTGATGATGTTCTTTATTCTCCTTTGGATATGAAGAAACCCGTTTCAAATGAGAAGAATCCGGACGACATCGATATCCGCAGTACTTATGTCTTGACACCTCTTTATCCACCTTCTGAGGATGAGATTGTGAGATTTATGAGCGGATCTTCTTCAAGGTCTACTGAGCCTGAGTGTTATTTTCCCCTAAAGGAAATGGTTTTCGATCCCAGAATTTCACTTTTTAAGCCATCTCAGTATCCATCTGATGAAATAAAAGGAAAGATTTTTGGAACTTTTGGAGATATGCTTGCACTGCATCATACTGTCTACCGCCGTGCTCAATCTTTGCTTAAGGGAACCTTGCCTACTCTTTTTTGGCTTGCCTTGTTTGCATTAAGCTTGTGCTATTTGATGGACGAAAACCATGTGTTTGATCCCGGTGGATTTGTTTCAAGCTTCTTCCTATGCTAATCAAGGTCGAGTCAGGCTCACGACTCGGTTAACAAAAACAAGCGCTTCTCGGGAGGCAAAATCTATCCTTTTTCTCTGTTTTTTATAATAAGTGTAGGGGGAGACCCTAGTATGTGTTTGTTGTCTTCTTTTTACTCATGTGCAGGGATTCGAGCTTTCAAATATCCATTTTTGATGACTTTTGACGACCCGTGATTCCGTGTTCCCGGTTCTATCCTAAACTCTTTTGATTCATTATTTTATCAATTATGATTGAAATAGGAATCACTTTAGTTGTCTCTTCCTTAGCAAGATTTAAGCAAAGTGCACAATGTCCTAAGTATAGGGGAGTTTACTTCCACATGCTTAAACATAAAGGACAATGTTTATATTAAGTGTAGGGGGACTTCTATCGAAGTTAAGTGGCCTTTTCCTTGTATTTGTCCTCATTTTAACCAGAAAATTGATTTTTTGACATTTTTCAAAATTTTTGATCTATTTTGGCCTATTAGTATTTACCTTTGTATAGTTATTTTCCTTCTTTGTTAGAATAAAATTTAATAAAGTGGTTTTAATTTTTAAACGTTGTGAATCTTTTGACTCAACCCGAGTTTACTTATCCAATTTTACTCTAGCTAGTATCCTTAACGTGTTTAAGTCAAGTTTTGCTAGGCTTTTATATAGGGAACTTTAAAACGCGAAAGTCTTAACTCTTACGTGTTAAGAACAAGAAATTTTCTCAAGTTCCTATAATTGATCCTAGAAAGTCGTTTATCAAGGGAACTTTAAAATGCGAATTCTAAAGTTGAAAAAGTCTAAGAATTTGCAAGATCCTATAGATGACTTGAAAACCCAAAACTTTGATTTAATAGGCTAAGCATCCACGAGTCTCATTCCTTGAGATTTTAAATTATGGAGAACGAGAGATGATAGAGTCAATTATAAGTTTGGTATTCTTTCATGAATTTATGTGAGTTGATTATGAGCTTTTCTCACATCGCTTGTTAATAAATTTAATTGCAATAAGTAAGGTTGTACGATTTCAAAAGTTACTTAGCTTCTAGCCCAAGATCGTTTAAAAGTTGCTCGGTATTAATTAGAGTTCATAGCCAAGGCATAACTTATTGAAGCGGGATGCGAAGATTGGCGAGTCCGAAAAGGCCCTAACAAGGCATGAGGGCTACATTTTGTTTCTAAAGATCCCAAGTGATGTGAAGAATCATTTATCAAAAATCAATATGAAGGATCCAGACACACGACGAAAAGCAAATACTCCCCTAAAGATCATGGAGAAGTCTATCCAAAAAGGCCCTAACAAGGTATGAGGATAAATAGATCCAAGTCCTAAAAGGAGGTGGATCGTTGTATATCAAAATCCCAAATAAAGATTGGAGAATAATGAAGAAGTCGTGGTCCAAATATGAAGAATCTCTCAAAAAGTTCAAGTGAAGAAATTCCTATTATAAAGAGAAGACCATTATTTCATGAACGTCTCACAAGATTTGAAGTATGAAGTCCCTGCCAAATATCGGTCCGAGAAAGGTCTCAAATCGTGAAACGAGTTATGCCAAGATATGAACTTTATGAGGTCCCGAGAAGCAGTTTTAAAAGATTTTGTCCTTTAGCTAACTATTGATTAAATCGTCCTACTTTATTTTCAGCCTAATAACAATCGAAATAAGTCAACAATGCATCCTCGTGATCATTCAAGACAATCATAAAATATAAGAGATACACCTAGGAATAAGGGAGTCTAAGTGAATAATTGGGCCACATGAATTCGTGTTAGTTTGCTAACTTATAATAACAATGATCTCGTTTTTAAGCTTGGTATGGGGAACGTGAAACTTGAGGGTGATAAACATTCATGACATTCCAAAACCCTAAGGTAAGTTTTTGATTTCTTTACTTGTTTTCTTCCTTTAAATATTTTGTAATTTTCTATCTCTTTAATAAAGGCCAAGATGGATTGATTATGATGGAAAATGTAAAACTTGCTTTGTAATTAATGTATTGCATGAGGACATTGCAATGGTCAAGTGTAGGGGATTTGATAGGTGTGAAAACACCCATTCTTTGACCACTTAATTATAATAATAACCAAGCCAAAACGTGTATTTTATGTCGTAAATGTCGGAATTATGCGTGGTTTGTGTTTTTGTTGTGATTTATGACCAAAATGTGAAAAGGGAAGAAAACACGGGCTTTCACGGGCTTTTATCGAAGAAAACGACAAAAGACGAAGTCAAAAGATCAAGAGTGAAAAAAGAACGGAAGTCCAAGGCCAATTCAGAAGATTTATCGAAGAAAAGTCTAAAGACGGAAGTTTAATAAAAGTTGAAGAACTCAAGTCTAATTAATGAAGAAATTACAAGACGAGTTTAAATAATCCCGAGACAAAGTCGAAAAAGTCGAAGAATTTAGAAGACGAAAAGACGAGAAAAGAAAGAAAGAAGAAACACATGATAACCTTCCCTAATCACCTATAAATACCCTCCTAATGACACATTAGGAGGTGTTAGCTAATTTGACACATTAGTCTATCCATTTTATTTTCCAAGCATTTTCATATTGTCATTTACTTAATTGTCATTTAATTACCTTGTCTTGCACCTTAAATTTGGAAGTTTCTTTAATTCATGCTTTTACTTTTATTGTTGAATCTTTAATTTTAATCAAGTTTTATATTAATCTCTCCTTCCACCTTTCTTATTTTTGTTAATCTTTATGCTTATTATCTTATTGTCATGCTTATTTGATTAATTGTTATGTTTTTATGTGTTTGATTGCGTTAGCTTATTAATTTTATAGCTTATTGTGTGTTTGATTTGATTTTAGTTAAGTGTTTTTATTAGTTTATTTTATTAAAAGTTGATTTTTAATTTTTAGATTTATTAGTGTTTTTTTAAGTTTTTAATTTGTGGTTTAATTAGTTTTTCTTAAAAGTGTTTTAGATTAAGTTTTGGTTATTTGCTTATTTGATTTTAGCTTATTTGTAGCTTATTTTTATGCTTTTTTAATAGTACGGTATCTGTTTTATTGTTTTTGGATTAGGGTTAATTATTCAGAAATTTTCCTTTTCTCTGAATTTGTCATTTCTATGAATTTGTCATTTCTCTGAAAACCAATTATTCCGAAAAGTCATTTTTCCGAAATTTTCCTTTTCTCTAAATTTATTGTTTTTCCGAAGATTTTTCTTTTTCTGAAAATTCTGTTATTCCGAAGAAGTTAATTTTCCAAAAAAAACGATTATTCCGAAAAAGTTAAAAGTTTTGAAACGTGATTATTCCGAAAAACTTGTTTTTCCGAAAAAATGATTATTCCTAAAAAACAGAATCTCTGAAAAGCACTGTAGCTAGCAATTTATTCCGAAGAAATAGAATCTCCGAAAACTACTGTAGCTTTTCCGAACTTTTTTTTCCGAAATAATTGATATTCCGAAATAATTGTGGTGCCTGCTTGCCAGTTTAGTAAGTTTTGGCGCCAAAAGTGAGGAGTGTGCTTGCTAGCTTCCTGCTAGCTGCTAGCTTGTTTATTTATTAGTATTGTTCCATAATTGTTTAGTTTTATCTGAAAGTTGTTCCGTTTTTAATTCTGAAAGTCACGTATTTTTAGTTGAATTTTTCATCTAATTTTAAAATTAATATTTTTTCGTAAAGTTTAAGTTTTATCTTTTATTTAGTACCCGCTTTAGCTTTTGCCTCGTTTAACTTTAAAGTACCATTTTAGTTTTATTCTCTCCTTTTTTATTAAGCAAACTTTATTTTCGAGTCGATAGTTAATTTCGTCTTTTAGTTTTATTTTTATTAATTGTTTTGCTTTAATTTACGTTTTATTATTTGTTTCGCTCCTTTATTATTAGTTATTTGTTTTAAGTTCTCGCACCGTTTACTTTTTAATCATTTATAGCTTTATTTACCTTGCCTTTTACTTTAAATTTTTGCACATTTATTTCACAACAAACGACAAAAATATTTGTTTTCACCAAAAGACGACTGAGTCACACTTAAACCAGTAATCAATTCGAATTGAATCGAGACGAACAAATTTTTATACTTGGCAAAAACCTTGTATCACCAACCCACTAGGGGCGGCTCCTTATCTAGGCCGCGGTTCATTAGCGATAAAGAACCGCACCTATCTATACGGAACCGCCTCTGTATATTCAAAGAAGAATCTTTGCTTTACACTATTCTCCCTTGATCTGTGTAAACATTGATCAAACTTTTGCAAAAACCTGCACTTTCCTAAACTAGGCTACCTAATTTCATTGTTCACTGAAAACACTTTTAACCCATTACTAGTTTGGATCATCCCTTTCTCTTCTTAAACCATCTCTTGTTGATTGTGTTCTTCATCCCTTCACCTCTTCTCTAAACCTCAACACACAACCATGGTGTCCACTAGAACATCCAATTCTTCCAAAACTTCCTCATCCAAAAGAAACCTTAAGATGAAATTCAAGTTTCCTAAACTTGGTTCTCCATCTTCTTACAAACCCAAGAGTGAAACTTCTCCTATTTTCATCTCCTCATCACTTTCACCACCACTTTCTTCTTGGAAGACAAACTCAACTCATGGTACTAACCATTCACACGGTTCTACCTCCTCTTCATTCCAATCAAGAATGAATGAGTTTTCCTCACCATTCACTTCTAGTCCTCCTTTAAATGTGAATGCTCAACCTCAACTTCATCAAAGAATTCCCTTTGTTTTTTAGCCTCTTCCTTTCACTCCACCAAATTCACCCATCTCACCCATATCACCCTTGGATACCATGCCTTCTCCACATCCTCCTCCCTCTAACACTCCACTCTTGGGTGTTCCCATTTCCCGGTTCTTGGGTGATCCACACTTGTTTGATTTTTTCATGCACATTGGAACCAATTGTCCTTGTTGCTTGAACAACTTCCACCTCATTGATATCCTTAGGTTGGAGATGATTGGGGCTCACATCAAGTTGCAAAGCCTCTTGTTGAACCTATTTGCTAATCCTCCTCCTCCTAAGAGATGAATGATGGTTTTCAAAATAAAATGCTTTTAAAGAAGGTCAAGCCAAAGAGGACTATGCATTCAAGACCTAGTTTTAGCTAACTTTGTTTTAGTTAGTTGTTGTTTCCTTTCTTGTATTTCCTTTCCTTTCCTTCATGAATTTCTCATGAGGATGATCTACGAATTTAGTTTAATGTGTTTTAACCTATGTGGTCACATTAATCTTCAATTTATTTAAAATTGAACCTAAATCTATCACAACCTCTAAAAACTTGACTTAAAATTGGATCAAATGTTATCTAAATATTTTGTCACCCTTTGTCAAGACATTCTTTGTGAATGTGTTTCTTTTATGCAACCCTAGCATAATCTAGTGCTAAAAGAGGTAAAAATCCAAGATTTGCAAAATTTTGAAAAAGTCTTATTTTTCTCAAAAACTTTTGAAAATCATGGTCTGTGGTCCACTGGACGCGGCTCCTTAGCCACTAGGCGGCTCCATATCGATATGAAACCTCGGGCTCCCATAAGGAACCGCGTACGAGAAAGCTACTTTTAGATTATTTTTGGTCTTTCTTCTTTGACCACTGTCTTGGTTAAGATTCTTTGTTTACCCAATTTGGCTAAACATTCCCTAAAATATTTTGTTTTCATCTCAAATCTTTGCCTTGTCTATTTTCTTTAAATTCTTCTCTTTTGGGAGTTCTTCTCTTCATCCCTCATAATACCTAACTCTTCCATTCCTAACCTTGACATTTCTTTGCCACAATCTTCTCAACCTAAAGCTTCTTCTTCTAAGCTTTCAAAGAAACCGAAAATCTCGGTTCGACCCATTTGGATAAAAAAGAACAAGAATCCTCATGATTCTTCTTCTCCAAAATCCTCCAAGAATTCTTCTTTCTCTCCGATTAAATATTGGAACGAGACTTACTGTATAAATCCAATTACTGGGGAAAAGGAAATTCTTCCACCATCACCTAAACCTTTCAACTCTCCGCAACTCAATGACCTATCTTCATTTCCTAATCTCACTAGGCATTGTGAAAACATCTCTTATCCATTATCTCCCTCTCCACCAAACTCTCATTTTGATGGACCTCGCCCATCTAACGACTTTGTTTTGCATCATGGTTCCTCGTGTGCTTGTTGTCGATTTCAACAAATTGAACTTGCTCATATCTATGTTCCTTGAATTCCTCCTCACTCGACCTCCTCTCAAAGTTTTCGTTCCCGTGAACAAAACTTCGAATGATGCTTTGTCGTCTTTCTTTTCCAACTAAGGCACATTTTGTACTTTAGTTGTTTGAGTCAATAAAACTTAAGCAATCTTGGAAGATTATCACTATTAGAGTAGTCTATGCTTTGTGGTTTATTTTCTATATTTTTTGCTTTAAATATTCATATTGTGTGTATGAATATTTCTCTTGTATGTTATTTCATATTTGTGTAATATGAATGTTATGTGTGTTATCTTTCCCGCTAATTCTTTTTCACACATTTGTTAAAGAGTTGGTCATGGTTAAAACTTACAATTAATTATGGGTGATTCCATAAATTCTAAATTTTAACCCCTTGACATTTTAATCATCTTTGATTGGTTTAGATGTTTATTTTCTTCCTTTATTCCACCAATTGAACTATGATGTTGTCAATACACACTCTTTGGACATACTTAGCAAATACTTGCTTCTAATTTGAGATTTCTTTTCCTTCTCCCTCTCAAGTTAGTTAGTAGGTAGTGCACATATATACATTGGTGTTTCTTTTCTTTCCTCTAACCTTTGTGTAGCATGTCACCTTAGCTCATTTACTTGGTGCCCCAATCAAGGGAGAGTAAGCACCAAGGGGGAGCTACTAGCAAAGTCCGGTTCTTTTCTTCTTCAAAGACTTGCTAACATTTTTGATTCGACAAAGGGGGAGAAATGATAGTGATAAACTCGTTAATAATTCGAATAATCTTGTATTTTACGTAAATGAGCTTATAGTTTGTCTTAATAAAAAAGGGGATATTGTTAATGCAAAGCAATGCCAAAAAACATTGTTAGTATTAATTAATCTTTCTTAGTTTTGATCACGACAAATTACAAAGACATTTATTGTCAAACACAATCATAAAATGAATTATCTAACAAACACTATCATCAAGGTAATAATCATTACACTAACATATCTTAATCATGCTTAGTGGTTATAAAAGTGGTTAGCCTTAAAACTCATTTTTGTCAAATGTAACAAAAGATTTTTAATAAACTTTATTTTTAAGAAAATGCTTAATTAAAATGAAAATGTAAATTTTAATATGGCATATTCCAAATGCCATAAGAATATCCTTTGAAGGTTTAAACAACCTCAGATATTTCAAACTCACTAAAAGACAAAAAGGAGCGGAGTCTACACTCTACGGTTCCTTAAGTGCATATGCGGTTCCCTATCGATAAGGAACCGTCTGGGTAGCTAAGGAACCGCCCCCAGCTAGCCATTAGGATTGGTCTTCTATAAACAGTGGATCAAATCTGCATTTTCATCAACCCTTTTTGGACATCTCTTTCAGCCTTCTTTCTCCCATCTAATCCTAGTTATTTGTAAATGATCACTTAATGCGTTAAGTATGTTTACTTATGATTATCCTCTTGATCTCCTTCTTTACCTTGTCCAAAGAGAAGATCACTCACACACTTGTGATGTGATTAAAGATGAAGCCTTGAAGAAGATCATCCTCTCCTAAAGATCTAGTCATGTTCATCATTTGTTTATTTGTGTCTTGTGTACATCCAATGTATTTGTGAATACTTGGACTAGTTGTGTTCATCCAATCTATGTGTGAATACTTGGATTAGAGTTGTGTAAATCCGTTGCATATGTGTGTGCTTGGATTTGTGTTGTGTAGATCCAAGCTACATGTGTGTACTTGGATATGATTAATTGAGTTGTAATAAGTTGTGTTAGTTCTCACTAAACTATAAAGTGATGTGGTTGTGTCTTGTGAGTTCTCACTAAACTATAAAGTGATGTGTAGTTGTGTTGTGTGAAGTTCTCACTTAGCTTCAAAGTAAAGAGTCGTGAAGATTGGTTCTAGCTTTGGATTAGAACTCGACATCTAGCCTTGTGTCAGAAAATGGTGAAGTAGGCAACATTGTGAAGATTGGTTCTAGCTTTGGATTATAACTCGACATCTAGCCTTGTGTCATAAAAATGGTGAAGTGGGCGACGTTGTGTAGATTTGTCCTAGCTAAGATTAGGTCTCGACATTTAGATTAGTATCGGAAAATAATGTAAGCGACGTTGTAAGGTTTTCTCCGCCAAGAAGGGAGCTTGTGGATATAGTGGAAATCTCGAGTAAGGTGTACTCGAGGAGTGGAGTAGAAACGAGGATAGAGTCTCGTTGCCGAACCACTATAAATCTTAGTGTCTTCCTACTAGGTTGTTTCTTTCCTTACTCATTACTTACATTCAACATCATTACACTTATTACTTATTGTTAACGCATTAAAATTGAACCTAATCATTATGCAACTAGCTTTCAAGTAAAATATAGTTTTGGCACTCACCTAATTGAAAGGAATTTTAATTAGGAGATAAACCGATGAGAAATTAGTCAACCCCCCTTCTAGTTTCTATAGTATACTCCCTAGTCGGGTTGGATAACCCGACCTACGGGAACTACCCATATCCAATAATTATGGATCATGTACGGATAGCGCCTGAAGCCCACGAGGCCCAGTAATCCGTTGTCGCACGCGATTATGCCTTAACCGTGTCGTGGTCGCACTGCGACAGGATCAGACAAGAATATAATCTAAATAAGATTACTATTCTCCTGAGTAAAAAGAGATATATACTATCCTTATTTATGCGATAAGGATCCGCCTATATTAAGTAATTATCTTCTGCTTAGGTCGCAAGAGTAGAAGAGCCCAGCTAGGGTTCTCTCGGGTATAAAAGGAACCCTAGAGGTTCCACAAAAGTACGATATTCATAATATTCTAACCCTCACATATACTCAAACCGATTACTTACTCTCACGCCGGAGTCTAATCCTGGGACACGCACCAACGATAAGCCTAACGATGTCTATTAATTAGTGTGCAGGGTCTTCAAACAAGTTCACTTGGTGCAAGAGCCGGAGTCCACAAGGCCCCAAATTCAGCCTAATTCGGCTCAAGCGCGGTCCATCCAACTTTTGTATCAACAAATGATTCAAGCTCCATTTCGGTTAAATCATTATGTGTGTTGATCCAAAACTAACTTTGCCAAAGAAATTTTGAGGCGCCAAAATTTACATGGAGTTCTTTGGTTCCTCGTAAAGTCAATATTTACGTTTGGCGTCTCGTTTTAAATCGTCTCCCCACTAGATCCAATCTAGTCCTCTGAGGTATTCAATTGGATTCGTCTTCTTGCTTATTTTGTGGTGCCAATGAGGAATCAGGGGACCATCGCTTTTGCTCTTGCCCTGTAATCAAGATTCCACGGTTCAAGATTTAGGACTGGTGGAAGAGACCACCCCTATTCAACCCCTTTTTAGAAGACATTCTAATTGTAAACTTCAATTCGTTTTCCGATAAACAGGTGGTGAAGCTGTTTCATGCGGTTTGCCTTGCTTTAATTTGGCATATATGGGGTTGGAGAAACAAAATCCTCCACGCTTGTTTTGTTTCCGCTGGTGCTGCTCTCCTTCGCGAAGATATTTTTCCTTCAGTCCAAAGAATGTCTCTTCTTTAGGTCACTAACCGGGCTTTCAAGTATAGTTTTTCGTGGGATAATTGGATTCATAAACCTAACGAAATAGGCGCGACTTAGTTCTGTTAGGTTTGTTCTATTGTATATGTTTTGGGTGCTCTTACTTAGAGTACTTCTTTTGTTGTCATTTTCAGTTAAATATATCTTAGGCTTTCCAAAAAAAATGCGTTACGTTCTTTATTTTGTTTCATCAAAGTATTTTAAAAATTAAGATGAAGGTAGGTGCGTGCGACAAATTTAGTAAATTGACAAGGATTATATACTTCTTTCAAAAACGACAAGACATATAAATATAAGACTAAGTGTAATGATGACCGCACTAATAATCGTCATTTCAGCGTCAATTACATTTTCTTTTCTCTTAGATCATATTAAGATCAAATGCTCATAGTAAGGAGATTGCATACACATCTAAAAATAATCTTGTAAAAGTAAATTAAAAAAATACAAACACAAACAAAATGATTTGCTCATTTACCTGACAGACCAATACAAATAAAGAGACCGTCAGGATGAATTATTTCATGTTGTGAAAGGACACGTTCTTATTCTATAAAATAAGTTGGCTGTCCGAATGCTTGATTAAGCATTACGTTTAATCTAATGTTAAAGTTGAAAAATCCTTACGGTTTTACAAACCCAAAGGTTTAAATAATGCTTATTTTGTGGTTTCATACCTATTTCAAAAAACAAACCTCACAAACAAACCATCTTAAATCCATTCAAAATAAAAAACTTAAATTCATAAATTTTATAGGAACTGTTATTCGTAGAGCTTGTATAGCTTCGAGCCTTTTAATTTGTTATTAAGCGTATAGCTTAGAGGGTGATCGCTGACCACAAATTTGCAAGAGTAAGCTATTTTTTCACATTCAAGTATTCGTTCCCCGTGTTCGGGCTAGTTCGATAAAAACTTATTGTTATACCATTTGTGCCCCTAAGAGCTTTTTAAGAATCATAATCTTTCTTTCAATTAATAGATTGAAATAGTATAAATTTTTACTTTTCTAATAAAATAAAGAAAAAATTTCATATTTGGTTCCTATCGTTTACACAGAACATCAAGTATGGTCCATATCTCAAACTAAGTCCACAGATCGTCCCTATCGTTTACATTTTCGATCATAAATCGTCCCTATCTTGGATGGGAGTTAGTTTTCTCCGTTAAGTCTTGAGAGAGGAGGGGCATTTCGGTCTTTTACTTATTTTGACTTCATTTAATACAAACACCCACCATTTTCATCCCACATGATCAAACATACACCCTTTTCATCCCACAAATAAACTCTTCATCAAAATAAACCCATCAAAATAAACCCAGAAATTAAAGATCCAAAAATTAAACAAGATCCAAAATATAAATTAACAAAGATGGAAATTCTTGCTCTAAGAATATATACATCAAAACTATTTGAACAAGTTAACATCCTATACCAAAACCCTCTTGATATTAAACAGAAAGAAAAAAAGGTACTATTCTTGACTCAATCGGTTGATTAAGTACCCACATTTTGTGACGGGGCTCCTATAGGCTGGCCATTAGAATATCTCCACTGCCCACTGACTTTGATGCATCATTCTACATTATCAAATCAACTGAAAAACAATCACAAGCCATTAAAAAATCAAATACATTTCTTCAGTATCAAGATTTATGATAATAAAAGAATGGTAATACTAACTGAAACTTTGCAACTTGTTATGTGATGATCTCTGGACTCTGTGACTGTAATTCATCTACAAAATAAAAGGCAAAATTTAAGTCGAAAAAATGACATATTATTGTTTAAGATTATTAAAGAATACAAAACATACTTACTTGATCTTGAAATGACTCTAGGATGATTTACAACAGGATGAGGTTGTTTTCAACACTTCTTATAACAGGATTTGATCTTTCATTTCTTTGAAAATTCTTCTTCTCTTCAACCAGAACCTCAGGTAACTTACTTTTATTAGTTTTGGAAATGGGTTCCATTTCTTTAACAACAACAATGGCTCTTTCATCATTAACCTCCTCATGACCATCTTCTTCATTCTCTTCATCTTTGACTTTTCCTAACTCAACTGTCATCAACTTATCATCACAAACATCATCATCTACATTTCCATCTTCAACATCATCATTTCCAATATTGGGTTCATCATTAACTGAGGCTAGTTTCAACAAAGGTTTGACTTTTTCAGCTTTTTCATTTCCTGGACTTAATTCACTACTACCAGCACTTGTTCTTCTTGATAATGCTCTAGTTTTGATGGTTCTTTCATTGGAAACACTTTGATCCTTATTCCATTCTTGTCTTATATTCTTTATCTGAATTGGGCTACTTTTCTTTGCATCATTTGAACCATTTATTAAGTCCTTATTCACTTCAGATCTAATCTTTAAATCTGGATTGGTATCAGCTTTCCATGTTTTCCTCTTTCCAACACCACTTATCACTACAGTTCTCTGCTTGGATCTCAAAACACCTTTTTCTTTATCATTTTGACCCATTTCACCCATTTGACCCGTTTTACCACTTGGGCTGTTTTGCTTAGTTGATTTTTCTCTCGCTTCTTTCTCCCCCGTCATGCCTGTTCTCACCACCCTCTCCATCTTGATACCAATTTCTCAACGAATACAAAGAACTTCTATCACTTCTAGTACCCAGATCCAAAAAAACTCTGGCCCTATCATTCTGCTTCCCATGTTTCATAAACTCTGGCCTTATCTTCTGCTCAACGAATACAAAGCACTTCTCCTCTCATCTGCTTCCCATGTTTCGTCATCTCTGGCCCTATCATTCCTATCACTTCTAGTACCCAGATCCAGAAATCGTCAGCCACGGTCTCTGTAGCACAATCCAACTTGAGCAATTTCCCTTTCTCTTTATAGCCAATTTTAAGCTCTATATAGTTCTCTTGTTCCAAGTTTTCACTTTCTTCGTATCCAAACCCCGATTCTTTGATGTACACAACATTTTCACTTTCTTCTTCTTGAGAATCAAATTCATCTTTCTCGAATGGGTCCTGATGTAATACCCACATCAGCGATAGCGAAAGCCCATAGACATAAAAAGTAGCTATAATCGAGTATAGATGATGGTATATCCTAAAGAGCAAAATTATATCTGTATAACAACCGAATACTAATCAAACATTTGTATAATCGAATATAGATGATTGTAGATCTCTCCATCTGGGTTGTTCGTGAGATGAAAACAAGTGAGAGAGAGAAACTGACATATGTGTGAGAGAGAGATAAGAAATAGAGATTGACATATGTGTGAGAAAGATAAGAAAGAAAGTGGATGTTGTTTTTTGTATTTAATGTGCTCAAACATAGTAAAGGACCAAAATACCCCCATACGTCCAAGAGATAACGAGCAAAACTAACTCCCATCTAAAATAGGGACCAATTTTGATCGTAAATGTAAACGATAGGGACGATCTATGGACTTAATTTGAGATAGGGACCATACTTAATATTATGTGTAAACGACAGGGACCAAACATGAAATTTTTTCTAAAATAAATAGCTTGCACCATACTCACCAATTACCCCCTTTATTCATTTGGCAGAATGAAAAATGAATAAAAAACTAATATAAGTATGTGAGACAAGGCAAATTACAGCCGTTTAAAATAAACGAGATCTATTTAGAGCCGTTGAAATACCCATCGCCCATGCCTTTCTCTGTTCGTTTCAGATTAACATCGCCCATCGCCCATCCCACATCTCACTTCCTCCTCCACAAAATTCCTCATCCCATCCAACATCTCACCTCTCTCAATATCTCTCTCTAAAAGCAATTCTCTCAAAACCCAATCCCTGATCCGATTTGAAGATTTTGGGGTTTCTTTTTCCGGCACCACTTGTTATTCACCGGAAAAGAGGCAGTTTCACTAACACGAGATTAAAATTAAAGGTATGCTCTAATTGAATAATTTTTTTTTACTGTTCTTATATTTTCATGTTTTTTTCTTTCGATTTTCAGTTTGGTTTTGGGTTAAGATCACTATGCAATGGAAGGTATTTTCAGTTGTGGCTATTTTTTCAGTTGACCCCACTTATTTTACCACTGTCGAACAACTTCAACTAGGTATAATCTTTTTAAAAGTGCCTCATTTGTACATTGGATTTGGGTTTTCTTAATCATGGTTGATTTATTTTTTGATAAGCTCATAAACCTATAAGCATATACAAACATCGTAAATTTGAAATTTTGTTTGTTTTGTTTTGTCTTCCTTTAATTTGAATTTTTGTCGATATTCTTTTTGCAGGATAATGAGGAGAATGAATTTTTTTCCTAATAATTATGCTATGTAGATCAACTGTTTAATGAAAAGTTTTTTTTTTGACTTTTTGCTAACCTTTTTTTTCCTTTGAAATTGACCATTATGAGTTAGGATTTTTGTATTCTTTGAAGTATGTTATGTGTAAATGTTTAGAATTTTTTTATGATGGTCTAAGATTGTGTTGGTGATTGTTAATGTAAGACGATTAGTACTACTGTAAATGCTATAATCTATGCATACACACTTATTTTTTAATCTCAAATATTGAATATTTTTTACCTACTTGAATGACCTAGGGCTTTGGTTTCAATATACTGATTATGTCATGATTGTTTAAGGCGAACACAATCGTGTGCTAAAGCAGATTTTGAAAAAATCTATCAAAGGAGGGAAAGGTTTGTTGCATACTGATACTTACATACAAATTACAATTCTGTTATTTGATTGGATCCTAAGTTTTACTCTTTTATAAGAATATGAGGTTTTTTATTTTGGGGGTGTTTGTTTCGGCTTATATAGCCGGCTTATCGTTTAATTGGTTCCGGGATTACGTTTCATAAGCTCACTTTATGTCGCTTATTTTAAAACTTTTCGGCTTATATAAGTTTAGTATATGAGCCAAAAAGTTTAAAATAACCCATAAGAAGTGAGCTTATGAACCATAAGACCAAAACCAAATAAGCCATAAGCCGCCTATATAAGCCGAAACAAGCACACCAAATTAGGGAGATGATTGAGTTTGGAGTTTTGGATTAGTTTCTTGAGAATCTGTTGAAATGTGAGATATAATAAGCTTATATATAGGGGGCATTTATATGCAAGATTTGATTTTTGCTTATATATCAGTATTAATAACCACCATCAATCAGATAAGTTGAAATTAACTAGAATGAAAGACGAAGACCTTTTGACCAGGCTTCAAGCCTAGCTGTAGTGCAACAAAATGTTCATCACTCTAAATGCTCTCCTTAAGTAACTTTTTTGCCATGTTGATTTTGTTATAAGAGGCTCTTATGAGTAAAATCATTTTGATTTTGCATGCGTCCAACTCTCTAAATATAAAGGTCCTTAGATATGCACATCATAGTATGATTCTGGTTTTCCATTCTTATTTGATAATAATGTGGACATGTAAAGCCCATACA
Organism: Glebionis coronaria; assembly: GCA_025667525.1. Classification (NCBI taxonomy): domain Eukaryota; kingdom Viridiplantae; phylum Streptophyta; class Magnoliopsida; order Asterales; family Asteraceae; genus Glebionis; species Glebionis coronaria. The sequence goes on along the minus strand of CM046882.1, from coordinate 481,017,752 downwards.
TATGCACATGAGAAGATTTTTTTTTCTTTGTAAAAGATGATATAGGTGGAATGAGGTAACTCCTTATAGCTTTAATGTTTCTGTAAACATAATTAAAAAGGGGACACTTTAGGGGCTGTTTGATAAAACATAATGATTTAGCACTGAATGATTAATAATACTGAGTGATTCAAAGACTCTGTATGAATTTGTTTTTGTTATTTGGTAACTGTCGTAAGTAAACATTCTGAATGACAAAAAATCAATATATTAGTTTTCTGATAAATGAAAATATATTTTTTAACGTTTAATTTTTTTAATTAGTGATACGTGTATCGTTTTTCTTTAATATAGTGCAAGAACCAAATGATTTTATTAAAGTTGAGAAGTTAAAAAAAAACATTTCGAATTTTGTTACTAGGACAAGAATTTGTTTACGAACTTTCATTGCTGCTTTTAATAATATTGTAATTAGAATGTTTTGAAATAGGAAAATTATTATTAAAGCAATATCACCCATTGATATAAAAGTATCCAATAATAATACTAATAAAAATGTTATCAGATGGTAAAATATAGCACAAAGAAATAGGCGCTGAGTGATTTTGCTTCCTTTCAATGAAGAATCGGTCAGCACTGTTTTTATCATTTAGAGGTAATCTTTGCTTCTCATCAAACACACTTAATACTTACCGACTCAGCATTCAGTGCTGAATTTCCCAATTAAGCACCAATCAAACAGCCTCTAAACTTTCCTGAATAATCTATTTTTAGCTTGTAGCATGCCATTTTTTCAGTGCTAGAATATAAAAACAAAACATCTCTTTTAAAAACAACTTTTCTGCATAAACACGGGATAAATGGTTGCGACCCACTCCGTTGCAACCATCACAAATGATAAGCATCAGGTATGAGCGACACTAGACTATTCTCATGGTCTAATATTTTTGTATCATAATCTTGCGATATGTATGTGGCTATAAAGATATTTGGATGTGCAACATTAAACTTATTCTCGCATCATTTTTGTGTTAAAATAACGTGAATATGATTGGGCATACGATAATTTGATTTTCTGAAAGATGTTATTGGTTGCAGAGTCTGCTTAATGGAGGCAAAGATGAGAGGCTACTGTTTTCTTATGGCCATGGTGTTGAAGCTTCACCACAAGCTTAATATCAAGTGACTGGTCCTACAATAACCAGCTTCTCATTTCTTCAGTCGTGCCCACTTACAAATCATACATCAGGTACGAGCCAAACTATACTATTTTCATGGTTTAATATTTTTGATATGATAACCTTGCAATATGCAAATGAATGGCAAATCACGTTACAAAGTAGTGTGGCCAAAAAGGGACGTTAAACAATCATTGCGCTATGAGTTGCTTCAAGGACACTTGAAGGCTAGGGCAGATTGTCGTAATGACATTGAAAAAAAAATTCATTGGCGTTGCTGACCACTGAGGTATAATTTTCTTAAACATATCGTCTCATGTCCAAAAGCAGATTACTTTACTAAGACCTGTTTCTTACAAATTAGCACCTCCACATTCCCATTTTAGTTTTACCTTTAGCTTGAGTCTAAATTCAGATTAAGAACGAGAAAACACTTGAGAGACATGGAACCTAAGTCAAACCTAATTCTTTTGGTTTTTGGTGATCCACAGGAAAAGCTTGAAGGGAACAATAACAAGGATGAGAGTTATGTGATGTGTAACAAATAATGAAGATAAAAGAGGTTGTCGACTTCAAGTTCGGGTGATGTGGAAGTGTTGATTAGTGCTACTGAACCTGGCGTGCCTTTCAGGTGACTACCATAACTCATAAAAATAACATTTTAAGTGTAGCTTCAGGCTCACACTTTTTTTTAACTATAAGCTGCATATTCCAGTTACGTTATCGGATAAGATCATTCTTAATCAATAATAGAAGATTCACCAACCTCAACTATAGAAATAACCTTCTTGCGTGAGCAATGGGTAAAAACATATGTATTTTTCTATATGGAGTGTTTGGGATTGATTATTAAATATTCTCTAATTATGTGATAATATATAAGTAACAAAAGAAAAAAGGAAAACTACTCACACACTTTACTTTTTAGCTTTGCATAATTTCAAAATAAAGCTTTTGATATTATGCCCTTTCTTGATTATTTTGCATGTAGGCATAAAGTGGTTTACATCCTTTTGTTTGAACAACCTCTAGCAACCATGGTTGTTGCTCAACGACATTAAAGCGCTACTAGTTGCCCAGGATGTATGAAGGCCACCACGTTCCACAAGAACCAATAGCCTAAGAAAGGCGAAGAATTGTGTTTAACACACTATAGATACAAAAAAAGTTTCCTAGATTGGCTTGATAAAAGATATAGTAGAAATTTTCATTTTTATATTCTTAAATATTTTGGATGTCGGTAACAATTTTTTCTCCATATTTATATGTGTTTCAGACATATTTCTCTGTTATGAACCATGATCCACGCTTTCCAAACGTCTGTTCATTATGTATCGCTTCTTGACTTCTCCCGATTCTTATTATATCAACGTCTTCTATATCTAACCCGCGGCAACGCGCGGGCATCAATCCTAGTTTGGTTAATTGCTGAAAAATGAACATTGAACGCCTATCAACTTGTAACATTCGTATATTAAATTAAAAAATAAAATTACTATCCATTTAAGCTATTAGTATTAATTTAAACATTTTGCTTTAGAGAAAAAAAAACATACGTCTAAACTCAAAACACAACAAACACAATCTCATCACAAACTTCACACTTTATTTCACTTTTTTTCTTTTTAAAAGCATACATTCAATCTCTATTTCCAACTTTGACCGACATTTACTCATCAAAAAAATTGATCGCACGAATCCTTGTTGCCATAACACACGCTTACCAATGCATAGATAATGAAACAAAGGTTGTTGCTCGATATAAATTTATTTGAGATGGAATATTGTTCTTGCACCAACCATTGAACACAATTTTCAGGATATTATCGAAACATGAAAATCCAAGATATGGTATTAGAGAATGAAAGTTGTGGCAAAACACGATAGGGCAATGTACATATGGTTCTGAATTAAAGGACCAAATACTTGTAGGTCAAATAATATATTGACTTAATTCAAAAAAACAAGAAGTGACACCAAGACACGAGGACTCTTATATGGCCATCATTAAGGCCTTTAGGGCTTAGTCGAGTCAAATCGGTTGAGTTTGAATCAATTCATGTCGAATTAAAATCAAGCTAAAATTAAATTTTTTTATGTTATAATTTGTTTTTATTTAAACTTTGGTTACTCGATTTAGCTATGTAGGCGTTGCCCTAATAGAGAGCTGAGATCGGACCTCTATCAGACAACACCGGCCAAGAATAAATCGAGCCGAAATGGTTCGATCTGGTCTGGTCTTTGGTCAGTCCGTTCCTATCAAACATTATTGACGAGTTTTTTATAATACCGAACTAGATCAAACTAGATCAAAACTCGTAATAGTCGAAAACCTCGAACCGAAAACCAGACTAAAATTGTTCGGTTCAATTTGTTTTTCCAATCTAATCCGAGTCGATGGTCGAATGCTCACCCCTACACGTGTATGTTTGTATGAAATGAAATTAAGTTATAGTTTGGCTTCAATTAATTTGATCCTAGTGAGTTAGACATTTGTAATATCTAAACCACCTCTCTTTTTTCACGCACTCACGCTACTACTAAGCTAGTGGGTTAAGTTATTGTATACATATCATCTCCTGTTTTTTTTTTTTTTTTACATTTTCAAATCAAATACTAACAAAAAAGAATACACTAGAGTTAGGTTGGTAATCACAGGTATAGAACAAACGAATTCACTAAAGAGAATCCACGAGGAGCACGAGATATGTTGACTATGATGACTCACAAGACTCGAATACTGTTGGGAAGTGACCAGGATCATCGCAAAACATACAATATTGCGGTCCATACTTTAAGACTAGACGCGGTATTATCAGTATCACATCCCACTCGGTGTTGAACAACATAAATATAATAATTCCCTATGTACAGAATGGACCCCTAGTTTTATAATTATATCTTATCTAAGCCCTCAAACTACATGAACCTTATATGCTAAGTTTAGCCGCCATCAATATCCACAAGATGCTAAACTACAATAAGGTAAAATTAGGAAAATACCAAAAGTGAATATTTCGTAATCAAAGGTATTTTAATGAAAACTCTTGATTTTTTACTTATTTTGAGTCAAGTGTTAGAGAAAAAAATAAATATGATCATGGAAAGTTTTTAATTTTTTCTTATAAATTATTATCAAAATTAAGTAGGAAATATACTTGGCAAGTTTCTTTTTGTGCTACCTCCATGGTGAAGAGTCTGAAGACTCAAGAGAAATAGCGAGGACTCTAGAGGACGAGACACACCTTTACACATGTGTCGTGACCATGAGAATGGACGAATGTGAGAACTTTTGTTGACGTTTTGTTCATCTTCACCGTTGTATCATCGTTTATTTTGAAACAATTTTGACTCAAATATTATATGTCTACTTTTATCATATTCTTATTCTTATAAATGGAAGGTGAATTGTTATTTGCTATAAACCACTCAATCAAACAAAATCATCTTGAACATGATTATTTCTAGACACCTACTCCATTTATTTGGTCCATCAATATCTTTGTTTTGACTTTGAAGCCATAGATGCAAAACCAAAAAACACAAGGGTCATCTCCACACAACTCACAAACTTATAATAAAAAAACAAATGAAAGGCCCTCAAATAGCTAGCAAAACACAAAATTCCAATCTTAACCCCAACTAGAAAAAATCAAACCCAGTACACAATATAACAACACAACACACCTAAGGACATTTTTGTCTTTTGATATGTTTTCACACGCAAATCATTTCGTTCATAAATTCATAAACTCATAAACCACATGATCTCAAACGAATAATACCGCTTCCTTTTTTCTCCATTTTGGAGATAAAGAATACAAAAAGATAAGAAAGAAGAAATACTCATCAACAACATAACATCTTGGTGATAATTTCATCAAGATCATAAATTTTTCATTCATTTCTATATATTTCGATTCATTTTCGATCATACCATCATGGCGAAAAAGTCCACAGCCGGAGAACCAATCGAATCAAGACAAGTTGCGTCCGAAATAAGGTACCGAGGTGTTCGAAAGAGACCATGGGGACGGTTCGCTGCGGAGATCCGCGACCCATGGAAAAAAGCGCGCGTGTGGCTCGGAACATTTGACTCGGCAGAGGACGCGGCACGTGCTTATGACGCTGCCGCGGTCTCCCTGCGCGGCCCGAAGGCGAAAACAAACTTTCCCGTATCTCATCAATTACAAGTGCCGGATTATTATATCGATAATAATCAGAAACAAAAACAACAAGAGAGCCTTTACAAGCTTCAACCTGTTAATAGTCATCATGATGTTGTTATTAATCAAGCGAGGCCCGCAACGAGTAGTCTCAGCAGTACGGTTGAGTCTACCAGTGGGCCTCGCTTATTGTACACGCCACAAAATCATCGTCCGGTGCAGATAAAAACAAAAACAGCTGCACCGGACGATGATTGTCATAGTAATTGCGACTCGTCATCAACAGTTATTGATGATGAATATTTTTCATCGTCAAGACAACCTTTACCATTTGATCTTAACTTTCCTCCGCCTGTGGATGAGATAACTACAGGCGGAGATAGCGGTGACTTATTCGTCACCACCTTGTGCTTATAATATTAATTACAAATTAAGGATATGCTCTTTTAATGTTATATGCAATTTTCTTGTTTACTTTTTATGATTTCAAGAAAATCTTGTTATGTAGATTAGTGAAATATGAGGTTGTTACGAAATCTAAACTATGTAATATCAACATTTAGATCCTGAGTTTTGTTACTTATAATCTCATGATGATCAATTTTCCTTATAGTCAATGTATAAAGTTACATACATTTACACATGTTCTTAAGTTATCTAGCCATTGTTTGATCTTGTGGATTAATGTTAGATGTGTTTTGTTTTTTTATTTGTTATTAGAAGTATAATATAAAGTTTTAATATTATGATGTGGTTGTAGTTGTGGTAGGTTTAGTAATTATTTTTGCATCTAGAATTGCATCGATGATGTTGCAGGGCTCCATGTTTCCAACCTAATTTTCTGCTTTATTTGTCGGGTGTATATCTATAAACTATATGGTCTAAATTATGGTGGGTGTAAACAATATTTAATAAGTTAGGTTTGGATTTTTTAGAGGATTAATTGAATTTGGATGTTATTTCAGAAAAATTTTTGGTGATTAGGATTTGGACCTCATTTGCTAAGCAAGTTCTTATTATTTGACAGAAATTGCATTGTAAATTACTAAATTGTGTGGATTATCATTGTTATTAGGTGGTAAGTTTACAAAAAGCTGTAATTTTGCCACTCCTATGAAAATTGTTTAGTGCAAATATAACATTTGACAAAAGTTACAAAAAGTAGTATTGCTGCAATCATAACATGTTGTATCATGTTCTCTTTACTCCTGTTAATATCAAATTTATGTCTTTAGTAGAAACTGTTGTAAATCATTTTAGTTTCATTCTAGTCAGGATTCCAATTTCTAAATTCGGTGAACTTCGTTTGTACCCAAAATTAAACTTTATGATGTTGTCTTCCAACTTAGTAGTTTATGATACGTGAAAAATGAGTTTTTACTAAAGTATCAGGACCCGACAACACGACAATCTGTCCGGATGTTGAGTAGGGATGTATGCCAAAAGGCCGAAAAAATGTATATTACTAGTACATCACATATCTTTTCTCTGATTTCCGGTCTCTTGGTTCTTTGGCTTATTATCATGGTCGTGAGGGTCATATACTAAGTATGTGTTGCAACTGGTCATGCGAACATGGGCGGACCTAAGGGGTTTCTTGGGAGTTCACGGAACCCCCGATGAATGTTTGCCACATAATGTAAATTTTGGTCAAATATGTAAGTATGTGTTCCAACTACCCATGTGAATGCCTTGAGTATATGAGGAACAAAGTTGGGCTAGCATCAAGTTTTATCTTCGATTTAAATCAATCATATCAAGATAGGATACAATGTATAAGATCCAATTATTCACCAATATTTACGAAACCCCGGATGCATTCCTATGTTCTAATCACAAACCAAACTATTGCAAAATGTGAGGTATAAACAGAATCTGATACACATGCCTTGTCCCAAGAGAACACACCCAATATAGTACTGTATCATCTTTTTGAAGCCATGACAAAGTCTAATGCTTGTCGGTTTTTATGAACTTGTACTGTAAAGCCAAAAGAAGATGGTTCTTGAAAGGTCATTACTGTTAATTCTTTTTTCTCCTGTTTTAGGAAGCGCATAATTTTCGGTAAATTTAGTGTTACTAATCATCTTGAGTTAAAGCCTTAACGAAATTTTGTTACATACCATATTCAAGATGTGTTGGGAGTTTAATGGAGTTACAACTAGGCAGTCATATCCTTTCTCTTTCACACACGATTTAGATGCTACCAGCAACACTATATCATGACAGAAGGGGACTATAGACTTTAAAGTGTGCAAGTCTGAATCCAATTCAAAATGCAGACCCACCGCCTCTACGAAACATTTCAATCCGGTTTATTACATCATTTCATGAAACATGAATAATGTTAGAGCATGAAAATGAGAAATTAGTTATTTCTGCACTGATTTTGTTTATTTTAGTTCAATAACTTTACGTTGGTGGCTTGAAGGTTAACAACATGATTTTCTTTGAAAAGCACATAAGCTAAGGAAACCAACTACTACAGCTAGAACAAATTTGCACTTACTATGGATGTACCTAGGCATCATAGATATGTGATCTATTATGAGCACCTAAATTATCAGAATATCAGCGAGACATTGGCACAAGGTAATGTGAGTATAGTGGTCATTTTTAGTTGTATACGGTTAATAAAATGTCTACCAAGCCTCTTGAGTGGCAATTTACTTCTCCCATAAAGACGAGAGTTCATTAAGAGCACAAGGTGTTCAGAGTTATAGGATTGGCTGGTGCCCTATAACGCGAGTCCTATGGCTTCACTCCACACCCACCCCAAGCCATACTGCCATAGCATCCACTGCCAGAATAACTAGCTGGTGCTATACAGCAATTGGTTTTTTGTTCTTTTGTGTTGTATTTGCGTTATATTGGGTTAAGTGTGGGCGGGCCTAGGGGGTTGGGGCTGTCTTTAGGGGAGTGCAAGAAGTGCAATCCGCTTGATGAGGGCCTCCAAACATATTTATATTATGTGTGTGTTTAAGGGCCTCTTTGTGGTAATAGCACGGGGCCACTGAATCCACGAGACGGACCTGTAGGGGGTGCTCCACTCTGCAAGTAAAATGTTTATTTTTACTGTCACTTCTGCATAGATTGGCAATCCTCTTCTCATTCTTCAAAGTAACTCACTCCTCCAACTTAGAAGCTGCGATGAGATAGTATAATTCTAGCCCCATACCTTTTATTACTTACTGCGGAACTAATGAAACCCGAACATGGTATGTCGGTATGCATTAGATTGAGTTAGCACTTAGCAGTTTACTAATTCAGCCAAAATCATAGAATTCTTATAGTCATACAGGAAATATACTTGACCACCTACCTGTGATATTAGTTATACGGGCCCTAAGTTACTTAACATCATTGTTAGACTATCTAGATACACTTGTAAATTACTGTATAATATACCAAGCTTTAGATATCCACGAAGCTATTAGAGCTATGCTTTCAGACGTTTCGAAGGATGTATGTATGCATGACAAAAGTGACAAGATTCTTGTTTCTTACGGAATTTGTCATCTATGATAAACTCATAACCATTGTCCAAAAGTTAGAATCAGGAACATCAAAGATCCAACAACTTATTCTAGCAACAAGACCGGATTAAATTCCATTCAATTCATCTCATTTCATTGCTTACAATCATATGGGAGTAAGACAATCTTTTGGCCCTTATATTTTTATATTCATATATACTCAAATTTGTTTGTATTGCAATTTTCTATCTATAAAAAAATGAAAGATTGTTTAATTTAGTCACAGGCACAAAAACCATTTAGCATGGCCAACAGTTTGTTTATCATAAGTACATACATTTTCATTCTGTTTTGTTCCCCAACTTTAGGAAGCCGACCATATTTCCCTCAGAATGCAACAACTGCAGCTCTTCTTGCTGCTTCAAATGCCGATGGCATCTGCAGCTTAATGGTGCAGCCACATGGATACACTTGTGAAGAACACACAGTGACTACAAAAGATGGTTATGTTTTAAGCTTACAGAGAATACCATTAGGAGGAGCAGGTGGCAAGGAGGGCAGTCGGGTCCCAGTTCTATTGCAACATGGACTGTTGATGGTGAATAACTTTTTAAACCTTACATTATAAGTATTGATATTGTCATTTTAAACTTAAAGTAAATATTCTAATGAACCAGGACGGTATAACATGGTTGTTGAGCCCACCAGACCAGTCTTTGGCTTTCGTATTAGCCGATAATGATTTTGATGTATGGATTGTTAGTTCACGAGGAACTAAATATAGCCGTGGTCATGTATCTCTCAAGCCTGAAGACGAGGTTAGTTTATTCTTCTGTTTATGTGACATTGAGTCTTAAAATAAGGATATTTGATTTTCTGTTAATGTAACGATACTTTATTGTAGGCTTATTGGGATTGGTCATGGGACGAGTTATCAGCATATGACCTTCCAGCTACATTTCAGTATGTTCAAAGCCAAACAGGCCAAAAACTGCACTATGTTGGCCACTCGTTGGTGAGACCTCGACTTTTTACACTGTTGTCTACTTACATATGAATAAGCCAAAATTTCGCTGATTTCTTCTATTCTGTAGGGAACTTTGACTGCAATGGCTGCATTTTCAAAAGGAGAGCTTGTAAGCATGCTAAGGTCTGCAGCGTTACTTAGTCCTATTGCGTACGTGGGCCAGATAACGTCTCCTCTAGGCAGAAATGCTGCTGAAACCTTTATAGCGGAAGTAAAGACTGGCAAAATTCATATGGTCAAATTTTATAATATCATACTAAAATTTAAAATCCGACTATTTTCTTTTTGACAGGCTTTGAAATGGTTAGGACTTCACGAGTTTAGTCCAAGAGGGTAAGATTTGTGATTGTGATAACGCTTTTGATACATGTATACTTCTTTATTTATTCATACGGGTGTTTGCTTTATGTGATCAGGGATGTTGTGACCAAGTTCCTTAAGAAAATCTGTGCGAAACCAGGCATCGATTGTACTAACTTGTTGAATTCTTTCACAGGTATGGATCATGTTATGTATGAAACAGGCTAATCTGGTCAAATTCATTATAAAAAGGGAACGGGTTTGAATGTCGACTAGACTGTCTTTTTAGGCATGCAACCTCCTATATTGCTTTACTTTAAAATCAAGAAAAATAAATGACATAAATTTTGCAATCATTATTTAAACCCTTTATTGTTTGTAAAAAGATTAACCTGGACAAAAAAGAGTGCACTTTGCAGTGGAGCAGGTCTGTTCAACCCGACTATTTGAATAGAACCAATTTTGACCCATTTACCCAACCGGACTGACCCACCCATTTTGCTACCTATAGCTTTTTGTATTCTAAACCTTAAGCTTTGCAAAACTAACACTGAGACGTTCTTTAGGCAAAAACTGTTGCTTGAAGCCTTCAATAGTTGACGTTTTTCTAGATCACGAGCCTCAGCCGAGCTCTACAAAGAACATGATGCATGTAGCCCAGAGTAAGCTATCCTTCTTTTTTTTCTTTTTGCTAATTTGTCTTTAAGGTTTATGAATGTCATATCAAATGATATTCATTTTGTAAATTCTTTTTTTACAGTGATAAGAGAAGGAACGATCCGAATGTATGATTATCAGGATGCAGACGGAAACAGGAGGCGCTATGGGCAATCCACACCTCCAGCTTACAACATAGCAAACATACCAAAACATGCCCCACTCTTCCTTAGCCATGGTGGTGCTGATTCACTTTCAGATGTGGAAGACGTGAAACATTTGTTAGCAACACTCAAAGATCACGACCGAAACAAGATTCAGGTTCAGTTCATACAAGATTATGCTCATGCTGATTTTGTTATGGCCACAAATGCTAAACAAGCTGTGTATGAACCTCTTATGGCTTTTTTCAAGCTTCACGGATAAGTTCATAACATCACGAGGCTGATGATTTAAATATTCGTTTTACGTTTAACATTCTATAATCATCTGTTCACTTGTCTTTAACTTGTACCATTTTTTGTGTATGATGATGAAATACAATTCACTCTGAGCTCATTACAGTTTATAGAATGTAACATGTCTTATACTGTAGAACATAGCAGTCGTAAAACTATAGTATACAATGAACATTTCATAATGGAAATAACTAAAGCTTCAAGTTCTAAAATAAGCGATTATTGTAACTTTAAAACGTCGTTAACAAACAATCATCTGCGTTTTTCAACGTTTTAAAGAAAAATGTTTGTTCTCGTGGAGAAGTGATTTTGAGCAGCAAGGTGATAGCTACTAACCAAGAAACCAACACGATCGAATGCAGCCTGTGGACGCTTAGAAGAAACAAAAAGCTCATCACAACGAACCTCGTCAGCCGAGCAAGAAGCCATTTTGTCAAGATCTCGAGGCCGTACGCCAGGGCTTTTCTTTTGAGAAATCATTTTCTTCAACCATTTGAGGATATTCATTTTCGAAGTGCAAAAATGTAGAGAAGTAGGAGGAGGATATAAAAAGTGTGAGGAAGATATGGGGGTGACGTAGAGGGAAACTATATATATAATCATTTATTATGTGCTTTTCTAAATTTAGTTACTACTTATATACCGTAACGATTTCTCAACATTTTATACCTGTACATATATATATAACCCATAACAGTGACGTATATATTTGTTAGGACAGTTACACGAATACACAATTTACCTTAAACCGCTGCACAAACCTGGGGTAACCCTTTACTCAAAAAAAACTTATCACATATCTATGATCTCTAGGTACATTCATAGTAAGTGCAAAGTTATTAAACTAAACCTAACAAAATCAGTGAAAAAATAACTAATTTCTCGTTTGCATGCTCTAACGTTATCCGCATTTCGTGAAATGAGGTAATAAACCGGATTGAAAGGTTCCATAGAGGTGGGTCTGCATTTTGAGTTGGATTCAGACTTGCATACTTGGTAACCGTGCCTGACATTCATTAAGAATATTCGCTACAATGAAATTCAAAGAGGGTAACTGATGTGTAGCCGTGTAGGTAGGGTTATACTAATCAGTCATTACAAAGTCACAGTTCACTGATCAACATATAGCGTTTGAGCATATTTTGGCAATAATTTCACAAATATATCAGAATTTCCAAACACCGAAAGACTTATAACATGATTGTGAATGAAGAACCAATAACGGATCAAGAATTTTTCCACAGTAAGTATTAAAAAGTATGGGACTAGAATCATACTATCTCCTGGCAGCTTCTAAGTGGAGGAGTGAGTCACTTTAAAGAGTGCACCGAGGATTGCCAATCTATGCAGGAAGTGACAGTAAACATTTTTCCTACAGTATACTACAGTAGTATACACTTGAACGTATTTCTGGTCTTTACCCTTGTAATCTGTCATGATAGTGCACTTGGTAGCATCTACATGGCGTTCATGAACGAGAAAGGACATGACGGCCTTTCAAGAGCTTGAATTTGGAATGTAGCCATATGGGGTCCTAAGATAGTGTGGTCACTGCCATTGTGATCCGGTAGGTATTTTATCTGTGTTTGTTTAGCATCCGCTCGGGTGTTTGGGAGTGGTTTGCCTAGTCTTTTCTTTCCTGTTTGTTTGTTCTGTAACCAATTTTAGATCATATTTGCCAAAAGAACAGTTTCACCCATTTTAACCCATTTTAACCCATGGCCCAGACCACACATTTTGACACCTTTAAGAAACTTATTATTGATCTTGGTAGGAGGGAAGGGAAAGTTGAAGACTGGACAAACCATCTCAAGCCTGAAACCATTCGGATTTCAGATTATATTACCAAAAGAGCAGTTCCATGGTCTGGATTTAAGTTTTAGTACCTGATTAGTTGTGTAATGAGTTTTAAATTCGCATAATTGTGTGTTATGGATGCATGCTTTTCTTCGACATATATAATATGTGATATTTTGCAAGACCTAGACTCAAGAGATACAAGGATGACCGCGAAATAAACAACATCAGAAAACTGTATGGCTAACTGAATGACATCAAAATCTATAAGGCAAGCTAAATACCATTAACATACAATGCTACCTAAACAAATATCAAAAAATTTATCTTTGAAGTCAGTCTGCATAAATATTCTCTTCATGGGTTCTGACCCGAACCCATTCTGACCCTGACCATTTTAACCCGTTACCCTAACCGATCCGACCAACCAGATGGCATGAAATTATTTCAAGGACCTTGTATTCCACAGCTACCCATTTTTTAAGTATTCGCACAATCTTAGTACACTGATTCCACCCAGGAGATAACTGGTGAAATGGGTCGAGACCCACCATGAGAAATTTACCCCAAATAACATTCGACAATTCAAACCTTCGCAAAAAGAGGCCTCTGTTTAGGCAGCGCTTCAAGATATTTCCTACTGCACGAGTAAATTTGATCTTGCCCCCGTCAGTTTTCATTCGCTATTAAACTACTGTTGAATTTTCCGTTTTTGAACAAGTTATGGTATTTAAGTGTTGAGTTGCAACAACACTGTTTAGTTTCAATTCAAGACTTTCAAGGTTAGAGTTTAAAAGAAGTAATTCTCAGTATTATGTTTCAAATGACTTTTGATGCAATTTATTCTTGGATCAGGACTTACAAAGTTATATTCACTAGATTTTATAGTCGATAACTTTTCTACTAACAAAACTATTATGAATAACTTAATAATGGATTCATACTTAGTAGATCTCAAATTAAATAGGAAACATAAAATCTGCAACACGCGAACAAATTTAAAAAGTAATTTTTCATTATAACAACACGTTCGAATAGATACATTGAATGATCATGTAAATCATCGAGGCTTGGATATCAACAATAACTTTTACAAAAATGTTCACATTTTCTTTAAATTTTTGATACATTTTTTGGTACCTAGAAATTCGAGAAACTTGCATTCGACAAGATCAAGTCTTTCAATGTCGGTCATCTCACGGAACTTAAACGACGACCGAGTCCAAATACTAACCTTCTCTGGAGACGCAGGCAGCACAATCCTCTCAACCCCCAATCCTCTTATCATTCTTTCAACCTCATTCATCAAAATCCGACACTTTCCTGATCGCATGTATTCGAGTGTTGTGGCAACATATGGAATTTCTGCCACTTTATTGCCGTGAATCCGCAGTGTAACAACTGTTATGATCTCATCATTCTTCTCCAAAACCGCAGTGTAAAACCCTTCAAAATTTGACCTTTTTGTAGCTCTACTAAAGATCAAATCTTCAATCATGTCCTTATCCGACAAAGGATATCTCACGGGTACAAAACACTCATGCATCACTTTTAACGCCTTCATTAACTTACCGTTATTTTTTTCCTTTTCGTACACGTCAGTATCATTCTCATCGTACTTAAGCAAACTCCAACTCAGTTGACCCCCCTTTAGCGGAATCACTTTCCCACGAATCTTCACTAGGCCGAAATATATTCTTTCACAAATATCCGTACAGAACCATTTTTCAGCACACCCTAAGTTATTAATACAACTAATGTGAAAGTTATGCTCACATTGTGCACACTTGATTAAATCATTAACATTGCTATCTCCTTTCTTTGGCTGACCCTGGCAAATGGGACACGTACAAGCAGGACAGAACCAAAAATCTGAATCAGGAGCACAGTCCAACCCAATGCACGTCGGATGAAAGGACAATGTGCATGAATCACATAACAATAACTCACCTCCAATGTTACAAAACGAGCAATATTCATCATTAGTTTTCGTTACACAAGGTGAGGATTTTGTGGATTTAACATCTATAACGACTGATTCTGTCGGTTTATCATCAACTGGTAAACCGCTTTCAAGCTGTAACTGTGTTTGGCAATCTAGAATCGACCTCCCATCATCAAAAAACAAATTAGCAGCTGGCCGGTGATTCGTACTTCCAGCATGAACTTCAAATTTTGTAAGTAAAAACATCTCATCGCAACAGTTACACTTAATTCCATCTTCGTAAACTCGCCCTTGTTTCATAATTGTACCATCTTTTCTACTTAAATACGACACTCTTGAACCTCTCTCCACAATATTATTGTCAATCAATGACCCAAGAACTCCCCTGTTTTTAGTACCAGAAACCTTATCCTTTTGTGCTACCTTCTTTCCTGTATCCATTAATCTCATAACATCTTGAATCCGTTTCCCTGGTCTATTATTACACGAAAAACTCTCATTCTTAACTTCAGATTCAAAAACACTTGAATCTTTAACGCTTTTCTGATCAAGACATAAACTTTTCACATCTTGGATACGTATCTTTTTCTGCGGTCGATCCTCACCCGAAAAAGACTCTGATTCCTTGGCAGGTTCTTTACGTACTCGATGAAAACTCGAAAAAGACTCAGATATCTTGTTCGATTTCTTGAATCCACAAATCTTGGGAGCACCCATCTGATCAGAGCTATCACGCTTACGTTTCTTGAACTGATCTTGATTCTTGATAGCAAATTCACATGCAGTTCTCAACGACCTGTAAACTCTGTCAGTAGGAGCTTTATACCGAAGTTCTTTAGTACCCTTGTTCTTAATCGCGTAAAAGAACGTCCACCCGGTAGCCAAAAGATGGTTCTTAGCTTTCTGGATCAAGCTTTTAATGTCTGGATTGGAGCATCTTCCTGCTTGACCACATTTATAGTAATTCATGATGGCTTGGGGGTTGTATTCAGGTGAGAAGAGTAAATTATTCGCCATGGAATCAGATACATGATTATAATTTGAGTTCATCATCATGGTGATGAACTACTGATGATGATTAGGGTTTGAACTTTGAAGCAAGTTTATGATCGATGATCAAAAAGTGTGTGTTTTGAATGTGAATTACTGTGCCTAATTTATAAAGCGATTAAACAATGTATTTACCGCCTTAGGACTTAGGTAATGCGAGGATATATGGAAAGTTAAAAGATGAAATATAAAACTTACAATAGTTATAAATTTTAGTTAACCGACATTGGTGGTTATTTTCATTAAAAATTATATGGAAATATAAAAGTTATACTAACAAATATATGGTAGAGTGCTATTTGCAGAACCGTACAGAACTTACAGAATCAGTTTTTTTATACCTATTAATGCATGATGTATCTCACATTAATGCATGATGGCATTTTTGAAATTAAATAGTTAACATTTTAGAAAAAAAGTAATACAAAAGGGCAAATTCGGTATTGTATAACTTCCTAAAAAATGGTGGCTTATAGTATGTGTTTCAATATTTGTGACTTCTTCATGTCAAACTAGATCCCACCTCAATTCCTCAAGATAACTACTGCATCTCTCTCTCATTAGATATTCGAAAGAAAATCACCCACTCAAATATTACATTCGGTTTTGATTAAGAAACCAAGTTGTGACTTTTATGATCATTGATTAAAGATGCTTCGTGTTTTGGATCCAGTTATGGTGCGATCTGACGATCCAACATCCATGTCGCGAGATCCGAGCATCCATGTCGAAAGATCCGACGATTCAACCAAAACCATTACTCGTTGCAGATCTGTGTTTGTAAGGTCTGTTTTGAATATGAATCTTTATTTTTTTTTCTAATTTTCGTTTTTTATGATAAACTAATGTAAATATTACTCGTATATGTTTATCAAACAATTCATTGTTTTCATGCTTTATTTTTTTTGTCTTCTTCGTTTAGTTTTGTGGTTCGGTTGTGTAGTAACGAGATGTTAATTTTATATTATTAAAAGATTGTGAAGAAAAATTGTTAGTAACCATCAACCAATTAATTTTTATTTTATTCTTTTCCAATATCTAACTTGATTAGATGAACACGTAGATGGAGTAAAAAATTGGACTAAAAGTCATACATATCTATTTACTTTTTATTTAGATGACATAAGAATTTTGTGTCTTATTGAATATTCGTTCTATAAATGTAAGGAAAATTAATCGCTAGTTTACCTCTAAATATCAATTTTAATATATTCGTTTTGTGTCAAGCGTAAACAAACATATAAAGCTAGTTTATAGAAATGTTTTTTTTATTAAAAAATGTGTTTGTTTAAGGCTAATGGTGGCTTGTTTGATACATCCACTTGAATCACAAAATGTTTTTTTACCAGTGTTTTAATAAAGTAAAATTGGATGAAAGGTATTTTTCTACGTGGTGATTATATGTAGATAGAAAATTAGTTACAAAGTAAAAGTTATTAGTTTAATCACTCGTATCTTTTTACTGAAGAAAACCTTCAGTTACTCCAACTAATAATTAACTGTTTGATTTTTGTTTTTTTATGAAACAGGGTTCGTGTTTCGGCCCTCTAATGAAGCTTACGTGGACCGCAAACATACTTGTTTTTCGACCGCGAACATACATGTTTTTCGACCGCGAACATTCATGTTTTTGGACCGCGAACATTCATGTTTTTGCAAAGCAACTTCACATAACAAGAAAACGTAGCAGACATAAATATTTTTGCTAGTGATCAAATTTAAAATGGGGATATATGGAGGTCTCCATTCAAATGGTATTTCTTTAGTCACTTACTCATCATAATTATTTTATGTATACAGTTCATAGATTTTGATGTAGGACAAAAGTTGTAAAAAAGGTATTTAGATTAATTAAGTCTACAAAACTATTGTTGTAGAAAATAACATTTTTAAACTATAGGTTTAGCGTCAAAATGTATTTTTGATGATGGTTTCCCGATTTCGTCAACTTGAATAATAAATTAGTAGATTCTTGTTGTGTTTTACTCTTTCAATGAAAATACGCTTATTGATTTTCATAGTTTATATGTTATAATTATTTAAGATTTATTTTTTGTTTGTGACAGGATTGTATTTCTGGTGAATTGATTATGAAGTTTAAAGTAGTCATCTCAAACATGCATGTTTCTGGAAGGCGGGCATATATGTTTTTAAAAAACATACATGTTTTTGGAAGGCGTACATACATGCTTTTAGAAGGCATACATATGTGTATTTGGGAGGCATGCACATATATCCAAATGACGTCGACAAGAAAAGGAAGAATACATGCATGTTTTTAAATGGGTGTAGATTTTTGTTTAACAAGATATTTGTACATGTATTATTTTCTAATTGACATCAAAGTTTGTATATGATATTTAGGTTTTTCTTTGTTAGTCTAGAGATCTCATTTATATGCTTATGTTTTTTTGATAGATTTTCAGGATAATGTACAATAAAAACATATATGCAATTATTATTAAAAAGACATGTTTAATGACCAAATAATAAAATAAATACAAATGTAAATATAAAATATGAAACAACACATATGTATTTTTTTCAAAACATGTATGTCTGGGAAAAATAAAAAGTAAAAAGTAAAAAAAAAAAATCAAATTCCGAAAATTAAGTGCCATAAAAACGTTTTTAATAAAAAAATTCAAAAAAAATGTTAAAATGTATTTTACTAATATGCCCTTTTCATTTAAATAAAAATAATTATTAATACTAACTTCTGATTGGTTTAAAGTGGTTCTGTAGGTTCTGTACTAAAAAAGAGGTTCTGCAAATAGCGCCCCCCAAATATATGTAAAGTTAATTAATTAGGAAATTTTAACAAAGGCTGGTTTAATTTGTTTCCAAAATAAGAATTGTTTGTGTTTTGATAATTGTCGCAATGCATGACAAAAATTATTTTGTATTTTTGTTTTTACTACATATAATGTCTCAAAATTATAGTTCACTTTTTTATTTTAAGTTATCTCAAATTAATTGTGCAATTTTAAAAATAGGTAAAAATTTAGGTTGAGATTACTAATATTAACCGTATTTGAAATTACAATTACAAACTTTAAAGAAGGTTTAAATTAATTTATTAAGGGTAAAACTGTTTTTATGCAAAAAAAAAAGTAAAAGAACGAAAGGTGTAATTATGATACTTTTATTAAACTGTGTTTTTTTTGTCGGTGAAAAGTAATTTTTGGACGGATGGAGTATGAATCAGTCTTTACTTTTCATTTGTTTTTTGATCTAATGCTAGGAATTAATCTAAGATTTAAAAAAACACGAAATGACTAAAATTGTCAAATATACAAAAGTTGTAAACATAGGACGGGAGGACTAAAGTTGTAAATATGACGAAATACTGGTTATCGCTAGTGATAAAAATATCACTAGTGATAAAAGTAATGAAATGTCACTGTTGATATTTTTATCACCGTGATATTTTTATCACCGTGATATTTTTATCACTCATGATAATATTTTGTTATATTTACAACATTACTTCCTCCGTTCTTTATACAACTTGAAAGGTCCCTAATCAATGCGAGAAACCCTAATCTTAACTTAATCAACACAATGTATTACTTTTCAAACATAATCTTATTATTGTATAATAAAGAATTACAAGTGTTATGGATAACACCGTTTGATGACAATGTGTTGTGCACACTTTGAACAACAATAACCTTAACTTATGAATACAGTCGTAGCTGTTTGATTCACTAAGTTACACGCACTAATGATCTTGATATTGCAAAGTGTTAAATCTTAATGCTAGGTTACACATCCTATTTATAGTGTTACGAGTTTGACTTGAACAGTACTTGATGTCGACTACACAACTTTTACAAGTTCCCACATCAGTCACATGATGTCCTTCTATTCTTGGTAGTCTTCCATTATGCTTTAAGGAACAGTTGTCCAAAACAGTTTCCTTATTCTTCATATTCTCGAACACACAAATGGCATGTCCAAAGTGTGCTGAGAGTTATCAGGGTATTGCCACCCCTGTTAACTCTCAACCCCTCAGAGTCCCTAATACATCTTGGCTGTTATCCATCACAGCCAAGGAGTATGTCTTCAGGTAATCTTCGACTTCCCTGACAATGTCTCTGACATGGACTCCTCTGAGGTTGCTCACAGAGATTCGGATCTCTGTGAGTCTTGTGAAACTTGCCTGCCTCCTAGGCACAGGCAAGGGACTATCTATCAGCCTAATTATGTTTAAATCAATGAACAGGGAATCTAACAAGTTTAGATTCCCAACAATCTCCCCCTATTTAAACATAAATAGTGCTAGATCTAACTAAGTTAAGGTAAGTGAGTTTAACAGCTTCTTCTTACACATAACAGATCTAAACAAACATACCTCATGATTTTATTAAGACTTAAAGAAAAATTACAAGTTCATTACATAAGTTAAATAAAAGATGAAGGTAAAAGGGCTGATACTTTCTTCAATAGTCATCATTTTTGATTCTTTCTTCAGCTTCGGCCACATCTAATCTGTTATCAATTTCATCCTGCAAAGTCTTTGCAAACTTCTTGGAATACTCAGAGTTGATCTTGAGACACTTCTTGTGACAGAGCAGCTGAATAGTTGAAGCCAGGCATAGCTCATCTTCCCTCTGAAAAGCATATTGGCAGGCTTTGTTCATAAACGCCATTCCTCTTTCAGGCACTGAATAAGTCTGACCATCAACAGGGCCAACTATACCATTAGGAAGGATCAGATCCCTGTGCATGCCATCCACACGAACATCTTCAGTAACAAAAGTTTCATCAATGATTTGGGAAATTCTTCTTCTTTTGTTGCCTGTCTTTGGGGGTCCTTGTTCGAAAAGCTGTGGTGGAGGATCAATCTTGAGTTTGGCAGCTGTTTCCTTGATCCAGTTAAACTTAGCCTTAAGAGTTTTGAGCAGAAGGAAATTTTCCTGTCCATTCTTTTTGGCAGCTAAGGCTTCGAGTTCAAACCATTCTGATAACCCAAGTGTTTTTAACCTGAAGTCGTCAAACACATCCATATTCCCTGTTTGATTATCCCTCCATAAGATCATCTGTGGAGTATTTGTGGACTTGCGAATGGTGTATCTAAACTTGGTTATCTTGCCAGCAGCATACCTGTTGTTTACGCAGGCATCATAGTCAGTTTTGACTTTCTTTAGGGCCTCAGCGCGTTTAAGTTCCATTTCCCTCAACCTTTGTTTTTGTTTTTCTTTTTCAGGAGGTGACATCTTCCTCAGAGTGGCTTCATTTAATTCTTTGGCTGCCTTGAGCTCACTCAGTCTTTTGAATTCTTCAGCCTGTTGCTCTATTTCTTCAGGCGTTAGAGGTCTCTCATCAGAAGGTGTAAAGGTTGAAAATTGGGAAAGGTCTGTTGTGGATCCTCCTGTCTCTAGCATCGCAGCTATCTTCTTAAGTTTAGTGTCAGTATCAACTAACACTATCTCTTTACCTTTCTTTGAGACAGAGGACTCCACACTTATATTTTTCAAATCATCAGCTCTTTTGAGGAACGCTGTCTGAGCCTGATTTTGAATAGATTTTGGTAGGGAGCTCACAGTGAATTTAAGCTTCTTGGCTGCTGGTTCATCCTCATCCTCAGGTTTGCTGATGTTAACTAGGATCATGGATTTAGATGAGTCAGCGCCATCTTGTGTTTGTTGCTCCCCCTGAGTCTGATCCTCATCATCAGGTATTATAACTGGTTCGATGACTTGAAGAGGAACAGGGTTTGTTGAAGGATTGGCTGAAGATGAGGCTTGTTCAGCAGATGCAAGGCTGAGTTTAGTATTCTTCTCCCCCTCACGTTCATCCTTACTTCTCTTATGCTTGGATGAACGTGCCTGAAATCTTCTTGCAATCTGCTCCACAGAGGCAGCCATGGCACGCTGTCTTTTTCTTGATGCCCTGGCAATCTTCAGCAATAAGTTGGCATTGGCATTGGTATTTGCCTGAACTCTCCTGACAATAAAACCAGCATGGTTGTATTGCCTGTTGCGCACTGCATTGAAGTGCCTGTTAATGATGGTTTCTTGTTCTTGGAACAATGCAGGGACAACGGAGTCAATGGCATTCTTGATTCTTGTCGAGAGATGACTTAGTCCTTGAGCCACACCTTTTCTTGTACCCTCC
The DNA here is from genome assembly GCA_025667525.1 of Glebionis coronaria. NCBI lineage: Eukaryota > Viridiplantae > Streptophyta > Magnoliopsida > Asterales > Asteraceae > Glebionis > Glebionis coronaria. The sequence continues at coordinate 480,995,596 of CM046882.1, read as the reverse complement.
TGAATAGGCTCAGTGACAGCCTCAGTCACAGCCTTCTTTATTATACCTGGAAAGGTGACAGTAAAATTGTGCATCTCTGACTTGATTACGTCCAACTTTCTTGACAAGCGCTCAATATCAGACTGATGGTGTACAGGCTGAAGATTCTTGATATTGAGGCTTTGTTGAGCAAAATCATCCTCCCTTGGAAATAAGTCGAAGTTAGTCTGGGAAGGATGATCAAACAAAAGGAATTCAGCTGTTGGATCATATATGGGTCTTTGGAGGACTGTTGTTGCAGATGTAGCAGAGTTTTGTGTGTCAACAGCTTCCTGAAGAGGAGAAGTCTTGTCATCTTCTTTAGGAGGAGAGGCTGACAGCTGGTCATCCTCATCTTCTTCCTCTTCCTCATCAAACATTCCCTCAGGGAATTCATCCTCAGGCATGGGTGTAAACTCAGCGACATAATCTTCTACAGAAAGCATGTCTTCATCAGCATTGAGCACAAGTTCTTCGTCAATCTGAATGTCCTGAGTTATTGTTTCAGCCTCCTTTTCATGTACCTGAGGTTCTTTGACTGGCTGTACAATTTCAGCCTGCAAGGTTGTGGAAATTAGTAACAGGGAAAATATTAAGTGAATGGTCGCCATTTCGCTGTCCCAGAGAGGCTGAGGGTGATTACTCAGCCACTCCAAAGGATAAATCCTTGGGATTCTTTTAAGTGTGAATGAAGTGTGGTTAATGGTCGCCATTCGCTGCCCCTAGGAAAGCTGAGTGTGATTATTCAGCCCCCCCAAAAGGTAAAAACCTTTGGGACTCTTTTGATTGTGAAACATATGTTGTTTAATGATCGCCATTTCGCTGCCCCTAGGAAAGCTGAGTGTGATTATTCAGCCCCCCCAAAAGGTAAAACCTTTGGGACTCTTTTAAGAGTGAAACATATGTTGTTGTTGGTCGCCTGTTACGCTGCCCCTAGGAAAGCTGAGGATGATGATTCAGCTCCCCCTGAAAGGATAAATCCTTTGGGACTCTTTTAATGAGGGAACCAAGAGGCTGTGTGAAGTACAGCCATCAAGGTTGAGACATTAATGTATTCAGGTTGTTGTTAGCCTGAATACTGTCTAGAGGGTTCAGGGTCATCGGGGTGCTTTATAAACACAAATGAATCACTCCCTGGTGCAAAGACAGAGTGTACAGAAGTCTTAAAGAATTCTAAGTGAAATGACAGACTTCTATGGGTCGAGGATTACCCTAACTTCACCACTCTCTCCTACAGATAAATGAGAGTGGTTGCTTGTGAGCCTCTAAAAATGTACACTGATTACCTGTGAGATATCAGCTTGGTTTGGCTGGTTTCCTGGAGTCTCTGCTGACCTAGAGACACTAGACGCCTGTTGTTTGTCAGCCAAAGATTCTGTATCCACAAGAGTATCTGGACCAGAGGCGGTTTCAATCTTCTTTTCCTTGGCCTTGCTAACAGCTTTAGGTTGAGAAGAAGAAGGGATTTTCTTCTTCTTTGGCTGTTGGCCAGAAGAAGCCTTGGACTTGGTAGTGTGCTGCCCAGAGGTCAAAGACGTAGACTTGCCAGCGACACTAGAAGTATTCACCTTCTCAGAGGAAGGGAGCAAGGGCTTCTCAGCGTTGGGTACCTGGTTAGCAACATTCAGCATGTGAGCGGTCACAGGGAAATCCTCAGCTCCTATCTCCTTGTAAATGGCGCCTGTAATGCGATAGGGCTTCAGGGTTGTCAAGGCCTTGTTATGGTAGTTTTCTCCCAGCAAACTCTCAAAGATCAGGGACAAATAACGCACATAGCAGATGTTCTTTTCCCTGACCTGATTCCTTCCTTTAAGTTGTTCTACTAGGTTAGAGAAAAGAAGGCTTCCAACGTCAACATCAGCTCCCCATATTAATCCATAAGCAATAGTCTGATGTTTGAACGACATTTGATCTTGTGATCCCTGCATGCCTCCCAGGGACTTCACAATGTGGGTGAAGAGGACACGCCACATAGGAGAGAAATACTTGATCTTCAGATGTGCTTTAGCAAGGATATCAGCTGGTGTGAGGGCAGGGTTAATGTCATGACAGGGTTTGAGTGTGGCCAATGCTTCCTTGACAGCCTTTTTGTCAACTGTCTTCAAGCACTCATCTCCATGTTTAAGTCCGGCCACACTGGCAAAATCAGCAAGGGAAAAGGCAAAAGGATGTTCATTGCAAGAAAGGCTAAAGGTAATGGTGTCTTCTTCAACTTCGGCGGAATACCAGAATTCCCTAAGGTATTCTTGGTAAAAGGTGGAAGGAGATTTGGTGAAGGCTTCGTTTAGGTCACAGTTCTGCATGAAATTTACCAGATCCGAGTAGGTGTTGTTGGGTGCCTTGATCCATCCAATAGCGTTATTTGAGGCGATGATGCTCTCGTTGATCTCAAAGTTCACATTGGAGGCTTTAGGTACGGGAAACGCCATTGATAAAAGGTTGAAGGTGAATGAAAATGGCGGAAGGTTGAGAGAGATAAGAGTTGTAGAGAGAGAGAATGATTTTGAGAATGGTGGTGGGTGAGAAGAGAAAGAGGACAATATATATTCAAACTTAGAGTGAACAGTTATTCAACCGCATTAAATGCAAAAAGCGAAAATGACTGCTCAAGTGGGTCCCATTGACCTTTCAAAAAATTTGTCTCCTCGTTATCCGAAACTTAAATGATTAAAAAATGTGAGAATGTTTTTCGCATTTACTTGGAATGCAACTACCTAGTTACATGTGAAAAACATTTAATAAAACATTTAATATAGAATCAATCATTTAATGAACACATTTAATATCAAGCCACAGGCTTTGAAATATTGAGCATCCCTAGCTCAGCAACTAGCCTGTTGAACGTAGGTTCAGCCAAAGGCTTTGTAAAAATATCAGCTAGTTGCAGCTCTGTGGGAACAAAATGCAGCTCAATATCTCCCTTCATAATATGATCCCTGATAAAATGATACCTGATATCAATGTGTTTGGTACGAGAGTGAAGAACAGGGTTGTTGGATATGGCAATAGCGCTGGTGTTGTCACAAAAGATTGGCACTTTGTCATACAAGATTTCATAGTCAGCCAATTGACTTTTCATCCAGAGCACCTGAGCACAACAGCTGGCTGCAGCGACATATTCAGCTTCAGCTGAAGACATAGCCACAGAGTTTTGCTTCTTAGCACTCCATCCAACCAATTTTCCTCCTAGGATTTGACAGCTGCCTGAAGTACTTTTCCTGTCAATACAGCATCCAGCATAATCTGAATCTGAATAGGCCTTGAGATCAAAGCCTGATTCCTTTGGATACCATAGTCCTAGGGATGGTGTTCCTTTGAGATACCTGAAAATTCTCTTAACAGCCACTAGATGGGATTCTTTTGGGTTAGCTTGGTACCTTGCACAGAGACATGTGGAGAATTGGATATCTGGACGACTGGCTGTTAAATACATCAGTGACCCAATCATGCCTCTATATAAAGTCTCATTGACAGAGACCCCTGACTCATCAGGGCCCAAGTTGTTGGGTGGAAGCATGGGGCATTTCACTGAAGCACAATCAGCCAAGTCATATTTTTTAAGTAAATCCTTAACATACTTTTCTTGACAAATAGAAATTCCCTTAGGACATTGTTTAATTTGAAAACCCAAAAAGTAAGTTAATTCACCCATCATACTCATCTCATATTTCTTGGTCATTAATTTAGCAAAACGTTTACTAAGATTGACATTTGTTGACCCAAAGATGATATCATCCACATAAATCTGCACAATGATGAAATCACTCTTGTCCTTGAAGGTAAAAAGTGTTTTATCAATAGAACCCCTGACAAATTTGTTTTCAGATAAGAAATTTGAAAGAGTTTCATACCATGCTCTTGGAGCTTGTTTCAGACCATACATTGCTTTGTGAAGTCTGTACACATGGTTGGGAAACTCGCTGCTCTCAAATCCTTCAGGTTGAGCAACATAGACTTCCTCAGCCAAATCACCATTGAGGAAGGCACTCTTTACATCCATCTGATAGACAGTGATGTTCATATAGGCAGCATAAGCAAGAAAGATTCTGATGGCTTCAAGTCTAGCAACAGGTGCGAAAGTTTCATCATAATCAATTCCTTCAGTCTGAGAGTATCCCTGTGCTACCAATCTTGCCTTGTTCCTGATGATGTTCCCAATTTCATCCATCTTGTTTCTATAGATCCATCTAGTGCCTGTGATATTCTTTCCAGGTGGAGCTGGCACTAGTGTCCAAACCTTGTTCCTTTTGAACTGATTGATTTCTTCTTGCATAGCAGCTACCCATCCATCTTCTGTCAGAGCCTCAGCAACTCTTTTAGGTTCAATTTGAGAAAGGAATTCAGCAAATAGACATTCATTGGCTGAGGCTGACTCAGAGTCTTGGATTCGCTGTCTGGTTGTGACCCCTGCATTTGGTTCCCCAATAATGTTGACAAGAAGAATGTGTTGATCTCTTGACCACTTATTTTGAGGAGCTGGAGATTCAAGAACAGGGGTACTTGAAGGCACAGCTGGAACAATTTGAATCTCATCCTGCTGAATAGGAGGGCTTTCTTCAAAAACTACTTCAGTGTTTGATTCTTTCTTAAGCTTCGGCCACATCTAATCTGTTATCAATTTCATCCTGCAAAGTCTTTGCAAACTTCTTGGAATACTCAGAGTTGATCTTGAGACACTTCTTGTGACAGAGCAGCTGAATAGTTGAAGCCAGGCATAGCTCATCTTCCCTCTGAAAAGCATATTGGCAGGCTTTGTTCATAAACGCCATTCCTCTTTCAGGCACTGAATAAGTCTGACCATCAACAGGGCCAACTATACCATTAGGAAGGATCAGATCCCTGTGCATGCCATCCACACGAACATCTTCAGTAACAAAAGTTTCATCAATGATTTGGGAAATTCTTCTTCTTTTGTTGCCTGTCTTTGGGGGTCCTTGTTCGAAAAGCTGTGGTGGAGGATCAATCTTGAGTTTGGCAGCTGTTTCCTTGATCCAGTTAAACTTAGCCTTAAGAGTTTTGAGCAGAAGGAAATTTGCCTGTCCATTCTTTTTGGCAGCTAAGGCTTCGAGTTCAAACCATTCTGATAACCCAAGTGTTTTTAACCTGAAGTCGTCAAACACATCCATATTCCCTGTTTGATTATCCCTCCATAAGATCATCTGTGGAGTATTTGTGGACTTGCGAATGGTGTATCTAAACTTGGTTATCTTGCCAGCAGCATACCTGTTGTTTACGCAGGCATCATAGTCAGTTTTGACTTTCTTTAGGGCCTCAGCGCGTTTAAGTTCCATTTCCCTCAACCTTTGTTTTTGTTTTTCTTTTTCAGGAGGTGACATCTTCCTCAGAGTGGCTTCATTTAATTCTTTGGCTGCCTTGAGCTCACTCAGTCTTTTGAATTCTTCAGCCTGTTGCTCTATTTCTTCAGGCGTTAGAGGTCTCTCATCAGAAGGTGTAAAGGTTGAAAATTGGGAAAGGTCTGTTGTGGATCCTCCTGTCTCTAGCATCGCAGCTATCTTCTTAAGTTTAGTGTCAGTATCAACTAACACTATCTCTTTACCTTTCTTTGAGACAGAGGACTCCACACTTATATTTTTCAAATCATCAGCTCTTTTGAGGAACGCTGTCTGAGCCTGATTTTGAATAGATTTTGGTAGGGAGCTCACAGTGAATTTAAGCTTCTTGGCTGCTGGTTCATCCTCATCCTCAGGTTTGCTGATGTTAACTAGGATCATGGATTTAGATGAGTCAGCGCCATCTTGTGTTTGTTGCTCCCCCTGAGTCTGATCCTCATCATCAGGTATTATAACTGGTTCGATGACTTGAAGAGGAACAGGGTTTGTTGAAGGATTGGCTGAAGATGAGGCTTGTTCAGCAGATGCAAGGCTGAGTTTAGTATTCTTCTCCCCCTCACGTTCATCCTTACTTCTCTTATGCTTGGATGAACGTGCCTGAAATCTTCTTGCAATCTGCTCCACAGAGGCAGCCATGGCACGCTGTCTTTTTCTTGATGCCCTGGCAATCTTCAGCAATAAGTTGGCATTGGCATTGGTATTTGCCTGAACTCTCCTGACAATAAAACCAGCATGGTTGTATTGCCTGTTGCGCACTGCATTGAAGTGCCTGTTAATGATGGTTTCTTGTTCTTGGAACAATGCAGGGACAACGGAGTCAATGGCATTCTTGATTCTTGTCGAGAGATGACTTAGTCCTTGAGCCACACCTTTTCTTGTACCCTCCTGAATAGGCTCAGTGACAGCCTCAGTCACAGCCTTCTTTATTATACCTGGAAAGGTGACAGTAAAATTGTGCATCTCTGACTTGATTATGTCCAACTTTCTTGACAAGCGCTCAATATCAGACTGATGGTGTACAGGCTGAAGATTCTTGATATTGAGGCTTTGTTGAGCAAAATCATCCTCCCTTGGAAATAAGTCGAAGTTAGTCTGGGAAGGATGATCAAACAAAAGGAATTCAGCTGTTGGATCATATATGGGTCTTTGGAGGACTGTTGTTGCAGATGTAGCAGAGTTTTGTGTGTCAACAGCTTCCTGAAGAGGAGAAGTCTTGTCATCTTCTTTAGGAGGAGAGGCTGACAGCTGGTCATCCTCATCTTCTTCCTCTTCCTCATCAAACATTCCCTCAGGGAATTCATCCTCAGGCATGGGTGTAAACTCAGCGACATAATCTTCTACAGAAAGCATGTCTTCATCAGCATTGAGCACAAGTTCTTCGTCAATCTGAATGTCCTGAGTTATTGTTTCAGCCTCCTTTTCATGTACCTGAGGTTCTTTGACTGGCTGTACAATTTCAGCCTGCAAGGTTGTGGAAATTAGTAACAGGGAAAATATTAAGTGAATGGTCGCCATTTCGCTGTCCCAGAGAGGCTGAGGGTGATTACTCAGCCACTCCAAAGGATAAATCCTTGGGATTCTTTTAAGTGTGAATGAAGTGTGGTTAATGGTCGCCATTCGCTGCCCCTAGGAAAGCTGAGTGTGATTATTCAGCCCCCCCAAAAGGTAAAAACCTTTGGGACTCTTTTGATTGTGAAACATATGTTGTTTAATGATCGCCATTTCGCTGCCCCTAGGAAAGCTGAGTGTGATTATTCAGCCCCCCCAAAAGGTAAAACCTTTGGGACTCTTTTAAGAGTGAAACATATGTTGTTGTTGGTCGCCTGTTACGCTGCCCCTAGGAAAGCTGAGGATGATGATTCAGCTCCCCCTGAAAGGATAAATCCTTTGGGACTCTTTTAATGAGGGAACCAAGAGGCTGTGTGAAGTACAGCCATCAAGGTTGAGACATTAATGTATTCAGGTTGTTGTTAGCCTGAATACTGTCTAGAGGGTTCAGGGTCATCGGGGTGCTTTATAAACACAAATGAATCACTCCCTGGTGCAAAGACAGAGTGTACAGAAGTCTTAAAGAATTCTAAGTGAAATGACAGACTTCTATGGGTCGAGGATTACCCTAACTTCACCACTCTCTCCTACAGATAAATGAGAGTGGTTGCTTGTGAGCCTCTAAAAATGTACACTGATTACCTGTGAGATATCAGCTTGGTTTGGCTGGTTTCCTGGAGTCTCTGCTGACCTAGAGACACTAGACGCCTGTTGTTTGTCAGCCAAAGATTCTGTATCCACAAGAGTATCTGGACCAGAGGCGGTTTCAATCTTCTTTTCCTTGGCCTTGCTAACAGCTTTAGGTTGAGAAGAAGAAGGGATTTTCTTCTTCTTTGGCTGTTGGCCAGAAGAAGCCTTGGACTTGGTAGTGTGCTGCCCAGAGGTCAAAGACGTAGACTTGCCAGCGACACTAGAAGTATTCACCTTCTCAGAGGAAGGGAGCAAGGGCTTCTCAGCGTTGGGTACCTGGTTAGCAACATTCAGCATGTGAGCGGTCACAGGGAAATCCTCAGCTCCTATCTCCTTGTAAATGGCGCCTGTAATGCGATAGGGCTTCAGGGTTGTCAAGGCCTTGTTATGGTAGTTTTCTCCCAGCAAACTCTCAAAGATCAGGGACAAATAACGCACATAGCAGATGTTCTTTTCCCTGACCTGATTCCTTCCTTTAAGTTGTTCTACTAGGTTAGAGAAAAGAAGGCTTCCAACGTCAACATCAGCTCCCCATATTAATCCATAAGCAATAGTCTGATGTTTGAACGACATTTGATCTTGTGATCCCTGCATGCCTCCCAGGGACTTCACAATGTGGGTGAAGAGGACACGCCACATAGGAGAGAAATACTTGATCTTCAGAGGTGCTTTAGCAAGGATATCAGCTGGTGTGAGGGCAGGGTTAATGTCATGACAGGGTTTGAGTGTGGCCAATGCTTCCTTGACAGCCTTTTTGTCAACTGTCTTCAAGCACTCATCTCCATGTTTAAGTCCGGCCACACTGGCAAAATCAGCAAGGGAAAAGGCAAAAGGATGTTCATTGCAAGAAAGGCTAAAGGTAATGGTGTCTTCTTCAACTTCGGCGGAATACCAGAATTCCCTAAGGTATTCTTGGTAAAAGGTGGAAGGAGATTTGGTGAAGGCTTCGTTTAGGTCACAGTTCTGCATGAAATTTACCAGATCCGAGTAGGTGTTGTTGGGTGCCTTGATCCATCCAATAGCGTTATTTGAGGCGATGATGCTCTCGTTGATCTCAAAGTTCACATTGGAGGCTTTAGGTACGGGAAACGCCATTGATAAAAGGTTGAAGGTGAATGAAAATGGCGGAAGGTTGAGCGAGATAAGAGTTGTAGAGAGAGAGAATGATTTTGAGAATGGTGGTGGGTGAGAAGAGAAAGAGGACAATATATATTCAAACTTAGAGTGAACAGTTATTCAACCGCATTAAATGCAAAAAGCGAAAATGACTGCTCAAGTGGGTCCCATTGACCTTTCAAAAAATTTGTCTCCTCGTTATCCGAAACTTAAATGATTAAAAAATGTGAGAATGTTTTTCGCATTTACTTGGAATGCAACTACCTAGTTACATGTGAAAAACATTTAATAAAACATTTAATATAGAATCAATCATTTAATGAACACATTTAATATCAAGCCACAGGCTTTGAAATATTGAGCATCCCTAGCTCAGCAACTAGCCTGTTGAACGTAGGTTCAGCCAAAGGCTTTGTAAAAATATCAGCTAGTTGCAGCTCTGTGGGAACAAAATGCAGCTCAATATCTCCCTTCATAATATGATCCCTGATAAAATGATACCTGATATCAATGTGTTTGGTACGAGAGTGAAGAACAGGGTTGTTGGATATGGCAATGGCGCTGGTGTTGTCACAAAAGATTGGCACTTTGTCATACAAGATTTCATAGTCAGCCAATTGACTTTTCATCCAGAGCACCTGAGCACAACAGCTGGCTGCAGCGACATATTCAGCTTCAGCTGAAGACATAGCCACAGAGTTTTGCTTCTTAGCACTCCATCCAACCAATTTTCCTCCTAGGATTTGACAGCTGCCTGAAGTACTTTTCCTGTCAATACAGCATCCAGCATAATCTGAATCTGAATAGGCCTTGAGATCAAAGCCTGATTCCTTTGGATACCATAGTCCTAGGGATGGTGTTCCTTTGAGATACCTGAAAATTCTCTTAACAGCCACTAGATGGGATTCTTTTGGGTTAGCTTGGTACCTTGCACAGAGACATGTGGAGAATTGGATATCTGGACGACTGGCTGTTAAATACATCAGTGACCCAATCATGCCTCTATATAAAGTCTCATTGACAGAGACCCCTGACTCATCAGGGCCCAAGTTGTTGGGTGGAAGCATGGGGCATTTCACTGAAGCACAATCAGCCAAGTCATATTTTTTAAGTAAATCCTTAACATACTTTTCTTGACAAATAGAAATTCCCTTAGGACATTGTTTAATTTGAAAACCCAAAAAGTAAGTTAATTCACCCATCATACTCATCTCATATTTCTTGGTCATTAATTTAGCAAAACGTTTACTAAGATTGACATTTGTTGACCCAAAGATGATATCATCCACATAAATCTGCACAATGATGAAATCACTCTTGTCCTTGAAGGTAAAGAGTGTTTTATCAATAGAACCCCTGACAAATTTGTTTTCAGATAAGAAATTTGAAAGAGTTTCATACCATGCTCTTGGAGCTTGTTTCAGACCATACATTGCTTTGTGAAGTCTGTACACATGGTTGGGAAACTCGCTGCTCTCAAATCCTTCAGGTTGAGCAACATAGACTTCCTCAGCCAAATCACCATTGAGGAAGGAACTCTTTACATCCATCTGATAGACAGTGATGTTCATATAGGCAGCATAAGCAAGAAAGATTCTGATGGCTTCAAGTCTAGCAACAGGTGCGAAAGTTTCATCATAATCAATTCCTTCAGTCTGAGAGTATCCCTGTGCTACCAATCTTGCCTTGTTCCTGATGATGTTCCCAATTTCATCCATCTTGTTTCAATAGATCCATCTAGTGCCTGTGATATTCTTTCCAGGTGGAGCTGGCACTAGTGTCCAAACCTTGTTCCTTTTGAACTGATTGATTTCTTCTTGCATAGCAGCTACCCATCCATCTTCTGTCAGAGCCTCAGCAACTCTTTTAGGTTCAATTTGAGAAAGGAATTCAGCAAATAGACATTCATTGGCTGAGGCTGACTCAGAGTCTTGGATTCGCTGTCTGGTTGTGACCCCTGCATTTGGTTCCCCAATAATGTTGACAAGAAGAATGTGTTGATCTCTTGACCACTTATTTTGAGGAGCTGGAGATTCAAGAACAGGGGTACTTGAAGGCATAGCTGGAACAATTTGAATCTCATCCTGCTGAATAGGAGGGCTTTCTTCAAAAACTACTTCAGTGTCTGATTCTTCTTCAGCCACATCAAGGGAAGCAATTTCCTTATCAGCAGGAGCAACTTCAGAGTTTTGAAGAATTGGTGAGTCATTAATATCATGAGAAGGACCATCAGAGATTTGAGGTTCTTCTTCATCAAGTTCCTGAGAGGTAGGAACTTCTATGTTGTGAGTAGACAGAGGATCAAAAGCAGGAACATAAGGAGTGAGAGTGTTGGAGTGGTGATGACTGGTAGGTCTGGGTTCAGTGAACTCATCACTTGGGAAAGAAATATTTTCATTAAAATCTACTTCATCACCCTCTGTTCCTGTTCTCTGTATGACTTCATCATCTTCATTAAATCTGACATGGAAAGTTTCTTCTACTTCTTGTCTTCTGATGTTGAATACTCTGAAGGCTTTGGCTGTTGGAGAGTATCCCAAAAAGAATCCATCATCAGCCTTTTCATCAAACTTTCCAAGTTTATCCCTGTAGTTATAAATAAACACAGGGCATCCAAACACATGAAAATAGCTGACGTCTGGAGATCTTTTTCTGAAAACTTCATAGGAGGTTTTGCCATGTCTTTTGACAATGATTGATCTGTTTTGAGTATAGCAGGCAGTGTGTACAGCTTCTCCCCAAAATTGCTTTGGTAAGGCTGCACCATTTAACATAGTTCTTGCTGCTTCAATCAGAGTCCTGTTTCTTCTTTCAGCCACACCATTTTGTTCAGGAGTGCCAGCTGAAGAGAAGTTCTGTGAAATCCCTTTTTCATCACAAAATGATTCAAGTTGATGATTCTTGAATTCTGTACCATTATCACTTCTTAGAGCTTTGACTCTAACATCATTCATATTTTCCACCTGTCTGATGAAGGACATGATGGCATCAGCTGCATCACTTTTCCTTCTGAGGAAGAACACCCATGTATATCTTGAAAATTCATCAACTATGACCAAGGTGTATTTGTTGTGATTAATGGTTTGAGGTTTGACAGGTCCAAACAAGTCCATGTGAAGGAGATGTAAGCACTTGTCAATAGAGAATGATTGCCTAGTCTTGAATGAAGACCTGTGATGTTTTCCTTTGACACAGGCAGAACAAGTTTTGTCTTTGGAAAACATTACTGAAGGTAGACCAGCAACCAAGTTTTGAGTGGCTATCTTATTGATGTTCTTGAAGTTGAGATGAGACAGTCTTTTGTGCCACAGCCAGTTGACACTTTCAGAGGCTTTGGCAAGAAAACAATTTGAGCTGTCTTCAGAGCACACAGCCATGTTGATGACATAAACATCTCTCCTTCTAGGTGCAACCAGCACAACATCATTATTTTTGTTGAATATGGTTCCCTGAGTCTTAGTAAACAAAACCTTATAATCAGCATCACATAACTGGCTGATGCTAATAAGATTGTGCTTAAGACCATTCACATATGCAACCCTGGTAAATGTGATCCCATTGCAATTCACTGAGCCATATCCTTCTGTGTCACCTGAAGAGTTATCTCCAAACACCACTTTGGGACCTGGCTCCTTTGAGTATCTGTGCAGGTATTGTTGAATCCCTGTCATGTGTCTAGAACAGCCACTATCTAGATACCATACCGATTCCTTGAGATATTTCTGCACAGATACATAGAAACAGATTAGTTCCTATGGTGAACCCACTTTCCAGTGGGTTCCCTGAATTGCTTGTTAGCAACTCTTGTGTTCCTGAAAAACTTTTGGCGTTGGGATGGATAGTTCATAGTTTCATGGTTATAACTCCCACAGATATCACACCCAGGGAAGTCACCACACTCGTCTGAGTGATGGTCGGTGAACCCACAGAATTTACAGGGAGGATAAGAATTGTAATTTCCCTGTTGTCTTTTGGAACTCTGTGGTCTGTCCCTAGAGGGTGTCTTAGCTCTTTTAGCTGCCATGTGTCTGTCATGATCTAAGGTCGAGTGGTGAGAATTTTTACAAACATTGCAATAAGGTTTGATTAATCTTTCCCCTTTGGGTTCACCTAGGACTGACTTAGGTTCATGAGAAGTAGAGCATTCAGCGGAAGGCTTAATGTGTTGTTTCAAGAGTTCTACTTCTTTCATAAGAGACAACAGGCGATCTTCAGTGGTGGGGTCAACCTTATTCACAGCCTTAGTAGAAACAGGCTTAAAAGCTACTTGTTTACCAGTTGGTTTAGCAGGCACACGAAAAACTTTAGCTGGAGGATTCTCAATATCTATCTTAAGTTCATCCTTAGCAGATCTAGAAGAACTGCTAGGTTCAACTCCAGAGAGTTTGGGCAAGGGTGGAAGCTCAGCCACATCTTCAGAGACAGGGTCATTAGTCAAAGAGGTGTCTGACATATGAATAGTCTCTGTAGATTTAAAGACAATGTCTTTGGGTTTGGTGATAATCCTCAGCTTTTTATGTTTAGCAGTTATATCCCTATTTAAGTCAGCAGGCACTTCATCCCTAAGCAATTCATCTATAGTAAACCTAGCACACAGCCATTTTTCAATAACTTTGTTTAATTCAGTGACTTGGTCATTCAAAGCTATGTTTTTCAAGGTTAATCTAGCTACTTCATTTTGCAGGGATATTTTCTCTAAGTTAACCCGCCTGAGAGTATCACATTCAGCCTTAGCATTAATCATTTCAGTTTTAACAGAGTGAAACTTGTCAAGAAGGTTCTTCCTTTGTTCCTCAACAAAGTGCAAGTCAACAATGGTGTAATCAAGAACATGCTTACGTTCATCACAATCAGACATAGAAAGAAGCCTGTGTACCTTTTTCATTGTGATGTCGACCCATTGTCCTGATCTTGCATCACCTTTTCCAACAGCTGGTTCATCATCAGCTATTGCCATAAAAGCCCTGACTCTTGTGGTATCTTCTTCATCTGAAGTCAATGGTTCATCATTCCAATCATAGGTTTCAGCAACCAACCCTTTCTCAGCCTTTTTCTCACCACCTTTCTTTTTGGACATAGCTTCAATCTTCAAGTTCATCTGTTCTAACTCAGCCTTAAGTGCCTTGTACTTATTTTTGTAATCTTTCTTCTCAGTGTCTGAAGAATTGGATTGTGATGAGTTGTTATGTTGTTTGAACTTGTAGGGTTTGGATGAAGATGATGGATAAGAGGGTGAGGATGTTTTGGTGGAGGGACATTCTTTTTGAAAATGTCCAAGCTTTCCACAGGCAAAACATGTTTCTTTTGACCTGTCAGTTGGTTTGCTGGCTGATCCTACTCTTCCAGATCTTTTGTAGTATCTTCTTTGGTTGGCTAGCAATGCTCTTTCATGAAATTCTGCATTGAGGTCTGACAAGAACTCTTGGCTGCTACGAGTATCTTCTTCCATATCAGAATCGCTGTCAATAGGATGTGTTGCAGAGATCAAAGCTTTGGAAGATGCTCCTTGGACAACAAATCTTTCAGTCTCTGATTTGTAGATAGTATCGATCAGCCCTTCTTCATAATTGTACTTTCCATAGAGCTGAGCAAGGGTATCATTTTTGATTGAGTTGTTAGCTCTCTGAGTCTGATTCATGCTCAGCCACTTTCTTGGAAGGCTGTTGACAAAGGTGGCATTGATCTCAGCTTGACCAATAGTAACATCATTCATAGCAAGGTCATTTAGAAGAATCTTCAGCCTAGTATAGGTTTGCTGAACTTTTTCACCTTCAAGAGACTTAAAGGCATTAAACTGAAGTCTGAGTGCCTGAATCTTTGTCTCTCTTGTTTCAGAGGGTCCTTCATGGCCAAGAATAAGGTCTGTCCACATCTGTTTAGCTGTGGGACATTGAATAACAGACTTCATGATATGCTTTGGAAGACAGGAAATTATGATGCTTTTGAGACGTTTATCTTGGTTTGCTAATTTCCTATCAGCAGCGGTCCATTGTTTGACAGGCTTGGGAAGAGGGTTTTCTTCAGTAGAAGTGAGTGCCATGGGGATATATGGACCATTTTCTAAAATTTCTAAGAGAAAAGGTTCAAGACCATCAAGGTATACAAGAAACTGACTCTTCCAACTGGCAAAGTCTTCTTCATCAAAGACTGGTACACTGGTTACGTGTGATCCACCTCTTGAGTCAAGAAGTTGGGGTAGATCATCGTCATTTGGTGGGGCGGTAAGTCTTGGTGAAGATGGGTTTCTGGAAGGTGAGTGTGGGCTAGAGGTTTCCGGCATGGTGGATCTTGATTATAAAACGGAGAACGATGTTTCTTGAAGGTTTTAATATCAAACACCTCTCTGATACCAATTGAAAGGTCCCTAATCAATGCGAGAAACCCTAATCTTAACTTAATCAACACAATGTATTACTTTTCAAACGTAATCTTATTATTGTATAATAAAGAATTACAAGTGTTATGGATAACACCGTTTGATGACAATGTGTTGTGCACACTTTGAACAACAATAACCTTAACTTATGAATACAGTCGTAGCTGTTTGATTCACTAAGTTACACGCACTAATGATCTTGATATTGCAAAGTGTTAAATCTTAATGCTAGGTTACACATCCTATTTATAGTGTTACGAGTTTGACTTGAACAGTACTTGATGTCGACTACACAACTTTTACAAGTTCCCACATCAGTCACATGATGTCCTTCTATTCTTGGTAGTCTTCCATTATGCTTTAAGGAACAGTTGTCCAAAACAGTTTCCTTATTCTTCATATTCTCGAACACACAAATGGCATGTCCAAAGTGTGCTGAGAGTTATCAGGGTATTGCCACCCCTGTTAACTCTCAACCCCTCAGAGTCCCTAATACATCTTGGCTGTTATCCATCACAGCCAAGGAGTATGTCTTCAGGTAATCTTCGACTTCCCTGACAATGTCTCTGACATGGACTCCTCTGAGGTTGCTCACAGAGATTCGGATCTCTGTGAGTCTTGTGAAACTTGCCTGCCTCCTAGGCACAGGCAAGGGACTATCTATCAGTCTAATTATGTTTAAATCAATGAACAGGGAATCTAACAAGTTTAGATTCCCAACACAACTTTTGTACATTTTTTCAAATTTTGGCCTTCAACGTTTATTTTTATATGATCTAGTCTTAAATTATCAATGGTCAAGATTGGTACATTAGAATGTAACTAAATACAAGTATTTAAAATAACTCAACTCTATATAGTATATATTGCCGACTACATATCTTCTTCTAAATTTCGTGTGTGCTTATCTTTGATTAAATGTAGGGTAAACTGGAAATTTCGTTCTTCGACTTTGCAAAGATGGCAAATTTGTCACCGAGTGGAAAGGTTCTGCAATTTTGCCACTATACTTGTAAATATCGTGCAAAACAGCCACCGAGTTAACATTTTCTAACTTTTGCTAAAACATTTTCTATTATCCCTCACTCATATGCCATGCACATGAGGGTATTTTCGTTATTTCATGTTACCCCACTCAGATTTTTCACCACCACCACACTTCGCACACCACCACCGCCGCCACCACCGCCACCACGCTTCGCAAAATAAGCAGATTCTGATAAGCATTAAGAAGTTGTTTATTTTCATCTTTTATTTTGCTAAAATTAAAATTACCTTGTAATAATATATGCAACTCAGACTTTATATGGATGACTTTTGATTGCGTCTTAGCTAAAACTTATATTACAATATTTCAAGTATCTTTATAGGAGGAAAGTGATTGTGAGGTTGTTGGGTATCCAACCTTAAGTATAGAACCACCCTAAACTACATCGTTTTATACAAAATATAAAAAGGACTACTTGCTCAACTATTCCTCTTCTCCAAACTGATGTAAATAAAGTTAGTCCACTTTCTTTGATTTTCCCTCGTTAATATCTGAATCAAACTGTAATCGTAACCCAACTTATCTCCCTAAAATTGACATCTCAAAATCGTAATCCTAGAATCGTTACAATCTTGAACACAAAGTTACTGTGAAATTCAAATTTGTGTTGCTTAACCCTTATTACTTGGTGATCTTTTTAAAGTTCAAGTTTGAATCATCATTTAGTGCTCTAATTTCATCTCGAAAAATTTCACATTTTCAAAATTGACATTAAGCGCATGAGTTTGATGAATAGTCAAACTACACCTCAAGTGTTCGATCAAATACTCAAGAAAAAAAATCACCGTTATGTCTCGTTAAGTTTTTGAATCAAAACTCCTCTTGGTAGTTTAGGATGTGATGTCTATTCACTATTGTTAAATGATTTATGTGATATCTTTCTTTTTGAATGATTTGAGGCAGTTATCTATGTGCAACCATAATATCAACTAAAACAAAACAATGGAGTATTTAGCTTGTTAAGTATGGTTAGCCTTTTATTTGATCATAAATCTCTATTTGCAATAGTAATAACATGGTAACTTAATTCTGATTTGACGTGTAAGGTTACTTATACTTTGGTACCACCTAGTCTGTAACACCCCATTTTACCTTATAACAGCGGAAGCTAATTTTTGAGGTATTACTATCAAAGTATCAAAATTATAATAATAGAAAATGCTTAAAAATATTTTTAAAAATATTAACATCATCATTCATTTATTCAGAGTTAAATAAAAACAAATGTACAATAATGTACAACACAGGTTTTTTCCAAAGATCTAGTTTTATTTTCTAGAATGATAACTTTATTCAAGACACCACCATCCGCAGCCCGCTAGTCCTCATTCACCTAAAATATATGCCTTAAATTCAACACAAAGGTTGAGCGAATTCATAGGGTTTTAAACAATATTTGAATACAAGTACGACTCCAGGGCTACATTACTATACACCCAACTTATTAAATTCATCAATTCATATTGCACTAGCTCATGACCCCGCAACTAGACATTATCAGGAAAAGCCAACAAATTTTCCCTTAGGTAGGAAGCTTGCCGGGCTATCCTAAATTCAAAATAAAGCATATTTGTTTAGCCTAGGTAGGAACCATTAGCTGCTAGCAAGTGCGACTTACCCATATAGGAGATGTCCGTCTCCAATAGTACTATTCACAATATTAGCGCTCATTAAATGATTAGCGATCCACGATTAAAAGGGGCTTAACATCAACCAGTAAACGTAGTGTCAATATTCATATAGGCAGCATACAAAAACACTTGTATTCCAGATTTAGCATCTATCCCCTTCACGGGTTTTCAAATTATTTATAAAAACTTTAAAAGTGAGGCTATAAACTCACCTTAGCCTAGAGAGTCATGATTAAATCAGCTATACCCGATCACAACATTCTCACAATATCTGAGTTAACACACAATATATAAATATATCAAGTCATACTCTCTGAGTTCAGTCTTTTATTATTTCATGTACTTATTATTTGATTCTTGTTTTTATTATTATAGTATCATTGTTCGTACCATTATACTTAGAAGCCATTCTATAAACGTTTGAGGAGCGAGGGCACTTTAAATCGTAAATCCAACCACTCAGTCAGAACGTAATATCGGGATGGAACATCTTTGTACAAAGCTCCCAACTAACATGACACATTATGTTTTATTACATTTTATGTTCTTTAGTTTCAATATTGACAAAAATAATCCTTATATTTATATTTTAGCATAATTACACTTTTAACCCTTTAAGTATATAGTTTCATTATATTGCAATTTAATCCTTAAATATTTAACCTTAGGGTCTCAAACTTTCCAACTTTTATTATTATAGCTTTAAATTTCATAAAAAGACACTTTTGACCCAGAATGTCAAATAGTTTCAAAAATGATAGTTTTGGTCCCTATACTTGTAAAAATCATATAACTTCTTAAAAAATGTACCAAATGATCTAGGATTTTAAAACAAAGTTTCAAAACATATTTATAATCATAATAAAAACATTTTATCAGAATTATAACTCTTGAAATGGATTTAAGTCATTATTTCATGTAAAATATAAAACTAGGGTTTTAAGACATCTTTAGCTTATAACTTCCATCTAAATTGATGAAATGACTTAGTTCTTTTTTGGGTTGTCTTTCTAACATAATTTTGGCATTATAAAAAGTCTTATAATTCATTATAACAAGATCAAAGCTTGTTTAGTACAGAAATTACCTAGGGAGCTCCAAAATGGCTCCTTATGCCTTCCTATGAACACTACTTGCTATCAAAGCTTCAAGGGTTTCAATGGCTACCTTATAGACCTGGTTTTTGGTCTTGTGGGATTTCCTAAGACGTTTATAGAAGTGGAAATTGAGAATGGGTAGGGATACAAAGAAAACGGGGTGCAAGTCTTCAAGTATGCGGTACGGCTCTATTTGTAGTCATGGCAACACTTAGGCTCCAACTTTGGCATCTAAACGTGTAATATAGATAGATAGATGACTAATTAAGGCTAGTGAAGCTCTACACAAGTTCTTAGACCCTATCTTCAATCCAATCCTCACTTGTGGCTAGAAATGGGTCATAACAAGGTTTAGTTGAGAATGGTGATGTGTAGCAAGCAAGGAGGTGATGCAACTACTTGTCACCACTCCTAAAATATCTTAGAAGTTCTAAATATGATATTTAAATTTGGAATAGAGGGAAATGGTTTGAAAATGGGTTTTGGAGGCAAAATAAAAAATCGGATCCTAATTCTAGGGCTTGTAACTTATGGTTTGTGTTTTTGGTGATTAGGGACTTAGGAAAGTGATTAGTGAATGATTAAGGCTTAATTAGGGTTTAGACATTCTATTTAAGAGATTTGGGTCCTTGTTATGAAGTTTAACAAAGGTTTAATGTGAAAATAGGAAGTATACTTTTGTAGATTAGGGTTTTCTAATGATCTAGGTTTAATCTTAGTAAATGTGATTATCCTCCTCTTAGCTAATGATGTAAACTTAATTTAGGTCCTAGACATTGTGTATTTAATGTACAAAGAGTTCTCACACTTGGTTTAATGGTTTAGTTTCGGTAAACATGTCTAAAGAGGGAAAATTCCTATTTTGATTTAATGGTTTAATTTAGGTAAACATGTCTAAAGAGGGAAAATACCTATTTTGACCTAATTTACAAGTCATCTATTGAAATCTTGTACCTTGTGCATTAGGTTACTTGTACATTGTCTTAACATCATATTATAATCTTAATGAAGTCCTATGAGTGTTTATAGACTTGTCCTAAAAGACTAGGTTATGATTCCATGTAGATTTCTTAATATAAGGGTTTTTATATCATTAAGCCTAATGACTTTCTATTTTGGGTAATTAGGGTTTGTATCTTAATGTAAGCTTATTTTAAGTCTTATATAGTATGTTTATGACTTCTATGGGTTCTACAATCTTATTTTAAGGGTTTATATAGGTTGGTCATGTTCTAGGGTTATTTAAATAAGCTTAAGGTTCTATGCTTTGAAAACTTGTACTTTATGCTTTAATAATTTGTAACTTGGTTTAAGATAAATGTATGATTATATTATGATACTTAGATTATTTTTATAATTAGTTGCAAAAGATTAGAGTCTAATTCATTATAGATTGGATTTTATATGCTAATCTTGGTTTTAGGTCATTTTCTTGTAATTAGCATGTGATTAGTGAATATTAGTGTTTTGTGATTATTTACCTTTTCTTTATATGGTAGATTAAAATTAGTATAAAGTATTTAATAATATTACATAGTTATTTTGTAGTTATATTTCTTGAAATATTAGTTTATAAGGTATTTCTAGGGTTTCTATGGCTATTTAGGGTATCTTTGTTGTATTTGAGTTGTTCTTATTCATTATTTGTACATATAGTTATCTTTAGAACTCAGACTTGATATATACATAGTCTATGTAACAGATAGGCATATGTGGATGAGATAACTGAGATAGTGAGTATTCATATATTCAACAATTTAGTCACACTTCATAATAAAAAGCAAATTTTCTTAGTAAAATCACCTCTTTATATATAAACATAGATATTACATTAGTCACAACTACTGGGTGTTATAGTCTCTTCCCCTGATTTTAAATCTCGACCCGAGATTTAGCTAGAACTAGGGGTAACAGAAGAAAAGAGATGCGGATATTTAGCTCAAATTTGATTTTCACGTTCCCAAGTATACTCAGGTCCTCTCTTCTAGTTCCATCGTACCTTAACTATTGGGATACGGCTCTGCTTCAAGCGTTTCACTTCTCTATCCATAATCTCTACAGGCTCTTCTACAAAATTTAACTTATCATCGAGTTGAATTTCTTTCATCGGTATGATGAGAGATTCATCAGATAAGCATTTCTTCAGATTCGAAACATGAAAAGTATTGTGAACATTACTAAGATCTTCAGGTAGCTCTAGTTTATATGCCACAGGGCCAATTATTTTTGTTATTTTAAATGGTCCTATATACCTTGGATTCAGTTTCTTCTTTTTTCTGAATCGGATAATTCCTTGACGAGGCGAAACTTTCAACATAACACGATCTCCTACTACAAATTCCAAAGGTTTACGTTTAGTATTAGCGTAACTTCTTTGTCTATCTTGTGCAGCTTGTAATCATTGTCGAATTTGAAAAGTAGTCTCATGTATTATTTCTGGTTCAGTCAGTTGAACATCTCCAACTTTGGCCTAGCAAACAAGAGATCGACACTTTCTTCTGTAAAGTACTTTGAAAGGCGCTGCTTTAATACTAGCATGATAACTATTGTTATAAGATAATTCTACTAAAGGTAGATGTTTCTCCCATCCTTTTCCAAAATCTATCACACAAGATCTAAGCATATCTTCGAGAGTTTGAATAGTCCTTTCACTTTGTCCATCTGTTTGTGGATGATATGTCGTACTCATGTCCAATTGAGTACCTAAAGCACTTTGCATCGATCCCCAAAATACAGATGTAAAACGACTATCACGATCTGAGATAATAGATACAGGCACCCCGTGTTGAGAGATTATTTCATTAATGTACAATCTTGTAAGAGTTTCCATACTATTAGTCTCTTTAATAGGAAGAAATTGCGCAGATTTTGTAAGACGATCGACAATAACCCAGATGGTGTCATGTCCATTTGACGTCTTAGGTAATTTAGTCACAAAATCCATCGTAATTGTTTCCTAGCTCAATATTGGAATCTTTGGTTGTATCAATAGACCGGATGGTTTTTGATACTCTGCTTTAACTCTTGCACACAATAAACACTTACTAACATATTCTGCTATGATTGCCTTCATGTTAGGCCACCAATTGAGTTTCTTCAGATCTTGATACATCTTTTCGGAACCAGGATGTATAGAATACTTCGATTTATGAGATTCGTGCATAATCAAATATTGTAAATTACAGTGGGTAGGTAACCAACTATGATTTTAATACAACGAATTTCATCTTGACGAACTTCAAATTCTTTATCCATTCCTCTTAATTTCTCAGCTCCTATATTTTCTACCTTAAGTGCTTCTTCTTGCGCTTCGTGAATTTGGGTAGGTAACTTCGGTAAAAGAGTTATCATTAATGATCTAACTCGTAACGGCTTAACACGCTCTTTTCGACTTAAAGCATCAGCTACTACATTGGCTTTACCTGGGCGATAATGAATTTCACAATCGTAATCAGCAAGTAGTTCTAACCAACGTCGCTGTCTCATATTCAGTTCTTTCTGATGAAGAATATATTGAAGACTTTTATGATCAGTAAATACTACACATTTCATACCATAAAGGTAATGTCTCCATATTTTAAGATCAAATATCACCGCTCCTAATTCTAGATCATGAGTAGTATAATTCTTCTCATTAGGTTTAAGTTGCCTTGATGCATAAGAAATAACTTTATTCCTTTGCATAAGCACTGCTCCCATTCCTTGA
Source organism: Glebionis coronaria (assembly GCA_025667525.1). Lineage (NCBI taxonomy): Eukaryota > Viridiplantae > Streptophyta > Magnoliopsida > Asterales > Asteraceae > Glebionis > Glebionis coronaria. The sequence continues at coordinate 480,973,015 of CM046882.1, read as the reverse complement.
ATAGATGCATCACAGTAAACGATAAAGTCATCGTTACCTGCTGGTAATGCTAGGATAGGTGCTTCACACAACTTTTGCTTCAATAATTAAAAAGTTGTCTCTTGACTATCTCCCCAGTCAAACGGTTTGTTTGTCTGAGTCAATTCAGTCAAAGATTTAGCAATTTTTGAAAAACATTCGTCAAATCTTCGATAATACCCAGCAAGTCCTAAAAATTTTCTTATTTCTGTAGGCGTACTAGGCTTACTCCAATTCTTTACCGCTTCAATCTTAGCAGGATCCACACGAATACCTTGGCTATCAATGACATGTCCTAGGAACTGAACAACATCAATCCAAAATTCGCACTTCGAGAACTTAGCATACAACTTCTCCTTCTCAAGTAATTCGAGAATTATACCAAGATGCTTGGCATGTTCTTCTCTATTACGAGAGTAGATAAGAATATCATCGATAAACACGATTACGAATTTATCCAAGTAAGGCTTACACACTCTGTTCATGAGGTCCATGAAAACAGATGGTGCATTGGTTAAACCAAAAGGCATTACTTGAAATTCATAATGTCCATACCGCGTCCTGAAAGCAGTTTTAGGAATATCCTCTTCCTTAACTCTCAGTTGATGATAACCTGACCGTAAATCAATTTTCGAATATACGCTTGATCCTTGGAGTTGATAAAATAAATCGTCGATTCTGGGTAATGGGTAACGATTTTTTATAGTAAGTTTGTTTAACTAATTGATACACATCCTAAAAGATCCATCTTTCTTTTTCACAAATAAGATTGGAGCTCCCCACGACGATATACTTGGTCTAATAAATCCTCGATTAGTTAGTTCTTGGATTTGACTTAGCAATTCTTACATTACCAAAGGTGCTAATGATAAGGCGCTTTAGCAACTAGTCTTGCTCCTGGTATCAAATCGATTTGGAATTCAACTTGACGCTCAGGCGGCAAACCTGGTAATTCTTCGGGAAATACTTTGGGAAATTCTCTAACTATCGGAATATCTTCTAATCCCTTCTCTTCTTTCTCTTTTTCTACTACTTGAACTAAGAAAACTTGACCACTTCGGGATACGTACTTATTTATCCTAAGGCACGATATGAGATTTAGTCGAGTCTTACTTCGCTCACCATGGACAATCAAAACTTCACCGTTAATAGGAATATGAACGGCTTTCTCGTCACATAGAATTTTGGCATGGTATTTAGATAACCAGTCCATTCCAATGACTACGTCAACTTTACCAAGCTTAATGGGTATAAGATCGATTTCAAAGGATTGACGTAATAAAGTAATGATACATCCTCGAATAACGGTATTAGTGCTAACTATTTTTTCCGTCGGCCAGTTCTATATCATACTTAGTACTTTTAGAAACAATCAGAATATCTAATTTAGAAGCAATTTTAACAGATATGAAACTTCTATCAGCTCCTGAGTCAAATATTACTTTAACCAGACGTTGATTTAAATGAAACATACCCGTAACCGTATTCTGATATTGTTGAGTATCGTTTGGCAAATAAGCTATTCCTCGGCTATTGCTCTCTTTACGACACTCATTCATCATATGCCCTTTTTCTCCGCAGTTTTGACAAACTTTAGTTACAGGAATTTGATTACTTCTAGTAGCTAATCCTTTACTTCTACAAAATCTTGTCCGATGTCCTATTTTTCCACAGTTCTGACACTTGATAGTGCAAAATCCTGTGTGATGTAGAGAACACCTCTAACAAAGGGGTTGTCTTCCACTATAACCATTGCTCGAATTTACAGCATAAACTTTAGAAACATCATTTCTTTTGTTCTGTTGTTGACGATTATTGCCTTGATTATAGTTACAAAAATTATTCTTCTGGAAATTACGATTAACAGGAAAACTCCTCCTATAATCAAACTTACTCTTATTATTAACTTCCACTTGTACAAGATTATACATTATCACTTGATCCATTAATCTTTGAGTAATGGTGATAAATTCCTCTAAAGTTTGGGGTTTAGAGGCGGTAACATTCCCTTCTATTCTTCTAGGCAATCCTCCAATAAAATCTTCCATCAATTTTTCAGTATTAGGCACCATATTAGGACATAATAATGCCAATTCCTGAAATCTTTGGATGTAAACTTTGAGATTATTTTCCTTTACTACTAGATTATAGAATTCTTCCTCCATTTTCCTAATCTCACTGCGAGGACAATACTTCTTAACTAGCAGATTCTTAAATTCATTCTAGGGAGTCTGATAAGCTTGTTATATCCCAATGGGTTGCGCATAAGCATTCCACTAAGAGAAAGCTTCCTCTATCAGCGTACCCGTAGAAAATTTTACTTTACAATCTTCAGAACAATCACTGCGAACAAATACTGATTTATTTCTCTTGAACCAGCGAATAAGTCTAACAGCTCCTTCAGATCCTTTATAGTTAAAAGGCTGATAGTTCATGAAATCTTTATAAGTACATCTTTTCTCTATCGGAACTTCTCTCCTAGCAGCATTTCCATTACTTGTACTAGCTATACTGGCGGCTTGTGCTTGCAAAGCTGTAGTCACACTCTCAGCAACCAATTGCCTTATTTCTTCAGGTGTCATATTTACTGTCGCAGATGTTGATGCTCTCGTATGAGCCATCCTATCAACATAATAATACTCGATAAGAACGATTTTTATTTTAAATTTTCATACGTGGAATATGGAATTTATTTATTCATCATAGAGTATTCTTAATTATTTTGATCATTTCATATGTGAGGATTCATAATATAAATGACGATAAAATTTTATAATTCATTTATGAGGATTGATAATATGAATGACGATAAAGACTTAAATAAGATAGCAAGAATTTTGGAGAACGAACGCACACTTCTTTATTTATGAACAACTTATCGTTTATATGTACACGATAAGAATCTTTGTTACATAGAGAAAAACTGTACATATCTTACAAACTAAAACAAGATTTCAAAGCTTAATTTCCCATTTTGATCTCCTCAATTCTGTCCAAAATATATCCGGAGTCAGATTGTTGAGTTGTTTTAAGATCATCGATGAGTAATTCAAAATTAAGCCCAGTCCTTGTAAGTCCTTCTTTTAGTTTAGTATTCTCCTTCTCTAGTCTTGTCATATTCATTTCATGAGCATACATCCTTCTACTCAGTCTAATATTATGGCGTCGAGTAATGTCCACTTTACATTCCAACTGACTAATATGCTCTTCAATCACCTTTCTTCCTCTTATCAGATTCCTAATATTCTTCTTCATTATTCTAAAACCTTCAAGGGATATTTCATCATGATGACTAGCAATGACGGACAATTGCTTGTCGTGCTTTTCCACAATCCGTGCTCTAGAGTCTTCCTTAGTTTCATAAGGCTCTTCACGACTTCGATTGGGAGACGAATAAAGATCTTTGGGTAACAGAAAACTAGACGTAGGTGAAGGTACACTATTCATCACTTCAGCTTGATGTGAGAAATATTCTTGTACTTCAGGAGTATCGTAAAAAGACAAACTCAGAACACGCACAACTGTGGGAGATGGAGTGAAAATCAGAAACATCATCGTCGGAAATGAGAATATATGTGGAAGTAGACATCCTCGTAGTTTATATAATATAATAACATAAGATATTTTATTTTAAAAGGAATAAAAATCTTACACTGGCGCTAATGATGGCTCATAGTCTTAAATTTAAAATTTTAGTTATAGTTAAAAAAACTTATTCTCTATCACCATGAGCTTTGGATACCAATCTGTAACACCCCCATTTTACCTTATAGCAGCGGAAGCTAATTTTTAGGATATTACTATCAAAGTATCATAGTCATAATAATAGAAAATGCTCAAAAACATTTTTATAAATATTAACGTCATCTTTCATTTATTCAGAGTTAAATAAAAACAACTGTACAATAATGTACAACACAAGTTTTTCCCAAAGATATAGTTTTATTTTCTAGAATGATAACTTTATTCAAGACACCACCATCCGCAGCCCGCCAGTCCTCATTCACCCGAAATATATGCCTTAAAGTCAACACAAAGGTTGAGCGAATTCATAGGTTTTTAAATAATATTTGAATACAAGTACGAATCTAGGGCTACATTACTATACACCAAACTTTCTAAATTCATCAATTCATATTGCACTAGCTCATGACCCCGTAACTAGACATTATCAGGAAAACCCAACAAATTTGCCCTTAGGTAGGAAGCTTGCCGGACTATCCTAAATGCAAAATAAGGCATATCTGTTTAGCCTAGGTAGGAACCATTAGCTGCTAGAAAGTGCGACTTGCCCAAATAGGATATGTCAGTCTCCAATAGTACTATTCACAATATTAGCGCTCATTAAATGATTAGCGGTCTACGATTAAAAAGGGGCTTAACGACAACTAGTAAACGTAGTGTCAATATTCATATTGGCAGCATAAATAAACACTGGTATTCTAGTTTTAGCATATATCCCCCTCACGGGTTTTCAAATTATTTATAAAACTTTAAAAGTGATGCTATGAACTCACCTTAACCTAAAGAGTCTTGATTAAATCAACTATACCTAATCACAACCTTCTCACAATATCTGAGTTAACACACAATATATAAATATATCAAGTCATACTCTCTGAGTTCAATATTTTATTATTTCATGTACTTATTTTTTGATTCTTGTATTTTATTATTACATTATCATTGTTCGGGCCATTATACTTAGAAGCCGTTCTATAAACATTTGAGGAGCGAGAGCACTTTAAATCGTAAACCTAACCACTCAGTCAGAACGTAATATCGAGATGGAACATCTTTGTACAAAGCTCTCTACTAACATGACACATTATACTTTATTACATTTTATGTTCTTTAGTTTCAATATTGACAAAAATAGTCTTTATAGTTATATTTTAGCATAATTACACTTTTAACCCTTTAAGTATATAGCTTCATTATATTGCAATTTAATCCTTCAATATTTAACCTTAGGGTCTCAAACTTTGCAACTTTTATTGTTATAGCTTTAACTTTCATAAAATGACACTTTTGGTCCAAAATGTCAAATAGTTTCAAAAATAACAGTTTTGGTCCCTATACTCGTAAAAATCATATAACTTCTTTAAAAATATACCAAATGATCTAGGATTTTAAAACAAAGTTTCAAAACATACTTATAATCATAATAAAAGCATTTTATCAGAATTATAGCTCTTGAAATAGATTTTAAGTCATTATTTCATGTAAAATACAAAACTAGGGTTTTAAGACATCTTTAGCTTATAACTTTCATTTAAATTGATGAAATGACTTAGTTATTTTTGGATTGTCTTTCTAACATAATTTTGGCATTATAACAAGTCTTATAATTCATTATAACAGGATCAAAGCTTGTTTAGTATAGAAATTACCTAGTGACAGTTTATCGTAATCCTTGGATTATCTAACTATGGAGATGATTACTAGAGAGAGAGATTAATGAAGAACTAGAGAAAGAAAGTAGAGAGAGGTTGGAGAGAATAATAAAATATTAGATTAGAAGTGTGTAAATGTGTGAACTAACACCCTCTCCAACTAAGGAGAGGGTTTTTATACCCAAGCCTTGTGATGGGCTTGGGCTTACACAATGGGCCGCCGACCTCATACAACTCATGGGCTAGGCATGGCCTTGTTAACTTAACTTAATAATACTAGACTACGAGCTATCACTTAATCTATTGTTGGAGTGACCGATCCTTTCTAATATGTAAAACGTATTTCCAACAATCTCCCCTAAGGGAAGTCACTCCAAACAAGGGCGTTACCCGAGTTACAATAATAAAATAAACCTAGCCTTCTATGCTTGTCTTGAGCTCGTAGTCTTCGTCTTTATTTTCTTTTTCTTTTTTGGTGAACATGTTGATGTGATCTTAGATATCAATCTTGAGCTTTAATCTCTTGCCTTGATCTTGTACATCCATCACTTGTGATCTGCGCCTCTTGGTGACTTCACGTCCCACATACTTATACCTTTGTAATTCTTGAAAGCTTCAGAGTTTGATACAGCGGAAGACTTGACTTTTAGGCTTTCTTGAATTAGATTAAGTATTAAGTGCATAAAGTATAAGCATGCGGGGACGACTTCTTCTTGGATTCCGCAACACCACCGTCTTCAAATGCCGAAACATAAGTAGACACAAACGAAATGGCTTTGAACATTTCATTCTAATTCGTACCATTTTACCTCTGGTCGGTGAAGACCGTTGGACGATATAAAATATCGTACTTATGGCAGGTAGTTTCAATAAAGAACCTCCTTGACAAGATTTCGCCGGTAAACCCGTTCTCTTTACTCGACCGTCCAAAGCTGACTACGAACATAAAGAGTGAATCGTTTGGATAGAATTATCCGCATGATTGAAGTCGTCAATTGCGATTCCTGGAACAAGTTTGATTCATAAAAGAATCGCACCATCGTTGCTTTCTAGTTGTCACGAGCTTGATTCATATTGAATCTTGCAAGTTACCTACCAAGTGCTATTTGAGGTTAACACTAGAAGGATTTCCACTCATCACCGTGAACACTAAGGTGTCATTCTGAGTGTTATGGCAAGATCACTAAGATATTGCGTAGAGGCCTGGAACGTGTTTAAATTCAGTTAAGAATAAAACTACTGTTGCTTTCCAGTTATCACAAGTTTGATTCATAAAGAATCGCACAAGTCACCTACCATGAGCTTTTTGATATTCACTCAAGAAGGATTTCCATCTTCATTGTAAATACTTGCGTATTACTCGGATGTTCAGGAAAGATAATGAAGATTTTGCGTAGGACTCTTAATATCTTTCTTACTTTTCACAGTGTGTGAAGAAGCAAGGAAATATGGAAGTGTGTCCTAATGAGATGTTTGATGATCTCAAATGGCTCTAGACTCGATCGTGTATTTTGGATTTTAGTGATCGGAGGCTGGAGAGGAGTGCCACCTTTTCAATATCAATATATTCGGAGTGAATAAATCGAAAGATAATGCGTTGTATCCGTGTGAATAAAACAAGTACCTTTTGAGAGATATCTGAGTTAGATGGGATGGGTTGTGCATTTCCTCACTGGGTCCATGATGTCTATCTTCAATATCGAGCGTCATTAAAGTGATCTCAATAGCATATGTGTTGACCCGGTTTCTGCTTAAGGTTGTAAGGATGGATTCTTTCTTTAGACCCTTTATCTTTACAATTCTTTTTCATTCTTCAACCCCTTCAATGCTTACCAATACGTCATAACTAGCACCTTGTTGTGATTGTTCCAGTGCTAACTTAAGTACTTGGTCGGCATTCAGCTACATTCACAATCTTTCTCCATCTTTCCTAAGGACTACTATTTTTAGCTATGGAATATCCTTGGGAAGATTCCTCAGGTTTTGGAAGAATCATTGGACTTAACCTATCCTACCATCCTTATGTCACCACAATCTTCATCGTCATAAAATAAATGGGTTTAAGGTAAGTATATGTCACCATAAAATCCATTTTGGTATAGCAAATCCATTTTGATCCCCCTTAACATATTCCACAATATTCGAAAACATTTTGCACATGTCGAGATGAGCTATCACGTTAAGTCAAACCATTTTTGATTAATCTTTTACCATATTAAATAACATTTTCTCCCCCATATTAAAAATATTAACCCAACCGATATTTTTGATATCAATTGATTTAATGAAGTTTTAACAAAGTTTTGCAAAGAAAAATGCAAATCCAGTTATCTTCATGATACCAAATTGTGAGATATGATACGAATTAGAAAAATGATAACATATTCACCATATTAGAATAGATTGACAAGGTTGGACCTGATTGATGAGAACATCATATGATAAGATCAAATAGTTCTTGTCGGCAAATGTCGGTCGCCTCGTCACGTCTGAAGTCATCTCTTGACACCACATGTGCGATTGGTATTGCTGTCTTGACACCAATTTGTGAACTTGGCACGTTCAGCATCGAAGATTCTGAGTGCTTGACAATTGCTCCCCCTCAATTGTTGACCCATGTTCTATTGAAAGAGCTGTAGTCGTTGTTTGATTAGTCGTATCGTCGAGTATGTAGATACCAATTGTAGATTGCTATCGTTGTAGAGATGATAGCTTCATAAAAACAAGATTTCTCTTGTTTTAACAAATAAATGCATTGATTCGTACATATATCCATGTTATATTGTGTTATAACGTAAACACAATCCCTTACATGGTTATAAAGTAAACCATGCCCGAGAAAAATTAATTCTCGTTGTGAGCCAAAGCTTTCATATGAAATACTTGACTTTAATGTGAAGACCGGGTTGCAGTCAGAAATAACTACAAGCCATTTTGAGCATGTTTTAAACCATTTAAACTTCTGCTCGAACTTTATTTACAACCCCGTGTCATTATTGAACGACATTTCTGGGATCGTAAATATTATCGATTCCAGAAGACATTCTCTTTTTATCAAAACATTTTTGAACACACAATTTTGAAAGATTTAGAAAAACCTTTTTGAAAAATTCTTGAAAAATTGTGTTCAAAGTTTTGAAAACCAATTACTAGAGCTTAAGATGTTGAATATCTTACAAAACGAGCTCAAGTCCGAGAAGTTGTAAGCTTCCCGTTGTGAGGATATGTTTATCATCGGCGATAAACTTTCCTTTTAACTGAAGAACGAGTCCTAAGTTGACATTTACTTAGAAGTCGTTTTCATGAGCTTGAAAAACTTTTGAATGTTTTAACGGAAAGCTCATGACCGAGAAAGATGAATTTCTCGTTAAGAAGAAAAGTTATCATATTTAAAAGATACACTTTCCTTTATGAGCTTAAAACTTGGAATGTTTTAATACAAGCTCATGACCGAGAAAAATTAATTTCCCGTTACGAGGATAAGTTATCATTAAAAATAAGATTTCCTAAAGTTGAAATCTGAGTTACAGTCTGATATTTAACTGTAAGTCATTGTGCATGAGCTTAAAAACTTTGAATGTTTTTAATATTAGCTCATGCACGAGAAACAATAATTTCTCATTTTGAGGGTAAGTTATCGTTGCGTAGATAAGCTTCCCTTTATTTGAAGACCGGGTCATCGTCGGATATTTAACGTTGAACCATATGCACAAGCTTAAAACCTTGGAATAGTTTTAACGTAAGCTCGTGTCCGAGAAAATTTAATTTCTTGTTTTGAGGGTATGTTTTCGTTGGCGAGATAAACTTCCATTTCTTTGAAGCACGGGTTACAATCTGTGATCCGACTGTAAGCCAATGTTGTTAGCTTAATCGTAAATCCCCTGAAACACTTGATTCGTAGATATCAACTTCTTCAGCAACCAAACGCTAAGAGTGTCCTTAGTTGAATGGTAACAGAGATTGGACTGGTTTGTTGTTGTTGATCCTTGAATTTAGTACCTGTATTGGAATCAACAATTTGCATACTTTCACATGGGTTAGCGATATCTATTTTAGAACCATGCAGGGGTTCACAACCAACTTTAGTAGTGCAAGAGGGAAACAGCCTTCTTGTAGGAACCCATTGAAGATGAACTGATTTGATAATCCTACCCGTGGGTTGCCACCTAAGATTGGATCTACGCGACATGGTTTTCTTATGCACAGCGGAAGACTTAGCGGTAGAAAATCTATTTCCTTTGGTATTCCCTTTGTGAGCACGTGATTTTAACTCCTTCAAGACTTTAGAAACACAAGCCGCATGATTCGTCGTGAAGACACTTCATCCATATGGAACAAACACCGTGTTTAGGGTCCGAATGAGATCTAGGGATCCTAGTTCTTTCTTGTGTCATTTTCTTAGATGCATCTACATAGTGATTATTAGGCATGCTATTTCGACCTATGTTGTGGCATATTTTAGAACCATACCTAGAATCGCTAGTAGCAGTCTTGTTTGTAGGTTTTGCATAGGCTGATTTGATCACATTAGGCCTAGATAGTGGAGTGACTGGTCTAGAAGGACGAACCTTATCAACTTGGGAGGCAAATCGTGGTCTCGAGGATTTTGGTCGCTCGGATCTAAATGCAGTCGGTTGTCGAACACACTGATTTTTAGGCGGTTTCCCCAAGATTGATGGTTTTTCAAGCTTTGTCCACACTAGTGCCCTTAATTTTCCTTAGCTCATTTTTCAGAGCAGCTATAGCAAAAACCTTTTTCTGAACCTGAGCCTTTAAATCAACATTTTCAGTAGTTAACAAGGTCGTTGAATCTAGAGTTTTAGACCTCATCTCTATGATAGAATGATTTAACTCATTATAATGATGTTTTAAGGTCTCGTATTCCTTTTGTAAGAGGTCTTGGAATGCCAATTCAGATTCTAGCAAAGTAATTTGTTTCACAAAATTATATTTTTCGGCTTTAGAATCTTGATTTTTTTTATTTAACTTTCGTTCAAGAACAACGTTTGAATTTTCAAGTTTTTCAAAATACTTTTCAAATTTATCCGTTTTCTTCGAAAATTCAATTTTGGCATCCTCAAGATCTTTTGATTGTTGAGCTAAAATCGTTTCAAGCTCTTCAATCCTAGAAGTAGAATTGGTTAAAGAAGCAGTCATAAAGCACATTTCACGATCTTTAGCATTTTGATCACTTTCACCCCCATTATGACTCACATCGGATGAATCAGAAGTGGTATTGCTATCACCCTTTTCCATCCCGTGTTCGGCATAGGTAGGTTCAGAATGCTCAACATGCTGTAAATCATTGTTAGATACAATATTGAATTGTACCCCAACTATTGGCTCTTCGTCATGCTTGCTTTGACGTGAATTTATGACACTGCTATCATTATTAACCAAAGCGGTCTCTTTTGTTTCATCCGTAAGACCATTAGTTTCCTCTGGCATCTGCATCGGATTTGCTTGCTTCCAATTATCATAAGAAATTTGAAGTCGTGATTGTTCTTGAAACAAATGTGTAAGAGAGGTCACGCATTTGGACAAAGTACCACGGAAGTCTTGAATCTCGGTATGCATGTCTTCAAGGAATGACTGACAGAACATTGAATTTTCTTTCTTGGCAACATCGAATTGAAGAAAGGTCGAAAATTGTTGCAAAATAACTTGAAGTGTAGATATGGATTCAATGTAATTAATGTCTTCTTTGTCAAGTTTCTGCTGAAGAATATCCAAGTTTATCATCATAGCCTCCATGAAGAAAGGAGCATTTTGACCAAAGACTGCCACAAAGGATGGTCCTTAGTCTCGCTTGGTAAGCTCGTAGAGATGACATTCAAATTGTCTAAATGAGACCTGACATTTTTTTCTTGCTTCTTCTTGCATCTTCTTCAATTCTCCCTCTCGAGATGTCGAATTCAACGAATCCATTGAAAATCGATGATAAATGAAGGTAAGGATTACTTATCGATCAAACAATGAAAGAAAGTAATTGTATTTGTTGTTGTGTGTAGAAGCAGAGAAATAATGTTTAAATCCCCTAAAATATGTTCTCGATAAACAAAAAATTCCAAGACGAACAAAAAACTCACGATTTAAGGAATAATTTTGGGATCTTCGGAATATGGATCGGAATGTAGATCGGAATGTGGATCGGAATATGGATCAGAACGCGGATCGGAACGCGGATCGGAATACGGATCTCAATACGGATTAGAATACGAATCACAATACGGATCGCAATATGGATCGGAATACGGATCGGAATACGGATCGGAATACTGGATCGGAATATTGGATCGGAATATTAGATCGGAATACTGGATCGGAATACTGGATCGGAATAACAAAACCCTTAAGCTTTTGCAATGGAACCCACTGCTATCCTGTCACAATAGTACCACAGTGATCAAAATTTCCACTTTTCTCGGACAAAACCCAACCAATTCGAGATTTTAAGCTAAAAAATGATCAAAACACCCAAATTTTTTGTGTTTTTAGCCAAAGTAAATATACCAAATCTCTACCACAACTATGTAGAAGATTTGTATCAAGAAAATGTTGATCCCAAACTTAGATCGATTAGCTTTGTGTTAACGAGATTGAATCAAGTTTAACATGTAGAGAAACTTTGTTATTATATGAACAATCCAAGTGTTATGTGGAATTAACACTTAGATTAAAGAACAAGTAAAAACAAATAAACCAAATTTAACTTTTGATTGATAATCAAACTTGAGTACAATGAAAGTAGAATACTAAATAATGTGTAAACTATAAACCCTACAACCTCCTTTTATAACATAAGGAGTCGTGTACAATGGATAACCTATCAACTATTCTAGAAAAAGATAAATAGAGAAAATACAATATTGAGTATATATTTTCTTCAAATAATAAACGTGTTGACTAAGTTTTCCTATCAGTGCTTGGACTTCTTCTTGTCAGCGCTTGGATATCTCTTGTCAATGCTTGATCTGTCAGCGCTTGATTTCTTCCTATCAGCGTCCAATTAACTCCTGTCAGCATCTAAGTGTCTTGGCTCATTTTATTCTAAACAATCCTCCCCTAAACTTGATATCTACTCTAGTAATCAAGTTTCTGAATAAAAACTAAGTACAAGGAGGATTATTACATATACAAATTACTTTTTAATTAGATAATAAATAAGTCTAATAAAGTCCTTGCCAACATCACTAGTATAAGCCATTTCCAGCTATGTAGACACCATCTTCTTCAAAACTTCCTTGGAGATAGGATATTCAGCATCCACAAGAAGATATTCTGAAAACTTTTATAGTGCTCAAATGGTAAACACTAGCTGCTGAATGTAGATGCCATTGTAGTCCACTGATATCATCAAGATCCATCCATATTGGATCTCCTTCATCTGGTTCAATCATCCTTTTGAAGGATGCCCAAATCTTTATTCCATTGACTGAAGTAGGTGCTTCAGCCTCATACTTGGCCTTCATCAACGTCTAAAGATCTACCAAGTCTTCTCTATCCAGGCTTGCAAACAATGAGACTAAACAAGTAAAAGTATGTACCTTCTTGCCATATCTAGTGATCATCCAGAACCCACTTGCATCATCTTCATAGTGAACTATTGGGTTTCTGAAATCCAATGGTAATACTTTTGCAACATGTGAAGCTTCTAATGGTGAAAGCTTAATGCTTTTTTTGATTACCGCTTCACTAGGATTTAATTGATCAAAAGCTGGGAACTCAATAGGAACTCCCTTCTTAACTGGTCTCGGAGCAATTGGAGCCTTCTGGATCTGCAAATTCTCTTCAATCTCTTCTCTCCTTTCATCTGAGAGAAGCCTGATAGTATTTTCCTCACAAATTCTTTCCCAAATTAGATAAGCATGATGTTATAATTATGCAAAGGAGAGTCTTCTAAATCTATCAAAGGTCCATCCACCTTGATGACACCTAAGAAACATGTAGTACAACTCTGTCCTATCTCTCTTGAGTTCAGAAAGCACTTTGCTGGCCTTGTGCTTCAAAATCACTTTGCAGTCTTCCTACACTCTCAACAAGATCTCCAATCCCCATATTTGTCTAGTGATGGACATCTCTGGATGCTCTATTGTCTTGTTCTCCCATGCAAAGTACATCTCTCTAACTTCGGGCATATCAAAATCCACTTTGCCTTTTAACTCTCTTAGCCTCTCATTGGCTAAGTCATCCTCACCATACTCTAACCTTTCTGGATCCTCTATTATCATCACAATGGATCCAGAGCTCTCATCATCATCATCACTACCATCTTTTTCTTTCTCTGTGGTAGCCCAGTCTTGCTCTTGCAGTTATGCAACCAAAGCTTGATCAAATTGTATCTGGGCTTCATTCTTCTTTGGTACCTCAACTTCTACTAAAATAGCTTTACCCTTGTCTTTTGCTCCAATAGCTGGTAAAGTAGTTGTTGGTACCTGGGTTGAAACTTCCCTAATGATAACTGATGGTTGGGATACACCAATTATACTTGTGGGCTTGTCAACGCCTTCTTTACTATTGCCAGCGCTCAAATTATGAACATCAGCGCCTGACTTTAAAATCTATTCCATCATCTCCACAAATGATAGCTTCTTAGGAATGATCAAGGAGACATCAATAACAGGCTTCTCCTTCAAGCTAGCCAAAGCTTCAGCAACTTCCACCTGTTTTGTACCAAAAGAACCACCTTCCTCATCTTGTGATCCCTTGTCACTCAAGTTGAAAGGTTCCGTTAGTGCATCTTCCTCCCCTTTATAAGAATCCTCCCCTGATGAAAGCACTCTTGCCTGCCTCCTCCTAGCTTGGACAGTCTCCAAAACAACTAGTCTCTCCCTCAATTGCTTGAGTTCAAGATCCTGACCTGTGACAATCTGTACAAGGTCAGCATTTTGCTTTTGCAAGCTAATGCAGACCGCCATCAATTCCAAAAGGGTGTAAGGTTCCAATCTTCCCTCATCTAGAATGGGATTTTGACCTCCCGAAACAGATTCATGGGGCATGGATGGGGTCTTAATGATGTTAGGACTGTCTTGGCCAGCATCTAAGCTAGAACCAATAGTCCCATCCCCACCCATGTCACCAACCACACTTGTGGTGGTGGTTCTCTCTGCTACATGGCTAGGACCACCAGAGGAGAACAATCCAGCAGTCCTTTGGCGTTTTTCCAACCTATGGTATAGGGGTGTAGAAGAGGAAGTGGATTGAGGGTCTATTTGGGTGGTAGGGGGTGTTTGGGTTTGTGGTAAAAGGGTGTCAACGTTTGGATTTGTAGTGTCAATGCCAATATTTTGAGTGTCAGCGTTGAATGGTTGTGGGTCAATATCCTTATGCTGGGGTGATGGAGGTTGTTCAGGTAATGGGTCTGGTTGAGGTTGTGGGTTTGCAGTTGCCTCAATGACAACAATCATGGCTGGGGTGAGGGGTAGGTCTCTGTATGGTTCAGTGTTCATCTTCCCAAAAATTGCTTTCTTTTGAACAGGGATCGTATAAAAATTTTCATGATCCCTATTACAGTATCCATGCAATTCAAAAACCATTTTTAAAAACATAGGGTAAGCAAGAGTCATCTTGTTACCCTTATTATGACACATGTCATAAAAAATCATTTTTGAAAAATTATAATTTTTCCCAGTTGCAATACACACAATGGCACTCCCAATTGAACGATTGATTTCATTGTGTGAGGAGCATTTGGGACTCAAACATTGAAGGATGACATGTATAAGGTACTTCGAAGCCGAGGGAAATTGTTTTTTTGTATATTTGTTTAAATGGCCTTCTGCAGGCAAAGGATAACCCAAGGCTTGGAGTCCTTGCTCTAGCTCTACAATGGGAAGGGTGGTTATACCATCTGCATCATTAAGATGCAAAGCTTGGCGAAGAAAAGCTTCAGTAACCACCCATAGAACCCCATGGACAATAGTAGTCAATGTAATCACTCCATTAACTGTTGAGGAACTAATGGTGTTCCAAAACTTTTTAATGTGTGTGATAGGGACAAGAGGAGTATGTGAAAGTGCATACCTTAATGGGGACGCATTCAAATACCCAACCATCTGTGTGTATTGGGGAAACAGAGTATTATCAGCTTCCAAGTATGCCACCATGTTGTGTTGGCTTCTGAAGAAGTTTTGAGAAATTATAGTTAGACAAGAATAGCAGTTACCCTGTTTGAAAGAAATAAGCTAAATATATAGGAGAGGTGAAAACATACGATTGGTTAAAATATGAGGCAGTTATTTTCGAAAAGTAATGATTAAAATCTTGAAAAATATATAACTTATCTCATACATTAATTAAAAGTTACCAAATCCTAAAATTACGGCCCATATTTTCGTCAAAAATAACAACTGGGTAGGACCCAATGTTTGTCAACGGTAAAAAACTTAACATCCGCGTCTAACGGCTATATTCTTGTCAGTGTTGGAAATTTGCCATGTCAGTGTTAAAATTGGTCTTATCAGCGTTTTGAAAGAAAAATGTCAGCGTAAAAAAGAATTAAAAAAAAAACCTTAACATAGTAGTTTACCCTAGTGAAGATAACTCATAGACTGAAAATTACTATAGGGTGACAAGCACTGTCCAATCATGCACACTTGCTTAAACAAGATAGACATAATTGTCCTCAAGTGTCCCTTGCTAACCAAAGTTCTTAACAATGAAGTTAACTCATATAAACCCTTTGTAACTTCCGAGGTAAGCTCAATAAAAACGTTCCCAAGTCTCCCAATCGACCAAATCCAATTCTAGGCCAAAAAGTCTTGGCAACATGTAGAGTATATCAACTTTGCATGCTACAGTGCCTCACGATTTAGAAAAACTAACTCGTACTCACCAGTGGACACAATCTAGAATTGTGATGAGAGTATTATAAGAATACCCAAAAATCCTAAAGGTTTCCTAAACCTCCCCTTAAACTATGATATACAAAGTTGCCCAATAAAATGTATGCAATAAAAATTTATGTTAAGATAGGAATGTAAACATTCCAACCATCATCCATAAACTTGAACCCATTCCTAGTAAGCTCCAAAGATCCATAAGCAACTCTGTATCCATTTGTACAATGCTCATAATGCCTGCATGATTAGATCAAAAACCACAAAACTAACATATTGCTGTCAGCGTCCATTTTAACACTTATCAGCGTTAAAATAACATTTGTCAGCATTAGAAAAATAAACTGGAAAACCTAGTCTTGTACAAAGACTAATAACAGTACACATCCTGTACAAACTATACAATAACTTCAAAAACACATTTAGGTGAGATTGATCATTCTAATACTTGTTACCAAGTACTGGAACCTCCCAACATCAAATGGTTTAGTTAAAAGATCAGCCACATTTTCTTCTGTGTCTACCCTATCTGGATGTATGAAAACTTTTTCAAAACAATCTCTTATAAAATGATGTCTAATTTCTATGTGTTTTGTTTTGGAGTGAAGTACATGATTCTTAATAATGCATAATGTACTGTTATTATCTACAAATATCTTGGTATGCATAAAATTATACCCATAATCCAACAGCTAGTTTTGTATCCATAGAACTTGTCCACAACAAGCAGCTGTAGTGACATATTCTGCTTTAGTTGTAGAGTTGGCCACCACTGCTTGTTTCTTGCATTGCCAAGATATCAATCTGCTCCCAAGAAATTGGCATCCACCAGTTGTGGATTTCCTATCAAACATGTCACCTCCATAGTCACTGTCTGAATAGCCAATAAGCTCCAATGGATAATCCTTTGGATACAATAATCCCAAGGTGGGATACCACCTAAGGTATCTAAAGATCCTTTTGACAACATGAAGATGACACTCTTTGGGAGTCACCTGATGGCGTGCACATGCATACACATCAAACATGATGTCAGATCTAGAAGCTGTAAGATACATCAAGGATCCAATCATTGATCTATAATGCCTGACATCCACATCTTTTCCATCTCCAGTCTTTCCCCAAGGGTGTTCCCTATCCATGGGTGTGCTAGCCCATTTTTCATGTGGAGAAAAACCAAACTTCTTCCAGATTTCTGCTACATATTTATCTTGAGAGATAACGATACCATCTTCTTTCTGTTGGACTTGTAAACCTAGAAACAAGTTCATCTTTCCTATTGCACTCATCTTGAACTTGTCTGTCATGAGCTTGGAAAAGTCTTCACTCAACTTTGGATTTGATGAACCAAAGATAATATCATCAACATAGACCTAAACAAGCAGAAAATCCTTACCAATCTTCTTGGTAAATAAAGTCTGGTCTATGGTGCCCCTCTTAAATCCATTTTCCACCAGGTAGGTGGAAAATGTTCCATTCCATGCTCTTCGGGCTTGATGAAGTCCATACATTGCTTTCTTGAATCTATACACTTTATCTGGATGCTCTGGATCTTCAAAACCAGGATGTTTCATTACATAAACCTCCTCTTCAATTGTGCCATATAGAAAAGCACTCTTCACATCCATCTGATAAACTATGAAATCCATGCAAGAAGCATATGCTAGGAAAATCCTTATTACTTCAATCCTTGCAATAGGTGCAAAACCTCTTCATAGTCTATTCCCTCTTCTTATGTATAGCCTTGAGCAACTAAACGTGCCTTGTTTCTGACCACAATACCTCTTTCATCTTTCTTGTTTCTAAGAACCCAACGTGTCCCAATAGGTCTCACATACCTTGGACAATCCACTAACTCCCAAACATCTTGAATAACAAATTGGTGAAGCTCATCCTGCATTGCTTCCACCCAACTTGGTTCTTTGAGAGCATCAAAAATCTTCTTGGGTTCCAGTTGTGACAGAAAACAAGCAAACAAACATGCCTGTACAAGAGGGGTATCAACCTTCTTGTGGATATTGGCAATGAAACCTCCTTGAGTCTGATGAAACCTTCTTGTTTGAACAGGAGACAAAACATTACCAATGATTAGAGAAGGAGTATGATTTTTAATAGTAGTTGTAAGTGTTCCTCCTTCAATAAGTGTGTTGTCTTTAATATCAGTCTCCATGTTGCCAATATCATCTTCATATTCACTTCCATCCTCACCTGAAAGAACCTCTTGATGAAGTATGGAAGGTTCACCTTGTTCAAAAGTATTGGAAGAGAATAAATGTCCAAACGAGTTGTCAGTGTTTGAGCTATTAGCGTCTGAATTTAACATGTCAGTGTCTGATTTGCCTTTGTCAGCGCTTGAAGATTCGTGCATTTTTTCATCAACTAGCTTTTCTTGTGGAACTACTTCCTCTTTTTCAGCAGTAGCAGCTTGTGCAAATCCGTCAGTCCATACAGGAATGGTAACATACTCAAGTATGGGGTCTGATTTAACTGTATGTGATCCCTCTTTCTTGGCAACATGTTTACCTGCAATTTCAACAATAGGTTCTTCCACAACATTTTAATCCTTTTTCACAATGTCTGGATTAGTAACAGGCATATAACTCAAGGTTCTAGATAATGGCTCTAGATTAGAGAACCAATCTGGTTCACTCTTAGGATCACTAGGTTTACTTTCTAAAAACTTAACATGTACTTTTTCAAGAATACGTTTTTCTTTCTTATTGTAAACCCTATATCCTTTGCTCTGCACTGAATAACCCATAAAGTAGCCTTCATCACCTTTTGCACTAAACTTTCCTAAGGCATCACTAGTATCAAGAATCACTACATGACATCCAAAGGGGTATAAGAAAACCAATGTTGGGTTTCCTATTCAAATAGCTCATAAGGTGTCTTATTATGGATTTTGTTGACCAATGCTCTATCCTGAACATAACAGGCTGTATTCACAGCCTCAACCCAAAAAGCAATGGGAAAATTAGCATCAGCCAACATTGTCCTAGCTGCTTCTATGAGTGTTCTATTCTTCTTTTAAGCCATCCCATTCTACTGTGGGGTTCCAGCTATGCTAAACTGCCTAGTAATTCCTTTATTAACACAGAAGGCATCTAACAATTGGTTTCTAAACTCACCACCATTATCACTTCTAAGTATTTTAACCTCATTCCCTGTCTTTTTATCAATTTGGGTAATAAAGTTCATCAAAACTGTGGCAGTTTCACTTTTTAAGGCCAAAAAGAAAGTCCAAGTAAATCTAGAAAAATCATTAGTTATAACAAAACAATAAGATTTACCATTCAAACTTTCTATATTAGTTGGGCCAAATAAATCCATATGTAGCAAGTGAAGTGGTTTAGAACTAGAGTGCACACGTTTAGACTTAAATGAGACTTTGTGTTGTTTGCCTTTAGGACATGCAACACAAGAATGATCATTATGGAAAGCCCTGAAGGGCAACCCATCAACTAAATCATGTCTCATAAGTCTATTGATATTCTTAAAGTTTATGTGCCCTAACCTTATGTGCCATAGATTACTTTCATCTACTAAAGCTTTAGCATAAAGACATGACAAATTGTTGTTCATCTTAATTCCATTAAGATTAACATTATAAATATCCTTATGCCTAGGTGATCTATAATCAATAAACTTCTCATCAGGCATCTTAAAATCTTTACTTAACACCAAGCATTCAGTATCAGTGAAAAGAACCTTATTAATGTTATCACACACTTGTGATACACTAAACAAATTATAGTCAAGTTCTTTTACTAGAAATACGTTCAAAACATAATTTATTGGTGATAAGAGTGCCTTTTCCTGAAATAGTGCCATATCCTCCTCCAAAGTACACTTTGTCACTATCTTTTATGGGGGTAAAGTTAGTCAAATAATCTTCCTTCCCCGTCATGTGCCTAGAGCATCCACTGTCCTAATATCCATAATCATTGACCTGCTTTTGAATGCCCTGCACATAAAGAAAACAAGTTAGTTTTCTTTGGGAACCCAGCCTGAGCAGACTTGGATTCATTTGGTTGTTTAACAAGAATAAATTTAGTCCTTATCCCTTTGTGGCTTGAACACCCAGTTTACCCCAATTGATTTAGTCATGACCTTTGAAATATAATGAAATCTGTTCCAGGTCATAGAAATCCCATTAGAGTTAGGGTTTTGGTCTTGTTTAGGTCTCCAAGTCAAACTAGATGAAGCTTTAGACCCCTTTCCCTTAGGCTGTAAGTACCTATTATTACTTGGTCTAACATAAGAACCAACACTAGCTTGTTGTGGCATTTTCATACCATACCTAGAGCTGTCAGCGTTGGAATTGTTCCTGTCAGCGTTAAATTTGTTCTTGTCACCGCTGAATTAGTACTTATCAGCACCCAAATAGGGTTTGCTACAAGAACCCATTGTCTATTAGACCATGTGTTGGTCTTTTGAAAGGGACTTTGTCCATGTGTATTTGTCCCTTTAGTAAAGAAGGGAGCTGGTCTAGTAACTTGTGGACTTGGTTGGACATAAGGTCTGGGTTTGACCATGGCATTTTTGATGTTGTAGTTTTTAGTTGTTTAATATCTTTTAGGAAAAATAAAGCAAAAACCAAAGTCGTTGGGTAAGTATTAGTAATCACGTTTTAGGAAAAACGCGAATACCGACAATCGAGTTCGTTCTCGAGGAGGTATTGTGTTTGAACCAAAAATATTATAGACGTTATTTATTTGAGTTATTACGTTTTTGAAATGTGAAAAAGAAAGAAAGCGTAAGACGGTTTACACTTATTAAAAACGACGAATACGCGTTACGAGCGAATCGTAAAAATCGACTAAATTTAATTTTTTTTCTTTATAGTAATAAAAATAGCGATAAATAAAACCTAAACTACGGGAAAGCATAATAAAGGCATCGAACAACCTAAAACGTCTACGGGGACAAAACAAAGGCAAAATCTAATTAATGTAAAAACGCGACCTAAAAGGAAAATAAACAAATTTAAAGCCTACAAAAACAAATCTAATTTTCCTAAGTACTACATGACAAAAGAAAATTTTCAGAAAAAGAATTTCATTTTTTTGACTTTTAAATATTTTTTTATGAATTAAATACTATTTAAAGTAACTAAATGATTTAAAAATAATAAACTAAAAAAGAAAATTCTAAAAAAATTTATAAGTCCTAAACTACGTCTACTCTATGGGAAAAATAAGCCTTACACCACAGCTTATCACAATAAGCCCCAACGAAAGAAAAAGCTATGGCTTGACTTAAAAAAGCAAAAAACAAAAAGTCTATAACATTAAGAGAAGGGGAAATGGTAACAAGAAACATCATGTAGAGCAGTTGGTAATGGGAGTTGGTGTTGCGACTGCTTGTGAAGTGCAGGTCAGAGGTTCGAATTTGCCTTGCTACATCTTTTTACAAAACGATTTTTTTGTATAACATACCAAATAAAACTTACATTACGGCTCACAGTTACCAAATTTAATACATTAAAAATCCTAATATGAACTGGTATGCTCAATCTGCCATAACCAAACCACCCATTATCAACATAACCTTACTTAATGATATAGCAACTAGAAGTACAAACCTAAAAGTATAGCATCTATTAAAACAATGTCCACCCTACACAAAAAAAAATAGAGACTAAAGATTACCTCAAACCTTTGAATAAAAATCATTAATCCCAAATCTGTCTAGCACTTCTTGAACCAATCTCCAACACCAATGCAGTAAACCATTTCTTCCCTTTTCTTTTTAGTCGAACACTAAACACCAATTCTTTTTTTTTCTCGTTGTACACTATCAATTATTTTTTTTCTTTTGGTCTTTCGGTACAGCAACACCACCCAAAACAATATACTTCTTTCGTTCCTTCGTACAACCAAACAAATAGCACCCTTTTTTTATCCGAACACTACCAGACACCAACAATCATAACCTCTTGTTGAACAATACTATCACATAACTTTTATTTTCCTTCGCTTTCGTCGAACCAACAACAATAAGATATACGACTCACTTTTTTCTTACTTCAGCAAATGCAAACATCAATAATTTGCTTCTTGATACAGTAACGTCACTACTACCTCATCTCTTTTTCTTTCAACCGATCAGCACCAACAACATATCATTCTCTTTTTTTTTCTTCTTTCGTTTAACAAACAACAACAAGAAACAATACTACTTTTTTTGTGTGTCGTTGAATTAAGTTAAACAAAGACTACAAATCCCTTTTCTTTGTTGTTCTTCGTCAACAGTAACTAAACACAACATATCACTCCTTTTTTTATAAGCTAACCAAGGAATCCCCTATTTCTTTTCGAAATTGGAACATGAAAACTACACAAACTCTTTTTTTTTAAATCTTTCGAATGCACAGTACATAAAAAAACAACAAAAACTTCTGTTTTTTTTTCGATTAAATAGATAACAAAGCTCTCTCTTTTAGGTTCATAGAATAAGAACATTTGAGTGCCTCATAGAGATAAATTCGTCGTCCTCGATTTTCACCCAATTCCATGCCAAGCGTGTAACGAGATCATTGTTATTATAAGTTAGCAACACAATCATACCTCATGAGTGTTAATTACACACCTAAACTCCCTTATTCTTAATTGGTATCTCTTATATTTTATTTTGTCTTAATGATCACGAGGATACATCATTGACTTATGCGTGAATAGAGATTAGGTAAAAAAATAGAGTCTTAATGGTGTAACCAAAATCATCAAATTAATAATTCACCCTAATAGACAACGATGTCAAAAAATTAAGTCAACATGAAGGATCGATAAACACGGTTTTATAACGGTTTTGAACATGAGACTTATTACCATGACTTTTATTATCCGCCTCATCATCGGTGGTTTTATTATCATGGTTTACCTCCATCTTTTATTCAACTTTGCCATGAAGCTTTTATTATGACTTTGGTCTTGCCCTTGTCTTTTATTATCCGCCATCATCGGTGGTTTTATTATGACTTGACGTATATCCTCACGCTAAAGCGAATTTTGGATATTTAAAGCTTCAAAGATTAAGGCATAATTTACTTTCAATTTCGCATAGATTTTTCGGCCTTGTGAGCTTCAAATTGTTTGCTTGATTTAGGTGAGCACTTGAAATCTTATTATTGGGTGAAGCTTTCGATTATTCGGGTTGCCAATACTTCAAAACCGTGACACTGACGATACCTGAATGTTTTCCCAATTTAATTACATGGAAGCTACTAAAACAAATTAGAAACCGACAATAGTGACTAAACCGCTAAATCAATATTTATTAACAATTTATTATACAAAAGCATGGGGATAATAAGCTAATAATTACTACACATGAGATCGTGACGATTACGAGACTTATAAATAACTCTATCATTTCTCGTCCTCATTTAAGAGACTTAGCCTAAAAAGTTAAGGAATCGAAGCTAAGTGCTCAACACACACGGTCGAGTAAAAAATTACTCTTATTCTCGCCATCGAAAAATCTACATTCGTGTCTTCAAACACTTATGAAAAATACGAAATTTTTTAAAATTTGGCCATTTTTAGCTTTATTTTGCAACAAAACGATAAACAAAAAGATAAACTTTGGAAAGCGTGAAGGTTTGGCAAGGCAAGTATCTATTCACCCCCCTGACTAAAGTTAAACATTATCCTCAATGTTTCGAGTCTAAGGGTTGGAAAACCCCCATACTAGAGACGTAGTCGAATGCTTAATCTAGCATGGAAAGGGTGTAACCATTAAATCAATAGCCGTTTATGAAGTGTGCTAAAAACCTAAGGTTAGAACATCAAAGGATATATCATGGATATCGAGAAAGTCTTCAAAGCAAACGATCGAGTGCTCCCATAAAATGAACACGAGAGGCTCCAATCGTGAAAATGATCATCTAAAAACCACAATTCACAAACAACCACGTAACAAAGGTTGGAAGGGCACAAATCCCCTCACATTAGGATTAATTAAAAACAATAATATGTACGTGGATAAGCATGGGATCTCTCCCACGAGGCACCTTGTTTTTGATAACCGATTCAAAAGCTTGACTCGAATCCCCATAAATGTGATCATTTAGGGATTATCATGGTTCGGTCAATTTTTGGTGGGACTTACATGATAAACAAGACCAAAAAACAACCGTGAATAAAGGCAAAGCCTTTATACCGGGATCAAAGATCGTGTCTTCGTTTTCGGATGATAAACGATACAACACGACTTCTAGTAACATCGTCCCAATGGGACACAAGAAAATAGAATGAGAAGAGAAGGGTGGGACATTGGGTGGACAAACAAATCGAGTTACTCGAGGTAAACTCATACCGTAAGAGTAGAAGGATCTTCTAGTGACTACTTCGGTAAAAGACCGAGATTTTATCTTAAACGTGATTCCGGGGTCAAAAATCTCGTCCTCGGTGGAGAAGTGTGAGGAAACAAATGGGGCTTCCCCCACACTAGGTCCACACAAAACGTCGTCAAAAGGAGTAGACACGTTTGTAGCAAGTTCAATTAAACGAGGTGATGACGGAGTTAACTTTGGAAAATCTTTAAAATCAATTTTAAAATCATTCCCCTTTTCATTTTTTAACTCTTTGTTACGAAAACCCATGTTGAATAAATTGAAAATATTTGGTGTTTCCAAAACAATTCTAGGCACACTTAAAATTTTCACATTTATCTTGAAGGCGAGAGGAGGATTTGAATTTTTAAAACGTGAATCGACTAATAAAATATCCCCCTCCGGGCTAACGCAACGGTCCTCACCAAACTCGAAAATCGACGGCGGATCATCAAGTATACGTTTGATCTCGGAAAAATCGCCATCGGGATAAAAAACGTCTTCTCTTCCTCGTTGAAGAGGTTTGGAAATCAATTTATCGATAGTCGAGTCGCTAGCTCCAACCGTCGTGAAACTAGGAATAGAAGGCTCTTCGATTGAAGATTTTTCCTTTGTTGTTTCGACCTCGACATCGAAAAACGTATCGATGTGAGCAAGGCCATCGGCGGACTTCTCACACGATAGATCCAAAATCTCACTCGGTGTGGGATTAGGAGTAAAAGGCTCGTCTCGTGACGATTTTGCCTTGACGGTTTCAACTTTGTCCTTCGAAGGGATCGAACGTGGGTTCTCGAACATTTTAGCAAAATTACTAACACGTCCCTTCGGAATTAATTTTCGTTCATCTTGTAAAAACGAGGGGTCAACGATTTCCTTTAAAACCTTTTCACATTTTTCTTTTTCAAAATCATTTAATGGAATTTCTTCATTCAAAATTTGTGTATATTGATTTAGAAAATCCTCAATAATTTCATCCTCATTAGAAAAATTAGGTTTAAAAAAGGTATAAGATTCAACGTTCCTAAGTATGCTACGAGTTTTTCTTTTGGTTTATTTTCAAAAACATTTTTCAAAACTTCGTTAGATGACGTTTTCGTTTCCTCTAAGTTTTTGCAAGACGACGAAGGTAGCACGACTCTAAAATACGAGAGATAGGGATCAATACGAGATGTACGAGTCTTAGGAGTCGATAAGGCTTGAACCTATCCTTTAAGATTAGGATTGGTGACGTTCGATGAAGAACTCGACTCGTATGAAGCTACTTTTTCTCTAAGGTCTCAATCGTTGAAAGAAGTTCATTTCGCTCATTAGTGTAAGCCTCCACAACTTTATCAACAAGTTTATCCCATCTCTCGTCAATTAGGTCAAATAAACGTTCTTGTTCTTTAGAAGCGGCGTCATATTCGTTTTCCAACTCGGTTCTCATGGATGCCATTTCCTTTAAGTAAAATTCCTTTTGAGTTTCCAATTGTTTTTTGTAATGTTTCTTAAGTTCACTACAAGTTTCCCTAAGGTTTGTCATTTGTTCTTGAACCATCATTAAGTTTTCATTATTTCATCTCATATAGTCACAAAAGGCGTTTTGATTCATTTCATCATTTTGATTTTGATCACAGTTAAAAGACGAATCATATGACGAGTAGAACGAAGACGATGGGTGATCTTGGTCGTAAGATTGAAAATTGTCACCATTATCACGTGGAGCGGAGTTATAGATATAACCCTCTCGACCTCCAATAACCTCACAATTAAAACAATTGGCACATCGGGTGGGTCTCCACAATATGGAGAAGAATAATATCCACCATCATTCGACATGATGCAACGAGAAAGACGATTCGAGAATTAAACGTTATAGAGGGTGAAAGAAGAGAATTATGAAAATAGAGAAAACAAATCGAAGAATCTTTTTGTGTTTTTGGTTTTTTAATTTTTTTTGGAATTTTGGTGTATTACGTAGAAATTAATCTACAAAAACTATCCACTAATCAAAGGTCTCGATTAATGAATCCAAGAAGAATGAAGGTCTACGAAATCTAAGGATTTGGTAAATGATGGATTGATCTAAGGATTTGATGGTGGAAATGGGGAAGAAGGAGATGGGGTGTAGAGAGAGAAAGGAGAGGGAAGAAAAGTAGAGAGAGAAAGACTAATTAGATTAATGAAAAGTTGTAAAATGAATGAACCACCAACCCCTCCTAACATGCTAGGAGGGGTGTATATATAGCCCACCCTACATGTGGGCTATATGGACTATACATTACTAAGTGGACCACGAGCCCATTACATAATTATCGTTGGAGCGACCGATCCTTCATAAATACGTAAAACGTATTTCCAACAATCTCCCCCTAAGGGAGGTCGCTCCAAGTTACAAAGTTCTAAATATTCTATGGCTCGTGATCTATGCTAATAATGATGTGACCGAGACTTTCTTTGGGAAAACACATTTCCAACAATCTCCCCCTAAGGGAGGTCACACCATTTTACAAAATCTTAAACCTAGCATACTATGCTTAAGTCTTCGATCTTGTTCTTGTGAATATGCTTGATGTGATCTTTGACTTTAGTCTTGAGCATGTTTCCTTGCCTTGACCTTGTGCATTCATCACTTGTGAAATTTGCCTCTTCGTGACTTCATGTTCCTCATACTTATACCTTTAAATTCTTGAAAGCTTCAGAGTTTGATACAACGGAAGACTTGACCTTCAGACTTTCTTGAATTTGTTGAAGTACTAATTGTATGTAGTATAAGCATGTGGTGACGACTTCTTCTGGATTGTACACCGCAATGCCACCTTCTTGTTACGCTGCATAAGACAGTTAGCAACAAACAATATACACGGATGAAATGGCCTTGAACATTTCATTCTAATTCGGTAGCATTTTACCTCCGGTCGGTGAAGACCGTTGGACGATATTAAATATCGTACTTGTGACAGGTAGTTTCAATAAAGAACCTCCTTGACAAGATTTCGCGGGTAAACCCGTTCTCTTTACTCGACCGTCCAAAGCTGACTGCGAACGTAAAGAGTGAATCATTTGGATAATATCATCCGCATGATTTGAAGCCGTCAATTCATGTTCCTGGAACAAGTGAAATTCAATTAAGAACCGCACCATCGTTGCTTTCCAGTTGTCACTAGCTTGATTCATATAGAATCTTGCAAGTTACTTACCAAGTGCTGTTTGATGTTAACACTAGAAGGATTTCCATTCGTCACTGTAAATACTTAATAGTATTACTCTGAATGTTCTGGCAAGATCACTAAGATATTGCGTAGAGGCCTGGAACGTGTTTAAATTCATTTAAGAATTAAACCACTGTTGCTTTCCAGTTATCACAAGTTTGATTCATAAAGAATCGCACAAGTCACCTACCATGAGCTTTTTGATATTCGCTCAAGAAGGATTTCCATCTTCATTGTAAATACTTTCGTATTACTCGAATGTTCAGGCAAGATCATGAAGATTTTGCGTAGGACTCTTAAGAACTTTCTTACTTTTCACAGTGTGTGAAGAAGCAAGTAAATATGAAAGTGTGTCCTAATGAGATATTTGATGATCTCAAATGGCTCTAGACTCGATCGTGCATTTTGGATTTTAGTGATCGGAGGCTGGAGAGGAGTGCCACCTTTTCAATACCAATTTATTCGGAGTGAATAAACCAGTAGATAATGTGTTAATCTCCGTGTGATTAAAACAAATACCTTTTGAGAGATATTTAAGTTAGCTGGGAAGGGTTTTGCATTGCATCACTGGGTCCATGATGTCAGTCTTCAATATCAAGAATCATTAAAAATGATCTCAATAGTATATGAATTGACCCGGTTTCTGCCTAAGGTTGTAAGGAGGGCTTCTTTCTTTACACCCTTTATCTTTACAATTCTTTTTCATTCTTCAACCCATTCAATGCTTACCAATACGTCATCACTAGCACCTTGTTGTGATTGTTCCAGTGCTAACTTAAGTACTTGGTCGGCATTCAGCTACGTTCACAATCTTTCTCCATCTTTCCTAAGGACTACTATTTCTAGCTATGGAATGTCCTTGGGAAGATTCCTCCGGTTCTAGAGAAATCATTGGACTTTAACCTATCCTACCATCCTTATGTCACCACAATCTTCACCGTCGTGAATAGAGATGTTTTGGGTAAGTGTATGTCACCATGAAATCCATTTTGAAGTGTAAATCCATTTTGCTCCCCCTTAACATATGCTACGATATTCGAAAACATTTCGCACATGTCGGGATGAGCTAACACGTTAAGTCAAACCATTTATGATTGATCATATCCCATATTAAATCACATTTTCTCCCCCATATTAAAAATATTAACCCAATCGATGTTTTTAATATCAATTGATTTAATAGCATTTTAAGAAAATTTGGGAAGAAAAATGCAAATCCAATTATCTTCGTGATTTTAACAAGCTCCCCCTCAAATTAATGAGGGTGTACTTGAAACGTAAATTAAATACCTTTTAAACACAAGTGTAAGGTATTTATCACGTGCAAAGATCATATATGATAATGTATTCACAAGATTAGCAATTTACGAGGTTGGACCTGAATAATGGAGAACAGCATATGAAAGAAGCACATGGTTCTTGTTCACGAATGTTGGTCACCTCGTCACGTCCCCGAGAAAATTAATTCCCGTTGTTGAGTCAAAGCTTTCCGGTGAAATGCTTGACTTGATTATGAAAAGCGGGTTGCTATCTGAAATAATAGCAAACCATTTTGAGCATGTTTTAAAAGTTTGAACTTCTGCTCGAACTTTATTTACAACCCCGTGTCATTATTGAATGACATTTCTAGGTTCGTAAATATTATCGATTCCAGAAGACATGCTCTTTTTATCAAAACATTTTTGAACACACAATTTTGGAAGATTTAGAAAAACCTTTTGAGAAATTCTCGAAAAATTGTGTTCAAAGTTTTGAAAACCAATTACTTGAGCTTAAGATGTTGAATATCTTATAAAACGAGCTCAAGTCCGAGAAGTTGTAAACTTCCCGTTGTTAAGGATAAGTTTATCATCGGCGATAAACTTTCCTTTTATCTGAAGAACGAGTCCTAAGCTGACATTTACTTAGAAGTCGTTTTCATGAGCTTGAAAACTTTGACTGTTTTAACGGAAAGCTCATGACCGAGAAAGGTTAATTTCTCGTTATGAGGAAAAGTTCTCTTATTTAAAAGATACACTTTCCTTTCTGAGCTTAAAACTTCGAATGTTTTAATACAAGCTCATGACCGAGAAAGGTGAATTTCTCGTTAAGAGGATAAGTTATCATAAAAGATAATCTTTCCTTTATTTTAAGTTCGAGTTACAGTCTGACATTTAACTGTAAGTCATTGTGCATGAGCTCAAAAACTTGGAATGTTTTCGATATAAGCTCATGCCCGAGAAAAATTAATTTCTCGTTGTAAGGATAAGTTTATCATCGGCGATAAACTTTCCTGCCTTTGAAGAACGGGTTACAAATTGTCATTTATCTATAAGCCTTAATG
This sequence comes from Glebionis coronaria, assembly GCA_025667525.1. NCBI lineage: Eukaryota > Viridiplantae > Streptophyta > Magnoliopsida > Asterales > Asteraceae > Glebionis > Glebionis coronaria. The sequence goes on along the minus strand of CM046882.1, from coordinate 480,942,911 downwards.
CATGAGCTTAAAAACTTGGAATGTTTTTTATATAAGCTCATGCCCGAGAAAAATGAATTTCTCGTTGTTAGGATAAGTTTACCATCGGCGATAAACTTTCCTTTCTTTGAAGATCGAGTTATAGTCTGTGATGTGACTATAAGTCCTGTGTTGCAGCTTAACCATGAATCCCCTGAGACATTTGTTTCTCTGATATCTGCTTCTTTAGCAACCAAACTCTAAGAGTGTCCTTAGTTGAACGGTATACAACGATTGGACCGCTTCGTTCTTTTGGAACATCAACTTTGGTACCTGCATTCTCATTAGGAGTTTGTATACTTTTGCATGGGTTAGAGATATCTATTTTTGAAGCACGTGGGGGTTCACAGTTGGCTTTACTTGTGTCAGAGGCGACCTGAGTAGATGATTCACTGATCTTAGCTGGCAAACGTTTCCTTTTATAGAAAATCTTAAGTTTAGGCTTAAGTGAAGTATCATCTTTATCAATTTCCTCCCTAGTAGTCTTAGAAGAAACGGAGACTATCCTAGTTAAAGGGCACTCGTTTCCTACAAGAGTGAAAGTTCTACCAGTGGGGCGCCAATCTTTACCAACGGGTTTGATTTTAGCTATCCACTGGGACTTAATTCTAGCACGGGAGTTCACCTCATTAAGTAATTTCTTGATACAGGAATCATGATTTGCCGTAAAGACACATTTTCTACATGTTTTACAAGTAGCATATTTAATGTCCGAGTAAGATCTAGAATCCCTAGATGATTGATTGATGCTCCTAGGATTGGGCATGCTACGGTTAGCAGTGTTGGGTAAACTAGAAGGCATCTGACTAGGTTTGAAATTCCTATCTCTTACTTGTGTCTTTTGAATAGCTTCCCTTTGACCAAAATCATGGCGCACATCATTTGAACTAGTTCTAGACGTGTTCATTGAACTATTCTTGGGGAAATTAGAGGCAATCATGTGATTAGGTCTTGCTAAAACTGATTTAGTCACATTAGGCCTAGTTGGTGGAGTGACTGTTCTAGAAATATGACCCAAATCAACTTGGGAGGCAAACCGCGGTCTCGAGGATTGTGGTCGCTCGGATCTAAATGCAGTAGGTTGTTTGACGAACTGATTTGTAGGCGGTTTCCCCAAGATTGATGGTTTTTCAAGCTTAGTGTCCACACTAGGTCCGCTAGTTTTCCTTAACTCGTTTTTCAACGCGGCTATAGCAAAGACCTTTTCCTGTACTTGAGCCTTTAATGTTTCATTTTCTTTGAGCACGTTATCTTGGGATGCCAACTTAGATTCAAGCAGTTGAATTTGTTTCAAAAGATTATCCTTTTCAGCTTTAGAATCTAGAACAGTTTGATCCAATTTTCTTTCAAGAACAACGTTTGACTTTTCAAGTTTTTCAAAGTATGTTTCAAATTTGTCCGTTTTCTTAGAAAATTCAAGTTTGGCATCCTCAAGATCTTTTGATTGTTGAGCTACAATCGTTTCGAGCTCTCTAATCTTGGAATCAGAAGCAGTCAATGAAGCAGTTATAATACAATTATCATGATGTACTATAGCATTCTGAACAATCTCTCCCCCATTATGACTTACATCGGATGAATCAGACGTGGTATTGCTATCACTCGTTTCCATCCCATGTTTGTCATAATTAGGTTCAGAATGCTCAATATGCGGCATGTCATCAGCATATACATCATAAACAACATTACATTGTACCATGTTTGCAGGGTCTTCGTCATAAACGGGTAAGGCGTCATCAAGAAGGATCTCGTGAACATTCCCTGACGTGCCACTGGTATCATGTTGACCGTCCGATTCTGTGCTTTTGTCATCGATAGGCTCCAAGTTTTCAACCGAATGACCATTCTCCTCTTGCATCTGCGTCATTGATTCTTGCACTCCATTATCATACGCTTGCTGAAGTCGTGATCTTTGATAAATCGAAGACGACACCGATGTCATGAGTTTCAATATTGTATCACGGAAAACTCGAAGCTCGGTATGTGTATCTCGAAGAAATGATTGGCAAATCACTGAACTTTCAGACGTGATGATATTGAGTTGGAGGAAAGGCGTGAGTTGTGTCACAAGAGTCTTGTATGCAAGTGCCGATGCAGAGTGATTAAAGTTGTCACGGTTGAGTTGCTCGGCGAGTTCGGTCAAAGTGGTGAAAATTGAGTCGATGAATATATGACGATCTTGTCCAAAGATTGTCACAAATTCGCTCCCTCCTTGAATCCCCGAAAGAGTGACAAGATGAGACTGAAGCATTTGAAATGAAGTGATGCCACTTTTTCTAACTTTGTTTTGTATTGAAAGCGATACTCCCTCTTGATTTTTTGATTTCAACGAATCCATTGTAAGTTCGATGAAGAATAAAAGAAAAAAAAAATTCTGGGTCTCGTCAAATAAATTTTGTAACTTAGACTCGTCTTTGCGTCTCACCGTTAAAACTCGAACAAGCAACCAACTTTTAAAAGAAAAATCCCAAAACAAAATATTAAAACAAATATATATATATATATATATATATATATATATATATATATATATATATATATATTTTTTGTCAAGAATATTAAAATTCAAAAAAGAATATTAAAATTTTTTAAAAAATATTAAAGAAAATATCTGATATAAAAAAATTTGATATATAAAATAAAGTAAAATAAAAATTTGATAACAATCGGATAAAAAAAAAATTTGATTTAAAATAAAAAACAAAAAAGTTCCAAACGTGTCACTCCCCCGTGTCCCAAAATAAAAACGTGGTAAGATAGCATCTTGGTTTCTCCGTCTGATACAAACGTGGCCCAAAGCCTTCTTTGACTAATCTCTCTCTCTTATCAACACACACAAAAAAAACATAACTCACCAAAAGTCTCTTTCTTCTAAACACAACTCACAGCCACACTCTTTTTCCCAAAACCTAATCTCACCTTTTATCTCCCAATCCTCCGCCTCTCTCTTTCTTGATTACACACGCAAAAAAAAAAAAATTCGCCTCCCAAAACTTAGAAATCTCCGTCCATTTGCCTGCCTTTATATCTCTCTCTCTCCTCAAGTTTCTTTATCAATTCCTATCAAGTTTCTGCCTTTATCAATTCTTTATCAAGTTTCTGTATATCTCTCTCCAAACCTACACATCGCAGCCACCAATTTTCTTGAAACCGCCGCCCAGGGTGTGTCGGGGTTGTGTATGTGTCTGTGTGATGTACGAGAAGTTGAGGCCGAGAGTGTTGTTGATGTTGGTCTAGAGTCTTGGTCAGATTAAGTCTTGTTGGTCTGTGAGGCTGAGAGGTTTGTGGATGTGTTTTGGTTTGATGATTCGAAGTCGAGAGTGAGAGAGAGAGGCAGTCGAGGTGGGGGTCTGGTGAGTGTGCTCAGAGAGTCGATTTGAGTGTGGATTGTGTCGAAAAAGAACAAAAATGAGAGTCTCGGTTTGGTTTAGGGGGAGTAAGTGTCTGTGTCGAGAGATAGGGAAAGGGTGGTATTGTTGAGTCGAAGGTTTTGTTTGTCGAGTCTTAATGTTGTTTGTTTGGTTCGAGGGAGAGAGTGAGGGGTGTCCGAGAGTTTTCGAGGGTGGAAGAGTCGAGAGGGTGTCTTTGTTTTCTTGAATGTGATGTCGAGTCGTGTTGTTAGAAAAGTCTATTCGGAAAAAGTCTTATTCGAAAAAAAATCCTATACGGAAAAAGTCCTATTCGAAAGAAAATCCTATTCGGAAAAAACCTATACGGAAAAATCCTATACGGAAAAAGTCCTCCTATTCGGAAAAGTCCTCCTATTCGGAAAAGTCCTCCTATTCGGAAAAGTCCTCCTGTTCGGAAAAGTCCTATTCGGAAAGTTTTTCAAAATTCGTCCATACGGAAAGTTTTTCAAATTTCGTCCATAAGGAATACGTTACAGTAGCTTGATTGAACAGATACGAGACTTTTGACTAAGATTGGATAAAACTGAGACGGATGTTGGACAGATTGATGGGATATGACTGATGACAAGATAAAAACTTGAGACTTTGGACTGATTTGACCAAAAAAGAAAAAACAGAAAAAAACTATAACCAAACTGATACGAGAAAGAAAGAAGAAAGAAGAAAAAAAAATTGATTGGATAGATTTTCAAGACAGAAAGAAGAAAAAAAAAATGAGACGATTATATATAAAAAATAAAACGAAAAGATTATTAAAAAATTTCAATCAAATCAATAGATAAAAAAAAATACAAATCCTAAGATTTAACCATGGCTCTTGATACCAATTGAAGGTCTACGAAATCTAAGGATTTGGTAAATGATGGATTGATCTAAGGATTTGATGGTGGAAATGGGGAAGAAGGAGATGGGGTGTAGAGAGAGAAAGGAGAGGGAAGAAAAGTAGAGAGATAAAGACTAATTAGATTAATGAAAAGTTGTAAAATGAATGAACCACCAACCCCTCCTAACATGCTAGGAGGGGTGTATATATAGCCCACCCTACATGTGGGCTATATGGACTATACATTACTAAGTGGACCACGAGCCCATTACATAATTATCGTTGGAGCGACCGATCCTTCATAAATACGTAAAACGTATTTCCAACAAAGAATGAAGGTAATTACGTGAAGTAAAAACCCTCGTTGATTTTGAAACGTTGACGGAACGCCAAAACGTTTCGAGGTTCAATAATTAAAACTCACAAAAATAGATTAATAATACTTGATGTGGAAAACCCCTAATTAATCGTCACTTTCAAGATACACACAAGCGAGCGGAGAAAACGAGGCGGCGCGAAGCACTTAAGAGCCTTTTTTCCTTAGGTCGTGAAATACAACCGCCTTATACCCACCTTATAGTTTGTATTTATCGAGATTAAACCAATTAAGAGTATTTATCTATTTTGTCTTTGACTTTCGTTTGAATTCGATACACTCGATAATGACCGGAACGCCCACTATCGAGGTGCGATTTCTCGCGTATTTGGATAATTATTGTGTGTTAATTGTTCTACGTAAATACAATATATTATGCACAATAAAAAACGAAAAACGATTTTGTGTTAATAGAGTTCTATTTAACACTATTTATTTGTATGGCTAATAGTATAGAAAAATAAAAAGAAGTATTTACGATAAAAACGTAAACACTCAAACAAAAATGATAAATAAGTATGGCTACACACACCTCCCCGGCAGCGGCGCCATTTTTGATGTTGTAGTTTTTAGTTGTTTACTATCTTTTAGGATAAAGAAAGCAAAAACCAAAGTCGTTGGGTAAGTATTAGTAATCACGTTTTAGGAAAAACGCGAATACCGACAATCGAGTTCGTTCTCGAGGAGGTATGGTGTTTAAACCAAAAATATTATAGACGTTATTTATTTGAGTTATTACGTTTTTGAAATGTGAAAAAGAAAAAAAGCGTAAGACGGTTTACACTAATTAAAAACGACGAATACGCGTTACGCGCGAATCGAAAAAATCGACTAAATTTAATTATTTTTTTCTTTATAGTAATAAAAATAGCGATAAATAAAACCTAAACTACGGGAAAGCATAATAAAGGCATCGAACAACCTAAAACGTCTACGGGGACAAAACAAAGGCAAAATCTAATTAATGTAAAAACGCGACCTAAAAGGAAAATAAACAAATTTAAAGCCTACAAAAACAAATCTAATTTTCCTAAGTACTACATGACAAAAGAAAATTTTCAGAAAAATAATTTCATTTTTTTGACTTTTAAATATTTTTTTATGAATTAAATACTTTTTAAAGTAACTAAATGAATTAAAAATAATAAACTAAAAAGGAAAATTCTAAAAAAAATTATAAGTCCTAAACTACGTCTACTCTATGGGAAAAATAAGCCTTACACCACAGCTTATCACAATAAGCCCCAACGAAAGAAAAAACTATGGCTTGACTTAAAAAATCAAAAAACAAAAAGTCTATAACATTAAGAGAAGGGGAAATGGTAACAAGAAACATCATATAGAGCAGTTGGTAATGGGAGGTGGTGTTGCGACTGCTTTTGAAGTGCAGGTCAGAGGTTCGAATCTGCCTTGCTACATCTTTTTACAAAACTATTTTTTTGTATAACCTACCAAATAAAACTTACATTACGGCTCACAGTTACCAAATTTAATACATTAAAAATCCTAATATGAACTGGTATGCTCAATCTGCCATAACCAAACCACCCATTATCAACATAACCTTACTTAATGATATAGCAACTAGAAGTACAAACCTAAAAGTATAGCATATAATAAAACAATGTCCACCCTACACAAAAAGAATTAGAGACTAAAAATTACCTCAAACCTTTGAATAAAAATCGTTAATCCCAAATCTGTCTAGCACTTCTTGAACCAATCTCCAACACCAATACAGTAAACCATTTCTTCCTTTTTCTTTTTAGTCGAACACTAAACACCAATTCTTTTTTTTTCTCGCTGTACACTATCTATTATTTTTTTTTCTTTTGGTCTTTCGGTACAACAACACCACCCAAAACAATATACTTCTTTCGTTCCTTCGTACACCCAAACAAATAGCACCCTTTTTTTTATCCGAACACTACCAGACACCAACAATCATAACCTCTTGTTGAACAATACTATCACATAACTTTTATGTTCCTTCGCTTTCGTCGAACCAGCAGCAATAAGATACACGACTCACTTTTTTCTTACTTCAGCAAATGCAAACATCAATAATTTGCTTCTTGATACAGTAACATCACTACTACCTCATCTCTTTTTCTTTCAACCGATCAGCAGCAACAACATATCATTCTCTTTTTTTTCTTCTTTCATTAACAAACAGCAACAACAAACAATACTACTTTTTTTTTGTGTCGTTGAATTAAGTTAAACAAAGACTACAAATCCCTTTTCTTTGTTGTTCTTCGTCAACAGTAACTAAACACAACATATCACTCCTTTTTTTATAAGTAATAAGTGTGAAAACACTTATCCTTTTACCACTTATTTCCAATAATAACATGACCAAAACGTGTGATTTATGTCGTAAAAGTCGGAATTATGCGTGGTTTGTGTTTTTATTGTGTTTTAGGACCAAAATATGAAAAAGGAAGAAAACACGGGCTTTCACGGGCTTTTATCGAAGAAAACGGGAAAAGACGAAGTCAAAAGATCAAGAGTGCAAAGAGAACGAAAGTCCAAGGCCTATTCTGAAGATTTATCGAAGAAAAAGTCTAAAGACGGAAGTTTAACGAAGTCGAAGAACTTAAGTCTAATAGAAGGAGAAAATTAAGAGACAAGTTCAAATACTGAGACGACATCGAGAAAAGACGAAGAATTAAAGTCGGGTCGAGAAGACGTGAAGAAAGCAAGAAAGAAGAGGCAACAAATGCACTCCTTCCACCTTCCCTATAAATACCCTCCTAATAGTCATTAGGAGGAGAGTTAGATAGTTTTTAGTTAATTTTCACTTTTTCATATTTCTTTCTAGTTTTAGAGAGAGAAAGTCTTAAACTTTCTCTCACTAAGTTTCATCTTTTTCTTTTAATCTTTCAAGATTAAATACTTTGTATTGCTTATTTTCATTAATCAAGTTTCATTTTAAGCTTTTAATCCTTAATCTCATTCTACTTTTCTTTGATTTAGATTGATTTTGGTGCGATTATCATATGATCCGTGTTGTTCTAAATGATTTCGTGCTTAAAAAGTTAATCTTTTGATCATTTCATAAGTTTTCATTTGATTAAGCTTTAAGATTATTGTGCTTATTGGCTTAGTTTTATGATTAGCTTATTTACTTTATAAAAAGTTTTCTTAAAAAGTACCTATTTTTATTATTTGATTTCCAAGTTTGCTTATTTTGAGGTTAGATAAGTTGTGATAATTGCTTATTTGATCCGGTTTGTTTTTGGTTCGTACTAGTTTTTGGAATAAGCTTATCACAATAGCTTATTTCTTAGCTTCCCAACGAATCCCAAACATTTCGGAAAGGGTACAAACCCCTTTCCGATTTGCCTATTCCGAGCAGCCTTCACCTTTTCCAATTTGCCAATCGGAAAAGGGTTTCCCCATATTCCGATTGAACACCTCATATTCCGATCAATTGATCGGATAAGGGTTTAGGATTCCGATCTGGCCCTGTTTGCATATTCCGATTTGAGTTATAATCCCAGTATTCTGATTGTGAGTTTTTGGTGTATTACGATTGGGTGTGTTCCCAACATTCCGATTGTTTGCATTTGTTGGATATTCCGATCAGTACCATTCCCTATATTCCGATTGTGCTTGTTTCAGTTATTCCGATTTGGACTTCTAGTAACATTCCGATTGTCCCCTTATTGATCATTCCGATTGATACTAAGCCTCATATTCCGATCTGGGCTTTTATTGGCATATTCTGATTGCACTGTTTCTTCCATATTCCGATTGGGACTTGTTTAGTTTCTTGTTTTTGCTAAAGTTTCTAAGTGTTAGTTTTATTTAGTGTGCTAGTACTTTTCCATTATTGCCTTTAAGTTTCCAAGCATTTATTTTACTAGTCATTTTAGTATTAATATTTATTCTTCCATTTTACTCAACGACATTTTAATTACTTGCTATTAGTTTAAAATAGACAATCAACCAAACCATTCTCTTGATTCACCATAAGACGATTGAGTCGCACTTAAGACCGGTTTTCAATTCGAAAAGACTTGGGATTACGAATTTTGATACAAGGTGTAAAAACCAAGTATTAAATGGCGCCGTTGCCGGCTCTTTTCGTTACGATTAACGGTTTTTAGTGAGAGACGCATTGAATTTTGGGATCCGTTCTTTGAATGTTATTTTCCTTGCTTTAAAAATTTTCAAAAATCCTAAAAAATATAAAACTCTTCAAAAATATAAAAACATTGAAAAATCATTAAAAGCAATTCTTTTCAAAAGGTTTTGCACCAAAAAGATTATATAGATATTCTCTGTGTATATTTTTCTTCTGCAGGTGTATGCGTACTAGATCTTCGAACTATTCTGAGCCCGAGACTCGTGAAGATCTAGATATGGCTGGTGTTAATAACAACAATAATAACCCACCTCTACCCAATCTCAATAATAACAACAACAACAACAACAACAATGTCCACCTACCTGATTTACGAACAATGGAGGAATTGTGTCAACCCACCATGAACGGACGCGGAGGCCCGATTGCGCCAATGCACGTCACGGCTCAGGAGTTTTCGTTGAAGCATCACATGATCCAGCAAGTGCAAACGAACCCTTTTCGTGGAATTCCGGATGATGATGCCAACAAACACCTCGACAAATTCATTACCATAACCTAAAGCATGAAGTGCTCTGGTGTTTCTATGGATGACCTTCGCCTTCAACTTTTTCCCCACTCGCTTTCTCACCATGCCGAAAAATGGTTTGACCGTCTTCCTAAGAATTCTATTCATACATGGAATGACATGACTCAACGCTTTTTATCGCGCTACTTTCCCCCATCTATGGTCACTAGCCTTCGTAACCAAATCAGTGGATTCATGCAACACAATGATGAATCGCTCTTTGATGCTTGGGAACGATACAATGATTTGATCGACCGTTGTCCAAATCACAATATGCTCCCCGTCACTCTCATTGACACCTTCTACAATGGTCTCACTTTTCGTGATCGTGACACGATCAATGCCGCCGCCGGTGGTACCTTTATGAAAAGGACACCGGAGGAGTGCCGAGAGTTGATCGAAAACATGACTAATCACCACAAGAATTGGGATTCATCCGCATCCTCAAGATCTAATCAGAGAGTCAATGTTTCATCTACTACCTCCAATCCTGAAATGACTGAAATTTCTCGACAACTCGCTGAGATGAACAAGAATTTCATGGCCATGGCCACAAACCACTTTCAACAAGCTAAAGCCGTTGCTATTTCTTGTGACACATGTGGTGGCCCTCATTCTTACAATGATTGTCCTTCTACCCAAGCCAATTTTTCTGAAAACGTTAACGCAGCTTACGACACTTATCCCACGGGAAGCTATCAAGCTCGCCCTCAAGGAGACCGTGGCTTGCTAAGTTATCGTTCCAACAATTATCTTGCTCCTCTCGGTTTCCCTCCTGCAAACCAAAACCAACAACAAAGCTACAACCAATCCCAACCTCGTGCCAACAATCAATATCAATCCCAACGAAACCCATACCCACCTCAATGGAATTCTCAAGCTTACCAAGCTCCACCTCTCAATCAAACGATGGCAGTGAGTCCAGACGTCGAGACATTCATGAAGACTACTCGGGAGATGGTGACGAATCTTCAAAGTCAAGTCCGCAACTTGAAGGGAGAAATGGCAAAACAAGGGAACGATATTCGAGCCGAGCTAAGGAATGACATGGCAAAACACAGCAATGAAATTAATGCAAACATGAGAGACTCTTTTAATAATCAAGCGGTTCACCTTCGTGATATGATTGGTTCGCTCATCCAAGGTAATCAACCCTCTTCTTCGGGTACTCTTCCGAGTAATACCGTTGCGAATCCAAGAGGGGAGATGAAAGCAATCACCACTCGTAGTGGAAAAGGGTATATGGAACCCGAGCTTCCTACACCTCCACCCGTGATTGTGAACAAGGAAAAAGAGCAACTTTCCTCACCTCCTTCACCTTCTATCCCTATTTCCCCACCACCCGCGGTTGTGAGTGATCCTACTCCCTTAAAGCCTTCTTCTTCATCCAATATACCTTATCCTTCAAGGTTGAGGAAAGAGAAGCAAAAGAGCAAGGATGATATTCAGGTTTCAAACTTTCTAAAAATGTTTAAACAATTGAATTTTAACATCTCCTTTGCCGAGGCTCTCGCTCACATGCCCAAATACGCTAAGATGTTTAAAGATCTTCTAAGTGATAAGGAAAAGCTTCTTGACATCGCTCAGACCCAACTTAATGAGAACTGCTCCGCAGTGCTCTTAAGAAAATTGCCCACCAAACTTGGTGATCCGGGTCGCTTCTTGATTCCTTTCAACTTCCCGGGAGTAGAGAATTGCATGGCCCTAGCCGATCTAGGTGCCAGTACAAACTTAATGCCTTTAAGTGTTTGGAAGCAATTATCTCTCCCCAAGCTAGTCCCCACCAAAATGACTTTGGAATTAGCCAACCGTACGGTTGCTTATCCAGTGGGGATAGCCAAAGATGTCTTTGTTGGCGTTGACAAATTCACCTTCCCGGCGGATTTTGTTGTCGTTGACTACGAGATGGATCCCCGTGTTCCATTAATCGTTGGACGTCCATTCTTGAGGACCGGTCGCACTCTCATTGATGTAGCCGCTGGCGAAATAATCATGAGAGTTGGAGACGATAAAATTGTCTTCAACATGGGTAAGATTTCTAAGCAACCTTATTCGTATGAGAGTGTTAATGCTATTGATGTTCTCGATGAGGCTTGTGAAGAACATTTTCATGATGCTTGCAAAAGTACTCTTTCTTCTCTACCCAATGTTGAGACCGTTGCCTCAATTGCTCCAGCATTGACTCCTTTTGGAGAAAGTGACTTGGATGATTTCGAAGCCAGCTTGGGTCCTCTCGATATTAAGTATGATAATTTGTCCACCAATTGGGCTGAAGACATTCGTACTATTGAGAGACTTCTCAATGAGGACCCATTTTCTCCTCCTTCTCCTAAAGAGGTGACTAATGATGATCCATCGTTAGTTTCACCATCTATTGAGGATCCTCCCACTCTCGAGCTTAAGGACCTACCTCCTCATCTTGAGTACGTTTTCCTGGAAGACAACGAGAAGTTACCGGTCATCATCGCAAAGGATCTGAAAGAAGAAGAAAAAGCCCGACTTGTCGCCGTGTTGAAGAAGCATAAAAGAGCTATCGCTTGGAAAATCTCCGACATCTGTAGAATTGATCCTCACTTCTGCACACATAAAATTCTCATGGAGGACGACTTTAAGCCCACAATTCAAAGCCAAAGAAGGGTGCATCCTAAAATCCATGAAGTCATCAAAAAAGAGGTTATCAAACTTCTTGATGCGGGTATGATTTGCCCTATTTCGGATTCACCATGGGTTAGTCCAGTCCATTGTGTGCCTAAGAAAGGCGGAATCACCGTTGTGCCCAATGCAAACAATGAGTTGATTCCTACCCGTCTCGTTACTGGGTAGAGAGTTTGTATAGACTACCGCAAACTCAATGATGCCACGAGAAAGGATCATTTCCCTCTACCTTTTATGGACCAAATGCTTGAACGTCTAGCGGGTAATGAATATTACTGCTTTCTTGATGGTTTCTCGGGTTATTTCCAAATACCCATCGATCCCCAAGATCAAGAGAAGACAACATTTACTTGTCCATATGGCACATTTGCTTATAAAAGAATGCCTTTTGGCTTATGCAATGCCCCTGGGACTTTCCAAAGGTGCATGTTGGCTATCTTCCATGACATGGTTGAGCAAACCATGGAAGTATTTATGGATGATTTCTCGGTCTTCGGGGATTCCTTCTCTTCTTGCCTTGCCAATTTGGAACGTATGCTTAAGCGGTGCGAAGACACTCGCCTTGTTCTGAATTGGGAAAAATGCCATTTTATGGTAAAAGAAGGCATTGTGCTAGGACACAAAATCTCTAAAGCCGGTCTTGAAGTCGACCGTGCTAAAGTTGATGTCATAGCCAAATTACCTCCACCTTCAACCGTGAAGGGTGTGAGAAGTTTTCTGGGTCATGCGGGCTTCTATCGTCGATTCATTCAGGATTTCTCTAAAATCGCTCGCCCGATGACCCACCTCTTGGAAAAAGATACTCCTTTTATCTTTTCTAAAGAGTGTCTTGAAGCCTTCAATCTTCTTAAGGATAAGCTAACTAAGGCACCGGTCTTGGTTACCCCTAATTGGGAGCTACCCTTTGAATTGATGTGCGATGCTAGCGACTTCGCTATTGGTGCGGTTTTGGGACAAAGGATCAACAAACACTTCCAACCAATCCACTATGCTAGCAAAACAATGACGGGGGCTCAATTGCATTATACGACAACCGAAAAAGAGCTTTTAGCTGTTGTCTATGCTTTTGAGAAATTTCGCCCCTATCTTGTTTTATCCCCCACCATCGTATACACGGACCATTCCGCGTTGAAGTACTTGATGACTAAACATGACTCTAAGCCAAGACTTCTCCGCTGGGTTTTACTCCTTCAAGAATTCAACATTGAAATTCGTGACAAGAAGGGTGCTGAAAACCTGGCCGCGGATCATCTGAGCAGACTTGAGGATCCATATCAAGGGGATCATCCGAACAAAGAGATTAATGACTCTTTCCCCCTTGAGACCTTAATGTCTATAAATCTCAATCTTGATGGCACCCCGTGGTTTGCGGACATTGCAAACTACTTAGCGGGTGGTATTCTCATCAAAGGGTTAACATCCCAACAAAAGAAGAAGTTCTTGAATGATGTTAAGACTTACTTTTGGGATGACCCTTTTCTATTCAAACAATGTGCTGATCTAATCATTCGTCGATGTGTTGACGGACCGGCAGCTTTTGACATTCTCCAAGCTTGCCACAAAGGACCCACCGGTGGTCACTTTGGTCCCAACTACACCGCTAAAAAAGTGTTTGATTCTGGATTCTATTGGCCCATCATTTATCGTGATGCTCACGAAATGGTTAAGAATTGTGATGCTTGCCAACGTCAAGGCAAGATCACACATAAGGATGAGATGCCTCAAAATTTCATACAGGAATGTGAAATATTTGATGTATGGGGCATCGACTTTATGGGGCCATTTCCATCCTCCAAAGGGAACAAGTACATCCTCGTCGCCGCCGACTATGTTTCTAAATGGGTTGAAGCCAAGGCTCTCCCTACGAACGATGTGAGGGTGGTTGTGAACTTTTTGAAGCAGCTTTTCGCTCGATTTGGCGTTCCTCGTGCTATTATCAGTGACCGCGGGACTCATTTTTGCAACGATCAATTTGCAATAGTCATGGCTAAGTATGGTGTCAATCACCGTCTTTCCACCGCCTATCATCCCCAAACCAATGGGCAAGCCGAGATTTCCAACCGTGGCTTGAAGAGAATTTTGGAGCGTACGGTAGGAGAGCATCGCGCCGCGTGGGCCGATAAGTTAGATGATGCTCTGTGGGCTTTCCGTACTGCTTACAAGACCCCGATCGGTTGTACACCTTATCGTCTTGTATACGGGAAAGCATGCCACCTCCCAATCGAGCTGGAACATAAGGCGCACTGGGCCTTGAAGTGGGCTAACTTCGACATCAACAAAGCCGGTGATCATCTCAAGATTCAACTCAACGAGCTAAATGAACTGAGGAATGAAGCTTATGAGAACTCGCTGATCTACAAGGAGAAGACGAAGATCATTCATGATGCAAAAATCAAGAACCGAGAGTTCCACGTTGGTGATCAAGTCTTACTTTTTAACTCTCGGTTGAAGATCTTCTCTGGCAAGTTGAAGAGCCGCTGGTCTGGTCCATTCACCGTCGCCAAAGTCTTTCCTTATGGGACCATTGAGCTTTCTCAGCCGAATGGGCCCAATTTCAAGGTGAATGGCCAGCGTCTGAAGCTGTACTTTGGTGAGGACATCTCTCATGAGATGATTCCATCCCTCACCACGTTCCCCATGAACTAAAATTGGGTCGAGTCAGGCTCGTGACTCGGTGAACAAAAACAAGCGCTTCTCGGGAGGCAACCCGTGATCTATCCTTTCCTGCTTTCATAATAACTGTGGGGGAGAGCCCCGTATGTGTTGTTTGTCTTGTTTCTTGTGCTGTGTAGGGATTAAAGCTTCAAACATCCACCTTGATGACTTTTGACGAACCGTGATATCGTGTTTCCCATCTTCCCGGTTCTATCCTAAACTCTTGTGATTCAATATTTCATATTTTATATATGTTCACATTGAATTCGCTTTAGTTTTCCTTTCCTTAGCAAGATTTAAACAAAGTGCACAACTTCCTAAGTGTAGGGGAGTTTACTCCCACATGCTTAAACATTGAGGACAATGTTTATCTCAAGTGTAGGGGGGGACTTCTATCGAAGTAAGTGGTCTTTTCCATGAATTTGCCCTCATTTTAACCGGAAAATTTAATTTTTCGACATTTTTCAAAAATTTTAATCTATTTTGGCCTAGTTGTATAGTTGTACTTTCCTTTGTTATGTTTATTTTCTTTCCTTGCTAGAATAAATTTTAATAAAGTGGTTTTAAATTTTTCTTAGTTGTGAATCTATTGACTCAACCCGAGTTTACTTATCTAAGTTTACTCTAGCTAGTATCCTTAACGTGTTTAAGTCAAGTTTTGCTAGGCTTTAATATAGGGAGCTATAAAACGCAAAAGTCTTAACTCTCACGGTTTAAGAACAAGAACTTTTCGCAAGTTCCTATAATTGATCCTAGAGAGTCGTTTATCAAGGGAACTTTAAAATGCGATTTCTAAAACTTGAAAAAGTCTAAGAATTTGCAAGATCCTATAGATGACTCGAAAACCTAAAACTTTGATTTAATAGGCTAAGCATCCATGAGTCTCATTCCTTGAGATTTTAAACTGTGGAGAACGAGAGATGATAGAGTCAATTATAAGTTTGGTATTCTTTCGTGAATTTATGTGAGTTAATTATAAGCCTATTCTCCCTCCGCTTGTTAATAAATTTATCTGCAATAAATAAGGTTGTACGATTTAAAAGGTTACTTAGCTTCTAGCCCCAGATCGTTTAAAAGTTGCTCGGTACGGATTAGAGTTCATAGACAAGGCATAACTTATTGAAGCGGGATGAGAAGATTGGCGAGTCCGAAAAGGCCCTAACAAGGCATGAGGGCTACATTTTGTTGCTAAAGATCCAAAAGTGATGTGAAGAATCATTTATTGAAAATCAATATGAAGGATCGAGACACACGACGAAAAGAAAGAACTCCCCAAAAGTCATGGAGAAGTCTATCCGAAAAGACCCTAACAAGGTATGAGGATAAATAGATCCAAGTCCTAAAAGGAGGCGGATCGTTGTATATCAAAGTCCAAAATAAAGATTGGAGAAAAATGAAGAAGTCGTGGTCCAAAGATGAAGAATCTCTCAAAACTTCAAGTGAAGAAATTTCTATTATGAAGAGAAGACCATAATTTCAAGAACGTCTCTCAAAGATTCGAAGTATGAAGTCGCTGCCAAATATCGGTCCGAGAAAGGTCTCAAATCGTGAAGCGAGTTATGCCAAGATATGAACTTTATGAGGTCCCGAGAAGCAGTTTTAAAAGATTTGGTCCTTTAGCTAACTATTGATTAAATCGTTCACTTTATTTTCGGCCTAAATAACTATCGAAATAAGTCAAACAATGCATCCTCGTGATCATTCAAGACAAAAATAAAATATAAGAGATACACCTAGGAATAAGGGAGTCTAAATGAGTAATTGGCCCACATGAGTTCGTGATAGTTTGCTAACTTATAATAACAATGATCTCGTTTTTAAGCTTGGTATGGGGAACGTGAAACTTGAGGGTGATAAACGTTCATGGCCGCCAAAAACCCAATGTAAGTGTTTGATTTCTTTACTTGACTCTATCTTTTCATATTTAGTATTTAATAAAGGCCAAGGTGGGTTATTTATGATGGAAAATGTAAACCGTGCTTTAAAATTAATGCGTTGCATGAGGGCATTGCAATGGTCAAGTGTAGGGGATTTAATAAGTGTGAAAGCACTTATCCTATTACCACTTATTTCCAATAATAACATGACCAAAACGTGTGATTTATGTCGTAAAAGTCGGAATTATGCGTGGTTTGTGTTTTTATTGTGTTTTAGGACCAAAATATGAAAAAGGAAGAAAACACGGGCTTTCACGGGCTTCTATCGAAGAAAACGGGAAAAGACGAAGTCAAAAGATCAAGAGTGCAAAAAGAACGGAAGTCCAAGGCCTATTCTGAAGATTTATCGAAGAAAAAGTCTAAAGACGGAAGTTTAACGAAGTCGAAGAACTTAAGTCTAATAGAAGGAGAAAATTAAAAGACAAGTTCAAATCCCGAGACGACATCGAGAAAAGACGAAGAATTAAAGTCGGGTCGAGAAGACGTGAAGAAAGCAAGAAAGAAGATGCAACACATGCACTCCTTCCACCTTCCCTATAAATACCCTCCTAATAGTCATTAGGAGGAGAGTTAGATAGTTTTTAGTTAATTTTCACTTTTTCATATTTCTTTCTAGTTTTAGAGACAGAAAGTCTTAAACTTTCTCTCACTAAGTTTCATCTTTTTCTTTTAATCTTTCAAGATTAAATACTTTGTATTGCTTATTTTCATTAATCAAGTTTCATTTTAAGCTTTTAATCCTTAATCTCATTCTACTTTTCTTTGATTTAGATTGATTTTGGTGCGATTATCATATGATCCATGTTGTTCTAAATGATTTCGTGCTTAAAAAGTTAATCTTTTGATCATTTCATAAGTTTTCATTTGATTAAGCTTTAAGATTATTGTGCTTATTGGCTTAGTTTTATGATTAGCTTATTTACTTTATAAAAAGTTTTCTTAAAAAGTACATATTTTTATTATTTGATTTCCAAGTTTGCTTATTTTGAGGTTAGATAAGTTGTGATAATTGCTTATTTGATCCGGTTTGTTTTTGGTTCGTACTAGTTTTTGGAATAAGCTTATCACAATAGCTTATTTCTTAGCTTCCCAACGAATCCCAAACATTTCGGAAAGGGTACAAACCCCTTTCTGATTTGCCTATTCCGAGCAGCCTTCACCTTTTCCAATTTGCCAATCGGAAAAGGGTATCCCCATATTCCGATTGAACACCTCATATTCTGATCAATTGATCGGATAAGGGTTTAGGATTCCGATCTGGCCCTGTTTGCATATTCCGATTTGAGTTATAATCCCAGTATTCCGATTGTGAGTTTTTGGTGTATTCCGATTGGGTGTGTTCCCAACATTCCGATTGTTTGCATTTGTTGGATATTCCGATCAGTACCATTCCCTATATTCCGATTGTGCTTGTTTCAGTTATTCCGATTTGGACTTCTAGTAACATTCCGATTGTCCCCTTATTGATCATTCCGATTGATACTAAGCCTCATATTCCGATCTGGGCTTTTATTGGCATATTCCGATTGCACTGTTTCTTCCATATTCCGATTGGGACTTGTTTAGTTTCTTGTTTTTGCTAAAGTTTCTAAGTGTTAGTTTTATTTAGTGTGCTAGTACTTTTCCATTATTGCCTTTAAGTTTCCAAGCATTTATTTTACTAGTCATTTTAGTATTAATCTTTATTCTTCCATTTTACTCAACGACATTTTAATTACTTGCTATTAGTTTAAAATAGACAATCAACCAAACCATTCTCTTGATTCACCATAAGACGATTGAGTCGCACTTAAGACCGGTTTTCAATTCGAAAAGACTTGGGATTACGAATTTTGATACTAGGGGTAAAAGCCAAGTATTAATAAGCTAACCAAGGAATCCCCTATTTCTTTTCGAAACTGGAACATGAAAACTACACAAACTCTTTTTTTAAATCTTCGAATGCACAGTACATAAAACAAACAACAAAAACTTCTCTTTTTTTGGATTAAATAGATAACAAAGCTCTCTCTTTTTTTTCTCTCGTGTCCAATATCAAAGAAACACTAACACCCTTTTTTTTCTTTGATTCGTAGAACAGTAACTCAATCCTTCACTCTTTTTTTTATGTTTCAACAATAACACAAAAACAAATTCTTCACTCTCTTTTTTTTCGATCACAATAACACTAAACTAACAAAGTACTCCTTTTAAAAAAAAATCCGAACAGTAACAAACCAAAATAAACAAACTTTTTGGAACTCAGATTAATTTCATATAAATACCAACTTTCAATTAACAAAAAAGTAATTAAAATTTTCATAAAGAAAAATACCAAACTTTTATTAACTTGAAAAGGAATTACATTAAAAATAAAAATAAATCTGGAACAAGAAGAACAAAAATAAAACCCATGTCTTATAAATACTGGCTACAAGATTTCTAACAAAAAAGAAGTACTAACCCTAGTCATTTGATCTTCCGAAAATACCCCAAGCATAAAAAACGGATATGCTCTTTGGATTCTTTCTTCTAGACTGTTCTTGAGGAGCATGTGATGAACAGCTGTTAAAACTTGATCTTGGCCTTTGATTTGGTCTTCTGAATCTTCACGTGGGTCTTGTAAGAGGGGCTTTGTCTTGATTCGTGATGTGGGAAAAGATTCGATTTGGATAGTGATGGGGATTAGGAGGGTTCGATTTAGGTTAAGATTAGAGATGGTGGTTGAGGCTAAGAACCCTAATCTGTGTTTATTTGTAAAACAAAAAGTTTGATCCCCTTTTTGTTTTATAAATCTCGTCTGTTAGCAAAAAAAAAGAAACAAAGGGCCCGGTTTGGTTGATAATTTGGGTGGGTTTGTGGGTATGGTTTATGATTCTTGGCAGTTTACCCCCTTAATCTTCCAAACTTTCTTCAAATAAAGTCTCATCAGCTTTTATTATATTTCCTTTAGTAATATCTTTTGGCAAATTACAAATCAATCCTCCAATTTTCGGCAATCTTGAAATAAGGAATAATTATGTATGTCTTTGGAATCTTCAAGGGCTTGTTTTGCTAATTCTTCAAACTTCAGGGTTTAAACTTCTACCAAATGATTATTCAAGGGCCATTCTTGACAAGTCTTCAAAGATAGAGGACCAAAGTTGTCATTTCTTCAAACTTGAGGGGCATTTTTGTAAAATCCAAATTCGGGTTCGGTTCATTGTGCGGCTTCGTTTCTCGTGTTCCTTTTTGCTTGTTTCTTATGATCTTTTGTCATTTTCTCAATATCCATACCTAAAACATACAACACACGAATACGAGCATATTTTATGGTATTTAATGATATATTTAAGTGTTTTGAGCCTGATTGGACGATGAGACTATGTATAAAAGCAATCTCATCAGTTGACCTGTTGTCAGCATTGACTTTTGAGGCACTGACATATTCATAGGCCAAATGAGAAAAACTTCCACATGTATAACAAGCTTTTCTAGACATAACTTTAGGTCTAGATTGAAAGAACCCTGTCCAATTAAGACTAGCTTGGCTTTGAGGTGACGTAGGTTTTCTATACATTTCAGAATATTTAACACTAGGTTTTCTATTAACAGATGAGCCAAGGTCAACAGGTTTTCCAGTGGTAGGGTTGGTCACAGTAATGGGTGTAGGATCATGTGGACTCTCACTAAGCATTCCACCCTTAACAAAGAGAAAAGGGTTGTCTGCTTTCCACTTCTCAAGGCCAGTCACCTTTTGTTGATATTCCTTAACTAGGGTGAGCACTCTAGGTGGAGGAATAAATTCCTCTTCTTGGAGTTCTGGAATACCAGTCCAAGAGAGATCCTTTCTCTAAATACCATAAAAGTTCCCAGCAGGTGGAGGAACAACAACATATTCATTCAATCCAATCCCATACATATCCCTAGGGTTTCTTTGTTCACTAACACATTTTTCTAGGGTTTGGTTGGATTTATCAAAAATTTTAATTTTAAGCCATACATTCTCTTTATCCTTAATGGCCTCATCTAACTTAAGTTGCACTTCTTCTCTGGATCTCATCAGAGTGTCCCTAAGTTCAATACTAACTTTAAGATCATGAGACAAAACATTAATTTGATCTTTTAGGTCAAATTCCATTTTCTTATATTCCTCAACAGTCTTTTCAGTTTGAACAAGTGCCATTTGATAATTAGTTAGCTTGCATTTTTCATCAAAAACATCTGATTTTAACTTTAAAATTTCTTTGTTAAGCTTTTCAGTGTTTAAACGACAGCCTTTACTACAGTAAGCATCATCATATACCTCATTATCTGATGAAGACGAGGAATGTGCCATAAGAGCAAAGTGAACATGATCTTCTTCTTCCTTCTATGCAATCAAAGCCTTATTCTCTTCCACATCCTTTGCTGAAAAGCTCCAGTCCCATCCAACACCATCAATGTATTGCATGGCAACCATAGCCTTTGTCTCTTCAACCTTGACGACTTGGCTTGAAGGCTTTCCAGCATCAGATCTTCTTGGAGATCTACATTCCCTCATAAAGTGACCCATCCTATGGCAGTTGTAACACTCAACCTTGGATTTATCAAACCCAGCAATGTCGTTAGCATTTAAGGTCATATTCTTTCTAGATCTCCTGTAACACCCCATTTTGATAATGGAATATTACGCATAATTATGGCGTGTCATCAAAGCATACAAGGATAAATGTCTAAGCATTATTTGACCATAAAAGGAAAATACCGGAATCAAACATCGGTAGTCTAAAAGTAAAGCTCATCACACACAAACATAAGTACTGTAAAAGGAAAGGACGAAACAATGTCCATTGCAAGCTGCATTTAAAATAAAGGAAATGCATAAAGTAAAGAAAGGCAGTAAAGCTTCCAGTCCATATGCACGTACGTTTGAAATCTACGAGCGTCCCTGAGTACCTGTCGTTTTGGGAACATAGAAAAGGAAAACGGCTGAGCAAGACGCTCAGTGCACGTATGTACAATATAGCATGAATAGGATAAGCATATAACATATAACAGCGGAAGACTAAGTTCTGAGTAACCTGGTTAAGTATTGAGAAAGTTGGTTTTATAGTTTGAAAAGCCTTATGTTTATCTTATGAAAACTGTTTTAACATATTTACCATTAGCCCATATAGGTCATGAAAAGGTCACGTGCATGAATACATAGAGGGGTGACCTCATCATGCAAATTAGAGGGGATGCCTCTAATTAATAAACTGGTTTGGGTAGGAGGGATCAACTCCTTGTGAAGGATGCAAGGCACACACCACATTCACCGTGAAATCCTGTATAAACATGTAACTAGGATGCACCCATACGCCCCACATGATATAATAATATGGCCAAAACTGAAAAGGACGCCATGAGCAATCACTCCGCCGTGGGGAAGTCATAACATTGGTGCCTCCAATGTTATGGTTATGGTACCTCCATAACTAGGTGAACTGGTCATGCTTGTATATGGCTATAAGTTATGCTAAATTAAACATAAGCAATTCAAAAACAATAAAACAAGTACTGGGAAAAATAGTTGGCTGCATACGGGGAAATCCTAATAAGGAAAGAATGTCCATACTGAAAGGACGGGAATCCGTACCTCAAGTCCAGTGAATGAACGGAAGAAAGACTCCTACTTCCGGATCACTAACGCTACATGAATACACACGTGTATAAGTATCGAATCACTGAATACGTACTGGGTTTTATGTCTTATCTTAACTTATTTTATATGTTTTAAGTCATGTTTGACTGTTTTAAACCTTAATCGGTGTTTATCTTATGTTCTGATTAATCTGATTAAGTATTACTGGTATTTCATGTGTTATTATACTCATTGTGCAATAATAAGTAACTTCCAAAAATAGCAGGTTTCCAAAAATAGAAAGTTTCCAAAAATAGAAAGTTTCCAAAAATAGAAAGTTTCCAAAAATAGAAAGTTACCCAAAATAAAAAGTTTCTAAAAATAGAAAGTTTCCAAAAATAGAAAGTTTCCAAAAATAGAAAGTTTCCAAAAACAGAAAGTTTCCAAAAATAGAAGGTTTCCATAATTAGATTAGCTGCCTGAAATAAACAAGTTTCCATATATAGAAGGTTTCCATAATTAGATTTAAACTGGTTACATAAGCTAAGTATATAAGCCTAAGTGTTTATATGCTTATTTCTTAAGTCATATTATATAATGTATAGTTTAATCATTATTCCATGTATTTTAATTAAACTATAGGTTAAAGTATTTTAATTAAAATATAACATGTTTGAATTAAAATAGAATTAAATACTTAGGTTAAAATGTGTATTATTATGTACTAATAATATAACCTAAGTCATGTTAAATTAATTAATTATAAGCATGGTTTAAAATAATTAATTAATTCTAAGCTTACTATATGAAAATACTTAGGTTAAAATAATTTCATGTTAATTAATAATTAAATTAGCCTAAGTCATGTTATTAATTAATATATCATTTTATTAGTTAATTTATAACCTAAGTTCATACTTCATAAAATTAACATCTAGCATAAATCGGGTTTTAACCAACGAACCATGAATCGGGCATGAATTCAACACCGTACCCTGAACCAACCTGGGGTACCCGTGTCCCCTTGTTGCGGTGGGACCCACACGCACCAACCAAGAGCAAAAAGGTCTTGGTGGTGGTCGGCTAAAACAAACCGAACCCCCTAGGGGTCGGTTATACCCTGCGGCCCAAAAACAAACACCCCTTATATCATCCTTTGATTTAATTAATGATCAAAACATGTTAGATCAATGTTTAGTTAATGTGTTTTTGTAAAAACAATAATAACATGTTCATAAAAATAATCAAAGATTAAAAGAAATGAAAAGAAAGGTTAAGAAATGATATACCAATACGTAGCTTGGAAGATGATAAACAAACACGATTTATAGCACTTATTTTTATGATCAAAATCAACCAACAACCACCTATGGTGGTGTTATAGGTGGCGGCACACAAGAGAACAAAGAGGAGGAGAGGAAAACTTTTTAGGTTAAATGTTTATTTCTTAAAATGTGAATAATGAAAAGAGTTTTTACCATTACCCCCCTTTCATGCTAAAAGTTAATGGGCTTAGCCCACCTTGGTTTGTGTGCCGTGGGTATGGGGCCCCACATGGGGTTCCCGTACCATTTTCCCGTGTCCCGATGTTTCGTGTTCGTTCGTGGTTAATCGTGTTCGTGTTTTAAGTGTTTCCGTTTATTTTATTATGTATCTTATCGTATTTATTTATGCTCGTAATTATATTATATGTATTTACGTAATTATTTTAGTTCATGTTTTAATGGTGTTCATGCTTTAATTATGTTCACGTGAAATACTTACTAAATGTTTATCATGAGTTCGTACGTAAACGATACTTATCATGTTATACACGTATGTACTTACTTAATTAATAGCACGTGAATGTGATCAATACTAAATAAGGTAAGTTTAATCTAGGACGTACGATCTTAAGGGCACTATTCATGGTAAAAGCATGCGGGTTTTACAATTCTTCCCCCCTAAAAAGAATAATTCGTCCCTGAATTATAGATAAAGTAGACTAGAAAAGAAATAACATACCCGGACTCAAAATATGAAGTGAGGGTAAGAGGCCCGGATAGACTCCTCAGTTTCCCAAGTGGCTTCCCGCTCGGTATGGTCCCTCCAAAGGATTTTGACGAATGGAATCGTCTTCCTTCTCATGACTCGTTCTTGCCTGTCAAGAACTCGTTCGGGTTCCTCTATGAAAGTGAGATCTTCACGTATCTGTTCCAGTGGATACTGAACCATGTGAAGGGGATGATACTTGTACTATCTGAGTAAGGACACATGAAACACGTTATGCACGTGCGAAAGCTGAGGAGGTAACGCCAATCGGTAAGATACTTCACTGACTCGTTCAATGATATCAAACGGTCCGATGAAACGAGGACTGAGTTTCCCTTTGATCCCGAAGCGTTTAACACCACGTGCCGGCGAAACTTTGAGGAAGACGTGATCTCCCACGTTAAAATGTATGTCCCTACGATGCTTGTCGGCATAGCTCTTCTGACGCGACCGTGCTTCCTGCAGCTTCTGCTTAGCTACCTCGATCTTCTCGTTGGTCATCTCTATAATTTCTGGTCCTTCGAGTGTTCGCTCTCCCACCTGATCCCAACAGATTGGGGCGCGGCACTTCCTGCCATACAACATTTCGAAAGGAGCACATTTGATACTTGCGTGCCAGCTGTTGTTGTATGCAAACTCGACCAAACAGATGTAATCGTCCCAATCACCTGTCCATTCCAACGCACACGACCTTAACATGTCTTCTAATGTCTGAATCGTTCGCTCTGACTGTCCGTCAGTTTGAGGGTGAAAGGCCGTGCTAAGCTTAAGTTGTGTACCCCAAGCCTTTTGCAGACCTTTCCAGAATCGCGACGTGAAACGAGGATCTCTGTCTGAGACGATGCTAGAGGGAGCACCGTGGAGTCTCATGATCTCCCTTCTGTACGTATCTGCGAGTTTACTTACCGGGTCTTCCTTGCGTATCGGTAAGAAATGAGCGGATTTGGTGAGTCGATCAACGATAACCCAAATAGCATCGTGCTTCTTCTTAGTAGGCGGAAGACCTGTAACAAAATCCATGGTGATTTTGTCCCACTTCCACTCTGGAATATCCAACGGTTGAAGGAGACCGCCAGATCGCTGATGCTCAATCTTAACCTGCTGACAGGTAAGACATTTGGAGACATAAGTGGCTACATCCTGTTTCATACCACTCCACCAAAAGTACTGTCTGATGTCATGGTACATCTTAGTCGAACCAGGATGTATAGAAAATGGGGAGCTATGAGCTTCCGCTAACAATGCTTCCCGGAGCTCTTGGTTGTCAGGAACACAAAGTCTCGTGCCCTGCCAAACGATACCGTCTGCGTCCATTCTGAATTCTGTCTGCTTCTCCAAATTCTGAATTATCGCCCATATTTCTCCATCATCCTTCTGAGCTTCCTTGATCCTAGAGAGTAACTCGGGTTCTACTCTAAGATTCGCCCAGTATCCGTGCTGCCCACGTACCATGATTTCGATGTCTAGTCGCTCCAAGTCTCTCATGTTCTGCTCCTTGATTTTAATGCCGTTGATCATTCCGGACTTCCTTCTAAGTGCATCTGCTACTACATTAGCCTTCCCGGGATGATACTGTAGATTAATGTCATAATCCTTCAACAGCTCTAACCATCTCCTTTGTCTCATGTTCAATTCACGTTGAGTGAAGATATACTTCAAGCTCTTGTGATCCGTGAAAATGTCACATGATTCTCCGTATAAGTAGTGCCTCCATATTTTCAATGCAAACACCACTGCAGCAAGTTCCAAGTCATGTGTAGGGTAGTTTTCTTCATAAGGCTTAAGCTGCCGTGAAGCATACGCGATCACTTTCCCATGTTGCATGAGAACACAGCCTAGTCCCTTCCCTGATGCATCAGTGTAGATCTGAAATCCACCTGTACCAGATGGGAGAGTAAGAATAGGTGCAGATACTAACTTCTGCTTTAAGTCTTCGAAGCCCTTCTCTCGTTCTTCCGTCCAGACGAATTTCTCTCCTTTTCGCATCAGTTTGGTTAGAGGTAGTGCCAAGCGGGAAAAGTTCTCCACGAATCTGCGATAATATCCAGCTAAGCCTAAGAAACTGCGGACTTCTGTCGCTGATGTCGGTCTTGGCCACTTAGTGATGGCCTCGACCTTCGCTGGGTCCATAGTGATTCCTTCTGCTGATACAATGTGACCTAAGAATGCCACTTTGTCTAACCAGAACTCACACTTGGAGAATTTCGCATACAGCTGCTTCTGACGAAGAATCTGTAGTACCGTACGAAGATGGTCTTCGTGTTCCTCCGTGGACTTTGAGAAAATCAGGATGTCATCGATGAATACAATGACGAACTTATCTAGAAATTCATGGAAGATTCTGTTCATCAAATCCATGAATACTGCTGGAGCATTAGTCAGGCCGAATGGCATAACTACAAACTCGTAACGGCCATAGCGGGTACGAAAAGCAGTCTTGGCAATATCCTGCTCCTTAACCCTTAGCTGATGGTAGCCTGACCTTAGATCGATCTTCGAGAAGTGTTTGGCCCCTTGAAATTGGTCAAACAGATCGTCTATACGTGGCAGTGGATACCTATTGCGGATGGTAATCTTGTTGAGTTCACGGTAATCTATGCAAAGTCGCATGCTGCCGTCCTTCTTCTTAACAAACAAGACCGGTGCGCCCCATGGAGATGCGCTCGGTCTAATGAACCCTCGTTCGAGAAGTTCTTGTAGTTGATCCTTCAGTTTCTTCAGCTCTGTGGGAGCCATACGGTACGGAGCCTTAGAGATTGGTTCAGCTCCTGGGACAAGGTCAATGTTGAATTCCACTTCTCGTGCAGGTGGTATTCCTGGAAGTTCAGCTGGAAAAACGTCTTGGAATTCCGACACTACTGGTTGATCCTGAATCGATGGAGATTCAACATCAATGTCGTGAACCGTAGCTAGATAACCCTCGCAGCCATGTGACAGTAGTGCACGTGCTTGCAGGGTAGATATGATTTGTACAGACCGTCCGGGTATGAACCCGTTATGAATGTACTCTGGTGCATTAATGTCGCCGAAGATCACCCGATATGAGTGGCAATCTATGGTAGCATGGTGCGTGGATAGCCAGTCCATGCCAAGAATCATATCGAAGTCAATCATGTCCAGTGGAAGTGCATCAACTGAACGAACTTTATCGTAAAATTCTAAAGGAAGACTCTTGTATACATGAGTAATTAATACCGAGTCCCTCAAAGGCGTGGAAATGGTAAGCCTATTCTCTAATGGCAAGGGGAGCGTCCTAATGTTCTTAGCATAAGCAGTAGAAATAACTGAGTGAGTGGCACCCGTATCGAAAAGAACACATGCAGCTTGGCCGTACATATACAAAATTCCAGTAATGGTACCTTTAGATTTGTTGGCCTGATCGCGAGATGTCGTGTAGACACGCCCAGTGGTAGGAGGCGGCTTACTATCAGCATGACCCGAAGTACCTTCCATCTCACCCTTACGGCAATCTTTGATACGATGGCCAGGGAGGCCACACTTGAAGCACGCGTCGGTATCACGACGACATGGGTCAGGGTGTCTGCGATGGCAAGTATTGCAAAGAGGATGAGTAAATCCTCCAGCAGGAGTCCTTGCTTGCTGAGGGCCTGCTGATGACAAAATGTGTAAGATAAGGTATATGCACGAGTATAAGACATATGCGTCATAAGATGATTACCAGTGACAGCTGAACGGTTAGGTTGCGAACCCTTGTGGTTCTGGTCCCTTCCGTTACCGTGGTTCCTGGTAGAGATTAATATAGTGTCAGCATAAGAGATATAACATGAAATCATAAGAAAATGCATAAGTGGTAGGACCTGCTGTTGTTGGAGTGTCCAGCGTTGGTACGGTAATTATCATTACCGCTACGCCTTTCCACAACAGAACGGTCGTTAGTGTGACCGTTTCCTCTGGGCTGATGAGGCTGCTGCTGAGTAGCCGGCTGAGACCGGTCCCCAGTTTTCTGCGTGGAAGATACAGTTTAAGAGATGATTATTGAACATATAATGATAGGATGCGGTTTGGTTACCGCTTGAATACGAATGTTTACCTCTTGTCGGGTCTTTCAGCTTCCCCGAACTCATCTCGCTCCTGCAGCATCTCCATCTTCCTCGCTGCGTCGGCCACTTGTGCTACTGTATTGAATGTAGCACACACCAGATTGTTCTTGACCGAAGTGCGAAGTGCCCACCTAAAGTGGTGTGCCTGCTCCTCAGGAGTACCAGCTGCTGCTCCAAGGAAACCAGCTAAGCGAAGAAAGCGCTACATAAATTCGTTTATATTCTCGCCCGCTCTCTGTCGTATCCCATGGTACTCTCGCTTGAGCTTGTCCTGCTCTGCCTTGGGAAAGAACTGCTCCATCACTCTCTCCTTGAATTGCGCCCATGTCAATCCAGCAACCCAATCATCACCTCCTTCTGACTGCGTCAATGCTAGCCACCAGCTGAGTACGTCGCCTTCGAACCGGTAGCATGCCAACCTCGCCTTGTATGCGGGGTCACAGCCCATAGAATTGAAAATCTTCTCGATATGAGCCAACCAGCTTTCAGCATCGCTGGGGCTATCGGTCTTCTCAAAAGCTCTAGGACGGAGCTTGTTGAATCTTTCCAGCCACACTGCTAACGTCACTGGAGGAGGAGGAGGAGGAGGAGGTACTTGCTGTTGCTGCTGGTTGTTTGCAGCCTGAACCTCAGCCCTGATGTCATTCCTCAATTGAGGAAGTAAAGCCTGCATTGCAGCTTGGATGGCTGCATTCAGTTGCTCCTGCTCGCGTGTGAGAACCATCTGACAGTATAACATAAAACATATGATTAACAGATCAAAACATAAAATTTATATATATTCATGAAAAAAATTTATGCAAATAAATCAGAGAAAAAATTTATGCAAGAAATTTGTGTATGAATGCATGATGCAGTTTTGAAAACTTTTGTATGCTCGAGAGTGAACGCCTATGGTCAGTTCAACCAAATAAAAGACATGGCGCGGGGACGCCTATGGGTCGGTCCCAAAGTTAAAAGTTTCGATAAAAGCACATACGACTAATATGGTCAGTCCTGTACCAACCATTACTAGTCAAAACCCTGTAACATATGACATTATATATGTATGCATAAAAATATGATGAATGCATGAAAACGACTATCAGTTCTAGGAAGACCGTAGTGACTACCCACTAATCACAGGTCATATTTTGAGAGCCTACAGGTCGAAACCTTGGCTCTGATACCATAATTGTAACACCCCATTTTGATAATGGAATATTACGCATAATTATGGCGTGTCATCAAAGCATACAAGGATAAATGTCTAAGCATTATTTGACCATAAAAGGAAAATACCGGAATCAAACATCGGTAGTCCAAAAGTAAAGCTCATCACACACAAACATAAGTACTGCAAAAGGAAAGGACGAAACAATGTCCATTGCAAGCTGCATTTAAAATAAAGGAAATGCATAAAGTCAAGAAAGGCAGTAAAGCTTCCAGTCCATATGCACGTACGTTTGAAATCTACGAGCGTCCCTGAGTACCTACCGTTTTGGGAACATAGAAAAGGAAAACGGCTGAGCAAGACGCTCAGTGCACGGATGTACAATATAGCATGAATAGGAAAAGCATATAACATATAACAGCGGAAGACTAAGTTCTGAGTAACCTGGTTAAGTATTGAGAAAGCTGGTTTTATAGTTTGAAAAGCCTTATGTTTATCTTATGAAAACTGTTTTAACATATTTACCATTAGCCCATATAGGTCATGAAAAGGTCACGTGCATGAATACATAGAGGAGTGACCTCATCATGCAAATTAGAGGGGATGCCTCTAATTAATAAACTGGTTTGGGTAGGAGGGATCAACTCCTTGTGAAGGATGCAAGGCACACACCACATTCACCGTGAAATCCTGTATAAACATGTAACTAGGATGCACCCATACGCCTCACATGATATAATAATATGGCCAAAACTGAAAAGGACGCCACGAGCAATCACTCCACCGTGGGGAAGTCATAACATTGGTGCCTCCAATGTTATGGTTATGGTACCTCCATAACTAGGTGAACTGGTCATGCTTGTATATGGCTATAGGTTATGCTAAATTAAACATAAGCAATTCAAAAACAATAAAACAAGTACTGGGAAAAACAGTTGGCTGCATACGGGGAAATCCTAATAAGGAAAGAATGTCCATACTGAAAGGACGGGAATCCGTACCTCAAGTCCGGTGAATGAACGGAAGAAAGACTCCTACTTCTTGATCACTAACGCTACATGAATACACACGTGTATAAGTATCGAATCATTGAATACGTACTGGGTTTTATGTCTTATCTTAACTTATTTTATATGTTTTAAGTCATGTTTTACTGTTTTAAGCCTTAATCGGTGTTTATCTTATGTTCTGTTTAATCTGATTAAGTATTACTGGTAATGTGTTATTATACTCATTGTGCAATAATAAGTAACTTCCAAAAATAGCAGGTTTCCAAAAATAGAAAGTTTCCAAAAATAGAAAGTTTCCAAAAATAGAAAGTTACCAAAAAAATAGAAAGTTTCCAAAAATAGAAAGTTTCCAAAAATAGAAAGTTTCCAAAAATAGAAAGTTTCCAAAAATAGAAGGTTTCCATAATTAGATTAGCTGCCTGAAATAAACAAGTTTCCATATATAGAAGGTTTCCATAATTAGATTTAAACTGGTTACATAAGCTAAGTATATAAGCCTAAGTGTTTATATGCTTATTTCTTAAGTCATATTATATAATGTATAGTTTAATCATTATTCCATGTATTTTAATTAAACTATAGGTTAAAGTATTTTAATTAAAATATAACATGTTTTAATTAAAATAGAATTAAATACTTAGGTTAAAATGTGTATTATTATCTACTAATAATATATCCTAAGTCATGTTAAATTAATTAATTATAAGCATGGTTTAAAATAATTAATTAATTCTAAGCTTACTATATGAAAATACTTAGGTTAAAATAATTTCATGTTAAATAATAATTAAATTAGCCTAAGTCATGTTATTAATTAATATATCATTTTATTAATTAATTTATAACCTAAGTTCATACTTCATAAAATTAACATCTAGCATAAATCGGGTTTTAACCAACGAACCATGAATCGGGCATGAATTCGACACCGTACCCCGAACCAACCCGGGGTACCCGTGTCCCCTTGTTGCCGTGGGACCCACACGCACCAACCAAGACCAAAAAGGTCTTGGTGGTGGTCGGCTAAAACAAACCGAACCCCCTTGGGGTCGGTTATACCCTACGGCCCAAAAACAAACACCCCTTATATCATCCTTTGATTTAATTAATGATCAAAACATGTTAGATCAATGTTTAATTAATGTGTTTTTGTAAAAACAATAATAACATGTTCATAAAAATAATCAAAGATTAAAAGAAATTAAAAGAAAGGTTAAGAAATTATATACCAATACGTAGCTTGGAAGATGATAAACAAACACGGTTTATAGCACTTATTTTTATGATCAAAATCAACCAACAACCACCTATGGTGGTGTTATAGGTGGCGGCACACAAGAGAACAAAGAGGAGGAGAGGAAAACTTTTTAGGTTAAATGTTTATTTCTTGAAATGTGAATAATGAAAAGAGTTTTTAGCATTACCCCACTTTCATGCTAAAAGTTAATGGGCTTAGCCCACCTTGGTTTGTGTGCCGTGGGTATGGGGCCCCACATGGGGTTCCCGTACCATTTTCCCGTGTCCTGATGTTTCGTGTTCGTTCGTGGTTAATCGTGTTCGTGTTTTAAGTGTTTCCGTTTATTTTATTATGTATCTTATCGTATTTATTTATGCTCGTAATTATATTATATGTATTTACGTAATTATTTTAGTTTGTGTTTTAATGGTGTTCATGCTTTAATTATGTTCACGTGAAATACTTATTAAATGTTTATCATGAGTTCGTACGTAAACGATACTTATCATGTTATACACGTATGTACTTACTTAATTAATAGCACGTGAATGTGATCAATACTAAATAAGGTAAGTTTAATCTAGGACGTACGATCTTAAGGGCACTATTCATGGTAAAAGCATGTGGGTTTTACATCTCCTATTCCATTTGTTGGCCCTTATGCTTTCAAGTGCCATGTTCTATTTCATATCCATCTCTTCCAAATTCTCATCACTGATTTGCTCAAGATCCTCATATGTAATCAAGGAAACACTGGGTAATGCAGCAATGTATGCACATACTATATCGAGATCAATACCAACAGTTTTAAGCCTTGGTGAGTCAACATTGTATGTGTCAGCGTCTGAATGTGAGGCGCTGACAAAGGTTGATCCACCACTGACATAAGGTGATCCAGTAATAGGATGCACATATGATTCTCTCTTATCGACTTGAGCTTCACTATGTGAGATAAAAGCCATGTTTCCAGATGTAGATTTACTTCCATGATCCAATAAGATTTCATTCTCTACAATCTTTAGCTTATTGTAGACGTCATCAAAAGTGGAACTCTTATGGGCATTGGTAGCAATGATAGACATAGCTTCAATTTTCCATGCATCACCAAGACTTTTAAGGAAAGTAGTGACGATATCAGCATCATTATACTCTGTTCCCATAAAGGTCAACTTGCTAGTGATGTCTAGAAGCATGCTTCTTACCTCACGCAACTTCTCATTGGGATGAGCCTTAAACACAGCATACTCATGCAAAAGTTGCTTCTTTTTTTCTTGGGCAGTATCATCATTACCACCATAGTTGACTTGAAGAGCTGCCTAAAGTTCTTTGGCAGACTCAAAGCTTCTATACTTATGCTGCTTGTTTGGACCCAGAGAGAGTTTGAGAATGTTTAATGTCTTCATGTCATTCCTTCCCTTGGATATATCAGCAGTTGAGATAGCTCTTCCATCCTCAGGTCTTTCTTTACGTTCTTCAGCAGTAGAACCAGTATGTTAGTGCAAACATTACGATGCTTTGTTGATATAATCTCTTTGTGTTTTGTTGATGACAAACGTATAATTCGCAATACATTATGTAAAATGTTAAGGTACTCGTAATCACTCAAGAATACATTTGTATACTTCTCTCGACACCTCCAAGACCGCATTCGGCATGAATCACTCAAGGTATGTACAAACATGTCATTAACCTAACTAAGTGATCAAGGATTAATATTTTCTTAAAGCTCACATTTTAAATCAAACGTGACAAAAGATTTTAATTAACTTTATTTTTAAGAAATTTTTTTATTAAAAAGAAAAGGGAAATTTGAATTTGGCATATTCCATATGCCAAAGGAATATCCTTTGAGGGTATAAACTACCCCAGATGGTATATCCCCACTAAAGGACAAATTTGCACGGACTCCGACGCGGAGGTTCCTTAAAGGAACCCGCGGTTCCTTATTGATAAGGTACCACGGGTAGAGATAAGGAACCGCGGGTGTTTTTGACCGTTGCAAAGTTGTCCTATAAATAGTGGATCGTTTCCAGGTTTTCTTTCAACCCTTTTTGCACAGTTTCTTTCAAAAACCATCTTAGATCCTTGATTAGTTAGTTTTGATTAATCTTGTTTAAGATGTGATTCAATCTTCAATCTCCTCATCCTCTCAAGTGCAAAGAGAAGAACACTATCATTACCATGATGTGTTGGGTTCACTACATGATGAAGATCTTTCCTTCTATAGATCTAAGTTATGTTTTTA
The DNA here is from genome assembly GCA_025667525.1 of Glebionis coronaria. Classification (NCBI taxonomy): domain Eukaryota; kingdom Viridiplantae; phylum Streptophyta; class Magnoliopsida; order Asterales; family Asteraceae; genus Glebionis; species Glebionis coronaria. The sequence goes on along the minus strand of CM046882.1, from coordinate 480,909,076 downwards.
GTCTTCCTACTATGTATATGTAGAAGATCTAAGTGTTGGGTACACTTGGATGTATTTGTAAGGGTAGAATATCCAAGTGATGGGTATCCTTGGATTAGGTGTTAGTTGTGTAGATCCAAGTATTGTTAGTACTTGGATATAGTGTTAGAGTTATAGATCTAAGTGATGTGTGCTTAGATCTATATGGTTTATGTGTTTAGGCCATAAAACACAAGGTTTGTTATATTGGGCCATAAAACATAACTAGTGGGTAGATTAGGTTGTATCTTGGTAGTTCTCACTAAACTCTAAACTGATGTGGTCGTGTCTAGGTAGTTCTCACTAAACTCTAAAGTGATGTGGTTGTGTCTTGTGAGTTCTCACTAAACTTTAAAGTGATTAGTAGTTGTGTTGTGTGAAGTTCTCACTTAGCTTCAAAGTGAAGAGTCGTGAAGATTGGTTCTAGCTTTCGATTAGAACTCGACATCTAGCCTTGTGTCGTTAAATGGTGAAGTGGGCGACGTTGTGTAGATTGGTCCTACCTAAGATTAGGACTCGACTTTTAGCTTAGAGTCGGAAATTGGATAAGCGACGTTGTGTATGGTTTCTCCACCTTAAGGAGTTTGTTGACTAGTGAAGTAACTCTCGAGTAAGGTGTACTCGAGGAGTGGAGTAGGGCGAAGAGGAGCTTCGTGACTGAACCACTATAAATCATCGTGTCGGTACTTTCATTTACATTTATGTCTTTACCTTTTTAGATATATTTATAGTTGCATACTTGTTGTTGTGTGTTGTGTGCATCTCATAATCTAAACATCTAAGTTGCGGAAAAGCTAAGGCTTAGTACGTGTGTGCTTCATGTTTAGATTATGGTCAAGTGTACATCACTTAGTCTAAACATCCTAGTTGCGGAAAAGCTTATGCTTAGTACGTGTGTGCTTAGTGTTTAGACTATTGCTTGATGTACTCTTGATTTGATGTGTTTGTGTGTTTACTTACTTATAGTATTTATCTTTCAATCAAACACATCTCATATCTATTCAAGCTTGATCGAGAATTTGATACAAAGGATTGTTGATGTTTAACATGTAACAAATGGCATAGTCCACTGTCGGCGGTTCCATAAGTGGACCGGCGGTTCTTTATTGATAAGGAACCACGGGTAGACATAAGGAACCGCGCATAGTGGATTAAGCCGAAATGTTTTGAAAACTAACTAGAAACTATTCAACCCCCCTTCTAGTTTCTACAATTGGTATCAAAGCGAGGTTACTCAAGATCTTTGAAGTATATTGTACTTTAAAGCTTGGATCGATCTTTGCTCTCTTTTTCAAAACAAATGGTTTTTAAAAATGAAAACGGTTTTTAAAATAGAGACGAACTTTGTATCAAATTGTTCATGAAGAGTGATTACTTATGAACTGTGTTTTGTTGTTTCATTCATACAAGTTTTGGTGTTAAATAAACTTTGTATAATAGCTTGAAATAAATCTTTTCATGTTTGGAAGTATAAAAATCTTTTGTGTCATAATTAACTCTAAAACTCGAGTTCTATGTGTCTAAAATGATTTTTAGAGTCCTAAGTCCTTCCAAAAAGTTACCAAATGATTTTGGCCAAAAACCCCATTTTTGTCCTCTGTACGCGGTTCTTTATTGTTCCCCGCGGATCCTTATCAATAAGGAACCGCAGTCAGTCTGACTCAGATTTTTGAAAACTTTGAAAAATCATATAAAATCAACCGTAAGTCCGTAGAAGTCGTGCCACCCGTCATTTCGAACGTAATTGAATTTTGTTTCAATTAAAAATGCTTCCAAACCTTTATTCAAACTTTAAAATTTGGATGGTTTCTAAGTTCCATACTTTGTCCAAAGTATTGAGCGTCAGTTTGTCGTAAAACTTGTGTTTTACTCTTTTCTATTAAGTTGGACATCTCTTGGTGATATATCTTTGAAAATTGATATATTTACAAATTGTTAAACTTAATAACTTTTAAATGGGTCAAATACTATTTTCAAATAAAATCAAGCTATGAATACTTTGTTGTATCTAACACTCAAAACATGGACGAATGCTTTTATGTGTTAAGCTAATTGTTTGTGTGTGTTTCCTTGTGTGTTATTATTATTTATAGACATTATTAAGTGTTCCTTGCTATTTGTAGTAGTATTGCTTATATGTCTAGTCTCTTGTGCCTTGCTTGGTATTTGTTAGTATCTAGTTTTTCCTAATTAGGATGATGCTAGATTTCTTGCATTTTAGTTGCAACATTATGTGTGCATTGCATATAGGATTAACATCTCTTGGTTTACAAATGTTACATAAACATCTTGTACACCTCGACATGTTCTTTAACACTTTTAGGTTTGAAAGCTTTAGGAGCTTGTCAAACCTATTGATTTGGGTCGTCTTACTCGATCATTGTGTTATTAGTTCAAGTAGATAAATGTCTCACTATAAAACATGAAACACCCTTTGAAAATGTTAGCTATTTTCTCTGAAAAGAGTGTTTGTAGGAATCAAGAAAGATTTCAATTAAATATCAATGCATTAATCAAACTATGATTGGTATCATTATCGAATCTAATTGACATGTTTTTTAGTGTAGACATGAATGTGGTTTATTAATAATATACATCAGATCATAACTCACACTTGTGTTGATGGTGTTATATTGAATCTACTTGTTCAAATTGTTAGACATATTTTGTTTAATAATTACTTATAATGCACAATAGAGTCGGTTTGATAACTTGGATGTTTCATCCGAAATACTCAAGTAATTAACATTGATATGCAATTTATAAATGGGTCATTTCCGAAAGACCAATCAAGAGTGTTCCTTTGGTTTGTGTAAACTTTGTTTATACACTTCAAAGTTATTGGCCTCAAGTTATATTAAGGTAAATAACCTTAACTAGACTTGTTTGACAAGATATGCAATGGTGCATTCTTAACCCTCATTAGGCCATGCATTGTGTGGCCATGCAAGTTTCATCCTTGCTAAACTTTATTAGGCAAATGTTGGAATTACATTTTGTCTAACTTGAGAATGACTACTAGAGAATTTATGCACTAGAATCTTAATTTGACCTAACGGTTGAATTACTTCCAGTTGGGAAGTTGAGTTGGTGTATAACTCGTAAAAACGGTCGTGTTTAGCCTTAATTGAGCACCTCTAGAGATAGTCTCATACTCATTCTCTAAATTGGCTAAATGGCTCTTCCTATATATGACTAATGATAGTTTACTTTGATGAACTTTATATGTCATTAGGATTCTTTTTCTTTTGTAGCCATTAGGTTATTCTTAACCTTCTTCCTACGTGCTAATTGAACCTATATGTTTTTTTCTTTGTGTGTGTTCTAGTTTTTATTGCTCTTAAGCATGACTTTATGATAAGTTAGACTAGAACATTAGGATTTGCTGAATAGGAAAATCCCCCATTCACCACCTAAACCAAGCCTCTGTAGGCGGTTCTTTAAATAGACCGCGGCTCCATATCAATATGGAACCGCCGGTGGAGATAAAGAACCGCGGGCAGAAGCTCTCAAATTCGGGTTTTCTGAAACTTCCCAATTGTTCCAACACCCTTTGGAATCTTTGTTTCAAACCTTTGATCACTCCCAAATTATCTTGGGCTTTCCCTTTTTAACCCTTTACTAGTTTGGATCATCCCCTCACCCTTTTATACCCACCTTGTTAGCCATGTTCTACAAGAACCTCCAATTCATCCAAAACCTCCTCTTCAAAGAGGCACTTCAGAATTAAGATTAAGTTACCCAAACTTAACTCTTCACCCTTCCTTTCACACACCCAAGAAAGAGATTGTTCCAATTCTCATCTCTTCATCACCCTCTCCCCCTCTTGCTCCATGCAAGACTACCTCAACCTATGGTACCAACCATTCACATGGTTCTACCTCCTCTTCATTCCAATCTAGAATGAATGAGCTAACCTCACCCTTCACTCTAAGTACTCTCTTGGATGTGACTACCCAACCTCAACCCATCCAAAGCATTCCCATTACGAATGACTTTGTTGATACCTTGGTGACTTCACCTTTTACCCCTTCAAACTCACCCACATCACCCATCCAAAGCATTCCCATTGTGAATGACTTTGTTGAACCCTTGGTGACTTCACCTTTCACCCCACCAAATTCCGCCACCCCCTTGTCTTTCATTTAAGCATGTGGATTGCTTATTGCTAAGACATCTAATTTAAGAAATCTTAGGATTCTAGTGTAACTAAGATTAAAATTATGCTTAAGTTTTAGGCTTGTTTTTTTATATACATCTTTGTATGATCTTTATTCTCTTGTATTTCCTTTCATGTTTTTCAACATGATTTTTCTTTGAGTCTTGGATCTTGTTGTTATTATGTTTTTTTCTTTTCTCTTATTTTGAGTCCTTTTCTTAAACTAATAAGAATTAGGAATCTTCTTGGAGATTTACATAACATGTAGCTTGATTTGTGATATCTAGATAGATGACTTGCTTGTATGCTACTTGCTTATATATCTTCTTGCTTATCCGTTTGTTATATGCTTAATTGATTAGTTAATAAATGCATGCTTATTATAAAGGTTTTGTCTTTGTCAAGCAATTCCGATATAATATCTCTTAGATGTGTCTAACTCATGCATGTCCTTAAATGCTACGTGCTAACATGTTTTACTTAGTCTTCTCTTTTTAAGTAATCATGTTACTTGCATGCCATATGTGTTAATTGTGCACCTTCTCTACATTGGTTTATTGTAGACTTTATTAGGCATTGCATGAATTATCCTATGTGCTTACTTGATTTTGTGTTAGATTTTGTACTAACTCTTCATGTCTTCTTGAGCTTCTTTTAAGTTTCTTCTCTTGTTTCGTGTCGTTATCCTTAACCTCTTTGTTGAATCTCTCTCAATTCATTTTAATCATGCTCTTCTATGTCGAGTCTCTTTCTTCTAGTCTTTCTAAACTAAGTTGAGTCGAACCTTACCCTTTCCTCATCATGTAATTGTTCTTTGAACATCCTTAATGATTGAGAAGAGCTACGAAACTTTGAGCATGTAGTTTATCGTATGTTAAACACCATTTGGTGTCGACATTCATACGCATTGTTGCCTATAATGTCCTATATCCCGTTTTTTTCTCAAAGCGTCGATTTATCCGCTTTTGGTTTTCCCTTATTTTTTTTGGTCAAAAATGTCTCTAAGTTGAGATATTTTTGTTCCTCTTTTTGAGAGTTGATTGCGGTTAAAATTTACAATTGGTATGGGTGGTTCCATCAATTCTAAGTTTTTAACACGTTGAGATGATATCTTCAAATTCTTGGATGTTTTCTACCTCTACTCCAACAATTTTGAATTGATTTCCTCAAAATCCTCTCCTTGTTTTTTTTGAGAGTTGATGGTTAAATCTTGAATTTTCTTGGGTGATTCCAAAAATTCTAAGCTCTTTACCCTTTGACATATTATCATTACAATTGGTATAGATGTTTCTTTTCTATCTCTATTCCAACAATTGTGAATTGATCTTGCCAAGATCCTCTCCTTTGATTTTTTTTGGATTGATAGCATCGCATGCACACTTCTTTGCTTGTCATTGTTTGTGCAAACGACTTGTTTATCATCCCCGTTTGGGTGATATCTCTTTTTATATATGCTCTTGTTTACTAACCTTGTTTTGTAGGACATTCTAACCCATTTTTGTAGCTCGTCGCTATTCTTGCTTTGTTGGTGCCTCAAGCAAGGGGGAGCTCATATCAAGGGGGAGCATTTGCAAGAGTTCAAGTCATTACATTTGCGATCGTTGACTCACTCAAATTGCATTCATCGAACATCTTGCAAGTAATGCATTTTGGACACTCGTAGATAAGCATATTATTATGCTTGGAGTTGGTTATGGTGATTGAAGACTTCACTAGGATGACGCAAGCTCAATAATTTTGTATGATGGGTTTATGGTTTGGATTCTCGCCTCTCAAACGACAACCACTATGGATGATTAGATTTTTGGATGCATTTTCTCTCGAAGTCAATCCTCCTCTTCTACAAATGAAGACTACCTTTTTGATTCGACAAAAGGGGGAGAAGTAAGTGTAAACGAGTAACTTATGCATTTTAATATGGGTTGCGGTTTACTTGTTTGTCATCATCAAAAAGGGGGAGATTGTTAGTGCAAACATTACGATGCTTTGTCGATATAATCTCTTTGTGTTTTGTTGATGACAAACGTATAATTCGCAATACATTATGTAAAATGTTAAGGTACTCGTAATCACTCAAGAATACATTTTTATACTTCTCTCGACACCTCCAAGACCGCATTCGGCATGAATCACTCAAGGTATGTACAAACATGTCATTAACCTAACTAAGTGATCAAGGATTAATATTTTCTTAAAGCTCACATTTTAAATCAAATGTGACAAAAGATTTTAATTAACTTTATTTTTAAGAAAATGTTTTATTAAAAAGAAAATGGAAATTTGAATTTGGCATATTCCATATGCCAAAGGAATATCCTTTGAGGGTATAAACTACCCCAGATGGCATATCCCCACTAAAGGACAAATTTGCACAGACTCCAACGCGGAGGTTCCTTAAAGGAACCCGCGGTTCCTTATTGATAAGGTACCGCGGGTAGAGATAAGGAACCGCGGGTGTTTTTGACCGTTGCAAAGTTGTCCTATAAATAGTGGATCAGTTCCAGGTTTTCTTTCAACCCTTTTTGCACAGTTTCTTTCAAAAACCATCTTAGATCCTTGATTAGTTAGTTTTGATTAATCTTGTTTAAGATGTGATTCAATCTTCAATCTCCTCATCCTCTCAAGTGAAAAGAGAAGAACACTATCATTACCATGATCTGTTGGGTTCACTACATGATGAAGATCTTTCCTTCTATAGATCTAAGTTATGTTTTTAGTCTTCCTACTATGTATATGTAGAATATCTAAGTGTTGGGTACACTTGGATGTGTTTGTAAGGGTAGAATATCCAAGTGATAGGTATCCTTGGATTAGGTGTTAGTTGTGTAGATCCAAGTCTTGTTAGTACTTGGATATAGTGTTAGAGTTATAGATCTAAGTGATGTGTGCTTAGATCTATATGGTTTATGTGTTTAGGCCATAAAACACAAGGTTTGTTATGTTGGGCCATAAAACATAACTAGTGGGTAGATTAGGTTGTATCTTGGTAGTTCTCACTAAACTCTAAAGTGATGTGGTTGTGTCTAGGTAGTTCTCACTAAACTCTAAAGTGATGTGGTTGTGTCTTGTGAGTTCTCACTAAACTTTAAAGTGATTAGTAGTTGTGTTGTGTGAAGTTCTCACTTAGCTTCAAAGTGAAGAGTCGTGAAGATTGGTTCTAGCTTTCGATTAGAACTTGACATCTAGCCTTGTGTTGTTAAATGGTGAAGTGGGCGACGTTGTGTAGATTGGTCCTACCTAAGATTAGGACTCGACTTTTAGCTTAGAGTCGGAAATTGGATAAGCGACGTTGTGTATGGTTTCTCCACCTTAAGGAGTTTGTTGACTAGTGAAGTAACTCTCGAGTAAGGTGTACTCGAGGAGTGGAGTAGGGCGAAGAGGAGCTTCGTGACCGAACCACTATAAATCATCGTGTCGGTACTTTCATTTACATTTATGTCTTTACCTTTTTAGATATATTTATAGATGCATACTTGTTGTTGTGTGTTGTGTGCATCTCATAATCTAAACATCTAAGTTGCGGAAAAGCTAAGGCTTAGTACGTGTGTGCTTCATGTTTAGATTATGGTCAAGTGTACATCACTTAGTCTAAACATCCTAGTTGCGGAAAAGCTTATGCTTAGTACGTGTGTGCTTAGTGTTTAGACTATTTCTTGATGTACTCTTGATTTGATGTGTTTGTGTGTTTACTTACTTGTAGTATTTATCTTTCAATCAAACACATCTCATATCTATTCAAGCTTGATCGAGAATTTGATTCAAATGATCGTTGATGTTTAACATGTAACAAATGGCATCGTCCACTATCGGCGGTTCCATAAGTGAACCGGCGGTTCTTTATTGATAAGGAACCGCGGGTAGACATAAGGAACCGCGCACAGTGGATTAAGCCGAAATGTTTTGAAAACTAACTAGAAACTATTCAACCCCCCCTTCTAGTTTCTATACAGTAGTAGACCTTGCTAGAATAGCAGCAACAATCTTAGCTGCTTTATCGAATTCATTTCCATATTCAATAATCTCCCAGAGAGTATGATCATGAATTTGAAGATATTATTCAAAATTGAACTTCCATTGTTCAAAGTTGTCAGGGTCGAGCATGGGGATTTTTAGGTTGTGGGTTGATGAGGAAGAAGATTCTGTAGTAGACATCTTCTCTGGTTTTAGGGTTTTGGTGTTTTTAGGGTTTACTTTTCTTCTAGATCAAAGTTTCTCTACAAGCTCTGATACCATTTGTTGATCCCAAACTTAGATCGGTTAGCTTTGTGTTAACGAGATTGAATCAAGTTTAACACGTAGAGAAACTTTGTTGTTATATGAACAACCCAGGTGTTATGCGGAATTAACACTTAGATTAAAGAACAAGTAAAAACAAATAAACCAAACTTTCACTTTTGATTGATAATCAAACTTGAGTACAATGAAAGTAGAATATTGAATAATGTGTAAACTATAAACCCTATGACCTCCTTTTATAACATAAAGAGTCGTGTACAATGGATAACCTATCAACTATTCTAGGAGAAGATAAATATAGAAAATACAATATTGAGTATATCTTTTCTTCAAATAATAAACGTGTTGACTAAGTTTTCCTATCAGTGCTTGGACTTCTTCTTGTCAGCGTTTGGATATCTCTTGTCAATGCTTGATCTGTCAACGCTTGATTTCTTCCTATCAACGTCCAATTAACTCCTGTCAGCATCTAAGTGTCTTGGCTCATTTTATTCCTAACAGAAAAAACCATAAAAACACAAAAAAATTGGATCGAATGTTTTAGATCAAAATAGGCACGAAAATCAAGAACACAAACACAAAAACAAAACAATTATCCCATGACTCTTGATACCAATTGATAGTTTATTGTAATCCTTGGTTTATCTAACTATGGAGATGATTAATAGAGAGAGATAGATGAAGAACTAGAGAGAGAAATTAGAGAGAGGTTGAAGAGAATAATAAAATATTAGATTAGAAGTGTGTAAATGTGTGAACCAATACCCTCTCCAACTAAGGAGAGGGTTTATATACCCAAACCTTGTGATGGGCTTGGGCTTACACAATGGGCCGCCGGCCTCATACAACTCATGGGCTAGGCGTGGCCTTGTTAACCTAACTTAATAATACTAGACTACGAGCTATCACTTAATCTATTGTTGGAGTGACCGATCCTTTCTAATACGTAAAACGTATTTCCAACACCTAGGTAGCTCTAAAATGGCTCCTTATGGCTTCCTATGAACACTACTTGCTATCAAAGCTTCAAGGGCTTTAATGGATACCTTCTAGACCTGGTTTTTGGTCTTGTGGGATGTCCTAAGACGTTTATAGAAGTGGAAATGGAGAATGGGTATGGGATACAAAGAAAACGGGATGTGAGTATTCAAGTATGCCATACGGCTCTATTTATAGTCATGGCAACACTTAGGCTCCAAGTTTGGCATCTAAACGTGTAAGATAGATAGATAGATAGATAGATGACTAATTAAGGGTAGTGAAGCTCTACACAAGTTCCTAGACCCTAGCTTCAATCCAATCCTCACTTGTGGCTAGAAATGGGTCATGACAAGGTTTAGATGAGAATGGTGATGTGTAGCAAGCAAGGAGGTGATGCACCAACTTTTCACCACTCCTAAAATATCTTAGAATTTCTAAATATCTGATATGAATTTGTAATGGAGGGAAATTGTTTGAAAATGGGTTTTGGAGGCAAAATACAAAACCGGATCCTAATTCTAGGGCTTGTAACTTATGGTTTGTGTTTTTGGTGATTAGGGACTTAGGAAAGTGATTAGTGAATTATTAAGTCTTAATTAGGGTTTATAGATTCTATTTAAGAGATTTGGGTTCTTGGTTTGAAGTTTAACAAAGGTTTGATGTGAAAATGGGAAGTATACTATTGTAGATTAGGGTTTTCTAATGATCTAGGGTTTAATCTTAGTAAGTGTGATTATCCTCCTCTTAGTTACTGATGTAAACTTAATTTAGGTCCTAGACATTGTGTCTTAAGTGTCAAAAGATTTCTCACACTTGGTTTAATGGTTTAGTTTAGGTAAACATATCTAAAGAATGAAAATACCTATTTGGACCTAATTTACAAGTCATGCATTGAGATCTTGTACCATGTGCATTAGGGTACTTGTACATTGTCTTATCATAATCTTATAATCTTAATGAAGTTCTATGAGTGTTTGTATACTTGTCCTAAAAGACTAGGTTATGATTCCATGTAGATTTCTTAATATAAGGGTTTCTATATCATTAAGCCTAATGACTTTCTATTTTGGGTATTAAGGTTTGTATCTTAATGTATGCTTATTCTAAGTCTTATATAGTATGTTTATGACTTCTATTGGTTCTACATTCTTAGTTTAAGGGTTTATATAGATTGATCATATTCTAGGGTTATTTAAGTAAGCTTAAGGTTCTATGCTTTGAAAACTTGTACTTTATACTTTAATAATTTTTAACTTGGTTTAATATAAATGTATGATTATATACTTAGTTGAGTTTTATAATTTGTTGCAAAAGATTGGAGTCTAATTCATTATATATTGGATTTTGTATGCTAATCTTGGTTTTAGGTCATTTTCTTGTAATTAGCTTGTGATTAGTGAATACTAGTGTTTTGTGATTATTTACCTTTTCTTTATATGGTAGATTAGAATTAGTATAAAGTGTTTAATAATAGTACATAGTTATTTTGTAGTTATATTGCTTGAAATGTTAGTTTATAAGAGATTTCTTAGGGTTTCTATGGCTATTTAGGGTATCTTTGTTGTATTTGAGTTGTTCTTATTCATTATTTGTTCATATAGTTGTCTTTAGAACTCAGACTTGATATATACATAGTGTACGTAACATATAGGCATATGTGGATGTGATAATTGAGATAGGGAGTATTCATATATTCAACATTTTAGTCACACATCTTAATAAAAAGCAAAAATTTCTAAGCAAAATCATCTCTTTATTTATAAACATAGATATTATATTAGTCAAAACTACTGGATGTTATATAGTCCTAGGAGCCTGAGATTTTGTAGAGGTTGAACCATGAAGATATTCAAGGTTACTAAGAGTATGACTTGTTGGATCTTTATTTTAGTTAATGATATGGATTGGTCAGCCTTTGGATTTGTGTTCTAGAAAGCAGTTTGTGATCAATGTGAGTTGATGCAGCAATAAGTAATATGTTTTCAACATAAATGGTGCCAACAATAAAATTATTGGCGCATTGCCTGACTTTTGCACAATTTTCAGCTCAACTCACTTTTTACGCCTAATTATTGTCCACTGAACAACATAACTTTACAGTGAGTATCTGACTATTAAGCTAACACCACAATGACATCAGTAGACACTCGCAAAAAAAGGAAGTACAGAAAGACTTAAAAAAATACAGACCAGAAAATTAATATTGTAGCCCTATTGATGTGTAGAACATATATGATAATTAGAAGAACTTCCATAACAATATTTTTGTATCACAAAATAAAATAAAAAAAACTAAACAATCCATAACAACATAAGATGTTGTTTGGACAGCAAAGAAAGGGATGCTTGGACTCGTAAATCACATTTATGCTAACCCTTAATAATCTTGAACGACGAACAGAATCAGCCAAATCTCACACAATATTGATGCAACAAAATCCCACACAATATTGATGCAGAACGTGCAAAGACTAGAATACTAGTTTTGTACATTGAAACATTTCTGATGGTTGAGCAAATACGTCTTTTAGGAGAAAGAGCGTAAATAGGGTAAGTACGACGATTTAGGAAAATCGTGCACTAATGACCCTTTTTGTGAGTTCGTTCTCAAGGAGGCTTGGTGTGTGTGTTAAGACTTGAGTAAGTTTGAGATTAATATTATTGAGAAGAAAGAAAAGAGAAAATGATGACGGTTACGATTACGATAAAGCTACGATGAAAACTAAGACGTAAAACGTAAAAACGTGACGAAATTTAAAAATTACTCTAAAAATTCCTAGAAAATCACAATAAATCCCTAAAAATGCAAATATAGTTTACTAAAAATCAAAACTTAATTAAACCTTTTATCTAATTAAATATTAATTTTTTAATGCTAATCAAATCCCTAAAAATAAATTTAATTAATAAAAATCCCAAAATAAGATTTTTCAATTTGTAAACCTCTAAAATAACTTAATTAAACTAAAGAATATTTTTGAAAAATTAAAAATAATTAAAACTATTTAAAATGATTAAAAATTAAAATTAAATATTAAAATAATATTAAAAATTCAAAATTTATAAAAAATTATAAAAACTTGCAAACTACTTTATTTTAACTTAATAAAACCAGAAATGAAAGTGAAATGACCTAAATACCCCTATTGGGCCTCCAAATGGGGGAAAACGTGAAAACAGTTTGCTAAATGGGATTATTAAGGCCCAATAAGAAAAATGTTAACCAGATGAGCCCAAAATTTCAAGATAAGCTTAAAATTCAATTTTAAACACAAAACTCTAAAGTCCCAAAAGCTGAATCAGTGCTTATCACAGCTTAATAGAATTCAACTTATTCTTAATGGGGTTTTTGGCCCATTAAGCCATAAGCTAATGCCATAAGCTCAAATTTGACACACATCCTTCTTATGAGATTATAAAGCTGTTTGTAAAAAGAATTTTTGAAAAAGCTCAAGAAATAAGCCTAAAATAAGCCAAAGCTCTCTACACAAAATGACAAAATAGGCGTTTTCGAGTTCTAGACCACTTCAAGAGCTGATTCAAGTTGCAAAAGGTTTTAAATGACCAAATTAAGCTTAATTGTAAACTCCATGATTTTACCATGATTTAATGTAATAAAGTTTCATCCAATGATCTTAAGAACATTCACTCATGTGTTATATTTCTATAAGATGTGTGTGAACTTGTCCATTATGTACTTAAACTTCTACAATCATTTTTTTCTATTGTAATAAGTTACATAACTTAAACCTTATACTTAAGACTAGGAGAACAAGTAATAAAATGTATGATCAATATTTGAGTATACAACACTTAACTAAAATTTGAAAATATGCTACACATACTATATGTAGTCGTGTATGTATGTGTGTATGTATACCATGAACATGTTTAAACCTTCTTAGACTAGCCCAAGACCATATGTTCCTTGTGTGCTAGCCCAACATAAGCCCAAGCCAAATCCAACTAACCATTTGGCTACCCATACACGGAATGCACACATATGTGGAAGAAGAAGGGATGTCTTGGTTTTGGAAAAGCCAACACATGGCACAAATACTCTTACCAAGGCAATCATGCCTTTTGTATTACCCTTCTCTCTCTCCTTTTAGCCGAAAAACACACACATACGTTCTCATTCTCTCATGTAATCTAATCTCATTCTCACTTCACCTTTCTCTCTCAAATGATTCGGCTTTAAGCCATATACATCCAAGATTGAACATTAAATCTACTAGATCCTTGTCCAATCTTAACTACTAATCATTTAGTAGCATCATCATCCTTGGAGTCACTATAACAAGCCCTAGCCGAAACCTTAAAGGTCACGGCTTGGTTATAGTTAGGGTTTCAATCATCTTCTAGATTAGATCTCTAATCTCCTTTATCATCTAGATCTCCCTTAGTAACTTTAAGCAAGAAAGGTATACTCCTTATGCTTCTCCATTTTTACTTGCATGCATCATCATCCATCTATAAACACATGTAACAAACTTGTTAAAATCAAGATTTGGTAAAAACCATGACCTTAAAGGTCACGACATATATTTGAGCATCATTAGTCATGGTTAAAATCTTTTTAATAAAGAAACCTATGACTAGTACTCTATGTTTTAACTTGATTAAAAATCATATGAACCATTTTATGAATTTAAATGTAGCATGGGTTACACATCTTACTCTTTGGGATTTTGGACCATAATTTCAACGTTTGAAGCATCTCATTTGCAGTATAAAACTAGTACAATTCAGTTTTCAGAAGTCAGCTAAAAGGTCAAAGAGGCAAACGACCAAAAAAATATTTGGGTTGAGTTTTTGTTTCAAACAGCCAACTTCACCATCCTTTTTCTTTCTGCTCATTAAGAATTAGATCTAGTGCCTTAGTGATTTAGAGAGCCAGAACTAGTAGCTTTTAAAAGTTAGTTAAGTGTTTTAGCTAGATATTACTAGATAAGCCGCTAGAATGCGTTAAAGTTGCCCAAAAAATCTGCATATAAGCATATTTTTCAAATAGTCACTTCCGCTCGATAGTTTTTTTTTAGCCTAATCAGTTAATGAATTTCAAAGGTTTTTGTTTAGGAATCAATATTATAGCTTATTGAACATATAGGAACAAACCGTAGCTTATTTCGTGGCCTAAAACGCTCAAACGAGCTTAAGAAAATCACTCAGCCCGTTTTATTAAAAATGTATGTGTAAATTGCATTGTGGTCCCTGTATTCACAGTTTGTTTACATGTTCAGTAATTGCGCATTAGGTCCTTTTCTTTATTTGTATTCCTTGCGTTTAAAATTCCATTTATAAGGCTGCGTTTGGTTTCATTTTTGGGCTTCACTTTTTATTTGGGCCAGCGTTAATAAGAAACCAAAATAAAAGAAAAGCTGCATTTGGTTTCTAATCCAAAATAAGCCACGTTATTTTCAAGTTAAAATCAAAAGGGGCATGTTTGATTTGTCTACTTCATTACATTTTCAAACTCTAAAAAAAAAAATTTAGTTTTAAGAAAAAATAAAATAGTTTTAATATATAAACAAATAAAGAATATTAAAAGTAAAACAAATTATTTTTTTACATTTTTAGAATAAATTTGGCATTTTCATTTTTAGGATAATTTTGCATTTACCTTTTAGGCATTTTAGTATTTTGCATTTTTACTTGTCATTTTCATTTAGCATTTTAATAATCCTCGTTTACATTTACTTGCGCATTTAATATTTTTACTTTGTGATTTTTACTTGCGGTATTTGCAATTTGTTTTTAGCATTAGTAAGTATTTTACGTAGTTTAATATTTTTATCTTTTTACGTGCTTTTAATTAAAAATAGATACCAATCAAGTTTTATTTACCAAAAACAAGTTAAGTCGAAACGTTAAGTTGGAAATCAATTCGAGTGAGTCGAGGAACGAAAAAAAAAATATATCTTAAAAGGATTGCAAAATTCCTAAATTAATCTCATAAAGTAAACTTGTGTAACTTAAAAACCATGAAAGACCATGACCTTAAAGGTCACGACAAGATTTAATGGACACTTATGATTTATGTACTAAGTTTTTAATGATGGAATATGTATTATTACATGTGAAATGGAATACTAAAAATCACTAAAATGAATTATGTGTACATATATAGGCGTGGGTTATGTATGACTTTGAATGGGTTTTAAATGTACATGAATGCTATTATAAAACCTAGATCTAGTGTTAAGAGTTAACTTAACATGATAAACATAAAATAGGCTTATAGATCTTATGGGAACATTGGGAGAAAACAATATAGCCGTGAGCTATATGTTGTTTTCTTGGAAATATGATAACCTTGGAAACATGCAAGAAGCCTAGATAATTATGTTATATTTTATAAATAATTAAAAGACATAAAACTAGCTAAAAAGTTCATATTGGAAACACCAAGATTAAAATTATAGCCGCGGGCTATATGTATGTATGTATGGACTTATGACTTGGTTTCTTGATTTGTACATAACTAGATCTTATTTTGGGGACACTTATAAGTGCATGCAACCTTAAAACAAGTTTTGACTCATCTTAATAGGCTATGGTTAATTATAGCCGTGAGTTATAAGCTCATATTAGGGCTTATGACTTGCATGCAACCTTGTAACATATCTAGATCTCATTTGGTACATCAAATAAAATAAAATATAAGTTTTACTCTTTTATTAAGGTTTAAAACTAAATATGGATCAGCTAATAATAAGCTTATAAGAAAATCCTAGATTAATACTTACATGAGATGAAAACTAATATTGATCGACTAATTAAGCCCATGCAACATTAGTCCAAGAGTTAATGGACCCAATAAGCCCATTTAATAAATCTTAGCATCTTAATGGACTTAAGATTACGCTTAGGCCCATTTAATTATTTAATGGATTTAAAAATGTATTTAAGCCCAATAAATGGTTTAAAGGCCCATTTAAACAAATTAGTGGACTTAAAATATATTTATGCCCACTAGATGGCCCATTAGATATTTTAGCCCATTTAATGAGCTCATATAATGTTTTGAATGTTTAAATAAAAGTTTTTATAATAAAATATAACTTATAAAAACTTTTAGATTAAAATGACAATTTATGAAACTTAAGGACTAAAACAGTGACTTATGAAACTTGTTTTGATAAATTAGTAAACACAAGGACTGAAAATGTAATTATCCGAAAGTATAGGGTTTAATCAATACCATCCGTGGCATATTACCCTAGGGACCATTTTGGGAAGTTTCTAAAAGTTGTTTTGTCATTTTATAACCCTAAGGACCATTTTTGTAATAATCCGAAACTTAAAGAAGCCCTAGGGGCTGTTTTGTCATTTTATGAAAGTTATAAAACCTAGATATGACTAGGAGGACTAAATATGCCATAAGCCAAAACTTTAACAAGCCCTAGGTACCAAATGTGTAAAATCCGAAAGTTTACTTTGTTTAACATATGGAGGGACTAGTTTTGCCATGTTTTGAAACTTTAACAAGTCCTAACCCTAATTCTATTTTAAATTTAGTAAAACTTAATTAAAACCTAAACCATAAGGATTAATGTATGAATTCTTAAACTTGTAATTGATAAACTATTTTATAAATGTTAGATAATTTATGGGAACTTTTAAGTTAAATAAAATATTACATTTTATTTTTCAAAAATAAAATATTTATATTTTTGCTTTATGAAATAAATTGTATAAACAATATGGATATGTATTAATAATACATGAACTCATATACTTTTAGGAAATAAAATTATATGAACGTTAAATAAATTGAATACTAATATTTTAAGTAGAACATTTTTGTGTTTACTTAAATATGAAACTTAATGGTAAGTTTAAATGGATATTAATAATACATGAACTGCGAACGTAAACTAATATTTTAAGTAGGACATTTTATGTCTACTTAAATAGGAAACTTAATTGTAAGTTGAATGGTTATTATTAATACATGTACTACGAATGCAAACTGATATTATAAGTTAAACATTTTATGTTTACTTAACTATGAAACTTATATAGATAAGTTTAAATGGATATTGTTAATACTTGTACTACAGTTATTTAGATAAATACTGTAGCATTAATAAACTGATTAAAAATCTGTATAAGCATAAACATATGTTATTTTATTTAAAACTAGACTATAACTTTATAAAATCTTTTGGGCTTTTCGTTGGACTGTATTAGTTAAGCATATAGATCGTAGGGCATTATGTGCTATGTGAAATAAGTGTTACTGATTGATAAATAAACTGGTTAAATGATTATATATATATATAAGTATTAATATATATAACCTTAAAACATTACGATGATTGTTTAAAAGGGATATACTTCATAGAACTTGTAACCAAAAATAATAATTTTCCTTTGTTTGTAAGCATATGCTTATTTCAGATTTAAAATAATATTATTTTCAGAGCATCATGACTTCGCCTA
The DNA here is from genome assembly GCA_025667525.1 of Glebionis coronaria. Taxonomy (NCBI): domain Eukaryota; kingdom Viridiplantae; phylum Streptophyta; class Magnoliopsida; order Asterales; family Asteraceae; genus Glebionis; species Glebionis coronaria. The sequence goes on along the minus strand of CM046882.1, from coordinate 480,891,234 downwards.
CTGCACCTCCGACTTTTCTACCAGTAGTAGCACCTGCTTTAGCTACCCGTTCATCTCCACGATAAGTACAGTGTGGATGGTTATCAGCCTCAAACTCAGAGGATGATCACACTATCGAAGCTGTACTTCCTGAGTACCCTTTTTCTGCTCCAGCAACAGTCATACTGGTCCCCACCTCTATGGAGGAGGACCGGGTGTCTCCAGACCTACCATCTTCTGTACCTTCATCTTTACCATCGGGCTATTTTCCCGAGTCTATACCCGGCTCCACTTTCGAGATCGGGGAAGGCTCTGGGGCGGGACGTGCCGACTCTGTCCAGGCCCAGATCGCCGCGCTGGCTGCACACCAAGAGCGGGAGATATCAGACCTCCACATCTTGTTGACAGCTGGTCAACTAGGCTACACTGCCATCCATGAGGGCATCGACTCTCTCACTCATACTATAAGGGGAGAGGCACAGGCAGCCAGAGGAGTCCAGGCTAAGACTGTCGAGGCATTGTAGTGGCTTTGGGAGGAGAACTATCGTCTCCACCAGCGTATCCAGACCATGTAGAGTCTCCAGTACCAGACCCATGCTGCTCTATCTGCTCAGGAGTAGTCCCTGTCCATTTTCTTCGACCTTGCCACCGTCTGACACGATGGGGTTACTGCAGAGATGACTTATCTTCGAGGGGCCGAAGACAGACTTAGGACCCAGCTACTGTCAGCATTCCACATGCTCAAGGAGGCCCGAGCGACAGTTCGGACTTTATGGAATACCAGGAGAGCATCTGCAGCTTCATCAGCCCCACCAGCCCCAGCCTCATCTAGCAGACCATCTAGGCAGGAGTAGGATAGATGTACTAGATTTCTTGTACATCATGATCATCCTATGGGTTGTACCCTAGCTGTCATGGTATAGGTCTTCTGTACTTTTATTTCTTTTCAGCTTTTGGTGATGTAATCCTGTAGTGTATCTTTTCTTTTTGGACATGTATTTTGGGATGTAATGTATTAAAGACTGTGTGTATCATTACCCTGGGCAAGGCTTGACAGGCCTATGACTTGGATTTTATGCTAGATGGATGTTAAATTTCTTATGGAAATAGCATGTAATCACTTTCTTTATTATATTTGCTGTGCAATGTATTATATTATGAGATCTTGACAGGTTATCCAAATTTGTTATGAAATCAATGCATGAATTTTCCCCGTGCAAATAATATAAAAACTATACTAACGTTTGAACTAATAATCTCATTTTGTGTATGATTATAGAAAAATGGTGATTACACGATCAAATCCCAATAATGCAACCACTTCAAACGATGCTAATACTGAATTTCCAGAAGCTACTCAAAATGTCACCGCTGCACAACTCCGAGAAATGATAAGTGAGGGCATTACAGCAGCTATGGCAGCCAGAGGAGCTGATCCGAATGCAAACAATGATCCAAACCTCAACATGCGCAGAAACAACACCAATAGGGGTTGTTCTTACCCCGACTTCTTGAAGTGCAAACCCTCATACTACCGAGGAAAAGAAGGAGTTGTTGAATTGTTGCAATGGTTTGAAAGACTAGAGACAGTTTTCCGCATCAGCGGTTGTGCTGACGAGAACAAAGTTAAGTTTTCTACGTACACACTACTCGAGAGCGCTCTTACCTGGTGGAACTCTGTAGTCGCTTGATGTGATCGTGATAGTATAGTGATAATTAAGATACATTATAGGGTAAATTAGAAAATTACCTTTATGAAAAAGTAATAGTCTAAAATTACCAAAGACGAATTCAATTAAACATGTGGATGAACCAAGTTCGTTGTACACGAAGATCAAGTGAATTTGAGACGTTTTGTTTCGATTTGGACAATTGATTTGAATGGGTTTTCGGTTTTTAAACTAAAATTAAATTCTACCAATTTAAATCCTAAGTGCATGAATCGTAAACCCCCAAATTATTAATCTAATTTACAATTATTTAAATCAATATAAAATTTAAACTATTAAAAATTAAACTATTTTAAAATCAATATAAATTAATCTGTAAAAATTAATCTATTAAATGGAAATAACTTTAACACTATTTTGAAATCTATTTAAAACTAATTAACTTCTACAAATTTATTAAATCTAATTTATTAAAATAAACTAATTAAATTTCTAAAATTAATTAAAACCTTTTTTTAACTTTAATAATTTTTATTAATCTATTAATACTAATTATTTTTAAACTAAATAATAAAACTTTTATTTATTTAAAGAAAATAATACTTCTTATTAAAAAAACGTGTGACAAGACTGATAAGTAATAAATTTACTACGTATATTAATTAAGTATTGCAAACTTAAACTAACAAGAGCCTTTGGCTCAGTTGGTTATCACGCTGGTAGTTCAAACGAGAGGTCTCGAGGTCGAGACTTGCAGATAGCAAATTTTTGCTATCATTTTTTTAAGCTGCGAAATTCAACAAAGAAGTCACAGGAGTGAAATTTTTCACAAAATTAATTAAAAGCTGAAAAGGATTTCAAATTATGAGCTAATCAGATCAAAGGAATCTGATAAGCTATTTGCTTGAAAAAACTCTAAGCAGCCAAACAAATCAGTTACAAAAAGAACTAAACAATAGCAGTTTTACAGAATCAGAACAACACAGATAACACCGAGCAATCTAAGCAACTAAACCAGCAAGAACAATTAGATCCTCATCTCTTATCTCAGCAAATGCAATTATCCAGCAGCATAAGCATACATCAGCTAAGATAACTTATATTAGCTACTAACTTCAATTAGCTAAACGAATGCCAGATTTAAAACTTATAAAAATCTTATCAGATTTGTAGAAAATCCCACAAATCAAGCTCAGAAATCTTAAAGTCTAAATCAATTATGCTATTTAAACTAAATTACTCAAAAAAATACCAACTTCTAAACTCATAAAACTGAGAGTTCATTATCATCACAAACTTCAAATTTACCAGCTCTAAATAAACAAATACTCAAAATAATAGATCTAAAATTTGATTAAACACCCAAAACTAAACCGACTTTACTGAAAAATACAGTAAACCTATGGTTTACTCAATTCTTAACAGATTTATCAATATTAGTCAACAATAATAAAAAAAAATACAAACTCAGATTAAAAATCAACAAAACTCACTTAACCATATTAAACTAAGCAGATTTATACACATTAACATTAAAAAGAAAAGAACATAGAACCTTTTGAAGAAACCATTGGGCAGAAGGTTGTGCTGAACAACCTTTATGAACCGAATCTACACCACCATTTATCACACGAACCACCATTAAACAATCATCTCGAACTAGATTCAATCTAACTTCTAAACGATTCGATTCTTATAATCTAACAGTGGGTTAGATCATTTCCCAAATCTTTCTTATACCATTTAATAAAAGCTATCAAAGAAGCGTAACCAAATAATATTTAAATCATTATAATCAACTATATTTAAATAAATAATAAAATTCATTCCATTAAAATTCAACTTTGATGACGAGAATCAAAATATAACGAAGCTATCAGAAATTTAAGATAAGAGTAGAAACAAGAGATGCAAAATAAGAAGAACTTTTATTTAATTCGAGTCAAACTAGTACAATACCATAGAAAGAAAATTTACATTAACCTAAGTCTATTTTGACATAACAACATTAAGAAAGAAAAAGGGATGATGAATTACAGAAAAATAGAGGGTTTTTATAGCCATCCCAAAGGCTGTTGAGGGAGAATATTCGAATCTTCATAGCATATTCCATCTTCAATTTTGGCCCTTAGATCATCATATTGATCTTCTCTCTCTTTCTTGTTATCATCCAAGGGTTGAGATGAATCCAAAGTCACACGGATTGCCAACGTGGCAATCCGTTTTGTTTCTTGTGCTACCTTGAGACTGATTTGGCACTCTTCTATTGGAGCAATAGGAGTGGTGAGGTGTTTCATCCAGTAGACGGTTGCCATGTAGCTATGCCTCTCCACTCTTCTCTTCCTTAAACTTGGGGGATTTAATTCCCCCATGCTCGAATCATACGTGTGCCAAAAAGCCCCAAAATTACTTGAGGTAATTATTGATTAGGGTTTGATGAACAGTGGTTATTTACAGGTTTTATTTTTGGTGAGGGTGAAAAAATGGGAGAGAAACACATATAGAATAACGAAGGGTTATTTAATATTGTGTGGTGAAAAGAAACGTGTGGTGGTAAGAGTGGATAAACGTTTGATGTGAAGTCGTTTGACTGAAAAGTTATAATAAACTTTACGTTTATTAATTTTCCTTTTGTGGGCTTGAAACCCAACACTTCTTTTTCTTTTGTTTCTTTAATCTCTACATGGGCTTTTGAGTCCAAAATGAATACCCCAACTCGTTAATATAACTTGTAAGAGGCTTTGGGCTTTTGGCCCATAAAAAGTCCATCCGTCTCATTTGGGCCTTAAATGGCTTATTTTATCCCAAGTAAATAACTCAAAACCCATTATTAGGCTTTTTGGGCCCATTTAGCAATTGTGGGACCCACTTGGCCCATTTTTCTTCATAAGAGTTAAATCCACTAAATTGAACTCGATTTTGGCTTCCTCGATCTTTTTCTTCAAACTCGTGTTGGTTTTTGTCGATTTTCGCGAACTTGGTACCTACACACACGAAACAACTAAACAACATATATACAAGGTATTTTCATAATATTTATGCATTTTTAAGTTGTTTTAAGATACAAATGATATGAGTAAAATCACTCATATCAAACTCCCCCTTGCTAAGCAATTGCCGTGTCCTCACGCAATGAAAAAATAAAACATTAACCACACCATTATTCAACTTTATTTTGCAAAGACATAATGTATTACTTTCATTATTTGGAAAATAACTTTAAGGATCATAAAACTCAAATAGATTCATCGTCCCCGACTTTTCACTTTTCCATGCCAAGTGCAAAAACAAGATCATTGTCAATCATAAGCCCCAAAATTAAATCAACTCATACAAGTAATTTGTGTTAAACTTAATCTCCTATTATTCCTAATTGTATCTCTAGATTTTATTTGTCATTCACCCAAAGGCTCATTTGACTTTATTTGATATTTATTATTCCAAAAATGAAGGCAAGAACGGTGTAAACTCAACACTCAAAACCTAACCTCGACTTCAAAAACCGTTGTCACTAAAGAAAGCCCACATCAAGGATAACTTAACACGATTTGAGGGATAAATCCCCGGACCCGAAATTTGGCTAATAGGACTACTTAAAAGCAATAATAAACCTCCAAAGTCAATTATGACCTTATTAATGGAGTTAGCAACAATCACATCATAACACCTTTTGGCTCTTTAAGATGAAATTGTGCTCCTTATTTAAAATCCACACCCGAAGGCTCCTTGGACAAAAATAAGGGAATTGACATACACCCTAAGGCTCTAATGACAAGGTTAGTGCTACACGACTCCCACCCGAAGGCTCCTAGAGAACATGTTTTTATTTATTCTTATTTATTAATATGAAATTTATAGTAAGCCAAATTTCCGCATTCCCATGATCAAAAGTCCATGACGCTGACACCCTTAATGTGTTCTTACTTTAATTACAAGGGAAGAAAAAGAAGGAGTTACAAGTTAAGATATCAAGCCTAAACCGCTAAAAACTTCATTTATTAAGCAATTATTATTCAAGTGTGGAAAGTAAATACGAGGAGATTAAATCAAACACAAAAATACTTGCACAAAGAAGAATTAATTTTAGAAACTTATGATTGAACTCTATCATCTCTTGTTCTCCACATTGTAAAATTCCAAAAATGTGAAATCAATGGATACTTAGCCTATTAAATCAAAGTTTTGGGTTTTCAAGTCATCTATAGGATCTTGCATCTTCTTATACTTTTTCAAGTTTTAGAATTTGCGTTTTAAAGCTCCCTTGATAAACGACTTTCTAGGATCAATTATAGGAACTTGCGAAAAGTTCTTGTTCTTAACTCGTATGAATTAAGACTTTCGCGTTTTAAAGCTCCCTATATAAAAGCCTAGCAAAACTTAATTCAAATACGTTAAGGAAAAGCTAAGGTTAAAAACCGAGTCGAGTCAAAAACTATTTTTATTTTCACCAACGGAAAGCCTACATTCGTGTCAAAAGCACTTATTTTCTTTATTAAAACTTAAAAATAACACTAAAAATTTAAAATTTTATTGAAAAATGAGAAAAACAATTACGTTTGGACACGACAAAAGCAATTGCAAGCGATTATATCGATTAACTCCCCCATGCTAAAACCAAACATTGTCCTCAATGTTTCTTAGCTCAAGAGTAACACCCCCTTGCTAAAACACGAATAGTCTAATGCAAAATCCTAGCATGGAAAGAGCACGCAAATCTATAAGCCGTTTATTAATTATGACTCAAGATAAAACGTTAGTCGATAAAAATCAAGGGTTAGAGTGTGCCCCTTTTTGGCATTCAAAGAATTGAAGATCAAGTGGACCGGCAAAAACCGAACACAAGAGTCTTCAAATATTAGGGTCATACCTAAGATTCACAACACAACAAAACACGAGCACGAGCTTGAAAGATCAAACCTTATTAGTGTTGGAAAATAGAAAGAAGATAGAATGTATGGGACTCCCCCACAAGGCACCTTGTTTTTGTTCACCGAGTCATGAGCTCGACTCGATCCCCGCATTCATTGGTCCTTAGGGAAAGTTTGAAGATCCGGGACAACCTCCGTAGGTATGTCCCCTCCAAAGTAATGTTTCACACGATGACCATTCACCTTAAAGTTAGGCCCGTCTTTTTGAGCTAGCTCAACGGTGCCATAAGGGAAAACTTGTGCAATGGTGAATGGTCCGGACCAACGGGATTTAAGCTTACCCGAGAAAATCTTAAGTCTAGAGTTGAATAAGAGGACTTGATCACCAACATTGAAAATGCGGTTTTTGATCTTAGAGTCATGAATCCTCTTAGTCTTCTCTTTATAGATCAAAGAATTTTCATAAGCTTGATCCCTTAATTCACTTAGTTCATTCAATTGAACCTTGCGATGATCACCCGCGGTCCTCAAATCAAAGTTACAATGCCTAAGAGCCCAATACGCCTTATGTTCGAGTTTAATTGGCAAGTGGCATGCTTTTCCGTAGACCAACCTAAATGGTGTACAACCAATTGGCGTCTTGTAAGCCATACGGAAAGCCCACAATGCATCGGCCAATTTATCTGACCATGAAGTGCGATTTTCTCTAATAGAACGCTCCAAAATCCTTTTAAGAGCTCGGTTTGAAACCTCCACTTGACCACTCGTTTGAGGGTGATAAGCCGTCGAAAGTCGATGAGTGACACCATATTTCTTTAGAACTTTTTCAAATTGTTCATTACAAAAATGGGTCCCACGATCACTTATATAGCCCGCGGAGTTCCAATCCTAGCAAAGAGTTGTTTCAAAAAGTTCACCACAACTCGAGCATCATTCGTGGACAAATCCTTAGCTTCGACCCATTTAGACAAATAGTCCACGGCTACGAGAATGTATTTATTTCCTTTCGAAGATGGAAACGGCCCCATAAAATCGATCCCCCACATGTCAAAGATTTCACAAACTTGGATAATGTTTTGAGGCATTTCATCTCTTTGTGAGTTCTTTCCTTGACGTTGACAAGCATCACAAGTCTTGATCAAGTCTTGGGCATCACGATATATGGAAGGCTAAAAGAAACCGGCATCAAAGACTTTCTTCGCGGTGGCGTTGGCACCATGATGTCCCCCGGTGGGTCCCTCATGACAAGATTTAAGGATATCTTAAGCTTCTTTGCCAAACACGCACCTATGAATCACTTGATCCGCGCATACACGAAACAAATAGGGGTCATCCCAAAAGTAATAGGATATATCCTTGAAAAACTTCCGTTTTTGTTGGGACGACATACCCTTGATCACAAACTTCCCCGCATGGTAATTTGCTATGTCCGCAAACCATGGGGTACTATCATCACCACGAAAAGCAATCATACCAAGTGTCTCGAGAGGAAATGTTTCATTGATTTCCTTGTTCTCTCGATCGCTTTGGTGAGGATTCTCAAGTCAAGATAAATGATCGGCCGCGAGATTCTCGGCTCCTTTTTTGTCTAGAATTTTGACATTAAATTCTTGAAGGAGGAGAATCCACCGGAGCAACCTCGGCTTAGCATCTTGTTTATTAAGAAGATATTTGATAGCCGAGTGGTCCGTATACACTATGGTTTGAGACAAGACGAGATATGGTCTAAACTTTTCAAAATCATACACAACGGCAAGTAACTCCTTTTCCGTTGTAGTGTACTTTTTTTGAGCATCCGTCATAGTCTTACTTGCATAGTGTATAGGCAAGAAATGTTTTGATTTACGTTGCCCCAAAACCGCACCTACCGCATAATCACTAGCATCACACATGATTTCAAAAGGTAGGTCCCAATCCGGGGCAACCAAGATTGGAGATTCGGTTAACTTCCTTTTAAGCATCTCAAAGGCTTGAATACACTCATCTGAAAAGATGAAAGGAGTCTCTTTTTCCAAAAGATGGGTCATAGGCCGAGCTATCTTAGAGAAGTCTTGTATAAAACGTCGATAGAAGCCGGCATGGCCGAGAAAACTCCTAACTCCCTTAACGGTGGTGGGTGTAGGCAATTTGGCAATCACGTCGATTTTAGCCCTATCAACCTCAATACCGGCCTTAGAGATCTTATGTCCTAACACAATTCCCTCTTTGCACATGAAGTGACATTTTTCATAATTAAGCACAAGATTCGTTTCCTCACAACGTTGCAACATTCTTTCAAGGTTAGAGAGACATGAAGTGAAAGATTCCCCAAAAACCGAAAAGTCATCCATGAAGACTTCCATGGTTTTCTCGATCATATCATGGAAAATGGCCATCATACACCTTTGGAACGTCCCCGGAGCATTGCATAGTCCAAAAGGCATGCGACGATAGGCGAATGTTCCATAAGGACAAGTGAATGTGGTCTTTTCTTGATCACGAGGGTCAATGGGGATTTGGAAATAGCCGGAAAATCCATCCAAAAAGCAATAGAATTCATTCCCGCTAGTCTCTCTAACATTTGATCCATAAAAGGTAATGGAAAATGATCCTTCCTAGTGGCATCATTAAGTTTCCTATAGTCAATACAAACACGCCAACCGGTCACAAGTCTAGTAGGAATAAATTCATTATCCTCATTAGTAACAACCGTCATTCCTCCTTTCTTTGGAACACAATGCATGGGGCTAACCCATGGACTATCCGAGATAGGGTAGATCATTCTGACGGTCTAGAAGTTTAGTGACTTCCTTTTTGATCACCTCATGAATCTTTGGATTGACCCTTCTTTGATTTTGGATAGCAGGTTTATAATCATCCTCCATTAGAATTTTATGAGTACAAAATTTTGGATCTATACCCTTAATGTCGGAGATTTTCCATGCAATGGCCCGTTTATGTTTCTTAAGCACTTTGATAAGTTCATCCTTTTCATTTTCCTTTAATCCCTTAGCAATAATCACCGGTAACTTATCCGATCCCTCAAGAAAATCATACTCCAAATGAGTGGTAAGTTCCTTAAGTTCTAATTCGGGTGCTTCCTCAATAGATGTTTTCACTTTAGTCTCATTTTCACTCACAACTTTTAATTCCATAGGTGGTGATTCAAAAGGATCCATATTCAACAATTTTTCAATCAACGCAATATCTCCCTCGGGATCAAAATTCTCACTATCAAACTCACTAGGATCAAATGGTGTGCTAAGGTAATCATCAATTTCCTTTTCGATTTTTGAATAACCATTATTCTCAAGCTCTTCTAGAACGAAGTCACCTCCCTCAAATGGAGTGAGTGGAGGTTTGCCGAAGAGATAATAGGATTCGATGAAGTGGGATTGCCACTTTTAGAAGAAGCTGAGAATCCAAGCACTTCTTGAGAATATTCTTTACAAGTAACATCAATCACATCGATTTGATTAATTGATTCCTCGTAATACTTGGAAGAATATTTAGAGATATGACCAATATCAAACGTGATATTTTCATCATCAACTCTTAAAGTCAATTTCCCCGCTTTCATGTCAACTAAATCACTAGCCGTCATCAAAAATGGTCTTCCCGAAATTAGTGGTACACGAGAATCTTCGGGATAATCGCAAACCACAAAGTTCGTTGGAAAGACGAGTTTCCCTACCTTGACAAACACGTCCTCGGCTATACCTTTTGGTAAGGCGATCGATCGGTCCGCTAGCTCGAGAGTCATCTTAGTAGGTGTAAGCTCGGGAAGTGATAACTTTTTCCACACGGAAAGAGGCATCAAATTAATGCTAGCACCAAGATCGGCTAAAGCTAAGCATTCTTCCATATTAGGGAAATCACATGGTATCACAAACTTGCCCGGGTCTCCAAGCTTTTTGGGAAGCTTTTGTGTAAGAACCGCGGAACAATTAACATCTAAAGATGTAGACACTTCAACCAATTTCCCTTTATTATTCATCAATCTCTTAATAGTCGAAGCAAACTTAGGCATGTAAAGCAATGCATCCGCGAAACTAACATTAATATAAATATTCTTAAACATCTCTAAAAAAGTAGTCATTTGAGCATTGGACTTTTCTCGGAGCTTCTCTTGGTTAAATCTCGAAGGGTAGGGTAGTGTGGGTTTAGTCTTCGGAAGCTCGGGTTCCGGAAAAGGCAATTGGTCTACCTTTGGTGGAATAGGAATTTCCTTTTCTTTAACCACCTCGGGTTCGTGCTCCACTTCCCTCACCGGAGAGGCACTCACATGTGGAAGCAAAGGTCCGTCTAAAGCTTTCCCACTACGTGTGGTTATAGCTTTCATCTCACCCTTCGGGTTTGGAATGGTATTGCTAGGTAAGCCACCCGAAGACGAGGTAGGTTGACTCATAAAAGATTCAAACATCGAAAGCAGTTTGTTTTGACTTTGCTCCATACTTCGTTGCATACGATTTTGGTTTTGCTCTAGCCTTTGTTGATTAAGCTCAATCTTATTGTTTTGCCCTTTAATCGTATTTTGAAAATCGAGTTTCAAAGTATTAATTTGCCCTTGAATGTTATTTTGAAAAGCTTTCATATTTGCCTAATTTGACTTGATATAGCTTGACAACTCATTTTGATTATTGTGAAATCCTTGATTGTTTTGATTAGCATTGAACCCATTTCCTTGATTATAATTCCCTTGGTTACCACGGTTAAAATTATTCCCATTATTTCCATCGTTGTACCTATTTTGAACCGGTGGAAAACCCGGTGGAGCAACATGATTTTGACGAGGAACTTGACCGTTGGAGCCATAAGTTCCCGTCGCGGCAAAAGCACTAGCTTGATCAAACCCCATGGTCGAACAAGCATAATTAGGATGTGCTCAACCACATGATACACAAACATTCTCAACCATATTAATGGATCCATGAGGATTCTTCCTAATCTCATTCAACAAAGTCGCGAATCCACTTGCAATCTTAGAGTCCAATCTAGCAATCTTGGGATTTAATGAATTCACATTGGAAACACCCGGTGTGTTTCGTGAATATTGTGCTCTAGACTTATCCTCAATTATTCTCCACGCGTCTCTCGGAGTTTTTCTTAAAAGATTACCACCCGCGACAGCATTTAAAGAATCTTGTTCAATCATATTAAGCCCATTATAGAAAGTATTTATTTGATCCAATTCTGATAAACCGTGGTGTGGACATTGTCTTAACAAACCTTTAAATCTTTCCCAAGCAACCCCAAACGATTCATGCACTTTTTGTTCAAATTTAGTGATCTCGTTCTTAAAGTGTGTTGTCTTAGATGGTGGAAAGAAGTAATCCATAAACTTAGACACTAAATCATCCCATGTTAAGATCGAACCCGGTGGTTCTTTCTCATACCAAAGCTTAGCATTACCCTCGAGCGAGTACGGAAAAAGCATGAGCTTAATCGCGTCATTCGGCACATCTCTAAACTTGAGAGTCGAGGTAATTCGAAGAAAATTCCGAATGTGAGAAAGCGGGCTATCGGTCTCATTGACATGAAATTGGTCGGCACGAATGAGCGATAAAAGACCCGTCTTAATCTCAAAATGATCCGCCAAAATAGCCGGCACAACGATTGCTTCCCCATACCCTTCGGTGGGTGCAAGGAGAAATTCCTCCATTGTTCGGTTATCAGCCATCTCTACAACAATAGGTGGAAGCTCGGGTTCCACTATTCGTTGTTGACGATTTCTATTTCTACGAGGAATATTTTCAAGCCTATTAAAATCAATCACAAGTCGAGAAGAACGTAATTGCATACACTACAAAGACGAGAATTTAGAGGATTGAAGAAAAGAAATTAGACAAGAAGAAGATTATTTTTGGTATTTTATTTGGTATTGCTCAATCAAAAATGATCGATAAAAAAAAGGAATAAGGATAACTATTATGGAAGTAAATTACCCTCGGTCGACTTTGAAACGATAGGTGAAAACCTAAACGTCTCGAGGTTCAATAAGTAAACTACAAAAATAAGATTTATTACTACTTGAGTCGGTAAACCAATAATAGGTCGTCCCTCTCAATATACGCACAAGCAAGCGGGGAAACGAGGTGGCACAAAACACTTAAAAACCTTTTTCCTTAGACGGACTTTTATAGCACGTCGCCTTATACCCACCTTATAGTTTGTATAAATCGAGTTCAAACTTCTTATTAGTATTTATCTATTTTGCCTTTTATTTTTGTTTTAGATTCGACTACAATAGCTAGGTGATGAAATCCCAACTAAGGCCTTATTTGAAAAGTATGTAAATTTATTGTTCTACGTAATATAATATATTATTCACAAAAAATGAGAAAAACGATACATATTATATAATAGAAAAATAACAAAACTTTTCGAGGACGGAAAGGGTCTTCAAATCAACGATCAACAAATCTCAACGAAAACGAATCGTACACAAGATCCCCGGCAGCGGCGCCAAAATTTTTGATGTGATCGTGATAGTATAGTGATAATTAAGATACGTTATAGGGTAAATTAGAAAATTACCTTTAAGAAAAAGTAATAGTCTAAAATTACCAAAGACGAATTCAATTAAACACCTGGATGAACCAAGTTCGTTGTACACGAAGATCGAGTGAATTTGAGACGTTTTGTTTCGATTTGAACAATTGATTTGAATGGGTTTTCCGTTTTTAAACTAAAATTAAATTCTACCAATATAAATCCTAAGTGCATGAATCGTAAACCCCCAAATTATTAATCTAATTTACAATTATTTAAATCAATATAAAATTTAAACTATTAAAAATTAAACTATTTTAAAATCAATAAAAATTAATCTATAAATATTAATCTATTAAATGAAAATAACTTTAACATTATTTTGAAATCTATTTAAAACTAATTAACTTCTACAAATTTATTAAATCTAATTTATTAAAATAAACTAATTAAATTTCTAAAATTAATTAAAACATTTTTTTAATTTTAATAATTTTTATTAATCTATTAATACTAATTATTTTTATACTAAATAATAAAACTTTTATTTATTTAAAGAAAATAATACTTCTTATTAAAAAAACGTGTGACAAGACTGATAAGTAATAAATTTACTACGTATATTAATTAAGTATTGCAAACTTAAACTAACAAGAGCCTTTGGCTCAGTTGGTTATCACGCTGGTAGTTCAAACGAGAGGTCTCGAGGTCGAGACTTGCAGATAGCAAATTTTTGCTATCATTTTATTAAGCTGTGAAATTCAACAAAGAAGTCAAAGGAGTGAACTTTTTCACAAAATTAATTAAAAGCTGAAAAGGATTTCAAATTATGGGCTAATCAGATCAAAGGAATCTGATAAGCTATTTGCTTGAAAAATAAATCAGTAAAGATACTCTAAGCAGCCAAACAAATCAGTTACAAAAAGAACTAAGCAATAGCAGTTGTACAGAATCAGAACAACACAGATAACACCGAGCAATCTAAGCAACTAAACCAGCAAGAACAATTAGATCCTCATCTCTTATCTCAGCAAATGCAATTATCCAGCAGCATAAGCATACATCAGCTAAGATAACTTATATTAGCTACTAACTTCTATTAGCTAAATGAATGCCAGATTTAAAACTTATAAAAATCTTATCAGATTTGAAGAAAATCCCACAAATCAAGCTCAGAAATCTTAAAGTCTAAATCAGTTATGCTATTTAAACTAAATTACTCAAAAAAATACCAACTTCTAAACTCATAAAACTGAGAGTTCATTATCATCATAGACTTCAAATTTATCAAACTAAAAACATCAAATACCAGCTCTAAATAAACAGATACTCAAAATAATAGATCTAAAATTTGATTAAACACCCAAAACTAAACTGACTTTACTGAAAAATACAGTAAACCTATGGTTTACTCAATTCTTAACAGATTTATCAATATTAGTCAACAATAATCAAACAAATACAAAATCAGATTCAAAATCAACAAACTCACTTAACCATATTAAACTAAGCAGATTTATACACATTAACATTAAAAAGAAAAGAACATAGAACCTTTTGAAGAAACCATTGGGCGGAAGGTTGTGCTTAACAACCTTTATGAACCGAATCTACACCACCATTTATCACACGAACCACCATTAAACAATCATCTCGAACCAGATTCAATCTAACTTCCAAACGATTCGATTCTTAACGTTTTTATAATCTAACAGTGGGTTAGATCATTTCCTAAATCTTTCTTATACCATTTAATAAAAGCTATCAAAGAAGCTTAATCAAATAATATTTAAATCATTATAATCAACTAGATTTAAATTAATAATAAAATTCATTCCATTAAAATTCAACTTTGATGACGAGAATCAAAATATAACGAAGCTATCAGGAATTTAAGATGAGAGTAGAAAAAAGAGATGCAAAATAAGAAGATCTTTTATTTAATTCGAGTGAAACTAGTACAATACCATAGAAAGAAAATTTACATTAACCTAAATCTATTTTTACATAAAAACATTAAGAAAGAAAAAGGGATGATGAATTACAGAAAAATAGAGGGTTTTTATAGCCATCCCAAAGGCTGTTGAGGGAGAATATTCGAATCTTCATAGCATATTCCATCTTCAATTTTGGCCCTTAGATCATCATCTTGATCTTATCTCTCTTTCTTGTTATCATCCAAGGGTTGAGATGAATCCAAAGTCACACGGATTGCCAACGTGGCAATCCGTTGTGTTTCTTGTGCTACCTTGAGACTGATTTGGCACTCTTCTATTGGAGCAATAGGAGTGGTGAGGTGTTTCATCCAGTAGACGGTTGCCATGTAGCTATGCCTCTCCACTCTTCTCTTTTTTAAACTTGGGGGATTTAATTCCCCCATGATCGAATCATACGTGTGCCAAAAAGCCCCAAAATTACTTGAGGTAATTATTGATTAGGGTTTGATGAACAGTGGTTATTTACAGGTTTTATTTTTGGTGAGGGTGAAAAAATGGGAGAGAAACACATAGAGAATAACGAAGGGTTATTTAATATTGTGTGGTGAAAAGAAACGTGTGGTGGTAAGAGTGGATAAACGTTTGATGTGAAGTCGTTTGACTGAAAAGTTATAATAAACTTTACGTTTATTAATTTTCCTTTTGTGGGCTTGAAACCCAACACTTCTTTTTCTTTTGTTTCTTTAATCTCTACATGGGCTTTTGAGTCCAAAATGAATAACCCAATTCGTTCTATAATATAACTTGTAAGAGGCTTTGGGCTTTTGGCCCATAAAAGTCCATCCGTCTCATTTGGGCCTTAAATAGCTTATTTTATCCCAAGTAAATAACTCAAAACCCCTTATTAGGCTTTTTGGGCCCATTTAGCAATTGTGGGACCCACTTGGCCCATTTTTCTTCATAAGAGTTAAATCCACTAAATTGAACTCGATTTTGGCTTCCTCGATCTTTTTCTTCAAACTCGTGTCGGTTTTTGTCGATTTTCGCGAACTTGGTACCTACACACACGAAACAACAAAAAAACATATATACAAGGTATTTTCATAATATTTATGAATTTTTAAGTTGTTTTAAGATACAAATGATATGAGTAAAATCACTCATATCAAACTCCCCCTTGCTAAGCAATTGCCGTGTCCTCACGCAATGATAAAATAAAACATTAACTACACCATTATTCAACTTTATTTTGCAAAGACATAATGTATTGCTTTCATTATTTGGAAAATAACTTTAAGGATCATAAAACTCAAATAGATTCATCGTCCCAGACTTTTCACTTTTCCATGCCAAGTGCAAAAACAAGATCATTGTCAATCATAAGCCCCAAAATTAAATCAACTCATACAAGTAATTTGTGTTAAACTTAATCTCCTATTATTCCTAATTGTATCTCTAGATTTTATTTGTCATTCACCCAAAGGCTCATTTGACTTTATTTGATATTTATTAGTCCAAAAATGAAGGCAAGAACGGTGTAACTCAACACTCAAAACCTAACCTCGACTTCAAAAACCGTTGTCACTAAAGAAAACCCACATCAAGGATAACTTAACACGATTTGAGGGATAAATCCCCGGACCCGAAATTTGGCTAATAGGACTACTTAAAAGCAATAATAAAAACCTCCAAAGTCAATTATGACCTTATTAATGGAGTTAGCAACAATCACATCATAACACCTTTTAGCTCTTTCAGATGCAATTGTGCTCCTTATTTAAAATCCACACCCGAAGGCTCCTTGGACAAAAATAAGGGAATTGACAACACCATCCCACCTTATGGCTCATGATGATGAAGCATTTTTTATTCAACACGTCCCCTCGCCATACACCCTAAGGCTCTAATGACAAGGTTAGTGCTACATGACTCCCACCCGAAGGCTCCTAGAGAACATGTTTTTATTTATTCTTATTTATTAATATGATATTTATAGTAAGCCAAATTTCTGCAATCCCATGATCAAAAGTCCATGACGCTGACACCCTTAATGTGTTCTTACTTTAATTACAAGGGAAGAAAAAGAAGGAGTTACGAGATATCAAGCCTAAACCGCTAAAAACTTCATTTATTAAGCAATTATTATTCAAGTGTGGAAAGTAAATACGAGGAGATTAAATCAAACACAAAAATACTTGCACAAAGAAGAATTAATTTTAGAAACTTATGATTGAACTCTATCATCTCTTGTTCTCCACATTGTAAAATTCCAAAAATGTGAAATCAATGGATACTTAGCCTATTAAATAAGAGTTTTGGGTTTTCAAGTCATCTATAGGATCTTGCATCTTTTTATACTTTTTCAAGTTTTAGAATTTGCGTTTTAAAGCTCCCTTGATAAACGACTTTCTAGGATCAATTATAGGAACTTGCGAAAAGTTCTTGTTCTTAACTCGTATGAATTAAGACTTTCGCGTTTTAAAGCTCCCTATATAAAAGCCTAGCAAAACTTAATTCAAATACGTTAAGGAAAAGCTAAGGTTAAAAACCGAGTCGAGTCAAAAACTATTTTTATTTTCACCAACGGAAAGCCTACATTCGTGTCAAAAGCACTTATTTTCTTTATTAAAACTTAAAAATAACACTAAAAATTTAAAATTTTATTGAAAAATGAGAAAAACAATTACGTTTGGACATGACAAAAGCAATTGCAAGCGATTATATCGATTGACTCCCCCATGCTAAAACAAAACATTGTCCTCAATGTTTCTTAGCTCAAGAGTAACACCCCCTTGCTAAAACACGAAGAGTCTAATGCAAAATCCTAGCATGGAAAGAGCACGCAAATCTATAAGCCGTTTATTAATTATGACTCAAGATAAAACGTTAGTCGATAAAAATCAAGGGTTAGAGTGTGCCCCTTTTTGGCATTCAAAGAATGGAAGATCAAGTGGACCGGCAAAAACCGAACACAAGAGTCTTCAAATATTAGTGTCATACCTAAGATTCACAACACAACAAAACACGAGCACGAGCTTGAAAGATCAAGCCTTATTAGTGTTAGAAAATAGAAAGAAGATAGAATGTATGGGACTCCCCCACAAGGCACCTCATTTTTGTTCACCAAGTCATGAGCTCGACTCGATCCCCGCATTAATTAGTCCTTAGGGAAAGTTTGAAGATCCGGGACAACCTCCGTAGGTATGTCCCCTCCAAAGTAATGTTTCACACGGTGACCATTCACCTTAAAGTTAGGCCCGTCTTTTTGAGCTAGCTCAACGATGCCATAAGGGAAAACTTGTGCAATGGTGAATGGTCTGGACCAACGGGATTTAAGCTTACCCGAGAAAATCTTAAGTCTAGAGTTGAATAAGAGGACTTGATCACCAACATTGAAAATGCGGTTTTTGATCTTAGAGTCATGAATCCTCTTAGTCTTCTCTTTATAGATCAAAGAATTTTCATAAGCTTGATCCCTTAATTCACTTAGTTCATTCAATTGAACCTTGCGATGATCACCCGCGGTCCTCAAATCAAAGTTACAATGCCTAAGAGCCCAATACGCCTTATGTTCGAGTTCAATTGGCAAGTGGCATGCTTTTCTGTAGACCATCCTAAATGGTGTACATCCAATTGGCGTCTTGTAAGCCGTACGGAAAGCCCACAATGTATCGTCCAATTTATCCGACCATGAAGTGCGATTTTCTCCAATAGAACGCTCCAAAATCCTTTTAGGAGCTCGGTTTGAAACCTCCACTTGACCACTCGTTTGAGGGTGATAAGCCGTCGAAAGTCGATGAGTGACACCATATTTATTTAGAACTTTTTCAAATTTTTCATTACAAAAATGGGTCCCACGATCACTTATAATAGCCCGTGGAGTTCCAAACCTTGCAAAGAGTTGTTTCAAAAAGTTCACCACAACTCGAGCATCATTCATGGGAAAAGCCTTAGCTTCGACCCATTTAGACAAATAGTCCACGGCTACGAGAATGTATTTATTTCCTTTCGAAGATGGAAACGGCCCCATAAAATCGATCCCCCACATGTGAAAGATTTCACAAACTTGGATAATGTTTTGAGGCATTTCATCTCTTTGTGAGTTCTTTCCTTGACGTTGACAAGCATCACAAGTCTTGATCAAGTCTTGGGCATCACGATATATGGAAGCCAAAAGAAACCGGCATCAAATACTTTCTTCGCGGTGGCGTTGGCACCATGATGTCCCCCGGTGGGTCCCTCATGACAAGACTTAAGGATATCTTGAGCTTCTTTGCCAAACACGCACCTATGAATCACTTGATCCGCGCATACACGAAACAAATAGGGGTCGTCCCAAAAGTAATAGGATATATCCTTGAAAAACATCCGTTTTTGTTGGGACGACATACCCTTGATCACAAACTTCCCCTTGTGGTAATTTGCTATGTCCGCAAACCATGGGGTACTATCATCACCACGAAAAGCAATCATACCAAGCGTCTCGAGAGGAAATGTTTCATTGATTTCCTTGTTCTCTCGATCGCTTTGGTGAGGATTCTCAAGTCGAGATAAATGATCGGCCGCGAGATTCTCGGCTCCTTTTTTGTCTAGAATTTTGACATTAAATTCTTGAAGGAGGAGAATCCACCGGAGCAACCTCGGCTTAGCATCTTGTTTATTAAGAAGATATTTGAAAGCCGAGTGGTCCGTATACACTATGGTTTGAGACAAGACGAGATATGGTCTAAACTTTTCAAAAGCATACACAACGGCAAGTAACTCCTTTTCCGTTGTAGTGTACTTTGTTTGAGCATCCGTCATAGTCTTACTTGCATAGTGTATAGGCAAGAAATGTTTTGATTTACGTTGCCCCAAAACCGCACCTACCGCATGAAGTGACATTTTTCATAATTAAGCACAAGATTTGTTTCCTCACAACATTCCAACATTCTTTCAAGGTTAGAGAGACATGAAATGAAATATTCCCCAAAAACCGAAAAGTCATCCATGAAGACTTCCATGGTTTTCTCGATCATATCATGGAAAATGGCCATCATACACCTTTGGAACGTCCCCGGAGCATTGCATAGTCCAAAAGGCATGCGACGATAGGCGAATGTTCCATAAGTACAAGTGAATGTGGTCTTTTCTTAATCACGAGGGTCAATGGGGATTTGGAAATAGCCGGAAAATCCATCCAAAAAGCAATATAATTCATTCCCCGCTAGTCTCTCTAACATTTGATCCATAAAAGGTAATGGAAAATGATCCTTCCTAGTGGCATCATTAAGTTTCCTATAGTCAATACAAACACGCCAACCGGTCACAAGTCTAGTAGGAATTAATTCATTATCCTCATTAGTAACAACCGTCATTCCTCCTTTCTTTGGAACACAATGCACGGAGCTAACCCATGGACTATCCGAGATAGGGTAGATCATTCCGACATCTAGAAGTTTAGTGACTTCCCTTTTGATCACCTCATGAATCTTTGGATTGACCCTTCTTTGATTTTGGATAGCGGGTTTATAATCATCCTCCATTAGAATTTTACGAGTACAAAATTTTGGATCTATACCCTTAATGTCGGATATTTTCCATGCAATGGCCCGTTCATGTTTCTTAAGCACTTTGATAAGTTCATCCTTTTCATTTTCCTTTAATCCCTTAGCAATAATCACCGATAACTTATCCGATCCCTCAAGAAAAGCATACTCCAAATGAGTGGGAAGTTCCTTAAGTTCTAATTCAGGTGCTTCCTCAATAGATGTTTTCACTTTAGTCTCATTTTCACTCACAACTTTTAATTCCATAGGTGGTGATTCAAAAGGATCCATATTCAACAATTTTTCGATCAACGTAATATCTCCCTCGGGATCAAAATTCTCACTATTAAAATCACTAGGATCAAATGGTGTGCTAAGGTAATCATCAATTTCCTTTTCGATTTTTGAATAACCATTATTCTCAAGCTCTTCAAGAACGAAGTCACCTCCCTCAAATGGAGTGAGTGGAGGTTTAGCCGAAGAGATAATAGGATTCGATGAAGTGGGATTGCCACTTTTAGAAGAAGCTGAGAATCCAAGCACTTCTTGAGAATATTCTTCACAAGTAACATCAATCACATCGATTTGATTAAATGATTCCTCGTAATACTTGGAAGAATATTTAGAGATATGACCAATATCAAACGTGATATTTCCATCATCAACTCTTAAAGTCAATTTCCCCGCTTTCATGTCGACTAAAGCACTAGCCGTCATCAAAAACAGTCTTCCCAAAATTAGTGGTACACGAGAATCTTCGGGATAATCGCAAACCACAAAGTCCGTTGGAAAGACGAGTTTCCCTACCTTGACAAACACGTCCTCGGCTATACCTTTTGGTAAGGCGATCGATCGATCCGCTAGCTCGAGAGTCATCTTAGTAGGTGTAAGCTCGGGAAGTGATAACCTTTTCCACACCGAAATAGGCATCAAATTAATGCTAGCACCAAGATCGGCTAAAGCTAAACATTCTTCCATATTAGGGAAATCACATGGTATCACAAACTTGCCCGGGTATCCAAGCTTTTTGGGAAGCTTTTGTGTAAGAACCGCCGAACAATTAGCATCTAAAGATGTAGACACTTCAACCAATTTCCTTTTATCATTCATCAATCTCTTAATAGTCGAAGCAAACTTAGGCATGTAAAGCAATGCATCCGCGAAACTAACATTAATATAAAGATTCTTAAACATCTCTAAAAAAGTAGTCATTTGAGCATTGGACTTTTCGTGGAGCTTCTCTTGGTTAAGTCTCGAAGGGTAGGGTAGTGTGGGTTTAGTCTTCGGAAGCTCGGGTTCCGGAATAGGCAATTGGTCTACCTTTGGTGGAATAGGAATTTCCTTTTCTTTAACCACCTCGGGTTCTTGCTCCACTTCCCTCACCGGAGAGGTACTCACATGTGGAAGCAAAGGTCCGTCTAAAGCTTTCCCACTACGTGTGGTTATAGCTTTCATCTCACCCTTCGGGTTTGGAATGGTATTGCTAGGTAAGCCACCCGAAGACGAGGAAGGTTGACTCATAAAAGATTTAAACATCGAAAGCAATTTGTTTTGACTTTGCTCCATACTTTGTTGCATACGATTTTGGTTTTGCTCTAGCCTTTGTTTATTAAGCTCAATCTTATTGTTTTGCCCTTTAATCGTATTTTGAAAATCGAGTTTCAAAGTATTAATTTGCCCTTGAATGTTGTTTTGAAAAGCTTTCATATTTGCCTAATTTGACTTGATATAGCTTGACAACTCCTTTTGATTATTATGAAATCCTTGATTGTTTTGATTAGCATTGAACCCATTTCCTTGATTATAATTCCCTTGGTTACCATGGTTAAAATTATTGCCATTATTTCCATTGTTGTACCTATTTTGAACCGGTGGAGCAACATGATTTTGACGAGGAACTTGACCGTTGGAGCCATAAGTTCCCGTCGCGGCAAAAGCACTAGCTTGATCAAACCCCATGGTCGAACAAGCATAATTAGGATGTGCTCAACCACATGATACACAAACATTCTCAACCATATTAATGGATCCATGAGGATTCTTCCTAATCTCATTCAACAAAGTCGCGAATCCACTATCAATCTTAGAGTCCAATCTAGCAATCTCGGGATTTAATGAATTCACATTGGAAACACCCGGTGTGTTTCGTGAATATTGTGCTCTAGACTTATCCTCAATTATTCTCCACGCGTCTCTCGGAGTTTTTCTTAAAAGATTACCACCCGCGACGGCATTTAAAGAATCTTGTTCAATCATATTAAGCCCATTATAGAAAGTATTTATTTGATGCAATTCCGAGAAACCGTGGTGTGGATATTGTCTTAACAAACCTTTAAATCTTTCCCAAGCAACCTCAAACGATTCATGCACTTTTTGTTCAAACTTAGTGATCTCGTTCTTAAAGTGTGTTGTCTTAGATGGTGGAAAGAAGTAATCCATAAACTTAGACACTAAATCATCCCATGTTAAGATCGAACCCGGTGGTTCTTTCTCATACCAAAGCTTAGCATTACCCTCGAGCGAGTACGGAAAAAGTATGAGCTTAATCGCGTCATTCGACACATCTCTAAACTTGAGAGTCGAGGTAATTCGAAGAAAATTCCGAATGTGAGAAAGCGGGCTATCGGTCTCATTGTCATGAAATTGGTCGGCACGAATGAGCGATAAAAGACCCGTCTTAATCTCAAAATGATCCGCCAAAATAGCCGGCACAACGATTGCTTCCCCATACCCTTCGGTGGGTGCACGGAGCAATTCCTCTATTGTTCGTTTATCGGCCATCTCTACAACAATAGGTGGAAGCTCGGGTTCCACTATTCGTTGTTGACGATTTCTATTTCTACGAGGAATATTTTCAAGCCTATTAAAATCAATCACAAGTCGAGAAGAACGTAATTGCATACACTACAAAGACGAGAATTTAGAGGATTGAAGAAAAGAAATTAGATAAGAAGAAGATTATTTTTGGTATTTTATTTGGTATTGCTCAATCAAAAATGATCGATAAAAACAAGGAATAAGGATAACTACTATTGAAGTAAATTACCCTCGGTCGACTTTGAAACGATAGGTGAAAACCTAAACGTCTCGAGGTTCAATAAGTAAACTAGAAAAATAAGATTTATTACTACTTGAGTCGGCAAACCAATAGGTCGTCCCTCTCAATATACGCACAAGCAAGCGAGGAAACGAGGTGGCACAAAGCACTTAAAAACCTTTTTCCTTAGACGTCCTTTTATAGCACGTCGCCTTATACCCACCTTATAATTTGTATAAATCGAGTTCAAACTTCTTATTAGTATTTATCTATTTTGCCTTTTATTTTTGTTTTGGATTCGACTACAATAGCTAGGTGATGAAATCCCAACTAAGGCCTTATTTGAAAAGTATGTAAATTTATTGTTCTACGTAATATAATATATTATTCACAATAAACGAGAAAAACGATACATACTATATAATAAAAAATAGCAAAACTTTCCGAGGACGGAAAGGGTCTTCAAATCAACGATCAACAAATCTCAACGAAAACGAATCGTACACAAGATCCCCGGCAGCGACACCAAATTTTTTGATGTGATCGTGATAGTATAGTGATAATTAAGATACGTTATAGGGTAAATTATAAAATTACCTTTAGGAAAAATTAATAGTCTAATATTACCAAAGACGAATTCAATTAAACACGTGAATGAACCAAGTTCGTTGTACACGAAGATCGAGTGAATTTGAGACGTTTTGTTTCGATTTGGACAATTGATTTGAATGGGTTTTCGGTTTTTAAACTAAAATTAAATTCTACCAATTTAAATCCTAAGTGCATGAATCGTAAACCCCAAAATTATTAATCTAATTTACAATTATTTAAATCAATATAAAATTTAAACTATTAAAAATTAAACTATTTTAAAATCAATAAAAATTAATCGATAAAAATTAATCTATTAAATGAAAATAACTTTAACACTATTTTGAAATCTATTTAAAACTAATTAACTTCTACAAATTTATTAAATCTAATTTATTAAAATAAACTAATTAAATTTCTAAAATTAATTAAAACATTTTTTTAACTTTAATAATTTTGATTAATCTATTAATACTAATTATTTTTAAACTAAATAATAAAACTTTTATTTATTTAAATAAAATAATACTTCTTTTAAAAAAAACGCGTGACAAGACTGATAAGTAATAAATTTACTACGTATATTAATTAAGTATTGCAAACTTAAACTAACAAGAGCCTTTGGCTCAGTTGGTTATCACGCTGGTAGTTCAAACGAGAGGTCTCGAGGTCGAGACTTGCAGATAGCAAATTTTTGCTATCATTTTTTTAAGCTGCGAAATTCAACAAAGAAGACAAAGGAGTGAACTTTTTCACAAAATTAATTAAAAGCTAAAAAGGATTTCAACTTATAGGCTAATCAGATCAAAGGAATCTGATAAGCTATTTGCTTGAAAAATAAATCAGTAAAGATACTCTAAGCAGCCAAACAAATCAGTTACAAAAAGAACTAAGCAATAACAGTTGTACAGAATCAGAACAACACAGATAACACCGAGCAATCTAAGCAACTAAACCAGCAAGAACAATTAGATCCTCATCTCTTATCTTAGCAAATGCAATTATCCAGCAGCATAAGCATACATCAGCTAAGATAACCTATATTAGCTACTAACTTCTGTTAGCTAAATGAATGCCAGATTCAAAACTTATAAAAATCTTATCAGATTTGAAGAAAATCCCATAAATCAAGCTCAGAAATCTTAAAGTCTAAATCAGTTATGCTGTTTAAACTAAATTACTAAAAAAAATACCAACTTCTAAACTCATAAAACTGAGAGTTGATTATCATCACAGACTTCAAATTTATCAAACTAAAAACATCAAATACCAGCTCTAAATAAACATATACTCAAAATAATAGATCTAAAATTTGATTAAACACCCAAAACTAAACTGACTTTACTGAAAAATACAGTAAACCTATGGTTTACTCAATTCTTAACAGATTTATCAATATTAGTCAACAATAATCAAACAAATACAAACTCAGATTCAAAATCAACAAACTCACTTAACCATATTAAACTAAGCAGATTTATACACATTAACATTAAAAAGAAAAGAACATAGAACCTTTTGAAGAAACCATTGGGCAGAAGGTTGTGCTGAACAACCTTTATGAACCGAATCTACACCACCATTTATCACACGAACCACCATTAAACAATCATCTCGAACCAGATTCAATCTAACTTCCAAATGATTCGATTCTTAACGTTTTTATTATCTAACAGTGGGTTAGATCATTTCCCAAATCTTTCTTATACCATTTAATAAAAGCTATCAAAGAATCTTAATCAAATAATATTTAAATCATTATAATCAACTAGATTTAAATTAATAATAAAACTCATTCCATTAAAATTCAACTTTGATGACGAGAATCAAAATATAACGAAGCTATCAGAAATTTAAGATGAGAGTAGAAACAAGAGATGCAAAATAAGAAGAACTTTTATTTAATTCGAGTCAAACTAGTACAATACCATAGAAAGAAAATTTACATTAACCTAAATCTATTTTGACATAACAACATTAAGAAAGAAAAAGGGATTATGAATTACAGAAAAATAGAGGGTTTTTATAGCCATCCCAAAGGCTGTTGAGGGAGAATATTCGAATCTTCATAGCATATTCCATCTTCAATTTTGGCCCTTAGATCATCATCTTGATCTTCTCTCTCTTTCTTGTTATCATCCAAGGGTTGAGATGAATCCAAAGTCACACGGATTGCCAACGTGGCAATCCGTTGTGTTTCTTGTGCTACCTTGAGACTGATTTGGCACTCTTCTATTGGAGGAATAGGAGTGGTGAGGTGTTTCATCCAGTAGACGGTTGGCACATAGCTATGCCTCTCCACTCTTCTCTTCCTTAAACTTGGGGGATTTAATTCCCCCATGCTCGAATCATACGTGTGCAAAAAAGCCCCAAAATTACTTAGGTAATTATTGATTAGGGTTTATGAACAGTGGTTATTTACAGGTTTTATTTTTGGTGAGGGTGAAAAAATGGGAGAGAAACACATAGAGAATAACGAAGGGTTATTTAATATTGTGTGGTGAAAAGAAACGTGTGGTGGTAAGAGTGGATAAACGTTTGATGTGAAGTCGTTTGACTAAAAAGTAATAATAAACTTTACGTTATTAATTTTCCTTTTGTGGGCTTGAAACCCAACACTTCTTTTTATTTTGTTTCTTTAATCTCTACATGGGCTTTTGAGTCCAAAATGAACACCCCAATTCGTTCTATAATATAACTTGTAAGAGGCTTTGGGCTTTTGGCCCATAAAAAGTCCATCCGTCTCATTTGGGCCTTAAATGGCTTATTTTATCCCAAGTAAATAACTCAAAACCACTTATTAGGCTTTTTGGGCCCATTTAGCAATTGTGGGACCCACTTGGCCCATTTTTCTTCATAAGAGTTAAATCCACTAAATTGAACTCGATTTTGGCTTCCTCGATCTTTTTCTTCAAACTCGTGTCGGTTTTTGTCGATTTTCGCGAACTTGGTACCTACACACACGAAACAACAAAACAACATATATACAAGGTATTTTCATAATATTTATGCATTTTTAAGTTGTTTTAAGATACAAATGATATGAGTAAAATCACTCATATCATCGCTACCCTTGGACATGACACTGCTTATACTCTCACTTGGGCCAACCTTAAAGAAGGATGACTGAGAAGTATTGTCCTAGAGGAGAAATGAAGAAGTTGGAAATAGAGATGTGGGACCTAATGTAAAACCCGCATGCTTTTACCATGAATAGTACCCTTAAGATCGTACGTACTAGATTAAAACTTTCCTTTTATAGTATGATTACATTTACATGTTAGGTTTTCACGTATTACGTACGTGTTGGAACACGATAAATATTTACTACGCACGAATATGCAATAATTATTTGAAAATAATTAATCACGGACATGCGATCATGAAATCATGAACGTAATTAAATCACGAAGTAATATTAATTACGTATATATATTTATTACGAGCGTGAATAAATATATGAGGTCACGGTAATTATTTAACAAGAACACACAAAACGCGAACACAAATAAACACGAACGAACAATTAAATAACGAGACACGGAGAACGGTACGGGTAACCCATGTGGGGCCCCCCTACCCGCGGCAACATTAAGGAGATGGGCCAAGCCCATCTCAAAAATTACTAAGAAGGGTTTAAGGTAAATTTAGCTAGTCAATTTTTCACTTTACAGAAGATTAAACAAAAACCTAAAAATATTTTCTCCTTCTCCTTCTTGTCTCCTTGTGGCCGCCGCACATAAACACCAAAAAGGGGGTGTTTGTTTGATTTTGATCTTGGTTTTTGGTGCAAGTGTTCGTGTTTGTGCATCCTCGTTTAGATCCACGCATTCGGTATATTATTTTAATCCTTTTCTTTTTGATTTGATCTAATAAATTAACTAAGAACATGATGTTTTTAAAAACCTAATTAAAAACATAGATCAAACATGTAAATGGTTTTTGGATAAATAAAAAAGGTTGTTTTAGGGGTGTTTGTTTTGGCCGGCGCCTAAACCGAACCCCAAGGGGGTCTCGGTTTGGCTAATAAACCACCACTGAGACCATATGGTCCTAGTTTGGTGGTGTGGGTCCCACGGCAGCAGCAAAACAAGGGGAACCCGAAGTGGTTCGGGGTATGGTGTCGATTTCATGTCCAGTTCATGGTTTTTAGTCAAGATCCGGTTCACGGTTTATGTTAAGATTATTTTTTTATAATCATATGTTAAAATTAAATTAATAAATATGACATGATTAATTTAATAAAACATGACTTAGGTTATATTTAATTATTAGATCATGAAATTATTAACCTAAGTATTTTTATATTTTCTAGACTTATAATTAATTAATTATTTAGAAACCATGGTTATAATTAATTAATTAATTAACATGACTTAGGTTATATTATTAATAAATAATAATACATGTTTTAACCTAAGTATTTACTAAGTATTTAACTTTATTTAATTAAAAACATGATATATTTTAATTAAATATTTTTAACCTATAGTTTATTTAAATTACATGAAATAATTAATAAACTATACATTATAATCAGAAAAACACTTAGGCTTATATACTTAGCTTATTTAACCAGCTTATATCTAATTATGGAAACTTTCTATTTTTAGAAACTTATTTAATTAAGGCAGCTAATCTATTTATGGAAACTTTCTATTTTTAGAAACTTATTTAATTCAGGCAACTAATCTATTTATGGAAACTTTCTATTTTTAGAAACTATTTAATTAAGGCAGCTGATCTGTTTATGGAAACTTTCTTTTTATAGAAACTTATCTATTTTAAGCAGTAATTCTAATTTTGGAAACTTTTCTATTTTTGGAAACTTTCTATTTTTGGAAAGTTTCTATTTTTGGAAACTTTCTATTTTTGGTAACTTTCTATTTTTGGATACTTTCTATTTTTGGAAACTTTCTATTTTTGGAAACCTGCTATTTTTGGAAAGTTACTTATTATTACATAGTAAGTATAATAATACATGAAATACCAGAAATACTTAATCAGAATAGACAGAGTATAAGATAAACACAGTTTAAGGCTTAAAACAGTAAAGCATGATATGAACATATAAAATAAGCTAAGACATGACATAAAAGCAGTTACGTATTTAGTAAGCAGATACTAATTCATGTATGTATTTATGTAGCATTAGTGATACCGAAGTAGGATTCTCCTCAGTTCATCTTCTTCGTTCACTGGACATAAGGTATGGATTCCCGTCCTTTCAGTATGGACATTCTTTCCTTATTATGATTCCCCGTATGTAGCCAAATGTTTTCTCGTAGTATAAGTTTATGTGTTTGACTTGCTTATGTTTAATTTAGAATACCTATAGCCATATACATGCATGACCAGTTTCACCTAGTTATGGAGGTACCATAACCATAACATTAGAGGCACTGATGTTATGACTTCACCACGACGGAGTGATTGCTCGTGGCGTCCCTTCAGCTTTTGGCCATATTATTATATTTATCATGTGGGCCGTATGGGTGCATCCTAGGTACATGTTTTTCAGCAGATTACTCAGTGTGAATGTGGTGTGTGCCTTGCATCCTTCACAAGGAGCTGATCCCTCCTACCCAAACCAGTATATTAAATTGGAGGCAGCCCCTCTAATTTGCATGATGAGGTCACCCCTCCAAGTATTCATGCATGGTGGATTTTCATGACCTATATTGGCTAATGGTAGAACCTGTTAAACAGTTTTTATAAGATAAACATAAGGCTTTTCAAACTATAAAACCAGTTTTATCAAGACTTAACCAGGTTACTCGGGACTTAGTTCTTCCGCTGTTATATGTTATATGCTTATCCTACTCATGCTTTATTGTACATCCGTGCACTGAGCGTATTTCTCAGTCGTTTTCCTTTTCTATGTTCCCAAAACGGCAGGTACTCAGGGACGCTCGTTGACTTTAAGCGTACGTGCATATGGACTGGAAGCTTTCTAGCCTTTCTTTACTTTATGCATTATCTTTCCTTTGATACATTTGCTATGGACATTGTTTAGTCCTTTCCTTTACAGTACTTATGTTTGTGTGTGATGAGCTTTACTTTTGGACTACCGATGTTTGATTCCGTCATTTTCCTTTTATGGTCATGTAATGTTTAGACATTTTTCCTTGTATGCTTTGATGACACACCATAATTACGCGTGACATTCCATTATCAAAATAGGGTGTTATAATTATGGTATCAGAGCCAAGGATTCGACCTGTAGGCTCTCAAAATATGACCTGTGATTAGTGGGTAGTCACTATGGTCTTCCTAGAACTGACAGTTGTTTTCATGCATTCATCATTTTTATGCATACATATATATGTCATTGTCGCAGATTTATGACTAAGTAATGGTTGGTACAGGACTGGCCCTATTTAGTCGCATGTGTTTTATCGAAACTTTTAAATTTGGGACCGACCCATAGGCATCCCCTCGCCATGTCTTTTGTTTTGGGTGAACTGACCATAGGCGTTTACTCTCGAGCATACAAAAGTTTTCATAAAACTACATCATGCATTCCTACACAAAATTTTCTTGCATAAAAATTTTCTCTGAAATTTTGGTATAAATTTGTTCATGTATATATATTTTATGTTTTGATCTGTTTAATCATATGTTTTATGTTATACTGTCAGATGGTTCTCACACGCGAACAGGAACAGCTCAATGCTGTAATCCAAGCTGCAATGCAAGCTTTGCTTCCTCAACTGAGGAACGACATCAGGGCTGAAGTTCAAGCTGCCAACAAGCAGCAGCATAATCAGGCACCTCCTCCTCCTCCAATGACATTAGTAGTATGGCTGGAGAGATTCAACAAGCTCCGTCCTCGAGCTTTTGAGAAAACAGATAGCCCCAGTGATGCTGAAAGCTGGTAGGCTCACATCGAGAAGATTTTCAATGCTATGGGTTGTGACCCCACATACAAGGCGAGGTTGGCATGCTATCAGTTCGAAGGCGATGTGCTAAATTGGTGGTTAGCATTGATGCAGTCTGAGGGTGGTGACGAGTGGGTTGCTGGTTTGACTTGGGCTCAGTTCAAGGACAGGGTGATGGAGCAGTTCTTTCCCAAGGCTGAGCAAGACAAGCTCAAGAGAGAGTACCATGGGATCTGACAGAGAGCTGGGGAGAATAGCAACGAGTTTATGCAGCGCTTTCTTCGCTTAGCTGGTTTCCTTGGTGCGACAGCAGGTACTCCTGAAGAGCAGGCACACCACTTTAGGTGGGCTCTTCGCACATCGGTCGCAAAAAATCTGGTGTGTGCTACGTTCAACACTGTAGCACAAGTGGCCGATGCAGTACGTAAGCTGGAGATGCTACAGGAGAGAGATGAGTTCGGGGAAGCTGAGAGACCCGACAAGAGGTAAACATTCGTATTCAAGCGGTGATCTATCCGTATTCTTTCCATATATGTCAATTATTCATCTCTTTAAATGTATCTTACAGGCAGAAAACTGGGGACCGGTCTCAGCCGGCTACTCACCAGCAGCCTCATCAGCCCAAGGGAAACGGTCAGACTAACGACCATTCTGCTACGGATAGGCGTAGCGGTAATGATAATTATCGTAACAACGCTGGACACTCCAACAACAGCAGGTCATAATACTTACGAATTTTCTTATGATTTCATGTTATAACTCATATTCTGACACTTTAGCAAAACTTCTACCATGAACCATGGAAACGGTAGGGACCAGAACCATAGAGGTTCACAGCCTAGCCGTCCAGCTATTACTGGTATTCAATCTTACAATTATCAACATTGTCCTTTGTACCCTATTATCATGTCTTATGTAAAATGTTTTATCAGGTTCCCAGCCAGCCAGAGCACCCGCTAGAGGATTTACTCATCCTCTTTGCTCTACTTGCCACCGTAGGCACCCAGGGCCATGTCGCCGTAACACTGACGCATGCTTCAAGTGTGGTCTTCCTGGCCATATCATGAAGGATTACCGTAAGGGTGAGATAGAGGGTATATCGGGACATGCTGATTCCAAGCCGCCTCCTACCACCAGGCGTGTCTACACGACATCTCGAGACCAGGCCAACAAGTCTACATGTACCATCACTGGAATCTTGTATATGTATGGTCAAGCTGCATGTGTTCTTTTCGATACGGGTGCTACTCACTCGTTTATTTCTACTGCTTATGCTAAGAACATTAGGATGCTCCCCATGCCACTAGAGAATAGGCTTACTATTTCCACGCCTTTGAGGGACTCTGTATTAATCACCCATGTATACAAGAGTCTTCACCTAGAATTAGACGATAAGGTTCGACCTGTAGACGCACTTCCGCATGAATGACTTCGACATGATTTTGGGCATGGATTGGCTATCCAAACATCATGCTACCATAGACTGCCATTCATATCGAGTTATCTTCGGTGATGTTAATGCACCAGAGTACATTCATAACGGGTTCGTACCCAGACGGTCTGTACAAATCATATCTACCCTGCAAGCGCGTGCACTACTTTCACATGGTTGCAAGGGTTATCTAGCTACGGTTCACGACATGGATGCTGAATCTACATCAATTCAGGATCAACCTATAGGGTTGGAATTCCAAGATGTTTTTCCAGCAGAACTTCCGGGCATACCACATGCACAAGAAGTGGAATTCAGTATCGAGCTTATTCCAGGAGCTGAACCAATCTCCAAGGCTTCTTATCGCATGGCTCCCATAGAGCTGAAGGAGCTGAAGGATCAAATGCAAGAACTTCTTGAACGAGGTTTCATTCGACCGAGCGCATCTCCATGGGGCGCACCGATCTTATTTGTTAAGAAGAAAGACGGCAGTATGCGTCTTTGCATAGACTATCGCGAGCTCAACAAGATTACTATCCGGAATAGGTATCCACTGCCACGTATAGATGATCTGTTTGACCAACTCCAAGGGGCCAAACACTTCTCCAAGATTGATATTAGGTCAGGCTACCATCAGCTACGGGTTAAGGAGCAGGATATCGCCAAGACTGCTTTTCGTACCCGCTATGGCCACTACGAGTTTGTAGTTATGCCATTTGGCCTGACAAATGCTCCAGCAGTGTTCATGGATTTGATGAACAAAATCTTCCATGAATTTCTGGACAAGTTCGTCATTGTCTTCATCGATGACATCCTGATTTTCTCAAAGTCAAAGGAGGAACACGAAGACCATCTTCGTACAGTACTACAGATTCTTCGCTAGAAGCAGTTGTATGCTAAATTCTCCAAGTGTGAGTTCTGGTTAGACAAGGTGGCATTCTTAGGTCAGATTGTATCAGCAGAAGGAATCACTATGGATCCAGCGAAGGTTGAGGCCATTACTAAGTGGCCAAGGCCGACATCAGCGACGGAAGTCCGCAGTTTCTTAGGCTTAGCTGGCTATTACCGTATGTTCGTGGAGAACTTTTCCCGCTTAGCACTACCATTGACCAAACTGATGCGGACAGGGGAGAAATTCGTTTGGACTGAAGAACAAGAGAAGAGCTTTGAAGACCTGAAGCAGAAGCTAGTATCTGCACCTATTCTTACTCTCCCATCTGGTACGGGTGGATTTTAAATCTACAGTGATGCATCGGGGAAGGGACTTGGCTGTGTTCTCATGCAACATGGGAAAGTGATCGCGTACGCTTCACGACAGCTTAAGCCTTATGAAGAAAATTACCCCACGCATGACTTAGAACTTGCTGCAGTCGTGTTTGAATTGAAGATATGGAGGCATTACTTATATGGAGAATCATGTGACATTTTCACAAACCACAAGAGCTTGAAGTATATCTTCACTCAACGTGAATTGAACATGAGGCAGAGGAGATGGTTAGAGCTGTTGAAGGATTATGACATTAATCTATAGTATCATCCCGAAAAGGCTAATGTAGTAGCATATGCTCTTAGTAGGAAGTCCGGAATGATCAACGGCATTAAAATCGAGGAGGAAATCATAAGAGACTTGGAGCGACTTGACATCGAGATCATGGTACGTGGACAACACGGTTACTGGGCTAATCTTAGAGTAGAACCCGAGTTACTCTCTAAGATCAAGGAAGCTCAGAAATATGATGGAGAAATCTGGGCGATAGTACAAAATTTGGAGAAACAGACGGAATTCAGAGTAGATGCAGATGGTATCGTATGGCCGGGCACGAGACTTTGTGTTACTGATGACCAAGAACTCCGGGAACCCTTGTTAGCTGAAGCTCATAGCTCCCCATTCTCTATACATCCTGGTTCGACTAAGATGTACCATGACATCAAGCAATACTTTTGGTGGAGTGGTATGAAACAGGATGTGGCCACTTACGTCTCCAAATGTCTTACCTGCCAGCAGGTTAAGATCGAGCATCAGCGATCTGGCGGTCTCCTTCAACCGTCAGATATTCCAGAGTGGAAATGGGACAAAATCACCATGGATTTTGTTACTGGTCTTCCGCCTACCAAGAGGAAGCATGATGCTATTTGGGTTATCGTAGATCGACTTACCAAATCAACTCATTTCTTACCGATCCGCAAGGAAGATCCGGTAAGTAAACTCGCTGATACGTATAGAAGAGAGATCATGAGACTCCACGGTGCACCATCCAGCATCGTCTCAGACAGAGATCCTCGATTCACTTCGCGCTTTTGGAAGAGTCTGTAGAAAGCTTGGGGTACACAACTTAAGCTTAGCACGACTTTTCATCCTCAAACGGATGGACAGTCGGAGCGAACGATTCAGACATTGGAAGACATGTTAAGGTCATGTGCATTGGAATGGACGGGTGATTGGGACGATTATATCTGTTTAGTGGAGTTTGCATACAACAACAGTTGGCACGCAAGTATCAAGTGTGCTCCTTTCGAGATGTTGTATGGCAGAAAGTGTCGCGCCCCAATCTGCTGGGATCAGGTTGGCGAGCGAACA
This sequence comes from Glebionis coronaria, assembly GCA_025667525.1. NCBI lineage: Eukaryota > Viridiplantae > Streptophyta > Magnoliopsida > Asterales > Asteraceae > Glebionis > Glebionis coronaria. The sequence goes on along the minus strand of CM046882.1, from coordinate 480,856,262 downwards.
CTTGAAGGACCAGAAATCATAGAGATGACCAATGAAAAGATCGCAGTAGCTAAGCAGAAACTTCAGGAAGCACGGTCACGTCAGAAGAATTACGCCGATAAGCATCGTAGGGACATACATTTTAAGGTAGGAGATCACGTCTTCCTTAAGGTTTCGCCGGCACGCGGTGTTAGAAGCTTCGGGATTAAAGGGAAGCTCAGTCCTCGTTTCATCGGACCGTTTGATATCATTGAACGAGTCGGTGAAGTATCTTACCGGTTGGCATTACCTCCGCAGCTTTCACATGTGCACAATGTGTTTCATGTGTCCTTACTCAGAGGGTACCAATATCATCCCTTTCACATGGTTCAGTATCCAGTGGAACAGATACGTGAAGATCTCACTTTTATAGAAGAACCCGAACGAGTTCTTGACAGACAAGAACGAGTCATGAGAAGGAAGATGATTCCATTCGTCAAAATCCTATGGAGGGATCTTACCGAGCGGGAAGCCACTTGGGAAACAGAGGAGTCTAGCCGAGCTTCTTACCCTCATTTCATATTTTGAATTCGGGTATGTTCTTCTTTTTCAGTTTACTTTATCTATAATTCGGGGACGAATTATTCTTTTTAGGGGGGAAGAGTTGTAAAACCCGCATGCTTTTACCATGAATAGTACCCTTAAGATCGTACGTACTTGATTAAAACTTTCCCTTTATAGTATGATTAAGTTTACATGTTAGGTTTTTACGTATTACGTACGTGTTAGAACACGATAAGTATTTACTACGCACGAACACGCAATAATTATTTGACAATAATTAATCACGAACATGCGATCATGAAATCATGAACATAATTAAATCACGAAGTAATATTAATTACGTATATATATATATTACGAGCGTGAATAAATATATGAGGTCACGGTAATTATTTAACAAGAACACACAAAACTCGAACACAAATAAACACGAACGAACAATTAAAAAACTAGACACGGAAAACGGTACGGGTACCCCATGTGGGGCCCCCTACCCGCGACAACATTAAGGAGATGGGCCAAGCCCATCTCAAAACTTACTAAGAAGGGGTTAAGGAAAATTTAGATAGTCATTTTTCACTTTACAGAAGATTAAACAAAAACCTGAAAATATTTTCTCCTTCTCCTTCTTGTCTCCTTGTGGCCGCCACACATAAACACCAAAAAGGGGGTGTTTGTTTGATTTTGATCTTGGTTTTTGGTGCAAGTGTTCGTGTTTGTGCATCCTCGTTTAGATCCACGCATTCGGTATATTCTTTTAATCCTTTTCTTTTTGATTTGATTTAATAAATTAATTAAGAACATGATGTATTTAAAAACCTAATTAAAAACATAGATCAAACATGTAAATGGTTTTTGGATAAATAAAAAAGGTTGTTTTAGGGGTGTTTGTTTTGGCCGGCGCCTAAACCGAACCCCAAGGGGGTCTCGGTTTGGCTAATAAACCACCACCGAGACCATATGGTCCCGGTTTGGTGGTGTGGGTCCCACGGCAGCAGCAAAACAAGGGGAACCCCGAAGTGGTTTGGGGTATGGTGTCGATTTCATGTCTGGTTCATGGTTTCTAGTCAAGATCCGGTTCATGGTTTATGTTAAGATTATTTTTTTTATAATCATATGTTAAAATTAAATTAATAAATATGACATGATTAATTTAATAAAACATGACTCAGGTTATATTTATTTATTAGATCATGAAATTATTAACCTAAGTATTTTATATTTTCTAGACTTATAATTAATTAATTATTTAAAACCATGGTTATAATTAATTAATTAACATGACTTAGGTTATATTATTAATAAATAATAATACATGTTTTAACCTAAGTATTTAACTTTATTTAATTAAAAACATGATATATTTTAATTAAATACTTTTAACCTATAGTTTATTTAAACTACATGAAATAATTAATAAACTATACATTATAATGAGAAAAACACTTAGGCTTATATACTTAGCTTATTTAACCATCTTATATCTAATTATGGAAACTTTCTATTTTTAGAAACTTATTTAATTAAGGAAGCTAATCTATTTATGGAAACTTTCTATTTTTAGAAACTTATTTAATTTAGGCAGCTAATCTATTTATGGAAACTTTCTATTTTTAGAAACTATTTAATTAAGGCAGCTGATCTATTTATGGAAACTTTCTATTTATAGAAACTTATCTATTTTAAGCAGTAATTCTATTTTTGAAAACTTTCTATTTTTGGAAACTTTCTATTTTTGGAAACTTTCTATTTTTGGAAATCTGCTATTTTTGGAAAGTTACTTATTATTACACAGTAAGTATAATAATACATGAAATACCAGAAATACTTAATCAGAATAGACAGAGTATAAGATAAACACAGTTTAAGGCTTAAAATAGTAAAACATGATATGAACATATAAAATAAGCTAAGACATGACATAAAACCAGTTACGTATTTAGTAAGCAGATACTTATTCATGTATGTATTTATGTAGCATTAGTGAAACCGAAGTAGGATTCTCCCCAGTTCATCTTCTTCGTTCACTGGACATAAGGTACGGATTCCCGTCCTTTCAGTATGGACATTCTTTCCTTATTAGGATTCCCCGTATGCAGCCAAATGTTTTCCCATAGTATAAGTTTATGTGTTTGACTTGCTTATGTTTAATTTAGAATACCTATAGCCATATACATGCATGACCAGTTTCACCTAGTTATGGAGGTACCATAACCATAACATTAGAGGCACTGATGTTATGACTTCACCATGGCGGAGTGATTGCTCGTGTCGTCCCTTCAGCTTTTGGCCATATTATTATATTTATCATGTGGGGCGTATGGGTGCATCCTAGTTACATGTTTTTCATCAGATTACTCAGTGTGAATGTGGTGTGTGCCTTGCATCCTTCACAAGGAGCTGAGCCCTCCTACCCAAACCAGTATATTAAATTAGAGGCAACCCCTCTAATTTGCATGATGAGGTCACCCCTCCAAGTATTCATGCACGGTGGATTTTCATGACCTATATTGGCTAATGGTAGAACCTGTTAAACAGTTTTTATAAGATAAACATAAGGCTTTTCAAACTATAAAACCAGTTTTATCAAGACTTAACCAGGTTACTCGGAACTTAGTTCTTCCGCTGTTATATGTTATATGCTTATCCTATTCATGCTTTATTGTACATCCGTGCACTGAGCGTATTGCTCAGCCGTTTTCCTTTTCTATGTTCCCAAAACGGTAGGTACTCAGGGACGCTCGTAGACTTTAAGCGTACGTGCATATGGACTGGAAGCTTTCTAGCCTTTCTTTAGTTTATGCATTATCTTTCGTTTGATACATTTGCTATGGAAATTGTATAGTCCTTTCCTTTACAGTACTTATGTTTTTGTGTGATGAGCTTTACTTTTGGACTACCGATGTTTGATTCCGGTATTTTCCTTTTATGGTCATGTAATGTTTAGACATTTTTCCTTGTATGCTTTGATGACACGCCATAATTACGCGTGACATTCCATTATCAAAATGGGGTGTTACACCTAAAATGCAAGAACAATGATATCCTTTGGTACAACCAAAGATTTCAAGAGTTAAGCTTGATGTGCACCAGAATGTTCCCTCAAAGGAGCGACAAGATTGAGAAGTATGTCAGAGGACTCCCTGACAACATCCATGACAGTGTGCTAGCATCACGACCCACTACCGTTGAAGGTGCTATGGAATTTGCGACTGAGCTGATCAACAAGCGAGCCCACAATCTGTCTGAAAAGCAATCGGATAACAAGAGAAAGTCAGATGAAAGCTCTCGTAGCCAGCACCAGCAGCCTTCCAAAAGGCAAAACGTTGGGCAAGCTGATGATACTACTCCCACAACCCGCACCAAGAACTACTCAGGATCCAAGCCTAAGTGTTCAAAGTGCAACTATCATCATGTTGCTGGAGGACAATGCCAGGGATGCTACGTGCGGCCAACAGCGCCATTTTGCTCGTGAATGTCAAGCAAATGTTGCTACCCCGGTTCGACCCAATAAAAAACCCGGAAATAGCAACAAAGGCAAGTCCAATGCTCGTGGGAGCGGAAGTGGGCAACAGGGAAACCGAAACCCCACAGGTGGAGGCAACAATGGATCAAAGAGAGTTGTAATATGTTACGAATGTGGGACCCCTGGACACGTGAGACCCGACTGTCCCAAGTTGGCCAACCAGAAGAAGGACAACAAGGTAACTTCTTCGCAAGTGTACATGGTTGGCAATGCCCAAGCCAATCCAGATTCCAACATCGTCACTGGTACGTTTTTACTAAACCAACGATATGCATCTATCTTGTTTGACACCGGGGCAGACCGAAGCTTTATATCTACTAAATTTATTAAAGTATGGGAAATCACTCCATCAGTTTTAGACCCCTACTATACTGTAGAACTAGATGACGGAAAATTGTGACGGTTGACACCATCATTCGAGGTTGTACCTTAAACCTTTCCAATCACCCGTTTAACATCAATCTAATTCCAGTAAGACTTGGTAGCTTTGATTTCATCATTGGCATGGATTGGCTAGCAAAGTATCATGCAGTTATCATATGTGATCAAAAACTGGTTCGTATACCTTCGGGAGATGAAACTTTGATTATACGAGGGGATCGTAACCCTAATATAATCAACACTAGACTTAGTGTCATTTCGTGAACCAAAAATTCATAAATACTTGGTTAAAGGATGCCCCACCTTCCTAACCTGTCTCTCCCTAAGAGACGAGGTAGGCAACACTAAACCTAGAAGACATGTCCAACTCACAATGGGTGTATCTTGTAGGGCTGTGTTCGACATCCCTCGTAAAGAGATGTTGAATGCCCCATGCTTTTGGACATACCTTTTACCTCTTCGGGTCCAATTAGTTCGACAATACCATCATCCACCAAACCCTGGAAGGTGTAACTTCCTCTTTTTAGAAGTCATAAATTATGCAAATTTTGAACTAGTGATAGTGGATGCATGACCCCTTTTTACAGCACACCGCAAGCGCGCACTTCTTTATTCTTGTTATCTTCTTTTATTTCCACCATTTGAGGTACTTCTTTTCTGCACCCCTTTCGCCCAGCCCCGCTGAGAATGAAGCAGATTCCCTGCAACTTCCTACCCAATCGCCATCAACAATGATCTTAACCTCTCTACTGGGTAGAAGCTTTAGTACTATCAACTAATGTCTGTATCCCACAAGCTCGAGGTATAACAGCAAGTCTTCTGCGTATAGTTGTTGACACAGGAGGGGTTCTAGTTAAAATGCTCTTTTCCTATTATTTTACCTTCAACACCCAATTTTCACCATCGGGTGTGGAGATATAACCTATATCTCACCAGTGAAAAGGATGCAGAAGTAGTGCATCCCCAGCTTTCCCAGCATATAAAACATGCTGGCGTTTCCTCCTCATACCAGAAACCATTTGCAGTAGATTTGCCCTCCTAACCAAATCCACAACGCCATGGGTCCTCTCCCAGCTCTTGGAAGCATGTAACTGCGACCCCCGTTGAGAAGCCCACATCTATCCATCCATCGCAGCCGTCTCCGTTACTGCTCAATCGGATGAATAGTGCGACCCAAATAAAGATCTCTTTGCATTGCTTCCTATCCATCCATAGCAGCAGTCTCCAATACTACTCAATCAGATGAATAGTGCAACCCGGATAAAGATCTCTTGCATTGCTTTCTATCCATCCATAGCAGCCGTCTCTATTACTGCTCAATCGGATGAATAGTGCAACCCGGATAAAGATCTCTTGCATTGCTTTCTATCCATCCATAGCTACCGTCTCTGTTACTGCTCAATCGGATGAATAGTGCGACCCAGATAAAGATCTCTTTGCATTGCTTCCTATCCATCCATAGTAGCAGTCTCTAATACTGCTCAATCGGATGAATAGTGCAACCCGGATAAAGATCTCTTGCATTGCTTTCTATCCATACATAGCAGCCGTCTCCGTTACTGCTCAATCGGATGAATAGTGCGACCCGGATAAAGTTTTCTTTGCATTGCTTCCTATCCATCCATAACAGCAGTCTCCATTACTGCTCAATCGGATGTATAGTGCGACCCGGATAAAGATCTCTTAGCATTGCTTCCTATCCATCCATAGCAACAGTCTCCATTACTGCTCAATCGGATGTATAGTGCGACCCGGATAAAGATCTCTTTACATCGCTCACCCATAGTAGCAGAAGCCTCTATTACTGCCCAACCGGACGTATAAGGGTAACCTAGGTGTAGACCACTTCGCATTGATGTTATCATTCGTTCCTGAGAGTGTCCGAGACGAACCATGAACTTAGAACATCCTTTTTCACTTAAAAGATAACTATGTTTTTAGTAGCTTTGAGGACAAAGCTAAAATAACGGGGTGGTGCTGTAAAATCCAAGATTTTATCATGATTAAATGTAATAAAGTTTCATCCAATGATCATAAGAACATTCACTCATGTGTTATATTTCTATAAGATGTGTGTGAACTTGTCCATTATGTACTTAAACTTTTACAATCATTTTTTTTCTATTGTAATAAGTTACATAACTTAAACCTTGTACTTAAGACTAGGAGAACAAGTAATAAAATGTATGATCAATATTTGAGTATACAACACTTAACTAAAATTTGAAAACATGCTACACATACTATATGTAGCCGTGTATGTATGTGTGTATGTATACCATGAACATGTTTAAACCTTCTTGGACTAGCCCAAGACCATATGTTCCTTGTGTGCTAGCCCAACATAAGCCCAAGCCAAAGCCCACTAAACCTTTGTCTACCCATACACGGCATGCACACATATGTGGAAGAAGAAGGGATGTCTTGGTTTTGGAAAAGCCAACACATGGCACAAATACTCTTACCAAGGCAATCATGCCTTTTGTATTACCCTTCTCTCTCCCCTTTTAGCCGAAAAACACACACATACATTTTCATTCTCTCATGCAATCTAATCTCATTCTCTCTCTTCACCTTTCTCTCTTAAATGATTCGGCTTTAAGCCATATACATCCAAGATTGAACATTAAATCTACTAGATCCTTGTCCCATCTTAACTACTAATCATTTAGTAGCATCATCATCCTTGGAGTCACTATAACAAGCCCTAGCCGAAACCTTAAAGGTCACGGCTTGGTTATAGTTAGGGTTTCCATCATCTTCTAGATTAGATCTCTAATCTCCTTTGTCATTTAGATCTCCCTTGGTAACTTTAAGCAAGAAAGGTATACTCCTTATGCTTCTCTATTTTTACTTGCATGCATCATCATCCATCTATAAACACATGTAACAAACTTGTTAAAATCAAGATTTGGTAAAAACCATGACCTTAAAGGTCACGACATATATTTGAGCACCATTAGTCATGGTTAAAATATTTTTAATAAAGAAACCTATGACTAGTACTCTATGTTTTAACTTGATTAAAAATCATATGAACCATTTTATGAATTTAAATGTAGTATGGGTTACACATCTTACTCTTTGGGATTTTGGTTAACTAATATCCATAGATCTCATAAAGTAAACTTGTGTAACTTAAAAACCTTGAAAGGCCATGACCTTAAAGGTCACATCAAGATTTAATGGACACTTATGATTTATGTACTAAGTTTTTAATGATGGAATATGTATTATTACATGTGAAATGGAATACTAAAAATCACTAAAATGAATTATGTGTACATATATAGCCGTGGGTTATGTATGACTTTGAATGGGTTTTAAATGTACATGCATGGTATTATAAAACCTAGATCTAGTGTTAAGAGTTAACTTAACATGATAAACATAAAAGAAGCTTATTGATCTTATGGGAACATTGGGAGAAAACAATATAGCAGTGAGCTGTATGTTGTTTTCTTGGAAATATGATAACCTTGGAAACATGAAAGAAGCCTAGATAATTATGTTATATTTTATAAATAATTACAAGACGTAAAACTAGCTAAAAAGTTCATATTGGAAACACCAAGATTAAAATTATAGCCGCGGGCTATATGTATGTATGTATGGACTTATGACTTGGTTTCTTGATTTGTACATAACTAGATCTTATTTTGGGGACACTTATAAGTGCATGCAACCTTAAAACAAGTTTTGACTCATCTTAATAGGCTATGATTAATTATAGCCGTGAGTTATAAGCTCATATTAGGGCTTATGACTTGCATGCAACCTTGTAACATATCTAGATCTCATTTGGTACATAAAATAAAATAAACTATAAGTTTTACTCTTTTATTAAGGTTTAAAACTAAATATGGATAAGCTAATAATAAGCTTATAAGAAAATCCTAGATTAATACTTACATGAAATGAAAACTAGTATTGATCGACTAATTAAGCCCATGCAACATTAGTCCAAGAGTTAATGGACCCAATAAGCCCATTTAATAAATCATAGCATCTTAATGGACTTAAGATTACGCTTAGGCCCATTTAATTAATTAATGGATTTAAAAATATATTTAAGCCCAATAAATGGTTTAAAGGCCCATTTAAACAAATTAGTGGACTTAAAATATATTTATGCCCACTAGATGGCCCATTAGATATTTTAGCCCATTTAATGAGCTCATATAATGTTTTGAATGTTTAAATAAAAGTTTTTATAATAAAATATAACTTATAAAAACTTTTAGATTAAAATGACAATTTATGAAACTTAAGGACTAAAACAGTGACTTATGAAACTTGTTTTGATAAATTAGTAAACACAAGGATTGAAAATGTAATTATCCGAAAGTCTAGGGTTTAATCATTACCATCCGTGGCATATTAAACCCTAGGGACCATTTTGGGAAGTTTCTAAAAGTTGTTTTGTCATTTTATAACCCTAAGGACCAATTTTTTAATAATCCGAAACATAAAGAAGCCCTAAGGGCTGTTTTGTCATTTTATGAAAGTTATAAAACCTAGATATGACTAGGAGGACTAAATCTGCCATAAGCCGAAACTTTAACAAGCCCTAGGTACCAAATGTGTAAAATCCAAAAGTTTACTTTGTTTAAAATATGGAGGGACTAGTTTTGCCATGTTTTGAAACATTAACAAGCCCTAACCCTAATTCTATTTTAAATTTAGTAAAACTTAATTAAAACCTAAACCATAAGGATTAATGTATAAATTCTTAAACTTGTAATTGATAAATTATTTTATAAATGTTAGATAATTTATGGGAACTTTTAAGTTAAATAAAATATTTTATTTTATTTTTCAAAAATAAAATATTTATATTTTTGTTTATGAAATAAATTATATAAACAATATGGATATGTATTACTAATACATGAACTCATATACTTTTAGGAAATAAAATTATATGAACGTTAAATAAATTGAATACTAATATTTTAAGTAGAAAATTTTTGTGTTTACTTAAATATGAAACTTAATGGTAAGTTTAAATGGATATTAATAATACATGAACCGCGAACGTAAACTAATATTTGAAGTAAGACATTTTATGTCTACTTAAATAGGAAACTTAATTGTAAGTTGAATGGTTATTATTAATACATGTACTACGAATGCAAACTGATATTATAAGTTAAACATTTTATGTTTACTTAACTATGAAACTTATATAGATAAGTTTAAATTGATATTGTTAATACTTGTACTACAGTTATTTAGATAAATACTGTATCATTAATAAACTGATTAAAAATCTGTATAAGCATACACATATGTTCTTTGTACTATTAATATATCATTTTTAGTATCGTTTCGTCTCGGTATCTTATCGAATTGATATAACTATCCAAGTTTGACTTTATTGTTTTTGGTTGTAAAAATTGAATGGTATTTATGTCTAATTTGCACAAAGCATGTAAAAAGTGGAAAATATTATACTATACTACATATACGTACTACTCTAAAACACGTTGCAAATACCGCAATTAAATGCACAAAATTTAAAATGCAAGACGTAAATTTATTCTACAAATGTAAAATACAAAGTACAAAATTACAACCACAAAGTAAATTTTATAAAGATCTAAAATACAAATTGTTACATGTGTAAAAATAAAATTCTACTATACTAAAAACTCAGCCCAATACTCAGCCAGGCCCAAAACAAAATCCTCAGCCCAACAGACTACTAGACTAACGGTATGCTATCTGACTGTTACACTACTTAACGAAGGACTGTTACTGCAATACTAACATACAAAATCAGGGGCCTAATGTGTATAATACACAAACTCTAACAAATTAAAGGGAAACAACAATCTTGTAACACACATCTAACGTGCATAGTATAGCAGTATCCTAATACTCAAATTCTTCCCAAAAGAAACTTATAAATTAAATGAAAACTTCTACTGTCAATGAACAGATGACTAAAACATAAACATTTAATATTCGTCTACTTATGAAAACATATCTCAAATCCTAATCCCACAAGCTACTTTATCTACACTTTATCTTCTAAGTCTGACAAATCAAAATAATAAATCTTTCAATTATGTTGGCTTATTCTACATTACATACTACTTGATTATCGTTTATCAAATGAAAACTAATCAGATTTACTTTATCACTAGAGCTTATCCAAGAACTACTAATACCAAAAGCACAATTCAAACAGCCATCAAACATAAGCAAGTCAGCAGACTCGAATCAAACTTACTAAACAAATGCAGTTACTGGTAATATAATAGCAAGCATTACAAGAACGTTACAAACGAATTTAAACTACGGCTTATTACCACTAATTATGCTAGCAACTTGTAGAAAAATGAAATATGCTTAACCATTTCGTCCGAAGATTAGTCCACTGATGTCGAAGGTTCAGCGCTGAGCTGCCTTAAAAACTAAACCACAAACTACTACTCTACTGGTCTGAACGTTCATCAAGGAAGCTACTGCTGGACTCAAACTCTGAAATCAGTGGTGATCTAGCTAATCCAATACTTCTTGATCAACATACAGTAACTTGTAAACCTGCAACGTAACAAAATCTAACAGAAATTTGTTATAGCTCATAAGCTATGAGCTTATGAACTGACAAACAGAATTAAGAAAAGAAAATGATTATAACCAAAAACATAATTAAACTCAATACTAGAATCAATACTGCACCACTAGTTCATGCTGAATCTTCAATAAGATGATATCACGCTTATTGTGTAAGTTGATCCAAAGAAACTGAATAAGCTAGCTAGTTAGAGTAACAAAACAAAAAGAGCTCTACTCCTAAGCTTGTAAAGCTCATAAGCTATGAGCTTATGATAAGCATATAGAAAACTTTCTAGGCAGAACAAAACTTACTACCTTCAACTAAACAAATGCATCAAACTGTACCTCTTGCAACTAAAATTCAAACGCTAATGAATTCACTAAAAGCTGCAATGAAACGTGTTGAAAAACTTATGCAAACAGTTCATAAGCTCATTAGAGCTTATGAAAGAATTAGCTTGCTAATCGAAATCAGAAATAGAAGATATTGAGTAAGAAAAGAAAGCTTGAATTTATTGATGGTGAAAAAAGTTAGTTACAACTAATTATAACTAATAACAGAAAGTGTAACTGAATATCTAACTATCTTGACTGTGTAAAAATCTAAAACTTAACTACTCCTAATCTACACCTACACTATGTGTTAATTACACCTAAGCTAACCGTCGAAAATGAAGTCTTCCTTCGGTATTTATAGAGGTCTTCGAAAGATGTTGATGTAGCTTTGACGTGTTCAACCCAATTAAATCGTGCCACGTGGAAAATACGATGATCTTGACCTTCTTCATTCTTCATCATTTTGGGTGTTTCTTCATCTTCCACTTTTGATCTAATTAAGTGATATCAAAGAGGAGATGATGAGGAATCTTTTTCTAGTTAGAAGCTTTGCTTGAATCTTCTTGGATTGTGCTTGAAATCGAATTACAGGTAATGAGGTGGGGAAGAGATGAAGCTATGTTATCTTTCTCTCTCTTTTCGTCTGATGAAGACGCATGTGTAGTATGACCAAGTCTTGGTCAATTGACCAAATTTATAAAAGTTAAATAAACTTTTATCCATTTTTTCCCATTTGGTCCTTTCTCTTTGTATTTTCTTCAAAAGTTATATAAACTTTTAAATCAATTTCTTTTTCATCCTTGTCTTATTGAAAGTTACACTTTCAGTCCTCGATCTTTGAAGTAATGACAAGTAAGGTCCTTAAAGCTTCTTTTCGTCTTTCTCTTCGTCTTTTTTTTGTCAAATAAATCCTTGAAAACGCGTCTTTGCTCCAAAATGTATCTTGTTTACCTGAAAACACATGAAACACAATTACCTACGTAATTATGATATCTTCCAATTAAATATAGTGTATTTGACTGTGTTTTGAGTGGTTTTTGGATCATTATTGATGAGTGTTTTCACACTTATCAACTCCCCTCCACTTGACCATTGCCATGGCCTCATGCAATGCAGTATTTCAAAGCTCTAGAGTGCACTGTTCTAATAATTAATCTACCTTGGCCATTTTATGATTTAATAAACTAAACTATAATACATGATGAATGATTTTGAATATTATACAATGCAATGCAAAGGAGAATAATTCTATTTATATATTTTTGATTTTTTCATAAATGGTTTTGATGGAAAAACTCATAAAGAAATCAATGACTTAATTAGGGCTTTGGTACCATGGACACTTATCACCCTCAAGTTTTACTTTCCCCATACCAAGCTTAAAAATGGGATCATTGCATTCACAAGTAAAAAGTGCATCAACTTATTCATGACAATTAAATGTGGAACCGGTTATTATTTGAGCAAATTGCTTGAAGGCAAATTTGTCAATATTTGAAGTGTGAAATATAAGAAATGTAAAATCCAAAAATAAGGAAGCACGCTTTTAATCCTAAGTAATCCTCTCATCCATTACTTGAAAAACCGCTCACAATTAATATAAGTCCTTTTCAAGAGTAATAAGTCATTCGCCTTATGTGTAAAATCCTCATGTCATGCATTAACAAGTAGCTACACACTCGCTAAGGAAAGAAAAATAAAACTCACGCAATAATTTACATCCTCCGCCTTTTTGAGACTTTGGATCTTCAATCCCGCAACCCGTCAAGGTAATATTGGAATCTAATAGTTACTATAATTAACACTTCACTGCCCCTCTTGGGAGTCTTGTATATATTTTTTTCTTTTTCTTTTTCTCTTTTTTTTCTAGACACTCATTTTTTTCATAAGCCGCTCTCATTTTTCTTTATTCCTCACAAAGAAAGTTGAAAAGAATAAAAGGAAAAACACCCGCTAAGTATTAAGCATTACATAAGTCTGGTACACATAAAACGTTCTAACTTAGAATCTTAAGACGTACTTATACCAACCATGAATGATTAGTAAAAAATGCATAAGAGACTACAAACCAATTAAAACCGTTCTTGATTATTTATTAAAATATATACATGCGAAGAAAATAGGGGCAAAGAAAGAGAAGGGTTTAGCCACAAGTAACTATCATGAAGTTTATCTAGCCCTTTTATACTTGCTTCAACTCTATCATCTCCCATTCTCCACAAATTTAAAAATCTCAAATAATGAGAGTAGTGGATGGTTAGCCTAATAGACCAATGAAGGACTACATGGTTAAGGATACTAGCTAGAGTAAGCTTAGATAAGCAAACTCGGATTGAGTCAAAGTATTCATGGCGGGCCTAATATGTCAAAGAAGTCTAAATTTGTTAAACCATATCCTTTATTATATTTTTTTCCTTTTTCATTTTTTGATGAAAAATAAAAGAAAAAAATATATAGAATGCAAATGTGTTATGCAAATGAAAAATGATTGATGCAAAAATTATGAATGCATATTTTTGGTGGCCAAAGTAGATCAAAAATTTGAAAAATGTTTGAAAAATTAGTTTCCAAGTTATCATGAAGGTAAGGCAATGGTTTAGGTAAGGTCACTTTGATAATAGTCTCCCCTACACTTAAGATAAACATTGTCCTCAATGTTTAAGAGTATTGGAGTAAACTCCCCTACACTTATTACATTGCTAAATTTTCTTATCTCAAACTAAGGAAGACACAACTAAAGGGTATTCATTTTAAGCACAAGTGTTGAATATAGTAAAAACTAATCGAAGTGAACCAGATACACGGGCCTCCTGCTTAAGCTCCAAGCATGAATTGAGAGAAAGCAACCCTTGAAACAAACACCAAAAGACGAAGAAAGGACACCCCTCCACTTCAACTCTACTATAACATCCTTTTAATTAAACCTAACCTATTGAAAATATACTCTACGTTTTCTAACCTAGTTATACAATGCTTGATTTTTTTAACCCTAAGTCGCTAGCTCGACTCGGCCCCGAATTAAGTTGTCCTTGGGGAAACCATCATGAAGAATAAAGAATATCACTTTGAAGCTCGTCTCACATGATACACTCAAACTTAGCACATTGCCATTTACTATAAGATTTATAATGTCCGCCTCGATAAATAGAACGGTCCAACGTGTCTCAAGTTTGTCCAACATACGAAATCTCTCATATATGAAGTACCCCAGGATCAAATACATAGTTTCCATCTCTACACATGAACAACTCCAAAGTATGTAGCATCACCAAAGTAAGCTCATACACGAATTCTATCTCAATAGAAGTCACACTCTTAAGTGGAGTAGATGAAAACCAATTTTTCCCAAACATACGTATCCCAGGATCAAAAACATTTACCTTCATGGGAAAATAAGAAGATGAACTCGTATCCACCATATGAGATTCCCCTTAGATATCAAAGCATCATGAGACAATGAAGGTGTAGGTAACAAAACATTCATAACTATTATGTCCATGTTAGGCTCGTCATCATCATCAAAAGGTGGGTAATCTTCCATAGAAGGCATAGTGAAAGGAGGATCAAGAGTAATAGTATCTTGTAGAGGAGGTGTAATCTCTATGTTCCCAAAAAGCATGTTGTCAATAAGACGAATCTCCTCTTCCCAATTAGAATCACTATCATCAACCTCAATATCAATATTAGCAAGAAAAGCCTCTATGATGGCATCATATCCATATGAGAATCCATATCAAAGGTTTTAGGTTCTAAAGGTGCCTTAGGTGAAAAAATATCAATCTCTAAGAGTATAAGATCTTCATCAATAACCAACTTCAAGGGTTGGAGGGTGGGAACATAAGGCTCAAAAAGAGGTATATTAATGAGAGAATCACTCAAAGGGATGATATGATCATGAAAATCAATAGGTGTATCCTCAAAAACCGATGAAGAATGATCAATCAAGGATTCTTCTTCTATAGACTCATTATTAGGTTCTTCATACTCCTCAAAAAGTGAGTTATCAAAGCATGTCTCAAAAAGAGGATTTGAATGTATCACAAAATCACTTAGAGGAATAGATGAAGGAGTCATAGAAGAAATGGAGTCATCATCATCAGAAGTAAAGGACTCATCACTATCATAAGGATCATCAAAGGTTTCATCACAAGAATCATAAGGTGGTAGAGGATAAGGATCCACATTTCCTATAGGAACAAACTCTTCATCCAAATTAGGAATGTTATCTTGACAAGACAAACCATTAGATGTTATAGCATAAGATGCTCACTAGAATCACAATCATCATCCTCCATTTGTGGCAAGTCTTTCACAAACTCTTCCTCAATCTCATTATCACTTTCTTTAAACAATTCATCAAGATCAAAGTCACCAAAATCACTAGTAGTAGCATGAAGGTCAACATGTGATGAAATCTCAATGTGATCATGAGGAGAAGAGGTATCAATACAAAGCTCATCACATGGTTCATTGGAAACACCCTCAAGCTCTCTTTGAATTGGGATAAGGTTCTCAACACTAGAAGCGGTTAATTCATCCAAATCGGTATTTGTATTAGTGCTAAGAGGCTCGTCCCTCATGGTTAAAGAGTCGGTGGGTTCCACGTGAGGTGAAGGTGATGAAGGTGTGTCATTATTAAGTGTCATACAAATCGGAGGATCGTCATCATCATCATAACATAATGGATAAGGCCTACGAGTAGCAAGATATTCATCTTTTATGCATTCATCTTCTTGTTTTTCGTCTTTCGCTAAGAGCAAAGTACGTAACGCTTGCTGAAGTTGACGATATTTAATGTTCAACTCTTCACAAATGTCCTCTTTATTTGGTAGTTTCGTCTCCGCCTTATTAAAAAGAGATACCATCTCTCCCACTATCCGCACATTCTCCTTTTCTATTTCCTCCAAGCTCATGGTTTTTATGCGTTCACTGATGAGACTGCTTTTATACATAGTCTCATCGTCCAAAAAGGGCTTTAAATGCATTAAATATCATGAAAATGGCCAAATATATTCTTGTGTTTGTTACTTGTGTATTTTAGGTACGAATATTGAGAAAATGACAAAAGATCACAAGAATCATATAAAAACGAACATGGGAAACGAAGCCGCACAATGAACCAAGCCCTAATGAAGATTTTCCAAGACAAACCCTTGAAGATTTGAAAATTATGCAAGAAGGGTCCTCCAATATTGAATATTGACACTTTAAACCCATGTATCTTCATAATTACAAGATTGGTCCCTAAAGTTTGTCAAAATTACAAAAAGGGCCCTCCACTTTGAAGAATTGGCAAATTTAGTCCCTCAACAAAACTAAATTGTCAATATTAGTCCTCCTCAAAGTCAAATATATCATGAAGGACTTCAAGTTACAAGAAATTACAAGTTTGGTCCTTTAAAAATGTCAAATTACCAAAAGGACCCTTAACTTTGAAGAAATGGCAAAAATGGTCCCTCAAGAATTATGACTTGTCAATTTCAGTCCTCCAAGAATTCAACCATACAAGTCAAAACCATTACCTTTGAAGAAAATGCCAAATCAGCCCTTCAAGAATCAACAAATGGCAAGAAATACCCCTGAAAATACTTCGGAAAAGTATTTGGGGCAAAAGTGTGAAAAAAAACTTGTAAAACAAAGGAAAACGAATTTTGGCCTGTTTAATACAAAGTGAAAGGAGTATGAGAGATAAGGGGCTAAGATGGGCAGACATCAAAGATACCTTAACCAGTAGTGGGGTGACACGTGCCCCACTACCACCTCTCCACCAATCAGCTCCCACCATTCTTCCACATCACCCTCCACTCACAACTGCCTTAACAAACCTTAATTAAATATTTAATTAAGGCGCTAAATACCAGGTTTAAACACAAACAAAGATCAAACGTGTGTTCTTTGTGTTCATAAGCAAAATTGGGTATTTGCTTAATACTTGATGTTAACCCTTAATTCCTTCCAGATTTAAGATTAAGGTGAGACTAAACACAACCCCACCCTTAAACCCTTGGCCACGTCATTCAACAAGTCACATGAGTTCCCTTCTTCACACGGTTTTGAAGATACAGCCAAAAGTTGACAGCCATCCAACACACCACATTCCAGCTTACACTTTAAGCTTGTTTTGGACCCTTGGATACATTTTCACCTTGCCAGCAACAACAAAACTCCAAAACAAAGTCACATGTTCAAGATTCTTCAAGCTACTCAAGGGGAATTTTTGGGACTTCACCACCAATTAGGGTTACGTTTTTATGCATTCACTATTTCACTTGTAGCCTATATACGACATAGGACCCTTACAATTTAGCTTTGCTCTTGAATTTTTCCTAAGTTCACAATTCTGTAAATCTCATTTTCATTAATGAAGTGTGTTTGAAATTGGTGAATAAAAGTCAAGTGCCATTCTTATTTCCTGCTTATTATTGTTTAATGTTAACTAATCTTGAATCCTAAAACCTGTTTTCAAAAGAGTGTGCAAAAGTTTGCATATTTTCCTATAATCTTGATATTTTGCTAAGATCTTGGTACACCTTGGAATTTTTGGGCTATAAGTTGATCATAGCACCCTGATATTGTGATATCAAGGTGTTGTGAGGCTTATAACTTAGGGATAATCAAATGTGGGGTACAAGAGTTGCATTAATCAAGGATTTGTCACTTTACTGTTTTTATATTTTTGCTTCTAACTTTGTTGAATCTTAGCAGGCTTGTTTATGGAAGCTTGTGCTTGTTTTTGCTAGCACATAATCTCAAAATTTATGGGTGTGGATGTACATCCATGAGGTTTGAACCATTCTACCTTAAATCTGCTTATAATCTTGATTTTTGGTGATTTTGTGTGTTGCTTGTGTTCTTGTGGAATTTATGGTATAATCTTGCTTAATACTGCATATTACATCTGTTTATGTGTTTGATTGGGCTTGGGTAACCTTGGAATACACTTATACTTGTTTGAATTTGATTTGAAAAAGATAAGGGGTGTTTGGGATTATCTATTTAAGATAATAGCTTGTTATTTTATGGTTGGAAGTTTGTGTTTATGCTTTGTATCTATTATTTACTGGGTTGAGTACTAAAACCTGCAAGTTATTGGCTTTATAACCTTGAATCCAAGATTGTGCTCTATCTCACTTGTTTTAACTAATTTTGACCTAAGATTTTGGTAATACCTAGAGTATATGCATGCTTAGGGTTAAAAAGTTTTAAATCATAGTTTATATTACCTGATAACAAGATTTAGTGTTTGAATTTGGCTTGTTGGTCAAGTATATCAGCAAAGTGAAAAATCTGCTTGTTTAAGTGTTCATCAGTAACTTTTTGTGCTTGAATCTTGATTTAGGCCTTGAAACAATGCATGTAACTTGTTAATTTATGTTCATTTGAATTAAATATAGCTTGTGTATGCTTTTGGTGCAATTTGGTTGGCTGAATTTTGCTTAAACAGCTTATTAAGTTCATAACTGCTTATTGTTCATGTCTGGGCTAGATCTGGTGATGTTTTGAATTAACTGTGCTAATTGGTTGATTGTGATTGTATTTTTGTGATTGTGTTTTTGTGATTGTTATTGACTCCTTATGATTAATTGATCATTTGGGTGCCTTTGTGAAACTTGAATCCACAAAAAAGTCATATAAGACAAAAAGTCAAGAAAGTCAAGCAGTGGGAAAAGTTCCCACTGCTCAACACCCAAAACAAGCCCCTGCTAGTGTAATTTGTCATTCAGCTTATTGATAAGCCATATTGGCTTATCCAGACTTGCAACAACTTACTTTTTGTAATAGATCTTCATCATTTGACCCATTTATTTGATCTGGAGCTTATCAGACCTTGGCTTTGACTTTTTGCTAGAAAACTCATATGTTTGACTTTTAATTAAGTGCTTATTTGCTTATTTCACTTTATTGAGTGTGCTTATTGAAAAACTTTTTGTTGATTAATCTTAGTTAAGTCATTTAAAAGCTTTTGAAACTTGAATCAGCTCTTGGGGTGGCCTAGAACTCGAAAACGACTATTTTGTCGTTTTGTGAAGATAGCTTTTAGCTTATTCAGGCTTATTCCTTGTGCTTATTTCAAATTTCTTTTTACAGATCTCTTAAGTAACTCAAAAGAAGCTTGTGTGTCTAATTTGAGCTTATGGCATCAGCTTATAACTTAATGCGCCAAAAAGCCCATTAAGTATAAGCTGCTTTGAAATAAGCTAGCTTATACACATTTTCAGCTTTTGGGCCTTCAGAGTTTTGTTTTTAAAATCAACTTTTGAGTCAGACTGGAAGTTTTGGTCTTATTTGGTTGACATTTTCTTATTGGGCCTAAATTAAGCCCATTAAGGGACTATTTTTTCTTTTAGCCCATTTCTAGGCCCATTAGGGGTATTTTTGTAATTTCAACTTCATTTCTGTGTTTATTAGGTTAAAATAATCTAGTTTGCAACTTTTTAGAATTTCTTATAAATTTTGGATTTTTAATATTATTTTATTATTAAAAATTAAAATTTAGACTTTTCAAGTTTTTATAACTTTCATAGGTTAAATACATTAAGTTAGGAATTTTACAATTTTTAGAATATTTTTATTGTCATTAGATTATTTTTTAGAATTATCTAAAGTTTAAATAGTTTTTAATTGTTTTTAAATTGTTTTTATTGATTTTAAAATTTTCAAAAAATAGTTTTAAATTTAGTTAAGTCATTTTAGAGGTTTACAATTGAAAAAATCTCATTTTGGGCTTTTTCTTAATTAAAATGATTTCTTGGGCTTTAATTAGCATTAAAGAATTATTATTTAATTAAATAAAAGGTTTGAGTGATTTTTGATTTTTTGTAAACTCTAATTACATTATTTAGGATTTATTGCAATTTTCTAGGAATTTTTAGTAATTTTGCTACTTTTTACGGTTTTACGTGTACGACTAATCGTCTTAGTTTAATCCACAATCGTAACCGTCATTCTCTTCTAATCTCTCTTCTGTTTTCTTTTCTCATCAATATAATCACAAACCATTAATCAATTCTTAACACAACGCACTTGCCTCCTTGAAAATGATCCCCATTTTGGGTCATTTGTGCACGATTTTCCTAAATCGTCGTACTTACCCTAATTACACTTTGTTTTCCTAAACAAGGTTGTAACTCAACTATCATTTTGGCGCCGCTGCTGGGGAGGCGTGTTGTGTTTTGATTTAGAAATTGTTTTTTTATATATAGCCATAATAGTATTTGTATTAGTAGCACTCTACAAATACGTATTATCTGTTTTTCGTTTTTGTGTGAATACTATTAATATATTGTATACGTAGAACAATAAATTCACAAGTACTCCAAAAGTGTGAAAACACAACCTTGATTGGGAGGTCATTACCCAATCATTGTATTCGAATCTCAAACAAGAAAGAAAAGGCAAAAATAGATAAATACTTTCGTGAAACTCGATTTTAAAAAATATAAACTATAAGGTGGGTATAAGGCGGGTATTATAAAATATACCCTAAGGAAAAAGGCTCATAAGTGCTTCGCGCCGCCTCATTTCCCCGCTTGCTTGTGAGTATTTTTAGATTGAAAGCTAATCGAGGGTTTTGCCGCCCAAAGTATTATTAAGTATCATATATACTTTCTTGGTTTTATTTGATTAAACCCTCTTGAACGTTTTGGTGTTCCACCAACGTTTTAAAGTCATCGAAGGCGTTCACTTCACGTGATCGTTTTCATTCCTTGAGGCTTCTTTAATCAAGAGATTTGATTAAAGAGGAGATTTGTAGATTTTTGTCTACTTAATACAATCACAAAAATCCAAAAAAGTAAAAACAATCAAAAACCACAAAAAATTGGAAAAATACAAAACACCAAAAAGAATCTTCTTCGCTCATCCCCACGTTGTACGTGACGTTTATGCAAACTCGCAACCAAGCAAGACGTGCACGTAAACGTAGAAACCGAAAGGAGTCAACACCTACTCCTAATATTTCTAGTGAGGAGTCTCATATTGACGAACCTATCGTAAGAGAAGAACCAACCATGGCGAATCGAACTATGATGGAGTTACTTCAAGCACCCACCGAGGGTTATGGAGAGGCTATTGTGATTCCCGCTATCCTTGCGGAGTATTTGGAAGTGAAAACGGGTTTGTTGTCTATAAGAACTCGTATTTTTCTTGGTACAATTTTATTCTTTTATTCATGCTTCTTGAATTTTCCAACGTATTACATTTCCTTGTATTCTTATATGTAAATCATGTGATATTGAGAACTTTAATTAAATATTTTACTTATTTTTATGATCATTGATAATATTTTATTCGGAATTATAAAAATTTTATTTTAATTTTTTTCCATATTTATTTACTATAGTAAACCCAAATTTAAAATCAACATTTAGATCGAGCTATAATTGTATTCCTAATATTCGGGTCAATATTTATTACCCAAATTTTATTTGTCATGTTCGTTCTACGATTAATATGAAATTCTTGACTAACCGGCAAGGTTAAGTCTTTAACGTATCAAATACATGTCACTTATTATTTATCGGAAAAGTATATGTCCGACATTGACCGTAAATATCCTCATTATGATATATAAATATTTTCTTGTCATTATTTAATTGTTCGTTTTATGGACATTCTTCGTAAATTTATGATAAACCTTTTAAGTGTCATTTTTTTTATATGACGCGTTAACGTTTATTAAATAATAAGCCCTCATTTATTTATTCAAACATCAATGTTCTCCGAATGTCCAAGTTTTTATTTTATATTGAGCGTTTATTTTTCGTTTCTAACGGTTATCTTTTAAATCGCGTAATTTTTAAAATATCTAACATCGATAATATCCGCTATTCGGTATTTATCTCAAATAACAAAAGTACATGAGCATTCTTGTATACCACGTAGCATGTTATGTGTTAACTTGCCATTACACGTGTAACAAACCTACAAAGTTAGTATATGATCAATTGTTTTATCAATATAAAAGATATTAAAGCGCAAGACGAGTATTCGGAGAATGTTAGGATATGTTTCAAACGTACTAAGATTTTGTTTTGATATAAATAGTTCCTTATACATTTTGATATAAAATTGAGTATTCGGAGATAGTTAGCCGCGGATTGGATTTTTTTTCTTCGGTTTAGTTCGAACTTTGGTTTTCTAATCGTATGTATTCGATTCGTTAGACGCGGTTTCGAGTTCTCGTTCAGTTGAGTCGCGGACATCCGTGTTCATGTCGGTATCTATTCTCGACCATCATGACTCCAAATCACTTGTCTTTCCGATGGAGCTAAGGTATCATTTGACATCGAGTTAATATTACGAATTGTTATAAGTGATTCAAATGAAATGCGAGAAACGAATCATCGGTGGCATGAAAAATTCTCAAATGAATCTTCACGTCAAAATTTATGCAACTATATTGCATGTTTACATTTTTTGTCCTCGAGGTATAAACTTGTATACAAATGAATATTATAGAATTTCAACTGACACATTTAGCCCTCGTTAATTTTATGCTTTTCAAACTTGATTCTAAAATGATAATTTTGTTATTTTATTTATAAAATAATTGTCTATGAAACGATTTCAATTTTTTTATTTGTCGTTATATTTCTAATACGCGGCATCTTTATTTTAGGTCGTCATTAGAAACTCATGGTTTCTCGGCATATCTTATTTCATCGTTTGACTCCTATCCCTATTATCTTGATCATTATCCTCGTTTGATATCGCTATCGCTAAGGTGAGTTCATAGCCCATTTTTACTACTTATACATTGTTTCTAAACGCGGGGTGAGATTTTACATGGTGGAACACATTCATTTAAAACTGTATGCTATCCAGAACTTGTATGCTATCCAGAACTTGTATGCTATCCATAACTTGTATGCTTTCCAGAACTTGATGATTTCCAACAGATTTTCATTATTATTATTGCTTTTAGTTATAGCCCTTAAGTTTCCTCTCCTAATCATGAATCGTTAATTTAATTGTGTTGCTAAGCGCGAATGTTGTGGGTGGACCACCGGGACTGACAATCCTCGTCCCATGTTGCGGTTGTTTAACCATTGACGCAATGCATTTGTTTATACTTGAGTATTTAGGCTCAATACTCACTAGAGGAACTTACATTGAGTTAAGCTTCGGTTCATGAACTAAATAGCAATAATAATGGTTTCGTACTATGGTTATCGTACGTAACCATTTTCTCTATTTCTTATTTTACAAATGAATGCTAGTGTTCCACACCTTTACTGTTAAACCTATGAATATCACTCAACTTCGTGTTGACGATTTTACATGTTTAATCTCAGGTATTAATACTTAGCTTTGCATGGATGGGAGTCCGCAAGATATTATCGCAGCTTGGGGATTTCTGTGTATATTTAAACTTCAAAATATACACAGAAATCCCCAAGCTGCGATAATATCTTGCGGACTCCCATCCATGCAAAGCTAAGTATTAATACCTGAGATTAAACTTGTAAAATCGTCAACACAAAGTTGAGTGATATTCATAGGTTTAACAGTAAAGGTGTGGAACACAAGCATTCATTTGTAAAATAAGAAATAGAGAAAATGGTTACGTACGATAACCATAGTCCGAAACCATTATTATTGCTATTTAGTTCATGAACCGAAGCTTAACTCAATGTAAGTTCCTCTAGTGAGTATTCAGCCTAAATACTCAAGTATAAACAAATGCAATGCGTCAATGGTTAAACAACCACAACATGGGACGGGGATTGTCAGTCCCGGTGGATCCACCCACAACATTCGCGCTTAGCAACACAATTAAATTAACGGTTCATGATCAGGAGAGGAAACTTAAGGGCTATAACTAAAAGCAATAATAATAATGAAAATCTATTGGAAATCATCAAGTTCTGGAAAGCATACAAGTTCTGGATAGCATACAAGTTCTGGATAGCATACAAGTTCTGGATAGCATATAGTTTTAAATGAATGTGTTCCACCATGTAAAATCTCACCCCGCGTTTAGAAACAATGTATAATTAGTAAAAATGGGCTATGAACTCACCTTAGCGATAGCGATATCAAACGAGGATAACGATCAAGATAATAGGGATAGGAGTCAAACGATGAAATAAGATATGCCGAGAAACCATGAGTTTCTAATGACGACCTAAAATAAAGATGTCGCGTCTTAGAAATATAACGACAAATTAAAAAATTGAAATCGTTTTTATAGACAATTATTTTATAAATAAAATAACAAAATTATCATTTTAGAATCAAGTTTGAAAAGCATAAAATTAACGAGGGCTAAATGTGTCACTTTGAAATTCTATAATATTCATTTGTATACAAGTTTATACCTCGAGGACAAAAAATGTAAACATGCAATATAGTTGCATGAAATTTGACGTGAAGATTCATTTGAGAATTTTCATGCCACCGATGATTCGTTTCTCGCATTTCATTCGAATCACTTATAACAATTCGTAATATTAACTCGATGTCAAATGATACCTTAGCTCCATCGGAAAGACAAGTGATTTGGAGTCATGATGGTCGAGAATAGATACCGACATGAAAACGGATGTCCGCGACTCAACTGAACAAGAACTCGAAACCGCGGCTAACGAATCGAATACATACGATTAGAAAACCAAAGTTCAAACTAAACCGAAGAAAAAAATTCCAACCCGCGGCTAACTATCTCCGAATACTCAATTTTATATCAAAATGTATAAGGAACTATTTATATCAAAACAAAATCTTAGTACGTTTGAAACATATGCTAACATTCTCCGAATACTCGTCTTGCGCTTTAATATCTTTTATATTGATAAAACAATTGATCATATACTAACTTTGTAGGCTTGTTACACGTGTAATGGCAAGTTAACATATAACATGCTACGTGGTATACAAGAATGCTCATGTACTTTTGTTATTTTAGATAAATACCGAATAGCGGGTATTATCGATGCCCGATATTTTAAAAATTACGCGATTTAAAAGGTAAGCGTTAGAAACGAAAAATAAACGCTCAATATAAAATAAAAACTTGGACATTCGGAGAACATTGATGTTTGAATAAATAAATGAGGGATTATTATTTAATAAACGTTAACGCGTCATATAAAAAAATGACACTTAAAAGGTTTATCATAAATTTACGAAGAATGTCCATAAAACGAACAATTAAATAATGACAAGAAAATATTTATATATCATAATGAGGATATTTACGGTTAATGTCGGACATATACTTTGCCGATAAATAATAGGTGATATGTATTTGATACGTTAAAGACTAAACCTTGCCGGTTAGTCAAGAATTTCATATTAATCGTAGAACGAACATGACAAATAAAATTTGGGTAATAAATATTGACCCGAATATTAGGAATACAATTATAGCTCGATCTAAATGTTGATTTTAAATTTTGGGTTACTATAGTAAATAAATATGGAAAAAAATTAAAATAAAATTTTTATAATTCCGAATAAAATATTATCAATGATCATAAAAATAAGTAAAATATTTAATTAAAGTTCTCAAGATCACATGATTTACATATAAGAATACAAGAAAATGTAATACGTTGGAAAATTCAAGAAGCATGAATAAAAGAATAAAATAATACCAAGAAAAATACGAGTTCTTATATTGTCGATGATCCAAAACAACAAATTCCGTGGTGATGAAAAGGACAACCCGCACAACCATATCCGCCAATTCATTCGTCTTACCGCCACTTGCAAATTTAAGGATGTTGCTAATGAATCGATTAAGATGATGCTTTTTCCGTATTCCTTAGCGGGACCCGCTAAAATTTGGTTAGAGAAAGAGCCACCCAATTCTATATTGACGTGGAAGGATCTCGTCTCTAAGTTTGTGAACCAATTTTTCCCGCCCTCTAAGTCTACGCATTTGAAAAACGAGATTTCAAAATTTTCACAAGAATTTAATGAGAGTTTTTCAACGGCTTGGAATAGGTTTAAGGAAATGTTACATGAGTGTCCTCATCACGGTTTTTCCGACTTGCATCAAATTGACACGTTTTACAATGGACATAATGATCATGAAAGGGATTATCTAAATGCCGCCGCGGGTGGTAATGTTTTGTGTAAAACGGTTGAGGAAGCGTTGTTGATAGTTGAGAATAGATCTAAGGTGTATAGTCCTCGTAACACATCGAGTGTTCGTAAGGCTTCGTCTTCGGCTTCACCTTCTTTGTCTAATACCATCGATGCTTGCCAAATTGAGGCGAACTTGGAAAACAAAATCTTTGATAAGCTTAAAGGACTTTTAATTGAATTCAAAGTTGGAGAACAAAGTGCTCCCACTACGGCTAAAGCGGTTGAGGTTTCATGTATGTATTGTGGTGGAGGTCATGATTTCTCCGAGTACATTACCAACGGTGGTAACACTTCGAGTGCCTACGCGGCCATGGGAACTTACAACCAAAACGGTCAAGTTACCCGCTCTAATCAATTGACTCCACCGGATTTTGCTCCTAATCAAAATGCTAACAACAACTATCGAAACAATCAAGTTGGTTTCAAAAACAATTACAAAGGAACCTATGGGAATCAAGGGGCTAATAATCAAGTTTCAAACAAGAATCAAAACAATGATTTTCAAAACAACAACAAGGGTTTGCAAACTTTGAAAGATCTTCCAAATGAATTTGTTGAATACGCTAATGGAAACGATGCTAGGTTTGACAACATTCAAAGAGAAATCATTAGCCTAAGATCCGAGTTTAAGAACGACTTGAAGAAGGAGTTGAAAAACGAGTTAGCAAATGAGCTTAAAATCCATACAAACAAAATGGAAGGAAATGTAACTAGGTTACAACAAAACCAAAAAAAAAATGGAACAAGGGCAACATGAAATAAAACAAGAGATGATTAAGGCCGAGAAGAGACAATCCATGTTTGAGGACAAAATTTCATCTATGTTTGAGGCAATTATGTGCAAACCGTCTTCGAGTAGTCTTCCTAGTAACACCATATCGAACCCTAAGGGAGAGATGAAAGTGATTACCACACGTAGTGGTAATACACTTAAGGAACCGACTCCTCAACCAATTGCTCCTACGGAGGATGCAGATGAGGAAGAACGAGGTGGTGGTCGAAAAGGAGCATGTCCCAATCCCATGAAGTACCGCTCATGCCACACCTACGGTTGACCCATTACCACATTTGGAACCCGAGATTCCAAAGGCTATGCCTATGCCTCAACCCATACCACCTTTTCCCTATCCATCGAGACTTAGAAAGGAGAAACGTCAAGAGCGCGATAACTACCAATTTGAGCTTTTTATGAAAATGTTTCGTGACGTTCATTTTAATGTGAGTTTCGCCGATGCTTTGGTCATGATGCCTCGAATTGCCGCTAACTTTAAGAGTATGTTGAACAACAAGGAGAAATTGCAACAATTGTCTAGTTGTTCATCGGTTTATCTTAACCGCATACCTCAAAAAGTCGGTGATCCCGGTAAATTCTTGATTCCTTGTGCAATCCAAGATATGGAAGAATGCTATGCCTTGGCCGATCTTGGTGCTAGTATTAACTTGATGCCACTTGCAATCTTCCTAATCTTACTCCTTCACTAATGTCTATCGAGTTGGCCGACCATTCCACGATTCCCGCATGTGGATTGGCGGAAGACGTTTTTGTGAAAGTGGGAAAGTTCTATTATCCGGTAGACTTTATCATTGTCGATATTCCCACGGATCCTCAAGTTCCTCTCATTTTAGGTCGTTCATTTTTAGATACATCTATGGCTTTAATTGATGTTCAAGCTAGAAATATCACCTTACGTTTAAACGACGAGGAACTTGTTATAAACGCAACTTAAAACTCTCAAATTTCGCATGTTTATTCCGTTGCAACCATAAACCTTGTTGATATGATCGACTTTGTTTGTGAGGAATTTTCAGAAGAAGTTCTAGGTTTTGGTGATGATGAAAATAATGGCAATCCCACTATGTTAGATCCCATTCTTGATAACTCGACACCAACCTTCACTCCATTTGAAGGTGGTGGTTTTACGTTGGAATAATTCGATGTTCCACGTACTTGTGACGAAGACCTCGACAATGATGAGGACTTCTCGATTATCAAGTATTTTCTTAACAATTTTCCATTCCCTCCACCCGAGGAGGTTATGAGTATCGAGCCCAAATATTCAATTGAGGAGCCACCTATCCTCGAGTTGAAAGATTTACCTCCTCATCTCGAATATGTATTTTTGGAGGAGGACGACAAGTTGCCGGTTATTATTGCGAAAGATCTTTCGGATGATGAAAAAACCGCACTTGTCGATGTTCTAAAGGATCACAAAGGGGCAATTACGTGGAAGTTATCCGACATTAAGGGGATCGATCCCAAATTTTGTACCCACAAAATCTTAATGAAGGAGGATTACAAGCCCGCAATCCAATGTCAAAGGAGGGTGAACCCGAAAATTCACGACGTCATAAAAAAGGAGGTCCTAAAACTCCTTGACGCGGGAAAGATTTACCCTATTTCCGATAGCCCTTGGGTGATTCCTATCCATTGTGTCCCTATTAAGGGAGGAATGACCGTTGTGCCAAACGATGCCAACGAGTTAATTCCAACTAGACTCGTGACTGGATGAAGAGTGTGCATTGACTATCGTAAGTTGAATGACGCCACTCGAAAAGACCATTTTCGCTTGCCCTTCATGGACCAAATGTTGGAGGCGTCTTGCGGGAAACGATTTCTATTGCTTTTTAGATGGTTTTTTCGGTTACTTCCAAATTCCCATCGATCCTCGTGATCAATAAAAAACTACGTTTACGTGTCCATATGGAACGTTTGCTATCGTAGAATGGCATTCGGACTTTCCAATGCATCGGGAACCTTTCAAAGGTGCATGATGGCTATTTTTCATGATATGATCGAGAAGACGATATAAGTCTTGATGGATGACTTTTCCGTGTTTGGTGGTTCGTTCGCTTCGTGTTTGTCTAATCTTGAGAGAATGTTGAAGCGTTACGAGGAAACCAACCTTGTGCTTAATTGGGAAAAATGTCATTTTATGGTTAAAAGTGGAATCGTCTTAGGGCACAAGGTTTCGAGAGCGGGGATTGAGGTAGATCAAGCTAAGGTAGACGTCATCACCAAATTACCTCATCCTAAAACCGTTAAGGGGGTTAGGAGTTTCCTAGGCTACGCGGGCTTTTATCGTCGATTCATCTAGGATTTTTCAAAGATCTCTCGACCTATTACACATCTCCTTGAAAAAGATGCACGTTTTGTCTTTGACGAAGATTGTGTACGAGCCTTTGATTCCTTAAGAGGAAACTTACCGAAGCTCCCATTCTTGTTGCTCCTAATTGGAACCTCCCCTTTGAGCTCATGTGAGATGCTAATGACTATGCTATTGGGGCCGTATTGGGGAAACGTCATGAAAAACACTTCTTGCCTATTCACTATGCTAGCAAGACGATGACCGAGGCTCAACTAAAATACACTACAATGGAGAAGGAATTCCTTGCCGTGGTGTATGCATTTGAGAAATTCCGACCTTATCTCGTCTTGACTAAATGCATAGTGTATACGGATCATTCGGCTATCAAGTATCTCATGGCGAAACAAGATGCAAAGCCGAGATTACTTCGTTGGATTCTCCTCCTTCAGGAATTTGATCACAAAATCGTTGACAAAAAAGAAGCCGAGAATCTAGCGGCCGATCATCTTTCTCGTTTGGAAGATCCTCACCAAAGTGTTTACGAGCCCAAGGAAATCACCTAAACATTTCCGCTCGAGACACTTGGTGTAGTGAATTCTAAGCTTGATTCTTCTACCCCATGGTTTGAGGACATCGCAAATTACCATGCGGGCAACTTCATCATCAAGGTTATGACGACTCAAGAAAAACGAAAATTCTTTCGTGACGTCAAGTTATATTTTTGGAATGACCCTTACTTGTTTCGAACTTGTGCGGATCAAATTATTCGACGTTGTGTGTTTGGTACCGAAGCTTCTAACATCCTTAGAGCTTGTCACGAGGGACCCACGGGTGGTCACCACGGTGCTAATCTCACGGCTAAGAAGGTCTTTGATGCCGGTTTATTTTGGCCTACTATTTACCGAGATGCACATGAGCTTGTGAAGTCGTGTGACTCATGCCAACGACAAGGAAAAGCCTCACAAAAAGATGAAATGCCACAAAATATCATCCAAGTGTGTGAGATCTTTGACGTTTGGGGCATTGACTTTATGGCGCCGTTCCCATCATCTCGTGGTAATAAGTACATCCTTGTCACCGTTGACTACCTATCTAAGTGGGTGGAAGCTAAGGCTTTTCCCACCAATGATGCTCGTGTGGTGGTCAAGTTTTTGAAAAGCTTGTTTTCTCGGTTTGGAACCCCTCGTGCGATCATAAGCGATCGTGGAACCCATTTTTGTAACGACCAATTCGAAAGGGTCCTAAGGAAATATGGGGTTAGACATCGTCTTTCTACGGCTTATCACCCACAAACAAGTGGGCAAGTCGAGGTTTCAAACCGAGCTTTGAAGAGGATCTTGGAGAGATCGATTGGGGAAAACCGACAATCTTGGTCGGATAAGTTGGACGATGCTTTATGGGCCTTTAGGACCGCTCATAAGACGCCCATCGGGTGCACTCCTTATAAGCTAGTGTATGGGAAGAATTGTCATTTGCCAATTGAACTTGAACACAAGGCTTATTGGGCCCTAAAGCATTGTAATGATGACATGGAGACCGCGGGAAAACACCGGAAAATGCAACTTAATGAATTGGATGAATTAATGGATATTGCTTATGAAAATTCACTGATTTAAAAAGAAAAGACTAAAAAGTTTCATGATTCAAAAATTAAAAACCGGGTTTTTAACATTGGGGATCAAGTTTTGCTTTTTAACTCTCGTTTGAAAATCTTTTCCGGTAAGTTGAAATCCCGTTGGTCCGGTCCATTCACCGTGACTCAAGTTTTTGCATGCGGGATCATCGAGCTAGCTCAAAATGATGGCCCCAATTTCAAGGTGAATGGACATAGGTTGAAGCACTACTTTGGCGGGGAAGTTCCATCCTTGAACTACCTCGACCAAATCACCTTACCTAATGATAATTAGTATTGAGGAAATCGAGTCGAGCTCATGACTCGGTAATCAAAAACGAGGTGCCTCATGGGGGAGTCCCATGCTTATCCTATGTACATATTATCGCTTTCTAATGTAGTAACGTGTGGGGATTTGTGCCCTTCCAACCTTTTTTCCGTGGTTGTTTGTGAATTATGGATTTTAGATGATCATTATCTTCACGATTGGAGCCTCTCGTATTCGTTTTATGGGAGCACTCGATCGTTTGCTTGGAATAATTTCTCAATATCCATGATATGTCCTTTTATGTTCTAACCTTAGGTTTTTAGCACACTTTATAAACGGCTTTAAATTTAGTGGTTACACCCTTTCCATGCTAGATTAAGCATTCGACTACGTCTCTAGTATGGGGGTTGTCCAAACCTTACACTCGAAACATTGAGGACAATGTTTAACTTTAGTATGGGGGGTGAATAGATACTTGCCTTGCCAAACCTTCATGCTTTCCAAAGTTTATCTTTTTGTTTATCGTTTTGTTGAAAAATAAGGCTAAAAAATGGCCAAATTTTAAATTTTTTCTCATGTTTTATAAGTGTTTGAAGACACAAATGTAGGTTTTCTGATGGCGAGAATAAGAGTAATTTCTGACTCGACCGTGCGTGTTGAGCACTTAGCTTTGATTCCTTAACTTTATATTAGGCTAAGTCTCTTAAATGAGGACGAGAAATGATAGGGTTAATTATAAGTTACTATGCTAAACGTAGAGTACTCGTATTATTTCAAAAACTCATGTGTTCTCGTTGTTTGCTTATTCTCCCTTCGCATGTAAATATATTTTGCTTAATAAATATTGACTTAGCGGTTTAGTCTTGATTGTTGGTTTCTAGTCTTTTCTAGTAGCTTCCATGTAATTAAATTGGGAAGACATTAAGGTATCGTCAGCGTCACTGTTTTGAAGTATTGGCAACCTGAATAATCAAAAGCTTCACCTAATAATAAGATTTCAAGTGCTCACCTAAATCAAGCAAACAATTTTAAGCTCACAAGACCGAAAAATCTATGCAAAATTGAAAGTGAATCAAGCCTTAATCTTTGAAGCTTTAAAGATCCAAAATTCGCCTTAGCGTGAGGATATACGTCTTTGGCCATAATAAAACCACCGATGAGGCGGATAATAAAAGGCAAGGCAAGACCGAAGTCATAATAAAAGCTTCATGGCGAAGTTGAATAAAAGATGGAGGTAAACCTATGATAATAAGGCCCTTCCGTTAGGGGGCGTATAAACGTTTTGGTAATAAGTCTCATGTTCAAAACTGTTATAAAACCGTGTTTATCGATCCTTCTTGTTAACTTAACTTTTTGACATCGTTGTCTATTAGGAGGGGTTATTAATTCGATGGTCTTGGTTACACCGTTAAGACTCTATTTTTAGACCTAAATCTCTATTATCGCATAAGTCAAACAATCCTCGTGAAACATTCAAGACAAAATAAAATATAAGAGATACAACTTAGGAAAATGAGAGGATAAGTATGTGATTTGGGCATATGAGAAGTGTTAGCATTACTAACTTATAATGACAATGATATCGTTGCACGCTTAGCATGGAATTGGGGTGAAAATCAAGGACGATGAAATTATTTCTAACGAAGCATTCACGTGTTCTTATTCTATGAACCTAAACGTCCCATTTTGCGATGAAAATCATACATTATGTCTAAAACGCAACTAGTAGTAATAGTAGTAGTGTAGCTAGTTTATCATTCAATAAATGTGAATAAAAATGAATTTTGGAAGTGCTACGATACTTTATTCTAGCATTGCGTGAGGGCACGGTAATGGTTTAGTATGGGGGAGTGATGAGACTGCTTTTATACATAGTCTCATCGTCCATAAAGGGCTTTAAATGCATTAAATATCATGAAAATGTCCAAATATATGCTTGTTTTTGTTACTTGTGTATTTTAGGTACGGATATTGAGAAAATGACAAAAGATCACAAGAATCATACAAAAACAAACACGGGAAACGAAGCCGCACAATGAACCAAGCCCTAATTAAGATTTTCCAAGACAAACCCTTGAAGATTTGAAGATTATGCAAGAAGGGTCCTCCAATATTGAAGAATTGACACTTTAAACCCGTGTATCTTCATAATTATAAGATTGGTCCCTAAAGTTTGTCAAAATTACAAAAAGGGCCCTCCACTTTGAAGAATTGGCAAATTTAGTCCCTCAACAAAACTAAATTGTCAATATTAGTCCTCCTCAAACTCAAACATACCATGAAGGACTTCAAGTTACAAGAAATTACAAGTTTGGTCCTTTAAAAATGTCAAATTACCAAAAAGCCCCTTAACTTTGAAGAAATGGCAAAAATGGTCCCTCAAGAATTATGACTTGTCAATTTCAGTCCTCCAAGAAGTCAACCATACAAGTCAATACCATTACCTTTGAAGAAAATGCCAAATCAGCCCTTCAAGAATCAACAAATGCCAAGAAATAACCCTGAAAATACTTTGGAAAAGTATTTGGGACAAAAGTGTGAAAAATAAAACTTGTATAACAAAGGAAAATGAATTTTGGCCTGTTTAGTACAAAGTAAAAGGAGTATGAGAGATAAGGGGCTAAAATGGGCAGCCATCAAAGATACCTTAACCAGTAGTGGGGTGACACGTTCCCCACTACCACCTCTCCACCAATCAGCTCCCACCATTCTTCCACATCACCCTCCACTCACAACTGCCTTAACAAACCTTAATTAAATATTTAATTAAGGCGCTAAACACCAGTTTTAAACACAAACAAAGATCAAACGCGTGTTCTTGGTGTTCATAAGCAAAATTGGGTATTTGCTTAATACTTGATGTTAACCCTTAATTCCTTCCAGATTTAAGATTAAGGTGAGACTAAACACAACCCCACCCTTAAACCCTTGGCCACGTCACTCAACAAGTCACATGAGTTCCCTCCTTCACACGGTTTTGAAGATACAGCCAAAAGTTGACAGCCATCCAACACACCACATTCCAGCTTACACTTTAAGCTTGTTTTGGACCCTTGGATACATTTTCACCTTGCCATCAACAACAAAACTCCAAAACAAAGTCACATGTTTAAGATTCTTCAAGCTACTCAAGGGGCATTTTTGGGACTTCACCACCAATTAGGGTTACGTTTTTATGCATTCACTAGTTCACTTGTAGCCTATATAAGGCATAGGACCCTTACAATTTAGCTTTGCTCTTGAATTTTTCCTAAGTTCACAATTCTGTAATCTCATTTTCATTAATGAAGTGTGTTTGAAATTGGTGAAGAAAAGTCAAGTGCCATTCTTATTTCCTGCTTATTATTGTTTAATGTTAACTAATCTTGAATCCTAAAACCTGTTTTCAAAGGAGTGTGCAAAAGTTTGCATATTTTCCTATAATATTGATATTTTACTAAGATCTTGGTACACCTTGGAATTTTTTGGCTATAAGTTGATCATAGCACCCTGATATTGTGATATCAAGGTGTTGTGAGGCTTATAACTTAGGGATAATCAAGTGTGGGGTACAAGAGTTTCATTAATCAAGGATTTGTCACTTTACTGTTTTTATATTTTTGCTTCTAACTTTGTTGAATCTTAGCAGGCTTGTTTGTGGATGCTTGTGCTTGTTCTTGCTAGCACATAAGCTCAAAACTCGTGGGTGTGGATGTACATCCATGATGTTTGAACCATTCTACCTTAAATCTGCTTAAAATCTTGATTTTTGGTGATTTTGTGTGTTGCTTGTGTTCTTGTGGAATTTATGGTCTAATCTTGCGTAATACTGCATATTACATCTGTTTATGTGTTTGATTGGGCTTGGGTAACCTTGGAATACACTTATACTTGTTTGAATTTGATTTGAAAAAGATAATAGGTGTTTGGAATTATCTGTTTAAGATCATAGCTTGTTATTTTGTGGTTGGAAGTTTGTGTTTATGCTTTGTATCTGTTATTTACTTGGTTGAGTACCAAAACCTGCAAGTTATTGGCTTTAAAACCTTGAGTCCAAGATTGTGCTATATCTCACTTGTTTTAACTGATTTTGACCTAAGATTTTGGTAATACCTAGAGTATATGCATGCTTAGGGTTAAAAAGTGTTAAATCATAGTTTATATAACCTGATAACAAGATTTGAGTGTTTGAATTTGGCTTGTTGGTCAAGTATATCAGCAAAGTGAAAAATCTGCTTGTTTAAGTGTTCATCAGTACCTTTTTGTGCTTGAATCTTGATTTAGGCCTTGAACCAATGCATGTAACTTGTTAATTTATGTTCATTTGAATTAAATATAGCTTGTGTATGCTTTTGGTGCAATTTGGTTGGCTGAATTATGCTTAAACAACTTATTAAGTTCATAACTGCTTATTGTTCATGTCAGGGCTAGATCCGGTGATGTTTTGAATTAACAGTGCTAATTGGCTGATTGTGATTGTGTTTTTGTGATTGTTATTGACTCCTTATGATTAACTGATCATTTGGGAGCCTTTGTGAAACTTGAATCCAGAAAAAAGTCATATAAGACAAAAAGTCAAGAAAGTCAAGCAGTGGGAAAAGTTCCCACTGCTCAACACCCAAAACTAGCCCCTGCTAGTGTAATTTGTCATTCAGCTTATTGATAAGCCATATTGGCTTATCCAGAATTGCAACAACTTACTTTTTGTAATAGATCTTCATCATTTGACCCATTTATTTGATCTGGAGCTTATCAGATCTTGGCTTTGACTTTTTGCTAGAAAACTCATAAGTTTGACTTTTAATTAAGTGCTTATTTGCTTATTTCAGCTTATTGAGTGTGCTTATTGAAAAACTTTTTGTTGATTAAGCTTAGTTAAGTCATTTAAAAGCTTTTGAAACTTGAATTAGCTCTTGGGGTGGCTTAGAACTCGAAAACGACTATTTTGTCGTTTTATGAAGATAACTTTTAGCTTATTCAGGCTTATTCCTTGTGCTTATTTCAAATTTATTTTTACAAATCTCTTAAGTAACTCAAAATAAGCTTGTGTGTCTAATTTGAGCTTATGGCATCAGCTTATAGCTTAATGGGCCAAAAAGCCCATTAAGAATAAGCTGCTTTGAAATAAGCTAGCTTATACACATTTTCAGCTTTTGGGCCTTTAGAGTTTTGTTCTTAAAATCAAATTTTGAGTCAGACTGGAAGTTTTGGGCTTATTTGGTTGACTTTTTCTTATTGGGCCCAAATTAAGCCCATTAAGGGACTGTTTTGTCTTTAGCCCATTTCTAGGCCCATTAGGGGTATTTTTGTAATTTCAACTTCATTTCTATGTTTATTAGGTTAAAATAATCTAGTTTGCAACTTTTTAGAATTTTTTATAAATTTTGAATTTTTAATATTATTTTATTATTAAATATTAAAATTTAGATTTTCAAGTTTTTAAATTTTTCTTAGGTTAAATACATTAAGTTAGAAATTTTACAATTTTTAGAATATTTTTATTGTCATTAGATTAATTTTTAGAATTATTTTAAATTTAAATAGTTATTAATTGTTTTTAAATAGTTTTTATTAATTTTAAAATTTTCAAAAAATAGTTTTAAATTTAGTTAAGTCATTTTAGAGGTTTACAATTGAAAAAATCTCATTTTGGGCTTTTTGTTAATTAAATTGATTTTTTGAGCTTTAATTAGCATTAAAAAATTATTATTTAATTAAACAAAAGGTTTGAGTGATTTTTGATTTTTTGTAAACTCTAATTACATTATTTAGGATTTATTGCAATTTTCTAGGAATTTTTTGGGTAAATTTTTAATTTTACTACTTTTTACGGTTTTACGTGTACGACTATCGTCTTAGTTTAATCCACAATCGTAACCGTCATTCTCTTCTAATCTCTCTTCTATTTTCTTTTCTCATCAATATAATCACAAAACATTAATCAATTCTTAACACAACGCACTTGCCTCCTTGAGAACGATCCCCATTTTGGGTCGTTTGTGCACGATTTTCCGAAATCGTCGTACTTACCCTAATTACACTTTGTTTTCCTAAACAAGGTTGTAAAACTCAACTATCATTCACGTTCCTTTTTATCAATCTTAATGAGTAAATCATCTAAATTGTTCTTGAGGAACCGAGAGGAATTGTTCACTTTGTCACTATACATATCACCAATGTTCTTATAATTAAACCGCTTGTTCCTTACATCATCCACAAGAGACTTAATTTCCTCCCTTAACCACCAAGACTCTTCTTTCATTTCCTTAAGGCTCATTTCTCTCCTACGATTAAGAGCCTTCGATATATATTCCAAGTGTTTTCCGTCATGCTCGATTAGAAAAGATAACTCATCGAGAGCACTAAGAGCATAAGAAGGCGGATCCTTTGGTCGACAATCATAACCATAATGGGGTTCTTTTCCACAAAACTCGCACATGTAAGTCGAAGAATAGGGTGGAGGTGGATTTCCATAATTAGGTGGATTATATGTTTGAAAAGAGTCATGATTATGAAAGTTCTCATGACTGTAACCTTGAAAATTCCCTTCATTTTGAAAACCCTCATAATGTGAAAATCCTTGATTTTGAAAATTATCTTGATTATAACATGGAAAATTTTCATCATTTTGAAAGCCTTCATTGTTTGAAAATCTTTGATTATGAAAGGTTTCTTGATTATAGCCTTGAAAATTATCATCATTTTGAAAACCCTCATAATTGGAAAATCCTTGGTTTTGGTATGGCTCATCAAAGGGTCGATCATAAAATGATGGTGGATTTTGTGATAAAAAACCGGAATGTCCCATATAGTCATTACAAGTGTAGTCCATTTCAAGGTTAGGTTGAAAATTAGGATTCTCGGTTCCATTGTAAGAATATACCTCCCCATAATAGCCATGATTTTGATCACATAAATAAGTATCGTGTGGACCTCCACAAGTCGAACAAGGTGAATAATTACCGTTGGTGGATCGTTGTTGCAAAATATCCAACATGGAACGAGTAAGGTGGCCGAATGTATATACAATGAAGTGACATTTTAAAAGCTTCCTCGGGGAAGGAAGTAATACACCAAAGGTGGTATGGTTACACGTGTGCGAGTACACGTATAAGTAAACTCGAGGAGTGAGAGATGAGCTCTCGGTAGACTTTTGAAGGAGAAGAGATTATCTCCCTCAAGGTGCAATAAGTAATATCCACAAGAAAATATAATATATGTAATAATAATTCGGTATCACACCACTCACCACTATCACTCTTGAAAGACCCACAAGGAAGCGGAGAAACGAGGCGACGCGTAGCACTTAAGAGCCTGCTTCTTTAGAATGAGAAATACACTCGCCTTATACCCCCCACACATTGGCCTTATTTTTAAGATCAAGTAGATTTCAGTATTTATCCATTGTGCCA
Source organism: Glebionis coronaria (assembly GCA_025667525.1). NCBI lineage: Eukaryota > Viridiplantae > Streptophyta > Magnoliopsida > Asterales > Asteraceae > Glebionis > Glebionis coronaria. Next base: position 480,817,477 of record CM046882.1, on the reverse strand, counting down.
TAATTAAATTTTATCGATACACGTGTCAGGGACCGGAACGCCGAACACGGTGTCTTGCCTCGACAATACTTATGGAAGTAGGTGGATTAAGTGTTCGTATCTACGTATATGTATTTACATATAATAATATAGAAAACATATTTTTGTATTTATTTGAGTTATTAAGAAAATAATATATGTACGTAAAAACGATGAAAACCGATATAATATATATATTTTTGGTGTAATCTTTTAGGAAAAAGATTACTTTTTGGATTTTTTTATTTTTTTGGTTCAATTCTTTAGGAAAAGAATTGATTTTGTGGTTTTTTATTTTTTATATTTTAATCTTTTTAATTTTTTTTCTTTTTGATTTATAAAATGTAAAAATAACGTTCACAAAGTGAACGGATCCCAAAATCCAATCGTCTCACTCGAAACCGTTAATCTTCACGAAAAGAACCGGCAGCGGCGCCATTTAATATTTCGTTTTTAGTATCGTTTCGTCTCGGTATCTTATCGAATTGATATAACTATCCAAGCTTGACTTTATTGTTTTTGGTTGTAAAAATTGAATGGTATTTATGTCTAATCTTCACAAAGCATGTAAAAAGTGTAAAATATTATACTATACTACATATACGTACTACTCTAAAACACGTTGCAAATACCGTAATTAAATGCACAATTTATTCTAAAAATGTAAAATGCAAAGTACAAAATTACAACCACAAAGTAAATTTCATAAAGATCTAAAATACAAATTGTTACATGTGTAAAAATAAAATTCTACTATACTAAAAACTCAGCCCAATACTCAGCCAGGCCCAAAACAGAATCCTCAGCCCAACAGACTACTAGACTAACGGTATGCTATCTGACTGTTACACTACTTAACGGAGGACTGTTACTGCAATACTAACATACAAAATCAGGGGCCTAATGTGTATAATATACAAACTCTAACAAGTTAAAGGGAAACAGCAATCTTGTAACACACATCTAACGTGCATAGTATAGTAGTATCCTAATACTCAAATTCTTCCCAGAAGAAACTTACAGATTAAATGAAAAATCCTACTATCAATGAATAGATGACTAAAACTTAAACCTTTAATATTCGTCTACTTCTGAAAACATATCTCAAATCCTAACCCCACAAGCTACTTTATCTACACTTTATCTTCTAAGTCTGACAAATCAAAATAATAAAATCTGTCAATTATGTTGGCTTATTCTACATTACATACTACTTGATTACCGTTTATCAAATGAAAACTAATTAGATTTACTTTATCACTAGAGCTTATCCAAGAACTACTAATACCAAAAGCACAATTCAAACAGGCATCAAACATAAGCAAGTCAGCAGACTCGAATCAAACTTACTAAACAAATGCAGTTACTGGTCATCTAATAGCAAGCATTACAAGAACCTTACAAACAAATTTACACTACACCTTATTACCACTAATTATGCTAGTAACTTGCAGAAAAATGAAATATGCTTAACCATTTCGTCCGAAGATTAGTCCACTGATGTCGAAGGTTCAGCGCTGAGCTGCCTTAAAAACTAAACCACAAACTACTACTCTACTGGTCTGAACGTTCATCAAGGAAGCTACTGCTGGACTCAAACTCTGAAATCAGTGGTGATCTAGCTAATCCAATACTTCTTGATCAACACACAGTAACTTGTAAACCTGCAATGTAACGAAATCTAACAGAAATTTGTTATAGCTCATAAGCTATGAGCTTATGAACTGACAAACAGAATTAAGAAAAGAAATTGATTATAACCAAAAACATAATTAAACTCAATACTAGAATCAATACTGCACCACTAGTTCAGGCTGAATCTTCAATAAGCTGATATCACGCTTATTGTATAAGCTGATCCAAAGAAACTGAATAAGCTAGCTAGTTAGAGTAACAAAACAAAAAGAGCTCTACTCCTAAGCTTGTAAAGCTCATAAGCTATGAGCTTATGATAAGTATATAGAAAACTTTCTAGGCAGAACTGAACGTACTACCTTCAACTAAACAAATGCATCAAACTGTACCTCTTGCAACTGAAATTCAAACGCTAATGAATTCACTAAAAGCTGCAATGAAACGTGTTGAAAAAATTATGTAAACAGTTCATAAGCTCATTAGAGCTTATGACAGAATTAGCTTGCTAATCGAAATCAGAAATAGAAGATATTGAGTAAGAAAAGAAAGCTTAAATTTATTAATGGTGAAAAAATTTGGTTACAACTGATTAGAACTAATAACAGAAAGTGTAACTGAATATCTAACTATCTTGACTGTGTAAAAATCTAAAACTTAACTACTCCTAATCTACAGCTACACTATGTGTGAATTACACCTAAGCTAACCATCAAAAATGAATTCTTCCTTCAGTATTTATAGAGGTATTCGAAAGATGTTGATGTAGATTCGACGTGTTCAACCCAATTAAATCGTGCCACGTGGAAAATACGATGATCTTGACCTTCTTCATTCTTCATCATTTTGGGGGTTTCTTCATCTTCCACTTTTGATCTAATTAAGTGATATCTCCTTGAAGAGGAGATGATGAGGAGTCTTTTTCTAGTTAGAAGCTTTGCTTGAATCTTCTTGGATTGTGCTTGAAATCGAATTGCAGGTAATGAGGTGGGGAAGAGATGAAGCTCTGTTATCTTTCTCTCTCTTCTCGTCTGATGAAGACGCATATGTAGTATGACCAAGTCTTGGTCAATTGACCAAATTTATAAAAGTTAAATAAACTTTTATCCATTTTTTCCCATTTGGTCCTTTCTCTTTGTATTTTATTCAAAAGTTATATAAAACTTTAAATCAATTTCTTTTTCATCCTTTTCTTATTGAAAGTTACACTTTCAGTCCTCGATCTTTGAAGTAATGACAAGTAAGGTCCTTAAAGCTTCTTTTCGTCTTTCTCTTCGTCTTTTTTTGTCAAATAAATCCTTGAAAACGCATCTTTGCTCCAAAATGTATCTTGTTTACCTGAAAACACATGAAACACAAATACCCACGTAAATCTGATATCTTTCAGTTAAATATAGTGTATTTGACTGTGTTTTGAGTGGTTTTTGGATCATTATTGATGAGTGTTTTCACAATCATCAACTATCTATTAAGACTGTACTATTTGATTAGGCATAACTTTTGGCGTGAGCATTATTTGGATATTCGTGTTATACAGCTATTGCCAACTCCCAGTTGAGTTTACAGCCCCATATAAACTATTGATAAACTTTTCCTCTACGGGGGAGAAAACATGCAACTATTTTAAATGGACATAGCTGAATTGTATAAACTTGACTATGATTGACTATTATATAAACTGTTAAATTTTTGTAAATCGCCCAAATGTTATAAATAGATCTATTAGGGATTGACCATCCCCATCTAGGTGAGTCATGCTCACTGTTCCTTGGCCGGGAAAACAGATGTATACCATGTTGGAACTGGGTTTGGGTGTCTTTTTGTAAGACACTACGTCCTCATCTGTTGAGGACTATGGAAGGTTAAGCTTCAGTTTCGAGTAATAGGAAATGTAATATACTTTTTAGTAAGAATGCTTTGTGCATTGTTACTTCTATGATTAATGTATGTCCAAACTAATTATTGTAAACCTTTAAATTCACCAACTTTATGTTGACCCTCTAAGCATGTTTTTCTCAAGAAAATGAAGTTAGTACGTGATATGTGCATGGACTCAAGCGTCATTGTAATCTGCATTGTAGGACTCGTCAGGGATTCTATTTCGGAAAAATGAACAATCTACTTATGTCATGTTAAAGACAATTTTTATTAATTTATATAACAACCATGTAATCTGTTTTGAATAATCCTTTATCTTATGCTCTATGAACTATGTGCTATCGATCCACCCTTGTGACATCTCTGTTGATAATTACGCATATTTTTTGACCCTACCCGGGGTGTCACATTAATCAACAAAAATATTTCGAATAAGCACACTCAATAAGCTGGAAAAAGAAATAAGTTGTTTTGGAAAAAGACAAAGTAGTCGTCTTCTAGTGAAAAGCTGTAAACCTCAAAACTGACTTATAAGCTGAAAATAATAAAATCTATCACAAAAAACAAGTTGTTTCACAATAGAATAAGCTAGAATAGCTTATTAATAAGTTGTTAACCAAATTACACTATCAGTGGGAACTTTCAGTGGGAACTTTTAGTGGGAACTATCAGTGGGAAAGAGTTCCCACTGCTTGACTTTTTTTATTTGCCTTTTTAGAGTGATTCACTTGGTTTCTTTGGACAAACAAGGTACCCCTACAACCAGAGTTGTAGGGAGTCGCAATCAAGCAAAAAAAACTTCACAAAATCAACCAGCCAATCGATACAGTAAATTCAAAAAGCATACAGACATGATACATACATGAGATAAGCAGATCTGGTGAATAAAAGCTATGTTTAAGCTAGTATAAGTAGACCAAACTCCACCAAATGCATACAATAGCTTAAATAAACTCAAGTGAACACAAACAAACTTGTTTCATGAAATGGCTTAAAGATTTGAACTAGTTTAAACCCTAAGTGACTTAACTGTTTTACTGATGAATCCTAACAACCTATTTGCTGAACTACTTGACCACAAATCCAATTTCAAACCCTCAAATCTACTTAACAGGTTGCAAGAACTTTGTTTTAGCACTTGTTATCCCTAGTTTAGCATTAAATGTATGTGTTCACAAGTTTGCATTTCCAAATGACCTAAAACAAGCTAAATAGACCAAAGATTCAGATTTAGAGTTTGAGAGCACAAGTTATGCAGATATAAGCATACAATCACCTTAATATCAGATACAAACACTTAACAACCCTAAACACCTACTCAATACACAACCAAGTTTAACAATTCAGTAGTCCCAAACACCCTTTCAAATTTTTAAATCAAAATTTAAACAAGCAAAAGTGTTTTCAAGACTGAACCAAGCTTAATCATGCACCATAACAACCACACAATGAACTTAATACAACAAAACATGCATCAAAGAACACTATTCAACATCAGACACAGAAATCACTTGTAAAGTTCTTAAAAGAGAGAGAAATGCTCAAAACTTAGGAATGCACATCCACACTCCCGAATCTAAGAGCTTATGTGGTAGCTTAACAACCACAAGCTTCCAATACAACACCCTGCTAAGATCAACAGAGTTAAGAACAAACAGATTATATAAAAAATGAAAATAAACTGTCTTCCAATCTTGTACCCCCACCCCTTGAATATTCCCAAGCCACAAGTCTCACCTCACCTTGATAAATATCTTATCAGGGTGATATGATCAGCTTATGACCCAAAAAGTCCAAGTATGTGAACAAGTAAATGGAAAAATCAGATTTTTGAGAAAACTTTGAAACACTTGCATAAACTTTAAAATAAACTTTTGAAACCTTCAATTCAACAAACTTCAAACATTAAATAATAACTAGAAAGTAAAGTGGTGCTTGGAATTCGTCACAAATTTCACACACTTTTCATTTACTTGAAACAATGATTACAGACTTTTGACCAAAGGAAAACCAAGAACAAGAGTGAAAGTAAAAGCTAACACCCTTTATATAGAGGGTTACAAGTCCTAAAATGTTGAAAATAAACTAGAAACCCTAGTTGGTGAAGTCCCAATTATGCCCTTGAAATTTGAATAATCTTTGACTGAACATGTGAAGAATTTTGGACGTATGTTGATGCCAGTGGTTGAAAAATGATCCAAGGTGTCCAAATGAAGCTTAGGATGTAAGCTGGGTTGTGGGTCGTAGATTCCCTGACAATTCTTGTCTTGTACCCAAAAGTTGTAACAAGGCATGATTCATGTGACTAAAGGAGTGATGAGGTGGGAAGTTTAAGGGTTGGGTTTTGGTTATTAAACCCTTAATCATAATTCTGGAGTTGATTAGGGCTTAATTCCAAACAGTTAAGAAAAATCCATTTGTGTGTTCTTGGTGAATAGTTAAGGTTTTGATCTGATTTTGTTTTTGAAAATGTGTTCAGGCACCAGATTAATACTAACTAATATAATTAGTAATTAAACGTTTAGTGGATGGGTGATGTGGCAAAATGGTGTGTTCTGATTGGATGCTGGGAGTGAGTGGGACACGTGGCAAATGCTGGTTGGTCTAGGTTAGTTTGCTTGTCTCCTAGTTTTGGCCCTTCATCTCTCTCTCTTCTTTCACTTCATGTTTAAATAGCCAAAATCCGAATTCCTTTGTAAATAAAGTTTTGGTTTTTATGTTTTGGCCACAAAAACATTCAAAAGGGTTTAATAAGGACTTGTTTTGTAATTTGATGATATTTGAAGGGCTGATCTTGGCATGTCTTCATTCTTCAAGGTCTTCACTTCTATTCTTGTCTTCATGGATGACTAAAAGTGACAAGTCTTCAAATTTGAGGGACCATTCTTCCTAATTCTTCAAAGTTGAGGGTCCTTTTTGTAAATTTGACAAACTTTAGGGACCAAACTTGTAATTATGAATATACAAGGGTTTAAAGTTTCAATTCTTCAATAATGAAGGACCCTTCTTGTACAAACTTCAATTCTTCAAGGATTTTTCTTGGAAATCAACTCTAGGGTCCGGTTCATTGTGCGGCTTCTTTTCCCGTGTTCGTTTTTTTATTGATTCTTGTGATCTTTTGTCATTTTCTCGATATCCGTACCTAAAATACACATTGAGCAAACACAAGCATATATATGGCATTTTTATGATATTTTAACCGTTTTAAGCCCGTTTTAGATGATTAGACTATGTATAGAAGTAGTGTTGGAAATACGTTTTTACGTATTTAGAAAGGATCGGCCACTCCAACGATATATTCAAGTATTGGGCTCATGATCCATTATGTAAACATATAGTCCATATAGCCCACATGTAGGGTGGGCTATATATACCCCCTCCTAGCATGTTAGGAGGGGTTGCTCATTTGTTCATTCACGCATTTCATCAATCCATCTTTCTTTCTTCCTTTCTCTCCTTTCTCTCTCTAGCTTTCTCTTTCTAGTTCTTCCTTTTCATCCATCTCTCTAGATAAATACAAACACATCTACAATCCTAAGATTATATGATTCTACAAGTAGTCTCATCACTCCCGCATACTAAACCATTGTCGTGCCCTCACGCAATGCTAGAATAAAGTATCATAGCACCTCCAAAATTCAAATTTTATGGACTTTTATTGAAACTTAAACTCATTACACTACTACTACTTGCTACTACTTGCGTTTTAGACATAATGTAGGATTTTCATCGCAAAAGGGACGTTTAGGTTCATAGAACAAGAACACGTGAATGCTTCGTTAGAAATAATTTCGTCGTCCACGATTTTCACCCAATTCCATGCCAAGCGTGTAACGAGATCATTGTCATTATAAGTTAGCAATGCTAACACTACTCACATGCCCTAATCACGTACTTAGACTCCCGTAATCCTAAGTGGTATCTCTTATATTTTATTTTTGTCTTGAATGTTCACGAGGATACATTTTTGACTTATGCGATGATAGAGATTAAGGTCCAAAAATAGAGTCATAACGGTGTAACCAAGACCATCGAATTAATAACCCCCTAATAGACAACGATGTCAAAAAATTAAGTCAACAAGAAGGATCGATAAACACGGTTTTATAACGGTATTGAACATGAAACTTATTACCAAGACTTTTATACGCCCCTAACGGATGGGCCTTATTATCATAGGTTTACCTCCATCTTTTATTCAACTCCGCCATGGAGCTTTTATTATGACTTCGGTCTTGCCTTGCCTTTTATTTAACCTCTCCATGAGGTGTTTATTATGGTCAAAGATGTATATCCTCACGCTAAAGCAAATTTTGGATCTTTAAAGCTTCAAAGATTAAGGCTTAATCACTTTCAATTTTGCATAGATTTTTCGGCCTTATGAGCTTAGAATTTTTGCTTGATTTAGGTGAGCACTTGAAATCTTATTATTGGATGAAGCTTTCGATTATTCGGAGTGCCAATACTTCAAAACCGTAACACTGGCGATACCTTAATGTTTTCTCAATTTAATTACATGGAAGCTACTAGAAAAGACTAGAAACCAACAATCAAGACTAAACCGCTAAGCCAATACTTATTAGCAAAATATATATACAAGCGAAGGGAGAATAAGCAAACAATTAAAACGCATGAGTTTTTGAAAGAATACGAGTACTCTACGTTTAGCATAGTAACTTATAATTAACTCTATCATTTCTCGCCCTCATTTAAGAGATTAGCCTAATATAAGTTAAGGAATCGAAGCTAAGTGCTCAACACGTACGGTTGAGTCAAAAATTACTCTTATTCTCGCCATCAGAAAATCTACATTTGTGTCTTCAAACACTTATGAAAACAGGAGAAAATTTTAAAATTTGGCCAATTTTAGCCTTATTTTGCAATCAAACGATAGCAAAAAGATGAACTTTAGAAAGCGTGAAGGTTTAGCAAGGCAAGTATCTATTCACCCCCCATACTAAAGTTAAACATTGTCCTCAATATTTTGAGTCTAAGGGTGGTATACCCCCATACTAGAGACGAAGTCGAATGCTTAATCTAGCATCGAAAGGGTGGAACCATTAATCAATAGCCGTTTATGAAGTGTGCTACAAGACCTAAGGTTAGAACAATCAAGGATATATCATATGGATATCGAGAAATTCTTCAAAGCAAACGATCGAGTGCTCACGTAAAACGAACACGAGAGGCTCCAATCGTGAAGATGATGATCATCTAAAAACCACAATTCACAGACAACCACAGAACAAAGGTTGGAAGGGCGCAAATCCCCTCACATAAGCTACATTAGAAAGCGATAATATGTACATGTAAAAGCATGGGAACTCCCCCACGAGGCACCTCGTTTATGATTACCGAGTCATGAGCTCGACTCGATCCCCTCAATACTAATTATCATTGGGGAAGGTGACTTGGTCGAGGTCGTTCAAAGAAGGAACTTCCCCACCAAAGTAGTGCTTCAACCTATGGCCATTCACCTTAAAGTTAGGACCATCATTTTGAGCTAGCTCGATGGTCCCATAAAAAAACACTTGGGTAATGGTGAATGGTCCAGACCAACGGGATTTCAACTTGCTGGAAAATATTTTCAATCTTGAGTTAAAAAGCAACACTTGATCTCCAATGTTAAAAACCCATTTTTTAATTTTAGAATCATGAAATTTTTTAGTTTTCTCTTTATAAATAAATGATTTTTCATAAGCAATGTCTCTCAATTCATCCAATTCATTCAATTGCATTTTCTGGTGTTTTCCCGCGGTCTCAATGTCATCATTACAATGCTTTAGGGCCCAATAAGCCTTGTGTTCGAGTTCAATGGGCAAGTGGAAATTGTTCCCATACACAAGCTTGTAAGGAGTGCACCCAATGGGCGTCTTATGAGCGGTACGAAAGGCCCATAAAGCATCGTCTAACTTATCCGACCAAGATTGTCGGTTTTCCCCTATCGATCTCTCCAAGATCCTCTTCAAAGCTCGGTTTGAAACCTCGACTTTCCCACTCGTTTGTGGGTGATAAGCCGTAGAAAGTCGATGTGTAACCCCATATTTCTTTAGAACCCTTTCGAATTGGTCATTACAAAAATGGGTTCCACGATCGCTTATGATAGCACGAGGGGTTCCAAACCGAGAGAATAATTGCTTCAAAAACTTAACTACTACACGAGCATCGTTCGTGGGCAAAGCCTTAGCTTCCACCCACTTGGATAGGTAGTCAACGACGACAAGGATGTACTTATTACCACGAGATGATGGGAACGGCCCCATAAAATCAATTCCCCAAACGTCAAAGATCTCACACACTTGGATGATATTTTGTGGCATTTCATCATTTTGTGAGGCTTTTCCTTGACGTTGGCATGAGTCACACGACTTGACACGTGCGTGCGCATCTCGGTAAATAGTAGGCCAAAAGAAAACGGCATCAAAGACCTTCTTCTTCGTGAGATTAGCACCATGGTGACCACCCGTGGGTCCCTCGTGACAAGCTCTAAGGATATTAGATGCTTCGATGCCAAAAACACAACGTCGAATGATTTTATCCGCACAAGTCCGAAATAGGTAAGGGTCGTTCCAAAAGTAGAACTTGACGTCACGAAAGAATTTCCGTTTTTGTTGAGTCGTCATACCCTTAATGATGAAGTTGCCCGTATGGTAATGTACGATGTCCGCAAACCATGGGGTAGAAGAATCTTTTTTGGAATTCACTACACCAAGTGTCTCGAGAGGAAATGTTTCGGTGATTTACTTGTTCTCGTTCATACTTTGCTGAGGATCTTCCAAACGAGATAGGTGATCGCCCGCTAGATTCCCGGCTCCTTTTTTGTCAATTATTGTGACATCAAATTCTTGTGGGAGGAGAATCCAACAAAGCAATCTTGGCTTAGCATCTTGTTTAGCGAAGAGGTACTTGATCGCCGAATGATCCGTATATACTATGCTTTTGGTCAAGACGAGATAAGATCAGAATTTCTCAAATGCATACACCACGGAAAGGAATTCCTTTTCCGTTGTGGTATACTTAAGTTGAGCCTCGCTCATCATCTTGCTAGCATAGTGAATAGGAAAGAAGTGCTTTTCATGACGTTGCCCCAAAATGGCCCCAATAGCGTAATCACTTGCATCACACATAAGCTCAAAGGGGAGGTTCCAATTGGGAGCAACAATGATGGGAGCTGAGGTGAGTTTCCTCTTTAGGATTTCAAAGGCTCGTACACAATCTTCGTTAAAGACAAAAGGAGCATCTTTTTTGAGGAGGTGTGTAATGGGTCGAGATATCTTTGAAAAATCCTTGATGAATCGACGATAAAATCCCGCGTGGCCTAGGAAACTCCTAACTCCCTTAACGGTTTTGGGATGAGGTAATTTGGCGAGGACGTCTATCTTAGCTTTGTCTACCTCAATCCCCGCTTTCGAGACCTTGTGCACTAAGACGATTCCTTCTTTAACCATAAAATGACATTTTTCCCAATTGAGCACAAGGTTGGTTTCCTCACAACGTTTCAACATGTGTTTCAAATTTCCTAAGCACGAAGTGAATGAGCTAGCAAACACGGAAAAGTCATCCATAAAGACTTCCATCGTCTTCTCGATCATGTCATGAAAAACACCATCATAACGTTGAAAAGTTCTCAGTGCATTGCAATGTCCGAATGGCATTCTACGATAGGCAAACGTTCCATATGGACACGTAAACGTAGTTTTTCCTTGATCACGAGGATCGATGGGGATTTGGAAGTAACCGGAAAAACCATATAAGAATCAATATAAATCGTTTCCCGCAAGACGCTCCAACATTTGATCCATGAAGGGCAAGGGAAAATGGTCTTTACGAGTGGCGTCATTCAACTTACGATAGTCAATACACACCCTCCAACCGGTCACGAGTCGAGTTGGAATTAACTCGTTGTCATCGTTTGGCACAACGGTCATTCCTCCCTTTTTAGGTACACAATGAATGGGACTCACCCAAGGGCTATCAGAAATAGGGTAAATCATTCCCGCGTCAAGGAGTTTAAGGACTTCCTTTTTGATGACGTCGTGAATTTTGAGGTTCACTCTCCTTTGACATTGGATTGAGGGCTTGTAGTCTTCCTCCATTAAAATTTTGTGGGTACAAAACTTAGGATCGATTCCCTTAATGCCGGATAATTTCCACGCAATTGCCCCTTTGTGAGTTTTCAAGACATCGATAAGTGCGGTTTTTTTCATCTGAAAGATCCTTCGCAATAATAACCGGCAAATTATCGTCTCCTTCCAAGAATACGTATTCAAGATAAGGAGGAAGATCTTTCAACTCGAGGATTGGTGGTTCATCGATTGAAGATTTGGGTTCGATACTCATAACCTCCACCGGCGGAGGAAATAGGAAATCGTTAAGAAAATCCTTGATAATCGGAAAGTCCTCATCATTGTCGAGGTATTCGTTAGAAGTTCGAGGTACATCAAACTCTTCCAAAGTAAACTCACCTCCTTCAAATGGAGTTAAGGATGGTGTCGAGTTATCAAGAATAGGATCGAGCATAATGGGATTGCCACTATTTTCTTCATTACCAAAACCTAAAAATTTTTGTGAAAATTCATCGCAAACGACATCGATCATATCGATATGGTTTAAAGTCGCGACGGAATAAACATGAGAAAGTTGAGAGTTTTGTGTCACGTTTATAACAAGTTCCTCGTTGTTGAAACGTAAGGTGATTTTCCTTGCATGCACATCAATGAGCGCTCTCGACGTATCTAAAAACGAACGACCTAAAATAAGAGGAACTTGAGGATCCGTGGGAATATCGGCTACGATAAAGTCTACCGGATAAAAGAACTTTCCCACTTTCACAAAAACGTCTTTGGCCAATCCAAATGTAGGAATTGTAGAATGATCAACCATTTCGATAGACATTCTTGGAGGAGTAATATTAGGAAGATTGAGCGACTTGAATATGTCAAGAGGCATCAATTTGATACTAGCACCAAGATCGGCCAAGGCATAGCATTCTTCCATATCTTGAATACCAACCGGAATTAAGAATTTACCGGGATCACCGAATTTTTGAGGAATGCGGTTAAGATAAACCGATGAACAACTAGACAATTTTTGCAATTTCTCCTTGTTGTTTAACATACTCTTAAAGTTGGCGGCAAATCGAGGCATTATGATTAAATCGTCGGCGAAACTTATGTTAAAATGCAAATCACGAAACATCTTAATAAAAAGCTCAAATTGGTAATTGTCACGCTCTTGCAATTTTTCCTTACGAAGTCTCGATGGGTAAGGTAAGGGTGGTGTTGGGTGGGGCATAGGCATAGCCTTTGGAATCTCGGGTTCCAATGTTGGTAAAGGGTCAACCGTAGGTGTGGTTTGAGCGGTACATTGTGGGATTGTAATGTGGTCCTTTTTGACCACCCCCTCGGGTTCTTCTTCAATTTCCTCCACCGTAGGAGTAATTGGTTGAGGAGTCGGTTCCTTAAAGGTCTTACCACTACGTGTGGTAATCACTTTCATCTATCCCTTCGGGTTTGACACGGTGTTACTAGGAAGACCACCCGAAGAAGACGGTTTACACATTATAGCATCAAACATGCTTGATATTCTATCCTCAAACTTAGATTGCCTTTTATCCGCCTTAAGCATCTCTTGTTTAATTTCATGTTGGCCTTGTTCCATTTTTTGTTGATTTTGTTGTAACCTTTGCACGTTACTCTCCATTTTGTTTGTATGAGTCTTAAGTTCATTTGCAAGCTCGTTTTTCAACTCATTTTTCAACTCATTTTTCAAATCATTCTTAATCTCGGATCTTGGGCTAATTATCTCCCTTTGCATATTATCAAATCTAGCATCCTTAGCCGTTGAATAATCAACAAATTCATTTGGAAGATCTTTCAAGTTTTGCAAACCTTTGTTGTTGTTTTGAAAATCACGGTTTTGATTTTTGTTTTGCACTTGATTACTAGTCCCTTGATTCCCATAGTTGTTACCCTTATAATTTTTCCTTTGATTTCCTTGGTAACCAACTTGATTGTTTCGATAATTGTTAGCATTTTGATTTGGTGGATAACCCGGTGGAGTCAATTGATTAGTGCGAGTAACTTGATCGTTTTGGTTATAAGTTCCCGTGGCCGCGTAGGCACTCGAAGTGTTACCACCGGCGATAATGCACTCGAAGAAATCATGACCTCCACCACAATACATACAAGAAACCTCAACCGCTTTAGCCGTAGCGGGAGTGGGTTGTTCACCAACTTTAAACTCAATCAATAGTCCCTTAAGATTATCAAATATCTTGTTCTCCAAATTAGCTTCAATTTGGCAAGCATCGATGGTATGTGACAATGAAGGCGAAGACGAAGCCTTGTGAACACCTCGATGTGCTACGAGGACTATAAACCTTGGACCTATTCTCAATGATCAACAATGCTTCCTCGACCGTTTTACACAAAAACATTACCATCCGTGGCGGCATTGAGATAGTCTCGTTCTTGATAGTTCAATCCATTGTAAAACATGTCGATTTGATGTAAGTCGGAAAAACCGTGATGAGGACATTCATGCAACATTTCCTTAAACCTATTCCAAGCCGTTGAAAAACACTCATTGTACTCTTGTGCAAACTTTGAAATCTCGTTTTTCAAGTGCGTAGTCTTAGAGGGCAGGAAAAATTGGTTCACGAACTTCGAAACGAGATCCTTTCATGTCAATATAGAATTGGGTGGCTCTTTCTCTAACTAAATTTTAGTGGGCGCCGCTAAGGAATACGGAAAAAGCATCATCTTAATCTAGTCGTTCGAGACATCCTTAAACTTGCAAGTTGCCGTAAGACGATTGAATTGGCGGATGTGGTTATGAGGGTTGTCCTTTTCGTCACCATGAAACTTGTTGTTTTGGATCATGGACAACAAACCCGTCTTAACCTCAAAATTCTCCGCAAGGATAGAGTGAATCAAAATAGCTTCTCCATAACCCTCGGTGGGTGCTTGAAGCAACTCCATCATAGTACGATTAGACATGGAAGCTTCTTGTTCTACGATGGGTTCATCAATAGGAGATTCTTCACTAGAAGGGGTTCCTTCCTTTCGGTTTCTACGTTTACGTGCACGTCTTTCTTGGTTACGAGTTTGCATAAACGTCACGTACAACGTGGGGATGAGCAAAGAAGATTCTTTTGGGTGTTTTTATTTTTCTAATTTTTTTGTGCTTTTGATTGTTTTTTACTTTTTTTTGGATTTTTGTTAATTACGTAGACACAAATCTACAAATATCCCCTCGGATCGATTTCTCGATTAAAGGAGCCTCAAGGAATGAAAACGATCACGTTAAGTGAACGCCTTCGATGACTTTAGAACGTTGGTGGAACACCAAAACGTTCAAGAGGGTTTAATCATTGAAACCAAGCAAATATATATGATACGTAGATAATACTTTGGTCGGCAAACCCTCGATTAGACCTTTTTCTCTTAACACGCACAAGCAAGCGGGGGAAACGAGGCGGCGCGAAGCACTTAAGAGCCTTTTTCCCTTAGATCGTGAAATATAACCGCCTTATACCCACCTTATAGTTTGTGTTAATAAAAATCAAGCTTCTCGAAAGTAATTATCTATTTTGCCTTTAAACTTTTGCTTTAGATTCGAATACAATAATTGAGTGATGAAATTCCAATTAAGGTTGCGTTTTTCACGCTTTTGGAGTACTTGTGAATTTATTGTGATACGTAATACAATATAGTAATATTTCTTCACAAAAAACGAAAACCGATAATACGTGTGCTTAGAGTTCTAAAACACACAAATACTATTATGGATAATATCAAAACAAAATTTATTCAAATCTAAACACAACACGCCTCCCGGCCAAAATGATGGTTGAGTAAATACGTCTTTCAGGAAAAAGAGCGTAAATTGGGTAAGTACGACGATTTAGGAAAATCGTGCACTAATGACCCTTGTTGTGAGTTCGTTCTCAAGGAGGCTTGGTGTGTGTGTTAAGACTTGATTAAGTTTGAGATTAATATTATTGAGAAGAAAGAGAAGAGAAAATGATGACGGTTACGATTACGAAAAAACTATGATGAAAACTAAGACGTAAAACGTAAAAACGTGACGAAATTTAAAAATTACTCTAAAAATTCCAAGAAAATCACAATAAATCCCTAAAAATGCAAATAGAGTTTACCAAAAATCAAAACTTAATTAAACCTTTTATTTAATTAAATATTAATTTTTTAATGCTAATCAAAGCCCTAAAAATCAATTTAATTGATATAAAGCCCAAAATAAGATTTTTCAATTTGTAAACCTCTAAAATAGCTTAATTAAACTAAAAAGTATTTTTGAAAAATTTAAAACTAATTAAAACTATTTAAAATGATTAAAATTTAATATTTATAAAAAATTCAAAAAATTTGCAAACTTATTTTAACTTAATTAAACAAGAAATGAAAGTGAAATGACCTAAATACCCCTATTGGGCCTCTAAATGGGCCAAAAGTGAAAACAGTGTGCTAAATGGGCTTATTGAGGCCCAATAAGAAAAATGTTAACCAAATGAGCCCAAAATTTCCAAATAAGCTTAAAATTCAATTTTAAACACAAAACTCTAAAAGCCCAAAAGCTGAATCAGTGCTTATCACAGCTTAATAAAATTCAGCTTATTCTTAATGGGCTTTTTGGCCCATTAAGCCATAAGCTAATGCCATAAGATGAAATTTGACACACATCCTTCTTATGAGATTATAAAGCTATTTGTAAAAAGAAGGGTGCTATAAAATACCAACGTACTTTTTAATATGTACCGAGTTTAAACACTTACTTTTTTATCTCGTGGCTTTAACAATGTACTTTCAAATTTGTTCTATCTTTACCAATATGGTAACCTATAACCGACACGCTGGCACGGTATTTACCACGTATTTTATTTAGTTTCTTTACATTTATCCACGTATATATGTCCACCATCAGGAAAAAAGTCAATGGTTGTTTTCTTCTTCTACAAAACATCAAATCCTATAATAACTCCAGATCCAAAAAAACACAAGAACACATCTTTAACATCAATACCGACCTCTACACTTCCTCTGTACCTAGCTGCACCTAACATAGATGCCGATATATTAATCATATTTAGTGAACCCCGGAATATAAATAGTGAACAAAGAATTGTTCTTTTCTTTCTTGGATGTGCAAACCACCAACCAACATCAATGGTTTTTTTTCTTTCCCACATCAACAAACAGAGACCAGTACCAATGATATATGAACAATTGGTTTTGTTCTTTTACCCCATCAACAAACAGGAACCAAAGATTACCATACAAAGTCAACCCTGCCTTACACAGGCTCAACAAACAGGTACCAACGATATGTTTCGGCGCGTGAGCAAGCTAATAATCGGGTGAAATGTTGTGACATTAGATCTGTACTTTCCTCCCTCCACTGCCAATTCCGTCATGGTCCACGCTTGGTCAACGAGGTTTAGCTTACACAAACACGAAACCAACGACTCGTACGATTTCTTATGAGGGTTACCCTCTAAATATGATATGGTCTTCTGAAGGTTTAATTTGAAAGTGTTGTTAGTAATATATGTGGGTGATGAAGTAGTCCACGGAGGATTTGGAGTAGAAAAGATGAACTGGGTAAATGGGGGTTCTATGAAAGTCGGGTCAAAAAATAAATGCCGGTGATTAAGTAGTCCACGGAAGATTTTTTTACACATGTGGAATATAAAGTTAATTAAATAATGACGTGGATATTTATCCGGTAATATAGGTAATATTATTATAAAATAAACAAGTTCGTTGGTATAGTCATGCAATAAATAAGTAAGTGTTTAAAGTTGGCACAAACTTGTTTCATGCAATGGCTTAAAGATTTGAACTAGTTTAAACCCTAAGTGACTTAACTGTTTTACTGATGAATACTAACAACCTATTTGCTGAACTACTTGACCACAAATCTAATTTCAAACCCTCTAATATACTTAAGAGGTTGCAAGAACTTTTTTTATCACTTGTTATCCCTAGTTTAGCATTAAATCTAGGTCTTCACAAGTTTGTAGTTCAAAATGACCTAAAACAAGCTAGATAGACCAAAGATTCAGATTTAGAGTTTGAGAGCAAAAGTTATGCAGATATAAGCATACAATCACCTTAGTATCATATACAAACATTCAACAACCCTAAACACCTACTCAATACACAACCAAGTTTAACAATTCAGTAGTCCCAAACACCCCTTCAAACTTTTAAATCAAAATTTAAACAAGCAAAAGTATTTTCAAGACTGAAACAAGCTTAATCATACACCATAACAACCACACAGTGAACTTAGAACAACAAAACATGCATCAAATAGCATCATTCAACATCAGACACCAAAATCACTTGTAAGGTTCTTAAAAGGGAGAGAAATGCTCAAACCTCAGGAATGCACATCCACACTCCCGAATCTAAGAGCTTATGTGGTAGCTTAAAAACCACAAGCTTCCAATACAACACCCTGCTAAGATCAACAAAGTTAGCAACAAACAGATTATATAAAAAAATGAAAATAAACTGAATTCTTCCAATATTGTACCCCACCCCTTGAATATTCCAAAGCCACAAGTCTCACCTCACCTTGATAAATATCTTATCAGGGTGATATGATCAGCTTATGACCCAAAAACTTCAAGTGTTTGAACAAGTAAATGGAAAAATCGGATTTTTGAGAAAACTTTGATACACTTGCATAAACTTTAAAACAAACTTTTGAAACCTTCAATTCAACAAACTTCAAATATTAAACAATAACTAGAAAGTAAAGTGGTGCTTGGAATTCGTCACAAAGTTCACACATTTTTCATTCACTTGAAACAATTATTTACAGACTTTTGACCAAAGGAAAACCAAGAAAAAGAGTGAAAGGAAAAGCTAACACCCTTTATATAGAGGTTACAAGTCCTAAAATGCTGAAAATAAACTAGAAACCCTAGTTGGTGAAGTCCCAATTATGCCCTTGAAATTTGAATAATCTTTGACTGAACATGTGAAGAATTTTGGACTTATGTTGATGCCAGTGGTTGAAAAATGATCCAAGGTGTCCAAATGAAGCTTAGGATGTAAGCTGGGTTGTGGGTCATAGATTCTTTGGCAATTCTTGTCGTGTACCCAAAAGTTGTAGCAGGGCATGCTTCATTTGACTAAAGGAGTGATGAGGTGGCAAGTTTAAGGGTTGGGTTTTGGTTATTAAACCCTTAATCATAATTCTGGAGTTAATTAGGGCTTAATTCCAAATGGTTAAGACAAACCCAATTGTGTGTTCTTGGTGAATAGTTAAGGTTTTGATCTGATTTGGTTTTTGAAAATGTGTTAAGGGGCCAGATTAATACTATTTAATATAATTAGTAATTAAACGGTTAGTGGATGGGTGATGTAGCAACATGGTGTGTTTTGATAGGATGTTGGGAGTGAGTGGGGCACGTGGGAAATGCTGGTTGGTTTAGGTTAGTTTGCTTGTCTCCCAGTTTTGGCCCTTCATCTCTCTTTCTTGTTTCACTTCATGTTTAAATAGCCAAAATCTGAATTCCTTTATAAATAAAGTTTTTGTTTTTATGTTTTGGCCACAAAAACTTTCAAAAGGGCTTAATAAGGATTTGTTTTGTAATTTGATGATATTTGAAGGGCTGATCTTGGCATGTCTTCATTCTTCAAGGTCTTCACTTCTATTCTTGTCTTCATGGATGACTAAAAGTGACAAGTCTTCAAATTTGAGGGACCATTCTTCCTAATTCTTCAAAGTTGAGGGTCCTTTTTGTAAATTTGACAAACTTTAGGGACCAAACTTGTAATTATGAATATACAAGGGTTTAAAGTGTCGATTCTTCAATAATGAACGACCCTTCTTGTACAGTCTTCAATTCTTCAAGGATTTTTCTTTGAAAATTAACTCTATGGTCCGGTTCATTATGCAGCTTCTTTTCTCGTGTTCGTTTTTTGATTGATTCTTGTGATCTTTTGTCATTTTCTCGATATCTGTACCTAAAATACACATTGAGCAAACACAAGCATATATATGGCACTTTTTATGATAATTTAACCGTTTTAAGCCCGTTTTAGATGATCAGACTATGTATAAAAGTAGTCTCATCAATTTCATAGTTTTCATTCTTATACTTGATGGATGTACAACAATTAATTATCTAACTAATTTTGTTTTAGATAATATCATTTGGTTGTAAATATACACGACATATATGGGGCTGAAATTGATATTTATGCTTGATTTACTTTATGGCCTATTGTCTAGTGAAGCTTCAATGTCTAAAAGTCTGGCTTTGAAAAGAATTACATGTCTGGTGTATTTTAAAGTTTAGCCGAGCATGGTTTAAATAAAAACAACAACATATTATATAAAAAATTAAATTTAATGGCCGTTTTATAATGGTGGTGGCGGTGGTGGTGGTGGTGGCGGTGGTGGTGGTGGCGAGGTGGTGTTCTTGAAAAATTAAAGTGGGGAAGAAAATGGTTTTAGGGACATGTTTTGGACAAGCGAAAGGTGGAGGGAGGGCAGTTATGAAGGGGGTGATATGAAATGACAAGAATGCCCTCATGTGTATGGCACATGAGAGGGTTTAACAGATAAAGTTAATACTTAACAACTCAAGGTTGTTTTGCACGATATTTAGAAGTATAGTGGCAAAATTGCAGCACCTTTCCACTCAGTGGCAAATTTTCCATTTTTGCAAAGTCAAGGGACGAAATTTGCAGTTTACCTTAAAAATATATATGAACCGCGTTATAGTACATATGTTAACTTTTTTTATTTCTCTCATAAATTGAGAACATAGAAGACAGAGGTGAAAATTTTAGACCTAATGAATATTTTTAGATCTAGATGGATTATAAAACATTAAATATGAGAGGATCAAGGTATGTTTGTTGAAAATTATAAATAAATTTGATTGAGTTTTACTCATATAATCAAATGGGTCTTGATGAGTCTAATTGCAAAATCACATGAATATTGATGGGTCTCACATGGATAAAATAACCTCGGTGGGTCTCGACCGTGTAAGTTTACGTTTTCTTCGGGGTTTTTATGTTTTTACGTTTTCGTTCGATATTTTATGTTTTTGTCAGTCTTTTTACGTTTTCTTCATTTTTACGTTTCCGTTAATTTTTCTCTTTAAATCAGTTTTTTACATTTTCATTTGTTTTTTATACGTTTCCGTCCGTCTTTACATGTGGACTGTTTTTTACGTTTTTGTGAGGTTTTATATGTTTCATCTAGCTTTTTACGCTTTCCTCAAATTTTTTACGTCTTGGTTAGTTTTTTATTCATTTGTCAGTTTTTCACGTTTTTGTTAGTTTTTTACTTCTTCATCAAGTTTTCACGTTTTCGTCTGATTTTTTTACGCTTTTTTCTTTCTTTTTACGTTTTCACCATTTTTTCTTGTTTTTGTCAGGTTTTTTTTTATGTTTTCGCCAGTTTTTTTACGTTCTTATCTGTTTCTCATGTTTTTGTTTACTTTATACGTTTTCGTTAGTTTTTTCATGTTTTCGTTCATTTATTCAAGTTTTCGGGAGTCGTTAGTTGTTTTACGTTTTTGAATGTTTTTAATGTTTCGTTTGCTTTTTTAACGTTTTCAACATATTTTTTTACATTTTTTTCACCTTTTTACATTTTCGCCCACTTTACACGTTTTTTTACATTTCTACGATTTTCTAACATTTTCTTTTGTTTTTTACGTTTGTGTTTTTGTCTGTTTTTACGTTTTCATCTGTGTTTTATGTTCTTGTATGTTTTTTCACCTTCTCATTAGTTTTTTTACTGTTTTTCTATGTTTTCGTCTATTTTTTCATTTCCGTATGTTTTCTTCTTTCTGTCTGTTTTTTTACGTTTTTCTCAGTTTTTCACTTTCTTTTCATTTTTCACATTTTCGCCAGTCTTTATACGTTCTTGTTGGTTTTCTCACGTTTTCGTTTGTGTTTCTGCACGTTTTCGTCTGCTTACTCTCGTTTTCGGCAATCAATTTTGCCTGCTTTTTAAGTTCACTACATTTTCTAATGTTTTTTTGCTTTTTTTAGGTTTACGTCTGTTTTTTTATGTTTTCGTAAAAAAGAAACTGAATAAAATGTGAAAGAACTAAAGAAAAAGTGAAAAATAGACAAATATGTTGGATGTGATACCATGGTCAATAGTGGTGCCTTAGCCAAAAAAATGTTGTCACATAGGCTATTGGCACCACATTTTGTGGGCTTGTAGTGAACCATAGAAAAAATGGTGTCGTGGAACTAAAAATTGGTATAATGGGTCCACATATACCCCAGTTTATTAATAAAATAAAATAAAATCGATAACGCCAGAAGTTTTGGGTTTCCAACCACAACGCAAGAAGCCATGGTGCCAGCTTTGGTGTGGTATACCGTGGTAAATGTGGCGCCATAGGGCACGACGCGAGGTCTATGCTCTAGAGTACATTGAGGAGAAAATTTTCAACCTGTGTATGTGGATGATTTCTTCTTCTTAAAGATATTTAAGAGGTGGGTTAAAGACAAGATTTATTGGAGAGAGATTAAGTATGATTATCAAAGAAGCAATATGTATATTAGGTTTTACGAACGAAGAAGATAAAATACAACATTTGCATAAAGGAGGATTAAAAAGTCTTTCAAATCTTGTCAAGTCATAATACATAATGTTTCAATTCAAAATATAAAATACAATAATAATATAAGAATGCAAAGCACATAAAATATAAAAATACAACACATTAATATTTCAAACGTTCAACCACTTTACATCAATTGTGTCACGATTCAATCTTTTAAATTAATCATGTATTGTATGTCGAATACATTCCCGTGTGGCTGAATAACTTGATCTTCTTCAATACCTCAATCGTCTTCAATTGACACACTTTTTGATTCTAATGTACTTCTGCAAACTCCAACACAGTTTACACTCGTCAACTATAAGAAATTCACCAAATGTTAATACGGAAAGTGTGCATCTTTAGTGGTTATTGTAGTTAGGACATAATAAACTTACATAAGCCAATTTTTTTTAGAATAAGCTACAAAAAGCTTATGAAGCATAAGCAGGAAACCAAATAAGTAAGCAAGAAACAATAAACCTAAATGACAGCAGAGCCTTCAACTTTGGGTCGGGCACTACCGGGTTGGTAGAAAGCAGAAGTGTCCATGGACATAGCGTTTGTTGAAATCCGGCACACAGCTACCCATTTGGGGCCACACACTGACTACCATTTTTTTTCCACATGTGTATTTTTTCCATTTTATTCGACCAATAGCATATGAGGACGTCTTAAAAGAAGAAGTTTGTGTCACAACATGCTTTTTTCATTCCTTCCAAAGACCTATACCACACAACATTAAACACTAAATAACACTGATAGAAAAAACATACGTAAAAACAGAGTGCATGAAAAAAAATGTTGTAACTATCAATTCGAATACCTTCTGTGGCCTTCCTTTTTTGACTGGTAGTCTGAAAATTCCCAACAGTTACCATTTTTGTATGAGATGTAGGTGTGGCCGAATGTTGGATACCTGATAACCTGAATAAGGGTGCAAACACAAATATTACATACTTGGAGAATAAATACGATTAAAGCTGATAAATGAACAAAAAAAGGCAAAGAAAGCATTACTGGCATTCGAAGCCCTTTCGTAAAGTTCATTGAAAGACCATCATTATGCCCATTTGGCGAAATAAAAATATAAGGTTCTAAAGGCTGTTGCAAACAATCAGATCATACAACTGATTTTGTAGCTTGCATTAGTCAAGTTGCATACATGTATAGTTTAACTAAACAATTCATTCCATCCATGTAATATGATGAAACATGTAGAAAGATAATTAAATGTCTGTCAATGGTATACTTTTTTTTGTTTAACACTTAATGGTTTAAGAGATATTTAAATTATAAAAAATAGGTGAAATAATAAAATACTTTTAATCTTATACATTATATGGGATGGAGATGGATGGTGGAAATGAGTCCTTTGGTATCCAAGAAAGTATGATATATATCAAAAGAAACTCTCCTGATGCTTTATATGAACAAAAGAATCTAACAGGAGTAGGAGTGCAAATGGGTCAAACTGAGTTCGACTTGAAAATTATAAAATAGGCTTAAGCTCGAGTTTTAGACATTTATGAGTTGAGCTTAAATAACACATTAAAAAGTTAATTTCATTGACGTACAAAATTACCTCATTATTGTAAGTAAGACATTCGAAACCCGTGCGATGCACTAAAGTTGCATGTAATTATTTATCGCGAGTTGCCTCCACACTAATTTCATGTTTAATATGAAACTTCAATTGCACTAAATTTCATCACATAAGGCAACATGGATCTATCTAGGCATCCGTCTACTCTTAATGCTATGGTCATATGAAAAACTAAGCATACTAAATGTGTCCAAAGATAATAAAAAAAGACCCTATGAGTATTTATTTAGCAATGATACACCTATTTTGTCTTAATGGTAACTTTAGTCTAGGGATTAAGTGAGGTCAGCCCAACTTAATCATTGCAACGGGCCCATGCCATAAGCAATACCTGATCCAAATGTACACATACGAATTGTAACATTTGGGATCCCTAATTTATCTTTTTCTCATAACCTACTATCTCAATACTCACGCCTCCATATCTCTCCTTCTTTAGTTCATAAGCACATCTAAATACTCATCATATAACCTACTCCCTCATTCTCTGTTATCTCGAAATCAATACGAAACTACCCAAACAAAAATTTCTTCTATTGTTTTTATTACCAGATGCACCACAACATGGTCATAGTTCCACTTCTATCATTTGCATCATCTAGTCAATCATCATCTAAACCAAAGTTTCATCATCTCAAGAGGTAGTGATAACTTCAATAATCATTGTAAAATTGATTATCTAAACAACATGTTAATGCAATGATGCCTAAAAATGTTAGCTGCATTTTTAGTCTCTCTTTGTTTTAATTACGACAAAATCTAAAAACAACGAATATCGAATTCTTGAGTTCAAGTATTTTCCATATCATAAATAATCACATAAGGTATGAATAAACTAGTTCTTAATCTAACTAAGTGATCAAGGATTTTTAATTTCTTAAACCTCACTTTTATTTTTGAGTGACAAAAGTTTTTACATAAACTTTAATTGTAAGAAAATTTTTTGTTATAAAGAAAATAGAAATTTGAAAATAGGATATTCCAAATGGATAACTGATATTATCTTTGGGTAAAATTGCAATAGATGGAGTTTCCCTACTACAGGACAAAAAAGAGCGTACTCAAGTGTACGCGGCTCATTATAGGGGCCAGCGGTTCCTTATCGATAAGGAACCTTCAGGGTATTTAATGAGTTGCGCCTAGAAAGAGTCGTTGTCCATTTCTACTATAAATAGTAGATCATTTCCAGATTCTCTTTTCACCTATTGCACATACTTTCTCAAATTCAAAACCCCTTCTTTAATCACACAAATTCTTGGTTATTTGGTTGCTTATACTTTTTTAAATAGTGAATCTTTATCCTCCCATCTCATCGTTTAAAGTGCACAGAGAAGAACACTTTCATTCTTGAAGTGTTGTGTCAAGTTCCAGATCCAAACTTTGTTTCATTATTATGTCATTGTGAAGATCCAAATTGTCATACAATTTGGAAGTTGTGTATGTATTGTGGTTAATATATAGGCCTTAAAGTATGTTGGTATAGATTGGTTCTAGATAGGATTAGAAATCGACTTTTAGTTTAGAGTCGATAATTGGTTAAGCAACGTGTAAGGTTTCTCCACGACAAGGAGCTTGTTAATAAGTGAACTCTCGAGTAGGATACTCGAGGAGTGGAGTAGGGATAAAGATAGAGTTTCATGGCTAAAACCACTATAAATCATTGGTGTTCGGTTTGATCTTTCCTTTCCTTACATCTTTACATTCTTTATTCATTCTTGCATATACTTTGTGATTCTTAGTTTAGCATCACTATCACTTGTTCATATTGTGCATAAGAAGATTTCACATAAACCACTCGAATCTAGCTTTTTGAAAAGGATTTATATATACCGATCTTTTAGATCATTTAACTAGTGAAACTATTCAACCCCCCCCCCCCCCCTTTCTAGTTTCTACAAATGGTATAAGAGCCTAGGTCATTCAAGCTTTTGAAGTATATTGTATTTTAAATTTTGGATCGATTTATGAACCAAAAAGTACCTAGAAGGGAAATCTTTGCAAACACCACTTTTTGAAACCGATAGTTTTATTTATTGGAAAAATAGATTTGATACTTATGTGAAATAAAAAGATTTATATCTTTGGCATGTTATTACTAGTGGTGACTTTTTACATTTACATTATAGTGAAGTTTTGAAAAAGAAAGAACTAGTTTCTTTTGAAAATTCAAATAATGACACTAAAAAGAAACTTGCTAAAAATAATGAGACTAAAATGGTTATTTATAATGCTTTACATAAGAAAGAGTATGAAATGATTCTTATGTGTAAAACCGTTAAAGAAATTTGGAAACTCTTTTGATAACCGACTAAGGTAATAGTCAAGTCAAAGAAAACAAAATCGATCTTCTAGTTCAACAATATGAACAATTTGTCATCTTAGAAGATGAAACTACTGATAGTACATTCTCTAGATTTAATACTACTATTAGTTGTCTAAAAGCACCTGATAAAGGTTTTTCTAGCAAGAACAATGTTAGGAAGTTTCTTCGAGCGTTGCATCCGAGTGGAGAGCCAAAGTCACGGAAATTGAAGAATCAAAGGATCTCACAACATTATCACTTTATGAACTTGTTGGAAACTTGAAAGTTCATGAGATGATAATGTTAAAGGACTCGGAGATGGTCAAGGTAAAGAGTGAAAGAAAGTCTCTAACATTGAAGGCCAAGAAAGTGCGCGGTGATCATGAAAGCTCGTCCTCTGATTGTGAAGATGAAGAATATGTTATGGCGGTTAGAGAATTCAAGAAGTTATTCAAGAGGAGAAGTCCATACGTGAGACAACCTAGCAACGACAGAAGAATCGATTCATCAAACATGACAAACACAAAAGGCAGTGCTATAGATGCGCTGATCTGAATCATCTAATTAGTGAATGTCCTAAGCCACCACGCGACAAGAATCACACGACGTTCATTGGAGGATCTTGGAGTGATAGTGGTGAAGAATGAGATGAAAACGCTAAAGACCAGAATTGTCTCATGGGTCATTCTTCAAAAGAGGCACATTCTAAAACCAAATACTATAACAATGATAGTTCTTCTTTAAACGATCTAGAATTAGAGAGTTAATATGATAATCTATGCAAACTAAGTCTTAAGTTTATAGAAAATAAGAAATTTCTAAAATCAACTAGAACTAAACTTGAAAATGAGATTAGTGAGCTAAAAGTTAAATTAGCTAAAATGAGAAAAATAAAGAACTTGATTTACGATGTCTAAGTTGTGAAAACCTTAGGCAAGAAAATGAGGATCTCAGGAGCATATCCATTAAGTTGGAAAAAATCATGAAAGGAACTAATGCTCTTGATGATATGTTAAGTAGAAAAATTCACTCTAATGAAAAACTTCGTTTAGGTTTTAATCCTGATGAAGCTTCTACAAGTGAAACTAAAGAGTTAAGCTGTTAGAAAAAGTAGCCACTGTTCGAGGCTCAAGATTGTATGTCACAGTTCCTTAAAAATATGCAACCACAGAGAGAGCTAGTGAACCGTAGACACAAGAGCTAAAATCCACGAAATTTTTTTTTTTTGAAAAGTGTATTTTAGGTAAAGGGCCAAAACACCTTGTCATTAACAAGACTAAAATACCAATTACTGATGAAAAGGAGTTTAGTAAGTTCTGCACACCTTTGAGTAAACCTCTAATGGGAATGAAAGATGTAATCAAAAAATCATCCACTCTTACTCTGAGAGTGAGAAATGATTCAAGGTCTAGAAGTAGAACACCCACACCTAGAAACAATGATCATCCTAACTCAAGGCCTAGAAGTAAAACACCCAAACCTAGAAACAACAATAGTTCTAGAGCAAGGTCTAAAACACCTAAGAAAAAAATGGACACCAAAGTGCTCCGGTTAATTGGAACAATTTTCAACAACAATGTTTTTCTTCGTGGGGCATGTGTTCTCCATTTATGCATCCCAACCAAATGCAAGGGATGTTTGGAACTAACAACTTTCGACCCATTAGATATTGTGGAGTAAATGTTTGATTTTGTGTGTTGTTACCTAGATATGCTTGGGGATTGATTTAGAGCCGGACGAGTGGATTTTGAGCATGTAGATAACTAAGGTTTTAATTTACTTAGCATAGGTCAAATTTGTGCCAATAAGTGTAAGGTCATCTTTTCCGAACATGATAGAAAAATCGTAAAATATGGAAAGATCATTGGAAAAGGTGTTAGAAAGCATGGGCTTTATGTCATGAAGGTTAGTAGGAAGTCTAAAGACAACATATTTCTTGCGACTATAGATGAGAGTTCTAATTTTTGGCATAGGAGATCAGGTCACGCAAATATACGTTTAATTTAATCTTTGGTCTCTAAGGAGTTGGTAAGTCATTTCCCCAAGATCAAGTTTGATAGTCACTTTTGTGATACTTGCAAAGTTGGGAAGCAAGTTTACGCTAATCACAAAGCCAATAATTTGGTTACAACCTCTCGGTGCCTAGAGCTCCTACATATGGATCTCTTTTGACCTTCCACCATGCGGAGTTATGGAGGTAACCTTTATACCTTAGTAATAGTTGAAGACTATTCTAGATTCACTTAGACAAGATTTTTGACCAATAAGAATGAAGCTTTCGATCTTTTCGAAATCTTTAGTCAGAAAATTCAAAATCAACTAGGATTTCCAATTGTATATATATATTAGAATGGATATTGGTTGGGAATTTGATAATGAATTCGGTGCCTTTTATGAAGATCATGGTATTACCGACAACTTCTCGGCTCCTTGCAATCAACAATCAAATGGGGTTTTTTTAGAACGTAAAATGTTAGTGGTTAGTGGGTCGAGTCGTGCAATAACATCCAAGCGGAAGAATGTCTTCTTCGAACCCTCGCCTAGTTATGTTACACTCCTTATCCGCTTCACCTGAAAGGTCCTTGGCAGGTCTTTAACCCAAGACCTCCAGGAATCCTCCCCTAAGGAAAACACTTAGTGGAACCTTAGTGGCCAACTGAGTTAAGCCAGTTGATTCCACAATCAAATGAGGTAGTCGAAAAGAAGAATCAAACTCTCCAAGAGATGAGTAGGACTTTGTTAAACGAGCAATCATTACCTCAAATTTTTTGGTGTAATGTGATGGACACATCGACCTATATTCTCAACCAACTTCTTATTCAACCTTTATTAGGTAAAACTACCTATGAGATTCTTAAATGTAAGAACCCCTGATTAGAATCCATTAAGGTGTTTGGAAGAAAGTGCTTCATTCTCAACACCAAAGATTACCTTACTAAGTTCAACCCAAAGTTATATGAAGGTATCTTTTTAGGGTATTCTCAATCTAGTAAAGCCTATATAGTCCTAAATAGAACCTTGGGCGTAATCGAAGAATCACTCAACGTGTCATTCGATGAAACTCCTCCTTCGTCTAAGACACCACCTTTGGTAGATGATGACTTAGATGAATTAGACTTAGTTAAAGCCAATGAGGTTAGAAAAATAGGAGATAAAGACCTTAATGTTGAAAAGTATTAAACATTAAGGAATCTAAGGAACATGCCATCATGTCATAGGCGACCTTAATCAAAGGACCCTTAGATCTCAAGCCAAAAATCAAAGTAACTTCTTTTGTTTCGTCTCTTTGATCGAACCTAAGAATGTTAAAGAATCTTTGATGAACAAGATTTGGGTCATCACCATGCAAGAAGAATTGAATCAATTCATTGCTAATGACGTTTGGAGACTTGTTCCTTCACCTAGAAATATCACTACCACAGGAACCAAATGGGTTCATAGAAATAAACTAGAGGAGAATGGTGTAGTATCTCGTAACACAGCTAGACTTGTAGCTCAAGGCTATAATCAACAAGAAGAATTGATTATGACGAGACATATGCACCCGTAGAAATGTTAGAGTCCATTAGGATCCTTTTATCATACGCTAGTACGTTAGACTTTAAACTTCAACAAATGGATGTTAAGAGTGCATTTCTTAACGGTTTGATCAATGAGGAGGTATATGTGGCTCCACCTCTGGGCTTCACTGATTTTGAGAAACTAGATCATGTTTACAAGCTTAAGAAAGCTCTTTATGGTCTTAAACAAGCACCAAAAGCTTTGCATGATAAACTTAAAGCATTTCTTGTAAAACATAAGTATACCATGGGAATGGTAGACAATACGCTCTTTACAAAGAAGAAAGGATCTCACCTCATCGTTGTTCAAATCTATGTCGACGACATTATATTTGGTTCAACTTGTCAAAGTAAGTGTGATGACTTTGCCAAAATCATGCATGACGAGTTTGAAATGAGCATGATGGGTGGACTTAACTTCTTTTTAGGCCTCCAAATTAAGCAAATGGATGATGGCATTTTTTAATCAATCTAAGTACGTAAAAGAAATGCTAATGAACTTTGGATTAGAGGACTCTAAGCCTATGAAGACTCCCATGGCCTCGGATACTAAACTCACGTAGATGATGATTGTGAGTCAGTCGACAATACCAAATATAGGGCTAAGATTGGTAGTATGTTGTACCTAACGGCAAGTCGACCCGATATCATGTTTAGTGTTTGTCTTTGTACCCACTTTCAAAAGGCTCCCAAAACCTCTCACCTTGAAGTTGTTAAGTGTATCTTTCGATACATTAAAGGAACTAGACATTTGGGATTATGGTATCCCAAAGGGCCCAACATAGAAACCAGAGTTTACGCCAACTCAGATCATGCGGGAGACTATATGGATTGGAAAAGCACTAGCGGTATTTGTACCTTCATGGGTTGCTGTTTAACTTCTTGGTTCTCTAAGAAACAAACCTTCTTGCTAATTCCACCATGGAACTCGAGTATATGAGTGTCGGAAAAGCTTGTCAACAAGCTCTATCGGTGAAGCAAGCCCTTGTTGACTACGGGATTACACTCGATGATGTTCTCACCATGTGTGATAATAAGGGTGCAACAGACCTTAGTAAGAATCCCGTGCAACATTCGCGAACTAAGCACATAAAGATTCGCCACAATTTCCTCAGGGATAATGTTCAAAAGGGGAACATTACTGTTGAGAAGGTTCCCTTGATAGATAACTTAGCCGATATATTCACTTAGCTACTTAAGAGGGAATCTTTTAATTACTTACGGGTAGGTCTAGGTTTAATGGAACATATTCCTTGATTGTGCATGCTTGATTGAGTATTTCCCTTTTAAGTCTTTTATTTCTGAGTCAAAGTTTTCTAGGTTTAAAAAATTTTAACTTTGTTTTTCGTCCAAAAACATAGCCATTGATCACGGTTCTTTATCTTTAAGGAACCGCGGCCGAGCTAAAAAACCGTCGGTTTATTTTTGGAACCGCGGTGCCAGATTGTTTTTTGGTCTTTTTATTTTCCGAGTCTTCGAGTTTCTTGGGAAAATCTAGTGTTTCCTTGATTTCAAAACACCCAATGTCTTTTCTTAATGGTCAAGAAATATTTTTTGTATTATTAATTTAAACTAAAAGTGTTTTTCATACGTTCTTGAGATTGCTAACGAGCATACGTACGCAATGTGTATGGGTCACACAATCATAACAAGAACAAAATTGAATTATGGAGGATTCATGGATTATCAAAAATATGTCATGACTATGTGTCTAGATAATCCCACCTCCAACATTGTCTTTACTTTCAAACAAAAGTCTTTTGGTCACAGTCGTGTTTGATGTTTCTTTTGTGTGTTTTAGTATTTATTTGCTCTTTAGCATAAATTTAAGATAAGTTATACTAGAATATTAGGATTTGTTGAATTGGATAAATTCCCTTAATCCTTTTAAACACCCCTCTGTCCACGGATCCTTAAATATCTGCGACTCCTTATAGTTAAGGAACCGAAAAAATATTTATTGAACCACGGTCAAAAGCCTTGAATTCATTTCTTCTCAAACCTCTTTTTCTGAACCACCCTAATTATTCACACATTTTCTAGATATTAGTTTCTACCCTTTGACCATTCCCTAAATATCTTGTGATTTCTCTACATAATCCACACAAACTTGCATCTCTTCCATGACAAAGCAAAAAGGTCCTACTCACTAAATGAAAGCCTTGATTCACCACATTTTATCTAATTCCTTTTTACCTAAATTCACCCAAGAACGCCCCAACTCTGATCATTCTCCTAATAAGGAAATTTATTATGGAAACTCTTCTTTTCCTATTCATCCCTTGTAATACACCACTTGGATAAGTGGACTGTTACGTGTATTTATGGCGTATCATCAAAGCATGCAAGGTAAATGTCTTGAAAAACATTGACTGACCATAACGGAAATACCAGAATCAAACACCGGTAATCCATAATAAGCTCAAATATAAAAGATTAAGTACTGAAGGGAAAGACTAAACAATGTCCAAACAAGCAATTTAATGTATGACGTGCATAAAGTCAAGAAGTCTGGATAGCTTCGCACATACTCACTCAGGATCCTAAGAGCGTCCTTGTGTACCTGCCGTTTGGAAACATGAAAGGAAAACTACGGTTGAGCATAACACCCAGTGAACGGATATAAAGCATGATAAGAATGTACTGGAATGAAATAGATAACAAATACTGACACTATAAAACTGATAAGTAAAGAACAACGGAAAACTGTGTATGTTTTAAAAAGTCTGATTTAAAAATTTGTAAAGCTGAATTATTATCTATTAAATATGAAAACATGCATTAACTATATCTTAAGTATCAAGAGATTATGTAGGTCATGTGTTGTAACAGCGTCTGCATGAATACATAGAGGGGTGACCTCGTCATGATGTAGAGGGGAGACCTCTAACTAACAAGCTGGGTGGAGGGATCAGCTCTGTTAATGCAAAGCAATGCCTAAAAACATTGTTAGTATTGATTAATCTTTCTTAGTTTTGATCAGATAAATTACAAAGACATTTATTGTCAAACATAATCATAAAATGAATTATCTAACAAACGCTATCATCAAGGTAATAATCATTACACTAACATATCTTAATCATGCTTAGTGATCATAAAAGTGATTAGCCTTAAAACTCACTTTTGTCAAATGTAACAAAATATTTTTAACAAACTTTATTTTTAAGAAATTGTTTTATTAAAATGAAAATGTAAATTTGAATATGGCATATTCCAAATGCCATAAGAATATTCTTTGAAGGTTTAAACAACCTCAGATATTTCAAATTCACTAAAAGACAAAAAGGAGCAGAGTCTACACTCCCTGGTTCCTTAAGTGCCTATCCGGTTCCCTATCGATAAGGAACCGCCTGGGTAGCTAAGGAATCGCCCCCAGCTAGCCATTGAGATTTGTCTTCTATAAATAGTGGATCAAATCTGCATTTTCATTAACCCTTTTTAGACATCTCTTTCAGCCTTCTTTCTCCTATCTAATCCTAGTAATTTGTAAATGATCACTTAATGTGTTAAGTATCTTTACTTATGATTATCCTCTTGATCTCCTTCTTTACCGTGTCCAAAGAGAAGATCACTCACACACTTGTGATGTGATTAAAGATGAAGCCTTGATGAAGATCATCCTCTCCTAAAGATCTTGTGATGTTCATCATTTGTTTATTTGTGTCTTGTTTAGATCCAATGTATTTGTGAATACTTGGACTAGTTGTGTTCATCCAAGCTATGTGTGAATACTTGTATTAGAGTTGTGTAAATCCTTTGCATATGTGTGTGCTTGGATTTGTGTTGTGTAGATCCAAGCTACATGTGTGTACTTGGATATGTTTAGTTGAGTTGTAATAAGTTGTGTTAGTTCTCACAAAACTATAAAGTGATGTGGTTGTATCTTGTGAGTTCTCACTAAACTATAAAGTGATGTGTAGTTGTGTTGTGTGAAGTTCTCACTTAGCTTCAAAGTGAAGAGTCGTGAAGATTGGTTCTAGCTTTGGATTAGAACTCGACATCTATCCTTGTGTCGGAAAATGGTGAATTAGGCAACGTTGTGAAGATTGGTTCTAGCTTTGGATTAGAGCTCAACATCTAGCCTTGTGTCGTAAAATGGTGAAGTGGGCGACATTGTGTAGATTGGTCCTAGCTAAGATTAGGTCTCGACATTTAGCCTAGTGTCGGAAAATAATGTAAGCGACGTTGTAAGGTTTTCTCCGCCAAGAAGGGAGCTTGTGGATATAGTGGAAATCTCGAGTAAGGTGTACTCGAGGAGTGGAATAGAACGAGGATAGAGCCTTGTTGCCGAACAACTATAAATCTTGGTGTCTTCCAACTAGGTTGTTTCTTTCCTTACTCATCACTTACATTCATCATAATTACACTTACTAATTATTGTTAATGCATTAGAATCGAACCTAATCATTATGCAACTAGATTTCAAGTAAAAGATAGTTTTGGTACTCACCTAATTGAAAGGAATTTTAATTAGGAGATAAACCGATGAGAAACTATTCAACCCCCCTTCTGGTTTCTACAATTGGTATCAGAGCGATGGTGACACAAGATCTTTGAAGTATATTGTACTTTAAAACTTGGATTGATCCATTGTCTCCTCAAATTATAAGGTAAGTTATACTAAAGTTTTTCTTTGGTCAAAACTATCTTTTATTGAAAATAAGCCTTTTAATTGATAATATTGCATCTCATCTAGATTAGTAGTATTTATGCATTTTAGATTTACTCTTGAAATGTATCTACTAGTTTGCATCTTGTTATGTGTAGGTAATCATGAAGATCAATCATTCAATTGATTGTGAATTGAGTTACTTACACTTGTAGAAGACTCATCTTATTTTATTTCCAACATCACTAAATGATGATATGAAGATGGATGGGAGTGATACTAGTCCTTGAAGACTTAGTTGTCACTTTAGTTGTGGTTGGGCTTTGCATTGGTTCCTTGAAAGCTTGGAATGCAATTTGTGGACAAGGTACGTTTTCTTTCTTCCACACGCCCTATTGATCATTCTTCTGATTATTAATTGACTATATGCTTGTTCTTGGCATCCTTGCCTTGACATTTTTTGTGGTTTGTGATTCTTCCCTTTTTCCCTCTCAAACCATCAATGCTTGGATACTTGACTCACTATGGAGATGTAGAGTGAGTTATTAGAAGCTTAAAGTATCAAGCATGATTTCCATAGTTTGCACCCTTACGGTTAGTAGGCCTAATATCATGTGTAACTTGTGCAATTAAGGTCATCTCTAGTATGATTGATGAATCCCTTGAGATACCAAACTACTTCATTAAGTTGTAGATGGATTTTACACATTTGGAATTGAAATATTCGAGGATATTGTTATTGTAAATCCCAACAATAATTATCCGATCATGTGGGAGAGAAAGTGAATCTACACCTTGCTCATATTTTGAAATAGAATAAGACTACTCTTGAAACTGATCTTATTCTATGTATCAAAGTTTCTTGGTATAGTTCATTACGAAAGCCGCTTAGACTTTCGCCGGATAGGCACGTCTTAAACCACTATATATGAAACAAGCTCTTCGTCTCCTCGATTTAAAGAATGTTATTTGTCTCTTGAGCAATGTTCTTGGTCTTGATTCACTTCTCTTGCCTCCTCTCCTCCTTGATTCTTTGCTACGAGTAGTCGTTTGTCCGTTTCGGTCTTTTCCTATCTCGATTCAACTCGTAATCCTTCAACAAAGCATTATTACCTAGTGTTGTGGTGGTCCAATTATTTCTTAAAGGCTTATGACATATTTTAAGGTTTTTAGAAAAATTTGGTTTTGAAAATTTCTTTGATTTTCCTTTATTAAAACACGCCACTGTAGGTGGTTCCTTATTGTCGCGGCTCAAACAGGCGGTTCCTTATCGATAAGGAACCGCTACCAGTACTTTCGACTAAAATACCAGTTTTTATTAAAAATCATTTTTTCAAAAACTACTTCTCTCTCTTCTCCAACATAGGGACGAGAATACCCAGTTTTCCACCATTGTTGTTTTTCTAAAACCTTCAATTACTCAATATTAATTGATTTCGATTTGTGGGTTTCACTCATCCTTCATCCAAGATCAATTATCTGTAAGTCATTTCTTTTAATTTAATCTAATTTGTTATAGGGTTCATACATTCATAATTGGGGATTTTTAAAATTGACATTGAATTAGAACCTTACTAGGAATAAGAGTTGGCATAGTATTGTTACTATGGTTCCTTAGGTTCATATTCATTGAGATTTCACTAAAACCCACTTGTAGAACAAATCCGAATTTTGACTAAATAATTTTGGTTGATTGATGGAATTGATATGAGCCCATGAACAAGTTGGTAATGGCATTGTTAAACCAATGTTCAAGTTCATTGTTGATCTTACATGGTCAATGTGTCATTGGCAATGACGAACTAGGTACATTGTGAATATGAGAATGATAAGGATTTGTAGGATATTGTAAATCTTGCTTATGTTTAGAGAGAGAAAGAGATGGAAGGATGGTGAGAACACACACACACTTAGAGAGAGAAAGTGTAGAAAACACACTTTTCACTATGTGTATTATGAATGAACCAACACCCTCTCCAACTAAGGAAACGGTTTATATACCCAAGCCCATGACATGGGCTTGTTCTTACATTGGGCCGCCGACCGACACAAGTTGTAGGCTTGGCTTGGCCTTGTTAGTTTACTATTATGATAACTAAACTATGAGCTACTTCTTAGACTATTGTTGGAGTGATCGATCCTTTCTAATGCGTAAAACGTATTTCCAACAATATTCCCCTAAGGGAGGTCACTCCAAACAAGGGCGTTACCCGAGTTACAATAATAAAATAAAACCTAGCATTCTATGCTAGTCTTGAGCTCGTAGTCTTCGTCTTTCTTTTCTTTTTCTTTTCCGGTGAACATGCTGATGTGATCTTTGATATCAATATTTAGCATTAATCTCTTGCCTTGATCTTGTGCATCCTTCACTTGTGATCTTCGCCTCTTCGTGACTTCATGTCCCACATACTCATACCTTTGTAATTCTTGAAAGCTTCAGAGTTAAATACAGCGGAGGACTTGACTTTTAGGCTTTCTTGAATTAGATGAAGTATTAAGTGCATAAAGTATAAGCATGCGGGGACGACTTCTTCTCGGATTCCGTAATGTCAACGTCTTCAAATGCCACAACATGTTGATCCCTTTGGTTGGATCTATATTCTGTTAAGAATTAGTATAGTAGTTTGTAATCAAACTAAAACACTTTGAGC
Source organism: Glebionis coronaria (assembly GCA_025667525.1). Taxonomy (NCBI): domain Eukaryota; kingdom Viridiplantae; phylum Streptophyta; class Magnoliopsida; order Asterales; family Asteraceae; genus Glebionis; species Glebionis coronaria. The sequence goes on along the minus strand of CM046882.1, from coordinate 480,780,596 downwards.
ACTCTTACTAACACTAAATAAGTTATGCGGAATCTAACTTATAAAGCATAGAAGAACATAATTACTTTTAACTATTCGATTCACTTATTAATCGACTTGAATGAGGTACATGAAAGACATTGTACCTATGTTCCTTTTATAGAGTAAGGAACCCTAGAAACCTTAGAATATTCTATAAAGATAACTATATCACAGATGATATATTATCAATATTCTAACTATTTAGGTATATCACATAAGATATACTCTAACTATAACTATGACATATCTTATACAAAGATATATTCGTCCTAATCATCATAGCAGTACTTACTTTATAAGTACCAGTAATTACTATGTACCGCGTTAATACTAACGGTACTTACATAAGACTAACAATACTTGAAATACACTAACGGTACTTGACACTTAACAAATAATTCCCAACAATCCTCCCTTAAACAAGAAATGATAACTTGTTGTATTCTTGTTTCTCTTGTACTGGATGTATTAAAATACATGTCTTCAGTCTTTTCTTCATCCTTGGATTGAACTTGGTAATTTGTATTTGTATCCAACTGAATGTAGCCAAACACTTCAAATGTATATCTTCTTCTGATAAGATATTCTTCAAACATCATGAATATCATCTTTGTCTTCATACTATGTTCTTCTTGTGTCTTCTAAACATTCACTTATCTTTGCAGCATCAGTTATTGTCTTCTTGAGTTTAGTCTTTGAACTCTTAATCATGAACCTTTGTCTTGATTTGACGATAACAAAAACTTCTAAGTATTTTTCTTTGAATACTTCTTTGCTTGCAATCTTCATACCTGAAATAAAACAGTTAACAACAAACACCAATCTGTATTGGCTTCATGATTTTTAGCAAATCACCAGCTATCAACGGATTTGATAAATTCTTTACCAGTTAGCCGTACACTCTGGAATAGCCAATACTTTATTCACAAAGAATAAGGTGTAATGAAAACCTTACAATTTTTGGTAAATTGTCAACCATCAACAGATTTGATGAAGTCTTTACCTAGTAACGTTTGTCTAGGATTAGCCAACTCTTTGTCTCGAAACAAGGTGAGTTAGAACCATATAGTTTTTAGCAAACTATCAGCTTTCAACGGATTTGATAAGTCTTTACCACAAACCGTTTGCTTATGGACTAGCCAGTTCTTATGTGTGTTAGACATGGTGAACTGAGAACCATTTGTGAAGTGTGACTGAAAGTCAAACACTTAAGGCTCTTTCTCAGCTTCTTCCTCATCTTTCAAATCCTTGATTTGTTGTTTAACCATTCTGATCAACTCCAAAGCATCAGCAGATTCTTCTGTAACTTCCAATTGTTGTTCTAACATCCTTTCCAACAATTTTATTTTGAAAGGGTAAGTTTCCTCTTGTAGCATATAGTATGTAACATCATCTACATCCAAAATATGCAATCCACATGACCTGCAATATCTCCAGTAATTAGGAACATGATTCTCTAATTCCTTCAACATTTCTTGATCATAATTGTGTGGCTCATACATAAAGAAAAATTCCTAGTATAATAGTGATACTTCAGTTTTATCTGCACTGGCTTCTTGAACTAACCTTGAAAGATCTTGAATATCTTGTCTGTCAAGAATGTGAAGAATATCCTTCAAAAGTCTGAATACCCTTGTTGTGCCATCAGTTCTCTGAATTCCATGAGCTTCAAGTCCTTGATCCATAGAGTAAATCCATTTAGCAATGGATGCTCTCTTTCCAAAAATCTCTGTATCAATACATTGATCTTCAAAATTCACAATCTTCAAGTACTTCTTCAAGCTCTCATCATCATCACTATCCTCTGTTGTTGATTTAGCTCTCTTGGCTTTCTTCTTTGTCTTTTTTGACCTTTTCCTTTTAACACCCTTGGAAATTCCCTCAAGTTCTATTGAACCCTCTTCCAAGTTTGTATGTACCGTCTCCTCAATATGTACTGTTGTATATACTGTTGACTGTGTATGTACTGCTTGTACATTTACAGTCTGAGCAATATCTTGAGTTTCAACTCCTGTATTCATTCTTTCAGCAGTCTCTTCCTCCCTTGAACTTACCTTCTCCTTTCTATTCTTCCTCACATAAGTGGTCTTGATAGGTGGAGATGTGTTTGTAGGTTCAACAATACTTGGCTCAATTCTAGGAGTACTATCAAATTGCCTTTGTTGTTGCAGATGTCTCTTAAACTCTTCAACAGCTTTTCTATCTGCTTCAGATCCAATCTCAACAAAATTCAATTCAGTTCTCTTATTTTGCTCATACAAAGTCTTGATTTCTTCAAAATTCTTCTTGACCAGCTGAATATGAGTAAATCCCTTAACTTTCTTAAGAAAGTTCATCATCTGATTTTTAATTTGCATAGTAGTTGGAGGCTTAATCTTTTCTTTCCTTCTCTTTTAAGCAAAGAATCTTTGTTGCTCCCTTACCAGATCATCAATCAATTTTGATTTCTCTTCTTAATCATATGCATCTCTCTCTTCAGCTATCAATGAGTCTGCAAGAAGCTCACTTGCATGTAATTCAGCTTGAATCTTGTCATACTCTTATATGTTCCATTCTTGTTTATTATTTTAGCTTCTAGCAAATCCTGCTTTGCTGCAAGTTCTTCCTGTAATTCATTTTCACGAATTTGTGCTTGCATTCTATAAGCAAATTCCTCATTATGGTCTATTTGATTAAACATGTACATGACTTTGTTTATATCATCATCTGAATCATTTTCATCTTCAGATTCTGATAATAATTTCTTCTTCCCCTTATCCTTTGGATCAATCTTACGTAGCTTCTTCTTCAGCTTGGTAGATCTTTCCTCATTATATTGCTGTTGAATAACTATACCTTTAGTAGGGTGTGAAGCTTGAACTTTCTTACCTTGAATTTGATTCTTTTTGGCAAGAACTTCTTGTTGTGTCTTTTTCTCTGCCTCTGCTTGTTTAGTCTTCTCAACTAAATTCTTCTTTCTTAAATCAAGCAGCAATTGGGCTAAAGTCTCATCTTCTCCAAAAGGAGTTTGACTTTCTAGTGAAGGATGATCACCAGCGGTACTTGCAATCGGCTTAGTTGGCTTAGCAGTACTTGGGTCTTCAACAATGTCAGCAGTACTTGCAGTCGGCTTAGTTGGCTTAGCAGTACTTGGATCTTCAACAATGTTGATTTCACAAGTATTAGACACACTTGTTTATTCAATCACTTGTGTCTCCCCAGATACTCTTTCTTCCATAGAAGCCATCATTTCAACTTGTACCTCTTCAGTCTTGTCTGATTCATTGCTCATTCTTGATCTAGACAGTACTTGCAAAGTCTGTTTCCTTTAAACCATACTTGTCTTTGTGGTGATGGAGTTGAATATACAGGAAACTGAATAGTAATTTCCTCCAACTTCTCATAGAAAGCACTCCAATTTGTTTGAAGTGGTGATTGAGGTGGTGGTGCTGGCTGAGTTACCAAAATTTCTTCAACTTGTGGCTCCTCATGAGTAGGTTGTGGTTCTTCATGCTGAATCTCCATATTTGAAGGTCTATCCACACCAGTCTCTAAACCAGTTCCATCTTCATAAGTCCCCATGACATCTTCATCCAATTCAAAATTGATGTCATTTCCAGAGATCCTTGTCTGATTATCAGAATAAGGTGGTTGTCCTTCATAATTCCTCAAATGTTTGGTTGCATTCAGTTGCCTTTTCTTGTAGTTCCTGAATCTTTACTTCTTGATTGCAGATTTCTGAATAGATCTATGTTGCCTCATCCAAGGTGACACTTTGTTCCTTAACTTGATTAGGCTAGCTTCCAATTCAGCAATTCTCTTGTCTTGAACAAGTTTTTCTTTCTGCAAAACTTGTACCTGTTGGGACAAACTTGTACACAAAGCAGTTAAATTTGCAACATCCACCACCTCTGGTGCTTGTGCTTGTGGTGAACCACTAGCAGCAATAGAAGCAGCAAGTGTGTGGGAATCATCTCATCAGTGTTTGGTGGAACACCAACATTTTGAGAAGAAGATTGTGAATCTTCTAGGGAATGGGAACTCTGGTGAGAAGGAGTTTGCTGAGAAGCACTAGCATTGCTAGGTTCCTCACCTTCTTGATTGGCAAGTTGGGCTAACATATGAGCAAACAATGGTGTTACTGTTCCTGTAAAGGCATTGCCTTGTTTGGTCAAGAAAGAGAAAGTTCTCTTTGTGAATGTAGGAACATTCCATGTATCAGTTAACTCTAGTAGGTTAGATATTTGGTCACTAACTAAAGTCTGAATGAATCTAGGATACATTAAAAACTTTCTAGTCCCTTCCAAATTCCTAGTCATGCCTTCAAAAATTATTTTTGAAAAATTAAAAACCCTGTTATTTGCTAGACAAACACCAGCTGATGCCAATGCAGCAGATATTTGATCAAAAGATGTACTTTTAGAACTTAAACAGTGAATAATAACATGAAAAAGCAATTTCCATTGAGGTGAAAATAAAGCTTTAAAGAAAGTAAGACTTTCCCTACCACCTCCATAGCCCATGGCTGCAAGGCCATCATGCATCTCTGTATTGTTAAGCATACTAAGTCCATTTTCATCATTTAATCTCAAACTCGCTCGTAGCTGTACCTCAGTTACATACATGTTCTTATGATTCACCCTAGCCTTAATGCAAGGTTGACCAAACCGAGTACCTAATACAACAGTATTCCAAAATTGTTCAACAATGGATATAGAGACAACTGGACTTACAGTGAGTGCAAAGCGAACATGACTTCGAGATAGCAAACCAAGCATCTCATGGAAACCAAGAGAGTCATCATTCGTAGTAAGATTCGCAACCAAATTATGCTTAGAGATTACTTGTAAAGCAGCCATTAGTATTTTTGATGATCGTAAAGTTAGAGAGAAGGTTATATAATCAAGACATAAAAATACAAGATTAGGTGAATCAATTGTGTAATTGGAGTAAGTATTTAAGTAAATAACAAACCCAAGCGCGAAGAAACCGCCAAATTTACAAAAGAGACCCTTAACGGTACAACGGACATGTAGCGGTACATGGAACATAAGAGGTACTTGAATTTGTGCTAGCGGTACTTGGAGTGACAACGGTACCTCACAATATTGACCAGTTCATGATTTCCACTAACAATGTAACCTCTTTTATCTTTTTCTATTAACCTGCAATTACATCAAAAACACAAAACATAGACTATACAATAAAAATTATAAAAATTTGTACATCTATTACCTCCCCTCAACATATGCAGCATGTTATTGGGTGAGCATACCAATGTGTGTCACCAAGAATTCGAATCTCTTTGCATCAAATGCCTTGGTCAATAAATCAGCTACATTGTTGTCTGTATGAATCTTTAAGACTTGAATAAGCTTTTTGTCATAAGCATCTCTTATAAAGTGATGTCTTATTTCAATATGCTTGGTCTTGGAGTGAAATACTGGATTCTTGACAATGCATATAGTACTTTCATTATCAATGTAAATCTTGGTGTTCATGAAGTTAAACCTATAGTCCAACAATTGATTTTGAATCCAAAGTACTTGTCCACAGCAATGAGCAGCAGCTACATATTCAGCTTCAGTTGTAGAAGTAGCAACAATGGTTTGCTTCTTGCACTGCCATGATATGAGTCTTCTGCCTAGGAATTGACAACCTCCTGTTGTAGATTTCCTATCATGATTAGCTCCAGCATAATTACTATCTGAGTAAGCTTCTAATTTAAAGGTGGAATCTCTAGGATACCATAATTCTAAATTGGGTCGACTTTTAAGATATTTAAAAATCTTCTTCATAGCATGTAGATGTGACACCTTTGGATGAACTTGGAACCTTGAACATGCACACACAGCAAACATTATATCTGGCCTTGAAGCAGTAAGATACATCAATAAACCAATCATTGACCTATATAGACGAATGTCAACATCTTCTCCATGTTCATCTTTTGATAAAGATTTCTTTGCTTCAAAAGGTGTTCTTGTATTCCTTGTATCCATACATGAAAATTTATTCAAGATTTCAGCAACATATTTATCTTGGCTGATAAATATTCCATCTTTCCTTTGTTTGACTTGGAGTCCCAAAAAGAAAGTTAGTTCTCCCATAGAACTCATTTGAAATATTCCTTTCATCAAAGCTTCAAACTCTTCACACCATGTCTTCTTGGTAGAACCAAAAATGATGTCATCAACATAAAATTAAACTAGAATGATGTCCTTAGCATTCTTCTTGATGAACAGAGTTTTGTCAATGGTTCCTTTCCTATATCCATGTTCTAGCAGAAAATTGGATAAGGTTGCATACCAGGCTCTTGGAGCTTGATGCAGACCATAAAGTGCTTTGATAACCTTGTAGACTCTATTGGGGAATTTAGGATCTACAAAACCTAGAGGTTGTGAGACATATACCTCCTCTGAAATAGTACCATATAGAAAGGCACTTTTCACATCCATTTGATAGACTATAAATCCTATATATGATGCAAAGGCCAAAAATAACCTAATGGCTTCTATCCTTGCCACTGGTGCAAAAACCTCATCATAGTCTATCCCTTCTTCCTGTCTATAGCCTTGAGCAACAAGTCTTGCCTTGTTCCTCACAAAAACCCCTCTTTCATCCTTCTTGATCCTGAAGACCCATCTAGTACCAATTACTCTTTTACCTGAGGGAAGATCCATAAGAATCCAAACTTTTTGTAGCTCAAATTGTGTTAATTCTTCTTTCATGGCATCTACCCAACTTTCTTCATCAAGAGCCTGATAGATGTTTTTGGGCTCTACTTGAGATAAGAAACAGGAAAACAAACAATGCTGAGTATCTTTATGATTTGTTCTCTGCTATTGTTTGACATAACTCACAAGTGCATGAGTTTCAATATTGGTTTGCAATTGTCTTCTGGTTTGTACAACAGATTTGGGATCTCCAATAATCTGTGTAGTAGGATGGTTGTTGTTGACTTTATGAGTAGGAATAGAACTGACTGGAATTTCTGTTTCCAAATTGTTGAAATCAGTTACTGCACCCTGCTCATCATAGGAAGCTTTGGAGAAGATTCCTTAAGCTGGACTAGCATTTAAGTCTTCATCGTCCAAGGCTTGTAAAATCTCTTCTAGTGAGTCAACAGATTTGGCAGATTTTGACTTAGCAGTACTTGCAGATGAAGTACCACTAGGTTTAATATGTACTGCTGAGTGTTGTGACTCAAAAGATTATTCTCCTGAATGCTTATTAGCAGATGTAGCATTCTTTTCTTGATCTTTGATAGGTGTGAAAACACCCATCCTTTTACCACTTATTTCTTGCTAAAACAAGACCAAAACGCGTATTTAATGTCATTTGTTTGGAATTATGCGTGGTTTGTGTGTTTGTTGTGTTTTCAGAGCCAACCGGATAAATATTGAAGAAAACATGGGATTGCACAGGTTTTATCTAAGAAAAAGACGAAAAGACGAAGTCTGTAATCCAAGAGATGCAAAAGATTTGAAGTCAATGGGCCTATTTGAAGATTTATCGATGAAAAGGACCAAAGATGGAGGATTTACATATGTCGAAGAAACTCAAGTCTATTAAATGAAGAAATTAAAAGACGAGTTGAATTTATTCGTCGACAAATCCCGAATCGAAATCGAAAACGTCAACTTTTCTGAAAAGACGAGAAGACAAAAAGAAAGGGAGAAAGCCCACACACCAACCAAGGAGGAAGCCTATAAATACTCCTCCCATTCACAATTTTGGACTAGTTTTTCTTTCTGTTACATTTCTCCTGTTTCGTAGGAAACACCATCACCACTAGGGTGTTTGGTGGTTTTTCATTTCCTTTGATTTCTTTGAATCTTGTAAGTTTAATCTTTCCATTTTGTTTGTTGAATCTTAATCATCAATACAAGTTTACATTTAATCTTTCTATCATCTTGTTCTTCATCTCTTTGTGATTCAAAGTTCTTAAGTTTCATTTTATTGGTTTGATCATAAAAAGTAAGTGGGTTTTGTATTTTTGTTGTTTTGGATTGATGTTTATCATAGGTAAATGATTAGTGGTTAAATTGGTTTAAGTTTTGATTAAAAACTTGGTGGATTTTGTGTTAAAATCGTGAGATTCAACTTCCCCTGTTCTTCGTGCTTTTTACTGTTCCTGCCCAGATTCCGAATCAAGCAAAGATTCTGGATCAAGGTTTTGTGATTTTATTGTTTATTCGGAATATCCATTATTCCGGATCAAGGTTTTAAGATTTTATTCCGGATCAAGTCCTTTGGTTCGGAATATCTTATATTCCGGATCAGTGATTTCTTTCAAACATTTCGAATCAACTTGTTCATCCGGAATAATCAATATTCCGGATGAGTAGTTATTCCGAATAAAGGTTTTTTCTAAAACACTCCGAATCAGTCATTTATTCTGGGTCAGTCATTATTCCGCATCAAGCACATTATTCTGGATCAAAAGTTATTCCGAACGAAGGCCATATTCCGCATGAAGCAAACATTCCGCATGAAGGACATTTATTTCGGATAGAGATTTATTCCGGGTCAAGCATTTATTCCGCATGAAGCAAACATTCCGCATCAACTGAACATTCCGAATGAAGCAATCTTTCAAGTTATTCTGCATGAGTTGAATTATTCCGAATAAGCTAAATTTCCCTGATATTCCGGATCAAGCATTTATTACGAATAAGCTGTTTTCTCCAAGTTTAGGTATTTTACTGTTTGATTTTTATTCAAGTTTATTTCCAGTAATTGCTTTTAGTTTAATTTTATTACTTCCTGCACTTATCGTTTTAGTAGTTATAGACCAAAGCTCCCCCTTTTTAGTCACCAAGTACAACAATTCCACTTTTTACCGTGACCGATTCGAGAAGATACCGAGAACGAAACAACGACAAATACAATTGGGTACGAGCAATGCAAAGAAAGATCTTGCAAGCAACATTTTTAATCAACTAAAATAACAGTTATTAAAATGGCGTCGTTGCCGGCTCTTTTCGTAAGGATCAACGGTTTCTTGTGAGAAAAATTGGATTTTGGGATCCGTTCTTTCGGGAACGTTATTTTCAAGCACAAAAATTTTCAAAAAACCCCATAAAAATATAAAATTTTCAAAAATACAAAAACATTAAAAAACCTATAAAAACCAAAAATATTTTCTCTTGCATTTTCTTTTTAGTGTATGCGTACTCGATCAACGTCTTATTCAGGGCCCGAGACTCTCGAACAATTAGACATGGCCGGTGTACACAACAACAACAATAATAATCCACCCCACAACAACAATAATAATCCACCCCACCCCAACATGAATAACCCACCCTTACCCGACCTACGAACCATGGAGGAGCTATGCCAACCTACGATGAACGGACGTGGAGGCCCGATTGCGCCGATGAATATCACGGCTCAAGAGTTTTCGTTGAAGCATCACATGATCCAACAAGTGCAAACTAACCCTTTTCGTGGAATTCCGGATGATGATGCCAACAAACACCTCGACAAATTCATTACCATCACCCAAAGCATGAAGTTCCCTGGTGTTTCTATGGATGACCTTCGCCTCCAACTCTTTCCCCACTCGCTTTCTCACCATGCCGAAAAATGGTTTGACCGTCTCCCAAAGAACTCTATTCATACTTGGGACGACATGACTCAACGATTTTTGTCGCGCTACTTCCCACCATCCATGGTCACGAGCCTTCGTAACCAAATTAGTGGATTCATGCAAGACAATGATGAATCGCTCTTTGATGCTTGGGAACGATACAATGATTTGATCGACCGCTTTCCAAATCACAACATGCTCCCCGTCACTCTCATTGATACTTTCTACAATGGTCTCACTTTTCGTGATCGTGACACGATCAACGCCGCAGCCGGTGGTACTTTTATGAAAAGGAGACCGGAGGAGTGTAGAGAGTTGATTGAAAACATGACTACTCACCACAAGAATTGGGATTCATCCGCATCCTCAAGATCTAACTTGAGAGTCAATGTTTCTTCTACTACTTCCAATACCGAGATAACCGAACTTACCCAACAAATCGCAGAGATGAACAAGAATTTCATGACTATGGCCACAAACCACTTTCAACAAGCTAAAGTCGTTTCTATTTCTTGTGACACATGTGGTGGTCCTCATTCTTACAATGATTGTCCTTCCACTCAAGGCAATTTTTGTGAAAACCTTAACGCGGCTTACGGTACTTATCCCACGGGAGGCTATCAAGCTCGTCCTCAAGGAGACCGTAGCTTGCTAAGTTATCGTTCCAATAACTATCTTGCTCCACCCGGTTTTCCTCCTCCAAACCAAAACCAACAACAAAGCTATAACCGAAACAACCAATCCCAACCTCGTGCTAACAATCAATATCGAGCCCAAAGAAACCCATACCCACCTCAAGGAAATTCTCAAGCTTACCAAGCTCCACCTCTCAATCAACCGATGGTATTGAATCAAGACGTCGAGACGTTCATGAAGACTAATAGAGAGATGGTGACGAATCTTCAGAGTCAATTCGTCAACTTGAAGAATGACATGGCGAAACAAGGGAGCGATATTCAAGCAGAGCTAAGGAATGACATGGCAAAACAAAGCAATGAGATTCGTGCAGACATGAGAGACTCTTTCAGCACTCAAACGGTTAACATTCGTGATATGATCGGTTCGCTCTTCCAAGGTAATCAACCCTCTTCTTCGGGTACTCTTCCGAGTAAAACCGTTGCGAATCCAAGAGGGGAGATGAAAGCAATCACCACTCGTAGTGGAAAAGGTTATACGGAACCCGAGCTTCCTACACCTCCACCCGTGATTGTGAACAAGGAAAAAGAGCAACTTTCCTTACCTCCTTCGCCTTCTATCCCCATTCCCCCACCACCCGTGGGTGTGAGTGATCCTACTCCCCTAAAGCCTTCCTCTTCATCCGATATACCTTATCCTTCAAGGTTGAGGAAAGAGAAGCAAAAGAGAAAGGATGATATTCAAGTTTCAAACTTTCTTAAAATGTTTAAACAATTGAATTTTAACATCTCCTTTGCCGAGGCTCTCGCTCACATGCCTAAATACGCGAAGATGTTTAAAGATCTTCTTAGCGACAAGGAGAAGCTTCTTGACATTTCTCAGACCCAACTTAATGAGAATTGCTCCGCCGTTCTCTTAAGGAAATTGCCCACCAAACTTGGTGATCTGGGTCGCTTCTTGATTCCTTGCAACTTCTCGGGAGTAGAGAATTGCATGGCCCTAGCCGATCTAGGTGCCAGTATAAACTTAATGCATTTAAGTGTTTGGAAGCAATTATCTCTCCCCGAGCTAGTCCCCACCAAAATGACTTTGGAATTAGCCAACCGTACGGTTGCTTATCCAGTGGGGATAGCCAAAGACGTCTTTGTTGGCGTTGACAAATTCACCTTCCCGGCGGATTTTGTTGTCGTTGACTACAAGATGGATCCTCGTGTTCCATTAATCGTTGTACGTCCCTTCTTGAGGACCGATCGCACTCTCATTGATGTAGCCGCGGGCGAAATAATCATGAGAGTTGGTGACGATAAAATTGTCTTCAAGATGGGTAAGATTTCTAAGCAACCTTATTCATATGAGAGTGTTAATGCTATTGATGTTCTCGATGAGGCTTGTGAAGAACACTTTCATGATGCTTGCAAAAGTACTCTCTCTTCTCTACCCAATGTTGAGACCGTTGCCTCAATTGCTCCGGCATTGACTCCTTTTGGAGAAAGTGACTTGGATGATTTCGAAGCTAGCTTGGGTCCTCTCGATCTTAAGTATGATGATTCTTCCACCGATTGGGATGAAGACATTCGTACTATTGAGAAACTTCTCAATGAAGACCCGTTTTCTCCTCCTTCTCCTAAAGAGGTGACTAATGATGATCCATCGTTAGTTACACCATCTATTGAGGATCCTCCTACTCTTGAGCTTAAGGACCTACCTCCTCATCTCGAGTATGTTTTCCTTGAAAACAACAAGAAGTTACCGGTCAATATCGCAAAGGACCTGAAAGAAGAAGAAAAATCCCGACTTATCGCCGTGTTGAAGAAACATAAAAGAGCTATAGCTTGGAAAATCTCCGACATTTGCGGAATTGATCCTCACTTTTGCACACATAAAATTCTCATGGAGGACGACTTTAAGCCCACAATTCAAAGCCAACGAAGGGTGAATCCTAAAATCCATGACGTCATCAAAAAAGAGGTTATCAAACTTCTTGATGCTGGTATGATTTACCCTATTTCAGATTCACCATGGGTTAGTCCAGTCCATTGTGTGCCTAAGAAAGGCGGAATTACCGTTGTGCCCAATCAAAAAAACGAGTTGATTCCTACACGTCTCGTTACTGGGTGGAGAGTTTGTATAGACTACCGCAAACTCAATGATGCCACGAGAAAGGATCATTTACCTCTTCCTTTTATGGACCAAATGCTTGAACGTTTAGCGGGTAATGAATATTACTGCTTTCTTGACAGTTTCTCGGGTTATTTCCAAATACCCATCGATCCCCAAGATCAAGAGAAGACAACATTCACTTGTCCCTATGGCACATTTGCTTACAAAAGAATGCCTTTTGGCTTATGCAATGCCCCCGGGACTTTCCAAAGGTGCATGTTGGCTATCTTCCATGACATGGTTGAGCAAACCATGGAACTCTTCATGGATGATTTCTCGGTCTTTGGGGATTCCTTCTCTTTTTGCCTTGCCAATCTAGAACGTATGCTCAAGCGGTGCGAAGATACTCGCCTTGTTCTGAATTGGGAAAAATGCCATTTTATGGTAAAAGAAGGCATTGTGCTAGGACACATAATCTCAAAATCCGTTCTTGAAGTCGACCGTGCTAAAGTAGATGTCATAGCCAAATTACCTCCACCTTCAACCGTGAAGGGTGTGAGAAGTTTTCTGGGTCATGCGGGCTTCTATCGTCATTTCATTCAGGATTTCTCTAAAATCGCTCGCCCGATGACCCACCTCTTGGAAAAAGATACTCCTTTTATCTTTTCTAAAGAGTGTATCAAAGCCTTCAATCTTCTTAAGGATAAGCTAACTAAGGCACCGGTCTTGGTTACCCCTAATTGGGAGCTACCCTTTGAGTTGATGTGCGATGCTAGCGACTTTGCTATTGGAGCGATTTTGGGCCAACGAGTGAATAAACACTTCCAACCAATCCACTATGCTAGCAAGACAATGACGGGGGCTCAATTGCATTATACGACAACCGAAAAAGAGCTTTTAGCTGTTGTCTATGCTTTTGAAAAATTTCCCCCTATCTTGTTTTATCCACCACAATCGTATACACAGACCATTCCGCGTTGAAGTACTTGGTGACTAAGCACGATTCTAAGCCAAGAATTCTTCGCTGGGTTTTACTCCTTCAAGAATTAAACATTGAAATTCATGACAAGAAGGGTGCCGAAAACCTAGCCGCGGATCATCTTAGTAGACTTGAGGATCCATATCAAGGGGATCATCCGAACAAAGAGATCAATGACTCTTTTCCCCTTGAGACCTTAATGTCTATTAATCTCAATCTGGATGACACCCCGTGGTTTGCCGACATTGCAAACTACTTAGCGGGTGGTGTTCTCATCAAAGGGTTAACATCCCAACAAAAGAAGAAGTTCTTGAAAGATGTTAAGACTTACTTTTGGGATGACCCTTTTCTATTCAAACAATGCGCTGACTTGATTATTCGCCGATGTGTTGACGGACCGGCCGCTTTGGACATTCTCCAAGCTTGCCATAAAGGACCCACCGGTGGTCACTTTGGTCCCAACTACACCGCCAAAAAAGTGTTTGACTCGGGATTTTATTGGCCCACCATTTATCGTGATGCTCACGAGATGGTTAAACATTGTGATGCTTGCCAAAAACAAGGCAAGATCATACATAAAGATGAGATGCCTCAAAATTTCATACAATAATGTGAAATCTTTGATGTATGGGGCATCGACTTTATGGGGCCATTCCCTTCTTCTAAAGGCAACAAATACATCCTTGTCGCTGTTGACTACGTTTCCAAATGGGTTGAAGCCAAAGCTTTACCCACTAACGACGCGAGGGTGGTTAGTAATTTCTTGAAACAACTGTTTGCTCGATTCGCTGTTCCTCGTGCTATAATCAGTGACCGCGGGACTCATTTTTGCAATGATCAATTTGCACGAGTCATGGCTAAGTATGGTGTCAATTACCGTCTTTCCACCGCTTATCATCCTCAAACCAACGGTCAAGCCGAGATATCCAACCGTGGATTGAAGCGAATTTTGGAATGTACTGTGGGAGAGCATCGTGCCTCGTGGGCCGATAAACTTGATGATGCTCTGTGGGCTTTCCGTACCGCCTATAAGACACCGATTGGTTGTACACCTTATCTTCTTGTGTACGGGAAAGCATGCCACCTCCCCATCGAGCTGGAACATAAGGCATACTGGGCCTTGAAGTGGGCTAATTTCGACATCAACAAAGCCGGTGATCTTCGCAAGATTCAACTGAACGAGCTACAGGAATTGAGGAATGAAGCTTACGAGAACTCACTGATCTACAAGGAGAAGACCAAGATTATCCACAATGCTAAAATCAAGAACCGAGAGTTCCACGTTGGTGATAAAGTCTTACTTTTTAACTCTCGGTTGAAGATCTTCTCGGGCAAGTTGAAGAGCCGCTGGTCTGGTCCATTCACCATCGCCAATGTCTTTCCCTATGGCACCATTGAGCTTTCTCAGCAAAATGGGCCCAATTTTAAGGTGAATGGCCAGCGTTTGAAGTTGTAATTTGGTGAGGACATCTCTCATGAGATGATTCCATCCCTCACCACGTTTCTCTTGAATTAGTTCGGGACCGAGTCAGGCTCGTGACTTGGTTAACAAAAACAAGCGCTCCTCAGGAGGCAACCCGAGTATCTATCCCCCTTTCCCGTTTTTTCATCCTAAGTGTAGGGGGAGATATATAGGTTGCTTGTGTTTGTATGGTGATGTGATTACAGGGATAAGTGCACTCTTGGAATCTTTGAAGAACCGTGCTCCCATGTTATCCGCAATACCGGTTCTATCTCTCAACTATCGTGATTCAATTTTCTTCATACTCACATTTGAAATTGATCACTTTAGTCGTCTCTTCCTTAGCTTGATTTAACCAACGTGCACAATGTCATAAGTGTAGGGGAGACCTTTCCCACATGCTTAAACATTGAGGACAATGTTTATCTTAAGTCTAGGGGAGACTTCTATCGAAGTTTTAAGTGGACTTTTCCATGAAAATGCCTTCATTTAACCGGAAAATCAGCTTTTTCAGCATTTTTCAAATTTTTAATTAACTTTGGCCATTTAGTCGTTATTTTTAAATTTTTATCGTTGCTTTCATATGTATATATCCCGCAATAAAGTCAAAAATATTAATAAAGTGGTGTAGCTAGTTTTGAAGTCTTTGACATATTAGGCCCGTTGCGATTATTTTGACTCAACCCGAATTGACTTATCCAAGTTCATTCTAGCTAGTATCCTTAACCATGTAGACCTTAATTGGTTTATTAGGCTAAGCATCCACGAGTCTCATTACTTGAGTTTTTAAAGTGTGGAGAACGAGAAATGATAGAATCAATATAAGTCGGTATTCTTGCACAAGCACACTTGGTGCGATTATCTGCCTATTCTCCCATCCCTTGCTAATAAATTATCTGCAATAAGTAAGGTCGTGCGATTTGAAAGGTTACTTAGCTTCTAGCCCAAGATCGTTTAAAAGTTGCTCGGTAATGATAAGAGTTCATAGCCAAGGCATAGCTTATGAAGCGGGGCGCGAAGATTGGCGAGTCCAAAAAGGCCCTAACAAGGCATGAGGATTCTATTTTATTGCTAAAGATCCAAGGTGATGTGAAAAGCATTATTCCCCAAATCAATATGAAGGATCAAGACTCACGACGAAAAGCAATCAACTCCCATAAGGATCATGGATAAGTCTATCCGAAAAGACCCTAACAAGGTATGAGGATAAATAGATCCAAGTCCGAAAAGGAGGCGGATCGTTGTATCTCAAAATCCCAATTAGCGATTGAAGAAATAATGATGAAGTCGTGGTCAACAAAGTTGGAGTACCCCTCAAAAATACTCCAAGTGAAGAACTCTATTAACGAAGAGAAGACCATTATCTCAAGAACGTCTCTCAAGATATGAAGTATGAAGTACATGCCAAATATCGGCCCGAGAAAGGTCTCAAATCGCGAAGCGAGTTATGCCAAGATATGAACTTTTTGATATCCCGAGAAGAAGTTTTAAGAGATTTTGTCCTTTAGCTAACTATTAATCTTATCGTCCTACTTTGCTTTCAGCCTAAATAAATTATCAAAATAAGTCCAAAAATGCATCTTCATGATCATTCTAAGACAAAAATAAAATATAAGAGATACACCTAGGAATGAGGGAGTTTAAGCATATAATTAAGCCATTTGTGTAAGTGTTTGTTTTGCTAACTTATAATAACAATGATCTCGTTTTTAAGCTTAGTTTGGGGAACGTGAAACTTGAGGGTGATAAATCTTCGCAGCACCGAAGCCCTAATGTAAGTCTTAGATCTCTTTGCAAGTTATTTCCATGTAGCTATTTTCAAGTGAAAATGGTTTTCTATTCCTTTTGTTTCCTTTGAAGTTTTAATTTCTCTTAGTATTTAAATTTTTGTTTAGTAGTATTTTAATAAGGCCAAGGTTGATTGATTATGAGAAAAGTGTAAATTTGCTTTATCACTAAGCATTGCATGAGGGCATGGCAATGGTTAAGGGTAGGGGATTTGATAGGTGTGAAAACACCCATCCTTTTACCACTTATTTCTTGCTAAAACAAGACCAAAACGCGTATTTAATGTCATTTGTTTGGAATTATGCGTGGTGTAACACTCTCATTTTTCGTATCGGTACAGCGGAAGGGTCTTTCAGAGTGTTACGGGATAGCACAATAACTCCAATCATAGACAACACATAAAAATGGTTGTACAAGGTTTAACAAACATTCATTCGATAAAAAGTTTCAAAAGTGTACAACAGGTCCCAAATTATACAGGTCATTAAGTTTACAAAACACAGTTCGAATGAACATTTTTAATATTAAGTGTGGGCCATCAGAGTCGATCTCCATCCGGATTACCTTCAAGCACCTGAGATAGAAAACATGCAAAAATCATATCAGCGAATGCCGAGTGAATTCATAGAGTTTAATGAAAACCGCTATATAAAACAATCATTTACATTCATTTAAAATCAGAACACAAGTATAATATCGGAAGTAAGTCCACATATTGCTAGTCAGGCAATATATAAATCAAGCATACATCTGAAACCGTCCATGAGACCGTAGTCTCTATATTACCATGATAGGTAATATATTCATCGTAATAGCGTCATTATCGTTTATTATTTATGTCTTATATTGTATTAGGATTATTATTAGCCGCATGACATTGTTACCTTACTGTGAAAACAGCGGGCCGCGAACCCGACAAACAATTTGCCCATCTAAGTTAGCGTGTCGTCACAAAAATCACGCTATGGAATCTTCTCATACATAAATTCGCTTACCAATCAATGTGGTACGACGGGGATCAACCGTCAAGGCGCGAACTGGGGTGATCGTCCCCAAATAGTACTATCAAATGCATAAGCGTCTACCAAAACCCGGTAGTTCACAATTCATGCTAATGGGACTTTAAGTGACATAACCTAACTACTAATAATCCTTTTAGTCTCGAATATAGGGTCATAGCATCATTCGGGTCCATATCATTAAGCATACAATCGGGACTACTTGTGTTCTATTTTTATAAAAATCTAGCATGTTATCTCCCTCGCGGGTTTACAAATCATTTTATAAAACATTTAAAAGAGTGCGAGGCTATGAACTCACGTTGTTAATGAAAGGCGGATTATCGGCTACGGGCGTGCTTCGGTCACGGAAACCTATATAAATAATAATCGGTCTTAGACTCGGTCCAATGACTTTTATCAAAATAACAATATACATATGATGATTTTGTACATATGATGATGATCAAGTGGGTTTATAAATCCTCGTTTACTCATTTTAGTGTTTACGTTTTGGTAACGTCATACTAGTTCACTAGTTTTATCGATTTTGCCTATTTTAAGTCCATTAATTCTTTTATAAGGTCTTTTACTTGTTTTTACCCATTTTATACCTATATGATCAGTATATATATTTTTCATGTTGGGCCCAAATGGGTTAAGCCCAAATAATTCTTTTTTACAAGTATTTATCCTATTAAGTCCAATTATTAGTCCAATAGGTTTAGTTAGCTCGTAAATGTCCGTAATTCTTATAGTTCGGGTTTTATCGGTTTTTACTTGTATTAGTTACTTATACATCAGTATATGACTTTTATAAACTTTACATTAGACGGGTTTGGTCGTCTAAGTTTTATTTGATGAAAAACGTTAATTTTACGGCGATAGTCGAAAAAGTCGTAAAAATCAAGTTTATAGTTTTTATTACTTATAAATATTATTTTTACCACCATTTATCTAATTTACCCATTTAATTAACCTTTTATACATTTATATAAATAAGTTCTATAAGTTAGTGGGTTTATATTTTACATTTTATAAATTATAATGTGAGTGCTTATATAATAATAATAAACATTATTTCCAAAATCTGATTTTTAACTTCATATTCACCATTTTTATCATATCTAGAGTTCTACAATGACTTAGAAGCTCATTTTTGGATGACAAATTCTTCATAATATGTGCTACATATAACTTAGTTATAGATACTGCCCATTTTGAGTCTAAGTTGCCTTAACAGTCCCTATAAAACTGCTCATTCAGATTACACCACCTAACTTGTTTTGATCATATCTCACTCATTATTTTGATTCCATTGCATGGCCAACTCTCACATGTGTATAACATCATCTACTTACTATAAATGGATCAAACCATGCAATTTTATCAGTTCATCTTTTAGTTATCAACTGTTTTTATACAGCCAACTAAATAGTCAAGATTTTAGCTTCATTTCTTATAGTTATCATCATTTTTAGGCATGTTTATCAACACTTGATCCCCACACAACATTTTTATCATCATATATACATCATATACATATACAAAATGAAAGAAAATACATTTGTTCTTTACAAAATAATAAGAGAAAAATGTAGAGGATGATCTTCTTTACCAATCCAAGTGGATTTCTTGTTTTAGGAAGGCAAGAACTTGATGACCACAACAAGTATCTCCAAGACCATCAAATATCAAGAACATAGGTTGGAAAATCAGCCCTAGGACACAAGCAAATCACCTCCAAAGTTGTTAATATGGCCACCAAATGATCAAGGCTTCAAGAGAACACCTTAATAGGACTAGTAAACATGTGGTTTGTGGCTAGAAAAGATCAATGATGGTGTTTGTTAGCTTATTTAGGACGGCAAGGAGGGAAAGTTGAGAGGATTTTAGAGTGGTTTGAATGGAAGGAAATGGTAAGAATGAAACAAGTTGCTAGTTTTTGTTGTAAGTGGTAATGGTTAGCTTAAGGTGTAAGCACAAGCTTACACTTGTGTAAACTAGCTAAGACTTATGCCACATATGTGTGGTGGTGTCATATTGCCGTCCATATCATGCAAGTGGGGTGGGACAAAGTGTTTTGTCCCATCTCACTAGTTTACGGGTATTTCTCGATTCTAGTTTTCTCGATTTGCGTGCCCTCGGGTCGTTTTACGAAAAACATTTTTATAAATTATGAATCACCGTCACAAAACGAATCCAATAAAAATTGTCTCATCAAAAACGGAGTTCAAAAACGTAAATACGTAATCCTAAGGTTTCCGGTTTAGTCGTAAAAGACGCCAAGTTATGCACGTAAGCCCAAATTTAAATCCGTAAATTGTGAGTTCGTCAACCAACACAAAAATAAGTTTCAAAATATTATACGAGAAAATATTTCACTACCTGAAAATGTTAGATTTGTCACAGCTTTTCCTCCTAAAAGGGATCAACGTCCTCGTGATCCATTTTATTTGGATGTCCGTTTCTTATTGAAATCGAAGAGGTGCGAATATTTCTTCCACATTTCATCCTCTCGTTCCCAAGTATACTCCGGTCCATGCTTTGAATTCCATCGGATTTTGACAATAGGTATCCGACTTTGTTTCAGTTGCTTTACCTCACGGTCCATAACTTCTACGGGCTCTTCGATAAAATGCAACTTCCCATCTATTCGAACCTTACCTAACGGAATTTTCTCATCACTCACTGCTAGACATTTCTTCAGATTAGATACATGGAATGTGTTGTGAACACCATGAAGTTCTGGGGGTAACTCTATTTTGTAAGCCACCGGACCTACTCTAGATAAAATCTTGAAGGGTCCAATATAACGGGGATTCAATTTTCCTCGCTTTCAAAATCTTATAACGCCTTTCCATGGCGATACTTTCAACATTACTCGGTCACCCACTTCAAACTCCATTGGCTTCCGCCGCACATCCGCGTAACTTTTCTGTCTACTTCGGGCAGTCAACAACCTCTTCTTAATCTGAACTATCATCTCCGTAGTCTCCCGGATCAATTCCGGTCCCGTGAGCTGGGTATCCCCAACTTCACTCCAACATACAGGAGATCTACACTTCCTACCATACAAAGCTTCAAACGGTGCAGCCTTAATACTAGAATGGTAACTATTGTTATACGAAAACTCTGCTAACGACAAATGTTTATCCCAATTCTTACCAAAGTCTAACACACAAGCTCTCAACATATCTTCAAGTGTTTGTATCGTCCTTTCACTCTGCCCATCAGTCTGGGGGTGATAAGCAGTGCTCATGTCGAGATTCGTTCCCAAAGATCTTTGGAGAGATTTCCAAAAATTCGATGCGAATCTAGGATCTCGATCTGAAATGATCGATACAGGCACTCCATGCTTGCATACAACATTATCAAGGTATATTCGAGTCAGCTTCTCCAGTGAGAACTGCTCCTTAACGGGAATGAAGTGTGCTGATTTGGTCAGTCTGTCGACAATAACCCAAATCGAATTGTTTCCAGATGATGTTCTAGGAAGCTTGGTGATAAAGTCCATTGTAATTCGCTCCCACTTCCATTCAGGAATCTTTGGTTGTTGAAGTAGTCCTGATGGCTTTTGATGTTCGGCTTTAACTCTAGCACAAGTCAAGCATTGAAGAACATACATAGCTATGTCATCTTTCATATTCGGCCACCAGTACAACTTCTTCAAATCATGGTACATCTTATCAGATCCCGGATGAATGGAATACTTAGATTTATGGGATTCTAACATAACCAAATCTCTTAAGCCTCCAAACTTAGGTATCCACATACGACCTCTTAAACATTTCACTCCATCAGCTCTAACCTCTAAAGGATCTCCTTCTCCTCGGAACCCTTCATTTACAAAATTCTCCTTCTTACAAGCTTCTATTTGTGCATTTCTAATTTGCTCAGGCAAATTATTGTGCACGGTCAAGACTAGAGAACGCACCCTGATAGGCTCTCTATCTTTCCTACTCAACGCATCAGCAACAACATTGGCTTTTCTTGGGTGATATTTTATATCACAATCATAATCACTTAACAACTCTATCCATCTTCGTTGCCTCATGTTCAATTCCTTCTGGTCGAGAATATACTGTAGGCTTTTGTGATCGGTGAATACCGTACACTTGGTGCCATACAGATAATGTCTCCACAACCTAAGAGCAAAGACCACAGCTCCTAACTCAAGATCATGAGTAGCATAATTCTCCTCATTCTTCCTTAATTTCCTAGAAGCATAAGCTATCACTTTATCCCTCTACATCAAAACAGCTCCATAACCTCTAAGAGATGCATCACAATACACTACGAAATCTTCACTCCCGTCGGGTAATGATAAGATCGGCGCACTACATAATTTTTGCTTCAATATCTGAAATGCTCCATCTTCATCACTTCCCCAAACGAAAGGTTTATTCTTCTGAGTAAGCTTAGTCAAGGGTTTAGCTATCAAAGAAAATTCTTTAATGAATCGCCTATAATAGCCAGCCAATCCTAAGAACTGTCGCACTTCCGTTGGCGTTGTCGGTGCAGACCAATTCTTAATAGCTTCAACCTTTGCAGGATCAACATGAATTCCATCTCTGTTAATCACATGACCAAGAAATTGCACAGAATCTAACCAGAAATCACACTTCGAAAACTTAGCATACAACCTTTCATCCTTCAACAACTTCAAAACAATCCTCAAATGTTCTCTATGCTCATCTTCATTCTTAGAATAGATTAGAATATCGTCAATAAACACAATCACAAATTTATCCAAGTAGGGCTTGCACACTCGATTCATTAAATCCATGAAAACCGCAGGTGCGTTAGTTAACCCAAATGGCATTACTTGAAATTCATAGTGTCCATAACGAGTTCTAAATGCAGTTATAGGAATATCTTCTTCACGGACGCGAAGTTGGTGATATCCTGACCGTAAATCTATCTTAGAATACACACTAGATCCTTGCAGTTGATCAAACAAATCATCAATCCTAGGTAAAAGATATCGATTTTTAATTGTCAACTTATTCAGTTCCCTATAATCAATGCACATACGAAAAGATCCATCCTTCTTCTTAACGAACAAGACTGGAGCTCCCCAAGGCGACGAGCTCGGTCGAATAAAACCTTTATCAGACAACTCCTTAAGTTGCTCAGATAACTCCTTTAATTCAGAAGGGGCTAATCGGTAAGGCGCACGTGCCACCGGTGCAGCACCAGGAATTAAATCGATTCAAAACTCTACTTGCCTTATCGGTGGAAGTCCGGGTAAATCTTTAGGAAATACCTTAGGAAATTCACAAATAATAGGTACATCTTCCAATCGTTTCTCCCTAGACTCATTCCCGGTCACTTGAGCTAAGAATAACTCACAACCGTTCCTGATGTACTTTTGGACTTTAATACATGAAACGATTTTCAAACGGGATTCACCTCGACTACCATCAATTACTAATGTCCTATTCCTAAGAGGAATCTTAACCTTCTTCTCTCCACATAAAATAGTAGCATTGTTCAACGACAACCAATCCATACCAATAATAATATCGAAACTACCTAATTCTATCAACATCAAATCAATCGGAAAGGAATGGTTTAAGAGATTTAGAGAGCATCCTTCTAATAGCTTATTAGTTTTCACTAATTTACCATCAGCCAATTCCACCTCGTAACTGGTACTTATCTCAACAGGTTCAATATCAATAAGGGCACTAAATTTAGTGGATACAAAGCTCCTATCGGCACCCGAATCGAATAAAGCAACAGCATAATGATCGTTGAGTAAAAACGTACCGGTAACGACATTCGGATCCTCTTTCTTCACCTCAATTGTTCCAAGTTGGTAGATACCACCCTGGGGGTTTCTTCCAGGTACAATCGCTTTCAACTTGGGGCATTCCGATTTCCTATGACCTTCTTCATTATAGTTGAAGCAAATGGTTCCCTTCTTACACCTTTCAACCTTGTTTCCAAGCTTTCCGCAATTTCGGCTCTTCCAGCAGTCGCCAGCATGCCTCTTGTTGCCACACTTAGGACATCTATCATCGTTGCGCGGTGCATTGTTGGTAAGAGCATTTGCATTCCCCTTTCTCTGGTTCTGACGGCGATTGAAATTCTTCCTATAATCACCTCTATCTACACGCTCACCGTCTCCCTTTCTTTTCTCACCAACACGGGCTTCATCTTCCTTATCCTGAATTATCTGTCCAATGAGTTGGTAAGCCATTCGAACAACATCATCAATGGTCAGTGGTTTCGATGATGTTACGTCCCCCCGGATATTCCTGGTCAACCCTTTCACATATTGCTCAATTCGGATCTCTTCGGGTTCAACCAATCGAGGACATAGCAAGGCCAACTCATGGAATCGATTCGTGTAACTATCAATGTCCACACCTTTCATTCTCAGATGAATCAACTCCTGTTCTAACCTAATGATCACACTACGAGGACAAAACTCCAAAGTCATCCACTTCTTAATTTCAGCCCAAGGAGTAGCATTAGCAGCATCAAGACCCATGAAAGCAATTCTCCCGTTCCACCAAGTCAACGCACGACCTTTCAGAGTAGCCATAGCAAAAGTCACCTTATCTTCCTCCTTACACTTACTAATCCTAAACACCGTTTCAATCTTTTCAATCCACTGGCTTAATCCTACAGCACCTTCAGTTCCATTAAAAGGTAGAGGTTCACACTTCATAAACGTCACATAAGTACAGCCACCAACTTCAGGTGCATTCGTTCCAAGTCCTCCTATATTTCCTCCAGCATTAGCATTCACATTATTAGCATTCACATTCACATTAGTACCGCCAATTCCACTACCGCCAGCTCCACTACCGCCAGCTCCACTACCGCCAGCTCCACTACCGCCAGCTCCACTACCGCCAGCTCCACTACCGCCAGCTCCACTTCTAGCATTTGCCATAAATTCAGTCATAGATGCGGTAACTTGCTCCGTAATAATCCTACGTACATCATCCTCAGTCACAGCCTTCTTGGGCGGCATAGTTCTATAATTTCATAATTTCAAAGTATTAAGCATTCATCCAACAAGGATTCATATAATATGGATCGAATTCATAATCAAGATACAAATAAGGCACAATATGGAATTCAAGACAAGATACATATTTCATTCGATCTAAAACAAAAGTATTGTCTTAGTACATCCATATCAAAGTTCTAGCACTATATACACTCAAAATTCGTGCCAAATCTACTACTAACAAGTCGGTTCAGTCAAAGCTACAAACACAAAAGATATAAAGGTCACTACTAAATACAGACTGGTCTACTGAGAACCGCCAGATGGTCCATCATCCATCGTCTTCTGGATCTTCGCCGGACGATCACTAGACACATCTTCGGCTGGGCGCTTACGGATTACTCCTCTTTCAACCATGTCGGCATAAAATCTACTGTTCCAACCCACAGATATATTCAACTCCTTTTCAGCTTTCTCACGCATCGCACGAGCCACACTCAACTGAATCTCCATAGAATTCACCTTTCTCTTCATGGCAGCATACTCACCACTTTCCAACACTGACAACCTCCTAAAAGCCTCATCCAACCCACGTTCTACATCACTCAAATCCAGACTAAGCAATTCCCTCTCTTTCTCGCCAACCTTTGTCTTCGACTCCAAATAAGCAACCTGAGTCTGAACAACACCTAATCCAACCTCTGTCACATAACTCTTAACACGGGAAGCATCTAGATCACGTCTCAAGGCCCATGGTGCAAGACCATCAATATGAGTAGCCTCTCGAGTACTAGACGACTCTCCTATCTCACGTCTACGAGTAGCAATACCATCGGTACCGTCAGGTGCATCGTCATCCTCATCCTCCTTGATTCAGAATCAGATTCAGATGATTCCGACATTTCATCCCTAGGTAACTCATCCTCAGAATCAAATAAACAAACTGGTGGGGGCAAGGCTCGCCCTCTGGTACATCATACGGATAAATAAGCTCAGCTTCCTCATCGTCATCGACCTCAACATCTATACCTACGTCCTCCTCGACATCCTCGTCGTCAATCTCGTCATCTAAATTATCTAACCCAATCTCATCCTCATTCTCAATATCCACATTCTCAATCTCATTCTCTACTAAGTCAACCTGAGGGGCAATCTGATCTCCTAGTCCTAACTCGGGCTCGGGATCCTCAAATGGTTCCTCCTCGTCATCAATATCAAAATCTACTAAGTCTAAATAAGGATCATCTTCTATATTAGGTTCGGGAATAGCATGGTTTTCTATAGGAATATTAGGGTCAGCCATGACAATCTGCATTTATATATATATATCTCGTATTAGGATAACATACTAGTTAAACAATTACATAATGAAATCACGATATATACATATATATAAATTATATTATATATATCAAAATATATATCTTCTCAATAGGGCTTGTTGGTAACGTCGGAGATCTCTGGCACCGTTATAGTCAAAAGATTTTTCAAATATTTTCTTAAATGTTCATTGTCAAAAGATTTTGAAAAGTTTTGTTCAAAACCTTGGTTTTTAAAATCCTTTGTTCTCTATAACGAGAGCTCTGGTACCAAACTGTAACACTCTCATTTTTCGTATCGGTACAGCGGAAGGGTCTTTCAGAGTGTTACGGGATAGCACAATAACTCCAATCATAGACAACACATAAAAATGGTTGTACAAGGTTTAACAAACATTCATTCGATAAAAAGTTTCAAAAGTGTACAACAGGTCCCAAATTATACAGGTCATTAAGTTTACAAAACACAGATCGAATGAACATTTTTAATATTAAGTGTGGGCCATCAGAGTCGATCTCCATCCGGATTACCTTCAAGCACCTGAGATAGAAAACATGCAAAAATCATATCAGCGAATGCCGAGTGAATTCATAGAGTTTAATGAAAACCGTTATATAAAACAATCATTTACATTCATTTAAAATCAGAACACAAGTATAATATCGGAAGTAAGTCCACATATTGCTAGTCAGGCAATATATAAATCAAGCATACATCTGAAACCGTCCATGAGACAGTAGTCTCTATATTACCATGATAGGTAATATATTCATCGTAATAGCGTCATTATCGTTTTTTATTTATGTCTTATATTGTATTAGGATTATTATTAGCCGCATGACATTGTTACCTTACTGTGAAAACAGCGGGCCACGAACCCGACAAACAATTTGCCCATCTAAGTTAGCGTGTCGTCACAAAAATCACGCTATTGAATCTTCTCATACATAAATTCGCTTACCAATCAATGTGGTACGACGGGGATCAACCGTCAAGGCGCGAACTGGGGTGATCGTCCCCAAATAGTACTATCAAATGCATAAGCGTCTACCAAAACCCGGTAGTTCACAATTCATGCTAATGGGACTTTAAGTGACATAACCTAACTACTAATAATCCTTTTAGTCTCGAATATAGGGTCATAGCATCATTCGGGTCCATATCATTAAGCATACAATCGGGACTACTTGTGTTCTATTTTTATAAAAATCTAGCATGTTATCTCCCTCGCGGGTTTACAAATCATTTTATAAAACATTTAAAAGAGTGCGAGGCTATGAACTCACGTTGTTAATGAAAGGCAGATTATCGGCTACGGGCGTGCTTCGGTCACGGAAACCTATATAAATAATAATCGGTCTTAGACTCGGTCCAATGACTTTTATCAAAATAACAATATACATATGATGATTTTGTACATATGATGATGATCAAGTGGGTTTATAAATCCTCGTTTACTCATTTTAGTGTTTACGTTTTGGTAACGTCTTACTAGTTCACTAGTTTTATCGATTTTGCCTATTTTAAGTCTATTAATTATTTTATAAGTTCTTTTACTTGTTTTTACCCATTTTATACCTATATGATCAGTATATATATTTTTCATGTTGGGCCCAAATGGGTTAAGCCCAAATAATTCTTTTTTACAAGTATTTATCCTATTAAGTCCAATTATTAGTCCAATAGGTTTAGTTAGCTCGTAAATGTCCGTAATTCTTATAGTTCGGGTTTTATCGGTTTTTACTTGTATTAGTTACTTATACATCAGTATATGACTTTTATAAACTTTACATTAGACGGGTTTGGTCGTCTAAGTTTTATTTGATGAAAAACGTTAATTTTACGGCGATAGCCGAAAAAGTCGTAAAAATCAAGTTTATAGTTTTTATTACTTATAAATATTATTTTTACCACCATTTATCTAATTTACCCATTTAATTAACCTTTTATACATTTATATAAATAAGTTCTATAAGTTAGTGGGTTTATATTTTACATTTTATAAATTATAATGTGAGTGCTTATATAATAATAATAAACATTATTTCCAAAATCTGATTTTTAACTTCATATTCACCATTTTTATCATATCTAGAGTTCTACAATGACTTAGAAGCTCATTTTTGGATGACAAATTCTTCATAATATGTGCTACATATAACTTAGTTATAGCTACTGCCCATTTGGAGTCTAAGTTGCCTTAACAGTCCCTACAAAACTGCTCATTCAGATTACACCACCTAACTTGTTTTGATCATATCTCACTCATTATTTTGATTCCATTGCATGGCCAACTCTCACATGTGTATAACATCATCTACTTACTGTAAATGGATCAAACCATGCAATTTTATAAGTTCATCTTTTAGTTATCTACTGTTTTTATACAGCCAACTAAATAGTCAAGATTTTAGCTTCATTTCTTATAGTTATCATCATTTTTAAGCATGTTTATCAACACTTGATCCCCACACAACATTTTTATCATCATATATACATCATATACATATACAAAATGAAAGAAAATACATTTGTTCTTTACAAAATAATAAGAGAAAAATGTAGAGGATGATCTTCTTTACCAATCCAAGTGGATTTCTTGTTTTAGGAAGGCAAGAACTTGATGAACACAACAAGTCATCAAATATCAAGAACATAGGTTGGAAAATCAGCCCTAGGACACAAGCAAATCACCTCCAAAGTTGTTAATATGGCCACCAAATGATCAAGGCTTCAAGAGAACACCTTAATAAGACTAGTAAACATGTGGTTTGTGGCTAGAAAAGATCAATGATGGTGTTTGTTAGCTTATTTGGGACGGCAAGGAGGGAAAGTTGAGAGGATTTTAGAGTGGTTTGCATGGAAGGAAATGGTAAGAATGAAACAAGTTGCTAGTTTTTGTTGTAAGTGGTAATGGTTAGCTTAAGGTGTAAGCACAAGCTTACACTTGTGTAAACTAGCTAAGACTTATGCCACATATGTGTGGTGGTGTCATATTGCCGTCCATATCATGCTAGTGGGGTGGGACAAAGTGTTTTGTCCCATCTCACTAGTTTACGGGTATTTCTCGATTCTAGTTTTCTCGATTTGCGTGCCCTCGGGTCGTTTTACGAAAAACGTTTTTATAAATTATGAATCACCGTCACAAAACGAATCCAATAAAAATTGTCTCATCAAAAACGGAGTTCAAAAACGTAAATACGTAATCCTAAGGTTTCCGGTTTAGTCGTAAAAGACGCCAAATTATGCACGTAAGCCCAAATTTAAATCCGTAAATTGTGAGTTCGTCAACCAACACAAAAATAAGTTTCAAAATATTATACGAGAAAATATTTCACTACCTGAAAATGTTAGATTTGTCACACGTGGTTTGTGTGTTTGTTGTGTTTTCAGAGCCAACCGGGTAAATATTAAAGAAAACATGGGATTGCACGGGTTTTATCGAAGAAAAAGACAAAAAGACGAAGTCTGTAATCTAAGAGATGCAAAAGATTTGAAGTCAATGGGCCTATTTGAATATTTATCGAAGAAAAGGACCAAATATGGAAGATTTACATATGTCGAAGAAACTCAAATCTATTAAATGAAGAAATTAAAAGACGAGTTGAATTTATTCGTCGACAAATCCCGAATCGAAATCGAAAACGTCAACTTTCCTGAAAAGACGAGAAGACAAAAAGAAAGGGAGAAAGCCCACACACCAACCAAGGAGGAAGCCTATAAATACTCCTCCCATTCACAAGACTAGTTTTTCTTTCTGTTACATTTCTCCTGTTTCGTAGGAAGCACCATCACCACTAGGGTGTTTGGTGGTTTTTCATTTCCTTTGATTTCTTCTAATCTTGTAAGTTTAATCTTTCCATTTTGTTTGTTGAATCTTAATCATCAATACAAGTTTACATTTAATCTTTCTATCATCTTGTTCTTCATCTCTTTGTGATTCAAAGTTCTTAAGTTTCATTTTATTGGTTTGATCATAAAAAGTAAGTGGGTTTTGTGTTTTTGTTGTTTTGGATTGATGTTTATCATAGGTAAATGATTAGTGGTTAAATTGGTTTAAGTTTTGATTAAAAACTTGGTGGATTTTGTGTTAAAATCGTGAGATTCAACTTCCCCTGTTCTTCGTGCTTTTTACTGTTCCTGCCCAGATTCCGAATCAAGCATAGATTCCGGATCAAGGTTTTGTGATTTTATTTTTTATTCGGAATATCCATTATTCCGGATCAAGGTTTTAAGATTTAATTCCGGATCAAGTCCTTTGGTTCGGAATATCTTATATTCCGGATCGGTGATTTCTTTCAAGCATTCCGAATCAACTTGTTCATCCGGAATAATCAATATTCTGAATGAGTAGTTATTCTGAATAAAGGTTTTTTCTAAAACATTCCGAATCAGTCATTTATTCCGGGTCAGTCATTATTCCGCATCAAGCACATTATTCCGGATCAAAAGTTATTCCGAACGAAGGCCATATTCTGCATGAAGCAAACATTCCGCATGAAGGACATTTATTCCGGATAGAGATTTATTCCGGATAGAGATTTATTCCGGGTCAAGCATTTATTCCGCATGAAGCAAACATTCCGCATCAAGTGAACATTTCGAATGAAGCAATCTTTCAAGTTATTCCGCATGAGTTGAATTATTCTGAATAAGCTAAATTTCCCTGATATTCCGGATCAAGCATTTATTCCGAATAAGCTGTTTTCTCCAAGTTTAGGTATTTTACTGTTTGATTTTTATTCAAGTTTATTTCCAGTAATTGCTTTTAGTTTAATTTTATTACTTCCTGCACTTATCGTTTTAGTAGTTATAGACCAAAGCTCCCCCTTTTTAGTCACCAAGTACAACGATTCCACTTTTTATCGTGATTGATTCGAGAAGATACCGAGAACGAAACAACGACAAATACAATTGGGTACGAGCAATGCAAAGAAAGATCTAGCAAGCAACATTTTTAATCAACTAAAATAACAGTTATTAATCTTGAAGCCTCTGAAGCTACTGGGAGGCTTGATCATCATTTGATGGCATGGTTTGCTTCTTGGGAGGTGCAGACATGGGAGTAATAGTAGGCATGTTGGGCACATAGATATGAACATCATCATCTGATGAAGAAACATCTTCTTGAGTACCTGCATTAGTTGCACTTGACTCCTCACCTGCATTGTTAGTTTGACAATCCTTTTGCAAAGAATAGTAGTCCATGGAGTTAGTTAGATAATCTAAATCAAACATCCAAGCATAACCTATTACTGGGACATTGGGTTTATTTTCTAAGAAATTGACATGAGCATTTTCTTCAACTTTTTTAGTTGCCAAATTATAAACCCTATATGCTTTACTTTGCACTGAATATCCTACAAGATATCCTGGATCAGACTTTCCATCAAACTTTCCCAAATAATCAAGAGTATTTAGTATAGACACATGACACCCAAAAGGTCTTAAATGACTTATGTTAGGCTTTACATCAGTCAAGACTTCATAAGGTGTTTTGTTTTGAGGCTTGGTTACTAGGACTCTATTTAACACATAACATGCAGTATTGATTGCTTCTGCCCAAAAGGTATTTGGCAAAAGTAAACTAGCCAACATAGTTCTAGCAGCCTCAATCAGTGTCCTATTCTTCCTTTCAGCTACTCCATTTTATTGTGGAGTTCTAGGATTACTAAATTGTCTCTTAATTCCTTTAGACCTACAGAATTCATCAAATTCAGCATTCTTAAATTCTGTCCCATTATCAGTCCTAATGATTAAAACCTGTTTAGTGAACTGATTTTCAACTAAAATGATAAAATCCTTAACTAACTCACTTGTTTCACTTTTAAGAGATAAAAAGAAAACCCAACTGAATCTACTATAATCATCAGTTATGACTAGACAAAAGGTCTTATGACTAATGATTCTGATAGAAACTGGACCAAACAAATCCATATGCAAAAGCTGCAAAGGTTTTGTCACAGTGTTATAAGTCTTGGTCTTACAAGAGGCTCTATGTTGTTTACCTTTTTGACAACCAGCACATGTGAAATCATTTTGAAAAGATTTTTTAGGTAGACCTCTAACCAAATTCCTATTCACCAATCTATTAAGATTCTTAAAATTCACATGACCTAACCTTCTATGCCACATATTTGACTCATCTAAAGAAGCCTTAGCTAGCAAACATGTAATACCACCTATTGGAGTAATAGTATGAATATTAAAGGTGTACATATTTTCTTGCCTGGGTACTTTAAGCAGTATTTGAGATTCCTTAGGCATCTCAAAGTCTTTAGACAACACCAAGCAGTCTTTGTCTATGAATAGCACCTTGTTCTTCTTATCACACATTTGTGATAAAGAAAAGAGAGTGAACTCATTCAATTCTTTTACAAATAACACATCTTTAAATTCCAACTTTCCTGTGTTGATTTTCCCTTTACCAGTGATTCTACCTTTGCTACCCCCAAAGGCTACTAGACCTCCTCTGAATTCTTCAAATTCAGCAAGAAAATCTTTGTTTCCTGTCATGTGTCTTGAGCATCCACTATCTACTATTCCTTTATCTTTTAATTCATCAATGAGATGCCCCTGCACACAAATAAAACTCATTAGTTTTAAAAGGGACCCAAGCCACATTTGGCTCGGATCTTGTGGGACCTATACATTTAAGAGTTTGTACTGAAGCATTCCCAGTAATGCTACTTTTACTCTTATACTTCATGGTTTCATTTATGTAGTCAAAGTCATAGGATGACTCTATGTGCTCAGACTTCTTTGACTTAAGTACTCCTTTAGCGGTACTTGCTTTAACACATGATTTATCTCTTTTAGGAACCCACATTTGCACTGGTTTGTTTTTGTCCTTACTTCTAGGTGTTTTAAATTTTTCAAAAACTTTCTTAGAAGTCTTGAAGAACTTTGGTTTTACAGACTTTAAACCAACAGTACTTAAGTTTGGTCTAGCAGTACTTATAGGTCTAGACTTGCCGGTGCTTGCTTTACCAGACTTTTAAGGTACTAGACCTTGTTTCATAAGTACTGCCCTAGGAACAAAACTTTTGGTAGAGTTATTTTTAACCTGTTTAACTACCCTTGTGTGATCAAACTTAGGTTTGTCGTTTTTAAGTTTCTGATTCCTATAAACCTGTGCATTTTTCCCATTACTGTTTTTCATGACCCTTTGTGTAGCCTTTTGTTTCACAATTTTATTTTCATGTAATGTACAATCTTTGATAAAATGACTTAGACTACCACAAACATAACATCATTTTCTTCTTAAAGAAGACCCAAAAGGTTGTTTTGACTTTACTTTTTCAAAACCTAGCCCACCCCTTTTGACTTTATTATGTTTTACATTGTTTTCCAATATCTTGCTAGGAGTTTTTACCTGCTTGGGAGCAGAAGTTGTCTTAGATTCCTCAGAAACAAATTTGTTCATTAAAGGTGGATAAACAATATTTTTGGTCACAACAGTCTTTTCTTGGGACAAAGTATTAGAGTTTAAGATATTATTAGCTTTTGGTTCTTCTAACTCTATACTTGTATTATTACAAGGGGGCATGAAAATTCCTGATAGTGGTGGAGGAACTGCCTTCATTCCTTCAGAATATCTATCATATTCAGGTGTATGATCTACCTCACTATAACTATCAAAAATCCCTTTTGATAAGTCCTTGTCAGTTAAAGTTATCCCAGGTTGATCCTCAATATATCCTAGGCCTGTTTTATCATAATATCCCATTTGTGAATTAATCAATTTTCCCAATCCTTTAGAGGATTTTTGCCAATGACTAATCACTTCCATTTCATTACAAAGACTGGTTTTTAAAGCTTCATGTTCTGTTGATATTTTTAACAGTTGTCTTTCAAAATCTTTTATTTCCACATCTTTTTCCCTCATTTGAAGAGTCAAAATCCTTATTTTCTCTTCATAGTTTTGTTGAGCCTTTTTGTACAAAACTATATTTTCTTCTAATTTAACAACACCCTGTTTAAAATCTTTTACTTCTATAGTGCATGTGTTAGCCTTTTGATACTGTTCCTCTAGTTCTACTTTTAGGCTATTAAATTTAAGAACACAGTCTTTAGAACAAGGATGTACCTCAGTATCTTCATGTGAGAGAGCCATTAAACTAAGCTCTTCTTCTTCTGCCCAGTTCACCACTCCATCTACAATAACTAATTCTTTGGTTCCTTTAGGACTCCTGCTGTTTCCTTTTGGAAAGCTTTCAATTATTCTTGGACTAGTTCTATAGCTGTGCTTGGACTTCTGATTGCTTCTCTAGAGCATTCTCTTGCAAAGTGTCCATTCCTTCCACAGTTATAGCATTCAACTTTGGACTTGTCATATCCTAATGGCTCATTAGAATCAACAGTCATTTTTCTTCCATTCTTCTTGAAGAACCTATTAGATCTTACTGACACCATAGCAGCTTGCCATTCAAGATCCATCTCTTCAACATCAGCATCATCCATTTGGAACAAGTCATTGAGAGTTAATCTTGGCATGTTGTCTTGTCCAGCGAAGAATGAGAAGGCATCATTGTCACTAAACAATGGTGAAGACCTTCCATGTGGATTTTGAGAGACTATTTGACTGCTTTCAATACTTTGTGGGTAAGTACTGCTTGTAAGTCCTCCAGCGGTATTTGTGACGTATGTACCACTGCTAGATCCACTAGCGGTATTTTGAAAGTAAGTACCGTTGTTCCCATCTAACACAAAAGCCAAGTTAGACTTTGATGTAGTTGCTGTCTTTACTTCTATGCCTTTCACATCCATCTCATATGCTCTAAGATTGTTGTAGAGATGATCAAAAGGAATTGTTTCCAAATCATCTCTTGTGATGAAGTGCATAGCCATTACCTTCCACTCTGGTGGAACACTTCTTAAGAATTTTAAATTAGCTTCTTCATTAGGGATTACTTGTCCATAAACTGCCAACTGAATAAGCAATTTACTGAACCTTCCATATCCACCATGTATCCCCTCTATACTAGTAATTGAGAAGTTATCAAATTCTTGCTTAAGAACAATTTTCTTAATCTTCTTAGATTTGTCATTGCCCCTAAATCTAAGTTTTATAGCATCCCACATAGCTTTAGCATCCTTATAATGATGAAAGCTTGGTAGAATGTCTTCAAAAAGAGCCATAGCCAAAGTAGTTCTGGCTTTTCTCTCTCTGATCTCTGCTTGTACCTCCTCAGTAGTCACAGCAGGTATAACATAGCATGTATTTTCTGGCAACCAGTGTAGCTTCTTTGGTGTATTCCCATTCTTGATAACTTGCCAGACAGTGTGATCTGTGTGATTCAAGTAATGTTCCATCTGCATAGCCCATGTCTCATAATTGTCACCTTTGAGAACTAGGAGTTTAACAACAGACAGAGTATGAGAAGGTGTTGTTGTAGAGGTAGCTACAGCATTCACGGCTTGAACACCTTGTGCTGGTGCAGGATGCAAAACTTGTGGTTGTCCCTGTGGCAGAACAGGATAAGGGTTCTGAACATCATCCAAGTGAGCATTATCACCATCTGGTTGAGACATTGAGATTTGGTGTGTGTGGAGTGTTTGGGGTTGTGTTCTTCTTTTTTATAGTTTCTCAACAAGCTCTAATACCACTTGTTGATCCCTTTGGTTGGATCTATATTCTGTTAAGAATTAGTATAGTAGTTTGTAATCAAACTAAAACACTTTGAGCACTCTTACTAACACTAAATAAGTTATGCGGAATCTAACTTATAAAGCACAGAAGACATAATTACTTTTAACTATTCGATTCTCTTATTAATCGACTTGAATGAGGTACATGAAAGACATTATACCTATGTTCCTTTTATAGAGTAAGGAACCCTAGAAACCTTAGAATATTCTATAAAGATAACTATATCACAGATGATATATTATCAATATTCTAACTATTTAGGTATATCACATAAGATATACTCTAACTATAACTATGACATATCTTATACAAAGATATATTCGTCCAAATCATCATAGCAATACTTACTTTATAAGTAGCAGTACTTACTATGTACCGCGTTAATACTAACGGTACTTACATAACACTAACAGTACTTGAAATACACTAACGGTACTTGACACTTAACAAATAATTCCCAACCCAACATAAGTAGACACGAACGAAATGGCTTTGAACATTTCATTCTAATTCGGTAGCATTTTACATCCGGTCGGTGAAGACCGTTGGACTATATAAAATATCGTACTTGTGGCAGGTAGATTTAATTAAAAATCTCCTTGACAAGATTTCGTGGGTAAACCCGTTTTCTTTACTCTACCGTCCAAAGCTGACTGCGAACGTATAGAGTGAATCATCTGGATAAAATTATCCGCATGATTGAAGCCGTCAACTCCGATTCCTGGAAAAAGTTTGATTCATTAAAGAATCGCACCATCGTTGCTTTACAGTTGTCACGAGCTTGATTCATATAGAATCTTGCAAGTTACCTACCAAGTGCTGTTT
The DNA here is from genome assembly GCA_025667525.1 of Glebionis coronaria. NCBI lineage: Eukaryota > Viridiplantae > Streptophyta > Magnoliopsida > Asterales > Asteraceae > Glebionis > Glebionis coronaria. The sequence goes on along the minus strand of CM046882.1, from coordinate 480,744,268 downwards.
GAGGTTAACACTAGAAGGATTTCTACTCATCACTGTGAAAACTGGGTGTCACTCTGAGTGTTCTGGCAAGATCACTGAGATATTGCGTAGAGGCCTAGAACGTGTTTAAATTTAATTAAGAATTAAAAAACTGTTGCTTTCCAGTTATCACAAGTTTGATTCGTAAAGAATCTCACAAGTCACCTACCATTATCTTTTTGATATTCCCTTAAGAAGGATTTCCATCTTCATTGTAAATACTTGCGTATTACTCGGATGTTCAGGCAAGATCATGAAGATTTTGCGTAGGACTCTGAATATCTTTCTTACTTTTCACAGTGTGTGAAGAAGCAAGGAAATATGGAAGTGTGTCCTAATGAGATATTTGATGATCTCAAATGGTTCTAGACACGATCGTTCATTTTGGATTTTAGTGATCGGAGGCTGGAGAGGAGTGCCACCTTTTCAATACCAATTTACTCGGAGTGAATAAATTGATAGATAATGCGTTGTCTCCGTGTAAATAAAACAAATACCTTTTGAGAGATATCTGAGTTAGATGGGATGGGTTGTGCATTGCATCACTGGGTCCATGATGTCTATATTTAATATCAAGCATCATTAAAAATGATCTTAATAGCATATGTGTTGACCCGGTTTCTGCCTAAGGTTGTAAGGAGGCTTCTTTCTTTACAACATTTATCTTTACAATTCTTTTTCATTCTTCAACCCCTTCAATGCTTACCAATACACTATAACTAGCACCTTGTTGTGATTGTTCCAGTGCTAACTTAAGTACTTGGTCGGCATTTAGCTACATTCATAATCTTTCTCCATCTTTCCTAAGGACTACTATTTCTAGCTATGGAATGTCCTTGGGAAGATTCCTCTGGTTTTGGAAGAATCATTGGACTTAACCTATCCTACCATCCTTATGTCACCACAATCTTCATCGTTGTGAAATAAATGGGTTTAGGATAAGTATATGTCACCATGAAATCCATTTTGCTCCCACTTAACATAAGCCATGATATTCGAAAACATTTCGCACATGTCGGGATGAGCTATCACGTTAAGTCAAACCATTTTTGATTAATCATTTCCCACATTAAATCACATTTTCTCTCCCATATTAAAAATATTAACCCAATCGATGTTTTTAATATCAATTAATTTAATGAAGTTTTAACAAAGGTTTTGGAAAGAAAAATGCAAGTTCTTTTAATCTTCGTGAGACCAATTTGTGAGATTTGATATCGATTTGTAACATGATCACATATTCACCATATAAGAATGAATTGACAAGGTTGGACCTGAATGATGAGAACATCATATGATAAATCCAATGGTTCTTGTCGGTAAATGTTGGTCGCCTCGTCACGTCTGAAGTCATCTCTTGACACCACATGTACGATTGGTATTGTTGTCTTGACACCAATTAGTGAACATGGCACTTTCAGCATCGAAGATTCTGAATGCTTGAAAATTGCTCCCCCTCAATTATTAACCCATGTTCTATTGAAAGAGCTATAGTCGTCGTTTGAGTAGTCGCATCGTTGAGTATGTAGATACCAATTGCAGATTGCTTCGGTTTGTAGAGATGTTAGCTTCATAAAAACAAGATTTCTCTTGTTTTAACAAATAAATGCACTGATGCGTACATATATCCGTGTTAGATTGTGTTATAATGTAAACACAATCCCTTACATGGTTATAAAGTAAACCATGCCCGAGAAAATTAATCCCGTTGTGAGCGAAAGCTTTCATAAGAAATACTTGACTTTAATGTGAAAACCGGGTTGCAGTCAGAAATAACTACAAGCCATATAGGCATGTTTTATGAAATATATACAACTATTGTACGAACTCTATTTATGGCGCCGTGTCAATATTAATCAACATTTCTAGGGCCGTAAATATTATCGTCCCAAAACACATGCCTTTGAAAAATAAAGTAAAAATATTTTTGATTTTTATGAAAACTTTCAGTTTTTAGGGTTTTTATGTGGTTTTATATTTTTGTATTTTGCTTTTGTGGATAAAAATATAAACAATATATACAAATGATCACCAAGGATACGGAGAATAGTTTACCACCACTATTCTTTCGCTTCATCTACCAATTCCTTTAGAGTCTTGGGCGAGAATGTTCTCAAACCTAGCTTGTCGGCCAAAAATTCCATTCGAGCGCGATCTAAAGCCTTCGTGAAAATATCCGCCAATTAATACTCAGACCGGACAAAGTAAAGCTCGATCACTCATTTTTCCACTTGCTCCTTGATGAAGTGGTAACGAATGTCAATATGCTTTGAACGGGAGAATTGAACATTGTTGCAGCATAAGGTAATTGTACTTTTGTTGTCACAGTACATCGGAATTTTGTTGAAACCTAGACCATAGTCGGTTAATTGTGATCTCATCCAAAGAATTTGAGTAGAGCAACCAAACATAGCTATGTATTCTGCTTCCGTACTTGAAATTGCAGCGCTTTTCTGCGTTTTCGATGCCCAACTGATTAGTCAATCTCCTAGTAGTTGCAAAGTTACACTCGTACTACGCCTTGTATCTTAACAACCCGCGTGATCCGCATCTGCATATGCCATAAGTGCAATCGAAGAGTCCTTCTGTTGTCCCATATTATTATGATGATTAATGAATGAAAATAGATGAAAAGAGATGGATTCCTAGAGAGAGAAAGTAGAGAGAAGGAGATGATTAACTTGGTGAATATTAGATTAGAGAAAAATTAGAGTGTTAATGATCATCCACCCTTCCTAACATGCTAGGAAGGGCCATATATAGCCGGGCTTACATGTAGCCATAATGGGCTATATTGTTTGGACCGGGCTTGTCTTTTGGGCTTTATGTAGCTTAAATCCAAGCCCGTGAACCACGACTATTTAACTATCTATTACAACGTTCTAATAAATATAAACCTATGACTGAACATTCTTGTTTGACTCAATATTTTGAGGCTAACAATCTCCCCCAATGTGAGGACATTCCTCTTCAATATTTGGATTCCAATGGAGATTTATGAATTTCGTCATAAATGAGTCTTGAACGTGTAACAATAGATTTGTTCCTTCATGTTGTGATCTTTGAGCCTTTGTCATTGTCTTTCGACTTAGTCTTTTATCTTGAGATCTTCAAATCATTCTTGACTTGCCTTTGCCATCTTGCGATCTTGTGTCTCTATCCACATGCTCATACTATTAATTGTTGAATAAGTCTTTGGGCATGAATATGTGGTTTTGAATCTTTGACTTTGCTAAGTACACCGTGACGCCACCTTCTCGAGACAAAACATAGACACGGACTGAATGGCTTTGACATTCGTCCTAAATCGGTACTGTCTTACCTCCGGTCGGTGAAGACCGTTATACGATATTAAATATCGTACTTATGATTAGGTAGATTCAATTAAAAATCTCCTTGATAGGGTTTCACGGCTGTACTAGCCGTTCTCTTTACTCGACCGTCTCAAAGCAAGACTGCGAACATAAAGAGTGAATCAATTGGATAAATATCTGCTTGATTAAAGTTGTCAATTCAAATTCCAGGAACAAGTTTGATTCATTAAGAATATTACCATTGTTGCTTTCCAGTTGACACAAGTTTGATTCATAAGAATCTAACAAGTCACCTACCGTAGCGCTGTTTGATGTTGACGCTAGAAGGATTTCCATTCGTCACTGTGAATATTAATGAATATCACTCTTAATGTTCTTGCAAGACCATAAAGATATTGCGTAGAAACCTGAAACGAGTTTGAATCAATTCAGAGTCAAACCACTGTTGCTTTTCAGTTTTACATATGTTCAATTCATAAAGAATCTTACACATGACCTACCGCAGTGCTGTTTGTCGTTAACACTGGAAGGATTTCCACTCATCATTGTGAATACTAAGTAGTATTACTCTGCGTGTTCTAGCAATATCACAAGGATATAGCGTAGGAATCTCTTGATCTTCATCCGTGTGTCCTAACGAGATTTGATTGATCTCTTGGCTCTAGACTCGATTTGTGCACTTTTGGTAGTTAGAGGCTGGAGCAGATGCCACCTATTCAATATCAACTATCTCGGAATGAGAAAGTCAATAGGAGTCGTGTTGATCTTCGTGACAATAAAACAAACTTCTTTTGAGAGAAGCCTGAGTAGCTAGGAAAGGGTTGTGCTTCACATCACTGGGTCCATGATGAGTTTGTCTTCATGATGTGTTGACCCGGTTTCTGCCTAAGTTGTATGGAGGGCTTCTTTCTTTAGACCCTTTATCCTTACATTTCTTTTTCATTCTTCAACCCCTTCAATGCTTACCAAGACATCATTAATAGCACCTTGTTGTGATTGTTCCAGTGCTATCATCAGTACTTAGTCGGCATTCAGCTACGTTCACATTCTACTCCATCTTTCCTAAGGACTTCTAATAATCTATTGGATTGTCCCTGGGAAGATCCCTCCGGTTCTTGTTGGATCATAGGACTTAAACCTAACCACCCTTTTGACGCCAATAATGTCGTGAATTAAAGATGTTGTGGGTATTTGATCGTAACCATGAAAACCACTTCAAATTTCTAACAAGATGTTTGAAAAACATTTAACACCTTGATAGTTTTGTCGTTTTAGAAATGCTCCCCCTTCAATGTGCATCGATAATCAAAAGTGTTTCGTACATGTAGGTAAGAGTTAAAGTGCTTGAGTCTTATATAAGATCACATTTTAATCACATTTTCTCCCCAATCTCTAATATATAAAATCTTTTGATATTAGAGATACCAAATTTGATTAAAATATATTTTGAAAAATAGTCTTGAAAATCTTCGGGAGAAAGATGTGTCAATCGTTGCATGAAGTTAAAATGCTCTCCCTCAAAAATTGATCCAATGGAATTGTCATTACGTGGATATGATCCACATTAAACTTTTGAGGATAGGAGTTGTTGAACACACAATTTTTGAAAGATTTTGAATATCATTGAGAAATTCTTGAAAAAATTGTGTTCAACGCTTTTTGAAAAATCAATTCTTTTTGACGAAAAGGTTTTTCTAAAGCATAAACTTGAGTTCATAGACATTGAATGTCTTGACGAATCCACTCAAGTGTAAGAAGATTTAACTTCTTTTGCTAAGGGTAAGAGAACAAAAGCGCACACTCCCTTGTGAATTTAGTTCCGGGTTGCAATCTGAAAGTGATAACAAGCCATTGTGTTGAGTTCAAAACGTTGAATGTTTTGTGACAAGCTCAACCTGAGATAGATTGCCCTACCCGTTGTTGGAAATATTGTCCAATAGAGACAATTTCCTTTAAAAAGATAGAAATGACATGTTTTTAAAAATATTTACACCTTTCATTCGAGCTTTATGTACACACCCGTGTCGTTATTGAGCGACATTTCTAGGTACGTCCATATTATCGATACTAAAAGACATGTCGAGAATAATATTTTTGGATTATCAAAGATTTTTTAATTTTGTATTTTGATTTTTTATTAATATTTACAAGTAGATGTTTGATAGATGAATCAAGCAGGCTTCTTTGTCAAAATCTCTAGTTCTGCTGGAGTCAAGCATCTCATACCAATTTGCCTAACAAGATACGCAAACCTCTATTTCGAAAGAGCTTTTGTAAACAAGTCAGCTAATTGGTAATCAGTTCCAATAAAGTATAATTCAACGGTACCCTTTTCAACTTGTTCCTTAATGAAGTGATATCTGACATCAATGTGCTTCGTGCGGGAATGTTGTACCGGATTGCATGAGATGGCTATGGCCGACTTTGAGTCACAGTACATAGGTACTTTATCAAAGTGGAAGCCATAATCCGTGAGTTGTGTTCTCATCCACAGAACTTGAGCACAACACGCAGATAGAGACACATACTCCGCTTCGGCTGATGACAATGATGTGTAATCCTGCTTCTTGGAAGACCATCCCACAAGCTTATCTTGACCTAGAAATTGTGCACCACCAGAAGTACTTTTTCGTGTATCAAGACACCCTACATGATCATAATCTGAATAGGCAGTTAGAAAGAAACCGGTTTCCCTCGGATACTAGAGACCCATGTGAATGGTATTCTTAAGGTACCTAAAGATCCGTTTAACCTCCTTGAGGTGCTTTTCAGTGGGTCGTGCTTGATATCGTGCACAATAACATGTAGCATGATGAATATCAGGTCTGCTTGCTGTCAAGTACATGAGGGACCCAATCATGGAACAATATCTCGTTGATCTATAGGTAATCCCTCCAAATCAGCATCTAGGGATGTAGTTGATAATGGTTGTTGATCCCAAACTTAGATCGATTTAGATTTATGTAAACGAGATTAGATCAAGTTATACATGTAGAGAAACCTTTGTATATGTATAAAGTAATCTAAGTGTTATGCGGAATTAACACTTAAACAAGAACACACAAAGATGAAAACAAACTTTCACTTGATTGAATATAACGAACTTTCTTACAATGAAAAATGTATGAAAACTTATTTTGAACAATAACCTAAAGGTCTTCTTTTATAGACATAAGAAGCCTTGTACAAAAGTCTACGTATCAACTATTCTAGGTAAAGATAACTATAGAAAATACAATGTTGAACTTATCTTTACTAGAAACAAACTAGAAACAACATACGCGTAGACTAAATCTTTCCATCAGTGCTTGGCTTCAACCTATCAACGCTTGACTTCTTCTTGTCAACGCTTGATCTGACAGTGTTTGTTTTCTTCCTATCAACGCTTGTTTTCCTCTTGTCAGTGCTCAAGTAGACTGGCTATATTTTATTCCCAACAATCCTCCCCTAAACTCTAGTAATCAAGTTTCTGAATAAACATTAAGAACTAGGAGGAATCTTACAAACTTGTTCATATTGGTAATAAATATGTCTGATCAAATCTTTGGCCACGTCACTTGAATAATCAATCTCCAGCTGTGTTGTCTTCATCTTCTCCAAAACTTCTTTGGACATGGAATACTGACCATCTACAAGTATATACTCAGCAAACTTTGTAGAACTCAAGTAATATACACCAGCAGCTGAATACAAACGCCATTGAAGACCATTGAGGTCATCTTCAAGATCCTTCCAAACAGCAGGATCTTCATCTCTTGGTCCACACATTCTCTTGAATGTTGACCACGGTTTTATTGCATTGACTGGAGTAGGAGCTTCAGTCTCATACTTGGCCTCTAACAACCTCCAAAGGTCTACCAAGTCTTCTCTATCAAAACTTGCAAACAAAGATATAAGTGTAATAAAAGTGTGAACCTCTTTCCCATACCTGCCAATCTTCCAAAACCCACATTCATCTTCTTCATAGCTTATAATAGGGTTTCTGGAATCAAGAGGTAACACTTGTACCATATCTGAAGCTTCCAATGGTGAGAGCTTGATGCTCCTTCTTATAACAGCTTCACTAGGATTCAACCTATCCATATCTTTAGGAAACTCAAGAGGGACTCCCTTCTTCAAAGGTCTGGGAACAATCATTGCCTTCTTAAGCTCCATCTCTTCTGCAAGTTCTTCTTTCCTTTCATCAGAAAGAAGTCTTAGAGTGTTTTCTTCCTGTACTCTTGCCCAAATGGGATAAGCTTTGAACTCCAACTCTTCAAAGGACAATCCTATCAATTTCTTTTAGGTCCATCCTGTTCCATGGCATATGAGTAGCATGTAGTACAGCTCCCTTCTATCCCTTTTCAACATTGAGCGAATATTGCTAGCTCTGTGTTTCAGAATTACCTTGCAGTCCTTTTGTACTCTTAGAAGAATCTCCAAACCCCATATCTGGTCTGAAATAGTCAAATGTGGATTCTCCATATACCTATCTTCCCAAGCATGGTACATCTAAAAAACTTCTAGCATATCAAAATCTACTTGCAATTTCAACTCATTCAGCTTCTCTCTTGCCAATTCATCACCATACTCAAGTCTTTCTGGTTGTTCTATAATCATCACACTTGAGTCTGAACTAGCTTCATCACTCCCTTCTTGTTCTTCTGAAGTGACAACAAAAGGTGATTCACCAACCTTCTTTCTTTCTTGTTCCACAATTTGTGCAGCCAACCTTCTATCAAACTTAACCTGTGTTTCATCCTTTGGAACATCTACTTCTACCATTTTTCCTTTACCCTTATCTAGTGGATCAATGGTGGGTAAGGATGATGGTAATACCTGTGAAGAAACTTCTTTGATGATGGATGATGACTGGAATACATCAACCTCATCTGCAGGTCTGTCAACGCTCAAATTTGCTTTGTCAGCGCCCAATTTACTCATGTCGGCGCTTGATGTATCAGCGTTCAAATTTTGCTTGTCAACGCCCAAATTACCTGTCTCAGCGCCTCTTGTAATCTCTTCCAACATGGCTGTAAAAGACAAGTTTAAGTTTGTAGGAGTAACTAGAGACGTATCAAAACCTGTCTGTTTCTTCAACTCAATAAGGGCTTCAGCAACACCCAAAGATTCTTCATCATATGAACCTTTTCCACTCCTATCAAATGGCTCTATAGCAGCTTCATGTGAGCCTTTATCACTCAAATTAACAGGCTCTGTAGCAGCTTCCTCCCCTTTGTAAGAATCCTCATCTGATAAAAGGACCCTTGTCTGTCTTCTCCTTGACTGAGCTGTTTCAAAAATAACAATCCTCTCCCTCAATTGCTTGAGTTCAATGCCTTGTGTACTGACTGTTTGTACCAAGTCTGCATTTTGCTTTTGCAAGATAATGCAGATAGCCGTCAATTCCATTAAGGTCATTGGTTCCAATCTGCCCTCCTCTAAAATGGGTATTTGACCTCCCAAGTTAGACTCATGGGATATGGATGAGGTCTTAAAGATGTTAGGACTGTCTTGGCCAGCATCTAAGCCAGAACCAATAGTCCCAGCCTCATCCATAGCACCAACCACACTTGTGGTGGTGGTTCTCTCTGCTACATGGCTAGGACCACTAGAGGAGAACACTCCAGTAGTCCTTTGGCGTTTTTGCAACCTATATTGTGGTGGGGTAGAAGATGATGTAGATTGGGTGGATGTGGGTTGATTAAGGGGTGTTTGGATTTGTGAAGGATTGGTGTCAACATTTGGATTAGGTGTATCAATGCCAACATTTAATGTGTCAGCGTCAAAGGGTTCTTGGTCAATTTGAATGTGTTGAGGTGAAGGTAAAGGTTCAGGTATTGGGTCAAGTTGGGGTTGTGGGTCTTGTTGGGGTTGTGCTGCTTCAATAACAGCAATCATAGCTGGGGTGAGAGGTAAGTCACGGTGAGGGGGTGAGTTCATCTTTGTAAAAATTGCTTTCTTTTGCACAGGGATCTCATAAAAATCATCTCCCTTGTGCAGTAATTTTGGACATCAAAAACCATTTGTAAAAATCTGGGATAAGCTAATGTCATCTTATTCCCTTTGTTTTTACACATGCCCTCAAAAATCATTTTTGAATAATTAAACTTTTGCCCAGTGGCAATGCACACAATAGCACTAGCAATGGATCTATTAATCTCATTGTTTGTAGTACACTTGGGACTCAAACATTGCAAGAGGACATGTATTAGGTACTTCCAGGCTGGTGGAAACTCCTGTTTATGATATTTGTTTAAATTCCCTCATCAGGGAAAGGATAACCCAAAGCCCTTAGTCCTTGTTCTATTTCATGAATGGGGAGGGTGGTTATACCATCTGCATCATCAAGATGCAAAGCCTAGCGAACCAAGTCTTCAGTAACCACCCATGTACGCCCATGAACAATAGATGATAATGTAGTCACATTATTAACTGTTGAGGAACTAACACTGTTCCAAAACTGCTTAATATGTGTGACAGAGATGAGAGGAGCATGAGAAAGAGCATACCTAATTGGGGATGCATTCAAATACGCCACCATCTGTGTGTATTAGGGAAACAGAGTATCATCAGCTTCCAAATATGCTATCATGTTGTGTTGACTCCTGAATCCCAATACCAAATCACTAATTTAAATTTTGGTGCCATTAAAGAAGAAAGTTGTTTGAATGATTGATAAAGATGAAGTATAGGAGAAAATTTTGTTAGACAAGAATGATAGGTACCCTGTTTAAAAATAGGAGCCATATATATAGGAGAGAAATATGCATGTGATTGGTCAAAAATGAGGCAACTATTTTCAAAATACAATCATGAAAATATTGAAAAGAAAATAAGTTATCTCATGCATTAATTGAAAGTTATCTGCTCCCAAAATTACAGCCCAAAAATTCGTCAAAAAGTAACAACTGGGTAGGTCCTATTGAGTGTCGACGGTCAAAAATAACCCATCAACGCCCAACGGCTATATTCTTGTCAACGTTTGCCAAAGCCATGTCAGCGTCCAAATTGGTCACAACAACGCTTGGAAAAATACTTGTTAGCGTCCAAAAATAAGAATATTAAAAATGAAAAAGGACCTTAACAAAGTAATTTATCCTAGTGAAGATAACCTATAAGTTGATAATTATTATAGGGCGGCAAGCACTGTCCAGTTATGCACACTTGCTTATGCAAGATAGACATAACAGTCCTCTAGTGTCCCTTGCTAACCAAAACTCTTAACAACTAAGTTATCTCATAAAATTCCTTGTTACTCCCAGGTAAAACCCATGATAAAATTATTCCCAAGTCTCCCAACAGACCACAACCAATTCTAGGCCAAAAATGTCTTGGCAGCATGCATAGTATATCAACTTTGCAAGCTACACTGCCTCATGATTTAGTAAAACTAACTCATACTCACCTGTGGACACAATCTAGAATTGTGATAAGAGTATCATAAGGATACCCAAAAATCCTAAAGGTTCCTAAAACCTCCCCTCAAACAGTGATACATATATTGCCAAAAATATGCATGAATATAAAAATTTATGTCAAGATAGGAATAGAAAATTCCAACCATCATCCATAAATAAAAACATGCTCATACCAAGGATCCATAAGCAACTCTGTATCCAATGGTATAATGCTAACACCACCTGCACATTTAGATTAAAAACCACAAAACTAACATTCTTGCTGACAACGCCCCAATAACACTTGTCAGCGTTAAGGAAACCTTTGTCAGCTTTAGACAAATATATTGTTGACAACATCACAATAACACTTATCAGCGTTAAAGTAACCTTTGTCAGTGTTAGAAAAATATAGTGGAAAATCTAAATCCTCAAAAAGACCAATAACAATGCATTATCCTGTAAATACTTTTACAAAAAGACCCCAAAACACATATTATGTGAGATTGATCATTCCAATACTTGTTACCAAGTATTGGAACCTTCCAGTATCAAAAGGTTTAGTTAGTAAATCAGACACATTTTCTTCTGTGTCCACCCTATCTGGTTGTATTAAACCTTTTTCAAAACAATCTCTTATAAAATGGTGTCTAATTTCTATGTGTTTAGTATTAGAATGATGTACAGGATTCTTAATAATGCATAAAGTGCTGTTATTGTCAACAAATATCTTGGTATGCATAAAATTATACCCATAATCCAACAGCTGGTTCTGAATCCATAAGACTTGTCCACAACAAGCAGCTGCAGCTACATACTCTGCTTCAGTTGTAGAATTGGCCACCACTGTTTGTTTCTTGCATTGCCAAGATATTAACCTACTCCCAAGAAACTGACATCCACCAGTTGTGGATTTTCTATCAAACTTATCACCTCCATAGTCACTGTATGAATATGCAATAAGCTCCAAAGGTGAATCTTTTGGGTACCACAAGCCAAGATCTGGAAAACATCTTAGGTACCTAAAGATTCTCTTGACAGCATAAAGGTAACATTCTTTGGGAGTCACTTGATGGCGTGCACATACACACACAGCAAACATGATGTCAGGTCTGGAGGCTGTGAGATACATCAATGAACCAATCATTGATCTATAATGCCTGACATCCACATCTTTTCCATCACCAACGTTTCCCCAAGGGTGTTCTCTTTCCATAGGAGTAGTAGCCCTCTTTTCATGTGGATAAAAGCCAAACTTCTTCAAGATCTCTGCCACATATTTATCCTGAGAGATGAAGATACCATCTTCTTTCTACTGAACTTGTAACCCTAGAAAGAAGTTCATCTCCCCCATTGCACTCATCTTGAATTTTTCTGTCATAAGTTTGGAAAAGTCCTCACTCATCTTTGGATTTGTGGATCCAAAGATGATATCATCAACATAGACCTGAACAAGTAGAACATCCTTACCAGCCTTCTTTGTAAACAATGTCTGATCTATGGTGCCCCTTTTGAATCCATTTTCCACCAAATAAGTGGACAATGTACCATACCATGCTCTTGGGGCTTGATGAAGTCCATACATAGCCTTCTTGACTCTATACACCTTGTCTGGATTCTCTGGATCTTCACAACCAGGAGGCTGCATCACATACACCTCTTCAACAATTGTTCCATAGAGGAAGGCACTCTTCACATCCATTTGATAGACAGTGAAACTCATGCAGGAAGCATAGGTTAGAAATATCCTTATAGCTTTAATCCTTGCAACCTCATAGTCTATCCCTTCCTCTTGTGTATATCCTTGAGCCACTAAACGTGCCTTGTTTCTGACCACAATTCCTCTTTCATCTCTCTTGTTTCTTAGAACCCATCTTGTCCCAATAGGTCTGACATATCTTGGACAATCAACCAGCTCCCAAACATCCTGAATTGCAAATTGGTGAAACTCATCCTGCATTGCTTCCACCCAACATGGTTCTTTGAGAGCATCAAAGATCTTCTTGGGTTCCTGTTGTGACAGAAAACAAGCATACAAACATGCTTGAACAAGAGGGGTATCAACCTTCTTGTGTATATTGGCAATGAATCCACCAAGATTTTGATGAGATCTCCTAGTCTTAACAGGAGTCATAACATCCCCAATAATTTGTGATGGAGGATGATTCTTCATAGTAGAAGTGAGAACTCCTCCTTCAAAAAGTTTGTTGTCTTCAATCTCATTCTCCAAGTTGCCAATATCTTCTTCTTCAGACTCTCTTCCATCATATTAGGATGAACCTCTTCATGTAAATTGGAAGGTTCACCTTGTACAAAATTGGAAGAGAAAAGATGCCCAAAAGTGTTGTCAACGCCTGAACCTTGGTTGTCAGCGTTTGGGTTATCAACGCCTAAAATGGTGTTGTCAACGTTTGAGCCATCAACGCCTGAATTTGTCCTGTCAGTGCTAGATTTTCCTTTGTCAGCGCCTGAAGGACCATGCATGTTGTTAACTGGTGGTACTGGGGACCACCATTATCCTTTCCAGCAGTAGCAGCAGCAGCAAAAGCATCTGTCCATATGGGGATAGTGACATACTCTTGTATGGGAGGTGCCTTGTCTGCTTGTGATCCAACCTCTTCATTAACCTGTATACCTAAAACATGAACAACTTGTTCTTCCACAACATTTGAAGTTACCTTCACAATGTCTGGATTAGTAACAGGCATATAATTTAAAGTCCTAGATAGAGGTTCCAAGTCAAACAACCAATTTGGACCACTTTCAGGATCACTAGGTTTACTCTCTAAAAACCTAACATGTACTCTTTCAAGTATACGTTTTTCCTTCTTGAGGTAAACCCTATATCCCTTGCTCTGCACTGAATAACCCATGAAATAGCCTTCATCACCTTTTGCACTAAATTTACCTAAGGCATCACTAGTATCAAGTACAACTACATGACAACCAAAAGGTTTAAGAAAACCAATATTAGGTTTCCTTCCCCAAAGTAATTCATAAGGTGTTTTGTTCTGTATCTTGTTGACCAATGCTCTATTCTGAACATAGCATGCTGTATTCACAGCCTTAGCCCAAAAAGCTATGGGAAAGTGAGCATCAACCAACATAGTCCTGGCTGCTTTAATTAGGGTTCTATTCTTTCTCTCAGCAACTCCATTTTGCTGTGGGGTTCTGGCAACACTAAACTGCCTAGTAATCCCTTTCTTGGCACAAAAATCATCTAAAAGCTTTTTTCTAAACTCACCACCATTGTCACTTCTAAGCATTTTAACTTCATTACCTGTTTTCTTTTCTATCTGAGTAATAAAGTCAATGAAAGTGTCAGCAGTGTCACTTTTCATAGCTAAAAAGAAAGTCCAAGTAAACCTAGAAAAGTCATCTGTGATGACAAAGCAGTATGATTTACCATTCAAACTCTCTATATTAGTTGGACCAAACAGGTCCATATGTAGCAAGTGAAGTGGTTTAGAACTAGAGTGCACCTGTTCAGACTTAAATGAGACCTTGTGCTGCTTGCCTTTAAGACATGCAACACAAGAGTGGTCATTGTGGAAAGCCTTTTCAGGCAAACCATCAACCAATCCAAGTCTCACAAGCCTGTTTATATTCTTAAAGTTTATGTGCCCTAGTCTCCTGTGCCATAGATCACTCTCATCAACTAAAGCTTTAGCATAAAAACATGACATATTATTATTCATCCTAATTCCATTAAGATTCACATTATAGATGTCTTTATGTCTAGGTGTTCTATAGTCAATATATTTCTCATCTGGGATTTTATAATCCTTGCTTAACACCAAGCATTCAGTATCAGTAAACAGAACTTTATTTTTGTTATCACAAACTTGTGATACACTAAAAGGATTGTAATCAAGTTCCTTTACCAGAAACACGTTCTCAAAACGCAAGTTGTTGGTGAGAAGAGTTCCTTTGCCTGTGATAGTTCCATATCCGCCTCCAAAGTAAACCTTATCACAATCCTTGATGGGAGTGAAGTTAGTAAGATAATCTTCCTTCCCAGTCATGTTCCTAGAGCATCCACTGTCCCAATATCCATAATCATTAACCTGTTTTTGAATGCCCTGCACATAAAGAAAACAAATTAGTTTTCTTTGGGAACCCAAGCCTTAGCATACATGGATTCATCTGGTTGTTCAACAAGAACAGACTTAGTTCTCATAACAACCCCTTGTTCATCCCTCTTTGGATGAAATACCCAATTAACCCCAATAGGTTTTGTAATAACCTTTGAAATATAATTAAATCTGTTGCAGGTCATTGAAATCCCATCAAAATTAGGGTTTTGATCTTGCTTAGGTCTCCATATCAAGCTTGAAGAAGCTTTAGACCCCTTACCCTATGGTTGCAAATATTTAGGTCTGGCAACGTTTCTGTCAGCGTTGGATTTGGTCTTGTCAATGCTGAAATTACCCTTGTCAGCGTTGAACCTAGGGTTTGCTACAGAAACCCATTGCCTATTAGACCAAGTATTGGTCTTTTCAAATGGTCTTTTTCCATGAGTGTTAGACCCTCTAGTGAAGAAAGGGGCTGGTCTAACAACTTGTGGACTTTGCTCCACACAAGTTTTGGGTCTGACAACGTTTGACTTTTTAACAGCGTTGACCTTGGAAGCGTTGACACACTTATATGCTAAATGTGAAAAGCTACCACAAGTGTAACAGGATTTTCTAGACACAACCCTAGGTCTAGAAGAAAAGAAACTTGTTCCATCATTACTAACTTGGCTTTTAGGTGACCTAGTATTCCTATACATTTCTGCATACTTAATGCTAGGTTTTCTAACAGTGTTTGAGCCAAGGTCAACAGTCTTACCAGTGATTGGGTTAGTTACCTTAATAGGGTTTGAATCATTTGGACTTTCACATAACAAGCCACCCTTAACAAACAAGGTAGGGTTGGCTTTCTTCCATTCATTCAAGTCAGTCAACTTTTGTCTATACTCTTCAACTGGGGTAATGACTCTTGGTGGAGGAATAAATTCCTCCTCTTAGAGTTCTGGTAAACCAGTCCAAGATAGGTCCTTTCTTTGGACACCATAGAAGTCCCCAACTGGTGGTGGAACAACAGTATAGTCTTTCATCCCAATCCCAGTCATGTCCTTAGGATCCCTCTGTTTATTAACACATTCTCCTAGGGTTTGTGAGGCCTTATCAAATCTCTGAATTATAAGGTCAACATTATCCTTATTCTTGATAGCCTCATCTAACTTAGCCTGTATATCAGCATTGACCCTTTCCATGATGTTTCTAATATCATTACTAGCATTTAAATCATGTTTTAAGATATTAATTTTATCTTTTAGATCAAATTCCATTTTCTTGTAGTCCTCAACTGTCTTTTCATTTTGAGTGAGAGCAATTTGGTAATTAGACAGCTTGCATCTCTTAGTACTCACATCACATAACAATCTTAAAACCTCTTTGTTAAGTTTCTCAGTATTTAACCTACAACCCTTACTACAAAAAGCATCATCGTATACCTCATTATCTGATGAAGAGGAGGAGTGTGCCATGAGAGCATATTGAACATGCTCTTCTTCTTCTATCTCAGCAACCAAAGCTTTATCCTCTTCCCCATCCTTAGCCAAATAGCTCCAATCCCATCTAGTACCATCAATTTCTTGCACTGCAACCATGGCCTTAGGATCCTGAGCCTTAACAATTTGGCTTGAGGGTTTACCAGCATCAGATCTTCTTGGAGATCTGCATTCCCTCATGAAGTGCCCCATACGATGAAAATTGTAGCATTCAACCTTGGATTTGTCAAATCCATCAGTGTCCTTTGCATTAAAGGTCATCTTCTTCTTAAACCTCCTATTCCACCTGTTTGCTCTTATACTTGCAAGAGCCATGTTCCACTTAATATCCATCTCCTCCAAGTGCTCATCACTTATTTGCTCAAGGTCCTCATATGTAATCACTGAACCATTAGGCAAAGAAGCAATGTATGCACACACAGTATCCAGATCTAAACCAGCAGGCTTAACTCTTGGAGAATCACTTTTGTATGTGTCAGCGTCTGAATGTGAGGCGTTGACAGGATATGTTCCAGCGTTGACACATGTTGATCCAGTAACTGGATGCATGTAAGAATCCTTCTGATAAAATTCGCCTTCACTATGTGAGAAGAAGGCCATGTTGCTATTAGTAGACTTACTTCCATGCTCCAAAAGAGTTTCATCCTCCAACAGCCTTAGTTTGTTGTAGATATCCTCAAAAGTAGAACTTTTGTGAGTGTTATTGGCAAGAATAGATCTTGCCTCAATCTTCCACGCATCACCAAGACTTTTAAGAAATGTGGCAATAATGTCAACATCAGCAACTTGTGTCCCCATGAAGGACAGTTTGCTTGTGATGTCAAGCAGTCTGCTTCTCACACTGCTAAGCTTCTCATTAGGTTGAACCTTGAAAACAGCATACTCATGCATGAGTTGTTTCTTCTTCTCTTCTTTAGTATCATCATTGCCACCATATGCAACTTCAAGAGCTGTCTAAAGGTCTTTTGCAAAATCATAACCTCTGTATTTATGCTGGTTCTCTTGTCCTAAAGAGAGTTTCAGAATGTTTAGGGTTTTCATATCAACCCTTCTCTTTGCTATGTCTTCAGCAGACACAGCTCTACCATCACTAGGTTTTTCTTTCTTATCTGCTTCTGGACATCCAGCAACAGCAGTTCTTGCAGCAATGGCATTAGCAATCTTTTTAGCTTTATTGAATGTGTTTCCATATTCAATAATCTCCCAGAGAATGTAGTCATAGATTCCCAGATATTGCTCAAAGTTAAACTTCCATAGCTCAAAGTTGTTTGCATCAAGCATGGAATCTTGATGCTAGGGTTTGAGGTGGAGGGGTTCACTTCTGGATTGGACATGATGTTTTTAGGGTTTTGTGAAAATTAGGGTTTTGGTGATTTTAGAGTTCTTGTGTTCTTTAAGATCAAAAGTTTCTCAACAAGCTCTGATACCACTTGTTGATCCCAAACTTAGATCGATTTAGCTTTATGTAAACAAGATTAGATCAAGTTATACACGTAGAGAAACCTTTGTATATGTATAAAGTAATCTAAGTGTTATGCGGCATTAACACTTAAACAAGAACACACAAAGATGTAAACAAACTTTCACTTGATTGAATATAACGAACTTGCTTACAATGAAATTGTTTTAACGTATGAAAACTTATTTTGAACAATAACCTAAAGGTCTTCTTTTATAGACATAAGAAGCCTTGTACAAGAGTCTACGTATCAACTATTCTAGGTAAAGATAACTATAGAAAATACAATGTTGAACTTATCTTTACTAGAAACAAACTAGAAACAATATGCGCGTAGACTAAATCTTTCCATCAGTGCTTGGCTTCAACCTATCAACGCTTGACTTCTTCTTGTCAACGCTTGATCTGTCAGCTTTTGTTTTCTTCCTATCAACGCTTGTTTTCCTCTTGTCAGCGCTCAAGTAGACTGGCTATATTTTATTCCCAACAATGGTGTCCCAACGGGGTCACATGAGGTCATACCATGCTTTTTGATTATCTCTTGACAATACTTAGCTTGGTTAATGAAGATACCACTTGGGGATTAGTGAACTTGAATTCCTAGAAAGAATTTTAGTTCGCCCATCATAGACATTTCAAATTTGTTGTGCATTACTTTTTCAAACCTTTTTGAAAGTTTTGTGTTTGTAGACCCGGAAATAATGTCATCAACATAAATATGCACAAGCAAAATGTCATCCCCATATTTATAAGTGAACAAAGTTAAATCAGTGGTACCTTTTGAGAAACCTTTGGAGACCAGAAATTTCAAGTGCTCGTCGTACCACGCCCTTGGAGCTTGCTTGAGTCCATATAGTGCTTTGTGGAGACGATACACCTTGTCAGGATAATGAGGATTGACGAATCCTTCAGGCTGTGTGACATAGACTTCTTCCTTCAAAGTACCGTTAAGAAACACCGTCTTTACGTCCATTTGATAGACAATGAATCCCTTATGTGCATCATAAGCAAGAAAAATCCTGACCGCTTCCATTCGAGCTACTGGTGCAAATGATTCTTCAAAATAAATACCCTCTTTCTGTCCATACCCCTTTAGCCACTAGCCTAGATTTATTCTTGATGATCGTGTTCTCTTCATCCATCTTGTTTTTCCAGATCCATCAAAGATTTAATGGTATTACATCGTATGGTCTGTCAACAAGTTCCTAGACTTTAAGTCTTTCAAATTGTTGAAGTTCATCCGTCATCGATTCAATCCAAGCATGATCAGCCATGGCTTCTTTGATGTTTTTCGGTTCAGCTGAACTCACGGTGAGTGCGAACATACAAACATCACCATCGGTATGAAGCTGTCATCTTGTACGAACGGGCTGTGAAGGGTTTCCAATGACATGAACCAAAGGATGATCTCGGGTCCAATGATGTGTCGAAGGATGTCGTTGGTAGAATGTATGCATATTTGACGGATCAACATGGCGAGTAGAAGACTCTCCAGTTTCGTGTACCGGTGTACCGAATGGGTTGATAAATTCGTCTTCGTCAGATAATGCATTTTCTGCTTGATTTGTGTTCTCTGGAGCAATGACAATAGTTGTGGATGTTGTAGGATCGATTGTTGAAGTGATATTCTGAGGAGGTAAATCTGCAGCAACCAGTGTTTATGTAGATGAAGTTGTATCCTTTTGTTGACGATGATCGGTGTCATCATTCTTATCATGAGTGTCAGCGGAAGACTTCGATACAACTTGTTTCTCCCCGTGAAATATTCATCTTACATTGGTCCATATAACATTTCCAACTCTTCAATTGTCGTATCGACTGTCATATCAGCTCTAGGAACATTTTCTGAAACCAGCGTTGAACTTGACGGTTCATTGCTGTGGTCTTGAGTTCCGAGTTCCGTGCGGTTGTGAACGGAAGTCGTTTTTCGTTGTGGATCGGGACATAAACTGTTTTGTTCAAGTGCCATTTCTTGTAATTCATCAAATCTAATGTGAATGGTCTCGACAATCGATTTTGTTCTCTTGTTGTACACTCTATATCCCTTAGACTGAGTTGCATATCCCACAAGAATACATGCATCACCTTTCTATTTCATCTTATCCAAATTTTCACCATCTCGAATAATGTAACAAGTACATCCAAAAACATGAAGGTGTTTGAGTGAAGGTTTCCGATCATGAATTATGTGATATGGTTTCTTTTCGTGTCTTGGGATAATTAAGGATCGGTTTTGTGTATAGCATGCGGTTGACACGGCTTCGGACCAAAAGTATAGCGGAAGTTTTGAAGCGGATAGTAATGTTCGATCAGCCTCAACTAAAGTACAGTTTCGTCTTTCAACAACGCCGTTTTGTTCGGGTGTTCGAGCAATAGATGTTTCATGTTCAATTCCTTCGGCTTCAAAATAGTTTCTCAGATTTGAATTCAAAAATTCTGTACCTCTATCAGTACGAACCACTTTAACTTGAGCTAGAAGACCACGTTGTATCAGTTTAAGAAAGCTGATGAGAACTTCGGGTGTTTCATCCTTAGACCTCAAGAAGTGAGTCCATGTGTACCTTGAGTAATCATCGATAATTACCAGAATATATTTCTTTCCATTGATAATCTAAACACGCATGGGACCACACAGATCCATGTGAAGAAGATCTAACCGACCTTTAGAGCTTGGTGTAGTTTTTGTCTTGAAACTACTTCGTTTAGCTTTACAAAGTTCACAAGAAGAACAAAGATGATCTTTGATGAATATCAAACTTGGAAGGCCTCTCACAATATCTTTCTTGGAAAGCAGGTTGATGGTATCAAAGTTGAGATGAGAAAGATGTTGATGCCATAACCATGCCTGAGTCGTTGAAGCTTTAGCCATGAAGCAAATTGGATTTGATGAAGTTGTGTCTTGTAGTGAAATTGTGTAAAGATCAGTACCCCATGTACCGGTAAGTAAGTCATTCCCATCATAATCACGAACAAAACATGTCTTCTTTCTGAAGGCAACCTCCAAATCCGCATCACAGAATTGACCAACCGAGAAAAGATTGTGATTGAGCCCTTCGACGTAGTATACCCTCTTGATTGTGATATTCCCTTGTACCCAATCTACATATCCTAGGATCGGTGCAAATTGATCATTTCCGAATCGGACCGTACCCAGGAACTTCTCCACGAAGTTAATTACAAGCTTGAGATTCCCCGTCATATGCTTCGTGCATCCGGAGTCCAGTATGAAGAGAATTATTTGTATCACCTGCAGAAGAGTTAGAACACGATGGAGCAATTGCTAAATTTGATACCACAATAGTTGTGATGGTAGAATCATTAGTGTCCTTAGCAACATTTAAAGGCATACTAACACTCGTTGTCACATTTTCTGTCCTATCTTTAGGCATTCACTTATATCCGGGAGGACATTGATTAGCAAACCACCATTTCCAAGACTTGCTAGCAGACTCATATAATTCCTTAATTCTGCTTCTAGGGTTCTTAGTGGTGGAGTCTGATGCATGACTTTTCTTAGTGGGGGTTGCACCAGAATGGTTTACTTTGTGTTTGGGTTTACTAGCACTAATAGGCATTGCAACTTGCTTCTTAGTTCTAGTTTCTACGCCTTTGACATTATTCATAGCACACATAGAATGATTAGCATTAACACACTTTCCACATTTGACACAAACAAATTTCACATTCATAGCATTCAAATCATTCACAGCATTCAAATCGTCATTACATGCGATTACAGACTTTCTATTCTTAAAAACATTCAAATTATTAGGGTGTTCTTCTACTTCCTTCATCTTCCCTTGATTCCTGTGTTTCCAGACCTTATCATTCACTTGAGTGCTCTTAAGCTGAGGCTGGCTAACACTAGTAGTGGAGACTATTCCTATAGTAGAAGACACACGAGTATTAGTGTTTCTAGAAGTCTGAGGCGATTGAGTAACTTTGTTTGTGAGCTTAGTGGTCATTCTATACATCCATGGTTTAATCACATTATTGTGCTTAATGTTTGGTGTTGTGACATTCCTTATGGGTTGATTATGTGGTAACCTTTCCTTTCCATCCATCTTGGGGGCAAACACAGGTTTTGCAAACGAGGAATTTGATAAAGCAGATGGTTTTCCCAAGATAGAGGATCTAGTCTCTTTAGAGGCATTGGGTTGTCTAACAACATGTTTCTTAATGCTAGGTTCCACAACTTTTCCACCAATTTTAGCAACGAGTTTCTGCAACTCTACTATCGCTCTGTCCCTTTCTTGTAACTGAGCTTTCAACCCTTTAAAATCCAAATTCTGTTCATTCATTTCTCGAAACGTTTTGGAAAGTTTTTCTTGCAAGTTATTATCATGTGGAAAACTACCAACGTCTTTTTGCAAAGCAAGTTCAAGAGAATGACAATGTTTTTGAAGGAAATCAGTTTTGTGTTCAAGTAACTCAAACTCCTTTTTATCAACATTTTCTTTATGTTTCGAAAGCTCAATTTCAAGACGCTCACATTCTTTGATCTTATCAAGATATTTGCATGCAACATCAGATTATTCATCAATATCAGCACAAGATGTCAAATAAGCACACATAACATCTTTAGAAACGCATTCTTAGAAGAGTAAATCATATTCATCTGAAAAATCAGACTTCTCCATTTGAAGATCATCAATGTGTTTCTCAAGAGATTCAACATATTTTAAATCATCATACATTTCAGTCCGAATGAACTCCTCAAACTGAAGAACAGTTTTTTAATTAATGTCGTATTTGGGATTAATAGTTCTTTCACAAGCAAGGTAATATCTTGAGGAATCGGGCGAGTCCACTCATCATTTTCACGTTTTGCCCAATCTCTTTCAACAATAGATTTAACATTATCTATGTGTTGTTTAAGAATACCTAATGTTTTCCTACTCTTGCTTTTAGATTCATCTAGAGGGAGGTAGTTTATGTATTTGTAAACATTAGATTTCTTAGGGGCAAATGCTTTTTTCCATTAAATTCTCTTTTGTTTGCATTCTAAAAACACTTCCTCACGGGTTTTCTGAGTTTGTTTGTTGAAAAGACCATAAAGACTATTCATGTAAGCATAATTATATGATTTCACAAACTCGTTGTTGACAAGTGGTCGAGTATCATCATCCCAAAGGGCAGTCTCGTCACTATCGGCACTAACAGGCATGCAATCAAGATCGGTCCTTTCAGTCTCATCAAGATAAAGACACGGGTTCACAGCTTGAGCTTTGGCAAGGTACTCAGGACTTGCAAAGATAGCTTGACCCTTAAACATCGACGGAGGTGCTAGCATTCTTACGGTTTGAATAGAATCATGCGTTTTATAAACAACTTTCTTCAAAAATTCGACTTGTTCTTCTAGTTTTGTTACTTTTTCGGTTTCTTTATCATATCTACTTTTGAAGTCTTGTTTTAACGCATCTACCTCTTGTTTCTTAACCTCAAGAATTTTAGTAGAATCGGTAGTGGTCATAGAGAGATTTTGTTCAAGTTCATTAACTTTGGTATTGGCAAGGTACGTTTTTTGACGTTCATCCATTAAGAAAACATTATATTGACGCTTCTCTTTGGCTAATAACTCAAGAGTTGTATTATATTTGTTTTCAAAATCATCCTTTTGACTTTTTAACGCACTACCCTTGTACCCCTCAAGCTCTTTGGTTTTCTGAAGGACCTCTTCTCTATAGCTTTCAGTCATCTCACTCGATTTGATAAGAGTAGCTTTGCATTCTTCAAAATTTTGAGTGAGCGTAGCGTTTTCCTTCTTTAATTTCTTTTGACTTTTTTTATTCTCAGTGACATCTTTTTGTAAAGTAGCAATTAAACTAGCAAGTGCAATACGTTCCTCTTCATCATACTCATTTGCATGTTGATCATCCTCAGACTCATTATTGCACATGTCTGATGAATCGGGTGTGATATTGCTATCAACCATTTCCATCATACACGTGTCATTAATGACATTAGGTAGATTACTATGCTCATGAATATCACCAAACACATTTTATTCATCAGTAGTGTGTATCTTATTGATTGTCTCAGTGTCAAAGTTAGGGCCATTGTCATCTTCAGTGACTTTGAGAACTTCTTCAACCTTTGCCATGTACGAGTAATGTGCAACGAGTTCTTGATCAGAATCTTCATCATCAGTGTCATCAAGCATTGCTCCTTCCTCAGCTGACAATTTAACCCCTGCTTCCATCTTCTTGCATAGCAGCATCTTTTCCTTGTGATAGCTGGAGTCTCTAACCCTTTTTGGCTTCCTGCATTCCTTTTCCCTATGCCCATAACCTTGGAAATTAAAACATTGAATCCCACTCTGCTGAACCACTTGACTTCTAACAGTTTCCCTATTCCCAGTAGCAGCAGCAATTCTCTGAGTATCATACTTGGCAGTTTGTCAATCATACCTTGCAGAACCCTCAACACGCGTTGGATTATGTCGATCATACCTAGAAGGACTTTCACCACGTCGTCGTGTGTCATACCTGGGAGGACTCTCAACATGTCGGTTCTTTGTGTTAGATGATGTGCGAAGATTGTTGTTGGTGGGTTTGTAGATTTTCTTGTAAGTCTTCATTATGAAAGCAATTTGTTGTTTCATCTCTTGATTCTTTTGAGCTTGGTATTCATCACTATCTTCTTTAGATGATGATTTAGATGGTGGTGATGGTGCTCTTCGCACTTTACCTCGTGATCTTGTGGATGATGAAGACTTAGATGATGTGGAAGATCGTGGTGAAGATGATGTAGTGGAATATGACTTAGGAGCACGAGAGTGATGACCTTGAACATGTTGAGTGGTAGTCACTAAAGCAAGTGGATTAGCCGTCTTGGAAACACGTTCAGCTCGAATCTCATTTGCTTCATTCTGAAATTTCTTCAAGATGTCAAAGAGTCGATGATATGAGACCTCGTCTAACTTTTCTTATTGTTTCACTAAAGTGACGAACCGTGTCCACTCGGGTTGAAGTTGTTGAAGAAATTGAACATTGACTTGCATGGTGGAGACTTGCAGATTATTTCTTGTCATGTCATTCATCATATTATAAAACCTGGAGTAATAAGATTCAATTGATTCTCCATCCCTTGAAGTAAACTTGCCAAAATTCCAAAACAAGTTTGTTTTGACATCAAGTTTGTTGAGTGATTCTCCTTGTTGCAAGCGTTCAATAGCAGTCCACATTTCATGTGCTGTAGGGCATGCATCAATCGTTGAATAAATATCATATCCAATCCTACTTAACACCATATAGATGGCTTCCTTCTCCGTATCATGCCAAGCACAATTTTCAGGTGTGAGATCGGATCTTGTTTCATCACGTTCACTTGCGGGAACTGCATCAGTAGTATCAGTGCCTGGTCTTGGAGGAATGGATATCTTCTTGAATACATATGGTCCATGAGTAATACATTTCCTCACGGCATCACCATTGGGTCTTGTATCAAGGTATCGTATGAAACGTGATTGCCATTGATCATACCGACCAGACACAAGCATTGGTGGTCTCTCTTTGTTACCCACCACCATAGTATTGTTGTTAGTGACACGATACTCTTGAGTAGAATCCATATCTAGAGACTTGAAATCAATGAAGTGAAAATGGATCTTAAGTAGATTTGTTGTGATTGTTGTTGTCGATGAAAAAAGTTAAAATCCCCTAAAAAATTGTCTTCAATTTTCGAAATATTGGATAATTTCGGAATAACTGACTTTTTCAGAGAATTTGGGTTTTTCTGGAATAACTGACATTTTCAGAGAATTTTTGTTTTTTCGGAATAACTGACATTTTCAGAAAAGTTGACCTTCTCCGGAATAATTGATGTTTTCAGAGAATTGGACCTTCTTCGGAATAATGGATGTTTTCAGAGAATTGGACCTTCTTCGCAATAATGGATGTTTTCAGAGAATTGGAGTTTTTTAGAGAAACGAGGATCTTCGGAATAAGTACTATCTTCGGAATATGTGGAATTTTCATAGAAACGATGATCTTCGGATAAATCCCTTTTTCAGATAAAATAACCTTCTTCGGAATAAGCCACTTTTTCAGATAAATCACTTTTTTCGGATAAAGTTGAAAATTTCAGAAAAATGGTGTTCTTCGGATAAATGACATTTTTTAGAAAAAAATGAAAATTTCAGAAAAACGTACCTTCTTCGGAATAGATGCTTTTTCGGAGAATAAGACTTTTTCAGAATACTAGGTTTTTCGGAATAAAGTAAGTTCAGAGAAAAAACAGTCTTCGGAATAACAAACCCTTATCCGAAAACCTTTTTTCGGAATAATAAACCCTTATCCGAAAAACTTATTTCGGAATGATCTTGAAACAGTTAACGAACCGTAACTCAAAAATGAATCCAAACACCTCAAAAACTTGCGATTTTTACCACAAAAACCGAACCAAATCCCTACCAAATCGATATAAATGAATTATATCAAGATTTATAGCCCGGAAAAACTTAAAAAAAATTAATTCAGGATGATTTAGATGGAAAAATCAACCGAATCAAACTAAAACCAAACAACCAAACACAATCTACCCCGTGGCGATTGATACCAAATGTTGTCCCATATTATTATGATGGTTAATGAATGAAAATAGATGAAAAGAGATGGATTCCTAGAGAGAGAAAGTAGAGAGAAGGAGATGATTAACTTGGTGAATATTAGATTAGAGAAAAATTAGAGTGCCAATGATCATCCACCCTTCCTAACATGCTAGGAAGGGCCTTATATAGCCGGGCTTACATGTAACCATAATGGGCTATATTGTCTGGACCGGGCTTGTCTTTTGGGCTTTAAGTAGCTTAAATCCAAGCCCGTGAACCACGACTATTTAACTATCTATTACAACGTTCTAATAAATACTACAATAGAAACCTATGACTGAACATTCTCGTTTGACTCAATATTTTGAGGCTAATACCTTCGAATACCAAAATCCCCGATTAATGGTTCCTTTAATATACCGTAAGATCCGTTTGACAGTTGCTAAGTGTAACTCAGTAGGCCGAGTTTGATACCGAGCACACATACATATAGCAAACTGAAGATCAGGTCGACTAGCTGTGATATACAGAAGGGTACCGATCATTCCACGATAAGTGTCGGATCAACGGCAACTCCATGTGGATATGCGTCAAGCTTAGTTCGTTCCATCATTGGAGTATCCATGGGGTCGCAAGATTCCATGTTATATTTCTTAAGCGATTCAAGGGCATACTTGGATTGATTGATAAAGATGTCTCTAGGACTCTGAGATATCTGAAGTCCTAAGAAGAATGATACCTTGCCCGTCATTGACATCTTAAAATTAGAAGACATGAGTGTCCCAAACTCATCGGATAAGGTTTGGGTCGAGGCAGCAAATATAATATCATCAACATATATTTGTACCATAATCATATCTTTACCTCGTTTCTGAATGAACAGCGTGGGATCCACCTTGCCTTTAGCGAAGCCTTGCGTAACGAGGAATTGTGACAATAGATCATACCATGCGCGTGGAGCTTGCTTCAACCCATAGAGAGCCTCTTAAGCTTGTACACATGATTAGGATATTTAGGATTCACAAAACCATCCCACCCATTTTGCTACCTAGCTTTTTGTATTCTAAACCTTAAGCTTTGCAAAACTAACACTGAGATGTTCTTTAGGCAAAAACTGTTGCTTGAAGCCTTCAATAGTTGCCGTTTTTTCTAGATCACGAGCCTCAGTCTAGCTCTAAAAAGAACATGATGCATGTAGCCCAGAGTAAGATTTTTTTTCTTTTCGCTAATGTGTTTTTAAGGTTTATGAATTCCATATCAAATGATATTCATTTGTAAATTCTTTTTTATAGTGATTATAGAAGGAACGATCCGAATGTATGATTATCAGGATGCAGACGAAAACAGGAGGCGCTATGGGAAATCCACACCTCCAGCTTACAACATAGCAAACATACCAAAACATGTCCCACTCTTCCTCAGCCATGGTGGTGCTGATTCACTTTCAGATGTGGAAGACGAGAAACATTTGTTAGCAACACTCAAAGATCATGACCGAAACAAGATTCGGGTTCGGTTCATACAAGATTATGCTCATGCTGATTTTGTTATGACCATAATGCTAAACAAGCTGTGTATGATCCTCTTATGGCGTTTTTCAAGCTTCATGGATAAGTTGATAACATCACGAGGCTAATGATTTATATATTCGTTTTGTGTTTAACTTTGTATAATCATCTGTTCACTTGTCTTTAACTTATACTACCATTTTTGTGTATGATGATGAAATACAATTCACTCTGAGCTCATTACAGTTTATAGAATGTAACATGTCTTATTGAACATAGCAGTCGTAAAACTATAGTATACAATGAACATTTCATAGTATGTATTCAAATATCAAAGGTTCAAGTTCTAAAATAAGCAATTATTGTAACTTTAAAACGTCGTTAACAAATAATCATCTACGGCTTTCAACGTTTTAAAGGAAAATGTTTGTTCTTACGGAGAAGTGATTTTGAGCAGCAAGGTGATAGCTACTAACCAAGAAACCAACACGATCTAATGCAGCCTGTGGACGCTTAAAAGAAACAAAAAGTTCATCACAACGAACCTCGTCAGCCGAGCAAGAAGTCATTTTGTCAAGATCTTGAGGCCGTACGCCAGGGCTTTTCTTTTGAGAAATCCTTTTCTTCAACCATTTGAGGATATTCATTTTTGAAGTGCAAAAATGTAGAGAAGTAGGAGAGGATATAAAAAGTGTGAGGAAGATATAGGGGTGACGTAGAGGGAAAATATATAAAATCATTTATTATGTGCTTTTCTAAATGTAGTTACTAATTTACTATATATAACGGTTTCTCAACATTTTATACCTATACATATAACCCATAATAGTGACGTATATATTTGTTAGGACAGTTACACGAATACACAATTTACATTAAACCGCTGCACAAACCTGGGGACGGCTGTTCAAGAGAGGACGTAATAAGGAGAAGCGTATACGAGGGTGTGCGAGACGTTCATCCCAAAAAAGACAAACGGTGCACGGGCCAAATACTGACCATGATTTTTTTAGCTAAACACGGAACGTCATATCTTTGCTACATTCTTCACTCTTGATTTTATTCTCTACGATAAATGCATACATTAATCTTGATTAAAACCAAAGCAAGTAAAAAAATAGACATAGCTTTTCAATTCACACCGTTGCCACCCTAAATACAGATCATAAGTGTTAAAAGTATACATTATGTATACTTGTTATATCCTAACTCTTGTGTTCAGCGGCTTATTTGTCATTTATCTAACCTGAGGGGTAAGTCAGGTAACTTTATTTCTTTATATTTGTATTTGTTGGCTTGGAATAAAGGCAGGGACTGAATTGCAATATTGGAAGAGTTAAAGGGCTCGATGGCAAAAGCCTTATATATATAGAATGTTAGGTAGCTACTAGGGTTAGTTTTCCACATAGTTTAAGCACAGTTTATGGTGTTTGGTGTTTCGTGTCAGTAATCGGATGATTCTTGTTCTGGTTGTATTGATCTCATTCTTAAAGATCATCTATTCTCTTTATTTATTTTGTATTCGTACTGATCATAAACCTTAGTATAACATTTGAAGTTATAGCTAGAGGCAGTTTAATAAAATAAAGGGAGGTTGGTTGTGTTATATTTGATCTTTGTATAAATTTTCACATAGTATTAGAGCCAGGTTGTCTTTGATACAAAGATCTTTGTTGTTTTTAAAATTAGGGTTTTCTCAAATTTAAGGGTTTTCCAAATTAATATCAGTTTTGGGTTTCTCATTGTGTTAATCGATCGATTTCAGTTAATATTGTGTTAATTGGTGGTTTTCCAAAAATTAGGGTTTGGTTAATTTTTGGGGGTTTTCTGTCATTGAATCGTGTGATTTTTGAGATTAATAGACCAGATCTTGAATTAATTAGGGTTTCCTAGATATTAAGGTTTCTTGATTTTTTGGGAGTTTTCTTTGTATGGATCATTTTACTTGAAGAACCCCAAAATCAGACATTGGGGTTGTTCAAAATTGGTAAGATTGGTCTGTTGGTGGTTATTTTGGTTTGCTTTCTAATATTGCAGATGTTCTTTGTTGTTTCCGTTGTGATTGTTAGTTTTGAGATCATCTTGATCTCTTGGAAGCTGCGCGTGGTTGTAATTACCTCTCATGCTCTCTTCCTTTATTTTTCTTGTTTAGTGGGTTTAGGTGTCGAAGGGATATTGATCTTATTGATCTTGTTGGTTTTGTGGAGAGATAAGGTGGCTATTTATTGTTGCCTGATTATTGTTTAATTGCTTGCTCGTTGTTTTGTTTTCTATTATTCTTGAGTAGTTAGTTGCTTTTATTGTTATCTGCTTTGTTTTAGCTGGTTATTTGTTTTGTTGTGTGATTATTTTTCATCATGGTAGTTGAGAAAAAAGATAAGGAAGTTGGGCTTCAAACTTAGTTTTTTCTCTTCCTTTTCGTGTGTAACCGGCGGCACCAAATAGAAACCAAAGCTAGGGTTTTTAATTTTTTGATAAAACTTGTAAATAAAAATCCCATGTATGTTTTTGTTACCAATAAAATAGTAAATGGGCCGAGCTTGGCCCGTTCTCTTTCTTTCTCTTTTATGCCGTCCCAAACACCCTTTTGTATATAGTTTTCTCGTGTCTTAATTTATTCTCATGTTTTATTATTCGTGTCAGAAGTTCGTGTTTTTAACTTGTGTTAATTCTTGTCATGCTTTAAGTATTATACGTAAATACTTATCGTGTAATAATTTACACACGTAATACTTGTCGTAAATAATTAATTAATATACGTAATACTTGTCTTGATATTAAATATTCATGATACGTGTCGTGTATTTATTAATCATAAAGTTTAAATTAATTCGAGTTTTCATGTAATTAATGTTCATATGTATTTTATGTGGGTTTTACAACTCTTCCCCTCTAAAAAGAATAATTCGTCCTCGAATTAGAGATACGATAAGCTGAAGAGGACATACTCGAATCCTAGCTGAAAATGAGGGTAAGAAGTCCGGATAGACTCCTCTGTTTCCTAAATGTCTTCCCGCTCGGGATAGTCCCTCAAGAGGATCTTGACAAATGGGTTCGTCTTTCTCCTCATGACCTGATCCTGACGATCAAGAACTACCTCGGGTTCCTCAACATAGGATAAATCCTCACGAATCTGATCGAGTGGATACGTGACAGTGTGTAGATGATGATAATTGTACCCTCTGAGTAAGAACACATGGAACACATTGTGAACATGAGATAGCTGAGGAGGTAACGTCAAACGATACGATACCTCACCGACACGTTGGAGGATCTCAAACGGTCCGATGAAACGAGGACCGAGCTTTCCCTTAATACCAAAACGCTTGACTCCACGTGCTGGTGATACTTTTAAGAAAACATGAGCACCAGGATAAAATTCTAACGATCTGCGGTGTTTGTCAGCATAGCTCTTTTGACGAGCACGAGCTTCCTGAAGCTTCGTCTTGCCGATGGCGACCTTCTCATTGGTCACCTCAATCATCTCTGGACCCTCAATGATTCGTTCACCAACCGGATCCTAGCAGATTAGAGCACGACACTTCCTGCCATATAGCATCTCGAAAGGTGCACACTTGATACTTACGTGACAACTGTTGTTGTAAGCAAACTCAACCAAGCAGATGTAGTTATCCCAATTCCCTGTCCACTCTAACGCACAAGCACGCAGCATGTCTTCTAAGGTCTGAATAGTACACTCTGACTGACTGTCGGTCTGAGGATAAAAGGTTGTGTTAAGCTTGAGTCTGGTGCCCCAAGCTTTCTGAAAGCATCTCTAGAAACGAGATGTAAATCGTGGGTCTCTATCTGATATGATATCTGATGGAGTACCATGCAGTTGCATACTTGGTTTAAAAATACGCGCATCATTGCACAAAGTGCACGCACTAATGCGTTGCATTCAAAATTTCGCATCAAGGTGCCTAATGCAACGCCATCCCAGAATGCGCTCGCATTTAACCGCAATATAGCGCATTTTTGTAATGTAGCAATGGTAGCAATTATCGCAATCTAGTACTTAGGGTAAATTTTGTCAAATTTCACCATTTAAAAGAGACCTAAATATTTTAATGGCTTTTTAAAAGTAAGACTTATTAGAAAAACATCTAAAAACAAACACAATAACAAAAATATGGTATATTGCATTTTGCTAAGTGCTTTTTGTCAAGCTTTACAATCGACATATTGGTTTTACAAGGGATTATAGACCTAATTCTAATATGCTAGTAACTTATTTTGTAAATTTATTGCATTTACTTGGTACTTACATAATTTTTATACTTCTTTCATACTAAACGCATCGCATCAAAATTGCGCTCGCAATCGCATCACGCATCACGCAATGGCTTTTTGGATCTTTAGCGCAATGGATCGTAAAACTCATTTTTAAACCAAGGTCGCATGATCTCCTGCTGGAATATTTCTGCCGATGCTAACTGAGTAATCCTTGCGGATTGGAAGAAAACTTGCAGATTTGGTTATACGATCGACAACGACCCAATTAGCATCATGCCTCTTTTGACTCCGCGGTAGTCTGGTAACAAAATTCATGGAGATCTTTTCCCACTTCCATTCGGGAATTTCTAATGGTTGTAGTAAACCACTAGCTCTCTGATGTTCTATCTTAACCTGTTGGTAGGTCAGGCATTTAGAAACGAAGGTAGCAACATCTTGTTTCATGCCACTCCACCAAAAATGCTGCTTGAGGTCATGATACATTTTGGTAGAACCTGGATGAATCGAAAATGAAGAGCTGTGAGCCTCAGTCAATAAGGCTTCTTTGAGTTTAGAATCTTCTGGAACACATAACTTGGTACCCTGCCATACAATGCCATCATCGTCTATACATTACTCTTTTTGTTGATCGATGTTCTGAATAATCACCCATATCTCACCGTCGTCCTTCTGAGCTGCCTTGATCCGAGAGATTAAGTCTGGCTCAAACCTTAGATTAGCCCAATAACCATGTTGTTCACGTACAAAGAACTCAATGTCTAAATGCTCTAGATCACGAATAATTTCTTCTTCCACCTTAATGCCAACAATCATGCCTGATTTCCTGCTTAGAGTATCGGCGACCACATTTGCTTTACCAGGATGGTACTGAATGTTGGTCTCATAATCCTTTAGTAGCTCTAACCACCTTCTCTGCCTCATGTTTAGTTCTCGCTGAGTGAAAATGTATTTGAGGCTCTTATGATCAGTGAAGATGTCATATGACTCACCATAAAGATAATGCCTCTAGATTTTGAGTGCAAAAACAACTGCGACTAATTCCTGATCATGAGTGGGATAATTTTATTCATAAGGCTTAAGCTGACGTGATACGTAGGCAATCAACTTCCCATGTTGCATGAGTACACAACCAAGTCCTTTTCCTAAAGCATCGCTATAAATCTGAAATCCACCTATGCCAGATGGGAGTAAGAATAAGTGCAGAAACCAATCGCTGCTTAAGTTCTTCAAACACCTTCTCCCGCTCATCATTCCAAACGAATTTCTCTCCTTTACGCATCAGCTTAATCAAAGGCAAGGCTAACCGTGAAAAGTTCTCACAAATATGCGATAATATCCAGCTAAATCCATAAAACTACGTAGCTTTGTTGCAGATATCGGTCTCGGCCATTTTGTGATAGCTTCAACCTTCGCATGATCCATGGTGATCCCTTCTGCGGAAACAATGCGGCCCAGAAATGCCACCTTACTTAACCAGAATTCAAACTTGGAAAATTTTGCATACAGTTGCTTTTGGCGAAGAATTTGTAGTACCGTGCGAAGATGCTCCTCGTGTTCTTCCTTAGATTTCGAGAAGATTAGAATGTCATCGATGAATACGATGACGAATTTTTCCAGAAACTCATGTAAAACGCGGTTCCTCAAATCCATGAATACCGCTGGAGCGTTTGTGAGTCCGAAAGGCATGACTACGAACTCGTAGTGACCATATCTTGTGCGAAAAACAGTCTTAGAAATATCATGCTCTTTCACTCGCAGCTGATGGTAGCCTGATCGTAGGTCTTGGAAAACTGCTTGGCACCTTGCAGTTGGTCAAATAAATAATCGATACGTAGCAATGGATAATGGTTTCCAAATACTGAAATACTTATAACATGACTGTGAATGGAAAATCAATAACAGATCAAGAATTTTTCTGCAGTAATGGGACTAGAATTATACTATCTCCTGGAAGCTTCTAAGTTAGAGGAGTGAATTACTTTAAAGAGTGCGCCGAGGATTTCCAATATGTGCAAGAAGTGATAGTAAACATTTTACCTACATTATAATAGTATACTTCAACGTATTTCTGGCCTTTATGTGTGACTCAGAATTACCGATCAAGGTCTGTACGGTTCACAATGTTTCTCGGATAGTACTATAGTAGCTTGAGTTACGATTCTAAATGTTTGTAGCTAACAGTTAGTAGGTGTACACATTGCGTGAAGCCGTGAATCACGGAAATTTCTGGGGTTGATGTTTGATTGTTCCGTTATTTTCACTTGTGTCTTTTGAATGACACCTATTACATAAAAACTCACTAACTTTGGTGTCACTGATTTTCTGATTATTTGGGTGCTCGTAAGTGCATATTTGATATTAACAAGTGAAAATTTGATTATTTGACTGATTATGGATCACTAACTCATCACATATCTGTGATTATAAGCGTGGGAAATCGAAAGTTTCATGGGAGGTAATTTGTCTTCCTTGTAGTGAAGGGGGCCTTGGCATTCGAAGTCTTGAGGTTTTCAATGCAGCTCTTATAACGACTCATATTTGGAATATTGTGTCCTCGAAGGAATCGGTATGGGTTCGGTGGATTCACGTGTATAAGTTAAAGGGTCGTACATTTTGGGATATTCGGATTAAAGCGGACATGAGTTGGGGATGGCGAAAGCTTCTACAGCTCTGAGAGGTTGTTAAACCTTATTTTTGGCGTAAAATTGGTAACGGGAAGTCTACATCGGTTTGGTATGATCGATGGGATCCTTGGTGCCATCTTATTACTTACTTGACGCCTAGAGACATTTCAAGGGAGGGGTTCCATCTCAAGAATTGTGTGGCTGACCTCATTGGATCCAATGGTTGGGTCTGGCCACAATCGTGGCTTTTAAAGGCTCCGAATTTGGGTCTAATTTATACACCGGTTCTTGTTGATAATGCGGAGGATTTGGCTCAATGGTGGGACTCGAATGGCAACTTGACCGAGTTCACGTTTAAGCAGGCGTGGGAAGCCTTCAGGCCGAGGGGCAATGTTGTTAGTTGGTTTCGTTTGTATGGTTTTCGCATTCTATTCCTAGGCACTCCTTTCATTTATGGTTGGTCATGCGGAACAGCCTTAGGACGCAAGACAAGCTTAGACAATGGGATGTTGGGGATGGAACTGATTTAACTTTATTGCGGTGTTCCCTTTGTGAGAGTCAGCAGGACTCGCACTCACATCTCTTTTTTGAATGCCCGTATTCCACGAAGGTTTGGTCCTATGTTCGTGAGTTAGCAGGCATGGAATTGCTTCGTCCTGTTTTTGCGGATATTGTTGCTTATTTACAGCCCATAGCTGCCAAACGTACAATTTTAAGTGTTCTTGGTAAACTTATATTCGCAACCTCAGCATATTTCGTGTGGATGGAGCAAAATATTCGTCTTTTCAAAAACACTAAGAGAACACCCGAGGAGCTGAGTGATTGTATTAAGGTTACGGTTCTACTAAAACTTTTAACATTGCGCTTTAAGAACACTGTTATGGTGCAACAGATGCTGCTAAAATGGAACATGCCTTAGGGTCCGTTTGGTTTGTTAACAAGAATCACTATCAGTATCGGTTTAGTTACATAGTGGAATGGAAATGCTTATCAAGTTGGATATGATTAGCAAATCTATTGTTTGGTTTATTCTAATTTAGATTTCTATGTATTTTTTATAATTGATAAAAATGTAGAAAATAAATATAATAAAGAAGAATTATGGCAGTAACATTAATTTGAAATGACGAGATTTATTATTAAATGAAGAGAGAAAAGTAAAAGCATGATATCCATCAAATTGTTGTGGAATCGTTCAATGGGTATCCTCACATTATTTCATATTATTTTATTGATGATTCCATTCATTTTTATTAACCAAACATTTGTTTTATGAACCATTCCATTTCTTTGATTCTATAGGACTATACCAAAAAGCAAGAACTTTAGGTTATATGGAGGCTGATCGTTTTTTGACATATGGCTTCTAGGGCTTAGTTGGTTAAGTCATTGTGGCATGTCGCGGTGTGCTTTCGGTTATTCAAGCATAGCTTGAGGTTAATGTGTTATTTCAACCACATTCTATTGTTCTTTTCTGATCATGTGATTAATACAATTTTACCGAGGTAACCCTTTACCCAAAAAAAACTCATCCCATATCTATGATCTCTAGGTACATCCATAGTAAGTGCAAAGTTATTAATCTAAACCTAACAAAATCAGTGAAAAAATAACTAATTTCTCGTTTGCATGCTCTAGCATTATCCACACTTCGTGAAATGAGGTAATAAACCGGATTGAAAGGTTCCATAGAGGTGGTGGGTCTGCATTTTGAGTTGGATTCAGACTTGCATACTTGGTAGCATCTTGTGTAAACCGTGTCTGACATTCATTAAGAATATTCGCTACAATGAAATTCAAAGAGGGTAACTGATGTGTAGCCGTGTACAGGGGCGGACCTAAAGCTTAGGTTCGGGGTGGCGGCGCCCCCCCATGGCGAAACCAAAACGACGAGATTAGAGTGTAATTTTTTTTCAATTTCAAGTGTTTTTTTACAACACCCCCCACTCGAAACTCAGATTTCCCCCCACTCACACACTAAAGTCTAACTTTTAACACTCAAAAACCTAAAAATGCTCTATTTTTAAGTTAAAATACTCGATTTTTTATTCGAATTTTAGTTTTTTTACCTTACTATCGTCAAATTTTTTTTGCCCCCCACTATTGAATTTTCTGCGTCTGCCACTGGAAGTCACTACAAAATTTATGACATTTGCTTACTAAATTAAATTTGAAAGAGTAAGTAATAGAGGGGAGCACTAAAAGTTTATACTTACTCAATATTGAGTAAGCAAAAGTATTTTCTATTAATTTCTACTCAAAAAGAGTCATCAAAAGTTAATTTTTTTCAACTCCTACTTTTAAGAAAAAGAGTAAGTAATAGAGGGGAGCACTAAAGGTCATTACATACTCAATATTGAGTAAGCAAATGTGTAAAACTTTTAATGACTCTTTTTTTAGTAGGGAAAAGAGTAAGCAATTGTTTTGCTTACTTTTTATGCATTGTGTTTTACTAAGGAAAAGTTATAGTGACTTAAATGATTATAAATTTTATTAGTAAGCAAAAATTTTAGTAAGTAAATGTCATTTATTTTGTAGTGAGTGTAGGTAGGGTTATACTAATTAGTCATTACAAAATCACAGTTCACTGATCAACATATAGCTTTTGAGCATATTTTGGCAGTAATTTCACAAATATCTCAGAATTTCCAAACACTGAAAGACTTATAACATGATTGTGAATGGAGAACCAATAACGGATCAAGAATTTTTCCTTAGTAAGCATTAAAAAGTATGGGACTAGAATCATACTATCTCATGGCAGCTTCTAGGTGGAGGAGTGAGTCACTTTAAAGAGTGCACCGAGGATTGCCAATCTATGTAGGAAGTGACAGTAAACATTTTTCCTAAATATACTACAGTAGTATATACTTGAACGTATTTCTGGTCATTACCCATGTAATTTGTCATGATAGTGCACTTGGTAGCATCTACATGGCGTTCATGAACGAGAAAGGACATGACGGCCTTTCAAGAGCTTGAATTTGGAATGTAGCCATATGGGGTCCTAAGATAGTGTGGTCTTTGTAACACCCGCAAATTTATACAACTCAATACAGCGGAAGACTCGTTGGTGTTACGGGATAGCACATTACTCACATCATAGACAACGCATAAAAACTCGCGTCGTTTATTTATAAATCATTTCCATTCATAATTATCAATGTTACATCGGTCCCAAGTCATTATATTTCATACAAAGTTTTACAAAGTAATTGAATGGAAAATATAATTTAGGTGCGGGCCATGAATCCTTGTCGTCTTCCCGAGAATTACCTTCAAGTACCTGAGATAAGACATGTTAAAATAAAAGGTCAGCGATAACGCCGAGTGAATTCATAGAGTTTAATAAAATCCATCAATATAATATCAGTATAAAATTATTACTGAAAATTATTTTGTATAAATCATTTTAATAGGCCATGAAATAGCCAAAGTCATTTTATACAATCTTTATCAAAATCATGATATATGCATTTGCCTTAAAAATCATTATACGAATCATTGTCGTTAAAAACACCATACAATACGTTTTGCAACGTTGTATAGATTAAATAAAAACCGTTATATGAATATGGTTATAAAAATCCTTAAAAATCATTATACGAGCCAATGTCGTAAAAACGTCATACAATACGTCTTACGACGTTGTATGAAAATAAACACCGTTGTATGAATATGGTTATGAAAAACAAAACACAAGCATAATATCAATAGTATGACCCAGTATTGCTAGTCAGGCGATACATCGTAATTCGGAGCGTCTAGTAGTATTTCGTTAGTTTTGGATTATTATAAGCCGCATGACATTGTTACCTTACTAAACCAACAACGGGTAGCTAACCCGATACCAATTTTTTCCCATCTAAAGTAGCGTGTCGTCACAAAGGTCACGCTATGGAAATATTCTCATACATAAATTCGCTTTCCAATCAATGTGGCACGACGGGGATCAACCGTCAAGGCGCGAACTGGGGTGATCGTCCCCAAATAGTACTATTAAATGCATAAGCGTCTACCAAATCCCGGTAGTTCACAATTCATGCTAATGGTACTTTTAGTGACATAACCTAACTTTAATAATCCATTTAATTTCATCTATCGGGTCCTTTAATCATTTATCGGGTCATACAATCGGGTCATTCAATCATTCGGGTCCAAAATCAGTAAACAAACAATCGGGACAAATGGTGTCCTATTTTATAAAACTAACATGTTATCTCCCTCGCGGGTTTATAAAACATTTATAAAAACATTTAAAAGAGTGCGAGGATATGAACTCACGTTGATGTGGGAAGGCGATTATCGGCGATTTGGATGTACGGTACGTGCTTCAATCACGGAAACCTATATAAATAATAATCGGTCTTAGACGTTTGTCCAATGACTTTATAAAAATAACAATTATGTATACATATGATGATTTTATATATATGATGATCAAGTGGGTTTACATATTCTCGTTTACTCATTTTAGTGTTATATGTCGATAACGTTTATACCAGTTTACTAGTTTTACCTATTTACGTGTTTTAAGTCCAATAAACTTATTATAAGTTATTTAACTTGTATTAATCCTTGTTATACTTATATTATCAGTATATATACTTTCCGTGTTGGGCCCAAATGGGTTAAGCCCAATAAGTTCTTTTTATAAGAGTTTGACTTATTTAGTCCAATTATTAGTCCAATATGCTTAATTAGCTCGTAAATGTCCGTATTTCTTATAGTTCGGGTTTTAACGGTTTTTACTTGTATTAGATACTTATATATCAGTATATGACTTTTATAAACTTTACATTAGACGGGTTTGGTCGTCTAAGTTTTATTTGGCGAAAAACGTTAATTTTACGGCAATAGCCGAAAAAGTCGTAAAAGTCATGTTTATAGTTTTATAACTTATAAAACTTAACAAGTTACCATTTTTATAAAATGTACACTTATTTAACCTTTTACATACTTATATAAATAAAATCCATAAGTTAGTGGGTTTTTATTTTATATTTTATATTATTAATTTTTGAGTGCTTATATAATAGTATTATTCTTTAATTTCCAAAATCTGATTTTTATCTTCACTTTCACCAAAACTGTCATATCTTGAGTTCTATATGGAGATAGAAGCTCAAATTTTTATCACATAAACTACATGATATGTGCTACATTTAACTCTTGTATAGCTACTGTTGAATCATCTTCTAAATATTTTCTAAAAATCATCCAAAACAGTGAACTCAGATTTATACCTTAAACTTGTTTTGATCATATCTCACTCATTACTTTGATTCCATTGCATGGCCAACTCTCACATGTGTATAAGACATATAGCTTACTGTAAATGGATTCTACTTCATCATTTTATCAGTCCATGACCTGTTTCTTTACTGTTTTATACAGCCATCACTTTTAAGCAAGATTTTAGCCTTATTCTTTATAGTTTTTCACCTTTTTAATCATGTTAATCAACACCAAATCCCCACATAACATTTTTATCATCATATAATCATCATATAAATATACAATAGGAAATAAAATACATGTTTACATAATCAAAATAACAAGAGGATGAGGAGGACAATCTTTATAC
This sequence comes from Glebionis coronaria, assembly GCA_025667525.1. Classification (NCBI taxonomy): domain Eukaryota; kingdom Viridiplantae; phylum Streptophyta; class Magnoliopsida; order Asterales; family Asteraceae; genus Glebionis; species Glebionis coronaria. The sequence continues at coordinate 480,704,035 of CM046882.1, read as the reverse complement.
CACCATGATGATGTAGGTTGTGATCAAAACATGGATTTTGATGGAGATACTTGTAATGCACCAAGACCGTCTTCAAGACCACCTTTCTTCATAAACACCTTGGGGAAAATCAGCCTCAAGACACCAACGAAACTCCTCCATGGATGTTATAACTTGCACCAATCAATAGGGCTTTAAAAGGGCATCAACATGTATATGAATAACATGAGATTTTGTGGTTGATTTTGATCAAATGAGGGTGTTGTTTGTGAGGTATGGGACGGCACATTTGAGCTAGAGAGAGAGAGTTTGGTGTGGTTTTGCATGTAGGAAATGAAGGAATGAAAACTAGTTGCTAGTTTTGTGTTTGGTGGAAGTGGAAGTAGCTTAAACTTTAAGCTTAAGTGACAAGTGTTATGTAACTTGTTAAAACTTGCCACCAAATGCATGTTGTGGCTTACTTTGGCCGGTTTTGATGGGGGTGGGACAAGTGTCCCACTTGTCTCATCCCCATTTATTTACGGGTACTCCTCGATTCTAGTTTCCTCGATTTGCGTGCCCTCGGGTCGTTTTACGAAAAACGTTTTTATAAATTATGAATCAATGTCACAAAACGAATCCAATAAAAATTGTCTCATCAAAAACGGAGTTCGAAAACGTAAATACGTAATCCTAGGGTTTCCGGTTTAGTCATAAAGGACGTTAAAATAAAATCGTAAGTCCTAATCTCTTCTCGTAAATTTGTGAGTTTATGAACCAACACAAATTTAAAACTCCAAAATAATATTCGCGGATAAATTTATTTTCTGAAATGTCGGACTGTCACCAAAGACGGTGTATGTAAACGTAAGCACGTAACGTTGAATCCTCCGGTTTAGACGTAGTCGATGCTACTCCAAGACGTAAATCCAAATTTCTTCCCAAAAATAAGTGAGTTCATATTGTAACATTAAAATAATATTTTCAAATAATATTTGAGAATTAAATTTCAATCGTAAATTGACGGATTGTCACAGCATTTACCCCTAAACAGGATCTTTGTCCTCAAAGATCATCTTACTAATCGCTTCTTATAGAGTTAAAGCCATGTGGGTATTTCCTCCACATTCGGTCTTTTCTCACAAGTGTAATCCATTATAATACGTGAGTTTCATCAAACATAACTACGGGAATAAGATCAGGCTAAATGTTGACTTACTTTCTCTATCCATGATGTTCATGGGTTTTTGATGAATGCAACTTTTTGCCGATCTAAGCTTTACTAAGAACAATCAGATTTTCACTTGATAAATATTCCATCAAGTTCGATATACGAAACATAATTCACGCATCTCTTGAAGTCCTTGGGAAGATCCAGCTTATATGCCTTTCAAACCAATCTTTTACATCATCTCAATGGTCCCATACAACGGGGACTTATATCCCATGATTTGTTAGATCATTAATTCATTTTTCCAAAGTTTAATAATTGTGGCATAACTTCGCTACCCATTTGGCACTTCAAGATCCACATTTCATATTCACATAACCTCTTGCCCACTATCGGCAATTAATAATCAAATCCGAATTTCAACAACCATTTCAGATCTCGCGGGTCGGGTATTTTGCAAGGATAGGTTCGCCATCATATGAAACCTTAAGCCTAAAAGACATGTCCAACTCACAGTGGGTGTATGTCGGGTGTCTTTATCTCAACTCTTGCTTACAGATGCTCTAATATTTAGATCCTAACAAGATTCGATCTCAATCCTAACACGATGATTATCAATGATAATCTCTCCAAAGGAAAACGATTATACGGTCTATTTCCAAAGGTCAATCATTCAAACATAAAACAGCACTTATATTGCTTTGTATCGTTACTTTACCTCGTCCCTTTGATTTGGGTTGGTACATAGTACTCTCATCAAGGTTCGTTCTCAGTGATTTCTGAGCAAATCTCTAGAAAATCGATGCGAAGCGAGGATCTTGATAAAGATGTTCGATACAGGCACACCATGTTTACATAACTCTTTTGCATTTATCATTAACGGGAATGATATTAGCAGATTTGGTCAGTCTGTCGACGATGACCCAAATCGAATCAAATTCAGATGATGACCTTTTCAATAGCTAGACGTTTACTAATGTATGAGGCGATCTCTGCCTTCATAATTTGCCATTAGTACAACTTCTTCAGACAAAGATACTTTTGTTCATAAATGACGTAAATAGAATACTTATACTTACAAATTCCAACATAACTATTTCTCACAATCCTCTATTTTTAGGCAACCACGAGTGGCCTTTTATAAATTTAACGCCATCGGCTTCTCAATCTTAATGATTCATATTAGTCGTGAATCCCTTTTTATTATCTATATTATCCTTTTTACAAACATTGTTTATTTTATATCGTTCGGCAATTTATTTTGCACCTTCATTATTAAGGAACATGTGCTAACTGGTTCTTTACATTTTCTACATAATGCGTCGGTATCTATATTCATCTCTTATGATGATATAATTATCATGTCCACAATTTACTCAAATATTCTTTCTATATTATGTGTCAGTAATTACGTTCACCTTCCTAATGAAATAAATATCACAACCGTATTTATTCAAAATTCTTTCTTCATATCTTCTATGTTTTAGTTTCGTCTTTACTATCATTTTTATCCGTTTTACTCAATCCGTCGTCTAAAGCGTCGATAATTATTATAATTAATTAAATATTAAATATTCAATTTTTATGAAATGTAAACGTAAAAGTTTTAAATTTCTTAGTTCGACCAATTATATAAAATGTTCAAAAATAAACTTGAATTTAATTTACACGACTTTTGTTGATTTATTGAAAATATTTAATAAGATTCGTAAATGTTCGAAAAACCTTTGTTTATACTTTGGTCAAAATTTTCTTAGTTGATAAACAAAAAATTTCGTTTCAAATTTCAAGTCATAAATTATATAGTTTCCTCAATTCTTCTTAAGTTGTCTAGAAGTATACACAAACATTTACCCCTAAACAGAAGTTTAGTTAAATGGTTTGTGTATAAGGGAATAATCCCTTAAAAATCCTTTGTTAAAACATTTGTCAAAATATATTTCCATTTCTTTTTGGTAAAATCCAAAGTCTTAAAGGGCTCTTAATTTTTGAAGAGTCTATATGCATACATCTTACCATTATTAATCCAACGGTCATTTTATGTAAAGGATTAAGTTTTTAATCCCTAAGCGTTAATGGTTCTGATTTTTGAAAAGTCAATATAGCTTCCATTATCTATTAATCACACGGTTAAATCATATAAAGGATTAAGTCCTTAATCACATGTTAAATATTTAAGGTATAGGTTTTAATTGTTTAGCCAATTCAAGGCAATTTATAACTAATTATTAACTCATTATTATTCTTATATACAAACAATTGGTCCTTAATGATCTCAAGCATGAATTTATCAATTTACAGCCTACACACGTGATTCACCAAATTTATGAATGCTACATGTGTGTTAGTAAATCCAAACGACATCACGTGAAACTCATAATATTCATTACAAGTACCGGATGTAGTGATTGGAATAAATAATCTTCTTCGCGGATTCGAAGTTGATAATAACCATGCCGTGGATCAAATCTTAAAAACCTTGTAAATGATCGAACAAATCTTCCATTTCGAGTTATGGATTTCGTTTTCGATTGTCAATTTACTCAGTTCACAATAATCTATAAATATAAGGAATGATAACACCATAGCTCTTCATGATGACAGGCTTGGTATAATAAAATCTTTCTCCGACAACTCTCTCAGTTGTATGGTAATTCCTTAAATTCAGATGGTGCCGACGTACAGTGCACAAGCCACAGGTGCAGCACCGGAAATATAATCAATACCAATTTCAACTTTCCTTAATGGCGAAAGTCTAGGTAATTCACCAACAAATACCTCCTAAAGTTTCAAATAAGATAAACATCTTTTAATAAATACATATTAGGTTCCTTCTAGATTATAATATCTATAACTAGTTCACAACCATTCATGGTATACTTTTTAAGTCTAAATGCAGGATATGGTCATCCATCACGAATTATTTAGATCACTTTTGATAATCAACATCTTATCATTTTAGGGGAATTCTACTCGAGTTCCCATCAATTAAGACAATGTCGTCATGTCATAATCAATCAATTCATTCTACCGGCATTATCAACTTTTCAGTTTCATGGCCGTCGATAAGATGTGAACTTCTCAAAAGACTAATAATAACTCATAATCCTTCACAAATTCAGGGATATATGGAGACATAACTACTATTAAAAGAGTAAGGTCAACGCATAATCTATGCGAGAGAATTTCAGATCAGATACAGACGAAAACACTTAACGAATATGAATATATCCCATGTTTTCATAATTTGAGTACGCATTCGAAAGATCCTCGGATCGTTACCCAGGTCATTCAAATGAAATCAAATCATAAGAAATGATAAGAACGTCAATACATCGAGTCGGGTATCGACAATCGGTAATCAAATACTTTTCCTAAGAATCTCACTACGGGAGAATTGGACAAGAACGGAATTGTCAATTGTCAAATAAGACAATTTCCACAGATGAGTAAATTCGACTCAGAAGAATAGATGGCACGGGCACATATGTAGATGTCTTCTAACATTATGTCCCTATTTTGCACTTCTTGCAGATCTCATAAAATTTAATCTTTCGCAATCTTCAAAGAAAATGTAGTTTTTATTCATTAGTTTTATGGTGACTACTAATCAGTCTTGCATAGTCCATTCCAAATTGTATGTAGGCGCGCAACTATATACAATTTCAAGATTAACGATGCAATACTCAGTTCGTCAAAATTTTATCATCATGTTTATAATAAAAACATCTTTATGCTTAATTCTTAAATAAGAATCAAAAATAAATTTACAAAGATTTTCTTTGTTATGAAAACAATTAAGTTTTCCAAGGTGTTTCATAAACAACTTCATTTCGATAACCATCAATTTTAATTCTCACTTGGAATAATCCTTATAGTGATGAAAATTCAATTTCCTCAAATGATACTGTTTTATCTTTTAAAAACAATGAGTGATCTGCAAAAGAGTGATGAAGAGTTGTTCACCAAGAACTTAACTACGATATGATAGGAAATGAGCTTAGCCAATTAATCATGAGGTTCAAGACCTCGATGGCACTCAACAAGAATAATCCATAACGTAACTCAAATCAAGATGACTACTTGTTCAATGGTTGCATCACTAATGCGAACATTAGGATGAAGCAATAAAAGATAGATAACATCGATACATGTAGGATTTAGCAATCAAAGGTAGTCTTTTTCATTAATCACAAACAAGTCAAATTGTACCGTAACACATTACGTGTCACTATGTCATACAATTCTCAAAACTCATCCTACCAACTGATATCTCAGTTAAGTTAGGGATTTTTAAAAGATACCACAATGAATACTAATCTACAAGAGTCATTAGGTGTTCCACATGTCCCAGAAGATCCATCGGTCTCAATTCAGAAGAAGATTTCTTCAATTTATTTCTTGGACACTGGGCATCCTCGTCAGTGGACAATGGCTTAGGAACAACCCTTAACACAAACTAACAATCATTTAAAATCTTATAATTCAATCACAAAACTTAACGACTTCCTCTTAACAATCTCATATTCCATATAAGTTAAATTTTACTTCATTCAAGTTCCAACCAATTTTATACTCAATTCGATATCCTACTTCATTCTCCAATACTTTCAATCTGTATTCTTAGGCCTTAAAAGGGCAATATAAGCTAATTATGAATAACACTTAATTCCAATCCTATAGCTCTTACAACAACAATTATCAAATGAGTCACTAGCATGAGATGACTCACACATTCAATCAGGTTTCTCGGAAAGGTACTAGTGGCATGAGGCTTTTGGGTAATGGTTCCAATAACAGCCTCAAGTGCAACATTCACCCTTTCGATTTCAATTTAGGAATTGGATGACAACGAATCAGATGACATCTTTCTAGGTGGTAACGTTTTGTCAAACTCCACTCTATAAGGAAAGATCGTCATGACATCGATATCAAATTTAATCTCGCCAATTATTTTTCAATATCACAATCAACTAATGTCTACATTTCTACGAATATCAACCATTTGTTGGGATCATAATTATCCACAACTTGGTTTAGATCTAGGATAGCTAGAATTCCTACGAGAATAGCTTCGACTAATTTACTAGGGGATTTGGGGTTACTTGTGACAATCTACGTCGTATAAATACCTCGTATAAAAATCAAAATAATCATCAAATAATCATGTAATAAAATTACATCATATATATATAATCCAAGTTATATATATATTAAAATAACACTTCTCAGTCTGGCCTTGTCGGTAACTCGGGAATTCTTCGGCACCGTTATAGTCAAAAGATTTTTCGACATTTTTAGAAAAAATGTTTATAGTTAAAAGATTTTGAGATGTTTTATTCAAAACCTTGATTTTAAAAATCTTTCGTTCTCTATAACGAGAGCTCTGATACCAAACTGTAACACCCCCAAATTTATACAACTCAATACAGCGGAAGACTCGTTGGTGTTACGGGATAGCACATTACTCACATCATAGACAACGCATAAAAATCGCGTCGTTTATTTATAAATCATTTCCATTCATAATTATCAAAGTTACATCGGTCCCAAGTCATTATATTTCATACAAAGTTTTACAAAGTAATTGAATGGAAAATATAATTTAGGTGCGGGCCATGAATCCTTGTCGTCTTCCCGAGAATTACCTTCAAGTACCTGAGATAAGACATGTTAAAATAAAAGGTCAGCGATAATGTCGAGTGAATTCATAGAGTTTAATAAAATCCATCAATATAATATCAGTATAAAATTATTACTGAAAATCATTTTGTATAAATCATTTTAATAGGCCATGAAATAGCCAAAGTCATTTTATACAATCTTTATCAAAATCATGATATAGGCATTTGCCTTAAAAATCATTATACGAATCATTGTCGTTAAAAACACCATACAATACGTTTTGCAACGTTGTATAGATTAAATAAAAACCGTTATATGAATATGGTTATAAAAAGCCTTAAAAATCATTATACGAGCCAATGTCGTAAAAACGTCATACAATACGTCTTACGACGTTGTATGAAAATAAACACCGTTGTATGAATATGGTTATGAAAACCAAAACACAAGCTTAATATCAATAGTATGACCCAGTATTGCTAGTCAGGCGATACATCGTAATTCGGAGCGTCTAGTAGTATTTCGTTAGTTTTGGATTATTATAAGCCGCATGACATTGTTACCTTACTAAACCAACAACGGGTAGCTAACCAGATACCAATTTTTGCCCATCTAAAGTAGCGTGTCGTCACAAAGGTCACGCTATGGAAATCTTCTCATACATAAATTCGCTTACCAATCAATGTGGCACGACGGGGATCAACCGTCAAGGCGCGAACTGGGGTGATCGTCCCCAAATAGTACTATTAAATGCATAAGCGTCTACCAAATCCCGGTAGTTCATAATTCATGCTAATGGGACTTTTAGTGACATAACCTAACTTTAATAATCTATTTAATTTCATCTATCGGGTCCTTTAATCATTTATCGGGTCATACAATCGGGTCATTCAATCATTCGGGTCCAAAATCAGTAAACAAACAATCGGGACAAATGGTGTCCTATTTTATAAAACTAACATGTTATCTCCCTCGCGGGTTTATAAAACATTTATAAAAACATTTAAAAGAGTGCGAGGCTATGAACTCACGTTGATGTGGGAAGGCGATTATCGGCGATTTGGATGTACGGTACGTGCTTCAATCACGGAAACCTATATAAATAATAATCGGTCTTAGACGTTTGTCCAATGACTTTATAAAAATAACAATTATGTATACATATGATGATTTTATATATATGATGATCAAGTGGGTTTACATATTCTCGTTTACTCATTTTAGTGTTATATGTCGATAACGTTTATACCAGTTTACTAGTTTTACCTATTTACGTGTTTTAAGTCCAATAAACTTATTATAAGTTATTTAACTTGTATTAATCCTTGTTATACTTATATTATCAGTATATATACTTTCCGTGTTGGGCCCAAATGGGTTAAGCCCAATAAGTTCTTTTTATAAGAGTTTGACTTATTTAGTCCAATTATTAGTCCAATATGCTTAATTAGCTCGTAAATGTCCGTATTTCTTATAGTTCGGGTTTTATCGGTTTTTACTTGTATTAGATACTTATATATCAGTATATGACTTTTATAAACTTTACATTAGACGGGTTTGGTCGTCTAAGTTTTATTTGGCGAAAAACGTTAATTTTACGGCAATAGCCGAAAAAGTCGTAAAAGTCATGTTTATAGTTTTATAACTTATAAAACTTAACAAGTTACCATTTTTATAAAATGTACACTTATTTAACCTTTTACATACTTATATAAATAAAATCCATAAGTTAGTGGGTTTTTATTTTATATTTTATATTATTAATTTTTGAGTGCTTATATAATAGTATTATTTTTTAATTTCCAAAATCTGAATTTTATCTTCACTTTCACCAAAACTGCCATATCTTGAGTTCTATATGGAAATAGAAGCTCAAATTTTATCACATAAACTACATGATATGTGATACATTTAACTCTTCTATAGCTACTGTTGAATCATCTTCTAAATATTTTCTAAAAATCGTCCAAAACAGTGAACTCAGATTTATACATTAAACTTGTTTTGATCATATCTCACTCATTACTTTGATTCCATTGCATGGCCAACTCTCACATGTGTATAAGACATATAGCTTACTATAAATGGATTCTACTTCATCATTTTATCAGTCCATGACCTGTTTCTTTACTGTTTTATACAGCCATCACTTTTAAGCAAGATTTTAGCCTTATTCTTTATAGTTTTTCACCTTTTTAATCATGTTTATCAACACCAAATCCCCACATAACATTTTTATCATCATATAATCATCATATACATATACAATAGGAAATAAAATACATGTTTACATAATCAAAATAACAAGAGGATGAGGAGGACAATCTTTATACCACCATGATGATGTAGGTTGTGATCAAAACATGGATTTTGATGGAGATACTTGTGATGCACCAAGACCATATTCAAGACCACCTTTCTTCATAAACACCTTGGGGAAAATCAGCCTCAAGACACCAAGGAAACTCCTCCATGGATGTTATAACTTGCACCAATCAATAGGGCTTTAAAAGGGCATCAACATGTATATGAATAACATGAGATTTTGTGGTTGATTTTGATCAAATGAGGGTGTTGTTTGTGAGGTATGGGACGACACATTTGAGCTAGAGAGAGAGAGAGAGTTTGGTGTGGTTTTGCATGTAGGAAATGAAGGAATGAAAACTAGTTGCTAGTTTTGTGTTTGGTGGAAGTGGAAGTAGCTTAAACTTTAAGCTTAAGTGACAAGTGTTATGTCACTTGTTAAAACTTGCCACCAAATGCATGTTGTGGCTTACTTTGGCCGGTTTTGATGGGGGTGGGACAAGTGTCCCACTTGTCTCATCCCTATTTATTTACGGGTACTCCTCGATTCTAGTTTCCTCGATTTGCGTGCCCTCGGGTCGTTTTACGAAAAACGTTTTTATAAATTATGAATCAATGTCACAAAACGAATCCAATAAAAATTGTCTCATCAAAAACGGAGTTCGAAAACGTAAATACGTAATCCTAGGGTTTCCGGTTTAGTCATAAAGGACGTTAAAATAAAATCGTAAGTCTAATCTCTTCTCGTAAATTTGTGAGTTTATTAACCAACACAAATTTAAAACTCCAAAATAATATTCGCGGATAAATTTATTTTCTGAAATGTCGGACTGTCGCCAAAGACGGTGTATGTAAACGTAAGCACGTAACGTTGAATCCTACGGTTTAGACGTAGTCGATGCTACTCCAAGACGTAAATCCAAATTTCTTCCCAAAAATAAGTGAGTTCATATTGTAACATTAAAATAATATTTTCAAATAATATTTGAGAATAAAATTTCAATCGTAAATTGACGGATTGTCACAGTCTTTATCTGTGTTTGTTTAGCATCCGCTCGGGTGTTTGGGAGTGGTTTGCCTAGTCTTTTCTTTCCTGTTTGTTTGTTCTGTAACCAATTTTAGATCATGTTTGTTTGTTTGTTTGTTCTGTAACCCATGGCCCATACCACACATTTTGACACTGTTAATGCAAGTAATGCCTAAAAACATTATTAGTGTTAACTAATCTTTCTTAGTTTTGATCACAACAAACTATACAACACATTTAGTATAAAACACAAAACGAATTATTTAACTAACACTATCATCAAGGTAATAATCATATCACTAACCTTTCTTAATCATACTTAGTGATCATCAAAATGATTATCCTTAAAACTCACTTTTGTTAATATGACAAAAGACTTTTTAATAAACTTTCTTTTTTAGAAAATGTTTTATTAAAATGGAAAATGAAAATTTGAAAATGGCATATTCCATATGCTATTAGAATATCCTTTGAAGGCTTCAAATACCTCAGATATTCCTACCCCACTAAAAGACAAAAAACGGAGCATACTCTAGTGGCGGTACCTTAAGTAGCTACGCGGTTCCTTAGCGATATGGAACCGCCAGGTAAGATAAGGTACCACGCCCAGATAGCCGTTATATATCCGTTATACTTTGTCTCCTTTAAATAGTGGGTCAAATCTCATTTTCCAACAAGCCTCTTGGACGTTTTTCTCAGCCCCCTTTCTATTTTCTATAGTATAATCATAAGTAAATGATCACTTAAAGTGTTAAGGATGTTTACATATGATTATCCTCTTGATCCCCTCCTTTACCTTGTCCAATGAGAAGATCACTCACTCACTAGTGTTGTGATAAAGATGAATCTATGAGCTAGTCATATTCATCATGATACCCTTTTTGTTTTAGGTCAATCCATTGTATTTATGAATACTTGGACTAGTTGTGTTCATCCAAGTTATTTGTGGATACTTGGATTTGTTGTGTACATCCATTGCATATGTGTTTGCTTGGATTTGTGTTTTGTAAATCTAAGCTACATGTGTGTACTTGGATAAGTCTAGTTGAGTTGTAATAGATTTGATTAGTAGTTCTCACTAAACTATAAAGTGATGTGGTTGTGTCTTGTGAGTTCTCACTTAACTTGAAAGTGATTAGTAGTTGTGTTGTGTGAAGTTCTCACTTAGCTTCAAAGTGAAGAGTCGTGAAGGTTGGTTCTAGCTTTGGATTAGAACTCGACAACTAGCCTTGTGTCGTAAAATGGTGAAGTAGGCAACGTCGTGAAGATTGGTTCTACCTTGAGATTAGAACTCGACATCTAGCCTTGTGTCGTTAAATTATGAAGTAGGCAACGTTTTGTAGATTGGTCCTAGCTAAAGATTAGGTCTCGACATTTAGCTTAGTGTCGGAAAATAATGTAAGTGACGATGTAAGGTTTTCTCCGCCAAGAAGGGAGCTTGTGGATATAGTGGAAATCTCGAGTAGGTGTACTCAAGGAGTGGAGTAGAAACGAGGATAGAGCCTCGTTGTCGAACCACTATAAATCTTGGTGTCTTCCCACTAGGTTGTCTCCTTCCTTACTCTTTACTTATTTCATTATCATTACACTTAACTATTATGTTTGCTAGTGCATTTGAATTGAACCTAATCATTATGCAACTTAGCCTCAAGTAAAAGATAGTTTTGATACAAACCAAATTGAAAGTAATTTTAATTTGGTTGCCAATCGAAGAGAAACTATTCAACCCCCCCCCCCCCCCCCTTCTAGTTTCTATAATTGGTATCAGAGCGATGGTCACTCAAGATCTTTGAAGTATATTGTACTTTGAAACTTGGATCGATCCATTGTCTCCTCAAATTAGAAGGAAAAGTTGTACTAAAGTTTCTCTTTGGTCAAAACTATGTTTTCTTTGAAAATAGGTCCTTTTAATTGGTAATATTGCATCCCACTTAAGATTAGTAGCCTTTATGCATTTTAGATATACTCTTGAAATGTATCTACTAGTTTGCATCTTGCTTTGTGTAGGTACTCATGAAGATCAATCACTTAATTGGTTGTGGATTGAGTTACTTGCACTTGTAGAAGACTCATCTTCATTGATCTTTAACATCTTTGAATGATGATACCAAGATGATTGGGAATGATACTAGTCCTTGAAGACTTAGTACTCATCATTTTCATTGTTGGGCATAACATTGATTCCTTGATGGATTGCTCTTTGTGGCCAAGGTACGCTTTCGTTCTTCCACACGCCCTTTGATCATTCTTTTGATCATTACTTGACTATGTGCTTGTTCTTGGCATCCTTGCCTTGACATTTGTTTGTGGTTTGTGTTTCTTTTCTTTTATCCTCTCAAACCTTCATTGCTTGGATACTTGACTCACTATGGTGATGTAGAGTGAGTTAGTAGTAGCTTAAAGTATCAAGCATGATTTTCATGGTTTGTACCCATACGGTTAGTAGGCCCTTTGTGGGAGAGAAAGTGAATTAATACCTTGCTCATATATTGTTTAGACTAAGACTATTATTGAAAGTGATCTTAGTCTATACTTGAATAATTGCTTTGTGTTTATTCATTACCAAAGCCGTTTAACGTTTCACCGGAAAGGCATGTCTTAAATCACTATATATGACACAAGCTCTTCGTTACCACTATTTGAAGATTGTCATTAATCCCTTGAGCATTGGTCCTAGTCTTGATTCACTTCCCTTGACTTCTCTCCACTTTGTCGTTTTGCTACGAGTAGTCGTTTGTCCGTTTCGGTTCTTTTCGATCTTGATTCAACTCGTAATCCTTCGTTAAGGCATATTGCTTAGTGTTATGATGATCCAATGATATTTTAAAAGGCTCATGATATATTTTTAAGTGATTTAAAAAAACTTGGTTTTTAAAATTTGGCGTTTTTCATTGATAAAAACCAGCCTCTGTAGGCGGTTCTTTATCTCGGCGGCTCAAACCCGCGGTTCCTTATCGATAAGGTACCGCGGGCAGTAAAGTGTGTCAGAGCGCCAGTTTGATTATTTTATTCTTTTTCAAACCACTATCTCTCTCCCAAAAACACACAGCCGACGGTTTACCCTTTTTCCACCATTGTTGAAGCTTCAAAAACCTTCAATCACTCAAATTAATTGATTCCAAGTTGTGGGTTTCACTCATCCTTCATCTAACATCAATTAATTGTAAGTATTTTCTTTCAATTTCATCTATTTTGTTCTAGGGTTCATCCTTTCATAATTGGGGATTTTAAAATTGAAATTGAATTAAAACCTTAATAGGAATGTGGGTTGACATGGTTATTTTACTATGATTCCTTAGGTTCATATTCATTAAGATTTCACTAAAACCCACTTGTAGAACAAATCCGAATTTTGATTAATTATTTTGATTAAAAGATAGATTTGAGATGAACCCATGAACAAGTAGGTAATGACATTGTTAATGCTTACCTAAAAACCTTGTTTTGAAAAACCAATGTTCTAACCCATTGTTGATCTAACATAGATCATGTGTTCTTGGTTAATGATGTAATAGACACATTGTGAACATGAGAATGATATGGATTCAATCCTTCGTTTGTCGAGAAATTGATATAACACATTCTCATATTTTCGATTTTTTGATCTTAAGTTTTCATATGAGTGATTGGAAATATATTTTTCTTGTTTGTATTTAGGTACTAATCATGCCTTCACAATATCAAAAAGATCATCAATTCACTAGAAACTATATGCCAAACCTTTCCCAAACCTATGCTTCCCGCCAACTTCAAAACTCTTTTCCATCCCTTTCTACTCGTTGTTTCCATGAGGGTAGAGTCGTTGACAAGGAAATAACGGGTTATGACTATATCCAATCTATGTTTGAGCTTTAGGGGTTTGATTGCTTGCTCAACATAGAAGAAGATATTTACCCCTTATTCCTTCTTGAATTCTTTAGCACCTACTCAATGTTTGAATACAATGGAGAAATTTTCATTCGTTTCGTGTTAAATGATCAATTGATTCAATACTCCCTCGAAAACTTTGGTGAAATTCTCGGTGTGCCATATGAAGGCACTTGTCGTTTTACGGATAAATGGAGACTTGATGCTCTCTTGGAATCCTATGATAAACCTCCAAATGACCTCACCGAAATTGATCTAGAGTTCATCCTTGACATCATTTCGAAAGAGCGTGATGGAAACGTTGTGAGAAGCCTTCATTCAAATGCACGAAATGTGAATCGATATGAAGTGCTCTCTAGCGACCTTAAGGATTTTATGGTCCAATGGGAAAATATCCTTAGGGAGAATGTCTTTTGTCTTGGTGGAAACCGAGATCATATCCCGGCTTGTATGGTGCATATGTTGAGTTGCATCTTTACATCCACCAAGTACAATTTGGCATTCTATATCGCTTGACGAATCAATTATGCCCTTTCAAAGCCCAAAACAAACCTTCCCTATGTTATGCTTCTTACTCGCCTTTTCAAAAGGGTTGCTCATGATTTTCCCCACCTCGATCTTTCTCGCTTCTACTCGGTTCATCGGGTTATGTTGCCTATTCAAGAGGCATATGCAAGAAAGACAAGAAGTGATCGAGGATCGCGAAAATCCGATCATCAAGAGATGGATGATGAGGACATGGACATGACAACAAGTGATGGTGATGGCATAGGTACTAGTTCTCACTTCAACTCTTCGAGTAATTACCACCCATCCTCAAACTCATTCGTGGAAGGACTTGAAGACTTAGCTCCCCCGCCTCATTACTCCTCTGGTGATGTACCGGAAGATCTTAACATGGAGCATCTCTACCGTGAAAATCTTAGGACTAGAGGTGAATTGCATGAACACCGGGTTGAGTCAAGGAAGGGATTCAAGTATTTGGGGAATATGATCAAGGGATTGGGCAAAAAGAGAAGGTGAAAGCTTTGAAGTATTTCAAAGAATACATGTTGGTAAACATGTAATGTTGAACAATGTTTTTTATCTTGGATGTGTATTAACTTATGCTACATGTTTGGATTGTTATTTATTTTGATCCTAAATGTTGCTTATGCCTTCATGTTTGTGATTTACATAGCTTTGTGCATGTCTTATGATAGTTAGCTTATTAGATTATGATCTGTAGTTAACTTTGGCTTGTGAATCTTTTGGTAAAAATCTGGGTTAACCAAAATTTGGGATGTGAAATTTTTGAAAGACCTCTGGTCGCGGTTCCATATCAACCCGCGGCTCCTTATCGATAAGGAACCTCCGGTCCTAGATAAGGAACCGTCGGCCACTGTGTCCGACATCATCTTTTGCTTTACACTACTTTCTTAAATCTGTGTAAACTTTGCATGATTTTTTGCAAAAACCTGCATATTTCCTAAACTAGGTTACCTAAATTCATTATTCACCTAAAATGATTTTAACCCATTACTAGTTTGGATCATCCCCTCACCCATTTAAACCTACCTTGTTAGTCATGTTCTTCACACATCAAAACATCCTTCCCTAACCCTTAAACCATCCTTGTCAACCATGGTTTCTACAAAAACCTCAAACACCCCAAGGAAAACACTTAAGATTAGGATTAAGGTACGCAAGCCTAACGCATCACCATTTCACACACCCAAAAATGAGATGGTTCCAATCCTCATTTCCTCATCACCTTCACCACCCCTTGCACCATGCAAGACATCATCCACCCATAGTACTAACCACTCCATTGGTTCTACCTCCTCTTCATTAAACTCAAGAATGAATGAGCTCTCTTCACCCTTCACTCCAAGTGCACCCTTGGATGTGACCACACAACCCCAACCAATCCAAAGCATTCCTTTTTTTAATGACTTTGATGACACCTTGGTGACTTCACCATTTACCCCTCCTAACTCACCCATTTCACCAACCTTGGAGAACATACCTCCACACTCACCCATTTCCCCTTTAAGGAACATGCCTCCACTCTCACCCACATCACCCTTGGAGAACATGACTCCTCCACCTCCACCCAACTCAAACATTCCAATTTTGGGTGTTCCACTATCCCTCCTTTTAGGTGATCCACACTATGGGTTTCAAGAAACACATGGTCCTAGTTGTCCATGTTGTCTTTACAACCACTACATCATCCATAACCTTAGGATGGAAATGTTTGGACTACATAGGAGGTTGCAAGAGTTCTTGCTTGCCTTGCTCTCCATGCCTCCTCCTAGGAGATGAATGATGAGTTTTCTTAATAAGTGTTTTCAACAAAACCAAGCCAAAGAAGACTACTCATCTAGATCTGATGATAAGCTAGCTTTGTATTAGTTAGTTTTTTCATTTGTCATTGTATTTGCTTCCTTCATGAGTGTTTCATGAAGATGTTCTATGGATTTAGCTTTATCTGTTTCTATTCTTATGTGCACATTAATCAACTTTAATTTGAAATTAAAATTGAACCTAAATCTATCGCAACCTCTAAAAACTTGACTAAAATTGGTTCAAAATGATATCTAAATATTTTGTCACCCTTTGTCAAGACATTCTTTGTGAATGTGTTGCTTTTATGCAACCCTAGCATAATTTATTGCTAATAGAGGTAAAATTCCAAGATTTGCAGTTAATTGAAAAAGTCTTAGTTTTTCTCAAAACCCTGGAAAAACTTAGTTTCAAGTCCACTGGACGCGGATCCTTAAAGTCTCGCGGTTCCTTAAGTGGTAAGGAACCGCCGGTCCCTATAAGGTACCGCGGACAGTAAATGACTTTTGACACGTTTTTGGTCAAATTTCTTTAAACCCTATACCTTGTCAAGATTCCTTGTTTGCTCAATTTGGCTAAACATTCCTTGACACTTCACATTTTGTATTCAAATTCTTACCTTGATTACATTTTACTTATACCCCAACCTTGAGATTTCATTCTCACACCTTCCCAACCTTGAGAATTCATTCTCACACAACCTTGAGATTTCATTCTCACACCCTCACAATGCCTAACTCCTACATTCCTAACCTTGACATTTCTTTTTCACAACCCCACACACCCAAAGCTTCCTCATCCAAACTTTCAAAGAAACCGAAAATCTCGGTTCGACCTATTTGGGTTAAGAAGAATGAACCCTCGTCCTCCAAACCACCCAAAAACCCTACCTTCTCTCCAATCAAGTATTGGAATGAGACTTATACCATTAACCCCATCACCGGAGCAAAAGAAAATGTTCCCCCACCTCCACAATCCTTCAATACCCCTCAACTCAATGACCTTTCAACCTTCCCAAACCTCACAAGGCATTGTGAAAACATTTCCAAACCCATTACCCCTCCACCACCAAACCCTAGGTTTGATGCCATACCCCCATCAAACGATTTTGTGTTGCATCATGGATCCTCGTATGCTTGTTGTCGATTTCAACAAATTGAAATTGCTCATGTATATGAGAAGTTAAATTTCCTTGAATTCCTCCTCACTCGACCTCCTATCCAAGTTTTCGTCACGGTGGACAAAACATCGAATGATGCATCGTCGTCTTATTTTTCCAACTAAAGTCCTTGTCACTTTAGTTGTTTTAGAGTCTTTTATTTTTTAAGCAATCTTGGAAAATTATCACTATTAGAATAGCTTATGCTTTGTGGTTTATTTTCCATATTTCTTGCTTTAGATACTCATATTATGTGTATGACTATCTACTTTGTTGTGTCTTTTCTTTTATGTAACATGTGTGTTGTTTATGTGTTATTTCCTTAGTTCTATTTTGAGTTGATCATGGTTAATTTTTACAATTGCTTATGGGTGATTCCATCAATTCTAAAATTTAACCCATTGACAAGTTTATCATCTTCATTGGATTGAAGCTTGATTTTGTCAATTACCTCTTTGGACATACTTAGCAAAATACTTGCTTCTAATTTGAGATTTCTTCTCTCTCTCCCTCTCAAGTTACTTAGTAGGTATTGATCATATATACATTGGTGTTTCTTTCCTATCTACTAACCTTTGTGTAGCATGTCACCTTAGCTCATATACTTGGTGCCCCAAGCAAGGGGGAGCAACCACCAAGGGGGAGCTACTAGCAAAGTTCGATTCTCTTCAAAAGACTTGTGCTAACCTTTTTGCTACGACAAAGGAGGAGAAATGAAAGTGATAAACTCGTTAATAATTCGATATTTTGTGTTTCTACGTAAATGAGTTTATCGTTTGCCGTAATCAAAAAGGGGGAGATTGTTAATGCAAGTAATGCCTAAAAACATTATTAGTGTTAACTAATCTTTCTTAGTTTTGATCA
The DNA here is from genome assembly GCA_025667525.1 of Glebionis coronaria. Taxonomy (NCBI): domain Eukaryota; kingdom Viridiplantae; phylum Streptophyta; class Magnoliopsida; order Asterales; family Asteraceae; genus Glebionis; species Glebionis coronaria. The sequence continues at coordinate 480,685,732 of CM046882.1, read as the reverse complement.
CAACAAACTATACAACACATTTAGTATAAAACACAAAACGAATTATTTAACTAACACTATCATCAAGGTAATAATCATATAGCTAACCTTTCTTAATCATACTTAGTGATCATCAAAATGATTATCCTTAAAACTCACTTTTGTTAATATGACAAAAGACTTTTTAATAAACTTTCTTTTTTAGAAAATGTTTTATTAAAATGGAAAATGAAAATTTGAAATGGCATATTCCATATGCTATTAGAATATCCTTTGAAGGCTTCAAATACCTCAGATATTCCTACCCCACTAAAAGACAAAAAACGGAGCGTACTCTAGTGGCGGTACCATAAGTAGCTACGCGGTTCCTTAGCGATATGGAACCGCCAGGCTAGATAAGGTACCGCGCCCAGATAGCTGTTATATATCCGTTATACTTTGTCTCCTTTAAATAGTGGGTCAAATCTCATTTTCCAACAAGCCTCTTGGACGTTTTTCTCAGCCTCCTTTCTATTTTCTATAGTATAATCATTAGTAAATGATCACTTAAAGTGTTAAGGATATTTACATATGATTATCCTCTTAATCCCCTCCTTTACCTTGTCCAATGAGAAGATCACTCACTCACTAGTGTTGTGATAAAGATGAATCTGTGAGCTAGTCATATTCATCATGGTACCCTTTTTGTTTTAGGTCACTCCATTGTATTTATGAATACTTGGACTAGTTGTGTTCATCCAAGTTATTTGTGGATATTTGGATTTGTTGTGTTCATCCATTGCATATGTGTTTGCTTGGATTTGTGTTGTGTAAATCCAAGCTACATGTGTGTACTTGGATAAGTCTAGTTGAGTTGTAATAGATTTGATTAGTAGTTCTCACTAAACTATAAAGTGATGTGGTTGTGTCTTGTGAGTTCTCACTTAACTTGAAAGTGATTAGTAGTTGTGTTGTGTGAAGTTCTCACTTAGCTTAAAAGTGAAGAGTCGTGAAGATTGGTTCTAGCTTTGGATTAGAACTCGACATCTAGCCTTGTGTCGTAAAATGGTGAAGTAGGAAACGTCGTGAAGATTGGTTCTACCTTGAGATTAGAACTCGACATCTAGCCTTGTGTTGTTAAATTGTGAAGTAGGCAACGTTGTGTAGATTGGTCCTAGCTAAAGATTAGGTCTCGACATTTAGCTTAGTGTCGGAAAATAATGTAAGCGACGATGTAAGGTTTTCTCCGCCAAGAAGGGAGCATGTGGATATAGTGGAAATCTCGAGTAGGTGTACTCGAGGAGTGGAGTAGAAACGAGGATAGAGCCTCGTTGTCGAACCACTATAAATCTTGGTGTCTTCCCACTAGGTTGTCTCCTTCCTTACTCTTTACTTATTTCATTATCCTTACACTTACCTATTATGTTTGATAGTGCATTTGAATTGAACCTAATCATTATGCAACTTAGCCTAAAGTAAAAGATAGTTTTGATACAAACCAAATTAAAAGTAATTTTGATTTGGTTGCCAATCGAAGAGAAACTATTCAACCCCCCCCCCCCCCCCTTCTAGTTTCTACAGACACCTTTAAGAAGCTTATTATTGATCTTGGTAGGAGGGAAGGGAAAGTTGAAGACTGGACAAACCATCTCAAGCCTGAAACCATTCGGATTTCAGATTATATTACCAAAAGAGCAGTTCCACGGCCTGGATTTAAGTTTTAGTACCTGATTAGTTGTGTAATGAGTTTTAAATTCGCATAATTGTGTGTTATGAATGCATGCTTTTCTTCGACATATATAATATGTGATATTTTGCAAGACCTAGACTCAAGAGATACAAGGATGACGGCGAAATAAACAACATCAGAAAACTGTATGGCTAACTAAATGACATCAAACTCTATAATGCAAGCTAAATACCATTAACATACAAGGCTACCTAAACAAATATCAAAAAATTTATCTTTGAAGTCAGTCTGCATAAATATTCTCTTCATGGGGTCTAACCCGAACCCATTCTGACCCTGACCATTTTAACCCGTTACCCCAATCCGATCCGACCAACCAGATGGCATAAAATTATTTCAAGGACCTTGTATTCCACAGCTACCCATTTTTTAAGTATTCGCACAATCTTAGTACGGTGATTCCACCCGAGAGATAATTGGTGAAATGTGTCGAGACCTACCATGGGAAATTTACCCCAAGTAACATTCGACAATTCACACCTTCGCAAAAGAGGCCTCTTTTTATCAGCGCTTCAAGATATTTGCTACTGCACGAGTAAATTTGACCTTGCCCCCGTCAGTTTTCATTCGCTATTAAACTACTGTTGAATTTTTCGTTTTTGAACAAGTTATGGTATTTAAGTGTTGAGTTGCAACAACACTGTTTAGTTTCAATTCAAGACTTTCAACGTTAGAGTTTAAAAGAAGTAATTCTCAGTATTATGTTTCAAATGACTTTTGATGCAAATTTATTCTTAGATATGTACTTACAAAAGGATATTCACTAGATTTTATAGTCGATAACTTTTCTACTAACAAAACTATAGGCTATGAATAACTTAATAATGGATTAATACTTAGTAGATCTCAAATTAAATAGGAAACATAAAATCTGCAACACGCGAACAAATTAAAAAAGTAATTGTTCATTATAACAACACGTTCGAATAGATACATTGAATGATCATGTAAATCATCGAGGCTTAGATATCAACAATAACTTTTACAAAAATGTTCACATTTTCTTTAAATTTTTGATACATTTTTTGGTACCTAGAAATTCGAGAAACTTGCATTCGACAAGATCAAGTCTTTCAATATCGGTCATCTCACGGAACTTAAACGACGACCGAGTCCAAATACTAACCTTCTCTGGAGACGCAGGCAGCACAATCCTCTCAACCCCCAATCCTCTTATCATTCTTTCAACCTCATTCATCAAAATCCGACACTTTCCTGATCGCATGTATTCAAGTGTTGTGGCAACATATGGAATTTCTGCCACTTTATTGCCGTGAATCCGCAGTGTAACAACTGTTATGATCTCATCATTCTTCTCCAAAACCGCAGTGTAAAACCCTTCAAAATTTGACCTTTTTGTAGCTCTACTAAAGATCAAATCTTCAATCATGTCCTTATCCGACAAAGGATATCTCACGGGTACAAAACACTCATGGATCACTTCTAACGCCTTCATTAACTTCCCGTTATTTTTTTCCTTTTCGAACAAGTCAGTATCATTCTCATCGTACTTAAGCAAACTCCAACTCAGTTGACCCCCCTTTAGCGGAATCACTTTCCCACGAATCTTCATTAGGCCGAAATATATTCTTTCACAAATATCCGTACAGAACCATTTTTCAGCACACCCTAAGTAATTAATACAACAAATGTGAAAGTTATGCTCACATTGTGCACACTTGATTAAATCATTAACATTGCTATCTCCTTTCTTTGGCTGACCCTGGCAAATGGGACACGTACAAGCAGGACAGAACCAAAAATCTGAATCAGGAGCACAGTCCAACCCAATGCACGTCGGATGAAAGGACAATGTGCATGAATCACATGACAGTAACTCACCTCCAATGTTACAAAACGAGCAATATTCATCATTAGTTTTTGTTACACAAGGTGAGGATTTTGTGGATTTAACATCTGTAACGACTGATTCTGTCGGTTTATCATCAACTGGTAAACCGCTTTCAAGCTGTAACTGTGTTTGGCAATCTAGAATCGACCTCCGATCATCAAAAAACAAATTAGCAGCTGGGCGGTGATTCGTACTTCCAGCATGAACTTCAAATTTTGTAAGTAAAAACATCTCATCGCAACAGTTACACTTAATTCCATCTTCGTAAACTCGCCCTTGTTTCATAATTGTACCATCTTTTCTACTTAAATACGACACTCTTGAACCTCTCTGCACAATATTATTGTCAATCAATGACCCAAGAACTCCCCTGTTTTTAGTACCAGAAACCTTATCCTTTTGTGCTACCTTCTTTCCTGTATCCATTAATCTCATAACATCTTGAATCCGTTTCCCTGGTCTATTATTACACGAAAAACTCTCATTCTTAACTTCAGATTCAAAAACACTTGAATCTTTAACGCTTTTCTGATCAAGACATAAACTTTTCACATCTTGGATACGTATCTTTTTCTGCGGTCGATCCTCACCCGAAAAAGACTCTGATTCCTTGGCAGGTTCTTTACGTACTCGATGAAAACTCGAAAAAGACTCAGATATCTTGTTCGATTTCTTGAATCCACAAATCTTGGGAGCACCCATCTGATCAGAGCTATCACGCTTACGTTTCTTGAACTGATCTTGATTCTTGATAGCAAATTCACATGCAGTTCTCAACGACCTGTAAACTCTGTCAGTAGGAGCTTTATACCGAAGTTCTTTAGTACCCTTGTTCTTAATCGCGTAAAAGAACGTCCACCCGGTAGCCAAAAGATGGTTCTTAGCTTTCTGGATCAAGCTTTTAATGTCTGGATTGGAGCATCTTCCTGCTTGACCACATTTATAGTAATTCATGATGGCTTGGGGGTTGTATTCAGGTGAGAAGAGTAAATTATTCGCCATGGAATCAGATACATGATTATAATTTGAGTTCATCATCATGGTGATGAACTACTGATGATGATTAGGGTTTGAACTTTGAAGCAAGTTTATGATCGATATCAAAAAGTGTGTGTTTTGAATGTGAATTACTGTGCCTAATTTATAAAGCGATTAAACAATGTCGGTTAAGGAAATTTTTATTTACCGCCTTAGGACTTAGGTAATGCGAGGATATATGGAAAGTTAAAAGATGGAAATATAAAACTTACAATAGTTCTAAATTTTAGTTAACCGACATTGGTGGTTATTTTCATTAAAAATTATATGGAAATATAAAAGTTATACTAACAAATTTATGTAAATTTAATTAATTAGGAAATTAATATTAATACTTATAACTGTTTTAGGAAGTCTATAGGAATATTTTATTATTACTCGGTGTTTTTGGCGGGAAAAATTTTCGGCCACGTGTTATCTACGTGTCTTCGTAATACCTTGAGATGTAAACATAGATCTTTCTCTGGATTCTTCTCTCATCTTCTTCCTTCATCATCTCAAGATTTTTCACCGATTTTCTACGTGTCTTCTCTCTTTACATCTCCCACCGATTTTCTCCTAAAGATTTTTCACATCTTCCAAAAAAGGTTAACTTAAAGAAACTGTCGCGGATGAGGTTTCATTCTATCTTTGCATGTTTATTTTTAATTTTGTTAGTTTATGTATGCAAGGTAATCTTTGATTTGTTCTCATTGAGTTTGGCAGTGGATTAGTTGGTAAGTTGCTTAGGGCATTTTTATGTTATAATGATGTTTTATCTGTATGCATACCAAGTCTTTGTTTTTATGCCCCAGTGAAAAAATATGCTTATTTTTTGTTTCGTGCCAAGTTATCTTTAGGATTTTTTGGGTTTTACAATTTGTTAGATGCATATGAGTGTTATGTGAAGATTGGAATCGATTCCAGTTTTACAATCTCTCTTCCTCATCTTTGTTACCTTTAGTCTCCCCCTGACAAAAAGCCATTTTATAAGCTTTCTCGGTTATCAAGAAAAGAAGTTCAATTATGTGTCTTTGTTTTCAATGGAACTTAACCGGAGGGATACAGATGGAAAGGTCGTCATTCGTTGGGTAACGATCAAACAGGTTAAATTGTATGAGCAAAAAAATAAACTTAAACAGTCTGATAGATAAAGATGATGAAAGTTATTTTCTTAGGTTCAGATCAGTTTTAACCTTGACGTGACAAGGAAAAGGATACAATTTTTTTCACCGCAAAAAGATTTATGCATACTTCTGGGGTATTCATAATGCAATATCGCTATCTAATTCGACCGGTGATAGCCCTCCAATATGCTTTCACCGCAAAAAGATATCTGCAACTACAAATTGTATCCTTATTTCTGATTCATTTTTGGCGAAATTTTCTGATTTTTCGGTAGATTAATAAGCATCAACCTTCACACACGGAGGTCACAACGTGTTGTGAAGGATCTAGAAGCATCTGCACGCGTAACTACAGACGTCCCGATGAGAATGGCCCACTAATTCCCTAGCATATGGTGTTTGTTTAAGTGGTTGGTGGTTCTTCAGGTTCAGGCAAGAAAAAGCACAGACTTGACATGTATATCGGGTTAGTACATAAATAAGATAAAGGTGTGTTTGCATTAGGCTGCTAAACAAATTAAGATGTCGTTAACTGATTTAAGTGTTACTTTGTCTTTAGGAGATTTTACTGTTTTTTAGGGGGTAAAAGGGGCGATACCCCGGTAATGGAATAACGTCGCACTGTATGAATTGCAGACGGAATGAAGTAGAGGCGTTAACACTTATTACTGTTTATGGTAATGTTTTGCTACAGTGCTTTTATACTTTTTAGTAGATTTGGCGGGAAAAATTTTCTACCACGCGTCCCTCTTACGTGTTCTTTGTGAAACACATATTATCTCATGATAAGAAAACCACACCTCCCATTATTGGTTCTAATCCTAAAAGATTCATTGCCTCTCACCAAATCTTATTTTAATGGCTTTCCACCAAATCCTCATTCTACCAGTGGATAATTATCATCATCAGCATTACAAGTCGCCTATGGATGTCTACAGGTATGTTTAATTATATAAATCTTAATTATTTGCACTTAGTTATGTAAGATTAGGATTTTTGGTTTTGGTTAATTATTTTTCTATGGAATTTATATGGTTTAGGGCAACCAAAGATGAGACGGATTGGGGATATTTTGCTGATATGGTTGAACCCAAACTACTTGGTGGTAAAGGTCAGATGAGTTTTGCTTACTATGTAGTTTGAAAGCCTATATGCAATCATAAACTCTCTTTTGATACTCGATTCTTCAATGTTAATACTCACTTCTTGAATGTTTAAATTGAGCATTTAATTTTGCAGGTTCAAACAAGAAGATTGTTATTGTGTAGGTGCAAAAAATCAGATACTTATGAAAATTGGTTGGATCGCATCTCATAAATAAGGTGTGCTGTTTTTTTAATTCAATCATTCTGTTGGATTTTAGATTTCTGTTATTAAGGGGGTGTTTGGATGAGCATGTCGAAAGTAGTTATGCCATACATGCTAACTGAGGTCAACGCATATCAGGCCTGCGTAAGATATCGAGATTGATCTTTTTACTTTTTGCCAACTAAGTTTAGATGTTGTTGTTTGATGAATTATGTGTTAATTATGATGTTTAACATTTTTCCGTTGTTGGGAATTTGGGTCTGATTTGCTGCGTCTGTGTTTCAGTGTCTGTATTTGGTAATTGTGGGTGCAGCGCTTGGTGATATAGCCAGTAGACAAATTACCTACTGCATTGGCCAAATAGGGGGTATGATTATCAACTCACTTTATGCTATTTAGATACCAAAAAAACTTAAGCGTAGTTACGTGATATGTTGATTAATAACAATCTGCTATCTAAAGAGGTCGTAGAAGATAATGTTTTGTATGTGCTTAAAGTGAATAAGATGTAGGATAAGGAGTAGATGAGAAAGTAGATGGAGGATGTGATGGCCAAAAGCTTTCGATGGGATACATATGTTTTCTTTGTGAAACTTGCACCATTGTGTTGTGTATAGGTACTCTTAGTTTACAATTACTTGGTGTCTATTTTCCTTGAGTTTAGTAATCACAGTTGGAGTACCTTGTTATTCTGTTGGAAAAAAGATAAAGCAATGTGATAGCCTTCAAAGGTATGAAAAAAGGCATGTTGATGGGTGTCGTTTAGCAACTTGCGGAATAGTAGAAAAACCACCATCCAACAATGTTCAGAATCAAGGTACACAAGTTTTTGAATTATGTTTTCTTTTCACCTGTTTCTCCATTAACCGCATTTTATTGTCTTATGTGTTTTGTTTAATTTCTTCCAATCCCAGGTGTAACATCATGGTATTTAGCTTGGTGATTGTCAGTGACTGTACGAGCAATGCAAAACCAAGTTTTGGTATGACGAGTGTTTTAAGGGATATTGTATGGGCAGATACCACACGGGAGTTAGAAAGTGTTGAGTTAGCAGACTGTGAGAGTTCTTCAAGAAAAGGCAAAACCATCATGATGAAGACACATATAAAAGGATATGGTAATATGAAACATTTGAAACCAGACTGAGAAAAAAGAAGCCGTATGATTGATGGCCACCCCAAGCACCACCTGCCCAAAATGCCAAAAGTAGACCGTGCCGCTCAATACACTTAAACAGAATAACAAGTAGCTCAAAATGTACTCTCACACAATGTGATGGACTTTTAGGAAGATTTGCATCTACAGGACATATACTACCTATTATCTTTGGTAGCGAAACAATATTAATGTACATATCGACTGATTGACAACAACTTGATTTCACTCATCTCTAATTCACACTACATAAGCATCTAAACACTTGATAAGAGTACAAATGTAGGGCCCCTATTAAAAGTAAGTGCAAACGTGAGTATCAGTTGGTTTGTTAAGGAAAGTTGAATGACAACCTTTGCTGTCGGAAAACGGAACACAAGGAAGAAGACCCACCGCAGCGAAGCGCGGGTTTTCATACTTGTTTTAACAAAGGTTGGTTTAAGTTGTTTCCAAAATAAGAATTGTTTGTGTTTTGATAATCGTCGCAATGCATGACAAAAATTATTTTATTATTTTTATTTTTACTATATATCCCAAAATTATAGTTCACTTTTTCATTTTAGTTTGTCTCAAACTAATTGTGCAAATCTAAAATAGGTCAAAAATTTAAGTCGAGATTACTAATTAACCGTACTTGAAATTACAACTACAAACTTTAAAAAAGTTTTAAAGTAATTTGTTAAGAGTAAAACTGTTTTTATGCAAGAAAGTAAAAGAAAGAAAACTATAATTATGATATTTTTCTTAAACTTTGTCTTTTTTGTCGGTGAAAAGTAATTTTTGAACGAATGGAGTATGAATGAGTCTTTACTTTTCATTTGTTTTGATCTAATGCTAGAAATTAATCTAAGATTTAAAAAAACACGAAATGACTAAAATTATCAAATGTAGAGAAGTTGTAAATATAGGACGGGAGGACTAAATTTGTAAATATGACAAAATACTGGTTATCGCTAGTGATAAAAATATCACTAGTGATAAAAATATCACTAGTGATAAAAGTAATGAAATGTCACTGTTGATATTTTTATCACCGTGATATTTTATCACTCGTGATAATATTTTGTATATTTACAACATTACTTCCTCCGTTCTTTTTACAACGTTTGTACATTTTGTCAATTTTTAGCCTTCAACATTTATTTTTATATGATCTAGTCTTAAATTATCAATGGTCAAGATTGGTACATTAGAATGTAACTAAATACAAGTATTCTCAACTCTACATAGTATATATTGTCGACTACATATCTTCTTCTAAGTTTCGTATGTGCTTATCTTTGATAAAATGTAGGGAAACTGCAAATTTCGTCCTTCGACTTTGCAAAAATTGAAAATTTGTCACCGAGTGGAAAGGTGCTGCAATTTTGCCACTATAGTTGTAAATATCATGCAAAACAGCCACCGAGTTAACATTTTCTAACTTTTGCTAATTTTTTTCTATTATCCCCCACTCATGTGCCATGCACATGAGGATATTTTTGTCATTTCATGTTAACCCCACTCTAATTTTTCACTGCCATCATACTTCGCACACCACCACCACCGCAACCACAGCCACCATACTTCGCAAAATAAGCAGATTCTGATAAGCATTAAGAAGTTGTTTATTTTCATCTTTTATTTTGCTAAAATTAAAATTACCTTGTAATAATATATGCAACTCAAACTTTATATGGATGACGTTTGATTGCGTCTTAGCTAAAACTTATATTTCAAGTATCTTTAGAGGAAAGTGATTGTGAGGTTGTTGGGTATCCAACCTTAAGTATAGAACCACCCTAAACTACATCGTTTTATACAAAATATAAAAAGGACTACTTGCTCAACTATTCCTCTTCTCCAAACTGATGTAAATAAAGTTAGTCCACTTTCTTTGATTTTCCCTCGTTAATATCTGAATCAAACTGTAATCGTAACCCAACTTGTCTCCCTAAAATTGACATCTCAAAATCGTAATCCTAGAATCGTTACAATCTTGAACACAAAGTTACTGTGAAATTAAAATTTGTGTTGCTTAACCCTTATTACTTGGTGATCTTTTTAAAGTTCCAGTTTGAATCATCATTTAGTGCTCTAATTTCATCTCAATAAAAGTTCATCATTTCAAAATTGACATTAAGCGCATGAGTTTGATGAACAGTCAAACTGCACCTCAAGTGTTCGATCAAATACTCAAGAAAAAATCCCCGTTATGTCTCGTTAACTTTTTGAATCGAAATCCTCTTGGTAGTTTCGGATGTGATGTCAATTCACTATTGTTAAATGATTTATGTGATATCTTTCTTTTTGAATGATTCGAGGCACTTATCTATGTGCAACCATAATATCAACTAAAACAAAACAATGGAGTATTTAGCTTGTTAAGTATGTTTAACCTTTTATTTGATCATAAATCTCTATTTGCAATAGTAATAAGATGGTGACTTAATTCTGATTTGACATGTAAGGTTACTTATACTTTGGTACCACCTAGTTTGTAACACCCTATTTTACCTTATAGCAGCGGAAGCTAATTTTTTAGGTATTACTATCAAAGTATCATAGTCATAATAATATAAAATGATCAAAAACATTTTTATAAATATTAACGTCATCATTCATTTATTCAGAGTTAAATAAAAACAACTGTACAATAATGTACAACACAGTTTTTTTCCAAAGATCTAGTTTTATTTTCTAGAATGATAAATTTATTCAAGACACCACCATCCGTAGCCCGCCAGTTCTCATTCATCTAAAATATATGCCTTAAAGTCAACACAAAGGTTGAGCGAATTCATAGGTTTTTAAACAATATTTGAATACAAGTACGGCTCCAGGGCTACATTACTATACACCCAACTTTTTAAATTCATCAATTCATATTGCACTAGCTCATGACCCCGCAACTAGACATTATCAGTAAAACCCAATAAATTTGCCCTTAGGTAGGAAGCTTGCCAGACTATCCTAAATGCAAAGTAAAGCATATAAGCTTAGGTAGGAACCATTAGCTGCTAGCAAGTGCGACTTGCCCAAATAGAAGATGCCCGTCTCCAATAGTACTATTCACAATATTAGCTCTCATTAAATGATTAGTGGCCCACGATTAAAAAAGGGCTTAACGTCAACCAGTAAACGTAGTGTCAATATTCATATAGGCAGCATACAAAAACACTTGTATTCCAGATTTAGCATCTATCCCCCTCACGGTTTTTCAAATCATTTATAGAACTTTATAAGTGAGTCAATAAACTCACCCCAGCCTAGAGAGTCATGATTAAATCGGATATACCTAATCACAACCTTCTCACAATATCTGAGTTTTCTTCGTACCGGGTCGTGAGCTATGTGGAGCGATAAAAAAAATGGGATCTATTTGGCTTTCACCTGCACTTCGTTCTGGAAACACGTCTTCTTATTCCATCTTTTCTCGAATCTCCTTTAACGGAAGAAATAGAAGCTCAAGAAGGAATACCAAAACCTAGTTCACTCGCTGAGTCTCTTTGCATCCATGGCTGAATGGTTAAAGCGCCCAACCGGGCAAATTCACGCAATATATAAATATATCAAGTCATACTCTCTGAGTTCAGTCTTTTATTATTTCATGTACTTATTATTTGATTCTTGTTTTTATTATTATAGTATCATTGTTCGGGCCATTATACTTCGAAGCCATTCTATAAACGTTTGAGGAGCGAGGGCACTTTAAATCGTAAACCCAACCACTAAGTCAGAACGTAATATCGGGATGGAACATCTTTGTACAAAGCTCCCTACTAACATGACACATTATATTTTTTTACATTTGATGTTCTTTAGTTTCAATATTGACAAAAATAATCCTTATAGTTATATTTTAGCATAATTACACTTTTAACCCTTTAAGTATATAGTTTCATTATATTGCAATTTAATCCTTAAATATTTAAGATTAGGGTCTTAAACTTTCCAACTTTTATTATTATAGATTTAAATTTCATAAAAATACACTTTTGGCCCAGAATGTCAAATAGTTTCAAAAATCATAGTTTTGGTCCCTATACTTGTAAAAATCATATAACTTCTTCAAAAATGTACCAAATGATCTAGGATTTTAAAACAAAGTTTCAAAACATATTTATAATCATAATACAAACATTTTATCAGAATTATAGCTCTTAGGATGGATTTTAAGTCATTATTTCATGTAAAATGCAAAACTAGGATTTTAAGACATCTTTAGCTTATAACTTTAATTTAAATTGATGGAATGACTTACTTCTTTTTTGGATTGTCTTTATAACATAATTTTGGCATTATAAAAAGTCTTATATTTCATTATAACAAGATCAAAGCTTGCTTAGTATAGAAATTACCTAGGTAGCTCCTAAATGGCTCTTTATGGCTTCCTATGAACACTACTTGCTATCAAAGCTTCAAGGGCTTCAAGGGCTTCAATGGATACATTATAGACCTGGTTTTTGGTCTTGTTGGATGTTCTAAGACGTTTATAGAAGTGTAAATGGAGAATGGGTAGGGGATACAAAGAAAACAGGGTGCAAGTCTTCAAGTATGCGATACGGCTCTATTTATAGTAATGGCAACACTTAGGCTCCAAGTTTGGCATCTAAACGTGCAAGATAGCTAGATAGATGACTAATTAAGGCTAGTGAAGCTCTACACAAGTGTTTAGACATAATCTTCAATCCAAGCCTCACCCTTGGCTAGAAATGGGTCACGACAAGGTTTAGATGAGAATGGTGATGTGTAGCAAGCAAGGAGGTGATGCACCTACTTGTTACCACTTCTAAAATATCATAGAAGTTCTAAATATCCGATATTTAAATTGGTAATAGAGGGAAATGGTTTGAAAATGGGTTTTGGAGGCAAAATAAAAAACCGGATCCTAATTCTAGGGCTTGTAACTTATGGTTTGTGTTTTTCGTGATTAGGGACTTAGGAAAGTGATTAGTGAATGATTAAGGCTTAATTAGGGTTTAGAAATTATATTTAAGAGATTTTGGTCCTTTTTTTGAAGTTTAACAAAGGTTTGATGTGAAAATGGGAAGTATACTTTTGTAGATTAGGGTTTTCTAATGATCTAGGGTTTAATCTTAGTAAATATGATTATCCTTCTCTTAGCTACTGATTTAAACTTAATTTAGGTCCTAGACATTGTGTCTTAAGTGTCCAAAGAGTTCTCATACTTGGTTTAATGGTTTAGTTTAGGTAAACATGTCTAAAGAGTGAAAATACCTATTTTGACCTAATTTACAAGTCATCCATTGAAATCTTATACCTTGTGCATTAGGGTACTTGTACATTGTCTTAACATGATATTATAATATTAATGAAGTCCTATGATTGTTTGTAGACTTGTCCTAAAATACTAGGTTATGATTCCATGTAGATTTCTTAATATAAAGGTTTCTATATCATTAAGCCTAATGACTTTCTATTTTGGGTAATTAGGGTTTGTATCTTAATGTAAGCTTATTCTAAATCTTATATAGTGTGTTTATGACTTCTATGGGTTCTACATTCTTAGTTTAAGGGTTTATATAAGTTGATCATATTCTCAGGTTATTTAAGTAAGCTTAAGGTTCTATGCTTTGAAAACTTGTGCTTTATGCTTTAATAATTTTTAACTTGATCTAAGATAAATGTATGATTATATTATGATACTTAATTGAGTTTTATAATTTGTTGCAAAAGATTAGAGTCTAATTCATTATAGACTGGATTTTATATGCTAATCTTGGTTTTAGGTCATTTTCTTGTAATTATCTTGTGATTAGTGAATATTAGTGTTTTGTGATTATTTAACTTTTCTTTATATGGTAGATTAGAATTAGTATAAACTGTTTAATAATAGTACATAGTTATTTTGTAGTTATATTGCTTGAAATATTAGTTTATAAGGGATTTCTAGGGTTTCTATGGCTATTTACGGTATCTTTGTTGTATTTGAGTTGTTCTTATTCATTATTTATACATATAGTTATCTTTAGAACTCAGACTTGATATATACATTGTGACACCCCGGGTAGGGTCAAAATATGCGGAAATATCCACGGAGATGTCACAAGGGTGGATCGATAGCACATAGCCCATAGAGTATAAGATAAAGAGTTATTCAAATCAGATTACATGTTTGATAAAAAAAATAAATAAAAACTGTCTTAAACATGATAAAAGGTGATTGTTTATGTTTCCCAAATAAAATCCCATGACGAGTCCTATGATGCAGATTACATAGATGCTTGAGTCCATGCACATATCTCGTTCTAACTTCATTTCCCTGAGATAAACATACTTAGAGGGTCAACATAAAGTTGGTGAATTTACAGGTTTAACATTTATTAGTGTGGACATACAATAATTATAGAAGTAACAATGCACAAAGCATTCTTACTAAAATTTAGATTACATTTGTTTATTATTAGAAACTGAAGCTTAACCTTCCATAATCCTCAACAGATGAGGACGTAGTGTCTTACAAAAAGACACCCAACCCAGTTCCAACATGGTATACATCTGTTGTCCCGGCCAAGGCACATTGAGCATGACTCACCCAGATGGGGATGGTCAATCCCTAATAGATCTATTTATAACATTCAGGCGATTTACAACAATTTAACAGTTCCAATAATAATAGTCAAGTTTATACAATATTGTTATGTCCATTAAGTGTTTGCATGTTTTCTCCCCCATAGAGGAGAAGTTTTATCAAAAGTTTATATAGGGTTGTAAACTCACCTGGGAGTAGGCAATAGCCGTTTAATACGAATATCCGAATAAAGCTCACGCCAAAAGTTATGCCTAATCAAATAGTACAATCTTAATAGATAGTATAAAGAACATATATGTATGCTTATACAGATTTTAGTTAGTTCATTTAAGTTACGGCAGTTATCTAAATAACCGTAGTACAAATATTAATAATATTCATTTAAACTTATCTATATAAGTTTCATTGTTAAGCAAACATAAAATGTTTAGCTTACAATATTAGTTCACGTTTGCAGTTCATGTACTATAACCATTCATCTAAACTTACTATTAAGTTTCATATTTAGGTAAACATAGAAATATTTTACTTAAATATTAGTTTACGTTCGTAGTACATGTATTAGTAATAATCATTTAAACTTACAATTAAGTTTCATGTTTTAAGTAAACATGAGGTGTTCTACTTATAATACTAGTATTCAAATTATCCAACGTTCATATAAATTTTTATTTTCTAAAAGTATATGAGTTCATGCATTAATAATACATATTCATAATCGCTTATACAATTTATTCCATAAAGCAAATATAAATATTTTATTTTGAAAAATAAAATAAAATATTTTATTTAACTTTAAAGTTTCCATAAATTATTTATTATAAAATAATTTATTAATTACAAACTTAAGAATTTATACATTAATTCTTATGGTTTAGGTGTTTAATTATGTTTTATTACAATTAAAATAGATTTTAGGGTTAGGGCTTGTTAATGTTTCGGAACATGGCAAAACTAGTCCCTCCATATTTTAAACAAGTATAATTTTCGGATTTTACACATTTGGTACCTAGGGGTTGTTAAAGTTTTGGCTTATGGCAGATTTAGCCCCCTAGTTATATCTAGGTTTTGTAACTTTACTAAAATGACAAAAACAGCCCCTAGGGCTTCTTTAAGTTTCGGCTAATTACAAGAATGGCCCTTAGGGTTATAAAATGACAAAATAACTTTTAGAAACTTCCCAAAATGGTCCCTAGGGTTTAATTTGCCATGGATGGTATTTATTAAACCCTAGACTTTCGGATATTTTCATTTTCAGTCCTTTTGTTTACTAGTTTATCAAAAGAAGTTTCATAAGTTACGGTTTTAGTCCTTAAGTTTCATAAATTTTCATTTTAAATCCAAAAGTTTTTGTAAGTTATATTTTATCATAAAAAATTTTATTTTAACATTCAAACATTATATGGGCTCATTAGATGGGCTAAACATCTAATGGGCTATCTAGTGGGCCTAATATATCTCAAGTCCACTAATTTATTTAAATGGGCCTTTAAATCATTTATAGGGCTTAAATATATTATTAAGTCCTTTAATTAGTTAAATGGGCCTAAGTGTAATCATAAGTCCATTAAGATACTAAGATTTATCAAATGGGCTTATTGGGTGCATTAAGTCTTGGATTAACATTGCATGGGCTTATATAGTCCATTTACACTACTTTATATTTTATGTAAGTATTAACTTAGGATATTCTTATAAGTTTATTATGAGCTTATTCATATTTAGTTTTAAATCTTAATTAAAGAATAAAACTAATAGTTGGTTTTATGTCATGATCCAAATTAGATCTAGGTGTGTTACAAGGTTGCATGCAAGTCATAAGCCCTAATAGAAGCTTATAACTCAAGGCCATAACTAGTTATAGCTTATTTAAGATGAGTTAAAACTTATTTTAAGTTTGCATGTACTTATATGTGTCCCCAAAATAGATCTAGCTATATAAAAATCAAGAAATCAAGTCACAAGTCCATACATGCACACATATAGCCCACGGCTATGATTTTAAACCTTGGTGTTTCCAAGATGAACATATTAGCTAGTTTTAAGTCTTGTAAATATTTATAAACATACATCATGATTATCTTGGTTACATGCATGTTCCCAATGTTACTATTATTCCAAGAAGACTACATATAGCCCACGGCTATATTATCTTCTCCCAATGTTCCTATAAGATTTTATAAGCTTGTTTTATGTTTATCATGCTCAAGTTATCTCTATCATTAGATCTATGGTTTATATAATAAGCATGCATGTACATCTAACCCATTTTAGGTCATATGTAACCCACGGCTACATATATACACATGAGTTATATTTTGTGATTTTTATTATTCCATTTCACATGTAATAATACATTTCCCATTATTAAAACTTAGTACATAACTCCTAGTTAATCCACTTAATAAGCCGTGACCTTCTAGGTCATGGTTTTCATGGTTTTTGAGTTACACATGTTTACTCATGAGATCTATGATTATTAGTTAACCAATATCCCAAAAGTAAGATTTGTAACCCATGCAACATTTTAAACTCATAAAATGGTTCATATGATTTTTAATCAATGTTAAAAACATAGAGTACAAGATTTAGGTTTCTTTATGAAAAAGTTTTAACCATAACTATGGTGATCTAAAATATGCCGTGACCTAGGATGACCATGGCTTTACCAAATCTTGATTTTAAAAAGTTATTTACATTTGTTTATAGATGTATGATGATGCATGCAAGTGATGAAATGAAAGAGCATAAAGAGTATACCTTTCTTGCTTAAAAGTACCAAAGATGATCTATATGAACAAGGAGATTAGAGATCTAATCTAGTTGATGAAGAAAACCCTAATATAAACCAAGCCGTGGCCTTAAAGATTCGGCTAGGGCTTGTTTATAGTGATTCCAAAAGAAATGATGCTACCAAATGATTTGCAATCAAGATGGGACAAAGATTTAGTTGATTTAATGAACAACTTTGGATTTTTGTGGCTTATATCCGAAATGTTGAGAGAGAGAGATGAAGAGAGAAGTGAGATTGCATGTATGTGAAATGGGAATGTGTGTGTGTTTCGGCTTAAAGAAGAGAGAGGGAAAGGGAATGCAAAAGGCATGATTGGTTTGGTAAGAACACTTGTGCCAAGTGTAGGCTTTTGTGTTTCCCATGCATCTCTTCTTCTTCCACATACACCTTGATGCCGTGTAACATTCACCAAAGGGGAAAGATGGGCTTTGGTCATAGGCTTATGTTGGGCTTAATATAGTAGACAAGATCTTGGGCTAGTCCAAGAAAGGTTAAGCTAGCCTATAGTGTGTATGCACATATGCATAGCTACATATGTGTAATGTAGTATATTTTCAAATTATGTGAAGTGTGGTACACACATTGCTAGTTATAACTTCATTACTTTTTTTTCCTATTTTTTAGTTCATGGTTTTAGGTTATGAAGTTATTTACCACAAAGATGAAAGTAAAAGTATAATTACATGATGGACAAGTTCATACACATCTTAAGGAGATATAACACATGAATGAGTGTTATAGGATTATTAGGTGGAAATTTATTATATTCAATCATGGTAAAATCATGGATTTTACAGCACCACCCCGTTATTTTAGCTTTGTCCTTAAAGCTACTAAAACGTAGTTATCTTTTAAATGCAAGATGTTCTAAGTATATGGTTCATCCCGAACAGTCTTTCTTAGAAACGAATGGTGACATTAATACAAAATGGTTTATATCTAGGTTACCTTTATACGTCCGGTTGAGCAGTAATGGAGGCTGCTGCTATGGATGGATAAAAGGGAATACAAAGAGATCTTTATCCGGGTTGCACTATTCATCCGTTTGAGCAGTAAAGGAGACTGATGCTGTGGATGGGTAGGAACGGAATGCAAAGAGATCTTTATCCGGATCGCACTATACATCCGATTGAGCCGTAAAGGAGACTGCTGCTGTGGATGGATAGAAGGAAATGCAAAGAGATCTTTATCCAGATCGCACTATACATCCGATTGAGCCGTAAAGGAGACTGCTGCTATGGATGGATAGAAGGAAATGCAAAGAGATCTTTATCTGGATCGCACTATACATCCGATTGAGCAGTAAAGGAGACTGCTGCTATGGATGGATAGAAGGGAATGCAAAGAGATCTTTATCCGGATCGCACTATACATCCGATTCAGCAGTAAAGGAGACTGCTGCTATGGATGGATAGAAGGGAATGCAAAGAGATCTTTATCTGGATCGCACTATACATCCGATTGAGCAGTAAAGGAGACTGTTGTTGTGGATGGATAGGAAGGGAATGCAAAGAGTTCTTTATCTGGATCGCACTATACATCCGATTGAGCAGTAAAGGAGACTGCTGATGTGGATGGATAAGAAAGGAATGCAAAGAGATCTTTATCCGGATCACACTATACATCCGATTGAGCAGTAAAGGAGACTGCTGCTGTGGATGGATAGGAAGGGAATGCAAAGAGATCTTTATCCGGATCGCACTATACATCCGATTGAGCAGTAAAGGATACTGCTGCTATGGATGGATAGACGCGGGCTTCTCAACGGGGGTCGCAGCTATACCCTTCCAGGATCTGGGAGAGGACCAATGGTGTTGTGGATTTGGTTAGGAGGGAAAATCCACTGCAGATGGTTTCTGGTATGAGGAGGACACGCCAACATGTTTTATATGCTGGGGACGCTGGGGATGTACTATATCTGCATCCTTTTCACGGGTGAGACATATGTTATATCTCCACACTCGATGATGAAAATTGGGGGTTGAAGGTAAAATAGAATAAAATATTTTAACTATAACCCCACCTATGTCAACAGCTTTATGAAAAGACTTATAATTAAACCTCAAGCTTATGGGATACAAACATTAGTTAATAGTACTAAAGTTTCTACCCAACAGAGAGGTTATGATTATTGTTGATGGCAATTGGGTAAGAAGTTTCAAAGAATCTGCTTCATTCGCCACGGGGCTGAGCGAGAGGCGCGTAGAAAAGAAGTACCTCAAATGCTGGAAATAAAAGAAGATACCAAGAATAAAGAAGTGAGGAAATCACATCTCCCAGAGTCTGGTGGGTGATGGTATTGTCGAACTAATTGGACCCGAAGAGAAAAAGGTATGTCCAAAAACATGGGACATTCAACATCTCTTTACGAGGGATGTCGAACACAGCCCTACAAAGTACATCCATTGTGAGTTGGATGTGCCTTTCAGGTTTAGGGTTGCCTAAGTGGCGGATATAACCCTACAAAATACACCCATTGTAACTTGGATGTGTCTTTCAGGTTTAGGGTTGTCTAAGTGGTGGATATAACCCTACAAAATACACCCATTGTGAGTTGGATGTGTCTTTCAGGTTTAGGCGGGGAAAAACAAGTTAAAGAAATAGGGCATCCCCTGACCAAGTATTCCCTGGCTTGCCTGGTGCTAGAAATAACACTATGTCTAGTGTTAATTATATAGGGGTTACCGTCCCCTAGTATAATCAAGGTTTCATTTCCCCAAGGTATATGAACCAATTTTTGATTGTATAGGATAACTGTATGATATTTGTTAGTCAATTCGTGCTAATGATGACATCAAAGCTATCAAGACTTATTGGAATTTGACTGATGTAAAACGGGTGATTGGAAAGTTTTAAGGAAGAACCTCGAATGATGGTGTTAACCATCATAACTTTTCCGTCGACTATTCTACAGCATAATAGGAGTCTAGAACTAACGGAGGGATTTCCAATACCTTACTAAATTTAGCAAATATAATGCTTTAGTCTGCCCATGTGTCAAACAAGATAGATGCATATCATTGGTTTAGTAAGAACTTACCAGGTATGACGTTGGAGCCTGGATTAGCTTGGGCATTGCCGGCCTGTACACTTGCGAAGGAGTTCCCTTGTTGTCCTTCTTTTTGTTGGCCAACTTGGGACAATCAGGTCTCACATGCCCAGGGGTTCCACACTCGTAACATACCACAGCTTTCTTTGGTACACTACTGCTTCCACCTGTGGGGTTTCGGTTTCCCTGCTGCCCACTTCCACTCCCACGCGCGTTGGACTTGATCTTGTTGCTGTTTTTAGGATTGGTATTGGGTCGACCCGGGGTAGCAACATTTGTTTGACAATCACGAGCAAAATGGCCTTGTTGGCCGCACTTGTAGCATCCTTGGCATTGTCCTCTAGCGACATGATGATAGTTGCACTTTGAACACTTGGGCTTGGATCGCGAGTAGTTCTTGGTGTGGGTTGTGGGAGTAGTGTCATCAGCTTGCCCAACGTTTTGCTTTTTGGAAGGCTGCTGGTGCTGGCTACGAGAGCTTTCATCAGATTTTCTCTTGTTGTCTGTTTGCCTCTCGGACAGATTGCGGGCTCGCTTATTGATCAGCTCAGTCGCAAATTCCATAGCACCTTCAATGGTAGTGGGTCGTGAAGCTAGCACACTGTCATGGAAGTTGTCAGGGAGTCCGCTGACATACTTCTCAATTTTGTCACTCCTTAGAGGGAACATTCTGGTGCACATCAAGTTTAACTCTTGAAACCTTTGGTTGTACCAAAGGATATCATTGTTCTTACACTTTAGATCCCACAGTTCGACTTCTAACTTCTTCATTTCTCCTCTGGGACAATATTTCTCAGTCATTCTCTCCTTTAGATTGGCCCAAGTGAGAGTATAAGCAGTGTCATGTCCAAGGTTGGCGACCACAGAGTTCCACCAGGTGAGGGCGCTCTCAAGTAGTGTGCATGTGGCAAACTTAACTCTGTTCTCGTCAGCACAACCGCTGATGCGGAAAACTGTCTCTATTCTTTCAAACCACTACATCAATTCAACAACTCCTTCTTTTCCTCGGTAGTATGAGGGTTTTCATTTTAAGAAGTCGGGGTAAGAGCAATCCCTGTTGGTGTTGTTTCTGCGTGCATTGAGGTTTGGATCATCGTTTGCATTCGGTCAGCTCCTCTGGCTGGCATGGCTGCCGTGATGCCTTCACTTATCATTTCCTGAAGTTGTGCGGCAGTGACATTTCGAGTAGTTTCTGGAGATTCAGCATTATCAACATTGGAGGTGGTTGCATTATTGGGATTTAATCTGTAATCACCATTTGTCTATAATCATACACAAAATAAGATTATTACTTCAAATGTTAGCACAGTTTTTATATTATTTGCATGGGATAAGTTCATGCACTGATTTCACAACAAATTTGGATAACCTGTTAAGATCTCATAATATAATACATTGCACAACAATTATAATAAAGAAAGTGATTACATGCTATTTCCATAAGAAATTTAACATTCATCTAGCATAACAAAATCTAAGTCATAGGCCGGTCGGCCTTGTCCAAGGTAATGATACACACAGTCTTTAAAACATTACATCCCAAAGTTACATGTCCAAAAGAAAAGAAAATATATAGTACATGATTACATCACCAAAAGCTGAAAAGAAATAAAAGTACAAAAGTCATATACCATGTCAGCTAGGGTGCAACCCATAGGCTAATCATGATGTACAAGAAACCTAATACATCTATCATACTCCTGCCTAGATGGTCCAATAGATGAGGCCGATGCTGATGGTGCTGATGGAGCTGGTGGAGCTGTAGAATTCCTCCTGGTGTTCCATAAAGTCTGAACTGTGGTTCGGGTCTCCTTAAGCGTACGAAGTGCTGATAGTAGCTGGTTCCGGAGTCTATCGACGACCCCTCGGAGATAAACCATATCCCTAGTAACCCCATCATGCCGGACAGGGGCGAGATCAAAGAAAATAGATAATGACTGCTCCTGAGCAGAAAGAGCAGCATGGGTCTGATGCTGCAAACCATCCATGACTTGAATGCGCTGGTGGAGACGGTAGTTCTCCTCCAATAACCACTTCAATGCCTCGTCTGTCCTAGCCTGGATGCCTTTAGCGGTCTGGGATTCTCCTCTCATAGTGTGAAAGAGAGAGTCGATACGATCGTAGATGACGGCGTGGCCTTGTTGACTGACTGTCAATTGGCTGTGAAGGTCAAATATCTCCCGCTCTTGGCCTGCGGCCAGTGCGGCGATCTGGGCCTGGACGGAATCGACACGCCCTGCCCTGGAGCCTTCCCGATCTCATAAGTGGAGACGGGTACGGACTTGGAAAAATAGCCCGATGATAAAGATGGAGGCACGAAAGATGGTATGCTAGGAAGAACCTGGTCCTCCTACATAGAGGTTGGGGCCAGTATGGCTGATGCTGAGATAGAAAAAGGGTCCTCTGGGAGTACAGCTTCGGTAGTTGGGTCATCCTCTGAATCTGAGGCTAATAACCATCCACACTGCGTCGATCGTAGAGATGAACAAACAACTAGAGTAGGAGCTACTACGGGTAGAAGAGTCGAAGGTGCAGTAGGCGGAGTCATGATGCTCTGAAATAGTATTATTTTAAGTTTAAAGTAAGTATAAGCTTACAAACGAACAACAATATTATTTTAGATTATATGTTTTATGAAATATATCCCTTTTAAACAATTATCATAATGATTTAAGGTTACATATATTAATAATTATATATATATGTTATCATTTACGCAGTTCATCTAACAATTTGTAAGTGCAAGGTTTGGTTTAGTATTACCTATATTTTCATTTCAGTATTTTACTAAGTAGTGTAAAATTTTCAAGTTTAGCATATCTAACATTTTCCATAACAATATTTCACTAAACAGTATTAATAACCAACTTTAGTAACAATATATACACTTAGTTCACATAGCATAAAATACCCTAAGATCTATATGCTTAACTAATACGGTCCTAAATAAAATCCCCAAAATATTTTTATAAGTTATAGTCCAGTTTTAAATAAAAGAAAAATCATTTTATTTTTATTTTATTTAAAAATTTATCTGGTTCTCTATAACTAATGCTCTGATACCATTCTCTGTGACACCCCGGGTAGGGTCAAAATATGCGGAAATATCCACGGAGATGTCACTAGGGTGGATCGATAGCACATAGCCCATACAGCATAAGATAAAGAGTTATTCAAATCAAATTACATGTTTGATAAACAAATAAATAAAAATTGTCTTAAACATGATAAAAGGTGATTGTTTATGTTTCCCAAATAGAACCCCATGATGAGTCCTATGATGCAGATTACATAGATGCTTGAGTCCATGCACATATCTCGTTCTAACTTCATTTCCCTGAGATAAACATGCTTAGAGGGTTAACATAAAGTTGGTGAATTTACAGGTTTAACATTTATTAGTGTGGACATACAATAATTAACGAAGTAACAATGCACAAAGAATTCTTACTAAAATTTAGATTACATTTGTTTATTATTAGAAACTGAAGCTTAACCTTCCATAGTCCTCAACAGATGAGGACGTAGTGTCTTACAAAAATACACCCAACTCAATTCCAACATGGTATACATCTTTTGTCCCGGCCAAGGCATAGTGAGCATGACTCACCCAGATGGGGATGGTCAATCCCTAATAGATCTATTTATAACATTCGGGCGATTTACAACAATTTAACAGTTCCGATAATAATCAATCATAGTCAAGTTTATACAATTCTGTTATGTCCATTAAGTGTTTCCATGTTTTCTCCCCCATATAGGAGAAGTTTTATCAAAAGTTTATACGGGCTGTAAACTCACCTGGGAGTAGGCAATAGCTGTTTAATACGAATATCAAGATAAAGCTCACGCCAAAATTTATGCCTAATCAAATAGTACAGTCTTAATAGATAGTATAAAGAACATATATGTATGCTTATACAGATTTTAGTTAGTTCATTTAAGTTACGGCAGTTATCTAAATAACCGTAGTACAAATATTAACAATATTCATTTAAACTTATCTATATAAGTTTCATAGTTAAGCAAACATAAAATGTTTAGCTTACAATATTAGTTCACGTTTGCAGTTCATGCACTATAACCATTAATCTAAACTTACTATTAAGTTTCATATGTTGGTAAACACATAAAGGTTTTACTTAAATATTAGTTTACGTTCGTAGTACATGTATTAGTAATAATCATTTAAACTTACAATTAAGTTTCATGTTTTAAGTAAACATGAGGTGTTCTACTTATAATACTAGTATTCAAATCATCCAACGTTCATATAAATTTTTATTTTTAAAAAGTATATGAGTTCATGCATTAATAATACATATTCATAATTGCTTATACAATTTATTCCATAAAGCAAATATAAATATTTTATTTTGAAAAATAAAATAAAATATTTTATTTAACTTTAAACTTTCCATAAATTATTTAATATAAAATAATTTATTAACTACAAACTTAAGAATTTATACATTAATTCTTATGGTTTAGGTGTTTAATTATGTTTTATTATAATTAAAATAGATTTTAGGGTTAGGGCTTGTTAATGTTTCGGAACATGGCAAAACTAGTCCCTCCAAATTTTAAACAAGTATAACTTTCGGATTTTACACATTTGGTACCTAGGGCTTGTTAAAGTTTCGGCTTATGGCAGATTTAGTCCCCCTAGTTATATCTAGGTTTTGTAACTTTACTAAAATGACAAAAACAGCCCCTATGGCTTCTTTAAGTTTCGGCTAATTACAAGAATGGTCCTTAGGGTTATAAAATGACAAAATAACTTTTAGAAACTTCCCAAAATGGTCCCTAGGGTTCAATTTGCCACGGATGGTATTTATTAAACCCTAGACTTTTGAATATTTTCATTTTCAGTCCTTGTGTTTACTAGTTTATCAAAACAAGTTTCATAAGTTACGGTTTTAGTCCTTAAGTTTCATAAATTGTCATTTTAAATCCAAAAGTTTTTATAAGTTATATTTTATCATAAAAACTTTTATTTTAACATTCAAACATTATATGGGCTCATTAGATGGGCTAAACATCTAATGGGCTATCTAGTGGGCCTAAATATATCTCAAGTCCACTAATTTATTTAAATGGTCTTTTAAATCTATTATTGGGATTAAATACATTTTTAAGTCCTTTAATTAGTTAAATGGGACTAAGTGTAATCTTAAGTCCATTAAGATACTAAGATTTATCAAATGGGCTTATTGGGTCCATTAAGTCTTGGATTAACATTACATGGGCTTATATAGTCCATTTACACTACTTTATATTTTATGTAAGTATTAACTTAGGATATTCTTATAAGTTTATTATGAGCTTATTCATGTTTAGTTTTAAATCTTAATTAAAGAATATAACTAATAGTTGGTTTTATGTGATGATCCAAATTAGATCTAGGTGTGTTACAAGGTTGCATGCAAGTCATAAGCCCTAATAGAAGCTTATAACTCATGACCATAATTAGTTATAGCTTACTTAAGATGAGTTAAAACTTATTGTATGGTTGCATGTACTAATAAGTGTCCCCAAAATAGATCTAGCTATATACAAATCAAGAAATCAAGTCACAAGTCCATACATACACACAAATAGCCCACGGCTATGATTTTAAACCTTGGTGTTTCCAAGATGAACAATTAGCTAGTTTTAAGTCTTGTAAATATTTACAAACATACATCATGATTATCTAGGTTATATGCATGTTCTCAATGTTACTATTATTCCAAGAAGACTACATATAGCCCACGGCTATATTATATTCTCCCAATGTTCCCATAAGATTTTATAAGCTTGTTTTATGTTTATCATGCTCAAGTTAACTTTATCATTAGATCTATGGTTTATATAAGCATGCATGTACATCTAACCCATTTTAGGTCATATGTAACCCACGGCTACATATATACACATAAGTTATATTTTGTGATTTTTAGTATTCCATTTCACATGTAATAATACATTTCCCATTATTAAAACTTGGTACATAACTCCTAGTTAATCCACTTAATAAGCCGTGACCTTCTAGGTCATGGTTTTCATGGTTTTTGAGTTACACGTGTTTACTCATGAGATCTATGATTATTAGTTAACCAATATCCCAAAAGTAAGATTTGTAACCCATGCAACATTTTAAACTCATAAAATGGTTCATATGATTTTTAATCAATGTTAAAAACATAGAGTACAAGCTTTAGGTTTCTTTATTAAAAAGTTTTAATCATAACTATGGTGATCTAAAATATGCCGTGACCTAGGATGGCCATGGCTTTACCAAATCTTGATTTTAACAAGTTATTTACATGTGTTTATAGATGTATGATGATGCATGCAAGTGAAGAAATGAAAGAGCATAAGGAGTATACCTCTCTTGCTTAAAAGTACCAAAGATGATCTATATGAACAAGGAGATTAGAGATCTAATCTAGTTGATGAAGAAACCCTTAATATAAACCAAGCTGTGCCTTAAAGATTTGGCTAGGGCTTGTTTATAGTGATTCCAAAAGAAATGATGCTACCAAATGATTTGCAATCAAGATGGGACAAAGATTTAGTTGATTTAATGAACAACTTTGGATTTTTGTGTCTTATAGCCGAAATGTTGAAAGAGAGAGATGAAGAGAGAAGTAAGATTGCATGTATGTGAAATGGGAATGTGTGTGTGTTTCGGCTTAAAGAAGAGAGAGGGAAAGGGAATGCAAAAGGCATGATTGCCTTGGTAAGAACACTTGTGCCAAGTGTAGGCTTTTGTGTTTCTCATGCATCTCTTCTTCTTCCACATACACCTTGGTGTCGTGTAACATTCACCAAAGGGGAAAGATGGGCT
This sequence comes from Glebionis coronaria, assembly GCA_025667525.1. Classification (NCBI taxonomy): domain Eukaryota; kingdom Viridiplantae; phylum Streptophyta; class Magnoliopsida; order Asterales; family Asteraceae; genus Glebionis; species Glebionis coronaria. The sequence goes on along the minus strand of CM046882.1, from coordinate 480,658,355 downwards.
TTTGTCATGGGCTTATGTTAGGCTTAATATAGTAGACAAGATCTTGGGCTAGTCCAAGAAAGATTAAGCAAGCCCATAGTGTGTATGCACATATGCATAGCTACATATGTGTAATGTAGTATATTTTCAAATTGTGTTAAGTGTGGTACACACATTGCTAGTTATAACTTCATTACTTGTTTTTACTAGTTTTTAGTTCATGGTTTTAGGTTATGAAGTTATTTACCACAAAGATGAAAGTAAAATTATAATTACATGATGGACAAGTTCACACACATCTTAAGGAGATATAACATATGAATGAGTGTTCTAGGATTATTAGGTGGAAATTTATTATATTCAATCATGGTAAAATCATGGATTTTATATACATAGTGTATATAATATATAGGCATATGAGGATGAGATAATTGAGTATTCATATATTTAACAATTTAGTCACACATAATAATAAAAAGCAAAAATTTCTTAGTAAAATCACATCTTTATATATAAATAAAGATATTACATTAGTAAAAACTACTGGATGTTATAGTCTCTTCCCCTTTTTATAAACCTCGACCCGCGATTTAGCTATAACTAGGGGTAACAGAAGAAAAGAGATGCGGATATTTAGCTTGAATTTGATTTTCACGTTCCCAAATCTACTCAGGTCCTCTTTTCGAGTTCCATCGTACCTTAACTATTAGGATACGGCTCTGCTTCAAGCGTTTCACTTCTCTATCCATAATCTCTACAGGCTCTTCTACAAAATTTAACTTATCATCGAGTTGAAGTTCTTTAATCGGTATGATGAGAGATTCATCAGAAAAGCATTTCTTCAGATTCGAAACATGAAAAGTATTGTGAACATTACTAAGCTCTTCAGGTAGCTCTAGTTTATATGCCACAGGGCCAATTCTTTTGGTTATTTTGAATGGTCCTATATACCTTGGACTCAGTTTCTTCTTTTTTCCGAATTGGATAATTCCTTGATGAGGTGAAACTTTCAACATAACACGATCTCCTACTGTAAATTCCAAAGGTTTACGTCTAGTACTAGCCTAACTCCTTTGTCTATCTTGTGCATCTTGTAATCGTTATCGAATTTGAACAATCTTTTCAGTAGTCTCATGTATTATTTATGGTCCAGTTAGTTGAACATCTCCAACTTCGGCCCAACAAACAGGCGATCAACACTTTCTTTCATAAAGTACTTCGAAAGGCGCTGCTTTAATACTAGCATGATAACTTATTGTTATAAGAGAATTCTACTAAAGGTAGATGTTTCTCCCATCCTTTTTCAAAGTCTATCACACAAGCTCTAAGCATATCTTCGAGAGTTTGAATAGTCCTTTCACTTTGTCCATTTTTTTGTGGATGATATGCCGTACTCATGTCCAATTGAGTACCTAAAGCACTTTGCATCGATCCCCAAAATACAGATGTAAAACGACTATCACGATCTGAGATAATTGATACAAACACTCCGTGTTGAGAGATTATTTCATTAATGTACAATCTCGTAAGAGTTTCCATACTAGCAATCTCTTTAAATGGAAGAAATCGCGCAGATTTTGTAAGACGATCGACAATAACCCAGATGGTGTCATGTCCATTTGATGTCTTAGGTAATTTAGTCACAAAATCAATCGTAATTCTTTCCCAGTTTAATATTGGAATCTTTGGTTGTATCAATAGACCGGATGGTTTTTAATACTCTGCTTTAACTCTTGCACACATTAAACACTTACTAACGTATTTTGCTATGATTGCCTTCATGTTAGGCCACCAATAGAGTTTCTTCAGATCTTGATACATCTTTTCGGAACCAGGATGTATAGAATACTTCGATTTATGAGAATCGTGCATAATCAAATCTCGTAAATTACCATGGGCAGGTACCCAACTACGATTTTTAATACAACGAATTCCATCTTGACGAACTTCAAATTCTTTATCCATTCCTCTTAATTTCTCAGCTCCTACATTTTCTACCTTAATTGCTTCTTCTTGCGCTTCGTGAATTTGGGTAGGTAACTTCGGTAAAAGAGTTATCATTATTGATCTAACTCGTAACGACTTAACACGCTCTTTTTGACTTAAAGCATCAGCTACTACATTGGCTTTACCTGGGTGATAACGAATTTCACAATCGTAATAAGCAAGTAATTCAAACCAACGTTGCTTTCTCATATTCAATTCTTTCTGATGAAGAATATATTGAAGGCTTTTATGGTCAGTAAATACTACACATTTCATGCCATAGAGGTAATGTCTCCAGATTTTAAGATCAAATATCACCCCTCCTAATTCTAGATCATGAGTAGTATAATTCTTCTTATTAGGTTTAAGTTGCCTTGATGCATAAGCAATAACTTTATTTCTTTGAATAAGCATTGCTCCAATTCCTTGAATAGATGCATCACAGTAAACGATAAAGTCAACGTTGCCTTCAGGTAATGCTAGGATAGGTGCTTTACACAACTTTCGCTTCAATAATTGAAAAGTTGTCTCTTGATTATCTCCCCAGTCAAGCGGTTTGTTTTTCTGAGTCAATTCAGTCAAAGCTTTAGCAATTTTTGAAGAACCTTTGATAAATCTTTGGTAATACCCAGCAAGTCCTAAAAATTGTCTTATTTCCGTACCCGTGCTAGGCTTACTCCAATTATTTACCTCTTCAATCTTAGCAGGATCCACACGAATACCTTGGTTATCAATGACATAACCTAGGAATTTAACAACATCGATCCAAAATTCGCACTTCGAGAACTTAGCATACAACTTCTCCTTCTTAAGTAATTCGAGAATTATACCAAGATGCTTGGCATGTTCTTCTCTATTACGAGAGTAGATAAGAATATCATCGATAAACACGATTACGAATTTATCCAAGTAAGGCTTACACACTTTGTTCATGAGGTCCATGAAAACAGTTGGTGCATTGGTTGAACCAAAAGGCATTACTTGAAATTCATAACGTACTTACCGCGTCCTGAAAGCAGTTTTAGGAATATCCTCTCCTTAACTCTCAGTTGATGATAACATGACCGTAAATCAATTTTCGAATATACGCTTGATCCTTGAGTTGATCAAATAAATCGTCGATTCTGGGTAATGGGTAACGATTCTTTATAGTAAGTTTGTTTAACTCACGATAAGCGATACACATCCTAAAAGATCCATCTTTCTTTTTCACAAATAAGACTGGAGCTCCCCACGGCGATATACTTGGTCTAATAAATCCTTGATCAGTTAGTTCTTGGATTTGACTTAGCAATTCTTGCATTTCCGAAGGTGCTAATCGATATGGCGCTTTAGCAACTGGTGTTGCTCCTGGTATCAAATCGATTTGGAATTCAACTTGATGCTCAGGCGGTAAACCTGGTAATTCTTCGGGAAATACTTTAGGAAATTCTCTAACTATCGGAATATCTTCTAATCGCTTCTCTTCTTTCTCTTATTCTACTACTTGAACTAAGAAAACTTGACCACCTCGAGATACGTACTTATTTATCCTAAGGCATGATATTAGATTTAGTCGAGTCTTACTTCGCTCACCATGGACAATCAAAACTTCACCGTTAATAGGAATATGAACGACTTTCTCGTCACATAGAATTTTGGTATGGTATTTAGATAACCATTCCATTCCACTGACTACGTCAACTTTACCGAGCTTAATGGGTATAAGATTGATTTCAAAGGATTGACGTAATAAAGTAATGATACATCCTCGAATAACGGTATTAGTGCTAACTATTTTTTCCGTCGGCCATTTCTATATCATGCTTAGTATTTAAAGAAACAATCGGAATATCTAACTTAGTAGCAATTGTAACAGATATGAAACTTCTATCAGCTCATGAGTCAAATATTACTTTAACCAGACGTTGATTTTGATGAAACATACCCGTAACCGTATTCTGATCTTGTTGAAAATCGTTTGCTAAATAAGCTTTTCCCTCGGCTATTTCTCTCTTTACGGTACTCATTCATCAGATTCCCTTTTTCTCCGCAGTTTTGACAAACTTTAGTTACAGGAATTTGATTACTTCCAGTAGCTAATCCTTTACTTCTGCAGAATCTTTTATGATGTCCTGTTTTTCCACAGTTCTGACACTTGATAGTGCAAAATTCTGTGTGATGTAGAGAACACCTCTGACAAAGGGGTTGTCTTCCACTATAACCATTGCTCGAATTTACAGCATAAACTTTAGAAACATCATTTCTTTTGTTCTGATGTTGAAGATTATTGCCTTGATTATAGTTACGAAAATTATTCTTCTCGAAATTACAATTAACATGGAAACTCCTCCTATCATCAAACTTACTCTTATTATTAACTGCTACTTGTACATGATTATACCTTATCACTTGATCCATTAATCTTTGAGTAATGGTGATAACTTCCGCATTTATTTGGGTATTTTTTGTTTTCCCCATATAATCTAATGGCAATTATAGGTATTTTTTGGCCTATTTATTTTGGGTTTTATTTTTATTCCCTATGTTATGATTTAATTTATGATGCAATGTTTTTTACGTGAATAAATAAAGTAAGTTATATTTTAAATAAATTAATTGTTGAGGGTAGTTTATGAAAATAAGTCGAAAAATTGGTGTGGTGGTGTGGAAATGGTGTGATGATAAGATGGGTTTTTTTGTGTGGATGTGAAAGTGAAAAAGCTGACGTCGCGGGGTGTTTTTTGGTGTGGAGGTGTGATGACTCCTTGCCCCCTCTTAAGATGACTCATATTTGGAATATTGTGTCCTGGAAGGAATCGATATGGGTTCGGTGGATTCACGTGTATAAATTAAGGGCTCGTACATTTTGGGACATTCCGATTAAAGCGGACATGAGTTGGGGATGGCGAAAGCTTCTACAGCTCCGAGAGGTTGTTAAACCTTATTTTTGGCGTAAAATTGGTAACGGGAAGTCCACATCAGTTTGGTATGATCGTTGGGATCCTCGGTCCCCTCTTATTACTTACTTGATGCCTAGAGACATTTCAATGGAGGGGTTCCATCTCAAGAATTGTGTGGCTGGCCTCATTGGATCCAATGGTTGGGTCTGGCCACAATCGTGGCTTTTAAAGGCCCCAAATTTGGGTCTAATCTATACACCGGTTCTTGTTGATAATGTGGAGGATTTGGCTCAATGGCGGGACTCGGATGACAACTTGATCGAGTTCACGGTTAAGCAGGCGTGGGAAGCCTTAAGGCCGAGGGGCAATGTTGTTAGTTGGTTTCGTATTGTATGGTTTTCACATTATATTCCTAGGCACTCCTTTCATTTATGGTTGGTCATGCGGAACAGCCTTAGGACGCAAGACAAGCTTAGACAATAGGATGGAACTGATTTAACTTTGTTGCGGTGTTCCCTTTGTGAGAGTCAGCAGGACTCGCACTCAATCTCTTTTTTGAATGCCAGTATTCCACGAAGGTTTGGTCCTATGTTCATGAGTTAGTAGGCATGGACTTGGTTCGTCCTGTTTTTGCGGATATTCTTGCTTATTTACAGCCCATGGCTGTCAAACGTACAATTTTAAGTGTTGTTGGTAAACTTATATTCGCAGCCTCAGCATATTTCGTGTGGATTGAGCGCAATGTTCGTCTTTTCAAAAACACTAAGAGAACACCCGAGGAGCTGCGTGATTGTATTAAGGTTACAGTTCGACTAAAACTTTTAACATTGCGCTTTAAGAACACTGTTATGGTGCAACAGATGCTGCTAAAATGGAACATGCCTATGAACTTTAGGCTATATGGAGGCTGATCGTTTTTTGACATATGGCTTCATTGATTGCATTTTTCTAGGGCTTAGTTGGTTAAGTCATCGTGGCATGTCGCGGTGTGCTTTCGGTTTTTCAAGCTTAGCTTGAGGTTAATGTGGTAATTCAACCGCATTCCATTGTTCTTTTTTGATCATGCGATTAATACAATTTTACCGGGGTAACCCTTTACCCAAAAAAGCCTCATCACATATCTATGATCTCTAGGTACATTCACAGTAAGTGCAAAGTTATTAAACTAAACCTAACAAAATCAGTGAAAAAATAACTAATTTCTCGTTTGCATGCTCTAACATTATCCGCATTTCGTGAAATGAGGTAATAAACCGGATTGAAAGGTTCCATAGAGGTGAGTCTGCATTTTGAGTTGGATTCAGACTTGCATACTTGGTAACCGTGCCTGACATTCATTAAGAATATTCGCTACAATGAAATTCAAAGAGGGTAACTGATGTGTAGCCGTATAGGTAGGGTTATACTAATCAGTCATTACAAAATCACAGTTCACTGATCAACATATAGCGTTTGAGCATATTTTGGCAATAATTTCACAAATATCTCAGTATTTCCAAACACCGAAATACTTATAACATGATTGTGAATGAAGAACCAATAACGGATCAAGAATTTTTCCTCAGTAAGTATTAAAAAGTATGGGACTAGAATCATACTATCTCCTGGCAGCTTCTAAGTGGAGGAGTGAGTCACTTTAAAGAGTGCACCGAGGATTGCCAATCTATGCAGGAAGTGACAGTAAACATTTTTCCTACAGTATACTACAGTAGTATACACTTGAACGTATTTCTGTTCTTTACCCATGTAATCTGTCATGATAGTGCACTTGGTAGCATCTACATGGCGTTTATGAACGAGAAAGGACATGACGGCCTTTCAAGAGCTTGAATTTGGAATGTAGCCATATGGGGGTCCTAAGATAGCGTGGTCACTGCCATTGTGATCCGGTAGGTATTTTATCTGTGTTTGTTTAGCATCCGCTCGGGTGTTTGGGAGTGGTTTGCCTAGTCTTTTCTTTCCTGTTTGTTTGTTCTGTAACCAATTTTAGATGACATTTGCCAAAAGAAAAGTTTCACCTAGTTTAACCCATTTTAACCCATGGCCCAGACCACACATTTTGACAACTTTAAGAAGCTTATTATTGATCTTGGTAGGAGGGAAGGGAAAGTTGAAGACTGGACAAACCATCTCAAGCCTGAAACCATTCGGATTTCAGATTATATTACCAAAAGAGCAGTTCCACAGTCTGTCTGGATTTAAGTTTTAGTACCTGATTAGTTGTGTAATGAGTTTTAAATTCGCATAATTGTGTGTTATGGATGCATGCTTTTCTTCGACATATATAATATGTGATATTTTGCAAGACCTAGACTCAAGAGATACAAGGATGACGGCGAAATAAACAACATCAGAAAACTGTATGGCTAACTAAATGACATCAAAATCTATAAGGCAAGCTAAATACCATTAACATACAAGGCTACCTAAACAAATATCAAAAAATTTATCTTTAAAGTTAATCAGAAAAAATATTCTCTTCATGGGTTCTGACCCGAACCTATTCTGATCCTGACCATTTTAACCCGTTACCCCAACCCGATCCGACCAACCAGATGGCATGAAATTATTTCAAGGACCTTATATTCCACAGCTACCCTTTTTTAAGTATTCGCACAGTCTTAGTACACTGATTCCACCCGAGAGATAATTGGTGAAATGGGTCGAGACCCACCATGAGAAATTTACCCCAAATAACATTCGACAATTCACACCTTCGCAAAAAGAGGCCTCTGTTTAGGCAGCACTTCAAGATATTTCCTACTGCACGAGTAAATTTGATCTTGCCCCCGTCAGTTTTCATTCGCTATTAAACTACTGATGAATTTTCCGATTTAGAACAAGTTATGGTATTTAAGTGTTGAGTTGCAATAACACTGTTTAGTTTCAATTCAAGACTTTCAAGGTTAGAGTTTAAAAGAAGTAATTCTCAGTATTATGTTTCAAATGACTTTTGATGCAATTTATTCTTGGATCAGTACTTACAAAATTATATTTACTAGATTTTATAGTCGATAACTTTTCTACTAACAAAACTATTATGAATAACTTAATAATGGATTCATACTTAGCAGATCTCAAATTAAATAGGAAACATAAAATCTGCAACACGCGAACAAATTAAAAAAGTAATTTTTCATTATAACAACACGTTCGCATAGATACATTGAATGATCATGTAAATCATCGAGGCTTAGATATAAACAATAACTTTTACAAAAATGTTCACATTATCTTTAAATTTTTGATACATTTTTTGGTACCTAGAAATTCGAGAAACTTGCATTCGACAAGATCAAGTCTTTCAATATCGGTCATCTCACGGAACTTAAACGACGACCGAGTCCAAATACTAACCTTCTCTGGAGACGCAGGCAGCACAATCCTCTCAACCCCCAATCCTCTTATCATTCTTTCAACCTCATTCATCAAAATCCGACACTTTCCTGATCGCATGTATTCAAGTGTTGTGGCAACATATGGAATTTCTGCCACTTTATTGCCGTGAATCCGCAGTGTAACAACTGTTATGATCTCATCATTCTTCTCCAAAACCGCAGTGTAAAACCCTTCAAAATTTGACCTTTTTGTAGCTCTACTAAATATCAAATCTTCAATCATGTCCTTATCCGACAAAGGATATCTCACGGGTACAAAACACTCATGCATCACTTCTAACGCCTTCATTAACTTCCCGTTATTTTTTTCCTTTTCGAACAAGTCAGTATCATTCTCATCGTACTTAAGCAAACTCCAACTCAGTTGACCCCCCTTTAGCGGAATCACTTTCCCACGAATCTTCATTAGGCCGAAATATATTCTTTCACAAATATCCGTACAGAACCATTTTTCAGCACACCCTAAGTTATTAATACAACAAATGTGAAAGTTATGCTCACATTGTGCACACTTGATTAAATCATTAACATTGCTATCTCCTTTCTTTGGCTGACCCTGGCAAATGGGACACGTACAAGCAGGACAGAACCAAAAATCTGAATCAGGAGCACAGTCCAACCCAATGCACGTCGGATGAAAGGACAATGTGCATGAATCACATGACAGTAACTCACCTCCAATGTTACAAAACGAGCAATATTCATCATTAGTTTTCGTTACACAAGGTGAGGATTTTGTGGATTTAACATCTGTAACGACTGATTCTGTCGGTTTATCATCAACTGGTAAACCGCTTTCAAGCTGTAACTGTGTTTGGCAATCTAGAATCGACCTCCCATCATCAAAAAACAAATTAGCAGCTGGCCGGTGATTCGTACTTCCAGCATGAACTTCAAATTTTGTAAGTAAAAACATCTCATCGCAACAGTTACACTTAATTCCATCTTCGTAAACTCGCCCTTGTTTCATAATTGTACCATCTTTTCTACTTAAATACGACACTCTTGAACCTCTCTCCACAATATTATTGTCAATCAACGACCCAAGAACTCCCCTCTTTTTAGTACCAGAAACCTTATCGACCTTCTTTCCTGTATCCATTAATCTCATAACATCTTGAATCCGTTTCCCCGGTCTATTATTAGGTGCTACCTTCTTTCCTGTATCCATTAATCTCATAACATCTTGAATCCGTTTCCCTGGTCTATTATTACACGAAAAACTCTCATTATTAACTTCAGATTCAAAAACACTTGAATCTTTAACGTTTTTTTTATCAAGACAGAAACTTTTCACATCTTGGATACGTATCTTTTTCTGCGGTCGATCCTCACCCGAAAAAGACTCTGATTCCTTGGCAGGTTCTTTACGTACTCGATGAAAACTCGAAAAAGACTCAGATATCTTGTTCGATTTCTTGAATCCACAAATCTTGGGTGCACCCATCTGATCAGACAAAGTTTTTGTTTCGCTAGAATATCTTTGCGTGGAGAGTGAATATCGAAACAAAGTCTATTCCGATAACGCCAAATAATCCAAGTTGTTGATTGAATGATTGCATCAAAACAGGACTTCAGCTTATCAGGAAGAGAAGCCGAGTCAATCCAACAAATTAAATTTTGTAAGTCTTTTGGGTAATCATTAAGTTGCCACCAGTTTTGAATCATAACCCACAATTTTCGAGCAATCGTGCAATAAATTAAAAGATGTTGAGCCGTCTCTAAAGCATCATCATAAACTGGACATCTTGTCGAGTTTAAGTCATTACCACGGATATCTAAATTCATTCTAGTAGGCAATCTTCCATTAAGTAACCTCCAATTATGAATGTTGATCTTGATAGGAATTGAGTTATTCCATCTAATTTTGTGGCCGAATGGAATCAAGATGACTTTGTCGATGTATCTTCTAACACATGAAACAGAGAAAAAGTTTGAATTTTCAAGTTTGAATTCCCATGTGTCTGCGCCAGAGGTGATGCAATGGTGTTGAAGGTGATCCAATAAATCTGCTAGTTGGGAGCTTTCTAAGCCGGAGCGAAGTGGCCTCCTCCAAGCCCACGAGAATCGATCTAGACCACTATCGGTAGAGCACCGATTAATTGTCGCAATGCATGACAAAAATTATTTTGTATTTTTGTTTTTACTACATATAACGTCCCAAAATTATAGTTCACTTTTTTTATTTCAGGTTATCTCAAATTAATTGTGCACTTCTAAAATTAGGTAAAAAATTTAGGTCGAGATTATTAATATTAACCGTACTTGAAATCACAATTACAAACTTTAAAAAAGTTTTAAATTAATTTTTAAGGGTAAAACTGTTTTTATGCAAAAAAGTAAATGAACGAATGCTGTAATTTTGATACTTTTATTCAACTCTGTCTTTTTTGCTTTTTTGTCGGTGAAAAGTAATTTTTGGACGGATGGAGTATGAATCAGTCTTTACTTTTCATTTGTTTGGATCTAATGCTAGAAATTAATCTAAGATAAAAAAACACGAAATGACTAAAATTGTTAAATGTACAAAATTTGTAACAATAGGACGGGAGGCCAAAAGTTGTAAGTTGTAAATATGACAAAATACTGGTTATCGCTAGTGATAAAAATATCACTAGTGATAAAATCAATGAGATGTCACTGGTAATTTTTTATCACCGTGATATTTTTATCACTCGTGATAATATTTGTTATATTTACAACATTACTCCCTCCGTTCTTTTTACAACTTTTATACATATTGTCAATTTTAGTCCTTCAACGTTTATTTTTATATGATCTAGTCTTAAATTATCAATGGTCAAGATTGGTACATTAGAATGTAACTAAATACAAGAATTTAAAATAACTCAACTCTACATAGTATATTTGCCAACTACATATCTTCTTCTAAATTTCGTATGTGCTTATCTTTGATAAAATGTAGGGTAAACTGTAAATTTCGTCCTTCGACTTTGCAAAAATGGCAAATTTGCCACCGAGTGGAAAGGTGTTGCAATTTTGCCACTATACTTGTAAATATGGTGCAAAACAGCCACCGAGTTAACATTTTCTAACTTTTGCTAATTTTTTTCTATTATCCCTCACTCATGTGCCATGCACATGAGGGTATTTCCATCATTTCATGTTAACCCTACTCTGATTTTTCACCGCCACCACACTTCGCACACAACCGCCGCCGCCGCCACACTTCGCAAAATAAGCAGATTCTGTTAAGCATTAAGAAGTTGTTTATTTTCATCTTTTATTTTGCTAAAATTAAAATTACCTTGTAATAATATATGCAACTCAGACTTTTTATGGATGACTTTTGATTGCGTCTTAGCTAAAACTTATATTTAAAGTATCTTTATAAGAGGAAATCGATTGTGAGGTTGTTAGTTATCCAACCTTAAGTATAGAACCACCCTAAACTACATCGTTATAAAAAGGACTACTTGCTCAACTATTCCTCTTCTCCAAACTGAAGTAAATAAAGTTAGTCCACTTTCTTTGATTTTCCCTCGAATATCCGAATCAAACTATAATCGTAACCTAACTTATCTCCCTAAAATTGACATCTCAACATCGTAATCCTAGAATCGTTACAATCTTCAACACAAAGTTACTGTGAAATTAAAATTTGTGTTGCTTAACCCTTATTACTTGGTGATCTTTTTAAAGTTCAAGTTTGAATCATCATTTAGTGCTCTAATTTCATCTCGAAAAAGTTCATCTTTTTAAAATTGACATTAAGCGCATGAGTTTGATGAACAGTCAAACTGCACCTCTTCGATCAAATACTCGAGAAAAAAATCACCGTTAAGTCTCATTAAGTTTTTGAATCGAAACTCCTCTTGGTAGTTCAGGATGTGATGTCAGTTCACCATTGTTAAATGATTTATGTGATATCTTTATTTTTGAATGATTTGAGGCACTTATCTATGTGCAGCCATAATATTAACTAAAGCAAAACAATGGAATATTTAGCTTGTTAAGTATGTTTAGCCTTTTATTTGATCATAAATCTCTATTTGCAATAGTAATAACATGGTAATATAATTTTGATTTTACAGGAAAGGTTACTTATACTTTGGCACCACCTAGTCCTAGGAGCCTGAGATTTTGTAGAGGTTGAACCATTAAGGTATTCAAGGTTACTAAGAGTATGACTTGATGGATCTTTATTTTAGTTAATAATATGGATTGGTCAGCCTTTGGATTGGTGTTCTGGAAAGAATTTTGTGGTCAATGTGAGTTGATGTAGCAATAATCAATATGTTTTCAACATAAATGGTGCCAACAATAAAATTATTGACGCATTGCCTGACCTTTGCACAATTTTCAGCTCAACTCACTTTGTACGCCTAATCAGTGTGCATTGAACAACGTAATTCTACAATGAGTATCTGACTATTAAGCTAACACCACAATGAATTCAACAGACACTCGCAGAAAAAGGAAGTGGAGAAAGATTTAAAATGCAGACTAGAATAATTAATATTGCAGACCCATTGATGTGTAGAACATATCTGATAATTAGAAGAACTTCCATAACAATATTTTTGTATCACAAAATAAAATAAAAAAACTAAACAATCCATAACAACAGAAGATGTTGTTTGGACAGCAGAGAAAGGGATGTTTGGACTCATAAACCACATTTATGCTAACGCTTAATAATCTTGAACAACGAACACAATAAGCCAAATCTCACACAATATTGATGCAACAAAATCCCACACAATATTGATGCAAAACGTGCAAAGACCAGAATACTAGTTTTGTATATTGAAACATTTTATAGTTTCATTCATATACTTGATGGATGTACAACAATTAATTATCTAACTACTTTTGTTTTTAGATAATGACATTTGGTTGTATATATACACGACATATATGGGGTTAAAGTTGATATTTATGCTTGATTTACTTTATTGCCTATTGTCTAGTGAAGCTTCGATGTCTTAATGTACGGCTGTGAAAAGAATTCCATGTCTGTGTATTTTAAAGTTTAGCCGAGCACGATTTAAATAAAAACAACAACATTTTATATAAAACATTAAATTTAATGGCCTTTTTATAATGGTGGTGGCGATGGTGGTGGTGACGATGGTGGTGTTCTTGAAAAATTAAAGTGGGGAAGAAAATGGTTTTAGGGACATGTTTTGGACAAGCGAAAGGTGGAGGGTGGGCAGTTATGAAGGGGTGATCGGAAATGACAAGAATGTCCTCATGTGCATGGCACATGAGAGGTTTTAACGGAGAAATTTAATAGTAAAGACTCGGGGTTGTTTTGCACGATATTTAAAAGTATAGTGGCAAAATTGTAGCACATTTCCACTCAGTGGCAAATTTCCCATTTTTGCAAAGTCAAGGACGAAATTTGCAGTTTACCTTAAAATGTATATGAACCGCGTTATGGTACATATGTTAACTTTTTCTATTTCCCTCACAAGTTGAGAACATAGAAGAAAGAGGTGAAAATTTTAGACCTTATGAATATTTTTAGATCTAGATGGATATATAAAATATTAAATATAAGAGGATTAAGGTACGTTTTGTTGAACATTATAAATAAATTTGATTGAGTTTTACTCAAACAATCAAATGGGTCTTGATGAGTCAAATTGCAAAATAACATGAATCTTGATGGGTCTCACATGTATAGAATAACTCGATGGGTCTCGATCGTGTAAGTTTGCGTTTTCTTCGGGGTTTTTACGTTTTTACGTTTTCGTTCGATATTTTACGTTTTTGTCAGTCTTTTTACGTTTCCGTTAATTTTCACTTTTCACCAGTTTTTTACATTTTCATTTGTTTTTTTACGTTTCCGTCCGTCTTTACATGTGGACTGTTTTTTACATTTTTGTGAGGTTTTATACGTTTCGTCTAGCTTTTTACGCTTTCCTCAAATTTTTTACGTCTTGGTTAGTTTTTTACTCATTTGTTAGTTTATCACGTTTTTGTTAGTTTTTTTACTTCTTCATCAATTTTTCACGTTTTTGTCTGCTTTTTTTACGCTTTTGTCTTTCTTTTTACGTTTTCATCAGTTTTTCATGTTTTTGTCAGGTTTTTTTTATGTTTTCGTCAATTTTTTTACGTTCTTATCTGTTTTCTCACGTTTTCGTTTACTTTATACGTTTTCGTTAGTTTTTTCACAATTTCGTTCATTTATTCAAGTTTTTGGGAGTCGTCGGTTGTTTTACGTTTCCGAATCTTTTTAATGTTTCGGCTGCTTTTTTAAAGTTTTCAACATATTTTTTATATTTTTCTTCACCTTTTTACATTTTCGCCCACTTTTACGCGCTTCTTACGTTTCTACGATTTTCTAACTTTTTCTTTCGTTTTTTACATTTGCGTTTTTGTCTAGTTTTACGTTTCATCTATTTTTTATGTTCTTGTATGTTTTTTCACACTCTCATTAGTTTTTATCTGTTTTTTCATTTCCGTATGTTTTCTTCTTTCTGTCTGTTTTTTTCGTTTTGCTCAGTTTTTCACTTTCTTTTCATTTTTTACATTTTCGCCAGTTTTTTTACGTTCTTGTTTGTTTTCTCACGTTTTCGTTAGCGTTTCTTCACGTGTTCGTCTGCTTACTCCCATTTTCGGCAATCGCTTTTGCCCGCTTTTTAAGTTCTCTACGATTTTCTAATGTTTTTTACTTACATTTACGTCTGTTTTTTTTGTTTTCGTAAAATAGAAACAGAATAAAACGTGAAAGAACTAAAGAAAACGTGAAAAAACTGAAGAAAACATGAACAATAGACAAATATGTTGGATGTGAAGCCATGGCCAATAGTGGTGCCTTAGCCAAAAAGTGTTGTCACATAGGCTATGGCACCACATTTTGTGGGGTTGTAGTGAATCATAAAAAAAGTGGTGTCGTGGAACTAAAAGGTGGTATAATGGGTCCACATATATCCCACTTTATTAATAAAATTAAAAAAACCGATAACGCCAGGATTTTTGGGTTGGCAACCACGGTGCCAGAAGCCATGGTATTATCTCTGGTGTGGTATACCGTGGTAAATGTGGCACCATAGGGCACGTCGCGTGGTCTATGCTCGAGAGTACATTTAGGAGAAAATTTTCAATCTATGTATGTGGATGATTCCTTCTTTTTAAAAAAATTTAAGAGGTGGGTTAAAGACAAGATTCATTGGAGAGAGATTAAGTATGATTACCATAGAAGCAATATGTATATTAGGAAATTGAAGATAAAATACAACATTTGCATAAAGGATTGATTAAAAAGTCATTCAAATCTTGTCAAATAGTAATGCATAATTTTCAATTCAAAAGATAAAAGCATTCAAAAATAATATAAGAATCCAAAGCACATAAAATATAAAAACATACTGATACATGTTATAATTTTTGAATCGTTCAACCACTTTGCATCATTTGTGTCACGATTTAATCTTTTAAATTAGTCATATATTGTATGTCGAATACATTCCCTTGTGGCTGAATAACTTGATCTTCTTCAATACCTCCATCGTCTTCAATTAACACACTCTTTGATTATGAGGTACTTCTGCAAACTCTGACACAATTTACACTCGTCAACTATAAGACAGAATAATGAGAAATTCACCAATGTTAATACGGAAAGTGACATCTTTAGTGGTTACTTTAGTTAGGACATAATAAACTTACATAAGTTGAAAAGTTTTAGAATAAGCTACAAAAATCTTATGAAGCATAAGCAGGAAACCAAATAAGTAAGCATGAAATAATAAACCTAAATGACAGCAGAGCCTTCAACTTTGGATCGGGCAGAACCGGGTTGGCGTAAAGCAGAAGTTTCCATGGACATAGCGTATGTTGAAACTTCCGCACGTAGCTACCCATTTGGGGCAGCACACCGACTATCAGATTTTGTTTCCACATGTGCATTTTTTTCCATTTTTTTACCAAGAGCATATGAAGACGTCTTAAAAGAAGAAGTTTGTGACACAACATGCTTTTTTCATTCCTTCCAAAGACCTGTACCACACAACATTAAATACTAAATAACACTAATAGAAAAAGCATACGTAAAAATAGATTGTATGAAAAAAAATGTTGTAACTATCAATTCGAATACCTTTTGTAGCCTTCCTTGGTAGTCTGAAAATTCCCAACGATTACCATTTTTGTATGAGATGTAGGTGTGGCCGGATGTTGGATACCTGATAACCTGAATAAGGGTGCAAACACAAATATTACATACTTGGAGAATAAGTACGATTAAAGCTAATAAATGAACACAAAAAGGCAAAGAAAGCATTATTGGCACTCGAAGCCCTTTCGTGAAGTGCATTGAAAGAAGATGACCATCATTATGCCCATTTGGCGAAATAAAATTATAAGGTTCTAAAGGCTGTTGCAAATAATCAGTTCATACAACTGATTTTGTCGCCACTCCACAAAACCAACACGTGAAAACACATGCGAAATAAAAATTTGCATTAGTCAAGTTGCATACATGTATAGTTTACTTACACAATCCATTCCATCCATGTAATATGATGAAACATGTAGAAAGATAATTAAATGTCCATCGTGATGATATATTTTTTTTCGTTTAATACTTAATGGTTTAAGAGATATTTAAATTATAAAAAATATGTGAAATAACAAAATACTTTTAATCATATACATTATATGAGATGGAGATGGATGGTGGAGATGAGTCCTTTCGTAAACAAGAAAGTATGATATATATCCAAAGAAATTCTCCTGATACTTTATATGAACAAAAGAATCTAATAGGAGTAGGAGTGCAAATGGGTTAAACTGAGTTCAACTCAAAAATTATAAAATAGGCTTAAGCTCGAGTTTTAGACATTTATGAATTAAGCTCAAATAACACATTAAAAAGTTAATTTCATTGACGTACAAATTACCTCATTATTGTAACTAAGACATGCGAAACCCGTGCGATGCACTAAAGTTGCATGTAATTATTTATCGCGAGTTGCCTCCATACTAACTTCATGTTTAATATGAAACTTCAATTGCACTAACTTTAATCACATAAGGCAGCATGGATCTGTCTAGGCATCCGTCTACTCTTGATGCTATCGTCTTATGAAAAACTAAGCATACTAAATGTGTCCAAAGATAGTAAAAAAAGATCCTATGAGTATTTATTTAGCAATGATACACCTATTTTATCTTAATGATCATTTTAGTCAAGGGATTAAATGATTTCAACCCAACTTAATCATTGCAACCGGCCCATGCCATAAGCAATACCTGATCCAAATGTACACATACGAATTCTGACATTTGGGATCCCTAATTTATCTTTTTCTCATAACCTACTATCTCAATACTCACGCCTCCATATCTCTCCTTCTTTAGTTCATAAGCACATCTAATACTCATCACATAACCTACTCCCTCAATCACTATTATCTCAAAATCAATACGAAACTACCCAAACAAAATCCCTCTATTATTTTCATTACTAGATGCACCACAACATGGTCATAGTTCCACTTGTATCATTTGCATGATCTAGTCAATCATCATCTAGACTAAAGTTTTATCATCTCAAGAGGTAGTGATAACTTCAATAATCATTGTAAATTTGATTATCTAAACAACATGTTAATGCAATGATGCTTAAAAATATTACTTGCATTTTTCAGTCTCTCTTTGTTTTGATTACGACAAAATATAAAAACAATTATTCACCAAAAACAACGAATATCGAATTCTTAAATTCAAGTATTTTCCATATCATCTATAATCACATAAGGAATAAAGAAGTTCTTAATTTAACTAAGTGATCAAGGATTTATAATTTCTTAAATCTCATTTTTATTTTTAAGTGACTAAAGTTTTTAAATAAACTTTAATTTTAAGAATTTTTTTGTTAAAAAGAAAATGGAAATTCGAAAATAGGATATTCCAAATGGATAAATGATATTATCTTAGGGTAAATTTGCACCAGATGGAGTTTCCCCACTATGGGACAAAAGAGAGCGTACTCTAGTGTACGCGGATCATTATAGGGGCCAGCGGTTCCTTATCGATAAGGAACCGCCAGGCTATTTAATGAGTTGCACCCAGAAAGAGTCGTTGCCCCTTTCTCCTATAAATAGTAGATCATTTCCAGATTTTCTTTTCACCTATTGCACACACTTTCTTAGATTCAAAACCCCTTCTTTAATCAAACAAATCCTTGGTTATTTAGTTGATTATACTTGTTTAAAAAGTAAATCTTTCTCCTCCCATCTCATCCTCAAAAGTGCACAGAGAAGAACACTTTCATTCTTGAAGTGTTGTGTCAAGTTCAAGATCCAAAATTTGTTTCATTCTTATGTCATTGTGAAGTTCCAAAATATTGTATAATTTGGAAGTTTTGTATGTATTGTGGTTAATACATAGGCCTTCAAGTATGTTGGTATAAATTGGTTCTAGATAGGATTAGAAATCGACATTTAGATTAGAGTTGATAATTGGTTAAGCGACGTGTAAGGTTTCTCCACCACAAGGAGCTTGTTGATGAGTGAACTCTCGAGTAGGGTACTCGAGGAGTGGAGTAGGGACAAAGATAGAGTTTCACGGCCAAAACCACTATAAATCATTGGTGTTCGGTTTCATCTTTCCTTTCCTTACCTCTTTACAATCCCAGGTGTAACATCATGGTATTTAGCTTGGTGATTGTCAGTGACTGTACGAGCAATGCAAAACCAAGTTTTGGTATGACGAGTGTTTTAAGGGATATTGTATGGGCAGATACCACACGGGAGTTAGAAAGTGTTGAGTTAGCAGACTGTGAGAGTTCTTCAAGAAAAGGCAAAACCATGATGATGAAGACACATATAAAAGGATATGGTAATATGAAACATTTGAAACCAGACTGAGAAAAAAGAAGCCATATGATTGATGGCCACCCAAAGCACCACCTGCCCAAAATGCCAAAAGTAGACCGTGCCGCTCAATACACTTAAACAGAATAACAAGTAGCTCAAAATGTACTCTCACACAATGTGATGGACTTTTAGGAAGATTTGCATCTACAGGACATATACTACCTATTATCTTTGGTAGCGAAACAATATTAATGTACATATCGACTGATTGACAACAACTTGATTTCACTCATCTCTAATTCACACTACATAAGCATCTAAACACTTGATAAGAGTACAAATGTAGGGCCCCTATTAAAAGTAAGTGCAAACGTGAGTATCAGTTGGTTTGTTAAGGAAAGTTGAATGACAACCTTTGCTGCCGGAAAATGGAACACAAGGAAGAAGACCCACCGCAGCGAAGCGCGAGTTTTCATACTTGTTTTAACAAAGGTTGGTTTAATTTGTTTCCAAAATAAGAATTGTTTGTGTTTTGATAATCGTCGCAATGCATGACAAAAATTATTTTATTATTTTTATTTTTACTATATATCCTAAAATTATAGTTCACTTTTTTATTTTAGTTTGTCTCAAACTAATTGTGCAAATCTAAAATAGGTCAAAAATTTAAGTCGAGATTACTAATTAACCGTACTTGAAATTACAACTACAAACTTTAAAAAAGTTTTAAAGTAATTTGTTAAGAGTAAAACTGTTTTTATGCAAGAAAGTAAAAGAAAGAAAACTATAATTATGATATTTTTCTTAAACTGTCTTTTTTGTCGGTGAAAAGTAATTTTTGAACGAATGGAGTATGAATGAGTCTTTACTTTTCATTTGTTTTGATCTAATTCTAGAAATTAATCTAAGATTTAAAAAAACACGAAATGACTAAAATTATCAAATGTAGAGAAGTTGTAAAAATAGGACGGGAGGACTAAATTTGTAAATATGACAAAATACTGGTTATCGCTAGTGATAAAAATATCACTAGTGATAAAAATATCACTAAATGTCACTGTTGATATTTTTATCACCGTGATATTTTATCACTCGTGATAATATTTTGTTATATTTACAACATTACTTCCTCCGTTCTTTTTACAACGTTTGTACATTTTGTCAATTTTTAGCCTTCAACATTTATTTTTATATGATCTAGTCTTAAATTATCAATGGTCAAGATTGGTACATTAGAATGTAACTAAATACAAGTATTCTCAACTCTACATAGTATATATTGTCGACTACATATCTTCTTCTAAGTTTCGTATGTGCTTATCTTTGATAAAATGTAGGGAAACTGCAAATTTCGTCCTTCGACTTTGCAAAAATTGAAAATTTGTCACCGAGTGGAAAGGTGCTGCAATTTTGCCACTATAGTTGTAAATATCATGCAAAACAGCCACCGAGTTAACATTTTCTAACTTTTGCTAATTTTTTTCTATTATCCCCCACTCATGTGCCATGCACATGAGGATATTTTTGTCATTTCATGTTAACCCCACTCTAATTTTTCACTGCCATCATACTTCGCACACCACCACCACCGCCACCACTGCCACCACAGCCACCATACTTCGCAAAATAAGCAGATTCTGATAAGCATTAAGAAGTTGTTTATTTTCATCTTTTATTTTGCTAAAATTAAAATTACCTTGTAATAATATATGCAACACAAACTTTATATGGATGACGTTTGATTGCGTCTTAGCTAAAACTTATATTTCAAGTATCTTTAGAGGAAAGTGATTGTGAGGTTGTTGGGTATCCAACCTTAAGTATAGAACCACCCTAAACTACATCGTTTTATACAAAATATAAAAAGGACTACTTGCTCAACTATTCCTCTTCTCCAAACTGATGTAAATAAAGTTAGTCCATTTTCTTTGATTTTCCCTCGTTAATATCTGAATTAAACTGTAATCGTAACCCAACTTGTCTCCCTAAAATTGACATCTCAAAATCGTAATCCTAGAATCGTTACAATCTTGAACACAAAGTTACTGTGAAATTAAAATTTGTGTTGCTTAACCCTTATTACTTGGTGATCTTTTTAAAGTTCCAGTTTGAATCATCATTTAGTGCTCTAATTTCATCTCAATAAAAGTTCATCATTTCAAAATTGACATTAAGCGCATGAGTTTGATGAACAGTCAAACTACACCTCAAGTGTTCGATCAAATACTCAAGAAAAAAATCCCCGTTATGTCTCGTTAACTTTTTGAATCGAAATCCTCTTGGTAGTTTCGGATGTGATGTCAATTCACTATTGTTAAATGATTTATGTGATATCTTTCTTTTTAAATGATTGGAGGCACTTATCTATGTGAAACCATAATATCAACTAAAACAAAACAATGGAGTATTTAGCTTGTTAAGTATGTTTAACCTTTTATTTGATCATAAATCTCTATTTGCAATAGTAATAAGATGGTGACTTAATTCTAATTTGACATGTAAGGTTACTTATACTTTGGTACCACCTAGTTTGTAACACCCTATTTTACCTTATAGCAGCGGAAGCTAATTTTTTAGGTATTACTATCAAAGTATCATAGTCATAATAATATAAAATGCTCAAAAACATT
Organism: Glebionis coronaria; assembly: GCA_025667525.1. Lineage (NCBI taxonomy): Eukaryota > Viridiplantae > Streptophyta > Magnoliopsida > Asterales > Asteraceae > Glebionis > Glebionis coronaria. The sequence continues at coordinate 480,636,687 of CM046882.1, read as the reverse complement.
TTTATAAATATTAACGTCATCATTCATTTATTCAGAGTTAAATAAAAACAACTGTACAATAATGTACAACACAGTTTTTTTCCAAAGATCTAGTTTTATTTTCTAGAATGATAAATTTATTCAAGACACCACCATCCGTAGCCCGCCAGTTCTCATTCATCTAAAATATATGCCTTAAAGTCAACACAAAGGTTGAGCGAATTCATAGGTTTTTAAACAATATTTGAATACAAGTACGGCTCCAGGGCTACATTACTATACACCCAACTTTTTAAATTCATCAATTCATATTGCACTAACTCATGACCCCACAACTAGACATTATCAGTAAAACCCAATAAATTTGCCCTTAGGTAGGAAGCTTGCCAGACTATCCTAAATGCAAAATAAAGCATATATGTGTAGCTTAGGTAGGAACCATTAGCTGCTAGCAAGTGCGACTTGCCCAAATAGAAGATGCCCGTCTCCAATAGTACTATTCACAATATTAGCTCTCATTAAATGATTAGTGGCCCACGATTAAAAAAGGGCTTAACGTCAACCAGTAAACGTAGTGTCAATATTCATATAGGCAGCATACAAAAACACTTGTATTCCAGATTTAGCATCTATCCCCCTCACGGTTTTTCAAATCATTTATAGAACTTTATAAGTGAGTCAATAAACTCACCCCAGCCTAGAGAGTCATGATTAAATCGGATATACCCAATCACAACCTTCTCACAATATCTGAGTTTTCTTCGTACCGGGTCGTGAGCTATGTGGAGCGATCAAAAAAATGGGATCTATTGGGCTTTCACCTGCACTTCGTTCTGGAAACACGTCTTCTTATTCCATCTTTTCTCGAATCTCCTTTAACGGAAGAAATAGAAGCTCAAGAAGGAATACCAAAACCTAGTTCACTCGCTGAGTCTCTTTGCATCCATGGCTGAATGGTTAAAGCGCCCAACCGGGCAAATTCACGCAATATATAAATATATCAAGTCATACTCTCTGAGTTCAGTCTTTTATTATTTCATGTACTTATTATTTGATTATTGTTTTTATTATTATAGTATCATTGTTCGGGCCATTATACTTCGAAGTCATTCTATAAACGTTTGAGGAGCGAGGGCACTTTAAATCGTAAACCCAACCACTAAGTCAGAACGTAATATCGGGATGGAACATCTTTGTACAAAGCTCCCTACTAACATGACACATTATAATTTTTTACATTTGATGTTCTTTAGTTTCAATATTGACAAAAATAATCATTATAGTTATATTTTAGCATAATTACACTTTTAACCCTTTAAGTATATAGTTTCATTATATTGCAATTTAATCCTTAAATATTTAAGCTTAGGGTCTTAAACTTTCCAACTTTTATTATTATAGATTTAAATTTCATAAAAATACACTTTTGGCCCAGAATGTCAAATAGTTTCAAAAATCATATTTTTGGTCCCTATACTTGTAAAAATCATATAACTTCTTCAAAAATGTACCAAATGATCTAGGATTTTAAAACAAAGTTTCAAAACATATTTATAATCATAATACAAACATTTTATCAGAATTATAGCTCTTAGGATGGATTTTAAGTCATTATTTCATGTAAAATGCAAAACTAGGATTTTAAGACATCTTTAGCTTATAACTTTAATTTAAATTGATGGAATGACTTACTTCTTTTTTGGATTGTCTTTATAACATAATTTTGGCATTATAAAAAGTCTTATATTTCATTATAACAAGATCAAAGCTTGCTTAGTATAGAAATTACCTAGGTAGCTCCTAAATGGCTCTTTATGGCTTCCTATGAACACTACTTGCTATCAAAACTTCAAGGGCTTCAATGGATACATTATAGACCTGGTTTTTGGTCTTTTTGGATGTTCTAAGACGTTTATAGAAGTGTAAATGGAGAATGGGTAGGGGATACAAAGAAAACAGGGTGCAAGTCTTCAAGTATGCGATACGGCTCTATTTATAGTAATGGCAACACTTAGGCTCCAAGTTTGGCATCTAAACGTGCAAGATAGCTAGATAGATGACTAATTAAGGCTAGTGAAGCTCTACACAAGTTTTTAGACATAATCTTCAATCCAAGCCTCACCCTTGGCTAGAAATGGGTCACGACAAGGTTTAGATGAGAATGGTGATGTATAGCAAGCAAGGAGGTGATGCACCTACTTGTTACCACTTCTAAAATATCATAGAAGTTCTAAATATCCGATATTTAAATTGGTAATAGAGGGAAATGGTTTGAAAATGGGTTTTGGAGGCAAAATAAAAAACCGGATCCTAATTCTAGGGCTTGTAACTTATGGTTTGTGTTTTTCGTGATTAGGGACTTAGGAAAGTGATTAGTGAATGATTAAGGCTTAATTAGGGTTTAGAAATTATATTTAAGAGATTTTGGTCCTTTTTTTGAAGTTTAACAAAGGTTTGATGTGAAAATGGGAAGTATACTTTTGTAGATTAGGGTTTTCTAATGATCTAGGGTTTAATCTTAGTAAATATGATTATCCTTCTCTTAGCTACTGATTTAAACTTAATTTAGGTCCTAGACATTGTGTCTTAAGTGTCCAAAGAGTTCTCATACTTGGTTTAATGGTTTAGTTTAGGTAAACATGTCTAAAGAGTGAAAATACCTATTTTGACCTAATTTACAAGTCATCCATTGAAATCTTATACCTTGTGCATTAGGGTACTTGTACATTGTCTTAACATGATATTATAATATTAATGAAGTCCTATGATTATTTGTAGACTTGTCCTAAAATACTAGGTTATGATTCCATGTAGATTTCTTAATATAAAGGTTTCTATATCATTAAGCCTAATGACTTTCTATTTTGGGTAATTAGGGTTTGTATCTTAATGTAAGCTTATTCTAAATCTTATATAGTGTGTTTATGACTTCTATGAGTTCTACATTCTTAGTTTAAGGGTTTATCTAAGTTGATCATATTCTCAGGTTATTTAAGTAAGCTTAAGGTTCTATGCTTTGAAAACTTGTGCTTTATGCTTTAATAATTTTTAACTTGATCTAAGATAAATGTATGATTATATTATGATACTTAATTGAGTTTTATAATTTGTTGCAAAAGATTAGAGTCTAATTCATTATAGACTGGATTTTATATGCTAATCTTGGTTTTAGGTCATTTTCTTGTAATTATCTTGTGATTAGTGAATATTAGTGTTTTGTGATTATTTAACTTTTCTTTATATGGTAGATTAGAATTAGTATAAACTGTTTAATAATAGTACATAGTTATTTTGTAGTTATATTGCTTGAAATATTAGTTTATAAGGGATTTCTAGGGTTTCTATGGCTATTTACGGTATCTTTGTTGTATTTGAGTTGTTCTTATTCATTATTTATACATATAGTTATCTTTAGAACTCAGACTTGATATATACATTGTGACACCCCGGGTAGGGTCAAAATATGCGGAAATATCCACGGAGATGTCACAAGGGTGGATCGATAGCACATAGCCCATAGAGTATAAGATAAAGAGTTATTCAAATCAGATTACATGTTTGATAAAAAAATAAATAAAAATTGTCTTAAACATGATAAAAGGTGATTGTTTGTGTTTCCCAAATAAAATCCCATGACGAGTCCTATGATGCAGATTACATAGATGCTTGAGTCCATGCACATATCTCGTTCTAACTTCATTTCCCTGAGATAAACATACTTAGAGGGTCAACATAAAGTTGGTGAATTTACAGGTTTAACATTTATTAGTGTGGACATACAATAATTATAGAAGTAACAATGCACAAAGCATTCTTACTAAAATTTAGATTACATTTGTTTATTATTAGAAACTGAAGCTTAACCTTCCATAATCCTCAACAGATGAGGACGTAGTGTCTTACAAAAAGACACCCAACCCAGTTCCAACATGGTATACATCTGTTGTCCCGGCCAAGGCACATTGAGCATGACTCACCCAGATGGGGATGGTCAATCCCTAATAGATCTATTTATAACATTCAGGCGATTTACAACAATTTAACAGTTCCAATAATAATAGTCAAGTTTATACAATATTGTTATGTCCATTAAGTGTTTGCATGTTTTCTCCCCCATAGAGGAGAAGTTTTATCAAAAGTTTATATAGGGTTGTAAACTCACCTGGGAGTAGGCAATAGCCGTTTAATACGAATATCCGAATAAAGCTCACGCCAAAAGTTATGCCTAATCAAATAGTACAATCTTAATAGATAGTATAAAGAACATATATGTATGCTTATACAGATTTTAGTTAGTTCATTTAAGTTACGGCAGTTATCTAAATAACCGTAGTACAAATATTAATAATATTCATTTAAACTTATCTATATAAGTTTCATTGTTAAGCAAACATAAAATGTTTAGCTTACAATATTAGTTCACGTTTGCAGTTCATGTACTATAACCATTCATCTAAACTTACTATTAAGTTTCATATTTAGGTAAACATAGAAATATTTTACTTAAATATTAGTTTACGTTCGTAGTACATGTATTAGTAATAATCATTTAAACTTACAATTAAGTTTCATGTTTTAAGTAAACATGAGGTGTTCTACTTATAATACTAGTATTCAAATTATCCAACGTTCATATAAATTTTTATTTTCTAAAAGTATATGAGTTCATGCATTAATAATACATATTCATAATCGCTTATACAATTTATTCCATAAAGAAAATATAAATATTTTATTTTGAAAAATAAAATAAAATATTTTATTTAACTTTAAAGTTTCCATAAATTATTTATTATAAAATAATTTATTAATTACAAACTTAAGAATTTATACATTAATTCTTATGGTTTAGGTGTTTAATTATGTTTTATTATAATTAAAATAGATTTTAGGGTTAGGGCTTGTTAATGTTTCGGAACATGGCAAAACTAGTCCCTCCATATTTTAAACAAGTATAATTTTCGGATTTTACACATTTGGTACCTAGGGCTTGTTAAAGTTTTGGCTTATGGCAGATTTAGTCCCCCTAGTTATATCTAGGTTTTGTAACTTTACTAAAATGACAAAAACAGCCCCTAGGGCTTCTTTAAGTTTCGGCTAATTACAAGAATGGCCCTTAGGGTTATAAAATGACAAAATAACTTTTAGAAACTTCCCAAAATGGTCCCTAGGGTTTAATTTGCCATGGATGGTATTTATTAAACCCTAGACTTTCGGATATTTTCATTTTCAGTCCTTTTGTTTACTAGTTTATCAAAACAAGTTTCATAAGTTACGGTTTTAGTCCTTAAGTTTCATAAATTTTCATTTTAAATCCAAAAGTTTTTGTAAGTTATATTTTATCATAAAAAATTTTATTTTAACATTCAAACATTATATGGGCTCATTAGATGGGCTAAACATCTAATGGGCTATCTAGTGGGCCTAATATATCTCAAGTCCACTAATTTATTTAAATGGGCCTTTAAATCATTTATTGGGCTTAAATATATTATTAAGTCCTTTAATTAGTTAAATGGGCCTAAGTGTAATCATAAGTCCATTAAGATACTAAGATTTATCAAATGGGCTTATTGGGTGCATTAAGTCTTGGATTAACAGTGCATGGGCTTATATAGTCCATTTACACTACTTTATATTTTATGTAAGTATTAACTTAGGATATTCTTATAAGTTTATTATGAGCTTATTCATATTTAGTTTTAAATCTTAATTAAAGAATAAAACTAATAGTTGGTTTTATGTCATGATCCAAATTAGATCTAGGTGTGTTACAAGGTTGCATGCAAGTCATAAGCCCTAATAGAAGCTTATAACTCAAGGCCATAACTAGTTATAGCTTATTTAAGATGAGTTAAAACTTATTTTAAGTTTGCATGTACTTATATGTGTCCCCAAAATAGATCTAGCTATATAAAAATCAAGAAATCAAGTCACAAGTCCATACATACACACATATAGCCCACGGCTATGATTTTAAACCTTGGTGTTTCCAAGATGAACATATTAGCTAGTTTTAAGTCTTGTAAATATTTATAAACATACATCATGATTATCTTGGTTACATGCATGTTCCCAATGTTACTATTATTCCAAGAAGACTACATATAGCCCACGGCTATATTATCTTCTCCCAATGTTCCTATAAGATTTTATAAGCTTGTTTTATGTTTATCATGCTCAAGTTAACTCTATCATTAGATCCATGGTTTATATAAGCATGCATGTACATCTAACCCATTTTAGGTCATATGTAACCCACGGCTACATATATACACATGAGTTATATTTTGTGATTTTTAGTATTCCATTTCACATGTAATAATACATTTCCCATTATTAAAACTTAGTACATAACTCCTAGTTAATCCACTTAATAAGCCGTGACCTTCTAGGTCATGGTTTTCATGGTTTTTGAGTTACACATGTTTACTCATGAGATCTATGATTATTAGTTAACCAATATCTCAAAAGTAAGATTTGTAACCCATGCAACATTTTAAACTCATAAAATGGTTCATATGATTTTTAATCAATGTTAAAAACATAGAGTACAAGCTTTAGGTTTCTTTATGAAAAAGTTTTAACCATAACTATGGTGATCTAAAATATGCCGTGACCTAGGATGACCATGGCTTTACCAAATCTTGATTTTAAAAAGTTATTTACATTTGTTTATAGATGTATGATGATGCATGCAAGTGATGAAATGAAAGAGCATAAAGAGTATACCTTTCTTGCTTAAAAGTACCAAAGATGATCTATATGAACAAGGAGATTAGAGATCTAATCTAGTTGATGAAGAAAACCCTAATATAAACCAAGTCGTGGCCTTAAAGATTCGGCTAGGGCTTGTTTATAGTGATTCTAAAAGAAATGATGCTACCAAATGATTTGCAATCAAGATGGGACAAAGATTTAGTTGATTTAATGAACAACTTTGGATTTTTGTGGCTTATATCTGAAATGTTGAGAGAGAGAGATGAAGAGAGAAGTGAGATTGCATGTATGTGAAATGGGAATGTGTGTGTGTTTCGGCTTAAAGAAGAGAGAGGGAAAGGGAATGCAAAAGGCATGATTGGTTTGGTAAGAACACTTGTGCCAAGTGTAGGCTTTTGTGTTTCCCATGCATCTCTTCTTCTTCCACATACACCTTGATGCCGTGTAACATTCACCAAAGGGGAAAGATGGGCTTTGGTCATAGGCTTATGTTGGGCTTAATATAGTAGACAAGATCTTGGGCTAGTCCAAGAAAGGTTAAGCTAGCCTATAGTGTGTATGCACATATGCATAGCTACATATGTGTAATGTAGTATATTTTCAAATTATGTGAAGTGTGGTACATACATTGCTAGTTATAACTTCATTACTTTTTTTTCCTAGTTTTTAGTTCATGGTTTTAGGTTATGAAGTTATTTACCATAAAGATGAAAGTAAAAGTATAATTACATGATGGACAAGTTCATACACATCTTAAGGAGATATAACACATGAATGAGTGTTATAGGATTATTAGGTGGAAATTTATTATATTCAATCATGGTAAAATCATAGATTTTACAGCACCACCCCGTTATTTTAGCTTTGTCCTAAAAGCTACTAAAACGTAGTTATCTTTTAAATGCAAGATGTTCTAAGTATATGGTTCATCCCGAACAGTCTTTCTTAGAAACGAATGGTGACATTAATACAAAATGGTTTATATCTAGCTTACCTTTATACGTCCGGTTGAGCAGTAATGGAGGCTGCTGCTATGGATGGATAAAAGGGAATACAAAGAGATCTTTATCCGGGTTGCACTATTCATCCGTTTGAGCAGTAAAGGAGACTGATGTTGTGGATGGGTAGGAACGGAATGCAAAGAGATCTTTATCCGGATCGCACTATACATCCGATTGAGCCGTAAAGGAGACTGCTGCTATGGATGGATAGAAGGAAATGCAAAGAGATCTTTATCCAGATCGCACTATACATCCGATTGAGCCGTAAAGGAGACTGCTGCTATGGATGGATAGAAGGAAATGCAAAGAGATCTTTATCTGGATCGCATATACATCCGATTGAGAAGTAAAGGAGACTGCTGCTATGGATGGATAGAAGGGAATGCAAAGAGATCTTTATCTAGATCGCACTATACATCCGATTCAGCAGTAAAGGAGACTGCTGCTATGGATGGATAGAAGGGAATGCAAAGAGATCTTTATCTGGATCGCACTATACATCCGATTGAGCAGTAAAGGAGACTGTTGCTGTGGATGGATAGGAAGGGAATGCAAAGAGTTCTTTATCTGGATTGCACTATACATCCGATTGAGCAGTAAAGGAGACTGCTGCTGTGGATGGATAAGAAAGGAATGCAAAGAGATCTTTATCCGGATCACACTATACATCCGATTGAGCAGTAAAGGAGACTGCTGCTGTGGATGGATAGGAAGGGAATGCAAAGAGATCTTTATCCGGATCGCACTATACATCCGATTGAGCAGTAAAGGATACTGCTGCTATGGATGGATAGACGCGGGCTTCTCAACGGGGGTCGCAGCTATACCCTTCCAGGATCTGGGAGAGGACCAATGGTGTTGTGGATTTGGTTAGGAGGGAAAATCCACTGCAGATGTTTTATGGTATGAGGAGGACACGCCAACATGTTTTATATGCTGGGGACGCTGGGGATGTACTATATCTGCATCCTTTTCACGGGTGAGACATATGTTATATCTCCACACTCGATGATGAAAATTGGGGGTTGAAGGTAAAATAGAATAAAATATTTTAACTATAACCCCACCTATGTCAACAGCTTTATGAAAAGACTTATAATTAAACCTCAAGCTTGTGGGATACAAACATTAGTTAATAGTACTAAAGTTTCTACCCAACAGAGAGGTTATGATTATTGTTGATGGCAATTGGGTAAGAAGTTTCAAAGAATCTGCTTCATTCGCCACGGGGCTGAGCGAGAGGCGCGTAGAAAAGAAGTACCTCAAATGGTGGAAATAGAAGAAGATACCAAGAATAAAGAAGTGAGCGCCTTGAGGGGTGCCGCAACAAGGGTCATGCATTCACTATTACTGGTTCAAAATTTGCACAAATTCTGACTTCTAAAGAGAGGAAATCACATCTCCCAGAGTCTGGTGGGTGATGGTATTGTCGAACTAATTGGACCCGAAGAGAAAAAGGTATGTCCAAAAACATGGGACATTCAACATCTCTTTACGAGGGATGTCGAACACAGCCCTACAAAGTACATCCATTGTGAGTTGGATGTGCCTTTCAGGTTTAGGGTTGCCTAAGTGGCGGATATAACCCTACAAAATACACCCATTGTAAGTTGGATGTGTCTTTCAGGTTTAGGGTTGTCTAAGTGGTGGATATAACCCTACAAAATACACCCATTGTGAGTTGGATGTGTCTTTCAGGTTTAGGCGGGGAAAAACAAGTTAAAGAAATAGGGCATCCCCTGACCAAGTATTCCCTGGCTTGCCTGGTGCTAGAAATAACACTATGTCTAGTGTTAGTTATATCGGGGTTACCGTCCCCTAGTATAATCAAGGTTTCATTTCCCCAAGGTATATGAACCAATTTTTGATTTTATAGGATAACTGTATGATATTTGTTAGTCAATTCGTGCTAATGATGACATCAAAGCTACCAAGACTTATTGGAATTTGACTGATGTAAAACGGGTGATTGGAAAGTTTTAAGGAAGAACCTCGAATGATGGTGTTAACCATCATAACTTTTCCGTCGACTATTCTACAGCATAATAGGAGTCTAGAACTAACGGAGGGATTTCCAATACCTTACTAAATTTAGCAAATATAATGCTTTAGTCTGCCCATGTGTCAAACAAGATAGATGCATATCATTGGTTTAGTAAGAACTTACCAGGTATGACGTTGGAGCCTGGATTAGCTTGGGCATTGCCGGCCATGTACACTTGCGAAGGAGTTCCCTTGTTGTCCTTCTTTTGGTTGGCCAACTTGGGACAATCAGGTCTCACATGCCCAGGGGTTCCACACTCGTAACATACCACAGCTTTCTTTGGTCCACTACTGCTTCCACCTGTGGGGTTTCGGTTTCCCTGCTGCCCACTTCCACTCCCACGCGCGTTGGACTTGACCTTGTTGCTGTTTTTAGGATTGGTATTGGGTCGACCCGGGGTAGCAACATTTGTTTGACAATCACGTGCAAAATGGACTTGTTGGCCGCACTTGTAGCATCCTTGGCATTGTCCTCTAGCGACATGATGATAGTTTCACTTTGAACACTTGGGCTTGGATCGCGAGTAGTTCTTGGTGTGGGTTGTGGGAGTAGTGTCATCAGCTTGCCCAACGTTTTGCTTTTTGGAAGGCTGCTGGTGCTGGCTACGAGAGCTTTCATCAGATTTTCTCTTGTTGTCTGTTTGCCTCTCGGACAGATTGCGGGCTCGCTTATTGATCAGCTCAGTCGCAAATTCCATAGCACCTTCAATGGTAGTGGGTCGTGAAGCTAGCACACTGTCATGGAAGTTGTCAGGGAGTCCGCTGACATACTTCTCAATCTTGTCACTCCTTAGAGGGAACATTCTGGTGCACATCAAGTTTAACTCTTGAAACCTTTGGTTGTACCAAAGGATATCATTGTTCTTACACTTTAGATCCCACAGTTCGACTTCTAACTTCTTCATTTCTCCTCTGGGACAATATTTCTCAGTCATTCTCTCCTTTAGGTTGGCCCAAGTGAGAGTATAAGCAGTCTCATGTCCAAGGTTGGCGACCACAGAGTTCCACCAGGTGAGGGCGCTCTCAAGTAGTGTGCATGTGGCAAACTTAACTCTGTTCTCGTCAGCACAACCGCTGAGGCGGAAAACTGTCTCTATTCTTTCAAACCACTACATCAATTCAACAACTCCTTCTTTTCCTCGGTAGTATGAGGGTTTTCATTTTAAGAAGTCGGGGTAAGAGCAATCCCTGTTGGTGTTGTTTCTGCGTGCATTGAGGTTTGGATCATCGTTTTCATTCGGTCAGCTCCTCTGGCTGGCATGGCTGCCGTGATGCCTTCACTTATCATTTCCTGAAGTTGTGCGGCAGTGACATTTCGAGTAGTTTCTTGGGATTAAGCATTATCAGCATTGGAGGTGGTTGCATTAATGGGATTTAATCTGTAATCACCATTTGTCTATAATCATACACAAAATGAGATTATTACTTCAAATGTTAGCACAGTTTTTATATTATTTGCATGGGATAAGTTCATGCACTGATTTCACAACAAATTTAGATAATCTGTTAAGATCTCATAATATAATACATTGCACCACAATTATAATAAATAAAGTGATTACATGCTATTTCCATAAGAAATTTAACATTCATCTAGCATAACAAAATCTAAGTCATAGGCCGGTCGGCCTTGTCCAAGGTAATGATACACACAGTCTTTAAAACATTACATCCCAAAGTTACATGTCCAAAAGAAAAGAAAAGATATAGTACATGATTACATCACCAAAAGCTGAAAAGAAATAAAAGTACAAAAGTCCTATACCATGTCAGCTAGGGTGCAACCCATAGGCTGATCATGATGTACAAGAAACCTAATACATCTATCATACTCCTGCCTAGATGGTCCAATAGATGAGGCCGATGCTGATGGTGCTGATGGAGCTGGTGGAGCTGTAGAATTCCTCCTGGTGTTCCATAAAGTCTGAACTGTCGTTCGGGTCTCCTTAAGCGTACGAAGTGCTGATAGTAGCTGGTTCCGGAGTCTATCGACGACCCCTCGGAGATAAGCCATATCCCTAGTAACCCCATCATGCCAGACAGGGGCGAGATCAAAGAAAATAGATAATGACTGCTCCTGAGCAGAAAGAGCAGCATGGGTCTGATGCTGCAAACCATCCATGACTTGAATGCGCTGGTGGAGACGGTAGTTCTCCTCCAATAACCACTTCAACGCCTCGTCTGTCCTAGCCTGGATGCCTTTAGCGGTCTGGGATTCTCCTCTCAGAGTGTGAAAGAGAGAGTCGATACGATCGTAGATGACGGCGTGGCCTTGTTGACTGACTGTCAATTGGCTGTGAAGGTCAAATATCTCCCGCTCTTGGCCTGCGGCCAGTGCGGCGATCTGGGCCTGGACGGAATCGACACGCCCTGCCCTGGAGCCTTCCCCGATCTCATAAGTGGAGACGGGTACGGACTTGGAAAAATAGCCCGATGATAAAGATGGAGGCACGAAAGATGGTATGCTAGGAAGAACCTGGTCCTCTTACATAGAGGTTGGGGCCAGTATGGCTGATGCTGAGATAGAAAAAGGGTCCTCTGGGAGTACAGCTTCGGTAGTTGGGTCATCCTCTGAATCTGAGGCTAATAACCATCCACACTGCGTCGATCGTAGAGATGAACAAACAACTAGAGTAGGAGCTACTACGGGTAGAAGAGTCGAAGGTGCAGTAGGCGGAGTCATGATGCTCTGAAATAGTATTATTTTAAGTTTAAAGTAAGTATAAGCTTACAAACGAACAACAATATTATTTTAGATTATATGTTTTATGAAATATATCCCTTTTAAACAATTATCATAATGATTTAAGGTTACATATATTAATAATTATATATATATATGTTATCATTTACGCAGTTCATCTAACAATTTGTAAGTGCAAGGTTTGGTTTAGTATTACCTATATTTTCATTTCAGTATTTTACTAAGTAGTGTAAAATTTTCAAGTTTAGCATATCTAACATTTTCCATAACAATATTTCACTAAACAGTATTAATAACCAACTTTAGTAACAATATATACACTTAGTTCACATAGCATAAAATGCCCTAAGATCTATATGCTTAACTAATACGGTCCTAAATAAAATCCCCAAAAGATTTTTAGAAGTTATAGTCCAGTTTTAAATAAAAGAAAAATCATTTTATTTTTATTTTATTTAAAAATTTATCTGGTTCTCTATAACTAATGCTCTGATACCATTCTCTGTGACACCCCGGGTAGGGTCAAAATATGCGGAAATATCCACGGAGATGTCACTAGAGTGGATCGATAGCACATAGCCCATAGAGCATAAGATAAAGAGTTATTCAAATCAAATTACATGTTTGATAAACAAATAAATAAAAATTGTCTTAAACATGATAAAAGGTGATTGTTTATGTTTCCCAAATAGAACCCCATGACGAGTCCTATGATGCAGATTACATAGATGCTTGAGTCTATGCACATATCTCGTTCTAACTTCATTTCCCTGAGATAAACATGCTTAGAGGGTTAACATAAAGTTGGTGAATTTACAGGTTTAACATTTATTAGTGTGGACATACAATAATTAACGAAGTAACAATGCACAAAGCATTCTTACTAAAATTTAGATTACATTTGTTTATTATTAGAAATTGAAGCTTAACCTTCCATAGTCCTCAACAGATGAGGACGTAGTGTCTTACAAAAATACACCCAACTCAATTCCAACATGGTATACATCTTTTGTCCCGGCCAAGGCATAGTGAGCATGACTCACCCAGATGGGGATGGTCAATCCCTAATAGATCTATTTATAACATTCGGGCGATTTACAACAATTTAACAGTTCCGATAATAATCAATCATAGTCAAGTTTATACAATTCTGTTATGTCCATTAAGTGTTTCCATGTTTTCTCCCCCATAGAGGAGAAGTTTTATCAAAAGTTTATACGGGCTGTAAACTCACCTGGGAGTAGGCAATAGCTGTTTAATACGAATATCAAGATAAAGCTCACGCCAAAATTTATGCCTAATCAAATAGTACAGTCTTAATAGATAGTATAAAGAACATATATGTATGCTTATACAGATTTTAGTTAGTTCATTTAAGTTACGGCAGTTATCTAAATAACCGTAGTACAAATATTAACAATATTCATTTAAACTTATCTATATAAGTTTCATAGTTAAGCAAACATAAAATGTTTAGCTTACAATATTAGTTCACGTTTGCAGTTCATGCACTATAACCATTAATCTAAACTTACTATTAAGTTTCATATGTAGGTAAACACATAAAGGTTTTACTTAAATATTAGTTTACGTTCGTAGTACATGTATTAGTAATAATCATTTAAACTTACAATTAAGTTTCATGTTTTAAGTAAACATGAGGTGTTCTACTTATAATACTAGTATTCAAATCATCCAACGTTCATATAAATTTTTATTTTTAAAAAGTATATGAGTTCATGCATTAATAATACATATTCATAATTGCTTATACAATTTAGAAAAAATTTCACGTTTGGTCCCTATCGTTTACACCAAATATCAAGGTTGGTCCCTATCTCAAACTAAGTGCATATATCGTCCCTATCGTTTACACTTTGGATCAAAAATGGTCCCTATCTTGGATGGGCGTCAATTTTAGCTGTTAAGTCTATTTATTGGAGGGGCAATTTCGTCTTTTCATTTATATTAAATTCTCCCAATAATTCATCTCTCTTTCTCATCTCTTTCACTCGCTCAAAAACACCACCACTCCCTGTTTTCCATTTCCTTTCTTTTATTTATTACCCAAAAAAAAATCTCTCTCAATCACCATCACAAACATCCTCCCATTCTTTTTTAAAAAAACCCAATCCAATGCCACCACAGGCCTATAAAACCACCTACACTTAGCCACGACTCCACAACATAAACATGACAGATGGTGAGAAGTCATCTTTGCACTGGATCGGCAATTAAAATAACCACCATGAGATAACAGCCACCTTGATTAGCCTCTTATTGATTCTGCCGCGACCTGCCCACCACTGGATCGACAATTAAAATAACCGCCATGAACCTCCTGGATGACACCACTAACTCCATTGATAAGTCCGGACCACCATTGATACCCACTAACTAGGCCAACCACTACCACCATCTTCCGGCACCTTCACCACCACTACAAACCAACTCCAAAAACAAACCAACCAAAAAAATAGATTTGAGAAAAAGCATATTTGTGTGTGAAAGATTCTGTGTTGATTATTTTTTTTTCTTTGAATAATTCTGTGGTGATTTGTTTGGTGATTAAAGAAAAAGGATATTTGTGTGTGAAAGATTTAATTAGTGTGTGAAAGATTTCAGTCACAACGGCGATGAAAACCATGGCACTGGTGGTTATGGTGATGTCAAAGAAGCTGTTATCGATAAGGTAGCTCTCGATGTTGACATCTCGCAATCAAAGCCTGTTCTTTCTGACGGTGTGGTCAGCTACAACTGAAAAGATTCGAGCTCCTACTTTTGAGAAGATAATCACGGGAAAAAATAAACATTCAAATTTGAATGATTGTAAGCCCAATTACATGGGGTATTTTGCAACAGAAGACAAATCACCTTCTGGGCCTAAATTTGCTGAAAAGGGATTCAAAGTATAAAGACTCTAGAAAGACTGAAGTTGGATTGGGTTCGTTTAATAAGGTTAAATGCCCAAGAAAAAGGAAAAAGTGTCTCCTGATGACATACATGGCTGGTTCCATCTTCCTAACAGGGATTTGTGGATTTGGGTTTGATGATTTGGGGTTTATGTGATATAACAAGATCCAGTTTTGATGACTAATAACAAGATCCGGATTTGGGTTTTATGTGATATAACAAGATCCGGTTAGATGATGGGTGGATTTGGGATTTGTGTTAAATGAATTGTTGTTAATGGGTGGATTTGGGATTTGTGTTTGCAGGAGAGAGAGAGATGTGAGAGAGAGAGAGAGAGAGAGAGAGAGAGAGAGAGAGAGGGAATGAGAGAGATAAGAAAGAAAAAAAAAGAATATAATAAAATTAATAAAAAAATTAATGTAAGTTTATGGGTCCCACTTGATAATATGGAAAAGTCTAAAATACCCCTCTCTCCATTGAACTTAACGGAGAAAACTAACGCCCATCCAAGATAGGGACCATTCTTGATCCAAAGTGTAAACGATAGGGACGACCTGTGCACTTAGTTTGAAATAGGGACCAAACTTGATTTTTGGGGTAAACGATAGGGACCAAACATGAAATTTTTTCTACAATTTATTCCATAAAGCAAATATAAATATTTTATTTTGAAAAATAAAATAAAATATTTTATTTAACTTTAAAGTTTCCATAAATTATTTAATATAAAATAATTTATTAACTACAAATTTAAGAATTTATACATTAATTCTTATGGTTTAGGTGTTTAATTATGTTTTATTATAATTAAAATAGATTTTAGGGTTAGGGCTTGTTAATGTTTCGGAACATGGCAAAACTAGTCCCTCCAAATTTTAAACAAGTATAACTTTCGGATTTTACACATTTGGTACCTAGGGCTTGTTAAAGTTTCAGCTTATGGCAGATTTAGTCCCCCTAGTTATATCTAGGTTTTGTAACTTTACTAAAATGACAAAAACAACCCCTAGGGCTTCTTTAAGTTTCGGCTAATTACAAGAATGGTCCTTAGGGTTATAAAATGACAAAATAACTTTTAGAAACTTCCCAAAATGGGCCCTAGGGTTCAATTTGCCACGGATGGTATTTATTAAACCCTAGACTTTCGAATATTTTCATTTTCAGTCCTTGTGTTTACTAGTTTATCAAAACAAGTTTTATAAGTTACGGTTTTAGTCCTTAAGTTTCATAAATTGTCATTTTAAATCCAAAAGTTTTTATAATTATATTTTATCATAAAAACTTTTATTTTAACATTCAAACATTATATGGGCTCATTAGATGGGCTAAACATCTAATGGGCTATCTAGTGGGCCTAAATATATCTCAAGTCCACTAATTTATTTAAATGGTCTTTTAAATCTATTATTGGGATTAAATACATTTTTAAGTCCTTTAATTAGTTAAATGGGACTAAGTGTAATCTTAAGTCCATTAAGATACTAAGATTTATCAAATGGGCTTATTGGGTCCATTAAGTCTTTGATTAACATTACATGGGCTTATATAGTCCATTTACACTACTTTATATTTTATGTAAGTATTAACTTAGGATATTCTTATAAGTTTATTATGAGCTTATTCATGTTTAGTTTTAAATCTTAATTAAAGAATATAACTAATAGTTGGTTTTATGTGATGATCCAAATTAGATCTAGGTGTGTTACAAGGTTGCATGCAAGTCATAAGCCCTAATAGAAGCTTATAACTCATGACCATAATTAGTTATAGCTTACTTAAGATGAGTTAAAACTTATTTTATGGTTGCATGTACTAATAAGTGTCCCCAAAATAGATCTAGCTATATACAAATCAAGAAATCAAGTCACAAGTCCATACATACACACAAATAGCCCACGGCTATGATTTTAAACCTTGGTGTTTCCAAGATGAACAATTAGCTAGTTTTAAGTCTTGTAAATATTTACAAACATACATCATGATTATCTAGGTTATATGCATGTTCTCAATGTTACTATTATTCCAAGAAGACTACATATAGCCCACGGCTATATTATATTCTCCCAATGTTCCCATAAGATTTTATAAGCTTGTTTTATGTTTATCATGCTCAAGTTAACTTTATCATTAGATCTATGGTTTATATAAGCATGCATGTACATCTAACCCATTTTAGGTCATATGTAACCCACGGCTACATATATACACATAAGTTATATTTTGTGATTTTTAGTATTCCATTTCACATGTAATAATACATTTCCCATTATTAAAACTTGGTACATAACTCCTAGTTAATCCACTTAATAAGCCGTGACCTTCTAGGTCATGGTTTTCATGGTTTTTGAGTTACACGTGTTTACTCATGAGATCTATGATTATTAGTTAACCAATATCCCAAAAGTAAGATTTGTAACCCATGCAACATTTTAAACTCATAAAATGGTTCATATGATTTTTAATCAATGTTAAAAACATAGAGTACAAGCTTTAGGTTTCTTTATTAGAAAGTTTTAATCATAACTATGGTGATCTAAAATATGCCGTGACCTAGGATGGCCATGGCTTTACCAAATCTTGATTTTAACAAGTTATTTACATGTGTTTATAGATGTATGATGATGCATGCAAGTGAAGAAATGAAAGAGCATAAGGAGTATACCTCTCTTGCTTAAAAGTACCAAAGATGATCTATATGAACAAGGAGATTAGAGATCTAATCTAGTTGATGAAGAAACCCTTAATATAAACCAAGCTGTGCCTTAAAGATTTGGCTAGGGCTTGTTTATAGTGATTCCAAAAGAAATGATGCTACCAAATGATTTGTAATCAAGATGGGACAAAGATTTAGTTGATTTAATGAACAACTTTGGATTTTTGTGTCTTATAGCCGAAATGTTGAAAGAGAGAGATGAAGAGAGAAGTAAGATTGCATGTATGTGAAATGGGAATGTGTGTGTGTTTCGGCTTAAAGAAGAGAGAGGGAAAGGGAATGCAAAAGGCATGATTGCCTTGGTAAGAACACTTGTGCCAAGTGTAGGCTTTTGTGTTTCTCATGCATCTCTTCTTCTTCCACATACACCTTGGTGCCGTGTAACATTCACCAAAGGGGAAAGATGGGATTTTGTCATGGGCTTATGTTAGGTTTAATATAGTAGACAAGATCTTGGGCTAGTCCAAGAAAGATTAAGCAAGCCCATAGTGTGTATGCACATATGCATAGCTACATATGTGTAATGTAGTATATTTTCAAATTGTGTTAAGTGTGGTACACACATTGCTAGTTATAACTTCATTACTTGTTTTTACTAGTTTTTAGTTCATGGTTTTAGGTTATGAAGTTATTTACCACAAAGATGAAAGTAAAAGTATAATTACATGATGGACAAGTTCACACACATCTTAAGGAGATATAACATATGAATGAGTGTTCTAGGATTATTAGGTGGAAATTTATTATATTCAATCATGGTAAAATCATGGATTTTACATACATAGTGTATATAATATATAGGCATATGAGGATGAGATAATTGAGTATTCATATATTTAACAATTTAGTCACACATAATAATAAAAAGCAAAAATTTCTTAGTAAAATCACATCTTTATATATAAATAAAGATATTACATTAGTAAAAACTACTGGATGTTATAGTCTCTTCCCCTTTTTATAAACCTCGACCCGAGATTTAGCTATAACTAGGGGTAACAGAAGAAAAGAGATGCAGATATTTAGCTTGAATTTGATTTTCACGTTCCCAAATCTACTCAGGTCCTCTTTTCGAGTTCCATCGTACCTTAACTATTAGGATACGGCTCTGCTTCAAGCGTTTCACTTCTCTATCCATAATCTCTACAGGCTCTTCTACAAAATTTAACTTATCATCGAGTTGAAGTTCTTTAATCGGTATGATGAGAGATTCATCAGAAAAGCATTTCTTCAGATTCGAAACATGAAAAGTATTGTGAACATTACTAAGCTCTTCAGGTAGCTCTAGTTTATATGCCACAGGGCCAATTCTTTTGGTTATTTTGAATGGTCCTATATACCTTGGACTCAGTTTCTTCTTTTTTCCGAATTGGATAATTCCTTGATGAGGTGAAACTTTCAACATAACACGATCTCCTACTGTAAATTCCAAAGGTTTACGTCTAGTACTAGCCTAACTCCTTTGTCTATCTTGTGCATCTTGTAATCGTTATCGAATTTGAACAATCTTTTCAGTAGTCTCATGTATTATTTATGGTCCAGTTAGTTGAACATCTCCAACTTCGGCCCAACAAACAGGCGATCAACACTTTCTTTCATAAAGTACTTCGAAAGGCGCTGCTTTAATACTAGCATGATAACTTATTGTTATAAGAGAATTCTACTAAAGGTAGATGTTTCTCCCATCCTTTTTCAAAGTCTATCACACAAGCTCTAAGCATATCTTCGAGAGTTTGAATAGTCCTTTCACTTTGTCCATTTTTTTGTGGATGATATGCCGTACTCATGTCCAATTGAGTACCTAAAGCACTTTGCATCGATCCCCAAAATACAGATGTAAAACGACTATCACGATCTGAGATAATTGATACAAACACTCCGTGTTGAGAGATTATTTCATTAATGTACAATCTCGTAAGAGTTTCCATACTATCAATCTCTTTAAATGGAAGAAATCGCGCAGATTTTGTAAGACGATCGACAATAACCCAGATGGTGTCATGTCCATTTGATGTCTTAGGTAATTTAGTCACAAAATCAATCGTAATTCTTTCCCAGTTTAATATTGGAATCTTTGGTTGTATCAATAGACCGGATGGTTTTTAATACTCTGCTTTAACTCTTGCACACGTTAAACACTTACTAACGTATTTTGCTATGATTGCCTTCATGTTAGGCCACCAATAGAGTTTCTTCAGATCTTGATACATCTTTTCGGAACCAGGATGTATAGAATACTTCGATTTATGAGAATCGTGCATAATCAAATCTCGTAAATTACCATGGGCAGGTAATCAACTACGATTTTTAATACAACGAATTCCATCTTGACGAACTTCAAATTCTTTATCCATTCCTCTTAATTTCTCAGCTCCTACATTTTCTACCTTAATTGCTTCTTCTTGCGCTTCGTGAATTTGGGTAGGTAACTTCGGTAAAAGAGTTATCATTATTGATCTAACTCGTAACGACTTAACACGCTCTTTTTGACTTAAAGCATCAGCTACTACATTGGCTTTACCTGGGTGATAACGAATTTCACAATCGTAATAAGCAAGTAATTCAAACCAACGTTGCTTTCTCATATTCAATTCTTTCTGATGAAGAATATATTGAAGGCTTTTATGGTCAGTAAATACTACACATTTCATGCCATAGAGGTAATGTCTCCAGATTTTAAGATCAAATATCACCCCTCCTAATTCTAGATCATGAGTAGTATAATTCTTCTTATTAGGTTTAAGTTGCCTTGATGCATAAGCAATAACTTTATTTCTTTGCATAAGCATTGCTCTAATTCCTTGAATAGATGCATCACAGTAAACGATAAAGTCAACGTTGCCTTCAGGTAATGCTAGGATAGGTGCTTTACACAACTTTCGCTTCAATAATTGAAAAGTTGTCTCTTGATTATCTCCCCAATCAAACGGTTTGTTTTTCTGAGTCAATTCAGTCAAAGCTTTAGCAATTTTTGAAGAACCTTTGATAAATCTTTGGTAATACCCAGCAAGTCCTAAAAATTGTCTTATTTCCGTACCCGTGCTAGGCTTACTCCAATTATTTACCGCTTCAATCTTAGCATGATCCACACGAATACCTTGGTTATCAATGACATAACCTAGGAATTTAACAACATCGATCCAAAATTCGCACTTCGAGAACTTAGCATACAACTTCTCCTTCTTAAGTAATTCGAGAATTATACCAAGATGCTTGGCATGTTCTTCTCTATTACGAGAGTAGATAAGAATATCATCGATAAACACGATTACGAATTTATCCAAGTAAGGCTTACATACTTTGTTCATGAGGTCCATGAAAACAGTTGGTGCATTGGTTGAACCAAAAGGCATTACTTGAAATTCATAATGTACTTACCGCGTCCTGAAAGCAGTTTTAGGAATATCCTCTTCCTTAACTCTCAGTTGATGATAATATGACCGTAAATCAATTTTCGAATATACGCTTGATCCTTGAGTTGATCAAATAAATCGTCGATTTTGGGTAATGGGTAACGATTCTTTATAGTAAGTTTGTTTAACTCACGATAAGCGATACACATCCTAAAAGATCCATCTTTCTTTTTCACAAATAAGACTGGAGCTCCCCACGGCGATATACTTGGTCTAATAAATCCTTGATCAGTTAGTTCTTGGATTTGACTTAGCAATTCTTGCATTTCCGAAGGTGCTAATCGATATGGCGCTTTAGCAACTGGTGTTGCTCCTGGTATCAAATCGATTTGGAATTCAACTTGATGCTCAGGCGGTAAACCTGGTAATTCTTCGGGAAATACTTTAGGAAATTCTCTAACTATCGGAATATCTTCTAATCGCTTCTCTTCTTTCTCTTATTCTACTACTTGAACTAAGAAAACTTGACCACCTCGAGATACGTACTTATTTATCCTAAGGCATGATATTAGATTTAGTCGAGTCTTACTTCGCTCACCATGGACAATCAAAACTTCACCGTTAATAGGAATATGAACGACTTTCTCGTCACATAGAATTTTGGTATGGTATTTAGATAACCAGTCCATTCCACTGACTACGTCAACTTTACCGAGCTTAATGGGTATAAGATTGATTTCAAAGGATTGACGTAATAAAGTAATGATACATCCTCGAATAACGGTATTAGTGCTAACTATTTTTTCCGTCGGCCATTTCTATATCATACTTAGTATTTAAAGAAACAATCGGAATATCTAACTTAGTAGCAATTGTTACAGATATGAAACTTCTATCAGCTCATGAGTCAAATATTACTTTAACCAGACGTTGATTTTGATGAAACATACCCGTAACCGTATTCTGATCTTGTTGAAAATCGTTTGCTAAATAAGCTTTTCCTCGGCTATTTCTCTCTTTACGGCACTCATTCATCAGATTCCCTTTTTCTCCGCAGTTTTGACAAACTTTAGTTACAGGAATTTGATTACTTCCAGTAGCTAATCCTTTACTTCTGCAGAATCTTTTCTGATGTCCTGTTTTTCCACAGTTCTGACACTTGATAGTGCAAAATTCTGTGTGATGTAGAGAACACCTCTGACAAAGGGGTTGTCTTCCACTATAACCATTGCTCGAATTTACAGCATAAACTTTAGAAACATCATTTCTTTTGTTCTGATGTTGAAGATTATTGCCTTGATTATAGTTACGAAAATTATTCTTCTCGAAATTACAATTAACATGGAAACTCCTCCTATCATCAAACTTACTCTTTTTATTAACTGCTACTTGTACATGATTATACCTTATCACTTGATCCATTAATCTTTGAGTAATGGTGATAACTTCCGCATTTATTTGGGTATTTTTTGTTTTCCCCATATAATCTAATGGCAATTATAGGTATTTTTTGGCCTATTTATTTCGGGTTTTATTTTTATTCCCTATGTTATGATTTAATTTATGATGCAATGTTTTTTACGTGAATAAATAAAGTAAGTTATGTTTTAAATAAATTAATTCTTTAGGGTAGTTTATGAAAATAAGTCGAAAAATTGGTGTGGTGGTGTGGAAATGGTGTGATGATAAGATGGGTTTTTTTGTGTGGATGTGAAAGTGAAAAAGCTGACGTCGCGGGGTGTTTTTTGGTGTGGAGGTGTGATGACTCCTTGCCCCCTCTTAAGATGACTCATATTTGGAATATTGTGTCCTGGAAGGAATCGATATGGGTTCGGTGGATTCACGTGTATAAATTAAGGGCTCGTATATTTTGGGACATTCCGATTAAAGCGGACATGAGTTGGGGATGGCGAAAGCTTCTACAGCTCCGAGAGGTTGTTAAACCTTATTTTTGGCGTAAAATTGGTAACGGGAAGTCCACATCAGTTTGGTATGATCGTTGGGATCCTCGGTCCCCTCTTATTACTTACTTGATGCCTAGAGACATTTCAATGGAGGGGTTCCATCTCAATAATTGTGTGGCTGGCCTCATTGGATCCAATGGTTGGGTGTTGGGGTTTACTTCGTTCCAACAGGGTGAAGATAATCAATAGCCTAACTACGTACCAATGAATGGTTACCGGATATCTCTTGGAGTCGTGTAATCACTTTCCAAAGAAGATTATTCGACCCTATGCCTGGGTTAACACGAATACCTCCTTGGGATAAAACCAAGAGTTAGTTCTTGTTTTAGGCACAAATCAAGAACCCTGTGCGTGTAAGTGTTTCTTGTTTCTGTTGTACTCATCATGCAAAATATGATCACTATTTATAGTGATCCTATTCCTTTAAGGAATGTAACTCCTAGTCAAAGGTATTAAGAGCATTAATCAGCCCATTAATCTCATAAAAACCTTCATAAAGCATAGTGGTTACATGACCAGAAATCTGGTCATCAAGTCTATATTCAACCCTCATTAACTGGTCAAAGAGGTTACAAAGACTTTGTGCATCACCAGGAGCAACGTCCTGACCAGGAGCAGCTTCCTGACCAGGAGCAGCTTCCTGACCAGGAGCAACTTCCTGACCAGAAGCAACTTCCTGACCAGGAGCAGCTTCCTACTGATATCACAACCACTATATTGAGTCCAGGGAGGTAAGGGACTTAATGGGTGTACACTCCGTACCTCCAAACCCATTTACAAGTATTACCCGTTCCCACAATTGCACTAAATTTCCAACAATCCTCCCCAATTTAGTACAATTCCTTTTTGCATGAAAATCAACTTTAACAAAACCAGTGCATAAATGAAAATGTCCTGAGGATTGAATTTCCATCTTAGTACATCACTCCAAATATTCGAGAATCAGGGTGTTCTAAGAATTGAACCCTTCAACTACTTTGAACACCTGAAGATAACATACACCCAAGTTTTCAAACACTTAAAACGCTCCTGACACCATACAAGCCATGTGTCCATATCCAATTCATAAATGTTGTAAGAGCCAAAGTCCATGCTCCTTGAGGCGGCGAAACCTCAACATTTACATAGGTGGTTCCTCTTTAGTTCATGCTCCTGCTTAAGCACTTTTTCAAAGAAATTAACCATTAAGAAGTTTATAACTTCATCCTCCTTTCAGCAGGTACAAGCACATCCTTGGGATGATATGTAAAACATGTGCTTCAGTCCCTGAATGTTCAGCTTTCCACATTGAACTCAGCTCCCAAGTTTCCTCAAGAGGGAGTTGGGTGTCCTAGCATTCAGTGACTAGAGTGGACTTTTAAACCCATCCCTTTACCAGACTTTATAACCAAGTCTCTAGCCAATCCCTTCGTCAAGTGATCAGCTAAGTTTTGTTGAGACCTCACAAACTCTATTGAAATCACCCCATTCGTGATCAACTCACGAATCATGCTATGTCTAACACCTAGGTGTCTAGACTTGCCATTGTACATCTGGCTATATGCCTTAGCCAATGTAGCTGCACTATCACAACGGATAGAAATGGGTGCCATAGGTTTGACCCACAATGGAATCTCAAGAAGCAAGTTTCTCAACCATTCAGCCTCTTTACCAGCAGCTGCTAGAGCCACAAATTCAGATTCCATTGTTGAACCAGTAATGCAAGTTTGCTTCTTGGATGCCCAAGAAATTGCACCACCACCAAGAAGGAATACCCAGCCACTTGTGGATGAATTATCCTCAGTATTGCTGATCCAACTTGCATCAGTGTAACCTTCCAACACTGAAGGATATCCAGTATAAGACAAACAATAATCCATTGTTCCTTTCAAATACTTCAGTACCCTCTGAATTGCTTGCCAATGCTGAGTACCAGGATTACTAGTATACCTACTCAGTTTACCCACAGCAAATGCAATGTCAGGCCTAGTACTAGTCATGGCATACATCAAGCAACCAATAACCCTAGAATACTCAAGCTGGGAGACAGCCTGACCATTGTTAGGCATCAGTTTCTCACTTGTATCCATAGGTGTACTCACTGGAGTACAATCAAAGTGATTGAATTTCTTCAGCACCTTCTCAATGTAATGAGACTGAGAAATTACAATACCATCACTTTCATGTTTAATCCTTATGCCAAGGATAACATCAGCCTCCCCCATGTCTTTCATGGAGAACTTTGACGACAATAAGTCCTTTGTCTGATCAACCTTAGCTTGGTCAGTACCAAAGATTAACATGTCATCAACATATAGGCAAATGATGACTCCTTTACCAGATTCATCAAATTTGCTATATACACATTTGTCAGCTTGGTTAAGTGAATAACCATTAGACAAAACCACTTCATCAAATTTCTGGTGCCATTGCTTAGGTGCCTGCTTCAGTCCATATAAGGACTTAATCAGTTTACACACCTTTCCTTCATGACCAGGCATGATGAAGCCCTGAGGTTGGTTCATATAAACCTCCTCATCCAAGTCACCATTCAAGAATGCTGTCTTCACATCCATCTGATGAATAATCAGATTGTGAATACTTGCTAGAGCAATCAGCATTCTTATGGTACTGATACGTGCCACTGGAGCATAAGTATCAAAATAGTCTATCCCTGACTTTTGTTTAAAGCCCTGAATGACTAACCTTGCCTTGAACTTTTCAACAGTTCCATCTACCTTCATTTTCCTTTTGAAAATCCATTTGTTACCAAGTGGATGACAACCAGGAGGTAGATCAACCAACACCCAAGTGTTGTTGCCCATGATGGAGTCCATCTCATCATTTATTGCTTCTTTCCAGAAAGCAATATCCTGGGACTTCATTGCTTCATCAAATGTTTTGGGATCATCCTCAACATTAAAGCAATAGTAGAATTGGTCAGAGACCTCTTCTCTTGTACCTTCAACTAAGTATAGTTGAAACTCAGGCCCAAAATTCCTTGGAGTCCTATGCCTTGTGCTTCTTCTAAGCTCAGGCTCAGGTTGCTGAACCACAACCTCATCAGTGACCCTTTCAGGTTCCACTGAAACACCAGTGTCCTCAGCTCCTATAGGAGTCCTAAGGCTTGGTCTAGGGACTGATGAGAACCTAGTCTCATCAAAGTTAGCATCCCTTGATTCAATGATTGAGTTTATTGAAACTGAATCATTAGGTTCAATAACATAGAACCTATAAGCCTTGGAATGCTCAGCATATCCAACAAAGATGCATTCAATGCCTCTTTCACCCAAGATTTTCACCTTTGGATCAGGGAGTCTTACAACAGCCCTACAACCCCAAACTTTGAGATAGTTCAAGTTTGGTTTTCTTTTAGTCCAGAGTTCATAAGGGGTAATCCTGTTCCTTTTATTAGGAACCCTATTTAATAAATAGCAAGCTGTTAACATAGCTTCTCCCCAAAACCCTTGACTCAGTCCTGAGTAGGACAACATGGAGTTAACCATCTCTTTTAGTACTCTATTTTTCCTTTCTGATATACCATTTTGTTGTGGAGTATAGGGGGCAGTTGTTTCATGGATTATTCCAACAGACTGAAAATACTGAGTATTCATGTACTCACCTCCCCTATCAGTCCTAAATCTTTTGATTTGGACTCCTTGTTGTAATTCAACTTCAGTTTTAAATACTTTAAATTTATCTAATGCTTCATCCTTAGTATGTAACAAATAGACATAACAAAACCTTGAAGCATCATCAATAAATGTTACCAAGTATTTCTTATTCCCTAATGAGGGAGTAGCATGCAAATCACATAGGTCACTATGGATTAGCTCCAAAACTGTAGTTACACGTTTTACATCCTGAAATGGTTTCTTAGTAATTTTATTCAGCATACAAGTCTGACACTTATCAGTGTCCATGTCAAAAGCTGGAATTAACCCATCCTTAGACATATCTTGCATCCTCTTATAGTGGACATGGCCTAGTCTAGCATGCCATAGTGATGAATCATTCAGTTTAGTGGTAGTCATCAGGACAGAATCAACATTTATACTAGAATCAATATTAAGCCTGAACATTTGATTACTCAAATAGCCAAAACCAATAAACACACCATGTTTAGATAAAACAAATTTATTAGATTCAATCACTTGTTTATAACCACAATTATTCAAAACACTACTAGAAACCAAGTTCTTCCTAATATTAGGAACATGCAAAACATTAAACAAAGAAACAATCTTTCCAGAACTAAATTTAAGATCTACACAACCACATCAGTTTGTCAATGACACACGAGACCTGAATGGTCTCATCCATGTTCATTTTATGTTGTGTAAATCTGCCAAGTATTCCAAGAAGTTCATTGTATTGTTCCATGACTGGTCTTGAATCAGTCATTTTGTAATTTGTGAAATCACTCACAAGGAACTTCTTACTTGATGCATCCTCAGCCATATATTTGGCTTCCAAGGAATCCCATAGTTCTTTAGCAGATTCAACATTTTGGTAAATATCAAATAAAGAATCAGACATACCATTGAGAATTATGCCGCGACACACATAATCATCATTTTCCCATTTGCTCCTTTTTCGCATCTCCTCCAAAGTAGCATCATCACTACCATCAGGAATAGTAGTGGTCAGCACGTACACCACGTTCATGGTAGAGAGAAGAAAGTGCATCTTCTTCTGCCATCTTCTGAAATCAACCCCTTCAAACTTGTCCAGTTTGGAGAAGTTAGCCACCATATGCTTCATTGCTGCCGCCATTGATTATCACAGAATAATCTTCTTTGATTGTTGGGGTTTACTTCGTTCCAACAGGGTGAAGATAATCAATAGCCTAACTACGTACCAATGAATGGTTACCGGATATCTCTTGGAGTCGTGTAATCACTTTCCAAAGAAGATTATTCGACCCTATGCCTGGGTTAACACGAATACCTCCTTGGGATAAAACCAAGAGTTAGTTCTTGTTTTAGGCACAAATCAAGAACCCTGTGCGTGTAAGTGTTTCTTGTTTCTGTTGTACTCATCATGCAAAATATGATCACTATTTATAGTGATCCTATTCCTTTAAGGAATGTAACTCCTAGTCAAAGGTATTAAGAGCATTAATCAGCCCATTAATCTCATAAAAACCTTCATAAAGCATAGTGGTTACATGACCAGAAATCTGGTCATCAAGTCTATATTCAACCCTCATTAACTGGTCAAAGAGGTTACAAAGACTTTGTGCATCACCAGGAGCAACGTCCTGACCAGGAGCAGCTTCCTGACCAGGAGCAGCTTCCTGACCAGGAGCAACTTCCTGACCAGAAGCAACTTCCTGACCAGGAGCAGCTTCCTACTGATATCACAACCACTATATTGAGTCCAGGGAGGTAAGGGACTTAATGGGTGTACACTCCGTACCTCCAAACCCATTTACAAGTATTACCCGTTCCCACAATTGCACTAAATTTCCAACATTGGGTCTGGCCACAATCGTGGCTTTTAAAGGCCCCAAATTTGGGTCTAATCTATACACCGGTTCTTGTTGATAATGTGGAGGATTTGGCTCAATGGCGGGACTCGGATGACAACTTGATCGAGTTCACGGTTAAGCAGGCGTGGGAAGCCTTAAGGCCGAGGGGCAATGTTGTTAGTTGGTTTCGTATTGTATGGTTTTCACATTATATTCCTAGGCACTCCTTTCATTTATGGTTGGTCATGCGGAACAACCTTAGGATGCAAGACAAGCTTAGACAATAGGATGGAACTGATTTAACTTTGTTGCGGTGTTCCCTTTGTGAGAGTCAGCAGGACTCGCACTCAATCTCTTTTTTGAATGCCAGTATTCCACGAAGGTTTGGTCCTATGTTCATGAGTTAGTAGGCATGGACTTGGTTCGTCCTGTTTTTGCGGATATTCTTGCTTATTTACAGCCCATGGCTGTCAAACGTACAATTTTAAGTGTTGTTGGTAAACTTATATTCGCAGCCTCAGCATATTTCGTGTGGATTGAGCGCAATGTTCGTCTTTTCAAAAACACTAAGAGAACACCCGAGGAGCTGCGTGATTGTATTAAGGTTACAGTTCGACTAAAACTTTTAACATTGCGCTTTAAGAACACTGTTATGGTGCAACAGATGCTGCTAAAATGGAACATGCCTATGAACTTTAGGCTATATGGAGGCTGATCGTTTTTTGACATATGGCTTCATTGATTGCATTTTTCTAGGGCTTAGTTGGTTAAGTCATCGTGGCATGTCGCGGTGTGCTTTCGGTTTTTCAAGCTTAGCTTGAGGTTAATGTGGTAATTCAACCGCATTCCATTGTTCTTTTTTGATCATGCGATTAATACAATTTTACCGGGGTAACCCTTTACCCAAAAAAGCCTCATCACATATCTATGATCTCTAGGTACATTCACAGTAAGTGCAAAGTTATTAAACTAAACCTAACAAAATCAGTGAAAAAATAACTAATTTCTCGTTTGCATGCTCTAACATTATCCGCATTTCGTGAAATGAGGTAATAAACCGGATTGAAAGGTTCCATAGAGGTGAGTCTGCATTTTGAGTTGGATTCAGACTTGCATACTTGGTAACCGTGCCTGACATTCATTAAGAATATTCGCTACAATGAAATTCAAAGAGGGTAACTGATGTGTAGCCGTATAGGTAGGGTTATACTAATCAGTCATTACAAAGTCACAGTTCACTGATCAACATATAGCGTTTGAGCATATTTTGGCAATAATTTCACAAATATCTCAGAATTTCCAAACACCGAAATACTTATAACATGATTGTGAATGAAGAACCAATAACGGATCAAGAATTTTTCCTCAGTAAGTATTAAAAAGTATGGGACTAGAATCATACTATCTCCTGGCAGCTTCTAAGTGGAGGAGTGAGTCACTTTAAAGAGTGCACCGAGGATTGCCAATCTATGCAGGAAGTGACAGTAAACATTTTTCCTACAGTATACTACAGTAGTATACACTTGAACGTATTTCTGTTCTTTACCCATGTAATCTGTCATGATAGTGCACTTGGTAGCATCTACATGGCGTTTATGAACGAGAAAGGACATGACGGCCTTTCAAGAGCTTGAATTTGGAATGTATCCATATGGGGGTCCTAAGATAGCGTGGTCACTGCCATTGTGATCCGGTAGGTATTTTATCTGTGTTTGTTTAGCATCCGCTCGGGTGTTTGGGAGTGGTTTGCCTAGTCTTTTCTTTCCTGTTTGTTTGTTCTGTAACCAATTTTAGATCACATTTGCCAAAAGAAAAGTTTCACCTAGTTTAACCCATTTTAACCCATGGCCCAGACCACACATTTTGACACCTTTAAAAAGCTTATTATTGATCTTGGTAGGAGGGAAGGGAAAGTTGAAGACTGGACAAACCATCTCAAGCCTGAAACCATTCGGATTTCAGATTATATTACCAAAAGAGCAGTTCCACAGTCTGTCTGGATTTAAGTTTTAGTACCTGATTAGTTGTGTAATGAGTTTTAAATTCGCATAATTGTGTGTTATGGATGCATGCTTTTCTTCGACATATATAATATGTGATATTTTGCAAGACCTAGACTCAAGAGATACAAGGATGACGGCGAAATAAACAACATCAGAAAACTGTATGGCTAACTAAATGACATCAAAATCTATAAGGCAAGCTAAATACCATTAACATACAAGGCTACCTAAACAAATATCAAAAAATTTATCTTTGAAGTTAATCAGAAAAAATATTCTCTTCATGGGTTCTGACCCGAACCTATTCTGATCCTGACCATTTTAACCCGTTACCCCAACCCGATCCGACCATCCAGATGGCATGAAATTATTTCAAGGACCTTATATTCCACAGCGACCATTTTTTAAGTATTCGCACAATCTTAGTACACTGATTCCACCCGAGAGATAATTGGTGAAATGGGTCGAGACCCACCATGAGAAATTTACCCCAAATAACATTCGACAATTCACACCTTCGCAAAAAGAGGCCTCTGTTTAGGCAGCACTTCAAGATATTTCCTACTGCACGAGTAAATTTGATCTTGCCCCCGTCAGTTTTCATTCGCTATTAAACTACTGTTGAATTTTCCGATTTAGAACAAGTTATGGTATTTAAGTGTTGAGTTGCAACAACACTGTTTAGTTTCAATTCAAGACTTTCAAGGTTAGAGTTTAAAAGAAGTAATTCTCAGTATTATGTTTCAAATGACTTTTGATGCAATTTATTCTTGGATCAGTACTTACAAAATTATATTTACTACATTTTATAGTCGATAACTTTTCTACTAACAAAACTATTATGAATAACTTAATAATGGATTCATACTTAGCAGATCTGAAATTAAATAGGAAACATAAAATCTGCAACACGCGAACAAATTAAAAAAGTAATTTATCATTATAACAACACGTTCGAATAGATACATTGAATGATCATGTAAATCATCGAGGCTTAGATATAAACAATAACTTTTACAAAAATGTTCACATTATCTTTAAATTTTTGATACATTTTTTGGTACCTAGAAATTCGAGAAACTTGCATTCGACAAGATCAAGTCTTTCAATATCGGTCATCTCACGGAACTTAAACGACGACCGAGTCCAAATACTAACCTTCTCTGGAGACGCAGGCAGCACAATCCTCTCAACCCCCAATCCTCTTATCATTCTTTCAACCTCATTCATCAAAATCCGACACTTTCCTGATCGCATGTATTCAAGTGTTGTGGCAACATATGGAATTTCTGCCACTTTATTGCCGTGAATCCGCAGTGTAACAACTGTTATGATCTCATCATTCTTCTCCAAAACCGCAGTGTAAAACCCTTCAAAATTTGACCTTTTTGTAGCTCTACTAAAGATCAAATCTTCAATCATGTCCTTATCCGACAAAGGATATCTCACGGGTACAAAACACTCATGCATCACTTCTAACGCCTTCATTAACTTCCCGTTATTTTTTTCCTTTTCGAACAAGTCAGTATCATTCTCATCGTACTTAAGCAAACTCCAACTCAGTTGACCCCCCTTTAGCGGAATCACTTTCCCACGAATCTTCATTAGGCCGAAATATATTCTTTCACAAATATCCGTACAGAACCATTTTTCAGCACACCCTAAGTTATTAATACAACAAATGTGAAAGTTATGCTCACATTGTGCACACTTGATTAAATCATTAACATTGCTATCTCCTTTCTTTGGCTGACCCTGGCAAATGGGACACGTACAAGCAGGACAGAACCAAAAATCTGAATCAGGAGCACAGTCCAACCCAATGCACGTCGGATGAAAGGACAATGTGCATGAATCACATGACAGTAACTCACCTCCAATGTTACAAAACGAGCAATATTCATCATTAGTTTTCGTTACACAAGGTGAGGATTTTGTGGATTTAACATCTGTAACGACTGATTCTGTCGGTTTATCATCAACTGGTAAACCGCTTTCAAGCTGTAACTGTGTTTGGCAATCTAGAATCGACCTCCCATCATCAAAAAACAAATTAGCAGCTGGCCGGTGATTCGTACTTCCAGCATGAACTTCAAATTTTGTAAGTAAAAACATCTCATCGCAACAGTTACACTTAATTCCATCTTCGTAAACTCGCCCTTGTTTCATAATTGTACCATCTTTTCTACTTAAATACGACACTCTTGAACCTCTCTCCACAATATTATTGTCAATCAACGACCCAAGAACTCCCCTCTTTTTAGTACCAGAAACCTTATCGACCTTCTTTCCTGTATCCATTAATCTCATAACATCTTGAATCCGTTTCCCCGGTCTATTATTAGGTGCTACCTTCTTTCCTGTATCCATTAATCTCATAACATCTTGAATCCGTTTCCCTGGTCTATTATTACACGAAAAACTCTCATTATTAACTTCAGATTCAAAAACACTTGAATCTTTAACGTTTTTTTTATCAAGACAGAAACTTTTCACATCTTGGATACGTATCTTTTTCTGCGGTCGATCCTCACCCGAAAAAGACTCTGATTCCTTGGCAGGTTCTTTACGTACTCGATGAAAACTCGAAAAAGACTCAGATATCTTGTTCGATTTCTTGAATCCACAAATCTTGGGTGCACCCATCTGATCAGAGCTATCACGCTTACGTTTCTTGAACTGATCTTGATTCTTGATAGCAAATTCACATGCAGTTCTCAACGACGTGTAAACTCTGTCAGTAGGAGCTTTATATCGAAGTTCTTTAGTACCCTTGTTCTTAATCACGTAAAAGAACGTCCACCCGGTAGCCAACAGATGGTTCTTAGCTTTCTGGATCAAGCTTTTAACATCTGGATTGGAGCATCTTCCTGCTTGACCACATTTATAGTAATTCATGATGGCTTGGGGGTTGTATTCGGGTGAGAAGAGTACATTATTCGCCATGGAATCAGATACTGAAGATACATGATTATAATTTGAGTTCATCATCATGGTGATGAACTGCTGATGATGATTAGGGTTTGAAGCAAGTTTACGATGATAAAAAAGTATGTGTTTTGAATGTGTGAATTACTGTGCCTAATTTATAGAGCGATTAACCAATGTCGGTTAAGGAAATTTTTATTTACCGCCTTAGGACTTAGGTAATGCGACGATAGTGATAAATCTTAGTTAACCGACATTGGTGGTTATTTTCATTAAAAATTATATGGAAATATAAAAGTAATATTACTAATATTAATTGTGCTAATCTAAAAATAGGTCAAAAATTTAAGTCGAAATTACTAATATTAACCGTACTTGAAATTACAATTACAAACTTTAAAGAAGTTTGTATGCAAAAAAAGTAAAAGAACGAAAGGTGTAAATATGATACTTTTATTAAAATGTGTTTTTTTTTGTCGGTGAAAAGTAACTTTTAGACGGATGGAATATGAATCGGTCTTTACTTTTCATTTGTTTTTCGATCTAATGCTAGAAATTAATCTAAGATTTAAAAAAACACGAAATGACTAAAATTGTCAAATATACAAAAGTTGTAAACATAGGACGGGAGGACTAAAGTTGTAAATATGACGAAATACTGGTTATCGCTAGTGATAAAAATATCACTAGTGATAAAAGTAATGAAATGTCACTGTTGATATTTTTACCACCGTGATATTTTTATCACCGTGATATTTTTATCACTCGTGATAATATTTTGTTATATTTACAACATTACTTCCTCCGTTCTTTATACAACTTTTTTTACATTTTTTCAAATTTTGGCCTTCAACGTTTATTTTTATATGATCTAGTCTTAAATTATCAATGGTCAAGATTGATACATTAGAATGTAACTAAATACAAGTATTTAAAATAACTCAACTCTACATAGTATATACTGCCGACTACATATCTTCTTCTAAATTTCGTATGTGCTTATCTTTGATTAAATGTAGGGTAAACTGCAAATTTCGTCCTTCGACTTTGCAAAGATGGCAAACTTGTCACCGAGTGGAAATGTGTTGCAATTTTGCCACTATACTTGTAAATATCGTGCAAAACAGCCACCAGTTAACATTTCTAACTTTTGCTAATTTTTTTCTATTATCCCCCACTCATGTGCCATGCACATGAGGGTATTTTCGTCATTTCATGTTAACCCCACTCTGATTTTTCACCGCCACCACATTTCGCACACCACCACCGCCGCCACCACCGCCGCCACCTCCGCCGCCACCTCCGCCACCACACTTCGCAAAATAAGCAGATTCTGATAAGCATTAAGAAGTTGTTTATTTTCATCTTTTATTTTGCTAAAATTAAAATTACCTTGTAATAATATATGCAACTCAGACTTTATATGGATGACTTTTGATTGCGTTTTAGGTAAAACTTATATTACAATATTTCAAGTATCTTTATAGGAGGAAAGTGATTGTGAGGTTGTTGGTTATCCAACCTTAAGTATAGAACCACCCCAAACTACATCGTTTTATACAAAATATAAAAAGGACTACTTGCTCAACTATTCCTCTTCTCCAAACTGATGTAAATAAAGTTAGTCCACTTTCTTTGATTTTCCCTCGTTAATATCTGAATCAAACTGTAATCGTAACCCAACTTATCTCCCTAAAATTGACATCTCAAACTCGTAATCCTAGAACCGTTACAATCTTGAACACAAAGTTACTGTGTAATTAAAATTTGTGTTGCTTAACCCTTATTACTTGGTGATCTTTTTAAAGTTCAAGTTTGAATCATCATTTAGTGCTCTAATTTCATCTCGAAAAAGTTCATCTTTTCAAAATTGACATTAAGCTCATGAGATTGATGAACATTCAAACTGCACCTCAAGTGTTCGAGCAAATACTCAAGAAAAAAATCATCGTTATGTCTCGTTAAGTTTTTGAATCGAAACTCCTCTTGGTAGTTTAGGATGTGATGTCAATTCACTATTGTTAAACGATTTATGTGGTATTTTTCTTTTTGAATGATTCGAGGCAGTTATCTATATGCAACCATAATATCAACTAAAACAAAACAATAGAGTATTTAGCTTGTTAAGTATGTTTAGCCTTTTATTTGATCATAAATCTCTATATGCAATAGTAATAACATGGTAACTTAATTCTGATTTGACATGTAAGGTTACTTATACTTTGGTACCACCTAGTCTGTAACATCCCATTTTACCTTATAGCAGCGGAAGCTAATTTTTTAGGTATTACTATCAAAGTATCATAGTTACAATAATAGAAAATGCTCAAAGACATTTTTATAAATATTAACGTCATCATTCATTTATTCAGAGTTAAATAAAAACAACTGTACAATAATGTACAACACAGGTTTTTTGTAAAGATCTAGTTTTATTTTCTAGAATGATAACTTTATTCAATACACAACCATCCACAGCCCGCCAGTCCTCATTCACCTAAAATATATGCCTTAAATTCAACACAAAGGTTGAGCGAATTCATAGGTTTTTAAGCAATATTTGAATACAAGTACGACTCCAGGGCTACATTACTATACACCCAACTTTTTAAATTCATCAATTCATATTGCACTAGCTCATGACCCCGCAACTAGACATTATCAGGAAAACCCAACAAATTTTCCCTTAGGTAGGAAGCTTGCCGGACTATCCTAAATGCAAAATAAAGCATATTTGTTTAGCCTAGGTAGGAACCACTAGCTGCTAGCAAGTGCGACTTGCCCAGATAGGAGATGTCCGTCTCCAATAGTACTATTCACAATATTAGCGCTCATTAAATGATTAGCGATTGATATAGCTATTTTGTATGGGTTCTAATTTTCTCTCACAGTCCTCTCGAATTGATCTCGGTCTTAAGTGGAATGATTGTTCTTGGTTACTAAATAAAAGGGTTTGGTTTTCTAATATACTAAATGTTAAAACGTACTTAAAATGAAAACTTAAATCAAAGACAATTACTTTAATGACAATTAATAAAAACTTGAATTAAAATTAAAATGAAAACTGAAATTAAAGCTAAAATGAGGAAACAGTAACACTAAAGAAACAGTGACAGTTAATGATGCTAAAAAATGATTGATTCGGAACTTTTTAACCTTGATTCGGAACTTTGTTCATCCGGAACTTTATACTCGGAACACCTTGATTCGGAACTTTAATCGGAAGTTTATTCGGAAGTTTGGCTCATCCGGAACTTTATACTCATTCGGAACTTTTGACTCGTCCGGAACTTTGGTTCATTCGGAAGATTAGGTTCATCCGGAACTTTCAGTTCGTTCGGAATTTTATACTGATTCGGAACTTTAGATTGACTCGGAACTTTTGAAAAAGAAATTCATTCGGAACTTTTTGGAAAATAGATTCATCCGGTACTTCTTAGTTCATTCGGAAGATGATGCTCATCCGGAACTTTTAAATTCACTCGGAACTTTTGTGTTCATCCGGAAGTTTCTTGTTCATCCGAAAGTCTGGAAACACATAAACAGTAACAATACCGAAGAACAAGGAAAATCGATTTTAATCCAAAAATCACCAAGTTTTTCACCAAAGCATCTACTTAAATAACATTCGACAATTCACACCTTCACAAAAAGAGGCCTCTGGTTAAGCAGCGCTTCAAGATATTTCCTACTACACGAGTAAATTTGATCTTGCCCCCGTCAGTTTTCATTCGCTATTAAACTACTGTTGAATTTTCCGATTTAGAACAAGTTATGGTATTTAAGTGTTGAGTTGCAACAACACTGTTTAGTTTCAATTCAAGACTTTCAAGGTTAGAGTTTAAAAGAAGTAATTCTCAGTATTATGTTTCAAATGACTTTTGATGCAATTTATTCTTGGATCAGTACTTACAAAATTATATTTACTAGATTTTATAGTCGATAACTTTTCTACTAACAAAACTATTATGAATAACTTAATAATGGATTCATACTTAGCAGATCTGAAATTAAATAGGAAACATAAAATCTGCAACACGCGAACAAATTAAAAAAGTAATTTTTCATTATAACAACACGTTCGAATAGATACATTGAATGATCATATAAATCATCGAGGCTTAGATATAAACAATAACTTTTACAAAAATGTTCACATTATCTTTAAATTTTTGATACATTTTTTGGTACCTAGAAATTCGAGAAACTTGCATTCGACAAGATCAAGTCTTTCAATATCGGTCATCTCACGGAACTTAAACGACGACCGAGTCCAAATACTAACCTTCTCTGGAGACGCAGGCAGCACAATCCTCTCAACCCCCAATCCTCTTATCATTCTTTCAACCTCATTCATCAAAATCCGACACTTTCCTGATCGCATGTATTCAAGTGTTGTGGCAACATATGGAATTTCTGCCACTTTATTGCCGTGAATCCGCAGTGTAACAACTGTTATGATCTCATCATTCTTCTCCAAAACCGCAGTGTAAAACCCTTCAAAATTTGACCTTTTTGTAGCTCTACTAAAGATCAAATCTTCAATCATGTCCTTATCCGACAAAGGATATCTCACGGGTACAAAACACTCATGCATCACTTCTAACGCCTTCATTAACTTCCCGTTATTTTTTTCCTTTTCGAACAAGTCAGTATCATTCTCATCGTACTTAAGCAAACTCCAACTCAGTTGACCCCCCTTTAGCGGAATCACTTTCCCACGAATCTTCATTAGGCCGAAATATATTCTTTCACAAATATCCGTACAGAACCATTTTTCAGCACACCCTAAGTTATTAATACAACAAATGTGAAAGTTATGCTCACATTGTGCACACTTGATTAAATCATTAACATTGCTATCTCCTTTCTTTGGCTGACCCTGGCAAATGGGACACGTACAAGCAGGACAGAACCAAAAATCTGAATCAGGAGCACAGTCCAACCCAATGCACGTCGGATGAAAGGACAATGTGCATGAATCACATGACAGTAACTCACCTCCAATGTTACAAAACGAGCAATATTCATCATTAGTTTTCGTTACACAAGGTGAGGATTTTGTGGATTTAACATCTGTAACGACTGATTCTGTCGGTTTATCATCAACTGGTAAACCGCTTTCAAGCTGTAACTGTGTTTGGCAATCTAGAATCGACCTCCGATCATCAAAAAACAAATTAGCAGCTGGGCGGTGATTCGTACTTCCAGCATGAACTTCAAATTTTGTAAGTAAAAACATCTCATCGCAACAGTTACACTTTATTCCATCTTCGTAAACTCGCCCTTGTTTCATAATTGTACCATCTTTTCTACTTAAATACGACACTCTTGAACCTCTCTGCACAATATTATTGTCAATCAATGACCCAAGAACTCCCCTGTTTTTAGTACCAGAAACCTTATCCTTTTGTGCTACCTTCTTTCCTGTATCCATTAATCTCATAACATCTTGAATCCGTTTCCCTGGTCTATTATTAGGTTCTACCTTCTTTCCTGTATCCATTAATCTCATAACATCTTGAATCCGTTTCCCTGGTCTATTATTACACGAAAAACTCTCATTATTAACTTCAGATTCAAAAACACTTGAATCTTTAACGTTTTTTTTATCAAGACAGAAACTTTTCACATCTTGGATACGTATCTTTTTCTGCGGTCGATCCTCACCCGAAAAAGACTCTGATTCCTTGGCAGCTGGTTCTTTACGTACTCGATGAAAACTCGAAAAAGACTCAGATATCTTGTTCGATTTCTTGAATCCACAAATCTTGGGAGCACCCATCTGATCAAAGCTATCACGCTTACGTTTCTTGAACTGATCTTGATTCTTGATAGCAAATTCACATGCAGTTCTCAACGACGTGTAAACTCTGTCAGTAGGAGCTTTATACCGAAGTTCTTTAGTACCCTTCGTGTTCTTAATCGCGTAAAAGAACGTCCACCCGGTAGCCAAAAGATGGTTCTTAGCTTTCTGGATCAAGCTTTTAATGTCTGGATTGGAGCATCTTCCTGCTTGACCACATTTATAGTAATTCATGATGGCTTGGGGGTTGTATTCAGGTGAGAAGAGTACATTATTCGCCATGGGATCAGATACTGAAGATGCATGATTATAATTTGAGTTCATCATCATGGTGATGAACTGCTGATGATGATCAGGGTTTGAACTTTGAAGCAAGTTTATGATCGATGATCAAAAAGTGTGTGTTTTGAATGTGAATGAATGTGAATTACTGTTCCTAATTTATAAAGCGATTAAACAATGTCGGTTAAGGAAATTTTTATTTACCGCCTTAGGACTTATTAGGTATCGGAATGCGACGATATATGGAAAGTTAAAAGATGGAAATTTTTATTTACCGCCATAGGAATTAGGTATAAATTTGGTGGTTATTTTCATTAAAGTTTATATGGAAATATAAAAGTTATACTAACAAATATATGTAAAGTTAATTAATTAAGAAATTTTAACGAAGGCTGGTTTAATTTGTTTCTAAATTTTTTTTTAACAGCGGAATTGTATAAAACTAACGAAAAGCTAAAAAATAAAAAAGTTATAATGTACTGTTACATGCATTTCTTGGATCAAGGATCTAAACATTTCAATTTGGATGAAAATCCTTTTTCTTATGACTAATCCAAGAGTAAGACAAAGTTTTTGTTTCGCTAGAATATCTTTGCGTGGAGAGTGAATATCGAAACAAAGTCTATTCCGATAACGCCAAATAATCCAAGTTGTTGATTGAATGATTGCATCAAAACAGGACTTCAGCTTATCAGGAAGAGAAGCCGAGTCAATCCAACAAATTAAATTTTGTAAGTCTTTTGGGTAATCATTAAGTTGCCACCAGTTTTGAATCATAACCCACAATTTTCGAGCAATCGTGCAATAAATTAAAAGATGTTGAGCCGTCTCTAAAGCATCATCATAAACTGGACATCTTGTCGAGTTTAAGTCATTACCACGGATATCTAAATTCATTCTAGTAGGCAATCTTCCATTAAGTAACCTCCAATTATGAATGTTGATCTTGATAGGAATTGAGTTATTCCATCTAATTTTGTGGCCGAATGGAATCAAGATGGCTTTGTCGATGTATCTTCTAACACATGAAACAGAGAAAAAGTTTGAATTTTCAAGTTTGAATTCCCATGTGTCTGCGCCAGAGGTGATGCAATGGTGTTGAAGGTGATCCAATAAATCTGCTAGTTGGGAGCTTTCTAAGCCGGAGCGAAGTGGCCTCCTCCAAGCCCACGAGAATCGATCTAGACCACTATCGGTAGAGCACCGATTAATTGTCGCAATGCATGACAAAAATTATTTTGTATTTTTGTTTTTACTACATATAACGTCCCAAAATTATAGTTCACTTTTTTTATTTCAGGTTATCTCAAATTAATTGTGCACTTCTAAAATTAGGTAAAAAATTTAGGTCGAGATTATTAATATTAACCGTACTTGAAATCACAGTTACAAACTTTAAAAAAGTTTTAAATTAATTTTTAAGGGTAAAACTGTTTTTATGCAAAAAAGTAAATGAACGAATGCTGTAATTTTGATACTTTTATTCAACTCTGTCTTTTTTGCTTTTTTGTCGGTGAAAAGTAATTTTTGGACGGATGGAGTATGAATCAGTCTTTACTTTTCATTTGTTT
Source organism: Glebionis coronaria (assembly GCA_025667525.1). Lineage (NCBI taxonomy): Eukaryota > Viridiplantae > Streptophyta > Magnoliopsida > Asterales > Asteraceae > Glebionis > Glebionis coronaria. Next base: position 480,595,255 of record CM046882.1, on the reverse strand, counting down.
GGATCTAATGCTAGAAATTAATCTAAGATAAAAAAAACACGAAATGACTAAAATTGTTAAATGTACAAAATTTGTAACAATAGGACGGGAGGCCAAAAGTTGTAAATATGACAAAATACTAGTTATCGCTAGTGATAAAAATATCACTAGTGATAAAATCAATGAGATGTCACTGGTAATTTTTTATCACCGTGATATTTTTATCACTCGTGATAATATTTGTTATATTTACAACATTACTCCCTCCGTTCTTTTTACAACTTTTATACATATTGTCAATTTTAGTCCTTCAACGTTTATTTTTATATGATCTAGTCTTAAATTATCAATGGTCAAGATTGGTACATTAGAATGTAACTAAATACAAGAATTTAAAATAACTCAACTCTACATAGTATATTTGCCAACTACATATCTTCTTCAAAATTTCGTATGTGCTTATCTTTGATAAAATGTAGGGTAAACTGTAAATTTCGTCCTTCGACTTTGCAAAAATGGCAAATTTGCCACCGAGTGGAAAGGTGTTGCAATTTTGCCACTATACTTGTAAATATGGTGCAAAACAGCCACCGAGTTAACATTTTCTAACTTTTGCTAATTTTTTTCTATTATCCCCCACTCATGTGCCATGCACATGAGGGTATTTCCATCATTTCATGTTAACCCTACTCTGATTTTTCACCGCCACCACACTTCGCACACCACCACCGCCGCAGCCACACTTTGCAAAATAAGCAGATTCTGTTAAGCATTAAGAAGTTGTTTATTTTCATCTTTTATTTTGCTAAAATTAAAATTACCTTGTAATAATATATGCAACTCAGACTTTTTATGGATGACTTTTGATTGCGTCTTAGCTAAAACTTATATTTAAAGTATCTTTATAAGAGGAAATCGATTGTGAGGTTGTTAGTTATCCAACCTTAAGTATAGAACCACCCTAAACTACATCGTTATAAAAAGGACTACTTGCTCAACTATTTCTCTTCTCCAAACTGAAGTAAATAAAGTTAGTCCCCTCGAATATCCGAATCAAACTATAATTGTAACCTAACTTATCTCCCTAAAATTGACATCTCAACATCGTAATCCTAGAATCGTTACAATCTTCCACACAAAGTTACTGTGAAATTAAAATTTGTGTTGCTTAACCCTTATTACTTGGTGATCTTTTTAAAGTTCAAGTTTGAATCATCATTTAGTGCTCTAATTTCATCTCGAAAAAGTTCATCTTTTTAAAATTGACATTAAGCGCATGAGTTTGATGAACAGTCAAACTGCACCTCTTCGATCAAATACTCGAGAAAAAAATCACCGTTAAGTCTCATTAAGTTTTTGAATCGAAACTCCTCTTGGTAGTTCAGGATGTGATGTCAGTTCACTATTGTTAAATGATTTATGTGATATCTTTATTTTTGAATGATTTGAGGCACTTATCTATGTGCAGCCATAATATTAACTAAAGCAAAACAATGGAATATTTAGCTTGTTAAGTATGTTTAGCCTTTTATTTGATCATAAATCTCTATTTGCAATAGTAATAACATGGTAACATAATTTTGATTTTACAGGAAAGGTTACTTATACTTTGGCACCACCTAGTCCTAGGAGCCTGAGATTTTGTAGAGGTTGAACCATTAAGGTATTCAAGGTTACTAAGAGTATGACTTGATGGATCTTTATTTTAGTTAATGATATGGATTGGTGTTCTGGAAAGAATTTTGTGGTCAATGTGAGTTGATGTAGCAATAATCAATATGTTTTCAACATAAATGGTGCCAACAATAAAATTATTGACGCATTGCCTGACCTTTGCACAATTTTTAGCTCAACTCACTTTGTACGCCTAATTAGTGTGCATTGAACAACGTAATTCTACAATGAGTATCTGACTATTAAGCTAACACCACAATGAATTCAACAGACACTCGCAGAAAAAGGAAGTGGAGAAAGATTTAAAATGCAGACTAGAATAATTAATATTGCAGACCCATTGATGTGTAGAACATATCTGATAATTAGAAGAACTTCCATAACAATATTTTTGTATCACAAAATAAAATAAAAAAACTAAACAATCCATAACAACAGAAGATGTTGTTTGGACAGCAGAGAAAGGGATGTTTGGACTCATAAACCACATTTATGCTAACGCTTAATAATCTTGAACAACGAACACAATAAGCCAAATCTCACACAATATTGATGCAACAAAATCCCACACAATATTGATGCAAAACGTGCAAAGACCAGAATACTAGTTTTGTATATTGAAACATTTTATAGTTTCATTCATGGATGTACAACAATTAATTATCTAACTACTTTTGTTTTTAGATAATGTCATTTGGTTGTATATATACACGACATATATGGGGTTAAAGTTGATATTTATGCTTGATTTACTTTATTGCCTATTGTCTAGTGAAGCTTCGATGTCTTAATGTATGGCTGTGAAAAGAATTCCATGTCTGTGTATTTTAAAGTTTAGCCGAGCACGATTTAAATAAAAACAACAACATTTTATATAAAAAATTAAATTTAATGGCCTTTTTATAATGGTGGTGGCGATGGTGGTGGTGGCGATGGTGGTGTTCTTGAAAAATTAAAGTGGGGAAGAAAATGGTTTTAGGGACATGTTTTAGACAAGCGAAAGGTGGAGGGTGGGCAGTTATGAAGGGGTGATCGGAAATGACAAGAATGTCCTCATGTGCATGGCACATGAGAGGTTTTAAGGGAGAAAGTTAATAGTAAAGACTCGGGGTTGTTTTGCACGATATTTAAAAGTATAGTGGCAAAATTGTAGCACATTTCCACTCAGTGGCAAATTTCCCATTTTTGCAAAGTCAAGGACGAAATTTGCAGTTTACCTTAAAATGTATATGAACCGCGTTATGGTACATATGTTAACTTTTTCTATTTCCCTCACAAGTTGAGAACATAGAAGAAAGAGGTGAAAATTTTAGACCTAATGAATATTTTTAGATCTAAATAGATATATAAAATATTAAATATAAGAGGATTAAGGTACGTTTTGTTGAACATTATAAATAAATTTGATTGAGTTTTACTCAAACAATCAAATGGGTCTTGATGAGTCAAATTGCAAAATAACATGAATCTTGATGGGTCTCACATGTATAGAATAACTCGATGGGTCTCGATCGTGTAAGTTTGCGTTTTCTTCGGGGTTTTTACGTTTTTACGTTTTCGTTCGATATTTTACGTTTTTGTCAGTCTTTTTACGTTTTCATCAATTTTTACGTTTCCGTTAATTTTTCACTTTTCACCAGTTTTTTACATTTTCATTTGTTTTTTTACGTTTCCGTCCGTCTTTACATGTGGACTGTTTTTTACATTTTTGTGAGGTTTTATACGTTTCGTCTAGCTTTTTACGCTTTCCTCAAATTTTTTACGTCTTGGTTAGTTTTTTACTCATTTGTTAGTTTTTCACGTTTTTGTTAGTTTTTTTACTTCTTCATCAATTTTTCACGTTTTTGTCTGCTTTTTTTACACTTTTGTCTTTCTTTTTACGTTTTCATCAGTTTTTCATGTTTTTGTCAGGTTTTTTTTTATGTTTTCGTCAATTTTTTTACGTTCTTATCTGTTTTCTCACGTTTTCGTTTACTTTATACGTTTTCGTTAGTTTTTTCACAATTTCGTTCATTTATTCAAGTTTTTGGGAGTCGTCGGTTGTTTTACGTTTCCGAATGTTTTTAATGTTTCGGCTGCTTTTTTAAAGTTTTCAACATATTTTTTATATTTTTCTTCACCTTTTTACATTTTCGCCCACTTTTACGCGCTTCTTACGTTTCTACGATTTTCTAACTTTTTCTTTCGTTTTTTACATTTGCGTTTTTGTCTAGTTTTACGTTTCATCTATTTTTTATGTTCTTGTATGTTTTTTCACACTCTCATTAGTTTTATCTGTTTTTTCATTTCCGTATGTTTTCTTCTTTCTGTCTGTTTTTTACGTTTTGCTCAGTTTTTCACTTTCTTTTCATTTTTTACATTTTCGCCAGTTTTTTTACGTTCTTGTTTGTTTTCTCACGTTTTCATTAGCGTTTCTTCACGTGTTCGTCTGCTTACTCCCATTTTCGGCAATCGCTTTTGCCCGCTTTTTAAGTTCTCTACGATTTTCTAATGTTTTAGTTACATTTACGTCTGTTTTTTTTGTTTTCGTAAAATAGAAACAGAATAAAACGTGAAAGAACTAAAGAAAACGTGAAAAAACTGAAGAAAACATGAACAATAGACAAATATGTTGGATGTGAAGCCATGGCCAATAGTGGTGCCTTAGCCAAAAAGTGTTGTCACATAGGCTATGGCACCACATTTTGTGGGGTTGTAGTGAATCATAAAAAAAGTGGTGTCGTGGAACTAAAAGGTGGTATAATGGGTCCACATATATCCCACTTTATTAATAAAATTAAAAAAACCGATAACGCCAGGATTTTTGGGTTGGCAACCACGGTGCCAGAAGCCATGGTGTTATCTCTTGTGTGGTATACCGTGGTAAATGTGGCACCATAGGGCACGTCGCGTGGTCTATGCTCGAGAGTACATTTAGGAGAAAATTTTCAATCTATGTATGTGGATGATTCCTTCTTTTTAAAAAAATTTAAGAGGTGGGTTAAAGACAAGATTCATTGGAGAGAGATTAAGTATGATTACCATAGAAGCAATATGTATATTAGGAAATTGAAGATAAAATACAACATTTGCATAAAGGATTGATTAAAAAGTCATTCAAATCTTGTCAAATAGTAATGCATAATTTTCAATTCAAAAGATAAAAGCATTCAAAAATAATATAAGAATCCAAAGCACATAAAATATAAAAACATACTGATACATGTTATAATTTTTGAATCGTTCAACCACTTTGCATCATTTGTGTCACGATTTAATCTTTTAAATTAGTCATATATTGTATGTCGAATACATTCCCTTGTGGCTGAATAACTTGATCTTCTTCAATACCTCCATCGTCTTCAATTAACACACTCTTTGATTATGAGGTACTTCTGCAAACTCTGACACAATTTACACTCGTCAACTATAAGATAGAATAATGAGAAATTCACCAATGTTAATACGGAAAGTGACATCTTTAGTGGTTACTTCAGTTAGGACATAATAAACTTACATAAGCTGAAAAGTTTTAGAATAAGCTACAAAAATCTTATGAAGCATAAGCAGGAAACCAAATAAGTAAGCATGAAATAATAAACCTAAATGACAGCAGAGCCTTCAACTTTGGATCGGGCAGAACCGGGTTGGCGTAAAGCAGAAGTTTCCATGGACATAGCGTATGTTGAAACTTCCGCACGAATTTACCCATTTGGGGCAGCACACCGACTATCAGATTTTGTTTCCACATGTGCATTTTTTTTCCATTTTTTTACCAAGAGCATATGAAGACGTCTTAAAAGAAGAAGTTTGTGACACAACATGCTTTTTTCATTCCTTCCAAAGACCTGTACCACACAACATTAAATACTAAATAACACTAATAGAAAAAGCATACGTAAAAATAGATTGTATGAAAAAAAATGTTGTAACTATCAATTCGAATACCTTTTGTAGCCTTCCTTGGTAGTCTGAAAATTCCCAACGATTACCATTTTTGTATGAGATGTAGGTGTGACCGGATGTTGGATACCTGATAACCTGAATAAGGGTGCAAACACAAATATTACATACTTGGAGAATAAGTACGATTAAAGCTAATAAATGAACACAAAAAGGCAAAGAAAGCATTATTGGCACTCGAAGCCCTTTCGTGAAGTGCATTGAAAGAAGATGACCATCATTATGCCCATTTGGCGAAATAAAATTATAAGGTTCTAAAGGCTGTTGCAAATAATCAGTTCATACAACTGATTTTGTCGCCACTCCACAAAACCAACACGTGAAAACACATGCGAAATAAAAATTTGCATTAGTCAAGTTGCATACATGTATAGTTTACTTACACAATCCATTCCATCCATGTAATATGATGAAACATGTAGAAAGATAATTAAATGTCCATCGTGATAGTATATTTTTTTTCGTTTAATACTTAATGGTTTAAGAGATATTTAAATTATAAAAAATATGTGAAATAACAAAATACTTTTAATCATATACATTATATAAGATGGAGATGGATGGTGGAGATGAGTCCTTTCGTAAACAAGAAAGTATGATATATATCCAAAGAAATTCTCCTGATACTTTATATGAACAAAAGAATCTAATAGGAGTAGGAGTGCAAATGGGTTAAACTGAGTTCAACTCAAAAATTATAAAATAGGCTTAAGCTCGAGTTTTAGACATTTATGAATTAAGCTCAAATAACACATTAAAAAGTTAATTTCATTGACGTACAAATTACTTCATTATTGTAACTAAGACATTCGAAACCCGTGCGATGCACTAAAGTTGCATGTAATTATTTATCGCGAGTTGCCTCCATACTAACTTCATGTTTAATATGAAACTTCAATTGCACTAACTTTAATCACATAAGGCAGCATGGATCTGTCTAGGCATCCGTCTACTCTTGATGCTATCGTCTTATGAAAAACTAAGCATACTAAATGTGTCCAAAGATAGTAAAAAAAGATCCTATGAGTATTTATTTAGCAATGATACACCTATTTTATCTTAATGATCATTTTAGTCAAGGGATTAAATGATTTCAACCCAACTTAATCATTGCAACCGGCCCATGCCATAAGCAATACCTGATCCAAATGTACACATACGAATTCTGACATTTGGGATCCCTAATTTATCTTTTTCTCATAACCTACTATCTCAATACTCACGCCTCCATATCTCTCCTTCTTTAGTTCATAAGCACATCTAAATACTCATCACATAACCTACTCCCTCAATCACTATTATCTCAAAATCAATACGAAACTACCCAAACAAAATCCCTCTATTATTTTCATTACTAGATGCACCAGAACATGGTCATAGTTCCACTTGTATCATTTGCATGATCTAGTCAATCATCATCTAGACCAAAGTTTTATCATCTCAAGAGGTAGTGATAACTTCAATAATCATTGTAAATTTGATTATCTAAACAACATGTTAATGCAATGATGCTTAAAAATATTACTTGCATTTTTCAGTCTCTCTTTGTTTTGATTACGACAAAATATAAAAACAATTATTCACCAAAAACAACGAATATCGAATTCTTAAATTCAAGTATTTTCCATATCATCTATAATCACATAAGGAATAAAGAAGTTCTTAATTTAACTAAGTGATCAAGGATTTATAATTTCTTAAATCTCATTTTTATTTTTAAGTGACTAAAGTTTTTAAATAAACTTTAATTTTAAGAATTTTTTTGTTAAAAAGAAAATGGAAATTCGAAAATAGGATATTCCAAATGGATAAATGATATTATCTTAGGGTAAATTTGCACCAGATGGAGTTTCCCCACTATGGGACAAAAGAGAGTGTACTCTAGTGTACGCGGATCATTATAGGGGCCAGCGGTTCCTTATCGATAAGGAACCGCCAGGCTATTTAATGAGTTGCACCCAGAAAGAGTCGTTGCCCCTTTCTCCTATAAATAGTAGATCATTTCCAGATTTTCTTTTCACCTATTGCACACACTTTCTTAGATTCAAAACCTGTAAAACCCGTATTTTAAATCGAGAATTTATAAATACGCGGTTTATTATTATTTTACGCGGGATAGGTTTATTATTATTTTACGCGGGATATTTTTCCTTAAAACGTCCACGTGGAAAATTTTAATCAAACGCGAGAAATTTATTACAAAGTACTATTTATTACAAGTGTTGTTATTATAAAAAAAAAAAAAAAAAAAAAAAAAAACGTTCAGCAATAATGTCCCCCACTAACTCTTTGGGCTCCCCCTTAATTAGGAATAAAGACACAATTTCGTAACTGCCAGCAGCATCTGTTGCGCCGCAACTCATGTGTCTTGCGCCGCAACTCGTGATCCGCAGCACCATGATCTGTAGCCCCTTCAATTGCGCCGCAACTCATGTGACTTGCGCCGCAACTATGTAGGATTTGGGCTCAAGGCCCAAATGCTTTGTTTGGCCGTGTGAATAAAACAGGCGGGGGGTGTCCTTTTTCTTTTCTATGCCGACACAAAACACACACATAAGAAAACCCTAAAAATAAAGCACCAGCCGCCAGTTCTTCCTTGTTTTCTGCCATCGACATCTCCCACCATACCATAAGCAGTCGCGAGTTGATTCAAGGAAAAGGTTGGTATTCGTTCGACTTCTGTAAACCCTAACACACGAAGAAGATCATCCTTGATCTCGTTTTATTTATTTTCTATTGATAATTAATCAATAAACCATATAACTGATTTAAAACATGTTAATGAACGTGGGCTAAGTAAGATTCAGGGGCGGTGTGGTTTATTTCCGTTTTACACACGCAAACCGAGACAAGTTTTGCCTCGGTGGACTCTGTTTTTCCATCAGCCGCAACCCAATATGGGTCGGCATGGTTCTGTTAGAGCAGCAGCAACACCAAACGTCCAAACAGGGTACGTTTGGTTGTTTTCTGAAAACATAGCGACAACAGGGATGTGTTTGGGTCTATTTTACAGCAGGGGGTGTTTGGGATTATTGTAGCTAGCAGGGGGAACCGAACCACATGCGGGGGAAACCCAGAACTGCCAGTGGGAAAACTGGCAGTAAGGGGGGTGTTTGGCAGTGGGTTTTAAAACAGGAATTAGGGCTGTTTGGCAAACCGGTTTAGAAAAATTAAGGGTGCGTTTGGGACTGTTAAATCATACTTTTAAATGAGTTTATTTTAAATAAATATTTTTAAAATATATTTAGTAAGTTAAATATAAACTAGTTTTATAAATATTTAAAAAGGGTATATTTAGAAAACGAATTAAACTATGTGAGAACTTATAAATTAAGGAATTTCTATTTTAGCGAAATACTTATTATAGAATTGTTTACGACAGATATACATTGTGCGTAACCATTAGTATAACGTTAATACATTAAAATAAATTATTTTAATGGTCAGATTTAGCCGTAATTATACGTATAGAATATCTGAAATAAATATAAGAAACCAATAAGACCAGAAAATTTGATAACGGATACCAGTTAACTTACTCGCGTCTTTTAATTATGTAGCACGCGTGAAGCCCGAGTAGTATTCGTTCAGTCTTCCTTTCAGTCAATACTGGACTAGAGGTACGGATTTCCCGTCCTTTCAGTAAGGACTTCCCTTCTATGCATGATTAGGATTCCCCGTCTTCCGCCAAATGTTTTCCCCAGTATATGTTTAATTTATCAGTAATCATGTTAATAACTAAATGGAATTGCCTGAGCGTTATATACAAGCACGACCAGTTTATGTACTAGTTACGGAGGTACCGTAACCACGACACTAGAGGCACCGGTGTCGTGACTCACATGCAGGAGAGTGATATCCTGCATCGTCCCACTCATGTTCAGTTGGCCATTTTTATATGTATGTTTTAGTGGGGCGTATGGATGCATCCTAGGCTTATATGTGTTACAAGTTATCAGGGTGAATGTGGTGTGTGCTCTACATCCTTCACATTGGAGCTGATCCCTCCACCCAGCACAGTTATTTAGAGGTCACCCCTCTACAGCATGACGAGGTCACCCCTCCAGTTATTCATGCACGGTTGTTACAGCACGTGACCTATATAAGCTCTGGCAAATAAAATACAGTACATGCATGTTTTCAGAATTTAAAAGTTATATTTCAGTATCAGTTTTATGAACCAGGTTTTACAGATTTTATGCAAGGTTATACCACATGTTGCATATCAGTCTTATAGCTTCATTATTGACTTCTATTGCATTACCTTTCTGTACATTCTTATCATGCTATATCCGTTCACTGAGCGTTATGCTCAGCCGTAGTTTCCTTTCATGTTTCCAAACGGCAGGTACACAGGGACGATCTTAGGACTTCTAAGAGAGTACGTGCATTTGGATGGGAGCTATCCAGACTCCTTTATTTTTATGCACACATTACGTTACTTTACTTTGGTTGTTTGGACACTGTTTCGTCCTTTTCCTTTCCGTATTTAATCTTTATATTTTGGGCTTGTTGGACTACCGATGTTTGATTCCGGTATTTCCGTTTGGTCAGTTAATGTTTAATACATTGCCTTGCATGCTTTGATGACACGCCATAAATACACGTAACGGTCCATTTATCCAAGTGGGGTGTTACAATTATGGTATCAGAGCAAGGTTCGACCTGTAGGCTCTAAAACTTGACCTGTGACTAGTGGGTGGTCATCAGGAACTTCCTGTATTTTGGCGTCGTTATCTTCCATGCTATTTATGTATTTTATCAGTCAGCTTTTCAAAATTTTGATTAAGTAAACGGCTGGTACAGGACTGGCCATATTTAATCGCATGTGATTTCAGCAAAATTTTGTTTTGGTGAACTGACCATAGGCGTTCACCCTTGTTATTTAAATTTTGTATGGATGAACTGACCATAGGCGTTCATCCTTACTCATGTCAGATTTATGTTTCAGAAATTGTCATTTTGTGAACTGACCCTAGGCGTTCACCAGTATTCATGTCATGTTTTGTTAACTATACCTTCATGAATTACACTAAGCATATTCAGATTTATTACTTCAGGTCCTTACGTTTTTGTCGATTTATCCTCTTTTGTTTCAGATGCCACCCAGGCGCGACACCGAGAATGATCCTAACGCAGCTGCCATTGCTGCTGCTGTTCAGGCTGCTATACAGGCCATGTTACCCCAAATTCGTGATGAGATCCGAGCTGAGTATCAAAATGGGCCTCAGCAGAATAACAACCCTCCTGCTCCACCACCTGCCACTTTACCCGCTTGGCTGGATCTGTTCAACAAGCAGAAGCCCCGACTGTTTGAGCAGACTGTAGCTCCAACTGATGCAGAAGACTGGATCTACCATATAGAGAAAATTTTTGGAGCTATGGGTTGTGGTGATGTTTTCAAAGTTAGGCTTGCAGTTTATAAGCTGGAGGGTCCTGCTCTACATTGGTGGAGGTCTCAGAAACTGTCCAATGGGGGAGATGCTTGGGAGCTTGCATTGACCTGGGCACGTTTCAAGACGATGTTCTATGACCAGTTTTTCCCGCATGCGGAACAAGCTAAGATGAAGAGGGACTTTCACGTTATTCGTCAGAATAATGGCGAGAACAGTATCGAGTTCATGCACCGATACCTCAGGATGGCTGGATTCTTGGGGGAGGCTGCGGGTACCGTAGAGGAGCAAGTGAAGCAATTTCGTTGGGCTCTTCACACCAGGCCTGCAGATAGATTGATGAGTGCCACATTCACTAATGTGTCACAAGTAGCTAATGCAGCTCGGGACATCGAGATGCTTTTTGAGAGGGACGAGCTCGAGAATTTAGAGCGCCCGGAGAAGAGGTACATCTCACCCAACAGACTTAAACATTTTAGCCATTATTGCTTGGCAACTTATATGTTATTAAAATCTTGCAGACACAGAGGAGGAGACCGATCCCAATCGGCTACTCCGCATCAGAACTACAGGAACCACGGTCAGTCATATGACCGTAATCGGTCAGATAGGAGGAACGGCGGTGATAATTACCGTGGTAGTTCCGACTCCTCTGGCAGCTACAGGTGAGCCCTTAAGCTCCAAGAATACTAAACTATCGTGTAAAACAGATCTAAAATTTATTTGTAAATTCCAACAGAGATGCTGGACAGGGGCGTGACCAAAACAACAGGGGTCAACAGGTTGCCCGACCGGCAAATTCTGGTAATTTTAAAATTCAGTCAGTCAGCCTTACTTTAGTTAAGTTATCAGAATCGTGACACGTATATATCATCGTAAATCAGGTGCTCAGCAAACCAGAGCTACTTCCACCGGGTTTACTTACCCCACTTGCATCACGTGTGGGAAGAAACACTCGGGACCTTGTCGTCGTGGTTCGGGTAATTGCTACAAGTGTGGTCAGCCGGGCCATTTGAAGAGGGATTGCAAGAGCGGGGATGTTGCCGGTACCTCAGGCCAGACTCCTCAGATGTTACCTCCGCCACCACCGATACCACCAACCACTGGTCGTGTCTACACTACTACCCGTGAACAAGCAAATAAGACCACAGGTACTATTACTGGCATTTTGTTTATACACGGACAGTCTGCATGCGTGCTTTTCGATACAGGCGCCACGCACTCGGTTATATCTACTTCTTATGCGGTTAGAATAAACATGACCCCTACGCCACTAGACAGTGCACTTAGTATATCTACCCCCATGCGAGACTCTGTACTCATTACCCAAGTATATAAGGATCTCCCTCTTGAGTTTGATGATAAAATCCGTCCAGTCAGTGCTCTTCCTTTGAATATGTGTGATTTTGATATTATTCTGGGTATGGATTGGTTATCGGTTCATCATGCCACCATAGATTGCCATGCTCACCAGGTCATCTTTGGTGACGTCCTGACACCAGAGTATATTCACCGAGGTTTCCTACCAGGAAAACATGTTCAGATCATTTCAGCTTTACAGGCTCGTACCTTACTATATCATGGTTGCGAGGGCTTCCTAGCCACAATTCATGACACGACTTCTGAGACACCTTCAATTCATGATCAGCCAGTTGTGTCAGATTTTCCGGATGTTTTTCCATAGGAACTTCCAGGTTTACCTCCCATGCGAGAGGTAGAATTTGGTATCGATCTCGTTCCAGGTGCAGAACCAGTATCTAAAGCTCCTTACCGTATGGCTCCTGTAGAGCTTAAGGAACTGAAGGATCAACTTCAGGAACTTCTCGAAAGGGGTTTCATCCGTCCAAGCGTGTCACCTTGGGGCGCTCCAGTTTTGTTTGTCAAGAAGAAGGATGGTAGTATGCGTTTGTGTATTGACTACCGTGAGTTGAATAAGCTCACTATTCGTAACCGTTATCCACTTCCTCGTATTGACGATTTATTCGACCAACTTCAGGGTGCTAAGCACTTCTCAAAAATCGATCTACGGTCAGGTTACCATCAGTTGCGTGTAAAAGAACAGGATATATCCAAAACTGCTTTTCGCACGAGGTACGGTCATTACGAGTTTGTTGTTATGCCATTCGGTCTCACGAATGCGCCCGCAGTATTTATGGACTTAATGAACATAGTTTTCCACGAATTTTTAGACAAGTTTGTGATCGTATTCATCGACGATATCCTCATTTTCTCCAAATCCAAAGAGGAACATGAGAACCATCTCCGTACAGTTTTGCAGATTCTCAGACAAGAAAAACTATACGCTAAATTTTCGAAGTGCGAGTTTTGGCTGAATACAGTGGCGTTTCTAGGCCACATTGTTTCTGCAGAAGGAATAACTATGGACCCTGCAAAGGTGGAGGCTATCACCAAATGGCCAAGACCGACATCTGTCACAGAGATACGTAGTTTTCTTGGGTTGGCAGGTTACTACCGCAGGTTTGTGGAAAACTTCTCACGTTTGGCGTTACCATTGACCCAACTTATGCGAAAGGGTGAGAAGTTTATATGGACCGAGGAGAGAGAAAAGAGTTTTGAGGAACTCAAGCATCGATTGATCTCAGCACCGATACTTACTCTTCCATCCGGCACAGGCGGTTATCAGATTTACAGTGACGCATCGGGAAAAGGCTTAGGCTGTGTTCTTATGCAGCATGGGAAAGTCATCGCTTATGCTTCGCGTCAACTAAAGCCGTATGAGAAAAATTATCCTACTCATGATTTAGAGCTCGCAGCAGTCGTTTTCGCCCTTAAAATCTGGAGGCATTATTTATACGGTGAGTCGTGTGATATCTTCACCGATCACAAAAGTCTCAAGTATATATTTACACAGCGAGAGCTGAACATGAGACAGAGACGATGGTTAGAACTGCTAAAAGACTATGACACTAATATCCAGTATCACCCAGGCAAAGCAAATGTAGTAGCAGATGCCCTTAGCAGAAAGACAGGTATGATAAATGGCATCAAAGTTCAGGAAGAAATTATTCGGGATTTAGAACGGTATGATATTGAGCTTTTAGTACGCGGACAGAGGGGATACTGGGCTAGTTTGAGGGTAGAACCAGATTTACTCTCTAGGATTAAAGACGCCCAAAAGGATGACGGTGAAATCTGGGCGATCATCCAGAACATTGACCGAAAGACCGAATTTCGCATCGATGACGACGGTATTGTATGGCAGGGTACCAAACTCTGCGTTCCAGAAGATCCTGCTCTCAGAGAAGCCTTAATGACTGAGGCTCACAGCTCTCCGTTCTCTATCCACCCGGGTTCCACAAAAATGTACCATGATCTTAAGCAGCATTTCTGGTGGAGCGGCATGAAGCAGGATGTCGCAACATTTGTGTCTAAGTGTCTGACCTGCCAGCAGGTTAAGATAGAACATCAGCGTACCAGCGGGTTACTCCAGCCATTAGAAATTCCAATGTGGAAATGGGACAAGATTTCTATGGATTTTGTTACCGGACTACCACAGACTCAGCGGAGACATGATGCAATCTGGGTAGTTGTCGATCGTTTGACCAAGTCAGCACATTTCATTCCTATTCGTAAAGATTTCGCAGTCAGTAAATTGGCGAAACTATTCACCGAGGAGATTGTACGGTTACATGGTACACCCTCCGAAATTATATCAGATAGAGATCCACGGTTTACTTCTCATTTCTGGAGAGGCTTGCATAAAGCTTGGGGAACTAGGCTCAAGCTCAGCACAGCTTTCCATCCACAGACGGACGGTCAGTCAGAGCGTACTATCCAGACCTTAGAGGACATGCTACGCGCCTGTGCATTAGAATGGACAGGACACTGGGATGACTATATTTGCTTGGTCGAGTTTGCCTACAACAACAGTTGGCATGCTAGTATCAAGCGTGCTCCATTCGAGATGCTTTACGGCAGGAAATGTCGTGCTCCTATTTGTTGGGATCAGGTTGGAGAACGCTTGATTGAGGGACCAGAATTGATAGAAATGACCAATGAAAAGGTCGCCATCGCTAGGGCAAAACTGCAAGAAGCGCGTACTCGCCAGAAGAGTTACGCCGACAGACATCGCAGAGATCTATCATTCCAGACTGGAGATCGTGTGTTCCTCAAAGTATCACCCGCACGCGGTGTCAGACGTTTCGGCCTCAAAGGCAAACTTAGCCCTCGCTACATCGGACCATTTGAAATCCTTGAACGCGTCGGGGAAGTATCGTATCGGTTGGCGCTGCCGCCTCAGCTTTCACACGTCCACAACGTGTTTCATGTCTCATTACTCAGGGGGTACAACTATCACGAGCTTCATAAAGTAAATTATCCACTCGATCAGATTCGGGAGGATTTATCCTATATTGAGGAACCCGAAGCGGTTTTAGATCGCCAGGATCGAGTCATGAGAAGGAAGACCATTCCTTTCGTCAAAAT
This sequence comes from Glebionis coronaria, assembly GCA_025667525.1. Classification (NCBI taxonomy): domain Eukaryota; kingdom Viridiplantae; phylum Streptophyta; class Magnoliopsida; order Asterales; family Asteraceae; genus Glebionis; species Glebionis coronaria. The sequence continues at coordinate 480,579,821 of CM046882.1, read as the reverse complement.
CCTGTGGAGGAACCATACCGAGCGGGAGGCCACTTGGGAAACAGAGGAGTCTATACGGACTTCTTATCCTCACTTTCAGTTTTGATTCGGGTATGTCCTTTCAGCTTTTATGTCGTTCAATTTATCAGCATTTCAGCCTTTACTTCAGTCAGCTTAAATACCTTGTAATTCGGGGACGAATTCTTCTTTTAGAGGAGAAGAATTGTAAAACCCAGTACGCCGCATTTTAATTCGGGGACGAATTATTTCTTTTAGAGGGGAAGAATTGTAAAACCCGTATTTTAAATCGAGAATTTATAAATACGCGGTTTATTATTATTTTACGCGGGATAGGTTTATTATTATTTTACGCGGGATATTTTTCCTTAAAACGTCCACGTGGAAAATTTTAATCAAACGCGAGAAATTTATTACAAAGTACTATTTATTACAAGTGTTGTTATTATAAAAAAAAAAAAAAAAAAAAAAAAAAAAAAACGTTCAGCAATAATGTCCCCCCACTAACTCTTTGGGCTCCCCCTTAATTAGGAATAAAGACACAATTTCGTAACTGCCAGCAGCATCTGTTGCGCCGCAACTCATGTGTCTTGCGCCGCAACTCGTGATCCGCAGCACCATGATCTGTAGCCCCTTCAATTGCGCCGCAACTCATGTGACTTGCGCCGCAACTATGTAGGATTTGGGCTCAAGGCCCAAATGCTTTGTTTGGCCGTGTGAATAAAACAGGCGGGGGGTGTCCTTTTTCTTTTCTATGCCGACACAAAACACACACATAAGAAAACCCTAAAAATAAAGCACCAGCCGCCAGTTCTTCCTTGTTTTCTGCCATCGACATCTCCCACCATACCATAAGCAGTCGCGAGTTGATTCAAGGAAAAGGTTGGTATTCGTTCGACTTCTGTAAACCCTAACACACGAAGAAGATCATCCTTGATCTCGTTTTATTTATTTTCTATTGATAATTAATCAATAAACCATATAACTGATTTAAAACATGTTAATGAACGTGGGCTAAGTAAGATTCAGGGGCGGTGTGGTTTATTTCCGTTTTACACACGCAAACCGAGACAAGTTTTGCCTCGGTGGACTCTGTTTTTCCATCAGCCGCAACCCAATATAGGTCGGCATGGTTCTGTTAGAGCAGCAGCAACACCAAACGTCCAAACAGGGTACGTTTGGTTGTTTTCTGAAAACATAGCGACAACAGGGATGTGTTTGGGTCTATTTTACAGCAGGGGGTGTTTGGGATTATTGTAGCTAGCAGGGGGAACCGAACCACAGGCGGGGGAAACCCAGAACTGCCAGTGGGAAAACTGGCAGTAAGGGGGGTGTTTGGCAGTGGGTTTTAAAACAGGAATTAGGGCTGTTTGGCAAACCGGTTTAGAAAAATTAAGGGTGCGTTTGGGACTGTTAAATCATACTTTTAAATGAGTTTATTTTAAATAAATATTTTTAAAATGTATTTAGTAAGTTAAATATAAACTAGTTTTATAAATATTTAAAAAGGGTATATTTAGAAAACGAATTAAACTATGTGAGAACTTATAAATTAAGGAATTTCTATTTTAGCGAAATACTTATTATAGAATTGTTTACGACAGATATACATTGTGCGTAACCATTAGTATAACGTTAATACATTAAAATAAATTATTTTAATGGTCAGATTTAGCCGTAATTATACGTATAGAATATCTGAAATAAATATAAGAAACCAATAAGACCAGAAAATTTGATAACGGATACCAGTTAACTTACTCGCGTCTTTTAATTATGTAGCACGCGTGAAGCCCGAGTAGTATTCGTTCAGTCTTCCTTTCAGTCAGTACTGGACTAGAGGTACGGATTTCCCGTCCTTTCAGTAAGGACTTCCCTTCTATGCATGATTAGGATTCCCCGTCTTCCGCCAAATGTTTTCCCCAGTATATGTTTAATTTATCAGTAATCATGTTAATAACTAAATGGAATTGCCTGAGCGTTATATACAAGCACGACCAGTTTATGTACTAGTTACGGAGGTACCGTAACCACGACACTAGAGGCACCGGTGTCGTGACTCACATGTAGGAGAGTGATATCCTGCATCGTCCCACTCATGTTCAGTTGGCCATTTTTATATGTATGTTTTAGTGGGGCGTATGGATGCATCCTAGGCTTATATGTGTTACAAGTTATCAGGGTGAATGTGGTGTGTGCTCTACATCCTTCACATTGGAGCTGATCCCTCCACCCAGCACAGTTATTTAGAGGTCACCCCTCTACAGCATGACGAGGTCACCCCTCCAGTTATTCATGCACGGTTGTTACAGCACGTGACCTATATAAGCTCTGGCAAATAAAATACAGTACATGCATGTTTTCAGAATTTAAAAGTTATATTTCAGTATCAGTTTTATGAACCAGGTTTTACAGATTTTATGCAAGGTTATACCACATGTTGCATATCAGTCTTATAGCTTCATTATTGACTTCTATTGCATTACCTTTCTGTACATTCTTATCATGCTATATCCGTTCACTGAGCGTTATGCTCAGCCGTAGTTTCCTTTCATGTTTCCAAACGGCAGGTACACAGGGACGATCTTAGGACTTCTAAGAGAGTACGTGCATTTGGATGGGAGCTATCCAGACTCCTTTATTTTTATGCACACATTACGTTACTTTACTTTGGTTGTTTGGACACTGTTTCGTCCTTTTCCTTTCCGTATTTAATCTTTATATTTTGGGCTTGTTGGACTACCGATGTTTGATTCCGGTATTTCCGTTTGGTCAGTTAATGTTTAATACATTGCCTTGCATGCTTTGATGACACGCCATAAATACACGTAACGGTCCATTTATCCAAGTGGGGTGTTACAATTCCCCTTCTTTAATCAAACAAATCCTTGGTTATTTAGTTGATTATACTTGTTTAAAAAGTAAATCTTTCTCCTCCCATCTCATCCTCTAAAGTGCACAGAGAAGAACACTTTCATTCTTGAAGTGTTGTGTCAAGTTCAAGATCCAAAATTTGTTTCATTCTTATGTCATTGTGAAGTTCCAAAATGTTGTATAATTTGGAAGTTTTGTATGTATTGTGGTTAATACATAGGCCTTCAAGTATGTTGGTATAAATTGGTTCTAGATAGGATTAGAAATCGACATTTAGATTAGAGTTGATAATTGGTTAAGCGACGTGTAAGGTTTCTCCACCACAAGGAGCTTGTTGATGAGTGAACTCTCGAGTAGGGTACTCGAGGAGTGGAGTAGGGACAAAGATAGAGTTTCACGGCCAAAACCACTATAAATCATTGGTGTTCGGTTTCATCTTTCCTTTCCTTACCTCTTTACATTCTTTATTCATTCTTTCATATACTTTGTGATTATTAGTTTAGAATCACTATCACTTGTTCATATTGTGCATAAGAAGGTTTCACATAAACCACTCGATTCTAGATTTTTGAAAAGGATTTATATATACCGATCTTTTGGATTATTTAACTAGTGAAACTATTCAACCCCTCCCCCCTTCTAGTTTCTACAAATGGTATCAGAGCCTAGGTCATTCAATCTTTTGAAGTATATTATATTTTAAATTTTAGATCGATTTATGAACTCCAATAAGCACCTAGAAGGGCAATCTTTGCAAAGACCATCACTTTTTGAAACCGACAGTTTTATTTATTGGAAAATAGAATTTATACTTATGTGAAATAATAAGATTTAGATCTTTGGCATGTTATTACTAGTGGTGACTTTTTACATTTACAATATAGTGAAGTTTCGAAAAAGAAAGAACTAGTTTCTTTTGAAAATTCAAATGATGACACTAAAAATAAACTTGCTAAAAATAATGAGGCTAAAATGTGTAACACCCCCAAATATTCATACTTTAGTTCAACGGAAGAGTCGTTGGTGTTACGGGATAGCACAATACTCAAATCATAGACAACGCTTAAAAATCGCGTCGTTTAATAATAAAGAATTTTCCATTCATAAATATCAAATTACATAGGTCCCAAGTCATAGTATTTCATACAATTTTACAAAAAATTTGAATGTAAATTTTATTTGAATGCAGGCCATAAATTCTTGTCGTCTTCCCGAGAATTACCTTCAAGTACCTGAGATAAAACATGTTAAAAGAAAAGGTCAGCGAAAACGCCAAGTGAATTCATAGATTTTAATAAAAACCATTAATATATCATCGGTATATAATTATTACCGAAAATCATTTTGTACAAATCTTTGTAATAGGCCATAAAATAGGCCAAAGATATTTTAAGCAATTCTTAGTCGTAAATCATAATATAGGCTTCTGCCTTCAAAACCAATATACGAACCACTGTCGTGAAAATATCATACAATATGTTTTATAACTTTATATAAAGTTTAATAAAAACCGTTATATGATAATGGTTAGGTAAAACCAAAACACGAACATAATATCAAAAATAAGACCCCGTATTGCTAGTCAGGCAAAATATCGTAAATCAATGCGTACATCAGTATTTTAGATATTGGATTATTATAAGCCGCATGACATTGCTACCTTACTATAACAAAGAACGGGTAGCTAACCCGAAACTCATTTGCCCATCTAAAACAACGTGTCGTCACAATAATCACGCTTATATAAATCTTCTCATACATAAATTCGCTTACCAATCAATGTGGCATGACGGGGATCAACCGTCAAGGCGCGAACTGGGGTGATCTTCCCCAAATAGTACTATTATATGCATAAGCGTCTACCAAATCCCGGTAGTTCACAATTCATGCTAATGGGACTTTTAGTGACATAACCTAACTAATAATAATCCATCTCATTTCATTCGGTCATATAATCATTCATCGGGTCATACAATCATCCGGGTCCAAATCAATAAGCAAACAATCGGGACAACTAGTGTCCTATTTTATTAAAACTAACATGTTATCTCCCTCGCGGGTTTATATAATATTTCATAAAAACATTTAAAATAGTGCGAGGCTATGAACTCACGTTGATTGGGAAAGGCGGGTTATCGGCGATTTGGATGTACGGTACGTGCTTCAATCACGAAAACCTAGAAAAATAATACTCGTCTTAGACTCTTGTCCAATGAATTTGTAAAAACAATGGCTATGTATATATATGATGATATTATAAGTATGATGATGATCAAGTGGGATTTTATCTCTTCATACACCTTATAGTGTTATGTGTCAGTCAAATTTTAGACTAGTTACACTAGTTTCAATCCAATTTCATATTAAAGCCCAATAAGCCCATTAAATCCCATTAAGAGTTAAACTCTTTATATTAGTCCATTTATACTTTTATTATCAGACCTATACTCACATGTTGGGCCCAAGTGGGTTAAGCCCAATGAGTAAGTCCATTAGTGCTTAGCCAAACTTGTCGGGTTAATAGTTCAATAAGGCTATTTTGGCCCGTTAATGTCCATAAGTTATAAAGCTCGGGTTTTATCGGTTTTTACTTGTAATATGTACTTATAAATCATTATATGAGTTATAAAAAGTTTACATTAGACGGGTCCGACCGTCTAAGTTTTAATTGACGTAAACGTTAATTTTTCGGTTTTAACCGAAAAGACGTAAAACTTATGTTTATAGTTTTATAACTTATAAAACTTATCAAATTGTCATTTTTATAAAATGTCCTTTTTATTTATTAAAGTACATACTTATTTATATGTAATATATAAATTAGTGGGTTTTAGGTATACATTTTATATTATATTTACTTTAGTGCTAATTTTATAATATATATATATTTATTTTACAAATCTGATTATGATTTTCACTTTCACCATTTTTACCATATCTTGAGTTCTACAAGGAGATAGAAGCTCATTTTTGGACACCACAAACTAAATGATATGTGCTACAATTAAAACTGATTTAACTACTGCTCAATCAACCTCTAAATGTCTCTAACAGTTCGTCCAAAACAGACTATACAGATTTGGACTTCAATATTGTTTTGATCATATCTCACTCAGTTTAAGGATTTTATTATGTGGCCAACTCTCACATATGTAAAAGTCTTATAACTTACTGTATCTAAATTTATTCAAGCCATTTTAATAATTTAACATAGGGTTCTTTACTGTTTTTATACAGCCTACTAATTTAAGCATGATTTTACCACTTTTACATGTAGTTTTCAATCTTTTTAACTAAGTTTATCAACACATGATCCCCACATAATATTTTCATCATCATATATAATCATATACATATACATTAAGAAAGAAAATACAATTTACATTTACAAAAATAACAAAGAAATGGGAAAGATGATCTTGTTACCACCAAGATTATGAAAGTTATAATCAAACTTGACTTTTGATGACAAAACTTTTGGTATACCAAAACCAACTTCAAGATCACCAATCTCCAAGAACTTCTTGTGGAAAATCAGCCCCAAGACACCAAAAAATCTCCTCTTTGGATGTTAAAATCACCACCAATCAATAGAGCTTCAAAAGGGTTTCATCATATGTGTAAATAACATAAGATTTTATGGTTAACTTTTGATCAAATTAGGTGTTTTTGTGTGGGAGTGGACGGCCAAGAGAGGGAAAAAGAGAGAGATGTGTGTGTTGCATGAGATGAGAATGAAGTTTCTAGTTTGGTGTGAGTGGTTTTGTTGCTAGTTGTTTAGTGTAAGTAACTAGGACAAGTGTCCTAGCTTACTTTGTAAGGTTGACACCTCAAGGGTGTGTGGCTTAAGCTTTAGCCGTCCATGAGTGGGGGTGAGGCAAAAGTTGTTTTGTCTCATCCCCATTTATTTACGGGTACTCCTCGATTCTAGTTTCCTCGATTTGCGTGCCCTCGGGTCGTTTTACGAAAAATGTTTTTATAAATTACGAATCAACGGCACAAAACGAATCTAATAAAAATTGTCTCATTAAAAACGGAGTTCAAAAACATAAATACGTAATCCTAGGGTTTCCGATTTAGTCGTAATGGACGTTAAATTATGCACGTAAGTCCTAATCTCTTCTCGTAAATTTGTGAGTTTATGAATCAACACAAATTAAAATTCCATCATAATATTCAAGAATAAATTTATTTCCTGAAATGTCGGACTGTCACCAAAAACGGTGTATGTAAACGTAAGCACGTAACGTAGAATCCTCTGGTTTAGACGTAGTCGATGCTACTTCAAGACGTAAACCCAAATTTCTTCCCAAAAATGAGTGAGTTCAAAATATACCATTAAAATAATGTTTTTAAATAATACTTGAGAATAGAATATCGACCATAAATTGACGGATTGTCACAGCATTTACCCCTAAATAGGATCTTTGTCCTCAAAGATCAATTTATCTTACTACTCGCTTCTTATAGAGTTAGATACATGTGGGTATTTCCTCCACATTCGGTCTTTTCTCTCAAGTGTAATTCATTACAATACGCGAGTTTCATCAAACATAACTACGGGAATACTGTAGAATATTGATAATCAATGAATCTATGAAGGGGTTTGTTAATTTCTAGAGAGAGAAAGTTAGAGAGAGAAAGTGAGAGAAACTATGTGAATTTTATTAAGTGGAAATTAAGAAATGATAACAACCAACCCCTTTCCTTAGTGGAAAGGGGTATTTATAGTTCCAAGTCATAAGTGGACTTGGGCCGGTCCATGACAAGCCCATGGACCGGTTCTTACTTAAGTTAATAAGCAAATAATAACTAAATACTAACTACGAGCTATTACAACATAAATCATATTGTGGAGTGACCGATACTTCTAATATACGTTAAAACGTATTTCTAACAAATACGATCAGGCTTAATGTTGACTTACTTTCTCTATCCATGATGTTCACGGGTTTTTGATGAATGCAACTTTTCGCCGATCTAAACTTCATCAAGAAGTAATCAAATTTTCACTTGATAGACATTTTATCAAGTTCAATATACGAAACATAATTCACGCAGTCCTTGAAGCCCTAGGGGAGATCCAGCTTTTTCAAACCAACTTTTACATTATCTCAATGGTCCCATACAACGGGGACTTATTTCCCATGATCTTTCAGTTCATCAATTCATTTTTCCAAGGTGAAAATTTTTGGCATAACTTTGCTACCCATCCTGCACTTCAAGATCTACATTTCATATTAACATAACCTCCTGCCCACTAACGGCAGTCAATAATCAGATCCTAATTTCAACAATCATTTTTGGTTTCACGGGTCGGGTATTTTGTAAGGTTAGGTTTGTCATCATAGGCAACCTTAAACATAAAAAACATGTCCAACTCACAATGGGTGTATGTCGGGTGTCTTCCTCCCAACTACTGCTTACAGATGCTCTCATATTTAGATCCTAACAAGATTCGATCTCGATCCTAACACGATAATTATAAATGATAATCTCTCCAAAGGAAAACGATTATACGGTTTATTACCAAAGGTCAATCATTCAAGCATAAAACAACACTTCCAGTGTTTTGTATCGTTACTTTACCAAGTCCCTTCGATTGGGGTGGTAAACAGTACTCTCATCAAGGTTCGTTCCCAATGACTTCTAAGCAAATCTCTTGAAATTCGATGCGAAGCGAGGATCTTGATAGAGATGATCGATACAGGCACACCATGCTTACACAACTTCATTAAATACAAAAGAGTCAATTTCTTCTTCGAGAATCTATCATTAACAGGAATGATATTAGCAGATTTGGTCAGTCTGTCGACGATGACCCAAATCGAATCAAATTTAGATGATGACCTTTGCAATAGTTAGACGTTTACTAATGTATGAGGCGATGTCCGCCTTCATAATTTGCCATCAGTACAACTTCTTCAGATAAAGATACATTAAATCAGAAATGGCATGAATAGAATACTTAATCTTATGATATTCCAAAATGACTGAATCTCAACATCTCCATATTTAGGCAACCACAAGTGGCCTTTAAAACATTTAACGCCATCGGCTCTCAATTCTAATGGTTCACATTAGCCGAGAACCTATTTTTATTATCTATATTATCCTTCTTACAAGCATTAGTTATTTCAAAATTGCTCAGCCAAATTATTTTGCACACTCATTACTAAGGTTCACATCCTAATTGATTCTTTATTCTTTCTATATAATGTGTCAATATCTACATTCACCTTTCCTGATGAAATAAATATCATGACCGTATTCATTCAAAATTTCTTTCTTCATATTTTCTAAGTTTTAGTTTCGTCTCAACTATCATTTTTATCAGTTTTGCTCAATCCGACGTCTAAAGCGTCGATAACTATTACAAGTAATTAAATAATAAATATTTAATTTTCATGAAACGTAAACGTAAAAAGTTTTAAATTTCTCTATTTATCCAATTATAGGAAAATGTTCAAATATAAATTTGAATTTAGTTAACACGATTTTTGTTGATTTATCAAAAATAATTAATAAGATCTGTATAAGTTCGAAAAATCTTTGTTTATACTTTGGTCAAAAATTTTCTTAGTTGAAAGCAAAAATCTTCGTTTCAAATTCCAAGTCATGGTTTAAATGGTTTCCTCAATCCCTCTTAGGTTTTCTTGAGGTATATACAAACATTTACCCCTAAAGGAGTTTAGTTAACTGATTTGGGTTTAAGGGAATGATCCCTTAAAAATTCTTTGATAAATATTTGTTAAAACAATTTTTTTGCACTTCCTTTTTGGTATAACCCAAAGTCTTAAATGGCTCTAATCTTTGAAGAGTCAATATATTCCTGATAGGTGTGTAAACACCCATCCTTTTTACCACTTAATTACAATAATAACCGAGCCAAAACGTGTATTTTATGTCTTTTATGTCGGAATTATGCGTGGTTTGTGTTTTTGTTGTGAATTAGGACGAAATTGTGAAAAGTGGAGAAAACACGGCATTTACGGGCTTTTATTGAAGAAAAAGATGAAAAATGAAGTCGAGAAATCAAGAGTGGAAAAAGAACGGAAGTCCAAGACCAATTCTGAAGATTTATCGAAGAAAAAGTCAAAAGACGGAAGTTTATCAAAAGCCGAAGAACTCAAGTCTATTTTATTGAAGAATTAAAAGACGAGTTTAAAGAAATCCCGAGCCATAAGTCATTAAAGTCCAAGATTAACAAAAGATTAAGAAGGGAAGGACTTGATGGTGCAATTAAGAAGAAAGGAAGGAGAGGAGGAAGCTTCCTCTAAACACCTTCCTAATCTCCTATAAATACCTCTCATTGTCATTTCATTAGTTTTGTTGGCTAGAGTGACACTAGTTCTTCCACCTTTACTTTTATGCACATTTAATTACCTTACACCTTTAATTACCTTGTCTTGCACTTTAATTTTCAAGTAAGTTTACTTTTATCTTTATTGCACCTTTACTTTACTTGTTGGATCTCTCATTCTACCTTTCTTTCTTGCTTGATCTTGTTGTCTACATGCTTATTTTCTTGCTTATTTGATTAAAGATTGTGTTTTTATGCTTTTGATTGTTTTAGATCATTGATTTATATAGCTTACAAGTGATTATCTTTAAGTTTATAAAGTTTTTATAAAAGTTGTTTTTATATAAAAGTTTGTTTTTCGTAAAGCTTATTCATTTCGTGTTTTAAAAGTCTTTAAATTTTAGTTTAGTAGCTTATCTTTATACGGTTTGTCTTAGGATTTTCGTCTTGTGCTTATTAGAGTTATAGCTTATTTTTCTAGCTTATTTTGTGTTCTTTCCTCCGTATTCCGATCTGGTAAATAGGAAAAGGGTTATACATTCCGATTGGAGTAATCGGATTAGGGTTTTGATATTCCTAACAGCATTCCGATTTGGGGGGACTTCGGTATTCCGATCAGGGGAGTTTTGGGTATTCCGATCAGGTAAGTGACAGTTATTCCGATTGGTGCTTTTTCCCCTCATTCTGATCGAGGTGTTGATTTGATATTCCGAAAACGGGTTCCGATCAGCATTCCGACCAGGTCTTTTCCATATTCCGATCAGTGTTGGTTTTATACATTCCGATCTGGGGGTTTAAGCTTGGTTATTCCGATCAGAGAAAAGGTGACATATTCCGATTGGGTTTCCGATCAATATTCCGACAGGGAGGGTTTTATATTCCGACGAGGTCTGATCGGAATATATTCCGATTGGGGATTATTTTTCTGTTTTGTCTTGTTTAATTTTTAGTTTATGTTTTTATACTTTGTCTAATTTAACTCTCGTCACGCTTTTATTTTAAGTCATTTAATTAATTTACTTTCCGTCACATTTTTAAATATAGCCCCCTTTCTTTTAATTAGACTTAGATTAATTTTAACGCCCTTTTAATTTTAACGCCTTTTACTTTAAAGTCGTTTACTTTAATTGTTTCGCACTTTTATTTTAATTATACTACAACGACAACTATTTGTTTTCACCAAAGAATGACTAAGTCGCACATAGAACCTAGATCAATTCGAAGATATTGGTACAACGATAATTTTTAACCTGAGTAAAACCGAGTTATCAAATGGCGCCGCTGCCGGCTCTTTTCGTAAAGATTAACGGTTTTCTGTGAGAGACGCGTTGCTTTTTGGGATCCGTTCACTTGTTAGCGTTATTTTTCTTGCAAAAAAATTCATAAAAAATCCATAAAAATTAAAAATTTCAAAAATCCAAAAAGATTTTATCTTTATTGTATATATATATTGTCTTTGTGTTTGGTTTCTTTTTCTTTTGCATTTTCAGGTGTATGCGTACTAGATCTTCTAATTATCAAGAGCCCGAGACTCAAGAAGATTTAGCTATGTCAGGTGTTAACAACAATAATCATCCACCACACCTCAATAATAACAACAATGTTCTTCCACAGCCCGATCTTCGGACAATGGAGGAACTTTGTCAACCTACCATGTTTGGACGAGGAGGACCGATTGCGCCGATGCAAATCAACGCTCCTGAGTTTTCATTGAAGCACCACATGATTCAGCAAGTGCAAACAAATCCTTTTAGAGGAATGCCTGATGATGATGCCAACAAACACCTCGACAAGTTCCTTACAATCACCCAAAGCATGAAGTTGCCTGGTGCCACAATGGATGTTCTTCGCCTAAAACTCTTCCCACATACTTTATCACATCATGCCGAGAATGGTTTGATCGTCTCCCGAAGAATTCAATTCACACTTGGGATGACATGACTCAACGCTTTTTGTCGCGCTACTTTCCACCATCCATGGTCACGAGCCTTCGCAATCAAATCATCGGTTTCATGCAAGACCCTGATGAATCTCTTTTTGATGCTTGGGAGAGATATAATGTCTTGATTGATCGTTGTCCAAACCACAACATGCTCCCTATGACCTTAATAGATACTTTCTACAACGGATTGACTTTTCGTGATCGTGATACGATTAATGCAGCCGCCGGTGGCACATTCATGAAAAGGAGACCCGAGGAGTGTAGAGAGCTTATTGAGAACATGACTACTCACCACAGAAACTGGGATTCCTCCGCTTCTTCAAGGAACAACCCGAGAGTCAATGTTTCCTCTACTTCAGCAAACCCTGATATGACCGAACTCACACGCGTGTTGACCGAAATGAGCAGAAGTATGCAACTTTTGGCTTCAAACCAACAACAACAAGTTAAAGTTGTTGCTACCCCTTGTGAAACATGCGGCGGTCCTCACTCATACACCGATTGTCCTTCGACTCAAGGAAATCCGGAAAATGTGTATGCAGCTTATGGTAATTATTCACCGGAAAATTACCAAGCTCGACCACAAAGGGATAGAAATTTGTTGAGTTACCAGTTAAACAACTACCTTTCACCCGGTTTTTCTCCTCAAAACCAAAACCCCGCCAACAACTACAATAGAAGCAACCGAATCCCACCAAGAGCTTCTAATCCTTATCACCCACCCGCCCAACAAACCCCACCCAGTAATCCGGATGTTGAAGCCATAATGAGAACCCACGGTGAGCAAATCAAGAATCTACAAAGTCAAATTATCAATCTGAAAGGAGATATCACAAAGCAAGGAAATGAGATTAGATCCGAGCTTTGAGATAACATTCAATCCTCCTTCAGCAATCAAACGAATGACTTGAAGAATATGCTTTCTAGTTTCTTGCCCTCCACTCAACCTTCTACTTCAAGTTCTCTACCTTCAAACACCGTCACCAATCCGCGAGCAAATGTGAGTGCTATTACTACCCGTAGTGGAGTTACCATCGTAGGACCACCTATCCCGCCCCCATCATCTACACCTCCTCCACCACCATCTATCCCTACTCCTTCTACACCTAGTATTAGTGCACCATTATCGTCTCCGCCTCGTCATGACGATGTACCTAGGAAGGACCCTTCAACATCTCAACCTTTACCTACACCTGCACCTTCACCACCCAAACCCAATATCCCTTATCCTTCTCGTTTAGGCAAGACCAAAATGCTAACCAAGGATGACTCTAAAGTGGCACGCTATGTGAAGATGATTTCTCAAATGAACTTCAACATTAGCTTTCTTGAAGCACTTGTCCACATGCCCAAATTTGTCAAAGCATTCAAGGAATTGCTAAACAAGAAGGAAAAGTTGATTGAACTCGCCAACACACGCTTAAATGAAAACTGCTCTGCAGTTATTCTTAAAGAACTTCTGGAAAAGCTTGGAGATCCCGGTCGTTTTGTGTTGCCTTGCGTTTTCAACAAAACTGAAGAATTTACTGCCCTTGCTGATCTCGGGGCTAGTATTAATCTTATGCCTTTGAGTGTTTGGAAAACACTATCATTACCCGACCTCACTCCAACGAAGATGACTCTCGAACTTGCAAATCGCACTCTCGCTTACCCCGTTGGTATAGCCGAAGACGTGTTCATTAAAGTTGGCACATTTACTTTCCCGGTCGATTTTGTCGTTGTTGATTATGAAATGGACCCTCGTATTCCTTTAATACTTGGTCGGCCATTCTTGAGAACCGGACGAGCTCTAGTTGATGTTGCCGAAGGTGAGTTAATCTTAAGAGTCGGGGATGATGCACAAGTTTTTAAAATGGGAAAGCTTATAGGCAAATCCTTTGGAGGCCGAGAATCAGTGAATATGATTAATGTGCTCAATGATTTTGTCGTCTACAACAATCCTCTATTTGATTCTCCCATTGATAATCCACTTTTTGAAGATGATGTGGATGATTCTCTCTCCAATTTGGAACCTTCACCCATTTATGATTCTCCATCGATCTTCGATGCTTATGATGATGATTCTAGCTCAGATTCGGATGATTATGATGACCTTACTTCTGAGTATCGCGAGCTGCCCACGTATGATGATTTTGATGAGGCCGATACTCTTTCGAGCGATTCTTCACATAATGAAGATCCTCCACCGCCATCACTCGATCCTACTTTGGACGATTACTCATTTGAGGAAGACTTCTCTACATTTCTTAACACTTACTTCCCTCATGAGAGTGATGCTCCTCCTTTGGACTTTGAAGATTATCGTCTTGATCCTACTTGGGATTTGAAGAACATTCTTTCTAAGGAGAAGAAACCGGTCGACACTAATATCCGCAACACGTATGATTTAACACCTCTTTGTCTCTCTTCTGAGGACGAGGTTGTGCTTCTTCGCGGATCTTCTTCACACTCTGCTGAGCCTGAGTGCTATTTTCCCTTAAAGGAAAAGGTGTTCGATCCCGGTATCGATATTCTGCAGCCATCTCAGTATCCACCTGATGAAATAAAAGGAAATATCTTTGGAACTTATGGAAATCTGCTTGCACCACTTCACCCTTGCTTCCACCGTGCTCCATCACTGCTTAAGGGAACCTTGCCTACTATTCTTTGGCTTGCCTTGTTCGCCTTAAGCTTGTGCTATTTGATGGACGAAAACTATGTCTTTGATCCTGGTGGATATGTTTCATGCTTCTTCCTATGATGATCAAGGTCGAGTCAGGCTCACGACTCGGTAATCAAAAATCAAGTGCTTCTTGGGAGGCAACCCATGCATCTATCTTTTCGCTTTCTTTATCATAAGTGTAGGGGAGACACGTTGGTTTGCTTTCCTCTCCCCTCTTCTTAATCAGGGATTCGAGCTTCAATGATCCACTCTTGATGATTCTTGACGACCCGTGATTCCGTGTTCACTTCTTCCCGGTTCTATCCTAAACTCTTTTTGATTAACTATTTTATATTTTCTCAATATTAAAATAGGAATCTCTTTAGTTGTCTCTTCCTTAGCGAGACTTAAACAACGTGCACAATGTCCTAAGTGTAGGGGAGTTTACTCCCACATGCTTAAACATTAAGGACAATGTTTATCTTAAGTGTAGGGAGGACTTCTATCGAAGTTAAGTGGCCTTTACCTTGTATTTTTCCTCATTTTAACCGGAAAATCAATTTTTCGACATTTTTCAAAATTTTTGATCTATTTTGGCCTATTAGTTTTTACCCCTGTATACTTATTTTCTTTCCTTATTATAATAAATGTTTAATAAAGTGGTTTTAATTTTCAAACGTTGTGAATCTTTTGACTCAACCCGAGTTTACTTATCTAAGTTACTCTAGCTAGTATCCTTAACGTGTTTAAGTCAAGTTTTGCTAGGCTTTTATTTAGGGAGCTATAAAACGCGAAAGTCTTAACTCTCACGGGTTAAGAACAAGAACTTTTCGCAAGTTCCTATAATTGATCCTAGAGAGTCGTTTATCAAGGGAACTTTAAAATGCGATTTCTAAACTTGAAAAAGTCTAAGAATTTGCAAGATCCTATAGGCGACTCGAAAACCCAAAACTTTGATTTAATAGGCTAAGCATCCACGAGTCTCATTCCGTGAGATTTTAAACTGTGGAGAACGAGAGATGATAGAGCCAATTATAAGTTCGGTATTCTTTCGTGAATTTATGTGTGTTAATTATGAGCCTATTCTCCCATCGCTTGCTAATAAATTTATCTGCAATAAATAAGGTTGTACGATTTGAAAAGTTACTTAGCTTCTAGCCCAAGATCGTTTAAAAGTTGCTCGGTATGGATTAGAGTTCATAGCCAAGGCATAACTTATTGAAGCGGGATGCGAAGATTGGTGAGTCCAAAAAGGTCCTAACAAGACATGAGGGCTATATTTTGTTGCTAAAGATCCAAAGTGATGTGAAGAATCATTTATCAAAAATCAATATGAAGGATCAAGACACACGACGAAAAGCAAAAACTCCCCAAAAGTCATGGAGAAGTGTATCCGAAAAGACCCTAGCAAGGTATGAGGATAAATAGATCCAAGTCATAAAAGGAGGCGGATCGTTGTATATCAAAGTCCAAAATAAAGATTGGAGAAAAATGAAGAAGTCGTGGTCCAAGTATGAATCTCTCAAAACTTCAAGTGAAGAAATTCCTATATGAAGAGAAGACCATTATTTCATGAACGTCTCTCAAGGTTTGAAGTATGAAGTCGCTGCCAAATATCGGTCCGAGAAAGGTCTCAAATCGCGAAACAAGTTATGCCAAGATATGAACTTTATTAGATCCCGAGAAGCAGTTTTAAAAGATTTTGTCATTTAGCTAACTATTGATTAAATCGTTCACTTGATTTTCGGACTAAATAATTATCGAAATAAGTCAACAATGCATCTTCGTGATCATTCAAGACAATAATAAAATATAAGAGATACACCTAGGAATAAGGGAGTCTAAGTGAATAATTGGCCCACATGAGTTCGTGTTAGTCTACTAACTTATAATAACAATGATCTCGTTTTTAAGCTTGGTTTGGAGAAAGTGAAAACTTGAGGATGATGATTATTCATAACATTTCCAAAACCCAAGGTATGCTTTTGATTTCTTTACTTTAATGTTTATAATTTTCTATCTATTTAATAAAGGCCAAGGTGGATTGATTTTGATGAAAAATCTAAACATGCTTTGTAACTAATGCATTGCATGAGGACATTGCAATGGTCAAGTGTAGGGAATTTGATAGGTGTGTAAACACCCATCCTTTTTACCACTTAATTACAATAATAACCGAGCCAAAACGTGTATTTTATGTCTTTTATGTCGGAATTATGCGTGGTTTGTGTTTTTGTTGTGATTTAGGACGAAATTGTGAAAAGTGGAGAAAACACGGCACTTACGCGCTTTTATTGAAGAAAAAAATGAAAAATGAAGTCGAGAAATTAAGAGTGGAAAAAGAACGGAAGTCCAAGACCAATTCTGAAGATTTATCGAAGAAAAAGTCAAAAGACGGAAGTTTATCAAAAGCCGAAGAACTCAAGTCTATTTTATTGAAGAATTAAAAGACGAGTTTAAAGAAATCCCGAGCCATAAGTCATTAAAGTCCAAGATTAACAAAAGATTAAAAAGGGAAGGACTTGATGGTGCAATTAAGAAGAAAGGAAGGAGAGGAGGAAGCTTCCTCTAAACACCTTCCTAATCTCCTATAAATACCTCTCATTTTCATTTCATTAGTTTTGTTGGCTAGAGTGACACTAGTTCTTCCACCTTTACTTTTATGCACATTTAATTACCTTGCACCTTTAATTACCTTGTCTTGCACTTTAATTTTCAAGTAAGTTTACTTTTATCTTTATTGCACCTTTACTTTACTTGTTGGATCTCTCATTCTACCTTTCTTTCTTGCTTGATCTTGTTGTCTACATGCTTATTTTCTTGCTTATTTGATTAAAGATTGTGTTTTTATGCTTTTGATTGTTTTAGATCATTGATTTATATAGCTTACTTGTGATTATCTCTAAGTTTATAAAGTTTTTATAAAATTTGTTTTTATATAAAAGTTTGTTTTTCGTAAAGCTTATTCATTTCGTGTTTTAAAAGTCTTTAAATTTTAGTTTAGTAGCTTATCTTTATACGGTTTTCCTTAGGATTTTCGTCTTGTGCTTATTAGAGTTATAGCTTATTTTTCTAGCTTATTTTGTGTTCTTTCCTCCGTATTCCGATCTGGTAAATCGGAAAAGGGTTATACATTCCGATTGGAGTAATCGGATTAGGGTTTTGATATTCCTAACAGCATTCCGATTTGGGGGGACTTCGGTATTCCGATCAGGGGAGTTTTGGGTATTCCGATCAGGTAAGTGACAGTTATTCCGATTGGTGCTTTTTCCCTCATTCCGATCGAGGTGTTGATTTGATATTCCGAAAACGGGTTCCGATCAGCATTTCGACCAGGTCTTTTCCATATTCCGATCAGTGTTGGTTTTATACATTCCGATCTGGGGGTTTAAGCTTGGTTATTCCGATCAGAGAAAAGGTGACATATTCCGATTGGGTTTCCGATCAATATTCCGACAGGGAGGGTTTTATATTCCGACGAGGTCTGATCGGAATATATTCCGATTGGGGATTATTTTTCTGTTTTGTCTTGTTTAATTTTTAGTTTATGTTTTTATACTTTGTCTAATTTTAACTCTCGTCACGCTTTTATTTTAAGTCATTTAATTAATTTACTTTCTGTCATGTTTTTAAATATAGCCCCCTTTCTTTTAATTAGACTTAGATTAATTTTAACGCCCTTTTAATTTTAACGCCTTTTACTTTAAAGTCGTTTACTTTAATTGTTTCGCACTTTTATTTTAATTATACTACAAAGACAACTATTTGTTTTCACCAAAGAACGACCGAGTCGCACATAGAACCTAGATCAATTCGAAGAGATTGGTACAACGATAATTTTTAACCTGAGTAAAACCGAGTTATCAATTCCATTATCTATTAATCACACGGTCAAATAATGTAAAGGATGAAGCCTTAAATCACATGTTAAATACTCAAGGTACGGGTTTTCATCGCTCGGCCAACTCAGGGCAGTCTATAAATGATTATTAACTCCTTCCTATTCTTAGAAACAAACAAATGTTTCTTAATGATCTCAATCATGAATTTATCAAATTACAGCCTACACACGTGATTCACCAAATTTATGGATGCTACATGTGTATTAGTCAATCCAAACCACATCACGTGAAACTCATAATCATTACATGTTCTAGATGTAGTGATTGGAATAGATAATCTTTTTCGCGGACGCGAAATTGATGATAACCACGTCGTGGATCAAATATTTAAATATACGCTAGAACCTTGTAAATGATCGAACAAATCTATCATCTTGGGTAGTGGATGTAAATTTTTATCGTCAATTTACCTAGTTCACGGTAATCAACAAATATAAGGAGTGATAACACCATAGCTCTTCATAATGACGAGTTCGGTAAAATAAAAGCTTTCTCCGACAACTCTCTCAGTTGTACAGTTAATTCTTTTAATTCAGATGGTGCTGACACAGGGTGCACACGCCACAGGTGCAACACCAGGAATATAATCAATACCAAATTCAACTTGCCTTGATGGCGAAAGTCTAGGTAATTCACCAGCAAATACCTCCTAAAGTTTCAGATAATAGAAACATCTTTTAATACATTTACTTTAAGTTCTTTCAAGATTACAAGATCTAAGACTAGTTAATAACCATTCACGGTATAATTTCAAGTCTAAATGCAGGATATGGTCATCAATCAAGAATTATTTAGATCGCTTTCGATAATCAACATTTTACCTTTTAGGGGAATTCTACTCGAGTTCCCATCAATTAAGACAATGTCATCATGTCAAAATCAATCAATCCATTCTACTGGCACTATCAACTTTCCAATTTCATTACCGTTGATAAGATGTGAACTTCTCAAAAGACTAATAATAACTCATAATCCTTTCACAAATTCTAGGATATCTGGAGACATAACTAACCTTAAAAGAGTAAGGTCAACGCATAATTTACGCGAGAGAATTTCAAGTCAGATAAAGACGAAAACATTAACGAACATGGATATACCCCATGTTTTCATGATTTGAGTACGCATTCGAAAGCTCCTCGGATCGTTACCCAGGTCATTCAAATGAAATCTAATCAAAAGAAATTATAGGAACGTCGATACATCCAGTCGGGTATCAACACTCGGTAATCAGATACTCTTCCAAAGAATCTCACCACGGGAGAATTGGACAAAGAGGGGATATCAATTTTCAACTAAGATAATTTCCACAGATGATTAAATTCGATTAAGAAAATAAATGGTACGGGCACATATGTAGGTGTCCCTAACAATATGTCCCTATTTTTCACTTTTTGAAGATCTCGTAAAAATTCAATCTTTCACAATTACAAAGAAAATGTAATGTTGAGTAACAATTTCATGGTGACTACTAATCAGTCTTGCATGGTTCCTTCCAAATTGTACGTAGGCGCGCAAGTATATATAATTTTAGGATTAATGATGCAATACTCAGTTCGTAAAAACTTTGTCATCATGTTTAAAATAAAAATATAATTTCATGCTTAATTCTTGAATAAGAATCAAAAAATTTACAAAGATGTTCTTTGTTATGGAAACAATTAAGTTTTCCAAGGCGTTTCATAAACAACTTTATTTCGATAACGACTATTTATAAGTCTCACTTTAAATAATCCTTATGGTGATAAAAATTCAATCTTTATCAAGGGATACTGTTTTAACTTATATAACAATGAGTGATCTGTAAAAGAGTGTTGAAAAGTTGTTTACTCAGAACTAACTACAATATGATAGGAAATGAGTTTAGCCAATTAATCATGTGGTTCATGACCTTGATGGCACTCAGGAATACAAAGAGAAGAACTTACAACGCAACTCAAACCAAGATGAGTACTTGTTCAATGGTTGCATTATTAGTGCGAGCGTTAGGAACAAGCAAGAAAAGATAGGTAACATCGATACATGTAAAATTTAGCAATCAAAGGTAGTCTTTTCATTAATAAAAAACAAGTCAAATTTATACCGTAACACATTACGTGTCACTATGTCATACAATTCCAAGAACTCATCCTACCAACTGATGTCTCAGTTAAGTTAGGGATTTTTAAAAGATACCACAATGAATACTAATCTACAAGAGTCATTAGGTGTTCCACCTGTCCCGAAAGATCCATCGGTCCCAATTCAGAAGAAGATTTCTTCAATTTATTTCTTGGACACTGGGCATCCTCGTCATTGGAAAATGGCCTAGGAACAACCCTTAACACGAATCAACAATCATTTAAAACATTATAATTCAATCACAGGACTTAATGACTTCCTCTTATCAATCTCATATTCCATACGAGTTAAATTTTTACTTCATTCAAGTTTCAACCAAATCATACTCATTGTGATATCCTACCTCATTCTTCAATACTTTCAGCCTTATTCTTAGACCTTGAAAGGGAAATAAAAGTTCGATATGAACAACACTTAATTTCCAAATCTATAGCTCTTTCAACAATAGTTATCGAATGAGTCACTAGTATGAAATGACTCACACATTCAATTAGACTTATCGGAAAGGTACTAGAGGCATGAGGCTTTTGGGTAATGGTTCCAATGACAACTTCAAGTGCAACATTCACCCTTTCGATTTCAATTTAAGAATTGGGTGACAACGAATCAGATGACACCTTTCCAGGTGGTAATGTTTTGTCAAACTCCACTCTATAAGGAAAGATCGTCATGACATCGATATCGGATTTAATCTTGCCAATTCTTCTTTAATATCACAATCAACTAATATCAACATTTCTACGAATATCAACCATTTTGTTGGGATCATAATTATCCACAACTTGGTTTAGATCTAGAATAGCTAGAATTTCCTACAGGAATAGCTTCGATTTATTTGCTAGGGGAGTTAGGGTTTCTTGTGACAATCTACGTCGTATAATACCTCGTATAAATATCTAAAATAATCATCAAACAATCATGTAATAAAATTACATCATATATATATAATCCAAGTTATATATATATTAAAATAACACTTCTCAGTCTGCGTTGTCGGTAACTCGGGAATTCTTCGGCACCGTTATAGTCAAAAGATTTTTAGATATTTTGAGAAAAATGTTTATAGTTAAAAGATTTTGAAATATTTTATTCAAAACCTTGGTTTTAAAAATTTTCGTTCTCTATAACGACAGTTGTGATACCAAACTGTAACACCCCCCAAATATTCATACTTTAGTTCAGCGGAAGAGTCGTTGGTGTTACGGGATAGCACAATACTCAAATCATAGACAACGCTTAAAAATCGTGTCGTTTAATAATAAAACATTTTCCATTCATAAATATCAAATTACATACGTCCCAAGTCATAGTATTTCATACAATTTTACAAAACATTTGAATGGAAATTTTATTTGAATGCGGGCCATAAATTCTTGTCGTCTTCCCGAGAATTACCTTCAAGTACCTGAGATAAAACATGTTAAAAGAAAAGGTCAGTGAAAACGCCGAGTGAATTCATAGAGTTTAATAAAAACCATTAATATATCATCGGTATATAATTATTACCGAAAATAATTTTGTACAAATCTTTGTAATAGGGCATAAAATAGGCCAAAGATATTTAAGCAATCCTTAGTCGTAAATCATAATATAGGCTTCTGCCTTCAAGACCATTATACGAACCAATGTCGTAAAAACATCATACAATACGTTTTATAACTTTATATAAAGTTTAATAAAAACCGTTATATGATAATGGTTATGTAAAACCAAAACACGAACATAATATCAATAATAAGACCTCGTATTGCTAGTCAGGCAATATATCATAAATCAATACGTACATCAGTATTTTAGATATTGGATTATTATAAGCCGCATGACATTGCTACCTTACTATAACAAACAACGTGTAGCTAACCCGAAACTCATTTGCCCATCTAAAACAACGTGTCGTCACAATAATCATGCTTATATAAATCTTCTCATACATAAATTCGCTTACCAATCAATGTGGCACGACGGGATCAACCGTCAAGGCGCGAACTGGGGTGATCTTCCCCAAATATTACTATTATATGCATAAGCGTCTACCAAATCTCGGTAGTTCACAATTCATGCTAATGGGACTTTTAGTGACATAATCTAACTAATAATAATCCATCTCATTTCATTTATCGGGTCATATAATCATTCATCAGGTCATACAATCATTCGGGTCCAAATCAATAAGCAAACAATCGGGTTAACTGGTGTCCTATTTTATTAAAACTAACATGTTATCTCCCTCGCGGGTTTATAAAATAATTCATAAAAACATTTAAGAGAGTACGAGGCTACGAACTCACGTTGATTGGGAAAGGCGGGTTATCGGCGATTTGGATGTACTGTACGTGCTTCAATCACGGAAACCTAGACAAATAATACTCGTCTTAGACTCTTGTCCAATGACTTTGTAAAAACAATGGCTATGTAATATATGATGATATTATAAGTATGATGATGATCAAATGGGATTTTATCTCTTCATACACATTATAGTGTTATGTGTTAGTCAATTTTTTTACTAGTTACACTAGTTTCAATCCAATTTCATATTAAGGCCCAATAAGCCCATTAAAGCCCATTAAGAGTTCAACTCTTTATATTAGTCCATTTATAATTTTATTATCAGGCCTATACTCACATGTTGGGCCCAAGTGGGTTAAGCCCAATGAGTAAGTCCATTAGTGTTTAGCCAAACTTGTCGGGTTAATAGTCCAATAAGGCTATTTTGGCCCGTTAATGTCCATAAGTTATAAAGCTCGGGTTTTATCGGTTTTTACTTGTCATATGTACTTATACATCATTATATGAGTTATAAAAAGTTTACATTAGACGGGTCCGACCGTCTAAGTTTTAATTGACGAAAACGTTAATTTTTCGGTTTTAGCCGAAAAGACGTAAAACTTATGTTTATAGTTTTATAACTTATAAAACTTATCAACATTTTTATAAAATGTCCCTTTTATTTATTAAAGTACATACTTATTTATATGTAATATATAAGTTAGTGGGTTTTAGGTATACATTTTATATTATATTTACTTGAGTGCTAATTTTATAATATATACATTTATTTTACAAATCTGATTATGATTTTCACTTTCACCATTTTTACCATATCTTGAGTTCTATAAGGATATAGAAGCTCATTTTTGGACACCACAAACTAAATGATATGTGATACAATTAACTCAGATTTAGCTACTGCTCAATCAACTTCTAAATGT
This sequence comes from Glebionis coronaria, assembly GCA_025667525.1. NCBI lineage: Eukaryota > Viridiplantae > Streptophyta > Magnoliopsida > Asterales > Asteraceae > Glebionis > Glebionis coronaria. The sequence goes on along the minus strand of CM046882.1, from coordinate 480,555,832 downwards.
CTCTAACAGTTCGTCCAAAACAGACTATACAGATTTGGACTTCAATATTGTTTTGATCATATCTCACTCATTTTAGGGATTCCATTGTGTGGCAAACTCTCACATATGTACAAGTCTTATAACTTACTGTATCTCAATTCATTCAAGCCATTTTAATAATTTAACATAGGGTTCTTTACTTTTTTTATACAGCCTACTAATTTAAGCATGATTTTACCACTTTTACATGTAGTTTTCAATCTTTTTAACTAAGTTTATCAACACATGATCCCCACATAATATTTTCATCATCATATATCATCATATACATATACATTAAGAAAGAAAATACAATTTACATTTACAAAAATAACAAGGAAATGAGAAGGATGATCTTGGTACCACCCAGATTATGAAAGTTATGATCAAACTTGACTTTTGATGACAAAACTTGTGGTATACCAAAACCAACTTCAAGATCACCAATCTCCAAGAACTTCTTGTGGAAAATCAGCCCCAAAAAACCAAGAAATCTCCTCTTTGGATGTTAAAATCACCACCAATCAATAGAGCTTCAAAAGGGTTTCATCGTATGTGTAAATAACATAAGATTTTATGGTTAACTTTTGATCAAATTGGGTGTTTTTGTGTGGGAGTGGACGGCCAAGAGAGGGAAAAAGAGAGAGATGTGTGTGTTGCATGAGATGAGAATGAAGTTTCTAGTTTGGTGTGAGTGGCTTTGTTGCTAGTTTTTTAGTGTAAGTAACTAGGACAAGTGTCCTAGCTTACTTTGTAAGCTTGACACCTCAAGGGTGTGTGGCTTAAGCTTTAGCCGTCCATGAGTGGGGGTGGGTAAAAAGTTGTTTTGTCTCATCCCCATTTATTTACGGGTACTCCTCGATTCTTGTTTCCTCGATTTGCGTGCCCTCGAGTCATTTTACGAAAAACATTTTTATAAATTATGAATCAACAACACAAAACGAATCTAATAAAAATTGTCTCATCAAAAACGGAGTTCAAAAACATAAATACGTAATCCTAGGGTTTCCGGTTTAGTCGTAATGGACGTTAAAGTATGCACGTAAGTCCTAATCTCTTCTCGTAAATTTGTGAGTTTATGAATCAACACAAATTAAAATTCCATCATAATATTCAAGAATAAATTTATTTCCTGAAATGTCGGACTGTCACAAAAAACGTTGTATGTAAACGTAAGCACGTAACGTAAAATCCTCCGGTTTAGACGTAGTCGATGCTACTTCAAGACGTAAACCCAAATTTCTTCCCAAAAATGAGTGAGTTCATAATATAACATTAAAATAATGTTTTTAAATAATACTTGAGAATAGAATATCGACCATAAATTGACGGATTGTCACAAAATGGTTATTTATAATGCTTTACCTGAGAAAGATTATGAAAGGATTCTTATGTGTAAAACCGTTAAAGAAATTTGGAAACTCTTTTGATAACCCACCAAGGTAATAGTCAAGTCAAAGCAAGCAAAATCGATTTTCTTGTTCAACAATATGAATAATTTGTCATCTTAGAAGATGAAACTATTGATAGTTCATTCTTTAGATTTAATACTATTATTACTTGTCTAAAAGCACTTGATGAAGGTTTTTCTAGCAAGAACAATGTTAGGAAGTTTCTTCGAGCGTTGCATCCGAAGTGGAGAGCTAAAGTCACGACAATTGAAGAATCAAAGGATCTCACAACATTATCACTTGATGAACTTGTTGGAAACTTGAAAGTTCGTAAGATGATAATCTTGAAGGACTCGGAGATGGTCAAGAGAAAGAGTGAAAGAAAGTCTCTAGCATTGAAGGCCAAGAAAGTTCATAGTGATCATGAAAGCTCATCCTCCGATAGTGAAGATGAAGAATATGTTATGGCGGTTAGAGACTTCAAGAAGTTCTTCAAAAGGATATGTACATACGTGAGACAACCTAGCAACGAAAAGAAGCCATTCTCGATGAACCGATTGATAAAGCATGACAAAAGCAAAAGGCAGTGTTATAGATGCGCTGATCCGAATCATCTAGTTGGTGAATGTCCCAAACCACCTAACGAAAATAATTACACGACATTTGTTGGAGGATCTTGGAGTGATAGTGGTGAAGAATGAGATGAAAACGCTAATTGTCTCATGGCTCATTCTTCAAAAGAGGCACATTCAAAAACCAAATACTATAGCAATGATAGTTCTTCCTTAGACAATCTAGAATTAGAGAGTCAATATGATAATCTATGCAAACTAAGTCTTAAGTTTATACAAAATCATAAACCGCTAAAATCAACTAGAACTAAACTTGAAAATGAGATTAGTGAGCTAAAAGTTAAATTAGCTAAAATGAAGAAAAATAAAGAAGTTGATTTAGGATGTCTAAGTTGTGAAAACCTTAGGCAAGAAAATGAGGATCTCAAGAGCCCATCCATTAAGTTGGAAAAATTCATGAAAGGAACTAATGTTGTTGATGATATGCTAAGTAGACAAATTCACTCTAATGAAAAACTTGGTTTAGGTTTTGATCCTGATTAAGCTTCTACAAGTGAAACTAAACAAGTTAAGTTGTTAGAAAAAGTGCCTATTGTTCGAGGCTCAAGATTGTATGTCGCAGTTCCTTAAAATTATGGAACTGGAGAGATAGCTAGTGAACCGCGTACATAAGAGCTAAAATCCGAGAAAATATATTTTTTTGGAAAGTGTATTTTAGGTAGAGGGCCAAAACACCTTGTCATTAACAAAAGTAAAATACCAATTATTGATGAAAATGAGTTTATTAAATTCTGCACACCTTTGAGTAAACCTGTAATGGGAATGAAAGATGTAATCAAGAAATCATCCACTCTTACTCCGAGAGTGAGAAATGATTCATGGTCTAGAAGTAGAACACCTGCACCTAAAAAAATGATCATCCTAACTCAAGACCTAGAAGTAAAACACCCAAACCTAGAAACAAAAATCGTTCTAGAGCAAGGTCTAAAACACCTAAGAAAAACAATGGAAACCAAAGTGCTTAGGTTAATTAGAAGAATTTTCAACAACAATGTTTTTCTTCGTGGGGCATGTGTCCTCCATTTATGCATCCCAACCAAATGCAAGGGATGTTTGGAACTAACAACTTTGGACCCATTAGATATTGGGGACTAAATGTTTGATTTTGTGTGTTGTTACCTAGATATGCTTGAAGATTGATTTAGAGCCCAACGAGTGGATTTTGAGCATGTAGATAACTTAGGTTTTAATTTACTTAGCATAGATCAAATTTGTGACAATAAGTGTAAGGTCATCTTTTCCGAACATGATAGCAAAATCGAAAAAGATGGAAAGATCACTAGAAAAGGTGTTAGAAAGCATGGACTTTATGTCATGAAGGTTAGTAAGAAATCTAAAGACAAGATATTTCTTGCGACTATAGATGAGAGTTCTAATCTTTGGCATAGGAGATCATGTTACGCAAATATATGTTTAATTCAATCTTTGGTCTCTAAGGAGTTGGTAAGACATTTCCCCAAGATCAAGTTTGATAGTCACTTTTGTTATGCTTGCAAAGTTGGGAAGCAAGTTCACCCTAGTCACAAAGCCAACAATTTGGTTTCAACCTCTCGATGCCTAGAGCTCCTACATATGGATCCCTTTGGATCCTCCACCATACGGAGTTATGGGGGTAACCTTTATACCTTAGTAATAGTTGACGACCATTCTAGATTCACTTGGACAAGCTTTTTTACCAATAAGAATGAAGCTTTCAATCTTTTCGAAAACTTTAGTCGGAAAATCCAAAATCAACTAGGATTTACAATTGTATCTATTAGGACGGATCATGGTCAGGAATTTGATAATGAATTCGGTGCCTTTTGTGAACCTCATGGTATTACCCACAACTTCTCGGCTCCTTGCACTCCATAATTGTAACACCCCCAAATTTACACAATCCAATACAGCGGAAGACTCGTTGGTGTTACGGGATAGTACATTACTCACATCATAGAAAACGCTTAAAAATCGCGTCGTTTAATAATAAAGCATTTCCATTCATAAATATCAGATTTACATAGGTCCCAAGTCATATTATTTCATACAAATTTTACAAAGCATTTGAATGGAAATTGTTATTTAAGTGCGGGCCATGAATTCTTGTCGTCTTCCCGAGAATTACCTTCAAGTACCTGAGATATAACATGTTAAAAGAAAAGGTCAGCGAAAATGCCGAGTGAATTCATAGAGTTTAATTAAATCCATCAATATAACATCGGTATAAAATTATTACCGAAAATCATTTTGTACAAATCTTTGTAATAGGCAATAAAATAGCCAAAGTCATTTTATACAAATCCTTATTAAAATCATAATATAGGCGTTTTCCTTCAAAATCATTATACGAACCATTGTCGTATAAACATCATACAATACGTTTTATAACGTTGTCTAAAATTAGATAAAAACCGTTATATGAATATGGTTTATGAAAAACCAAAACACGAACATAAAATCAATAATAAGACCCCGTATTGCTAGTCAGGCAATATATCGTAATTCATTGCGTATAGCAGTATTTCATTATTTTTTGGATTATTATAAGCCGCATGACATTGTTACCTTACTACTACAAACAACGGGTAGCTAACCCGAAACTCAATTTGCCCATCTAAATTAGCGTGTCGTCACAAAAATCATGCTTGTGTAAATCTTCTCATACAAAAATTCGCTTACCAATCAATGTGGCACGACAGGGATCAACCGTCAAGGCGCGAACTGGGGTGATCGTCCCCAAATAGTAATATTATATGCATAAGCGTCTACCAGATCCCGGTAGTTCACAATTCATGCTAATGGGAAATTTAGTGACATAACCTAACTTTAATAATCCATTTCATTTCATTTATTGGGTCATATATTCATTCATCGGGTCATACAATCATTAGGGTCCAAATCAATAAACAAACAATCGGGACAAATGGTGTCCTATTTTATCAAAACTAACATGTTATCTCCCTCGCGGGTTTATAAAACATTTCATAAAAACATTTAAAAGAGTGCGAGGCTATGAACTCACTTTGATGTGGAAAAGCGGGTTATCGGCAATTCGGATGTACGGTACGTGCTTCAATCACAGAAACGTAGACAATTAATACTCGTCTTAGACTCTTGTCCAATGACTTTATAAAAATAACAATTATGTATACATATGATGATTTTATATATATGATGATCAAGTGGGTTTATACATTCTCATTTACTCATTTAGTGTTATGTGTTGGTAACTTTTATACTAGTTTTACCTATTTACATGTTTTAGGTCCAATAAGCCTATTATAAGTACATTACCTTAAATTAGACAATTTTAGACTTTTATTATCAGTATTATACTTTACATGTTGGGCCCAAGTGGGTTATGCCCAATAAGTAAATTTATAAGTGTTTAGCCCATTTAGTTGGATTATTAGTCCAAAAATGCTAACTTAGCTCGTTAATGTCCATATGTTATTTAGTTCGGGTTTTATCGGTTTTTACTTGTATTAAATACTTATATATACCAGTATATGACTTTTAAAAATTTTACATTAGACGTGTCCGATTGTCTAAGTTTTAATTGACGAAAAACGTTAATTTTACGGTACTAGCCGAAAAGACGTAAAAATCATGTTTATAGTTTTTATAACTTATAAAACTTACCAAGCTACCATTTTTATATAATGTCCATTTATTTATCCTTATACATATTTATATAAATGAAATATATAAGTTAGTGGGTTTTAATTTCACATTTTATACTATATTATTTTGAGTGCTTATATAATACTATTAAACTTTAATTTCACAAAATCTGATTTTTAGTTTCACTTTCACCATTTTTATCATATCTTGAGTTCTATAAGGAGATAGAAGCTCATTTTTGGATGACATAAACTTCATATTATGTGCTACAAATAAGTTAGTTATAGATACTGTTCAATCCATGTCTAAGTACCCTTAACAGTCCCTACAAAACAGACTATTCAGATTGGTATACTAATTTTATTTTGATCATATCTCACTCATTTTGATGATTCCATTGCATGAACAACTCTCACATGTGTATAACACCTAATACTTACTTTAAATTGATTCCAATATGCCATTTTATCAGTCTATCATTTGGTTACTTACTGTTTTTATACAGCCATCATATTAAGCAAGATTTTAACCTTGTTACCTATGGTCTTCCATCTTTTTAACCATATTTATCAACACTTGATCCCCACACAATATTTTTATCATCATATATTCATCATATACATATACAATAGGAAAGAAAATACAAGATTACATAATCAAAATAACAAGAGGATAGGAAGAACAATCTTTATACCACCAAGATTAAGTAGTTTATGATCAAGGCTTGGATTTTTGATGGCAAAACTTGTGATAGATCAACACCAATCTTCAAGACCACCAATACTTGTAAACTTCTTGTAGAAATCAGCCCTTGGACATCACCAAATCACCTCTTTGGATGTTAGAATCACCTCCAATCTTCAAGGCTTCAAAGGTTCTTCATCATATGTATGAATAACATATGATTTCATGGTTAAATCAAGATCAAATGGGGGGTTTTGTGTATGATATGGGACGACTTTTTGAGAGAGAAAAGGGAGGATGAGAGTGGTTTGCATGTATGTGTTTTGGAGGAATGGTTTTGGCTTGGATGGTTTTGTGTTTTGATAGCTTACAAGTTAAGCTAGTTACAAGTGTAGCTTGTAAGCTACAAACTTGACACCTCATGGTGTTGGTGGATAGATGTTGTCGTCCCATATTAGTGGGGTGGGGCAAAACTTGTTTTGTCTCATCCCACTAATTTACGGGTACTCCTCGATTCTAGTTTCCTCGGGTCGTTTTACGAAAAACGTTTTTATAAATTATAAATCAATGGCACAAAACGAATCTAATAAAAATTGTCTCATCAAAAACGGATTTCAAAAACGTAAATACGTAATCCTAAGGTTTCCAGTTTAGTCGTAAAGGACATTAAATTATAATCGTAAGTCCTAATCTCTTCCCGTAAATTTGTGAGTTTATGAACCAACACAAATTTAAAATCTGAAAATAATATTCACGGATAAATTTATTTTCTGAAATGTCGGACTGTCACCAAAACGGTGTATGTAAACATAAGCACGTAACGTAGAATCCTCCGGTTTAGACGTAGTCGATGCTACTTCAAGATGTAAACCCAAATTTCTTCCCAAAAATAAGTGAGTTCATAATATAACATTAAAATAATGTTTTTAAATAATATTTTAGAATAAAATATCAACCATAAATTAACGGATTGTCACAGCATTTACCCCTAAACAGGATCTTTGTCCTCAAAGATCAATTTATCTTACTACTCGCTTCTTATTGAGTTAGATCCATGTGGGTATTTCCTCCACATTCGGTCTTTTCTCAAAAGTGTAATTCATTACAATACGCGAGTTTTATCAAACATAACTACGGGAATAAGATCAGGCTTAATGTTGACTTACTTTCTCTATCCATGATGTTCGCGTGTTTTTGATGAATGCAACTTTTCGCTGATCTAAACTTCATTAAGGAATAGTTAGATTTTCACTTGATAGACATTTTATCAAGTTAGATATACGAATCATAATTTACGCAACCCTTGAAGTCCTAGGGTAGATCTAGCTTATATGCCTTTCAAATCAATTTTTACATCATCTCAATGGTCCCATTCAACGGGGACTTATTTCCCATGATCTTTCAGATCATCTATTCATTTTTCCAAGGTGAAAATTTTTGGCATCACTTCGCTACCCATCCTGCACTTCAAGATCTACATTTTCATATTCACATAACCTCCTGCCTACTATCGGCAGTCAATAATCAGATTCTAATTTCAACAACCATCTCAGGTCTCGCGGGTCGGGTATTTTGTAAGGTTAGGTTTGTCGTCATAGAAAACCTTAAACCTAAAAGACATGTCCATCTCACAGTGGGTGTATGTCGGGTATCTTCGTCCCAACTCCTGCTTACAGATGCTCTTATATTTTGATCCTAACAAGATTCGATCTCAATCCTAATACGATAATTATCAATGATGATTTCTCCAAAGGAAAGCGATTATACGGTTCATTACCAAAGGTCAATTACTCAAGCATAAAACAACACTTCTAGTGTTTTGTATCATTACTTTACCTCGTCCCTTCGATTGGGGTGGTAAACAGTACTCTCATCAAGGTTCGTTCCCAATGACTTCTGAGCAAATCTCTAGAAATTCGATGCGAAGCGAGGATCTTGATAGAGATGATCGATACAGGCAGACCATGCTTACACAACCCGTTTAAATACAAAAGAGTCAATTTCTTCATCGAGAATCTATCATTAACGGGAATTATATTACTAGATTTGGTCAGTCTGTCAACGATGACCCAAATCGAATCAAATTAAGATGATGACCTTTGCAATAGTTAGACGTTTACTAATGTATGAGGCGATGTCTGCCTTCATAATTTGCCATCAGTACAACTTCTTCAGATAAAGATACACTTAATCAAAAATGTCATGAATAGAATACTTATACTTATGAGATTCCAACATGACTAAGTCTCAAAATCTCCATATTTAGGAAACCACAATTGGCCTTTAAGACATTTAACGCCATCGGCTTCTTAATTCTAATGGTTCACATTAGCCGCGAACCCCTTTTATTATCTATATTATCCTTTTTACAAGTATCAGCTATTTTTAAATTGCTCGGCAATTTACTTTGCATAGTCATTACTAAGGAACACATCCTAATTTATTCTTCATCTTCTCCACATAATATGTTAATTACATTCACCTTCTTGATGAAATAATTATCATGACCACAATTCACTCAGAATTCTTTCTTCATTTTTTTCTAAGTTTTAGTTTCTTCTCAACTATCATTTTTATCCGTTTTACTCAATCCGACATATAAAGCGTCGATAATTATTACTGAAAGTCCCTTAATATGACAATTGTTGATAAACTATAACTCTTTTAACCACGAAACACAATGAAATACTTTTCAAACGCGTAATGCTTTATTAAGTATTATAAACAAAGTATTACAAAGTGTTATGAATACACTCGTTGAATGACAACAAGATATGAACCCTAGAAACAAGTAAACTAGATTCGAGACTCAAGTTTACAAGGGAACCAATGAGACGCTGGTAGACAGCTGAGGGCTCAGCGGTTCTAAGGAAAGAATTAACTTAGATAAATTATCCAAGCACAAGGGTTGGTTTAATTCTTCCTTCTCACTCCTATTTATAGTGTACGAGGTTGCTTCCTTAGTGGGAGTAGTTGATACGTGTCACCTTCTAAATGGAAGAGTACAACGTATTAAATGCATGTCTAAATGGAGACATACCTTTAACCAACTTTAGGTGAACAGTTCTGCCAATTGTTCACCTTTTGTCCCACTAGGTCGTACTAGGCTTTATCTTGAATCTCTTGTTTTGTCCCGCTCAAAACACTTGGTAGATTCTCCCGCCTAAACTATAAAGGATTGGGTAAGCTTTGCTTATCCAAGACTTCTAGGGTTCTTAAGTGATCTCTGAGTGTTGTCAACTCAGAGATCCTTGAACACCAGTACATTCCTTCAACATCCCAGCTATCCATAATCGCTGGTGAGTCTGACTTCAGATTATCTTCGACTTCTCTGACGTTGTCTTTGAATTGAATGTTCTTGGTGTGCCAGCTGAGGCTTTGCCTTCCACTGGTCTAGTCTCTGTCGCTGGTCCTCTCAGCGATCAGCAAACACTTAGTCTAATTAAACAAATCTAGACTGGGCCATAGTTAAAAGTTTCATTGGCCCAACAATCTCCCCCTATTTGTTTATAAATTATACTAAGTCTAAAATTATTGTAGGTGAGTACACAGGTTCTTCTTACACATAATTTAGCAAACATACCTCAGAGTTTTATTAAACATAAAGAACCTAGTCTATTACAAAAGCACCCAGAGGTGTAAACATAAATAAAAAGTAAAAGGTTCTTCAGCGATCGAGGCCTTGATCACAGATTCTCTGGGCTTCAACCTTGTCACTCCTAGAGTTGATGACAAGTTCAACTTCAAACTCAAAGTCCTCAGCTGCTTTGCAATTCCTTAGGATGCCCTGTTTGAGTCTGATAAGCTGGATGGTTGAAGCCAGATGTAGTTCATTCATCCGCTGAAAGCAATACTCACAATTACCATTCATAAAGACCATCCCTGTCTCTGGTTCTGAGTATACTTGACCCCCTACTGGTTTGGTGATCTCTTTGGGCAAATCCAAGTTTCTGTGCATCCCATCAACCATAATGTTTTCGGTAACCAACTTCTCTACCAGAGGCCCCATTTGGGTTTTCCTTTTCCTTGGTCCTTGAGAAGGTTGTTGTTGTGAAAGTTGAGGAGGCATGGGTACCTTCAGCTTCTTTTTTGTGTCTCTTACCCAATTAAGCTTTGCTTATTCTTCATCATTTGGGCAGCACCATGCCCAGTCTTCTTTTGGGCAAGATCCAGCATTTCTAACCATTCAGAGAGGCCCAGATCTTTGAGTTTAAAGTCACTAAAGACTTTATAGTTAGTTAGTTGGTTCTCTTTGTAAAGGGTCATCACCACCTTTTTGTCTTTATCAGTGTAACATGCATACTTGGTGATTTAACCAGGTTCAGCTCTGGTTTACAAGTCTTTCATATTGCTTTAGAAGGTTGCTCCTTTTAACCTCCAATTCTTTGAGCTTTACCAGCTGAGCTTCCTTTACAGCAGGAGAGAGTTTGTTTAGAGCTTCTTTGCTTTTGAGTTCATCAGCTCTGATGTTTGCCAGCCTTTGGTGTTCTAAGATTTGAGCTTTTGCCTGCTCTGGTGTAAGTGGTGGTTCATCAGCACTCTTGAATTTGTTTAGGTCAGAGTCTTTGGAGAGTCTTGCTGTAGATCCACCTTCTTCTTATAGGGAGTGCAGGGTTATTTCAGGCTGTGCAATAGCAATTCCTTTACCCTTATCCTTTATTGCATCAACGCTGGGGTTGAAGGATCTAATAGGTTGTGGTGTAGGAATCACTGTTGAGGGTTTTGGGTGTTTAAGTGACTGCTCCCCCTTAGGTGAGGCAGTGTCTTCTTCTTCTTCTTCAGAGGTGGAGGTTGCTGAATTCTCCCCCTCAGGCAAATCGCCGGTAGTAGCTGTGCCTGAACCAGGACTAAGGAACTTCTTGAATTCTTGATGAACAAATAGGCAGATTTCCTTAAGTTCCTCTTGTAACATCTCTTGAAGAAGAGTTCGTGAAGGCTCAGACGCCTTAGCAATAGCTGCCACATTTGCCTTGACAGCTGATGAGAGGACAGATGGTATGTATTGCTGGAGGCTCTGGTTAATAACAGGTGGGAGGTGAGCTTGCAAGGCACTCCCCAGTAGTTGCAGAAATAAAGCAGACATAGAAGACTCCACAGATGAAGTTAGTGAAGTCTCTAGTGTTGTGGTGAGCTCTTCAGCAGCATGGGTTAGGGTTTGTAGTTCAGAGAGGATGACATCATTTGTGACTTTGGGCTTTGTTATACTGATGTCACCCCTTTTGATCCAGAGAGCCTCAGCAGCGAGTTCCTGAACATCTTTCATTCGAGGAACATGGACAGGCTTGAGCTTTTGTAAATATTCTAAGTGTTGCTTGGCCCCTAGTTCCATGACATTTGGCAGTGTTGGGAAGGGAACTGGGGTTGGTGCACAGAGCCTCTGGCTCAATAGCCACTTAGCAGCTAGTTCTTACACATTGGGCAGTGATGGGAAGGGGATGGGTTTCAATTCTGATGTAACTTGGTCATCATCAGCATCCATATCAGCATAGTCTGAAATGGTCAAGTCCTCTTCGATAATGAAGACCTCATCCTCTGGTATAGAATCAATGACTGACATGGAATCAAGATCTATGTGGGGGACTTCAGCATTGTCATCACCAGCGATAGAATAGGCATCATCATTCTGCTATTCTTCATGAAGATTATGAGCCTGTTATGACGTTTGTTAGTAACCAATTATGAAAAAGAATGAAGTTATAGATCGCCATTCGCTGCCCCTAGGAAAGTTGGGTGTGATTATCCAGCCCCCCCAAGGATTTCTCCTTGGGACTCTTTTAAATGTGAAATAGTTATGGTGAAGGGTCGCCATTCGCTAACCCTAGGATAGCTGGGTGTGATTATCCAGCTCCCCTATAAGGATTGCTCCGTGGGACTCTTTTGAGTTGTGAAAGTTATGTGGTGAATGGTCGCCGTTCGCTGCCCCTAGGATAGCTGGGTGTGATTATCCAGCTCCCCCTGAAGGATTGCTCCTTGGGACTCTTTTAGTTGTGAATTCTTGGAGGTTAAAGGTCGCCATTTATCGCTGCCCCTAGGAAGACTGAGGGTGATTATTCTGTCTCCCCAAATGAATAAATTCTTTGGGACTCTTGTTGATCCCAAACTTAGATTGATTAGCTTTGTGTATACGAGATTAGATCAAGTATAACACGTAGAGAAACCTTTGTTATATGCTTTGTGAATCTAAGTATTATGCGGAATTTAATACTTAAACAAGAACACAAGATGTAAACAAAACTTTCACTTTGATTATGAATGTCGAACTTGCTTACAATGAAAGATGTTTACGAATGAAAACTTAATGAAAACTTGATATTAAACATTAACCTAAAGGCCTTCTTTTATAGACTAAGAAGCCTTGTACAATAAGCTACGTATCAACTATTCTAGGTAAAGATAAACATAGAAAATACATTGTCGTTTCTATCCTTACTAGAAGTATTCTAGAATATAATAAACGTGTAGCTCACATCTTTCATCAGTGCTTGTCTTCAATCTGTCAACGCTTGACTTTAACTTGTCAACGCTTGAGCTGTCAGCGCTCACTTTGTTCCTGTCAACGCTTGAGTTGTTCTTGTCAGCGTTCAAGTGATCTGGCCTTAATTTATTCCCAACAATCCTCCCCTAAACTTGATATCCACTCTTATGATCAAGTTTCTGAATAATCATTAAGAACTTGGAGGAGTCTGACAAACCTTATCATATTGGTAATAAATAAATCTGATCAAATTCTTTGCCACGTCACTTGTATAGTCTATCTCCAACTGGGTGTCCTTCATATTTTCCAAAACAGCCTTGGATATGAAATACTGAGCATCCACTAGTAGATACTCAGCAAACTTTGTAGAACTACCAGCAGCTGAATATAACCTCCATTGAAGACCACTGAGGTCATCTTCAAGATCCTTCTATATTTCAGGATCTTCCTCATTTGTCCCACACATTCTTTTGAATGTGGTCCAAAGTTTTATTGCATTAGCTGAAGTTGGTGCTTCAGCCTCATACTTGGTCTCTAGTAACCTCCAAAGGTCCACCAAGTCTTCTCTATCACAACTTGCAAATAAAGATATGAGAGTGGTAAAAGTGTGTACCTCCTTGCCATATCTTCCAATCTTCCAGAATCCACATTCATCCTCATCATAACTCACAATTGGATTCCTGGAATCTAATGGTAACACATGCACCATATCTGAAGCTTCTAATGGGGAGAGCTTGAGGCTCTTTCTAATAACTGCTTCACTTGGATATAGTTGATTCATATCTTTTGGAAACTCAAGTGTAAATCCCTTCTTCACTGGTCTGGGAACTATCATAGCTTTCTTGATTTCCATCTCTTCTGCAAGTTGCTCCTTTCTTTCATCTGAAAGAAGTCTGAAAGTGTTTTCTTCCTGCACTTTCACCCAAATAGGATAAGCTCTATGTTCCAACTCATCAAATGTCAAAGCCTTCAACTTCTGATGTGTCCATCCAACTCCATGACATCTGAGCAACATAAAATAGAGCTTCCTTCTATCCCTTTTCAACTCAGAGAGAATGTTGCTTGCCTTGTGCTTCAAAATCACCTTACAATCCTTCTGAACTCTAAGAAGAAGCTCCAAACCCCATATTTGATCTGAAATGGTCAAGTCTGGATTATCCATACAGCTTTCTTCCCAAGAATTGTACATCTGAACCACCTCTGGCATGTCAAAATCAATCTGCAACTTTAAATCTCTCAACTTTTCCCTAGCAAGCTCATCACCATACTCAAGTCTTTCTGGTTCAATAATCATCACACTTGAGTCTGAGCTAGCTCCATCACTTTATTCTTCAGAAGTCACAACAAATGGTGACTTTTCTTTTTCACCTTGTTCCATCAATTGCTCAGCCAGTCTTCTATCAAATTCAACCTGGGCTGCATTCTTTGGAACAATTTCTTCTACCAATATACCCTTACCCTTATCTGATGGTGCAATGGTTGGTAAGGTAGATGGTAATACCTGAGTAGAAACTTCTTTGATGATAGATGATGACTGGAATACATCACCTTCATGTGCAGGTCTGTCAACGCCTAAATTTCCTCTATCAGCGCCCAAAATACTTCTATCAGCGTCCAAATTAGTCTTGTCAACGCTCAAATATTTTCCCTCAGCGCCTTGTGTAACCTCTCTCAACATAACTGTAAATGATAAATTTAGATTGGTTGGAGAGATTAAGGACGTATCAAAACCTGTTTGTTCCTTCAAAGTAGTAAGAGCTTCAACAACATCCATTGATCGACCATCTTGACTGCTCTTATCACTCAGATTTCTTTGATCTTCCTCCCCTTTGGAAGACTCCTCCATACCTCTCCTAGCATGATCACTCTCCAAAACAACAATCCTCTCCCTCAATTGCTTGAGTTCAAGGCCTTGTGAGCTGACAATTTGTACTAAGTCTGCATTTTGCTTTTGCAAGCGAATGCAGACTGCCGTCAATTCCAAAAGAGTCATTGGTTCCATACTGCCCTCTTCTAAAATGGGGATTTGACCTCCCAAGTCAGGTTCATTGGGCATGGATGAGGACTTAATTATGGTGGGACTGCCTTGGCCAGCTTCTAAGCCAGAACCAATAGTCCCAGCCTCATCCAGGTCACCAACCACACTTGTGGTGGTGGTTCTCTCTGCTTCATGACTAGGACTACCAGAGGAGAACACTCTAGTAGTCCTTTGGCGTTTGATCAACCTATATTCAGGTGGTGTGGAAGATGGTGTGGAAGAATTTGTAGATGTGGATTGGTTAAGGGGTGTTTGGGATTGTGATGGTTGGGTGTCAGCGTTGGAAATAGGCACATCAACGCCAACATTTGATGTGTCAGCGTCAAAGGATTCTTGGTCTATTTGCATTTGTTCAGGTGAGGGTAAAGGTTCAGGAATAGGTTCAAGTTGTGGGTGAGGGTCAATATGAGGTTGGGGGTCTGGTTGGGGTTGTGCTGCTGCAATAACAGCAAGCATGGCTGGGGTTAAAGGTAAGTCTCTATGAGGTGGTGAATCCATCTTTGCAAAAATAGCTTTCTTTTGTTCAGGGATCTTATAAAAATCATTGTGATCCCTTGAACAATATCTTTGATCATCAAAAATCATTTGCAGAAAACAGGGATAAGCTAAAGTCATTTTTGTCCCCTTGTTTTTACACATCCCTTCAAAAATCATTTTAGAATAGTTATATTTTTGCCCTGTTGCAATGCACACAATAGCACTAGCAATAGATCTGTTAATCTCATTATGTGCAGTACATTTGAGACTCAAACATTGAAGGAGAATGTGAATGAGGTACTTCCAGGCTGGGAGAAATTCCTGCTTATGGTACTTATTAAGAGTACCTTCATCAGGAATTGGATATCCCAAAGCCCTAAGCCCTTGTTCTGTTTCATTTATGGGAAGGATGGTTATACCATCAGCATCATCTAGATGCAAGGCCTGGCGTACCAAGGCCTCAGTAACCACCCAAGATCTCCTATGAACAATAGAAGTTAATGTGGTCACTCCATTAACTGTTGAGGAACTAACAGTGTTCCAAAACTGTTTAATGTGTGTGACTGGAATGAGTGGTGCATGAGAAAGAGCATACCTTAATGGGGATGCGTTCAAATACGCCACCATTTGTGTGTATTGAGGAAACAAATCATTATCAGCAACAAGATAAGCAATCATGTTGTGTTGAGACTTGAACCCCAAATCCAATTCTGCTGAGTTAAATCTTGGTGCCATTGATGAAAGCTGTTAATTTGAAGTGTAGAAGATGAAGGTTGATAAGAGAAAAGTGTTAGACAAGAATTATAGATACCCTGTTTTAAAATAGGAGCCAAATTTATAGGAGATAAACAATGCATGTGATTGGCCCAAAAATAGGCAAAGATTTTCAAAAACTAATCATGAAAATATTAAAAAAGTTATAAGTTATCTCATGCATTTAATGAAAGTAACAACTCCTAAAATTACGGCTTGAAAATATGTCAAAAAGTAACAACTGGGTAGGTCCCATTGAGTGTCAACGGTCAAATATAACCCATCAACGCCCAACGGCAATAATCTTGTCAACGTTCGCCTAAAGCCATGTCAGCGTCCAATTTGGTCACAACAACGCTTGGAAAAATCTTGTCAGCGTCCAAAAATAAAATTGTTTTAAAAAGTGAAAAATGACCTTAACAAGTAATTTATCCTAGAGAAAATAACCAAAAGCTGATAATTATTATACGGCGGCAAGCACTGTCCAGTTATGCACACTTGCATAAGCAAGATAGACATAACAGTCCTTTAGTGTCCCTTGCTAACCAAAATTCTTAACAACCAAGTTACCTTATAAAATCCTTGTTACTCCCAGGTAAATCCCATATCAAAATCATTCCCAAGTCTCCCAACAGACCACAACCAATTCTAGGCCAAAAATGTCTTGGCAGCATGCAAAGTTGATATACTATGCATGCTACAGTGCCTCATGGTTTAGTAAAACTAACCCATACTCACCTGTGGACACAATCTAGAATTGTGATAAGAGTATCATATGGATACCCAAAAATCCTAAAGGTTCCTAAAACCTCCCCTTAAACTATGATACAAAAAGTTTGCTAAAATGATGCATGAACATAAAAAAAAATTTATGTCAAGATAGGAATGAAACATTCCAACCATCATCCATAAATAAAAACTTGTCCAAATGCTTCTCCTTTGATCCATAAGCAACTCTGTATCCAATGATATACTGCTAACACCCTCTGCACATTTAGATTGAAAACCACAAAACTAACATTGTTGCTGACAACGCCCCGATAACACATAACAGCGTTGAAGGAAGCTTTGTCAGCGTTAGACAATTATATTGCTGACAACGTTGCAAAAACACTTATCAGTGTTCAAACAACCTTTGTCAGTGTTAGAAAAATATAGTGGAAAATCTAAATCATCAACAAGACCAATAATAATAATGCATCATCCTGTACATACTTTTACAAAAAGAATCCAAAACACATATTAAGTGAGATTAACCATTCCAATACTTGTTACCAAGTATTGAAATCTTCCAGTATCAAAAGGTTTAGTTAATAAATCTGACACATTTTCCTCAGTGTCAACCCTATCTGGTTGTATTAAACCTTTCTCAAAGCAATCTCTTATAGAATGGTGTCTAATTTCTATGTGTTTAGTTTTAGAATGATGCACAGGATTCTTAATGATGCATAAAGTACTATTATTGTCAACAAATATCTTAGTATGCATGAAATTATACCCATAATCCAACAGCTGGTTCTGAATCCACAACACTTGACCACAACATGCTGCTGCAGCCACATACTCTGCTTCAGTTGTAGAATTAGCCACCACTATTTGTTTCTTGCATTGCCAAGATATTAATCTGCTCCCAAGAAATTGACATCCACCAGTTGTGGATTTCCTATCAAACTTATCACCTCCATAATCACTATCTGAATATGCAATCAGCTCCAATGGTGAATCCTTTGGGTACCACAAACCAAGATTAGGGAAACATCTTAGGTACCTAAAGATCCTCTTCATAGCATAAAGGTGACATTCTTTGGGAGTCACTTGATGACGTGCACAAGCACATACAGCAAACATGATATCAGGTCTGGAAGCAGTAAGATACATCAAGGATCCAATCATGGATCTATAATGCCTGACATCAACATCTTTCCCATCTCCAATCTTTCCCCAAGGGTGTTCTCTATCCATAGGAGTAGAAGCCCTCTTTTCATGTGGAGAAAAGCCAAACATTTTCAAGATTTCAGCAACATATTTGTCCTGGGAGATGAAGATACCATCTTCTTTCTGCTGAACTTGTAAACCAAGAAAGAAGTTCATCTCCCCCATAGCACTCATCTTGAATTTGTCTGTCATAAGCTTGGAGAAATCCTCACTTATCTTTGGATCAGTAGACCCAAAAATGATATCATCAACATAGACCTGCACAAGCAACACATCTTTGCCTTTCTTCTTTGTAAATAGTGTCTGATCTATGGTGCCCCTCTTGAATCCATTGTCCACCAAATAAGTGGACAAAGTACCATACCATGCTCTAGGGGCTTGATGAAGGACATACATAGCCTTTTTGACTCTATACACTTTATCTGGATGCTCTGGATCCTCAAAACTAGGAGGTTGCATGACATAAACTTCCTCAACAATGGTGCCATACAAGAATGCACTCTTCACATCCATTTGATAGACTGTGAAGCCCATGCAAGATGCATAGGCTAGAAAAATCCTAATAGCTTCAATCCTTGCAACTGGTGCAAAGACTTCTTCATAGTCTATCCCCTCCTCTTGTGTATAACCTTGAGCCACTAACCTTGCCTTGTTTCTGACCACAATACCTCTTTCATCTCTTTTGTTCCTAAGAACCCATCTTGTCCCTATAGGTCTGACATATCTAGGACAATCAACCAGCTCCCAAACATCCTGAATAGCAAATTGGTGAAGCTCATCGTGCATTGCTTCCACCCAACTTGGTTCTTTGAGAGCATCAAAAATCTTTTTGGGTTCTTCTTGTGACAGAAAACATGCAAACAAACATGCTTGTACAAGAGGGGTATCAACCTTCTTGTGGATATTAGCAATAAATCCACCAAATCCTTGATGGGATCTTCTTGTCTGAACTGGAGTCATAACATCACCAATGATCTGAGATGGGGGGTGATTCTTCATTGCGGAAGTGAGAACTCCTCCTTCAAAAAGTCTAGTGTCCTCAACTTCACGCTCCATGTTGCCAATATCTTCTTCATCAGACTCTCTTTGAGCAACAGGAATCTCTTCATGGACATTGGAAGGTCCACCTTGTTCAAAACTGGAAGAGAAAAGATGCCCATAAGTGTTGTCAACGTTTGAATCTTGGTTGTCAGCGTCAGGGCTGACAGCGCCTGAAATGTTGTTGTCAACGTCTGAATTGGTCTTGTCAGCGCTAGATTTGCCTTTGTCAGCGCCTGAAGAACCATGCATGTTTGTATTTGGTGGTATTTGGAGACCACCATTATCTTGTCCAGCAGCAGCAGCAGCAGCAAAAGCATCAGTCCAAATGGGAATTGTGACATATTCAAATGTAGGAGATGCCTTTTCTGCTTGTGATCCAACCCTCTCATCAATCTGTGTACCTGAAACATCAACAACTTGTTCCTCCACAACATTTGAAGTTACCTTCATAATGTCTAGATTAGTGACAGGCATATAATTTAAAGTTCTAGATAAGGGTTCCAAATCAAACAACCAATTAGGACCACTTTCAGGATCACTAGGTTTATTCTCTAAGAACCTAACATGTACTCTTTCAACAATACGTTTGTCCTCCTTAAGATAAACCCTATAACCCTTGCTCTGTACTGAATACCCCATGAAGTAACCTTCATCACCTTTTGCACTAAATTTCCCTAAGGCATCACTAGTGTCTAAGACTACTACATGACATCCAAAAGGTCTGAGAAAACCAATATTAGGTTTTCTTCCCCAAAGTAACTCATAAGGTGTTTTGTTCTGAATTTTGTTAACCAATGCTCTATTTTGCACGTAGCATGCTGTATTAACAGCCTCAGCCCAAAAGGCTATGGGAAAGTGAGCATCAGCCAACATTGTTCTGGCTGCTTCAATTAGGGTTCTATTTTTCCTTTCAGCAACCCCATTTTGTTGTGGGGTTCTAGCAATACTAAACTGCCTAGTAATTCCCTTCCTGGCACAAAAATCATCTAGCTTCTTGTTCCTAAACTCTCCACCATTATCACTCCTAAGCATCTTAACCTCATTGCCAGACATTTTCTCAATTTGAGTGATAAATTCAATAAGAACATCAGCTGTGTCACTCTTCATAGCTAGAAAGAATGTCCAAGTAAACCTAGAAAAGTCATCAGTGACAACAAAACAATATGACTTGCCATTCAAACTTTCTATATTAGTTGGACCAAAGAGGTCCATGTGAAGCATATGAAGAGGTCTGGAACTAGTATGCACCTGCTTGGACTTGAATGAGACCTTGTGCTGCTTGCCTTTAAGACATGCAACACAAGAGTGGTCATTGTGGAAAGCCTTCTCAGGCAAACCATCAACTAAACCAAGCCTCACAAGTCTATTTATATTTTTAAAATTTATGTGCCCTAGTCTCCTGTGCCACAAATTACTTTCATCTACTGAGGCCTTAGCATAAAAACAAGACATATTTGCATTCATTTTAATCCCATTTAAATTCACATTATATATGTCCTTATGCCTAGGTGTTCTATACTCAATGTACTTCTCATCAGGGATCTTAAAATCCTTACTTAACACCAAACACTCAGTATCAGTGAAAAGAACCTTATTTTTGTTATCACAAACTTGTGATACACTAAACAGATTATAATCCAGTTCTTTTACCAGGAAGACATTCTCAAAACGTAGATTATTGGTGACAAGGGTTCCTTTGCCTGTAATGGTACCGTAGCCCCCTCCAAAGTATACCTTATCACCATCTTTAATAGGAGAGAAATTCGTCAGATAGTCTTCCTTTCCTGTCATGTGCCTTGAGCATCCACTATCCTAATATCCATAATTATTGATCTGCTTTTGAATGCCCTGCACATAAAGAAAACAAATTAGTTTTCTTTGGGAACCCAAGTCTCAGAAGACTTGGATTCATCTGGTTGTTCAATAAGAACAGACTTAGTTCTCACAACAACCCCATTATCATCCCTTTTAGGATGAAAAACCCAGTTAACCCCAATTGGTTTTGTAATGACCTTTGAAATGTAATTAAACCTATTGCAAGTCATTGAAATTCCATTATTATTAGGGTTTTGATCTTTCTTGGGTCTCCATGTTAAGCTTGAAGAAGCTTTTGACCCCTTACCTTGTGGCTGCAAATATTTAGGTCTTGTCACGTTTCTGTCAGCGTTGGATTTTGTCCTATCAACGCTGAAATTACCCTTGTCAGCGTTGAACCTAGGGTTTGCTACAGGAACCCATTGCCTATTTGACCAGGTGTTTGTCTTTTGAAAAGGTCTTTGTCCATGAGTGTTAGACCTTCTAGAGAAGAATGGGGCAGGTCTAATCACTTGTGGACTTTGCTGCACACAAGGTCTGGGTCTGACAACGTTTGCCTTCCTAACAACGTTGACTTTCTTCCTATCAGCGCTGAAATTGTTCCTATCAGCGCTGGCTTTGGGAGCATTGACACACTTGTATGCCAAATGTGAAAAGCTACCACAAGTATAACAGGCTTTCTTAGACACACTCTTAGGTCTAGAAGCAAAGAAACCTGTTCCATGATTGTTAATTTGGCTCTTGGGTGACCTATTATTTCTATACATCTCTGCATATTTAATGGTAGGTCTTCTAACAGTGTTTGAGCCTAGGTCAATAGCTTTACTAGTAACTGGGTTAGTAACCTTAATGGGTGGTGATTCATTGGGACTTTCACATAGCAAACCTCCCTTAACAAATAAAGTAGGGTTAGCTTTCTTCCACTCATTTAGGTCAGTCAGTTTTTGTTGATACTCTTCTACTGGAGTGACAACTCTTGGTGGAGGAGAGAATTCCTCTTCTTGGCATTCTGGTATACCAGTCCAAGACAAATCCTTTCTAAGGACACCATAGAAGTCACCAGCTGGTGGTGGAACCAGAGAGTAATCATTCATCCCAATCCCAGTCATGTCCTTAGGATCCCTTTGTTTAGCTACACAGTCTCCTAGGGCTTGGGTGGCTCTATCAAATCTTTGAATCTTGAGGTCAACATTATCTTTATTCTTAATGGCCTCATCTAACTTAGCCTGTAGGTCTCTATTGACCTTTGACATGATATTTCTAATATCCATACTACCCTCTAGCTCATGTTTTAAGATATTTATCTTATCTTTTAAATAAAATTCCATTTTCTTGTATTCAGAAACGGTTTTCTCAGTTTCAGTAAGAGCTAGTTGGTAATTTGATAATTTACACCTTTCAGTGCTCATATCCTCTTTTAGTTTTAACACCTCTTTGTTAAGTCTGTCAGTGTTTAACCTACAACCTTTGCTACAAAAAGCATCATCATATACCTCATTATCAGATGAAGAGGAGGAGTGTGCCATTAGAGCATATTCAACATGCTCTTCTTCTTCAATATCAGCAATCAAAGCTTTGTCCTCTTCAGCATCCTTAGCCAGATAGCTCCAATCCCATCCAGTACCATCAATTCCTTGAACTGCAACCATGGCCTTGGACTCTTGAGCTTTAACCACCTGATTGAGGGTTTACCAGCATCAGATCTTTTAGGAGATCTGCATTCCCTCATGAAGTGCCCCATGCGATGACAGTTGTAACACTCAACTTTGGATTTATCAAATCCAGCAGTGTCTTTAGCATTGAAGGTTATCTTCTTCTTGAACCTTCTATTCCACCTATTTGCTCTTATACTAGCAAGAGCCATGTTCCACTTGATGTCCATCTCTTCCAAGTGTTCATCACTTATCTGCTCAAGGTCCTCATATGTAATCACTGAACCATTGGGCAAAGAAGCAATGTAAGCACAAACAGTATCCAAATCCAAACCAGCAGGTTTAACTCTTGGGGAGTCATTCATGAATGTGTCAGCGTCTGAAAAGGAGACGTTGACAGGACTTGTTCCAGCACTGACAAATGATGATCCAGTAACTGGATGCATAAAAGAGTCCTTCTGATTGAAATGACCTTCACTATGAGAGAAGAAGGCCATGTTGCTGGTGCTAGCTTTGCTTCCATGAGCTGAAAGAGTTTCATCTTCCAACAGTCTTAGTTTGTTGTAGATGTCATCAAACGAAGAGCTCTTGTAAGTATTATTGGCAAGAATGGATCTTGCCTCAATCTTCCATGCCTCACCAAGACTTTTCAGAAAGGTAGCATTGGTGTCAACATCACCAACTTGTGTCCCCATGAAGGACAACTTGCTTGTGATGTCAAGCAATCTGCTTCTCACACTACTTAGTTTCTCATAGGGCTGAGCTTTGAAGACAACATAATCATGCAGAAGTTGCTTTTTCTTTTCTTCCTTAGTGTCTGCATTACCACCATATGCAACTTCAATTGCTTCCCAAAGATCCTTAGCAGATTCATAGCCTCTATATTTGTGCTGATTTTCTTGTCCCAAAGAGACTTTCAGAATATTTAGGGCTTTCATGTCAACCCTTTTCTTTGCAATATCTTCAGCACTTACAGCTCTACCATCTCCAGGATTTTCTTTCTTATCTTCATCAGGACATCCCTCAACAGCTGATCTTGCAGTAATGGCATCCTGAATCTTTTGAGCCTTATTGAATGAGTTTCCATATTCAATAATCTCCCAGAGTGTGTAATCAAAGATCCCCAGATACTGTTCAAAGTTGAACTTCCATAAGTCAAAGTTGGTTGCATCAAGCATGGAAATCTTGATGTTTGGTAAGGGTGAGGAGGAGGAGGTTATTGCTTCAGACATGATGTTTTTAGGTTTTTGAGAAAATTAGGGTTTTGGTGTTCGTATATCGTTCTGGTGTTCTTCAAGGATCAAAAGTTCCTCAACAAGCTCTGATACCACTTGTTGATCCCAAACTTAGATCGATTAGCTTTGTGTATACGAGATTAGATCAAGTATAACACGTAGAGAAACCTTTGTTATATGCTTTGTGAATCTAAGTATTATGCGGAATTTAATACTTAAACAAGAACACAAGATGTAAACAAAACTTTCACTTTGATTATGAATGTCGAACTTGCTTACAATGAAAGATGTTTACGAATGAAAACTTAATGAAAACTTGATATTAAACATTAACCTAAAGGCCTTCTTTTTTAGACTAAGAAGCCTTGTACAATAAGCTACGTATCAACTATTCTAGGTAAAGATAAACATAGAAAATACATTGTCGTTTCTATCCTTACTAGAAGTATTCTAGAATATAATAAACGTGTAGCTCACATCTTTCATCAGTGCTTGTCTTCAATCTGTCAACGCTTGACTTTAACTTGTCAACGCTTGAGCTGTCAGCGCTCACTTTGTTCCTGTCAACGCTTGAGTTGTTCTTGTCAGCGTTCAAGTGATCTGGCCTTAATTTATTCCCAACAACTCTTTTAGTTGTGAATTGTTTGATGGTAATGGTCGCCTTTTATCGCTGCCCCTAGGAAGACTGAGGGTGATTATTCAGTCCCCCCAAAAGAATAAATTCTTTGAGACTCTTTTTAATGAGGGGACCCAGAGACTGCGTGAAGTGCAGAGACTCTAGGTCAGGACCGATAGCATGCTCAAGTTGTTGTGGACAAGAGCACATTCCAGAGGGTGAAGGATCATCGGGGTGCGTTATGAGCACAAATGAATCATATCCTTATGTTAAGACAGAGTGTACAGATAATCTTAAGGATCTAAGTGCTGACATAGACACTCTATGGGTTGAGGAAAACCCTAAGTCTTCATCACTCTCTCCTACAGAATGTTGAGAGTGATTGTTTGTGAGCCTCCAAAAGAATAAAATGGCAAACCAATACCTGAGAGATATCAGCGTTGAGAAGGTTCTTAGTCGTCTCTGCTGAATGGGAGACGCTAGACTCTATTGTTTATCAGCGGCAGGCTCTACAACCACATCCACCAGAGAAGGGGATGGGTTTTTCTTGGTCTTCTTAGGCTTGGAAGGATTAATAGAAGGGGTTTCAAAGGAAATGGGGATGTCTTTCCTCTTTTTCTTCTTTTCCTTGGGCACCTTGGGCTGAGAAGAAGACTGCATAGAGGTCTTTAAAAGAGACTTGTCAGTTGCTCTTTCAGCATTCACCTTATTGTGAGGGATCAAGGGCTCTCCATCAGCAACCGGTAACCCAACGACCTGCATCATGTGCCTGCTGAGAGGCACTTCATCTTCCAGTGGGGTCTTTAATGATGCAGTAGTGATGTGATAAGGAGAGAAAGAGAGAAATTCATCATTGGTGTATCCTTCACCCAGCATGTCTTCTAAGAGAAGAGAGAGATATCTAGTGTAGCAGATGGTGGCCAGTCTGTTCTTCTTCCCTTTGTTTTCTAACTTAGCAATGAGGTCAGAGTAGAGTATATAAGCGATACATATATATTGTCCCCATATTAAGCTATAGGCAATGGCTTACTGGGCTCCATTGAGTTGATCATGAGACCCCTGGTTTCCACCCATACATTTCACAATATATAGCATCAGCGTCCTCCAAATAGGTGAGAAGTAGTTCACTTTGATCCGGGATTTGGTCTGGAAACCTTGTGTGGTGAAGGGTTTATCATTGTCGTCATGAGGACGAAGGGTAGCAAGAGCCTTCTTCACAGTGGCGCGGGCAGGCACAGCGGACATACCTTCATTGACAGGAAGTCCAATGACTTTGGCAAATATAGGAAGATCAAAGGTGAGAGGTTGGGGATGTGTGGAAAGGTTGAAGGTGATGTGAGAAGAGGTTGGATCAACTTCCGCGCTATACCAAAACTCCTTCAAATATTGGTGGTAGCAAGTGGAGGGTACTCTGGTTATGGCTTCAAAAATGGTGGAGTTTTTGAGGAAGGAGAACAAAGGTTGGTAGAGTGAATTTGTGTGTTCCAAGAGAGCTACACAGTTGTTCAAAGCAATTTTGCCATCATGTATCCCAAAATCAACATTCGAGGCGGCCAGAACAGTAAAAGCGGTGTTAGATGATGAAGACGCCATTGTTGAAGTGTGGAAGAAATGATGGTTTTGAGAAGATGAATAGTTGTGTGTGTGTGTGTAAGTTATGAGAATGTGAGTTTTGAAAAGTGAGTCAAGGGTTTTGATAAAAGGGTTTGCCGTTTTACAATTAAAGCATTTAATGCAAAAATTTACCTTTTAGGAAAAGTGGGACCCCTTGACTCTTCATGTGATATTTCTGACCCTTGGAAAGCGGGAAAGTTGTTGACAATAAAGGTTAATCATTTGAATTAAATATGGGAATATATTAAGTCCCATTGGAATGTAACTACCTCGTTACATTCAATTCCCTTTAATGCCCAGAGACAGAGGTCAGAGATCACTTTTCAGATTTGTTTACCAATATTAAGCATACCAGCTCAGCAACCAACCTAGTGAAACTTGGCTCAGCCAGAGGTTTGGTGAAAATATTAGCGAGCTGGTATTCAGTGGGTATAAAATGGAGCTCAATATCACCTTTTAAAATATGGTCTCTGATAAAGTGATACCTGATGTCAATATGCTTAGTTCTGGAATGAAGTACCGGATTATTGGAGATGGCTATAGCACCTGTGTTGTCACAGAATATGGGAACCTTTTCATAAATGATCCCATAATCAGCCAGCTGACTTTTCATCCAGAGAACTTGAGCACAGCAACCAGCGGCCGCAACATATTCAGCTTCAGCTGATGACATGGCCACAGAGTTTTGCTTCTTGGCGCTCCAACATACTAACTTTCCACCAAGGATTTGACAACTCCCAGAGGTGCTCTTTCTATCAAGACAGCATCCAGCGTAGTCAGAGTTTGAGTAGGCTTTGAGGTCGAAGCCTGATCCATTTGGATACCAGAGACCCAATGTGGGAGATCCTTTTAAGTACCTGAAAATTCTTTTGACAGCTATAAGGTGGGATTCCTTGGGGTTAGCTTGGTACCTAGCACAGAGACATATGGCAAATTGTATGTCTGGTCTGCTTGCTGTGAGGTACATCAGTGACCCAATCATGCCTCTATATAAAGTCTCATTAACAGAGACCCCTGAGTCATCAGCTCCCAAGTTGTTGGGAGGAAGCATGGGGCATTTCACTGATGCACAATCAGACAGATCATACTTCTTGAGCAAATCCTTAACATATTTTACTTGACAAATGGAAATTCCTTTTGAATTCTGTTTAATTTGAAAACCCAAGAAAAAAGTTAATTCCCCCATCATGCTCATTTCATATTTTTTGGTCATTAATTTGGCAAACTGTTTGCTCAATGTAATATTGGTTGAACCAAAAATTATATCATCCACATAAATCTGTACTAAAATGACATCACCCTTGGACCTATAAGTGAACAGGGTTTGATCAATGGTACCTCTGACAAATTTATTTTCAAGCAAGAATTTGGATAGGGTTTCATACCAGGCTCTAGGCGCTTGTTTTAGCCCATAGAGTGCTTTGTGAAGTCTGCAGACGTGGTCAGGATACTCACTGCTTTCAAACCCTGGGGGTTGATAGACATATACTTCCTCTGCAAGCTTTCCATTGAGGAAAGCACTCTTCACATCCATCTGGTACACAGTAAACCCCATATAAGCTGCAAAGGCTAGGAAGATTCTGATAGCTTCCAATCTGGCTACTGGTGCAAACGTTTCATCATAGTCAATCCCCTCAGATTGATATATCCCAGCACCACAAGCCTAGCCTTGTTTTTGAAAATCATGTCAGCTGCATCCCTCTTGTTTCTGTAGATCCATTTAGTTCCAACCACTTGCTTTCCAGCTGGAGCTTTTACCAGAGTCCACACCTTGTTTCTCTTGATCTGATTAAGCTCTTCTTGCATTGCAACCACCCATCCTTTATCTAGAAGTGCAGCAGCCATATTCTTGGGTTCATCCTCAGAGAGAAAATCAGCGAAAAGGCATTCATTCACTGAGGCGGTTTCCAGAGATTTTAATTTGCCTCTGGTGGTGACTCCTTCAGAGGGTTATCCAAGAATATTCACCAGAAGAATATCTTGGTTCCTACTCCATTTGGATTGAGGAGTAGGAGTCTCTGTGTGTTCAGGAGTCAAAACAGGTTAAATGAATGCTGAAGGTTCTTCACAAATTATTTCTTCATCCATAATCTCTTCATCAGGAGGAGAGATTGGTTCAATAAGATCAGCATTCACAGTAGTGAGTGGAGTGATTTGTTCAGCATTTTCAACTTCTGGAGTGATGTCAGAGATTGAATGAGGATCAAATGCATGAACATAAGGGAAGTCCTTGTGACCGCCCTTGGATGATTCCTTGGGCTTTGAAAAATCATCCTTTGGATAAGATTTAACTTCATTGAAGTCAATGTCACATTCTTCTGAGTTGGTGTGGTTGATGACAGCATCTGCTTCATTGAAGGTGACATGGATGGATTCTTCGAATTCTTGTCTACGGATATTGAACACTCTGTAAGCTCTAGAGGTGAGAGAGTACCCAACGAAGAATCCATCATCAGACTTTTCATCAAATTTTCCCAGGTGATCTCTGTAGTTGTGAATGAAAACAGGGCAACCAAAGACATGGAAGTAGCTTACATCAGGGGCTCTCTTCCTATTTACTTCATAAGAGGTCTTTCCATGTCTCTTCACAATAATGGATCTATTTTGTGTATGACAAGCTGTATTCACAGCTTCACCCCAGAATTGTTTAGGAAGTCTTGATTCGCTGAGCATTGTCCTAGCAGCCTCTATGAGGGTTCTGTTTCTTCTTTCAGCGACACCGTTTTGCTCAGGGGTGCCTGGGTTGGAAAAGTTCTGTGATATTCCCTTTTCATCACAAAAGGCTTCCATGGCATGATTCTTGAATTCAGTGCCATTGTCACTTCTGATAGCCTTAACTATGCAGTCATTGAGATTCTCAATTTCTCTGATGAAGGACATTACTCTTTCAGCAGCATCACTCTTTCTTTTGAGAAAGAATACCCAAGTGTATCTGGAGAATTTATCTACAATGACTAGTGTATATTTGTTGTGATTTAGGGATTGAGGTTTTACAGGTCCAAATAAGTCCATGTGAAGGAGATGGAGGGACTTATTTATGGAGAATGATTGTTTAGTCTTGAATGAGGCTCTGTGGTGCTTCCCTTTCTCGCATGCTGAGCAGGGTCTGTCTTTGGTAAAGGTCAGAGAGGGAAGCCCAGCTACTAAATCATTCTTGGCCAGTTTGTTAATGTTTTTGAAGTTGAGATGGGAGAGTCTCTTATGCCATAGCCAATTTTCACTATCAGATGCTTTGGTATAGAGATAAGTGGTTGTCCCCTTTGGACAAGATGTCATGTTGATGACATACACATCCCTTCTCCTGGGTGCAATAAGAACAACATCATCATTTTGATTGAAGATTGTTCCTTGGGTCTTGGTGAACAGAACTTTGAAGCCAGCATCGTAGAGTTGACTGATGCTGATGAGGTTGTGCTTCAGTCCATTGACATAAGCGACCCTTGTGAAGGTTATTCAATTACAATCCACCGAGCCATAACCCTCAGTAGCCCCTAAGGAATCATCTCCAAAGACTACTTTAGGACCAGACTCCTTTTTATATATATGTAGATATTGTTTAACCCCTATCATGTGTCTGGAGCACCCGCTGTCCAGATACCAAACAGATTTCTTCAGATATTCCTGCATAGATATAACAAATCCAGATTAGTTTCTATGATGAACCCACTTTCCAGTGGGTCCATGTTGTCGCTGACCAGCGACATTGGTCCTTCTCTGGTTACCTCCCCCTCTTTGGTTGCAATCCCTGGGTTCATGACACATGCTTCTACAGATGTCACATCCAGGATAATGTACGCACTCATCAGAGTGATGGTCGAATAAACCACAGTATTTGTAGGGGGGGTTAGGTCTGTAGCCCTGAGAGTTATCTTTGGGCTTAGGCTCAGCCTTTCTTGAGGGTCGATGAGGAGTTTTAGATCTCATTTGAGTTCTGGTTCTTTGAACCGCTATAATCTCCTCATGCTCTCTGGATGTGTGTTCAGAGGACTCGCATGTGATACACTTAGGTTTCTTGGAGCAATCCTCGGATGAGTGATTCTTGAAACCGCAGTGCTTGCAATGTTTGTACAAAGTTCTCCCTTTGGAGCTACTAGACCCCTCACCAAGAGAGTTAACATATGGACTATTAACTCTAGGGTTGATTTGTTCTTTCAACCCTTTTACCTCTTCCATCAGAGTGAGGAGAAGTTGCTTGGTGGGAGAAAGCTCTTCAGGGGGAGGAGTGGGTTTGTTGGTGTCCTTAGCCACAAAAACCTTTTTATTCGCTTTGTCAACGATTTTGAGAATTGAATTCCCAGGAGTTTTGGTTTGAGGTTTAGGGCCAAGCAAGGAATCAGATGGGTTGGCATCAGCGGGTCTTGGTGGAGCTGGTACTTCTGATTCTTTGTTAGAGTTCTTCTCATCCATAGAGGTGGAAGAAGGAGAAGAGACATCTGATGGGACAAATTTGACATTGGGAACATCGACATGCTTTTTGAATCTACCCTTTCCCCCAATAGCCTGAACCACATCACCAGGTATGGATCTAGCGACTATTTCTTCCACTGTGGATTGAGCCAAATTCCATTTCTCAATGGTTTTTCTTAGTTCAGAATTTTCATCAGACAAGGACTCATTTTCAATGGATAATTTATTCACTTCATTTTGAAGTTGATTAGCAAGATTCAAAAATGGTTTAAGATTTGTTAATTCAGACTGGCAAAGATTTAACTTGTTTTAAGACTGTGAAGTTTGTTTAACAGGTTTTTTCTTTGCTCTTCCACAAAGTGGAGGTCAACCAAGGTATAGTCACTGACATGGTCTCTATCAGGACCTTCAGACATAGATAACATTCTTTGTACCTTTTTCATGGTGATATCCACCCATTGACCAGATCTTGCTTCACTTTTACCTACAGCGGGTTCTTCATCAGAGACAACCATAAAGGCTCTGACGGTGGTGGTACCTTCATCCTCAGAGGTGAGAGGTTCATCATCCCAATCGAATGAGGCAGCGATCAGACCTTTTTCAGTCTTCTTAACATCCTTTTTCTTTGCTGCATCATCAGCTTTCTGATTGAGTTTTAGCAACTCAGCTTTCAAGGCTTTGTATTTGACTTTGTAGTCCTTCTTCCCTTCTAAGTGAGAGAGAGTGGTTTGCTTGAAATGAGAGTTGGAAAACTTCTTCTTGTTGTTGTTGCTGGATGAAAGGAAGCTTGCAGAGGAGGTTTTGTTTGACCAGCAATCTTTTTGATAGTGACCAGTCTTTCCACAAGTGTAGCAAGACACCTTGGATTTATCAACCTTTGCAGCTCCAACTCTACCAGATCTCTTGTAGTACCTCTTTTGATCAGCTAACAGAGCTCTGTCATGAAACTCAACATGTAATTCATCAAGAAATTCTTGACTACTTCTGGTGTCCTCTTCAATGTCAGAGTTGCTGTTCTGAAAAGAATGGTTAGCAACAAGAGCTTTTGAACCAGTAATACTGGTGGTAAATCTGTCAGTCTCTGATTTATAAATGGAGTCAATTAGCCCTTCTTCATAGTTATATCTTCCAAACAATTGGGCTAAAGTGTCATTCTTTATAGCATTATTAGCTCTTAAGGTCTGATTCAGGCTAAGCCATTTTCTAGGTAAGCTATTGACAAAAGTAGCATTAACCTCAGCCTTAGCTAGAACAACTCCATTGTTTCCTAAATCATTCAATAAAATCTTAAGCCTAGTATAAGTTTGTGCAACAGTTTCTGTTTCTAAAGCTTTAAAGGCACTAAACTTAAGTATAAGGGCTTGGATCTTGGTTTCTTTTGTTTCCTCTGGACCTTCATACCCTAGAACTAATTCAGTCCACATCTCTTTAGCAGAGTTGCATTTAATGATGGACTTCATAATGTTCTTGGGTAGGCAAGAGCTATGATACTTTTGAGTCTCTTGTCCTGGTTCGCCAGACGTCTATCCGCTGGAGACCATTGCTTAGCAGGTTTCTTAATGGATCTCTCAGGGGTAGAGGAAACAGCCAGTGGTACATATGGACCATTTTCTAAGATTTCTATCAAGAAGGGTTCTAAACCATCTAAATATATAAGAAATTCACTTTTCCAACTTGACAAATCCTCTTCATCAAATGCTGGTACATTGGACACATGTGACCCTCCTCTAACATCAAGTAGTTGGGGAAGGTCATCATCATTATTACCAGTGCTTACAACTGGTGTAGGCATGGTAGTAGATGTGGTGGCCGGTACGGTGGTCGAAGTGGTACCTAAACTGGTTTGACCAAAAGGTGGAGGAGGTATAATATTAGCCATATTAAGATCTTGATTTTAAAACTAGAACGGTTTATGAAAGGTTTTATAAATCAAACTGCTCTGATACCAATTGAAAGTCCCTTAATATGACAATTGTTGATAAACTATAACTCTTTTAACCACGAAACACAATGAAATACTTTTCAAACGCGTAATGCTTTATTAAGTATTATAAACAAAGTATTACAAAGTGCTATGAATACACTCGTTGAATGACAACAAGATATGAACCCTAGAAACAAGTAAACTAGATTCGAGACTCAAGTTTACAAGGGAACCAATGAGACGCTGGTAGACAGCTGAGGGCTCAGCGGTTCCAAGGAAAGAATTAACTTAGATAAATTATCCAAGCACAAGGGTTGGTTTAATTCTTCCTTCTCACTCCTATTTATAGTGTACGAGGTTGCTTCCTTAGTAGGAGTAGTTGATACGTGTCACCTTCTAAATGGAAGAGTACAACGTATTAAATGCATGTCTAAATCAAGACATACCTTTAACCAACTTTAGGTGAACAGTTCTGCCAACTATTCACCTTTTGTCCCACTAGGTCGTACTAGGCTTTATTTTGAATCTCTTGTTTTGTCCCGCTCAAAACACTTGGTAGATTCTCCCGCCTAAACTATAAAGGATTGGGTAAGCTTTGCTTATCCAAGACTTCTAGGGTTCTTAAGTGATCTCTGAGTGTTTTCAACTCAGAGATCCTTGAACACCAGTACATTCCTTCAACATCCCAGCTATCCATAATCGCTGGTGAGTCTGACTTCAGATTATCTTCGACTTCTCTGATGTTGTCTTTGAATTGAATGTTCCTGGTGTGCCAGGTGAGGCTTTGCCTTCCACTGGTCTAGTCTCTGTCGCTGGTCCTCTCAGCGATCAGCAAACACTTAGTCTAATTAAACAAATCTAGACTGGGCCATAGTTAAAACTTTCAATTGGCCCAACAATTACAACTAATTAAATAATAAATATTTAATTTTTATGAAACATAAACGTAAATTTTTTTTTAAAAATTTCTTAGTTCGACCAATTATAAAAATGTTCAAAATAAATTTGAATTTAATTAACAAGATTTTTGTTGATTTATCGAAAATAATTAAAATAATTAATAAGATCCGTAAATGTTCGAGAAATCTTTGTTTATACTTTGGTCAAATATTTCTTAGTTGAAAAGAAAAAATTGTCGTTTCAAATCTCAAGTCTTGGTTTAAATGGTTTCCTCAATCCCTCTTAGGTTGTCTTGAGGTATACACAAACATTTATCCCTAAACAGAAGTTTAGTTAAATGTTCTGGGTTTAAGGGAATGATTTCTTAAAAATTCCTTTGATAAAATATTTGTCAAAACATATTTGCACTTTCTTTTTGGTAAAACCCAAAGTCTTAAATGGCTCTAATCTTTGAAGAGTCAATATATTCCAAAATCTATTAATCACACGGTCAATTAATATAAAGGATTAAGTCTTAAATCATATGTTAAATATTCAAGGTACAGGTTTTCATTGTTCGACCAATTCAGGGCAGTCTATAAATAATTATTAACTCCTTCTTATTCTTATAAACAAACAAATGGTTCTTAATGATCACAAGCATGAATTTATCAAATTACAGCCTACACACGTGATTCACCAAATTTATGGATGCTACATGTGCATTGGTCAATCCAAACAACATAACATGAAACTCATAATGCTCATTACGAGTTCCGGATGTAGTGATTGTAATAGATAATCTTTTTCGCGGACGCGAAGTTGATGATAACCATGCCAGGGATCAAATCTTTGAATATACGCTAGAACCTTGTAAATGATCGAAGAAATCTATCATCTTGGGTAGTGGGTATAGATTTTTAATCGTCAATTTACCTAGTTCACGGCAATCAATATATATAAGAAATAATAACACCATAGCTCTTCATGATGACGAGCTTGGTAGAATAAAAGCTTTCTCCGACAACTCTCTCAGTTGCACGGTATTCCTTTAATTCAGATGGTGCTGACATACAATGCACATACCACAGGTGCAGCACCGGAATTATAATCAATACCAAATTCAACTTGCCTTAATGGCGAAAGTCTAGGTAATTCACCAGCAAATACTTCCTAAAATTTCAGATAACAGAAACATCTTTTAATAAATTTTCTTTAAGTTCTTTCTAGATTATAATATCTGTGACAATCCGTCAATTTATGGTTGATATTTTATTCTCAAGTATTATTTAAAAACATTATTTTAATGTTATATTATGAACTCACTCATTTCTGGGAAGAAATTTGGATTTACGTCTTGAAGTAGTATCTACTACGTCTAAACCAGAGGATTCTACGTTACGTGTTTACGTTTACATACACCGTTTTGGTGACAGTCCGATACTTCAGAAAATAAATTTATCCGTGAATGTTATTTTGGAATTTTAAATTTGTGTTGGTTCATAAACTCACAAATTTACGAGAAGAGATTAGGACTTACGTTCATAATTTAACGTCCTTTACGACTAAACCGTAAACCTTATGATTACGTATTTACGTTTTTGAACTCCGTTTTTGATGAGATAATTTTTATTAGATTCATTTTGTGTCATTGATTCATAATTATATAAACGTTTTCGTAAAACGACCCGAGGGCACGCAAATCGAGGAAACTAGAATCGAGGAATACCCGTAAATTAGTGAGATGAGAAAAAACAAGTTTTGCCCCACCCCACTAATATGGGACGACAACACTTAGCTACAACACACCTTAGGTGTCAACATTTAACAAGTAAATGTTACACTTGTCTTGTAAGCTTAACATGTAAGCTACCAAAACCACAAAACCACTCACTCCAAAACCATTTCTCCATTTTCATCCATGCAAAACTCACACACTCCTCCCTCTCTCTCTCTCTAAAATTCATCCCATATTCACCACAACACCACCATTTGATCTTAAATTAACCACAATATCATGTGTTATTCACACATATGTTGAAGAACCTTTGAAGATATGAAGATTGGAGGTGATCTTAACCTATGAAAAGGAGTTTTCATGAGGTTAAAGGGTTGAATTCATGGAGGTGTTCATCTATCCAAAGGACCCAAGAAGTTTCCTTGCTAAAGTTGAAGATTTGATAACAAGAACCAAGTCTTGTTCATCAAAAACCTCATCTTTTCATCACAAATGGTGGTATAGAGATTGTTCTTCCTATCCTTTTGTTATTTTGATTATGTAATCATGTATTTTATTTTATATTGTATATGTATATGATGAATAAATGATGATAAAAATATTATGTGGGGATTTGGTGTTGATAAATATGGTTAAAAAGATGGAAAACCATAGGTAACAAGGTTAAAATCTTGCTAAATGTGATGGCTGTATAAAAACAGTAAGTAACCAAATGTTAAACTGATAAAATGGTAAAGTAGAATCAATATACAGTAATTATTAGGTGTTATACACATGTGAGAGTTGGCCATACAGTGGAATCATAAAAATGAGTGAGATATGATCAAAACAAGATTAGAGTGCAAATCTGCCTATACTGTTTTGGACGAATTTATTAAAATATTTAGAGGTTGATTCATCAGTATCTATAAATGAATAAAATGAAGCACATATCATTTGGTTTCTGTGATAAAAATTTGAGGTCCTATCTCCATATAGAACTCTAAATATGGACATTTTAGTGAACTTAAAATTTAGGACTGATTTTGTGAAATTAAAGTTTAATATTATTATATAAGCACTCAAATAAATATAGTATAAAATGTGAATTAAAACCCACTAACTTATATATTACATTTATATAAATATGTATAAGGATAAATAAATGAACATTTTATAAAAATGGTAGTTTGGTAAGTTTTATAAGTTATAAAAACTATAAACATGATTTTTACGTCTTTTCGGCTAAAACCGAAAGATTAACGTTTTTGTCAAATAAAACTTAGACGGTCGGACCCGTCTAATATAAACTTTTATAAACTCACATACTGATATATGAACTTATATAACAAGTAAAAACCGATAAAACCCGAGCTTTACAACATATAGACATTAACGGGCCAAAGTAGCCTTATTGGACTATAAACCCGACTAGTTAGTAAAACACTTATAAACTTACTTATTGGGCTTAACCCATTTGGGCTCAACATGTAAAGTATAATACTGATAATAAAAGTATAATTGGGCTAATATAATATATTGGGCTTGTAATGGGCCCATTGGGGCTCAAAATGTAAACAAGTTGAACTAGTGTAACTAGTCTTGAAAATTACCAACACATAAACACTATAATGAATGAGTAAAAATGTACAATCCCACTTGATCATCATCATATTTATAAAATCATCATATGTATACATAATTGTTATTTTTATAAAGTCATTGGACAAGAGTCTAAGACAAGAATTATTTGTCTAGGTTTCCGTGATTGAAGCACATACCGTACATCCGAATTGCCGATAACCCGCTTTCCCACATCAACGTGAGTTCATAGCCTCGCACCCTTTTAAATATTTGTGTGAAATGTTTTATAAACCCGCGAGGGAGATAACATGTTAGTTTTGATAAAATAGGACACCATCTGTCCTGATTGTTTGTTTATTGATTTGGACCCGAATGATTGTATGACCCGATGTATGATTATATGACCCGATAGATGAAATGAAATGGATTATTAAAGTTAGGTTATGTCACTAAAAGTCCCATTAGCATGAATTGTGAACTACCGGGATTTGGTAGACGCTTATGCATATAATAGTACTATTTGGGGACGATCACCCCAGTTCGCGCCTTGACGGTTGATTTCCGTCGTGCCACATTGATTGGTAAGCGAATTTATGTATGAGAAGATTTACACCAGCGTGATTATTGTGACGACACGCTAATTTAGTTGGACAAATGAGTTTCGGGCTAGCTACCCGTTGTTTGTTGTAGTAAGGTAACAATGTCATGCGGCTTATAATAATCCAAAAATAACGAAAATACTGCTTTATGCATTGAATTACGATATATTGTCTGACTAGCAATACAGGTTCTTATTATTGATATTATGTTCATGTTTTGGTTTTATATAACCATATCCATATAACGGTTTTTATTTAACTTTATACAACGTTATAAAACGTATTGTATGATGTTTTTTACGACATTGGTTCGTATAATGGTTTTGAAGGCGAAAGCCTATATTGTGATTTTGACAAGGATTTGTATAAAATGTTTTTGGCCTATTTTATGGTCTACTATAAAGATTTGTACAAAAATGATTTTTGGTAATAATTTTATACCGATGTTATATTGATGGATTTCATTAAACTTTATGAATTCACTCGGCGTTATCGCTGACCTTTTCTTTTAACATGTTTTGTCTCAGGTACTTGAAGGTAATTCTCGGGAAGACAACAAGAATTCATGGCCCGCACTTAAATAATAATTTCCATTCAAATGCTTTGTAAAACCTATATGAAATACAATGACTTGGGACCTATGTAAATTTGATATTTATGAATGGAAATGCTTTATTATTAAACAACGCGATTTTTAAGCGTTGTCTATGATGTGAGTAATGTGCTATCCCGTAACACCAACGAGTCTTCCGCTGTATTGAATTGTATAAATTTGGGGGTGTTACAGTATCTATGACTAATTCACAACCATTCACGGTATAATTTCAAGTCTAAATGCGGGATATGATCATCCATCAAGAATTATTTAGATCACTTTTGATAATCAACATCTTATCATTTAGGGGAATTCTACTCGGATTCCCATCAATTAAAACAATGTCGTCATGTCATAATAAATCAATCCACTCTACTGGCACTACCAGCTTTCAGTGTTATTGCCGTTGATAAGATGTGAACTTCTCAAAAGACTAATAATAACTCGTAATCCTTTCACAAATTCCAGGATATATGGAGACACAACTACCATTAAAAGAGTAAGGTCAACGCATAATCTACGCGAGAGAATTTCAAATGAGATACAGACGAAAACATTTAATGAATATGAATATATCCCATGTTTTCATAATTTGAGTACGCATTTGAAATCTACTCGGATCGTTACCCAGGTCATTCAAATGAAATCTAATCAAAAGAAATGATAGGAACGTTGATACATCCAGTCAAGTATCAACACTCGGTAATCATATACTTTTCCTAAGAATCTCACCACGGGAGAATTGGACAAGAAGGGAATATTAATTGTCAATGAAGATAATAACTACAGATGAGTAAATTCGATTCAGAAGAATAAATGGTACGGGCACAGATGTAGGTGTCCCTATCAATATGTCCCTATTTTTCACTTCTTGCAGATCTCATAAAATTTAATCTTTCACAATCTTTAAAGAAAATTTAGTGTTTATTAATAATTTCATGGTGACTACTAATCAGCCTTGCATCGTCACTTCCAAATTGTATGTTGGCGCGCAACTATATACAATTTCAAGATTAACGATGCAATACTCAGTTCGTCAAAATTTTCTCATCATGTTTATAATAAAAAAAATTTCATGCTTAATTCTTAAATACGAATCAAAAATAAATTTACAAAGATTTTATTTGTTATGAAAACAATTAAGTTTTCCAAAGTGTTTCAGAAAAAACTTCATTTCGATAACGATTACTTAAAAATCTCACATTGAATAATCCTTATAGTGATGAAAATTAAATTTTCTCAAAGGATACTGTTTTAACTTTGTAAAAACAATGCGTGATCTGCAAAAGAGTGATGAAGAGTTGTTCACCAAGAACTAACTACAATATGATAGGAAATGAGCTTTAGACAAATAATCATGAGGTTCATGACCTCGATGGCACTCATGAATACAAAGAGAAGAATCTACAACGCAACTCAAACCGAGATGAGTACTTGTTCAATGGTTGCATCACTAATGCGAACATTAGGAAGAAGCAAGAAAAGATAGATAATATCGATACATGTAGAATTTAGCAATCAAAGGTAGTCTTTTCGTTAATCACAAACAAGTCAAAATTGTATCGTAACACATTACGTGTCACCATGTCATACAATTCCAAGAACTCATCCTACTAACTGATGTCTCAGTTAAGTTAGGGATTTTTAAAAGATACCACAATGAATACTAATCTACAAGAGTCATTAGGTGTTCCACCTGTCCCGAAAGATCCATCAGTCCCAATTCAGAAGAAGATTTCTTCAATTTATTTCTTGGACACTGGGCATCCTCATTATTGGACAATGGCCTAGGAACAACCCTTAACACAAACCAACAATCAATTAAAACCTTATAATTCAATCACAGAACTTAACAACTTCCTCTTAACAGTCTCATATTCCATACATGTTAAATTTTACTTCATTCAAGTTTCAACCCACTTATACTCAATGCGATATCCTACCTCATTCTCCAATACTTTCAATCCTTATTATCAGACATTGAAAGGGCAATAAAAGCTCATTATGAACAACACTTAATTTCCAATCCTATAGCTCATTCATCAATAGTTATCAAATGAGTCACTAGTATGAAATGACTCACACATTCAATTAGAATTCTCGGAAAGGTACTAGTGGCCTGAGGCTTTTGGGTAAAGGCTCCAATGACAGCCTCAAGTGCAACATTCACCCTTTCGATTTCAAATTTAAGAATTGGATGACAACGAATCAGATGACACCTTTCCAAGTGGTGATGTTTTGTCAAACTCCACTCTATAAGGAAAGATCGTCATGACATCGATATCAGATTTAATCTTGCCAATTCTTCTTCAGTATCACAATCAACTAATGTCTACATTTCTACGAATATCAACCATTTTGTTGGGATCATAAATATCCACAACTTGGTTTAGATCTAGAATAGCTAGAATTCCTACGGGAATAGCTTCGATTGATTTGCTAGGGGAGTTAGGGTTTCATGTGAGAATCTACGTCGTATAAATACCTCGTATAAATATCAAAATAACCATTAAACAATCATGTAATAAAATTACATCATATATATATATATACATATATATATATATATATATATATATATATATATATATATATATATATATATATATATATATATATATATATATATATATACATATATATATATATATATATATATATATATATATATATATATAATCCAAGTTATATATATATATTAAAATAACACTTCTCAGTCTGGTCTTGTCGGTAACTCAGGAATTCTTCGGCACCGTTATAGTCAAAAGATTTTTAGAAATTTTTGAGAAAAATGTTTATAGTTATAAGATTTTGAAATGTTTTATTCAAAACCTTGGTTTTAAAAATCTTTCGTTCTCTATAACGAGAGCTCTGGTACCAAACTGTAACACCCCCAAATTTACACAATTCAATACAGCGGAAGACTCGTTGGTGTTACGGGATAGTACATTACTCACATCATAGACAACGCTTAAAAATCATGTCGTTTAATAATAAAGCATTTCAATTCATAAATATCAGATTTACATAGGTCCCAAGTCATATTATTTCATACAAATTTTACAAAGGATTTGAATGGAAATTGTTATTTAAGTGCGGGCCATGAATTCTTGTCGTCTTCCCGAGAATTACCTTCAAGTATCTGAGATATAACATGTTAAAAGAAAAGGTCAGCGAAAACGCCGAGTGAATTCATAGAGTTTAATTAAATCCATCAATATAACATCCGTATAAAATTATTACCGAAAATCATTTTGTACAAATCTTTGTAATAGGCCATAAAATAGCCAAAGTAATTTTATACAAATCCTTATTAAAATCATAATATAGGCGTTTGCCTTCAAAATCATTATACGAACCATTGTCGTATAAACATCATACAATACGTTTTATAACGTTGTATAAAATTAGATAAAAACCGTTATCTGAATAAGGTTTATGAAAAACCAAAACACGAACATAAAATCAATAATAAGACCCCGTATTGCTAGTCAGGCAATATATCATAATTTAATGCGTATAACAGTATTTCGTTATTTTTTTGGATTATTATAAGCCGCATGACATTGTTACCTTACTACTACAAACACCGGGTAGCTAACCCGAAACTCAATTTGCCCATCTAAATTAGCGTGTCGTCACAAAAATCACGCTTGTGTAAATCTTCTCATACATAAATTCGCTTACCAATCAATGTGGCACGACGGGGATCAACCGTCAAGGCGCGAACTGGGGTGATCGTCCCCAAATAGTACTATTATATGCATAAGCGTCTACCAAATCCTGGTAGTTCACAATTCATGCTAATGGGACTTTTAGTGACATAACCTAACTTTAATAATCCATTTCATTTCATTTATCGGGTCATATATTCATTCATCGGGTCATACAATCATTCGGGTCCAAATCAATAAACAAACAATCGGGACAAATGGTGTCCTACTTTATCAAAACTAACATGCTATCTCCCTCGCGGGTTTATAAAACATTTCATAAAAACATTTGAAAGAGTGCGAGGCTATGAACTGACTTTGATGTGGAAAAGCGGGTTATCGGCAATTCGTATGTACGGTACGTGCTTCAATCACGAAAACCTAGACAATTAATACTCGTCTTAGACTCTTGTCCAATGACTTTATAAAAATAACAGTTATGTATACATATGATGATTTTATATATATCATGATGATCAAGTGGGTTTATACATTCTCATTTACTCATTTTAGTGTTATGTGTTGGTAACTTTTATACTAGTTTACTAGTTTTACCTATTTACATGTTTTAAGTCCAATAAGCCTATATAAGTCCATTACCTTAAATTAGACCATTTTATACTTTTATTATCAGTATTATACTTTACATGTTGGGCCCAAGTGGGTTAAGCCCAATAAGTAAATTTATAAGTGTTTTGCCCATTTAGTTAGATTATTAGTCCAATAATGCTAACTTAGCTCGTTAATGTCCATATGTTATTTAGTTCGGGTTTTATCGGTTTTTACATGTATTAAGTACTTATATATATCAGGATATGACTTTTAAAAAGTTTACATTAGACGGGTCCGATCGCCTAAGTATTAATTGACGAAAAACGTTAATTTTACGGTACTAGTCGAAAAGACGTAAAAATCATGTTTATAGTTTTTATAAACTTACCAAACTACCATTTTTATATAATTTTACGGTACTAGCCGAAAAGACGTAAAAATCATGTTTATAGTTTTTATAACTTATAAAACTTACCAAACTACCATTTTTATATAATGTCCATTTATTTATCCTTATACATATTTATATAAATGAAATATATAAGTTAGTGGGTTTTAATTTTACATTTTATACTATATTATTTTGAGTGCTTATATAATACTATTAAACTTTAATTTCACAAAATCTGATTTTTAGTTTCACTTTCACCATTTTTATCATATCTTGAGTTCTATAAGGAGATAGAAGCTCATTTTTGGATGACATAAACTTCATATTATGTGATACAAATAAGTTAGTTATAGATACTGCTCAATCTATGTCTAAGTATTCTTAACAGTCCCTACAAAACAGACTATTCAGATTGGTATACTTATTTTGTTTTGATCATATCTCACTAATTTTGATGATTCCATTGCATGGCTAACTCTCACATGTGTATAACACCTAATACTTACTGTAAATTGATTCCACTATGCCATTTTATCAGTTTATCATTTGGTTACTTACTGTTTTTATACAGCAATCATATTAAGCAAGATTTTAACCTTGTTACCTATGGTTTTCCATCTTTTTAACCATATTTATCAACAATTGATCCCCACACAACATTTTTATCATCATATATTCATCATATACATATACAAGAGGAAAGAAAATACAAGATTACATAATCAAAATAACAAGAGGATAGGAAGAACAATCTTTATACCACCAAGATTAAGTAGTTTATGATCAAGGCTTGGATTTTTGATGGCAAAACTTGTGATAGATCAACACCAATCTTCAAGACCACCAATACTTGTAAACTTATTGTAGAAATCAGCCCTTGGACATCACCAAATAACCTCTTTGGATGTTAGAATCACCTCCAATCTTCAAGGCTTCAAAGGTTCTTCATCATATGTATGAATAACATATAATTTCATGGTTAAATCAAGTTCAAATGGGGGTTTTGTGTATGATATGGGACGAATTTTTGAGAGAGAAAAGGGAGGATGAGAGTGGTTTGCATGTTTGTGTTTTGGAGGAATGGTTTTGGCTTGGATGGTTTTGTGTTTTGATAGCTTACAAGTTAAGCTAGTTACAAGTGTAGCTTGTAAGCTACAAACTTGACATCTCATGATGTTGGTGGATAGATGTTGCCGTCCCATATTAGTGGGGTAGGGCAAAACTTGTTTTGTCTCATCCCACTAATTTACGGGTACTCCTCGATTCTAGTTTCCTCGGGTCGTTTTACGAAAAACGTTTTTATAAATAATAAATCAACGGCACAAAACGAATCTAATAAAAATTGTCTCATCAAAAACGGATTTCAAAAACGTAAATACGTAATCCTAAGGTTTCCGGTTTAGTCGTAAAAGACGTTAAATTATAATCGTAAGTCCTAATATCTTCTCGTAAATTTGTGAGTTTATGAACCAACACAAATTTAAAATCTCAAAATAATATTCATGGATAAATTTATTTTCTGAAATGTCGGACTGTCACCAAAACGGTGTATGTAAATGTAAGCACGTAACGTAGAATCCTCCGGTTTAGACGTAGTCGATGCTACTTCAAGATGTAAACCAAAATTTCTTCCCAAAAATAAGTGAGTTCATAATATAACATTAAAATAATGTTTTTAAGTAATATTTGAGAATAAAATATCAACCATAAATTGACAGATTGTCACAATAATCAAATGGGTTTTTTTAGAATGGAAAATGTTAGTGGTTAGTGGGTCGAGTCGTGCAATAACATCCAAGCGGAAGAATGTCGTCTTCGAACCCTCGCCTAGTTATGTTAGACTCCTTATCCGCTTCGCTTGAAATGTCCTTGGAAGGTCTTGAACCCAAGACCTCCAAGAATCCTCCCCCAAGGAAACCACTTAGTGGAACCTTGGTGGCCAACTCAGGTAAGCCAGCTGGTTCCACAATTAAATGGGGTAATCGAAAGGAAGAATCAAACTTTCCAAGAGATGAGTAGGACTATGTTTTACAAGCAATCATCACCTCAAAATTTTTGGCGCAAT
Organism: Glebionis coronaria; assembly: GCA_025667525.1. Classification (NCBI taxonomy): domain Eukaryota; kingdom Viridiplantae; phylum Streptophyta; class Magnoliopsida; order Asterales; family Asteraceae; genus Glebionis; species Glebionis coronaria. Next base: position 480,511,427 of record CM046882.1, on the reverse strand, counting down.
GTCATGGACACAACGACCTATATTCTCAACCAACTTCTTACTCAACCTTTCTTAGGTAAGACTACTTATGAGATTCTTAAATGTAAGAAATCTTCATTAGAATACCTTAAGGTGTTTGGAAGCAAGTGCTTCATTATCAAAACCAAGACTTACCTTACTAAGTTCAACCCAAAGTTATATGAAGGTATGTTTTTAGGGTATTCTAAATCTAGTAAAGTCTATATAGTCCTTAATAGAACCTTGGGCATAATCGAAGAATCACTCAACGTGTCACTCGATGAAACTTCTCCTTCGTCTAAGACACCACCTTTGGTAGATGATGACTTATATGAAATAGACTTAGTTAATGCCAATGAGGTTAGAAAAATAGGAGATAAAGACCGTAATGTTGAAAACGTAGTAAACATTAAGGAATCTAAGGATCATGCCTTAGATAATGTCAAAGGCGACCTTAATAAAAGGACCCTTAGATCTCAAGCCAAAAATCAAAGTAACTTATTTTGTTTTGTCTCTTTGATCGAAACTAAGAATGTTAAATAAGCTTTGATGAGCAAGAGTTGGGTCATTGCCATGCAAGAAGAATTGAATCAATTCATTGCTAATTACGTTTGGAGACTTTTTCCTTCACCTAGAAATATCACTACCATAGGAACCAAATGGGTTCATAGAATAAAATAGATGAGAATGGTGTAGTATCTCGTAACAAGGCTAGACTTGTAGCTCAAGGCTATAATCAACAAGAAGGAATTGATTATGATGAGACATATGCGCCCATAGAAAGGTTAGAGTCCATTAGGATCCTTGTATCATACGCTAGTGCGTTATACTTTAAGATTCAACAAATGGATGTTAAGAGTGCATTTCTTAACGGTTTGATCAATGAGGAGGTACATGTGGCTCAACCGTTGGGCTTCATTGATTTTGAGAAACCGGATCATGTTTACAAGCTTAAGAAAGCTCTTTATGGTCTTAAACAAGCACCTAAAGCTTGACATGATAAACTTAAAGCGTTTCTTGTAAAACATGAGTATATCATGGGAATGGTAGACAATACGTTCTTTACAAAGATGAAAGGATCTCACCTCATCATTTTTCAAATATATGTCGACGACATTATATTTGGTTGAACTTGTCAAAGTAAGTGTGACGACTTTGCCAAAATCATGCATGACGAGTTCGAAATGAGCATGATGGTGTTGGGAACAAAATAAGCCAAGACACTTAGACGCTGACATGAGTTAATTGGACGTTGATAGGAAGAAATCAAGCGTTGATAGATCAAGCGTTGACAAGAAGAAATCAAGCGCTGATGAGAAGAAGTCCAAACACTGATAGAATACTTAGTCTACACGTTTTATGTTTCTAGTAAAGATATGTTTGACAATGTATTTTCTATGTTTATCTTTACCTAAAATAGCTGATACATAGACTCTTGTACAAGGTTCCTTAATCTATAAAGGAGGCCTTTAGGTTTTAGTTCAATATACGTTTTACACTTTCATTGTACAGAAGTTCGATTATCAATCAGAGTGAAAGTTTGGTTTATTTGTTTTGTTTTTTTCTTCATTCATGTATTAATTCCGTATAGTACTTGAATTGTTTACACAAAAAAGTTTCTCTAAGTGTTTAACTTGATTTAATCTCATTTACACAAAGCTAAATCGATCTAAGTTTGGGATCAACAAGTGGTATTAGAGCTTGTTGAGGAACTTTGATCCAAAGAACACAAAACCCTAAATCGCCAAAAACCCTAATTTTTCAAGAAACCCTAAAAAAACAGACAAGATGTCTACTCCAAATATGACTTCTTCCTCTAGCCACAATCTAAAATCCCCATGCTAGACCTTGACAATTTTGAGCTATGGAAGTTCAATTTTGAGCAGTACCTTCAGATTCATGATCACACTCTATGGGAAATTATTGAATATGGAAACACATTCGATAAGGCTGCCAAGATTCAAGCTGCTATTACTCTAAGATCAGTTGAGGGTTCAACTGAAGAGGATCGAAAAGAAAAACCTTCAGATGGGAGAGTTGTCTCAACTGAGGACATTGCAAAGAGAAGGAATGACATAGAGGTTTTGAGTCTGCCAAAGAGCTATGGGCAGCCCTTCAAGTCAACTATAGTAGTAATGATGATACTGCTTTAGAGAAGAAGAAGCAACTCTTGCATGAGTATGTTGTGTTCAAAGCTCTTCCTAATGAAAAGCTAAGTGGGGTGAGAAGCATGCTTCTTGACATCACAAGCAAATTGTACTTTATGGGAACAGTGTATGATGATACTGATATCATTATCACTTTCCTTAAAAGTCTTGGTGATGCATGGAAGATTGAAGCAAGGTCTATTATTGCTACCAATGCTCACAAAAGTTCCACTTTTGATGACGTCTACAATAAACTGAAGATTGTAGAGAATGAAATCCGTTTGGATCAAGGAAGCAAATCTACCTCTGGAAATATGTATTTCTTCTCACATAGTGAAGGTCAATTTGATCAAAGGGAGTCATACGTGCACCCTGTTACTGGATCACCTTGTGTCAACGTTGGATCAAGCTTTGTCAGCGCCTCACATTCAGACGCTGACACATACAATGTTGACTCACCAAGGACTAAACCTGCTGGTATTGATCTAGATACAGTGTGTGCGTACATTGCTGCATTGCCCAATGGTCAATGATTACATAGGAGGACCTTGAGCAAATCAGTGATGAGATATTGGAGGAGATGGACATTAACTGGAATATGGGCACTTGCAAGCATAAGAGCCAATAGATGGAATAGGAGATTCAGGAAGAAGATGACCTTTAATGCTAAAGACACTGTTGGGTTTGATAAATCCAAGGTTGAGTGTTACAATTGCCATAGAATGGGTCATATTATTAGAGAATGCAGATCTCCAAGAATATCTGATGCTCGAAAGCCTTCAAGCCAAATCATCAAGGTTGAAGACATAAAGGCTATGGTTGCCATGCAAGAAATTGATGGTGTTGGCTGGGATTGGAGCTTTATGGCCAAGGAGGTGGAAGAGAACAAAGCCTTGATTGCAGAGAAGGAAGAAGAAGAGCATGTTCACTATGCTCTCATGGTACATTCTTCATCTGCATCAGACAATGAGGTATATGATGATGCTTTCTATAGTAAAAATTGTCATTTAAACACTAAAAAACTTAACAAAGAAATTTTAAAGCTAAAATCAGATGTTTTTGATGAAAATGCAAGTTATCAAATTATCAACTTGCACTTGTTCAAACTGAAAAGACTGTGGCTGAATATAAGAAAATGGAGCTTGACCTAAAAGATCAAATTAATGTTTTGTCTTTTGATCTCAATGTTATTGTTGACCTTAGGGACATTTTGGAGAGATCCAAAGCAGATCATACAAGCTAAGTTAGATGAGGCCATTAAAAACAAAGATAATGTAGGGCTTAAAATTCAAAGATTTGATAAAGCTTCTCAAACCTTAGAAAATTGTGTTAGTGAACAAAGAGACTCTAGGGATATGACTGGGATTGGGATGAAAGATTATGCTGATGTTCCACCACCTGCTGGGAACTTCTATGATGTCCTTAGAAAGTATTTATCTTGGACTAGTATACCAGAACTCCAAGAAAAGGAATTCATTCCTCCACCAAGAGTTCTTACTCTAGTAGAGGAATATAAGCAGAAGTTGACTGACTTGGAACAATGGAAGAAAGCCAATCATACTTTGTTTGTTAAAGGTGACATGCTTAGTGAAAGCTCAAATGAGTCTACGCCCATAAAGGTGACCAACCCTTCCACTGGAAAAACTGTTGACCGTGGTTCATCTAGTGATAGAAAACCTGGTATTAAGTATGCAGAAATGTATAGAAAACCTAGGTCACCAAAAACTCAAGTTAGTGATAATGGGACAGGGTTCTTTTCATCTAGACCTAGGGTTATGTCTAGAAAAGCATGTTATACTTGTGGGAGTTTTTCACATTTGGCGTATAAGTGTGTCAGTGCTTCAAAAGTCAACACTGACAAAAAGTCAACCATGGTCAGACCCAGACCTTTGGTCCAACAAAGTCCACAAGTTACTAGACCAGCTCCATTCTTTACTAAAGGGTCTAATACTTATGGACAAAGGCCTTTTCAAAAGACTAATACATGGTCTAACAGACAATCAGTTCCTGTAGCAAACCCTAGTTTGATGCTGATAACTGTAATTTCAGCACTATCAAGAACAATTTTAACGTTGACAGGAATGTTTCCAACGCTGTTAGACCAAGTAATAACAAATACTTGCAGTCAAAGGGAAAGGGTCTAAAGCTTTATCTAGTTTGACATGGAGACCCAAACAATACCAAAACCTTAATGCTAATGGGATTTCTATGACCTGTAACAGATTTCATTATATTTCAAAGGTCATAACTAAACCAACTGGGGTTAACTGGGTGTTCAATCCTAAAAGGGATGAACAAGGGGTTGTTATAAGGACTAAGTCTGTTCTTATTGAACAACCAAATGAATCCAAGTCTGCTCAGGCTTGGGTTCCCAAAGAAAACTAATTGGTTTTCTTTATGTGCAGGGTATTCAAAAGCAGGTAAATGATTATGGCTATTGGGATAGTGGATGCTCTAGGCACATGACGGGGAAGGAAGATTATTTGACCAACTTTACCCCCATTAAAGATGGTGACAAAGTGTAATTTGGAGGAGGATATGGTACAATTACTGGCAAAGGCACTCTTATCACCAACAATTTGTGTTTTGAGAATGTATTTTTGGTAAAAGAACTTGATTATAATCTGTTCAGTGTATCACAAGTTTGTGATAACAAAAATAAGGTTCTTTTCACTGATATTTAATGCTTGGTGTTAAACAAAGACTTTAAGATACATGATGAGAAGTTTATTGATTATAGAACACCTAGGCATAAGGACATTTATAATATGAATCTTAATGGAATTAGGATGAATAATAATCTGTCATGTCTATATGCTAAGGCTTCAGTTGATGAAAGTAATCTATGGCACAGAAGGTTAGGGTACATAAACTTTAAGATCATAAACAGACTTGTGAGACATGATTTAGTTGATGGTTTGCCTGAAAAGGCTTTCCACAATGATCACTCTTGTGTTGCATGCCTTAAAGGCAAACAACACAAAGTCTCCTTTAAGTCTAAACTTGTGCACTCTAATTCTAAACCACTTCACTTGCTGCATATGGACTTGTTTGGTCCAACTAATATAGAAAGCTTAAATGGTAAATCTTTTGTTTTGTCATAATTGATGATTTTTCTAGATTTACTTGGACTTTCTTTTTGGCTTTGAAAAGTGAAACTGCCACTGTTTTGATTAATTTTATTACCCAGATTGAGAAAAAGACTGGGAATGAGGATAAAATACTTAGAAGTGATAATGGTGGTGAGTTTATAAACAAGTTGTTAGATGACTTCTGTGTCAATAAAGGGATTACTAGGCAGTTTAGTGTAGCTAGAACCCCACAACAAAATGGGGTGGCTGAAAGGTAGAATAGAACACTCATAGAAGAACCTAGGAAAATGTTGGTTGATGCTCACTTTCCCATTGCTTTTTGGGATGAGGCTGTGAATACATCCTGTTCTGTTCAGAATAGGGCATTGATCAACAAAATCCACAATAAGACATCTTATGAGCTATTTTGGAATAGGAAACCTAATATTGATTTTCTTAAACCCTTTGGATGTCATTTAGTGATATTAGATACTAGTGATGCCTTAGGAAAGTTATTTGCTAAAGGTGATGAAGGCTATTTTATAGGATATTCAGTGCAGAGTAAAGGATATAGGGTTTACATTAAGAAAGAAAAACGTATACTTGAAAGGGTACATGTTAAATTTATAGAAAGTAACCCTAGTGATCCTGAGAGTGGACCAAATTGGTTCTTTTATTTAGAACCTTTATCTAGAACCTTGAATTATATGCTTGTTACTAATCCAGACATTGTGAAAGTGGATTCAAATGTTGTGGAAGAACCAGTTGTTGAAATTTCAGGTAAACAGGTTGATAAGGAAGTAGAATCACAAGCAGTTAAATCAGCTCCCATACTTGAGTATGTTACCATTCCTATTTGGACTGATGGATTTGCTGCTGCTGTTGTTGCTAGAAAGGAAAAAGATGGTCCACAAGAAAAGCCAATTGATGAAAACATGCAAGAATCTTCAAGCGCTGACAAAGGCAAATTTGGCGCTGACAGGCCAAATTCAGGCGTTGATGGCTCAAACATTGACAGGAATAGTTCAGGCATTGACAACCATTTTCACCATTTATTCTCTTCTAATATTTTTGAACAAGGTGAGCCTTCAACAATTCATGAAGAGGTTCATTCTGGTGATGATGGAGGAGAATTTGAAGATGATATTGGCAACATGGAGACTGAGATTGAATACAACACACTTATTGAAGGAGGAATACTTTCATCTACTATAAAAAATCATCCTCCTTCTCTAATCATTGGTGATGTGTTTTCTCCTGTTCAAACAAGAAGGTCTCATCAGAATCAAGGAGGTTTTATTGCCAATATCCATAAGAAGGTTGATACCCCTCTTGTACCGGCATGTTTGTTTGCTTGTTTTCTGTCACAACAAGAATCCAAGAAGATTTTTGATGCTCTCAAAGAACCAAGTTGGGTGGAAGCAATGCAGGATGAGCTTCACCAATTTGCTATTCAAGATGTTTGGGAGTTAGTGTATTGTCCCAAATATGTCAGACCTATAGGGACAAGATGGGTTCTTAGAAACAAAAAGGATGAGAGAGGGATTGTGGTCAGAAACAAGGCACGATAAAGTTGCTCAATGCTATACACAAGAGGAAGGGATAGACTATGAAGAGGTTTTTGCACCTGTTTCAAGAATTGAAGCAATAAGGATTTTCCTAGCCTATGCTTTTTGCATGGGCTCCACAGTTTATTAAATGGATGTGAAGAGTGCTTTTCTTTATGGCACAATTGCAGAGGAGGTTTATGTGATACAGCCTCCTGGTTTTGAAGATTCAGGACATACAGACAAGGTGTATAGGGTGAAGAAAGCAATGTATGGACTTCATCACGCCCCAAGAGCATGGTATGGAACATTGTCCACCTATCTGGTGGAAAATGGATTTAAAAGGGGCACCATAGATCAGACTTTATTTACCAAGAATATTGGTAAGGACTTCTTACTTGTTCAGGTCTCTGTGGATGATATCATCTTTGGCTCTTCAAGTCCAAAGAGGAGTGAAGATTTTTCCAAGCTCATGACAGAAAAATTCAAGATGAGTGCAATGGTAGAGATGAACTTCTTTCTAGGTTTAAAAGTTCAACAGAAAGAAGATTGTATCTTTATCTCTCAAGACAAATATGTAGCTGAAATCTTAAATAAGTTTGGCTTTTCCTCACATGAAAAACGGGCTAGCACACCCATGGATAGGGAACACCCTTGGGGAAAGATTGGAGATGGAAAAGAGGTGGATGTCAGGCATTATAGGTCAATGATTGGATCTGTGGAAACCTTGGTTTCCAGATCTTTTAAGCTACTAGGAATGATCATTGTTCATATGATTAATATAATCAAAGCGGAATTAGAACAACAATCATTAACAAGGTGTTTAGGCACGAATAACATGAATTAAAACACAATTGGATTGCCCATTATATTAATAACGAACAACCAATAGACGTGTATACATTGAATCCCACGTCTAATCGACACACACTTTAGGTTTACATTGTGAATGAATTATATGAATAAAACCTAAGACCCTTGGTTCCTTTTATAGTGTAAGGATTAGGGTTTACAAGAGATAATGATGAATAAACAAGTAAATCTTCTATTTAAATAAACTTATGCAGAATATCTTTTGCATGTTTATCTAAATAGAAGCTTCCATAAGCTTCTTTGTCTATGTTTTGTCAATGCTTGAATTGCATGTAACAATGCTTACATTGTACATGACAACTCTTGAGCTAACAACGCCTAATTTGCACTTATCAACGCTTGATTAACTCTTGACAACGCTTGGACAATATCTTCATGTTTTCTTCATTTTTGAGTTTCTGCCACATCAACTTTTTGACCCAACAATCTTCCCCTAGTTGATGGTGGCCAAACTCTATGTGTATCTCTTGTAAGTTGTACATGATCTTCAAATTGCTTCCCCTCAAGTGTAGCACGTATTTCTTCCCCTTTTTGTCACATCAACAAGGAAGTAAACAATGTTGCAATGTTGAAGATTCTCCATATGTAGGCTCTATGTAATGATCTTGAAGAACAATTAATATGATATTTCTGATGTAGAAGTAGAATAACCCAACCTTGTGTTCCATGTCTTGTACTATCCATGTGACTAAGAACTTATACCTGGCAATTTATAAGTAGACCTCAATCCCTTGTCAATATTCTCATCCTTTGTGAGACACTGAGCACGATAATGTAACTCCTTCGAGTGTTATGACAAGTCTTCGTCACCAAACATGTAAAGCACGAACAAGTTACCTTTAAAGTCTATGGCACTTTAAGATATGATAGAACACAAACTCGCGAAAATCTTCTTCAATCATCAAACTTACCATAAGAATTCTTCCCCTTAAGCCAACACCTCTTCATGACGAATTTAATGAAATAACATCTTCATACCATATGTAAAAGTTTGTTAATGGATAACTCTTTTACAAGGCTACCTCGATTACATAGTTTAAAATATCCATCAAATTCCCATAAAAAGTTGCTAACTCGCTTTAAGATCATTAATCCCTTTCAAAAATATCCGAGCCATAAATATCAACATGATATTCTAGATTAAAACGGAGATTCCATGTACCTTTGTGTGTATAATCCTCCTTTTTTGTGTGCTTAAAACGTACCAGTTTTCTTAAACAGCAGCAAACCTTGTGTTGTCCAATATCCTTTTCTGTCCAATATCTTGGTCAGATGTATTGTCCGATATCAGACAATACCTATCAGCGTTGAAGTTCATATATCGGACGACACTGTCAACTCTATCAGCGTTGACTTATTCTGTCAGCGTCAATTTCACTCCTGTCAGCGTCTATATCAACCCTGTCAGCGTCATGTTTTTGTCAACGTGAAACCATACTCTGTCAGCGTTGCATTCTTTCTTGTCAACGTTGCTCCAATACTTGTCTTGGAATCATAATCCCATGTGAATACAAAGTGACATTAGCTTATAACAATTGATCCCAACATGTGATGATCACTTTTATACGCTGCATTTATCCCTTTTGTTATCAGCCAATCACGTTCTGAGAACCATGTGAACACAAGAACTCCTCGCCAATGAGAACGAGTGACTTACGGTAATACCATGGAAGAGCATGTAGAGGATTCAAAGCTTTAGATAACAAATATTAGGGTTTTGGCCGTGTGAACACAGTAACATAATTTACAATTCAACCGTGTGAATACACAACTTCTTAACCAATCAAAGAGCTTCCACCGTGTGAACACAAAGCTTATTCCCTTTTTGGTCGTGTGAATGCACCATTGTTTCGATATAACAATGACCAACCAGCGAGAATGACAAAGACCAACCAATGAGAAGGCTTACACCATGTGAATGGAATCTGTGTGAATGGAAGGATCGTGTAAACACAAATTGAGACCTCGTAACTAGCAGCTTTAATCATTCGATCTATGATTTACGCATAATGAAGACGAGCATAATTCGATCTAGGGTTTAAGATAAAACCCTAATAAAAAATTAAAAGTAAACCACAGCTTTGATTGACTTCATAGCAGCATAAACACAACACTTCTTTTTCTGTCTTCAAAAACGTTCTAGGGTTTGGAGAAAACCCTAATTTATGATTTCATGTGAAAATAGAATGTTGAATACCTTCTTTGCAGCCAACTTCTACATATGATAACTTCATCATTAAGACTTAGATCGAAAATCCCTTCGGTGAGATTCTAGACACAAGTGCCAAGCATCTACAGTCCAAAAATCACGAAGATCCAACGGTAAACGAAGGAGAGATCGTGTTTTGAACATGGCTGTCCACAGAAAACTGCATATACCCTGCTGCTGACTTTGACGCTTAATAACTTTTGCCTGGGGATAAAACTCGACAACCCCTCCGGTGGATGTTTAGATCTATGTATGTAGAACACACATATAAAATTTCGTGACGATCCAACGGTTCAATCAAAAGTTATGACCTTCTGAATACTGCTGCGCACACAAAAACGTCCAGAAAAACCCTAGACGGATTTTTCTTCTTTTCAACATTACGAACACCTTGTTGGCTCTGATACTAATCGATTAGCTTTGTGTATACGAGATTAGATCAAGTATAACACGTAGAGAAACCTTTGTTATATGCTTGAAGTAATCTAAGTGTTATGCGGAATTTAACACTTAGAACAACGAACAAAACAAAGTAAAGCAAACTTTCACTTTGATTAATAATATCAATGAATGATTACAATGAAAGTGTTATGAGATATGTGGAAGAGGTGTGTGAAAAAGATGTATGTGAGATGTGTCTTATGTCTAACCCTAAGGCCTCCTTTTATAGGTTTAAGGAGCCTTGTACAAAAAGCTAAGATAAACTATTTTAGGAAGAGACATAAGATAAACATAACTTATTGACTAAATATTTTAAACATTAAGAATATATTCTGAATTCTTATCTTCATATTTTGTCCACCAGCTTGAAGAATTCATCATTGTCAGATTTAGTCCTTGTCTTTGTGTTACGATTCTTCTTGTCAACGCCTTGATAATTCTTATCATCGTCTCACCTGTCAGCGCCTCGTTTACTCTTGTCAGCGTCCAATTTCCTCTTGTCAGCGTTCCAGTGACTTAACTAATTTTATTCCCAACAATCCTCCCCTAAACTTGATATCTACTCTAGTAATCAAGTTTCTGAATAAAATAAAACATACAGAGAGGATTCTTACAAACATACTTATCCCTGAATTTGAGTAATAATAAATCTCGAAAAGTCAATCACTCAAATCACTTGTATAGTCAGCCTTCACTTGGTCTTAATCATCTTCAACACCTGTAGAGTCTTTGGAGCTTTCTTTATTACTTTTGTCACTCAAATTCTATTGCTCCTCCCCTTTTTAAGACTCCTCTCCAAGATCAATATACAAGGACGGAACCAAGAACATCCTCCTTGCATCAGCTTCCAAAACAACAAGTCTATCAGTTCAAAACTGTGATCCTTGACAATTTGTACCATTTCTGTATTATGCTTTTACAAGCTAATACAGATTTTCGTCAATTCCATTAATGTCAAAGGTTTCATACTGTCCTCATCCACATTCGGGAAATGAATCCTCAATGTTGATTCATAGGACATGGGGATGGACTTACTGATGATAAGACTGACTTGACCTGCATTAAAGCTAGTGCCAATAGTCTCAGCCATCTCCATAACACTATACACCCTTGTGAAAGTGATCTCTGCTGCTACTAGATATCAATCACTAGGAAAAACAACTCAATTATCATTAGGCTTCTAGATATCCAAAAATTTGAAAAATGTAAGGGTGATGAAATGTTTTGGGTCTATAAATCAGTTTAGAAATGACACCAACTGAGATGAAATAGCATAAAATAGACTTGAGAATGTAGAAAACTTTAGTTAGAACATAGACAAAGGTAATAATCCTAAGAAAATTAACTAGACTCTAATAAGCAAGAGTGATAAACACTGTTCATGCATACACTCATGCAAAAGCATGATAGACACACATGAACTCTAGAGTCCTTTGTTCACAAATGCCCCAAAGAGAAAGTTAACTCATATAAAACCTTTGCAACTCCCCAAGTAAGCCCAAAAATATATCTAACCCAAGTCACCCATACGACCACACCCAATACTAGGTCAAAAGTCTTGGTAGCACGCATGTTTAAATAAAAACGTGAATGCTACAGTGCCTCGAGGTTTAGAAATTCCAACAATTCCATAAGGAAAAGTCTTCACTATTTCTAACCCCCACTCACCAGTGGACACAATCTAGAATTGTGATAAGAGCATTCTAAGAATACCCAAAAACCTAGAGGTTTACCTTCCCTTAACAGAAGCATACAAATCATTATATGTGAAGAAGCAAAATTTTATCTCAAGATAAGAATGTAAACATTCCAACCATCATAAATAAAAGTTTGCAACTCTGTATCCATCCAAATGTAGCTCCACTTTCCTGCATAGTTAGACAAAAACCACAAAAACACACACCAACAGAGGCTACCCTATCCCATGATAATGGGTAGAGATAACATGTCAGTGGATAAAAATAATATTAGTGGAAAGACCAACAATGCATGTTCCTTGAGCATCCACTATCCCAATATCCTTGATCATTAACCTGCTTTTGGATAGGCTGCTCAAAAAGAAAACAAATTAGTTTTCTTTGGAGATCCAAGCCTTATCAGACTTGGATCTGTCTAGTTGTTCAACTAGAGTGGTATTATTCTTTACCATAAATGCCTGTTCATCCCTTTGTGACCTAAGCACCCAATTTGTTCCAATGAGACTAGTAATGACCTTCTCAAGATATTTAAATCTATTGCAAGTCATTGAAATACCATTAAAACTAGAGTTTTGCTCTTGTTTAGGTTTCCAAGTTATGTGGGATGATGCCCTAGACCCTTGACCCTTACTAACCAAGTATCTTTGTTTATATGGTCTAAAATAAGGTCTCATACCAAATTTGGAGCTGTCAGCGTCGCATTTGTTCCTGCCAGCGCTGAATTTATTACTGTCAGCGCTGAATTTGTTCCTGTCAGCGCTGAATTTTTTCTTGTCAGCGCTGAATTTGTTCTTGTCAGTTCCCAAATTAGGGTTTGCTACAGGAACATACTGTCTGTTTGACCTAGTGTTGATCTTTTGAAAGGGCCTTTGTCCATGGGTATTAGCTGCCTTAGAGAAGAAAGGAGTTGGTCTAGTAGCCTGTGGTCTAGTGTGGACAAAAGGTCTATGATTGACATTGGATGACCTATTACCAGCGAATGAATTGTGTCCACTGACATAATTATAGGCCAAATGAGAAAAGCTCCCACATGTATAACAAGACTTTTTAGACACAAACTTAGGCTTAGACTGGTAAAACCCTGTCCCATTAATACTTTCTTGGCTTTTGAGTGACCTAGGTTTCCTATACATTTCAGCATATTTAACACTAGGTTGTTTCTTAATTGGGGAGCCAAGATTAACAGCTTTTCTAGTGATGGGATTGGTCACAGTGATAGGTTTAGATACTACTGGACTCTCAATGGGTGTAGGCACAAATGGACTCTCACTAAGCATCCCACCCTTAACAAACAAAGTGGGGTTAGCCTTCTTCCATTCTTCTAGGTCAGTAACCTTTTGTTGATATTCCTCAACTGGGGAAAGAACTCTAGGTGGAGGAATAAATTCTTCTTCTTGGAGTTCTGGAATACCAGTCCAAGAGAGATCCTTTCTATGGACACCATAGAAGTCCCCAGCAGGTGGTGGAACGGCAACATATTCTTTCAACCCAATCCCAGACATATCCTTAGAATCCCTTTGTTTATTAACACATTCTCCTAGGATTTGTGTGGCCTTATCAAATCTCTGAATTTTAAGACTCATATTGTCTTTATTCTTATTAGCCTCATCTAACTTAGCTATTAAATCAACATTAACCCTATTCACGATATCGTTAATATCATTACTTTGATTTAACTCATGTTTTAAGATATTTATTTTATCTTTTAAATCAAACTCCATTTTCTTATACTCAGAAACAGTCTTTTTAGTTTGAACAAGTGCCACTTGATAATTAGATAACGTGCATCTTACGTCTGAAAGATCTGATTTTAATTTTAAAATCTCTTTATTAAGTTTTTCAGTATTTATCCTACAAGAAGAGTCATCACATACCTCATTATCAGATGACGAAGATGAGTTGGAACTTGAAGTAGACTTCGCCTTGACTGAAAACATCATCAGATTCTTTTTCACCTTCTTCCTTAGCCTGGTTCACCTCACGATATTGGATCTCGTTCTTCAAATCAAAGTTTCTCAACAAGCTCTGATACCACTTGTGGAAACCTTGGTTTCCGGATCTTTTAAGCTACTAGGAATGATCATTGTTCATATGATTAATATAATCAAAGCAGAATTAGAACAACAATCATTAACAAGGTGTTTAGGCACGAATAACATGAATTAAAACACAATTGGATTGCCTATTATATTAATAACGAACAACCAATAGACGTGTATACATTGAATCCCACGTCTAGTCGACACACACTTTAGGTTTACATTGTGAATGAATTATATGAATAAAACCTAAGACCCTTGGTTCCTTTTATAGTGTAAGGATTAGGGTTTACAAGAGATAATGATGAATAAACAAGTAAATCTTCTATTTAAATAAACTTATGCATAATATCTTTTGCATGTTTATCTAAATAGAAGCTTCCATAAGCTTCTTTGTCTATGTTTTGTCAATGCTTGAATTGCATGTAACAATGCTTACATTGTACATGACAACTCTTGAGCTAACAACGCCTAATTTGCACTTATCAACGCTTGATTAACTCTTGACAACGCTTGGACAATATCTTCATGTTTTCTTCATTTTTGAGTTTCTGTCACATCAACTTTTTGACCCAACAGGATCATTGATATATCTCACAACTTCTAGACCTGACATTATGTTTGTTGTGTGTGCATGTGCACGCCATCAAGTGACTTCCAAAGAGTGTCATCTTCATGGTGTCAAGAGGATTTTTAGATACCTTAGGTGCTATCCCACCTTGGGATTATGGTATCCAAAGGATTCTCCATTGGAGCTTATTGGTTATTCAGACAGTGATAATGGAGGTGACAAGTTTGATAGAAAATCCACAACTGGTGGATGCCAATTTCTTGGGAGTAGATTGATATCTTGGCGATGCAAGTAACAAATAGTGGTGGCCAACTCTACAACTAAAGAAGAATATGTAGCTGCAGCTGCTTGTTGTGGACAAGTCTTATGGATTCAGAACCCACTGTTGGATTATAGGTATAATTTTATGCATACCAAGATTTTTGTAGACAATAATAGTACTTTATGCATTATTAAGAATCCTATACATCATTCTAAAACAAAACACATAGAAATTAGACATCATTTTATAAGAGATTGTTTTGAAAAATGTTTAATACAACAAGATAGGGTTGACACAGAAGAAAATATGGCAGATTTATTAACTAAACCTTTTGATGCTGGGAGATTTCAATACTTGGTAACAAGTATTGGAATAATCAATCTTACCTAATATGTGTTTTTGGAACTTATTGTAAAATTATGTATAGGATATGCACTATTATTGGTCTTTATACAAAATTAGGTTTTCCACTTTATTTGTTTAATGCTGACGAAGGTTATTTTAACGCTGATAAGTGTTAAAATGGACGTTGGCAATAACATGTTAGTTTTGTGGTTTTTGATCCAATTATGCAGGCATTATGAGCATTGTACAAATGGATAAAGAGTTGCTTATGGATCTTTGGAGCTTGCTCGGAGTGTCTTCAAGTTTATGGAAGATGGTTGGAATGTTTACATTCCTATATTGACATAAACTTTTATTGCATATATTATGTTTGGCAACTTGTATATCATATTTTAAGGGGAGGTTTAGGAAACCTTTAAGACCTTTTGGGTATTCATATAATACTCTTATCACAATTCTAGATTGTGTCCACTGGTGAGTACGAGTTAGTTTTTCTAAATCGTGAGGCACTGTAGCATGCAAAGTTGATATACTTTGCACGCTGCCAAGACCTTTTGGACCTAGAATTGGATGTGGTCAGTTGGGAGACTTGGGTATGATTTTATTGGGCTTACCTGGGAAGTTACAAGGGATTTTATGAGATTACTTCATTGTTAAGAACTTTGGTTAGCAAGGGACACTTGAGGACAATTATGTCTATCTTGCATAAGCAAGTGTGCATGATTGGACAGTGCTTGCCACCCTATAGTGATTTTCAGTCTATAAGTTATCTTCACTAGGATAAATTACTTTGTTAAGGTCCTTTTTCTTTTAAATTATTTTTATTTTGGACGCTGACAGTTTTCTTTCCAAACGCTGTTAAGACCAATTTTGACGTTGACATAGGAAAATCCAACGTTGACAAGAATATAGCCGTCGGGCGCTGATAAGTTATTTTTTACCGTTGATAAACATTGGGTCCTACCCAGTTGTTATTTTGACGAAAATATGGGCCGTAATTTTAGGAGTTGGTAACTTTTTATTAATGCTTGAGATAAGTTATATATTTTCAAGATTTTCATCATTATATTTTGAATATAACTGCCTCATGTTTTGACCAATCACATGATTTCACCTCTCCTATATATTTGGCTCATTTCTTTTAAACAGGGTAACTACTTATTCTTTTCTAACTAAATGTTCTCAAACCTTCATCTTCCATAACTTTTATCACAGCTTTCTACATCAATGGCGCCTAAGTTTAAACCTAGAGATTTGGAATTGGGGTTCAGGAATCAACATAACATGGTAGCTTATTTACAAGCTGATAATGCTCTGTTTCCCCAATATACTCAGATGGTTGAGTATTTGAATGCATCCCCTTTAAGGTATGCACTTTCTCATGCTCCTCTTATCCCTGTCACACACATTAAACAGTTTTGGAATACTGTAACTTCCTCAACAGTTAATGAAGTGACTACCTTGACTGCTATTGTCCATGGGGTTTCATGCGTGGTTACTGAAGCTCTGGTTCGCCAAGCTTTGCATATTAATGATGTAGATGGTATAACCACCCTACCCATTGCAGAGCTAGAACAAGGACTCTAAGCTTTGGGTTATCCTTTGCCTGAAGAAGGCCATTTAAACAAATATACAAAACAAGAATTTCCCCCAGCTTGGAAGTACTTAATACATATCATTCTTCAATGTTTGAGTCCCAAATGTACTACACATAATGAAATCAACCGATCTATTAGGAGTGCCATTGTGTGTATTTCAACTGGGCAAAAATATAACTTTTCGAAAATGATTTTTTGATGGCATGTGTCATAACAAGGGTAACAAGATGACTCTTGCTTACCCAAGGTTTTTATAAATGGTGTTTGATTTACAACAATATTTCAATAGGGATCACAATGATTTTTATACGATCCATGTTCAAAAGAAAGTAATTTTTGGGAAGATGAATTTTGAACCTTATAGAGACCTACCCCTCACCCAAGCCATGCTTGCTGTTATTGCAGCAGCACAACCACAACCAGACCCATTGCCTGCACAACCACCATCACCCCAGCAAATGGAAGTTGACCAAGATCAATTCAACACTGACACTTTAAATGTTGGCGTTGACACTCCAAATCCAAACGCTAACACCCTTTTACCACAAACCCAAACACCCCTTAACCTTCAAACAAACTCTCCATCCACTACATCTTCTACACCCCTAGAATTTAGGTTGGTAAAACGCCAAAGGAATACTGGAGTGTTCTCCTCTAGTGGTCCTAGCCATGTTGCACAGAGAACCACCACCACAAGTGTGGATGGTGACATGGGTGGGGCTAGGGCTATTGGTTCTGGCTTAGATGCAGGCGAAGATTGTCCTAACATTATTAAGACCCCATCCATGCCCCATGAATCTACTTTGGGAGGTCAAATTCCCATTCTAGAGGAGGGCAGATTGGAACCTTACACAATGTTGGAATTGACGGTTGTCTGCATTAGCTTGCAAAAGCAAAATGCAGACCTTGTACATACTGTCAAAACACAAGGCCTTGAACTCAAGAAATTGAGGGAGATGATTGTTCTTTTGGAGGGTTATAACACTAGGCGTAGGGAGGAGGATTCTTCCAAAGAGGAGGATGAACAGGTACATGTGAGTGACAAAGGTTCACATGAATGAGATTCTTTGGGTATAGCTGAGGCTCTAACAGATTTGAAGAGGCAACCAGGTTTTGATGCTTTATTGGTTACCCCTGCAAATTTAAATTTGTCTTTTACTAAAATGTTGGAGCAATTCACAAAGCCAAGCGCTGACAAGAGTAAGTTAAGCGTTGACATTCAGGTTTTGGACGCTGATAAACCTGTAGATATGGTTGATGTATCCTAGTCATCAACTATCATCAAGGAGATGTCTACACAGGTACTATCAACTTCTTTACCCACTATTGATGTATTGGATAAAGGTAAAGGAATTATGGTAGAAGCAAAAGTTCCCAAGGACGTAACTCAAGTTCAGATTGATTCTATTTTGGCTGCACAACTTGAGGAAAAAGAGAGGATGAAGGACATTGCTACTCCTGACAGTAACAAGGGAGGAAGTGATGATGAGAGTACTGATTCAAGTGTGATGATTATTGAAGATCCAAAAAGGCTTGAATATGGTGATGAGTTGGCTAAGGAAAGGCTTGAGGAGTTGAAAATGCAAGTTGATTATGAGATGCCTAAAGTAGCCAAGATGTACTTTGAATGGGAGAATACAGTAATAGAAAATCCAAGCATGACCATTTCAGATCAAATTTGGGGTTTGGAGATTCTGCTAAGAGTTCAAAGAGATTGCAAGGTAATTTTGAAGTATAGGGCTAGCCAGGTTCTTTCACAGACAAAGAAGGATAGAAGGGAGCTTTACTATATGCTTCTCAGATGTCATCAAGGGGGTTGGACTTTCAAGAAGTTGCAGGATCTGTCCTTTGATGAGTTGGAGTTTCGTGCTTATCCCATATGAGCAAGTATTTAAGAGGAGAATACTATCAGACTTCTTTCTGATGAAAGAAAGGAAGAACTTGCAGAAGAGATGCAGATTCAAAGGGCTTCAATTACACCAAGGCATGTGAAGAGGGGACTTCCAATTGAGTTCCTAAAGAATTTGGATAGAGTGAATCCTAGTGAAGCAGTTATTAGAAAGAGAATTAAGCTCTCACCTTTACAAGCTTCACATATTGCAGAGGTAATACCTTATGATTCTAGAAACCCTATAGTTCACTATGCAGAAGATGCAAGTGGGTTTTGGATGATTGGCAGATATGGAAAGAAGGTACATACTTTCACCACTCTTATCTCTTTGTTTGCAAGCCTAGATAGGGAAGACTTGGTAGATCTTTAGGGATTGATGAAGACCAAGTATGAGGCTGAAGCACCTACTTCTGTCAATGGAATAAAGATTTGGTCCACATTCAAGAGAATTTGTGAGCCAAATGATGCAGATCCAATATGGTTGGATCTGGATGATATTAGTGGACTTCAGTGGCGTCTACATTCAGCATCTGGTGTTTATCATTTAAGTACTACAAAGTTTTCTGAATATCTTCTTGTGGATGCTGAATATCCTATGTCCAAGGAAGTTTTTAAGAAAATGGTGTCAACACAGCTCGAAATGGATTACACAAGTGATGTTGGAAAAGATTTGATTATGTTTATTTATTTCCTAATTAAGAAGTGATTTGTATTTGTAAGCATCCTCCTTGTACTTAGTTTTATTCAGAAACTTGATTACTAGAGTAGATATCAAGTTTAGGGGAGGATTGTTGGGAATAAAATGAGCTAAGACACTGAGACGCTGACATGAGTTAATTGGACGTTGATAGGAAGAAATCAAGCGTTGACAGATCAAGCGTTGACAAGAAGAAATCAAGCGCTGATGAGAAGAAGTCCAAACACTGATAGAATACTTAGTCTACACGTTTTATGTTTCTAGTAAAGATATGTTAGACAATGTATTTTCTATGTTTATCTTTACCTAAAATAGGTGATACGTAGACTCTTGTACAAGGTTCCTTAATCTATAAAAGGAGGCCTTTAGGTTTTAGTTCAATATACGTTTTACACTTTCATTGTACACAAGTTCGATTATCAATCGAAGTGAAAGTTTGGTTTATTTGTTTTGTTTGTTCTTTATTCAAGTATTAATTCTGCATAGTACTTGAATTGTTTACACAACAAAGTTTCTTTAAGTGTTTAACTTGATTTGATCTCGTTTACACAAAGCTAAATCGATCTAAGTTTGGGATCAACAGATGGGTGAACTTAACTTCTTTTTAGGCCTCCAAGTTATGCAAATGGACGATGGATTTTCTTTAATCTATCTATGTACGTTAAGTAAATGCTAAAGAACTTTAGATTAGAGGACTCTAAGCCTATGAAGACTCCCATGCCCTCGGATACTAAACTTACGTAGATGATAATTGTGAGTCGATCGACAATACCAAATATAGGGGTATGATTGGTAGTTTGTTGTACCTAATGGTAGGTCGATCCAATATCATGTTTAGTGTTTGTCTTTGTGCCCACTTTCAAGAGGCTCCCAAAACCTCTCACCCTGAAGCGGTTAAGCGTATCTTCCGATACATTAACGGCACTATACATTTGGGATTATGGTCTCTCAAAGGGCCCAACGTAGAAACCATAGTTTACGCCAACTCAGATCATGTGAGAGACTATGTGGACTGGAAAAGCACTAGCGGTATTTGTACATTCATGGGTTGCTGTTTAACTTCTTCGTTCTCTAAGAAACAAACCATCTTGCTAATTCCACCATGGAAGTCGAGTATATGACTGTCGGAAAAGCTTTTCAACAAGCTCTATGGATGAAGCAAGCCCTTTTTGACTATGGGATTGCACTCGATTATGTTCCCATCGTGTGTGATAATAAGGGTGCAATAGACCTTAGTAAGAATCCCATGCAACGTTCACGAACTAAGCACATAATGATTCACCACAATTTCCTTAGTGATAATGTTCAAAAGGGGAACATTACTATTGAGAAGGTACCCTCGATATATAACTTAGCTGATATCTTCACTAAGATACTTAAAATGGAATCTTTTAATTACTTACGCTTAGGTCTTGGTTTAATGGAAAATATTCCTTGATTGTACATGCTTGATGAGTATTTCCCTTTTGAGTCGTTTATTTCTTAGTCAAAGTTTTCTAGGTTTAAAAAATTTAACTCTATTTTTCATCCAAAACCATAGCCTATGACCACGGTTCTTTATCTTTAAGGAACCGCGGCCGAGCTAAAGAACCGTCGGTTTATTTCTAGAACCGCGATGCCAGATTGTTTTTTGGTCATTTTCTTTTCCGAGTCTTTGAGTTTCTAGGGAAAATCTAGTGTTTCCTTGATTTCAAAACACCCCAAAGTCTTTTCTCAATGGTCGAGAAATATTTTTTGCATTATTAATTTAAAGTAAAAATGTTTTTCATACGTTCTTACGATTGCTAATGAACATACGTAGGGAATGTATATGGGTCACACAATCATAGCAAGAACAAAATTGAATTATGGAGGATTCATGGATTATAAAAGATATGTCATGACTACGTGTCTAGATAATCGCACCTCCAACATTGTCTTTACTTTCAAACAAAAGTCTTTTGGTCAAACTCGTGTTTGATGTTTCATTTGTATGTTCTAGTATTTATTTGATCTTTAGCATGACTTTAAGATAACTTAGACTAGAATATTAGGATTTGGTGAATCGGATAAGTTTCCTTAATCCTTTTAAACATCCCTCTGTCCACGGATCCTTAAATATCTACGGCTCCTTATAGTTAAGGAACCGCAAAAATATTTATTGAACCACGGTCGAAAGCCTTGAATTCGTTTCTTCTCAGACCTCTTTTTCTGAACCACCCTAATTATTCCAACATTTTTTAGATATTATTTTCTACCCTTTGACCATTCCCTAAACATCTTGTGCTTTCTCTACATAATCCACACAAACTTGCATCTCTTCCATAACAAAGCAAAAATGTCCTACTCACTAAATGAAAGCCTTGATTCACCACATTTTATCCAATTCCTTTTTACCAAAATTCACCCAAGAACGCCCCAACTCTAATCACATATCCTAATAAGGAAATTGATTATGGAAACTCTTCTTTTCCTATTCATCCTTTTTGTGTCATTACTCCATCACATGATAATGTCATGCATTATGGAACATACTGTCATTGTTATCAATATTAACATCTTGCCATGTGTCACATATATGATGAGTTGAATTACATCAGACTTCTTCTAGTTAAGCCCACAATTAACTATGGCTACAAGAACATCATCAAGCTTTCTCCGCCAAATTCCGCTACTACATCGTCTTCTAATTAAACAAGTGCCTTGCTTATTAATAAGACTTCTAGTTTAAGCAAATATTAGTATTCTAGTGTAACTAGGATTAGAATTATCCTTATGTTTCAGGCTTGTGTTTCATACATCTTTGTATGATCTTTATTTTTTCTTGTATCTTTTCATGTTTTTCAACGTGATTTATCTATGGATCTTGGATCTTTTTTATCTTGTGTTCTATATTTCTTTTATTGTGGCTATTGCTATATATATATGGGTGTTTCTTTCTTTCTTTTAACCCTTCTATGTAGCTTGTCACCATAGCTCGATCTCTTGGTGACTCAAGCTAGGGGGAGTAAGCACCAAGGGAGCTTTAGCAAAGTCGATTATTTTCTTCTTCAAAGAGTAGTGCTACCTTTTTGCTTCAACAAAGGGGGAGAAATGGAATAAACTCGTCTTCGAAAATCATGTTTTTATACATGATTGAGTTTATATGTTGTCACAATCAAAAAGGGGAAGATTTTTAATGCAATGATGCTTAAAACGCTACTTGTATTTTTTGGTCTCGCTTTGTTTTGATTACAACAAATATAAAAAAAGCATTTACCAAAAACAATGAATATCGAATTCTTGAGTTCAAGTATTTTCCAGCTCATCTATAATCACTTAAGATATGAATAAACAACTTCTTAACCTAACTAAGTGATAAGGGATTTATAATTTTCTTAAACGTCACTTTTATTTTTAAGTGACAAAAGTTTTTAAATAAACTTTAAATTTAAGAAAATGTTTTGTTAAAAAGAAAATGGAAATTGAAAATAGGATATTCCAAATGGATAAAGGATATTCCTTTTGGGGAAAATCTGCACCAGATGGATTTTCCCCACTACGGGACAAAAGGGAGCGTACTCTAGTGTATGCGGCTCATTACAGGGGCAAGCGGTTCCTTATCGATAAGGAACTGTCAGGCTATTTAATGAGCCACGGCCAGAAGGAGCCGTTGCTCCTTTCTTCTTTAAATAGTAGATCATTTCTGGATTTTCTTTTCACCTCTTGCATACATTTTCTTAGATTCAAAACCCTTTCTTAATCACATAAATCCTTAGTTATTTGTTTGATTATACTTGTTTAAGAAGTGAATCTTTCTCCTCCCATCTCATCCTCTAAAGTGCAAAGAGAAGAACACTTTCATCCTTGAAGTGTTGTGTCAAGTTCAACATCTAAACATTGTTTCATTCTTATGTCATTGTGAAGATCCAAATTGTTGTACAATTTGGAAGTTGTGTATGTATTGCGTTAATACATAGGCCTTAAAGTATATTGGTATATATTGGTTCTAGCTAGGATTAGAACTTGACTTTTAGCTTAGAGTTAGTAAATGGTTAAACGACGTGTAAGGTTTCTTCACCACAAGGAGCTTATTGATAAGTGAACTCTCGAGTAGGGTACTCGAGGTGTAGAGTATGGACGAAGATTGAGCTTTGTGATCGAACCACTATAAATCCTTGGAGTTGGGTTTGATCTTTCCTTTTCTTACTTCTTTGCATTCTTTATTCATTCTTGCATATACTTTCTGATTATTAGTTTAGCATCACTATCACTTGTTCACATTGTATATAAGAAGGTTTCACATAAACCACTTGAATCTATCTTTTTGAAAAAGACTTTTATAAACCGGTCTTTTAGATCATTTAACTAGTGAAACTATTCAACCCCCCCCCCCCTTTCTAGTTTCTTCACAACACAAACACAATACCCAAAATTCGTACCGTGTTTTAAATGAAACCTACAATAACCAGAATTCGTCTCTTTTCTTCCATGTGTAAGCCACAAAACTACTATTTCATTGTGCTTTCTCTCAATGAACGAATCAGATAAGCAAATTTATCTTTTTTTGCTTTGATCCTTCAAAGAGGAGATGGATGCGGCATCTAGATCATTTTGATGATCTCAGGTAAGTTTGTAATCTGCTTGAGTCATTCAATCAATATATGTGATGAGTTTATTTTGTGTTTATGATCTATAAGGTCAAAATAATTATTTGTGACACACGAAATAAATCTGAGAACTTGATTGATACTTTATGTTTTGAGTCTTGTTTGGGTCGACATTGGATCAGTTGTTGTCGAGTTGTAACGAAGGGTTTAGATAGAATGAGTTGGATTTGATTGAGGCAGGATTTGAGTGTTGATGTTGGTTGTTGTTGTTATCTTTGATTGATTGATGTTGTTTGGCTTTGTAAAGTTAAAATTTTTGGATTTTTACCTATGAATGAATTAAGCCCATCTCTATGAAATTTATAAATGTCGTAAATAATGTCACTCCAACACCTCTTGAGATGTTGTTGGATTAATGATATGTAAAACTACATAAACCCTTTGAATGTCAGTAATTGATATAGTAATAAGTGCTAATGAATTGAATCGTATAACACTGAAATCATGTAAACATAAATACTTCTCATTCAATATAGTACTGAATCTTTATATATAATAGATTCTATAATCTACTATGAGTTTTGATTAATAATATTTTGCGAATTTTTTTATATATCATGAAACTTGCTTTAGTAGGTACATTTGATATCGATTTGCAACATCAGTCTATTTAACAAGAGAACATTTGCAATGTTAGCCATTAAAAAATATTACGAAATTCAAAAATAATTAAAACGATCGTGTCGGGCATCTTCACCCATATCCTTGTTAATTTTAGCTTTGATTAATTGTTTTTGCTTTTTGATCCAATACTCGTCTTCGTCATCGTCCAAATCCTAAGTGGGGTAGCTAGAAACCGCAACTCCTCTAAACGCACAAGAATGAGGTCTTTTTTGGCGGCTTCCCGTTTGAGACGAAGCTCCTACTCCATTAACTCCCGAATTAGGATGAACGTTACCTCCACCAGTGCTCGTCGTGGTATCGGACTTTGTTTTTTTGTGGGCCGTGATTCGTCAGCCAAAAATGGTCTTGCATCCGGACCGAATAAATCCTCTTGGGTAGCCCCGGGGACGTCTCCAGTTAAGTCAAACTGGGCGAGTGCGTCCCACTTGCTATGGAATATTACAATGGCCCAATCATCTTCTTGTATAAAAGTGATCCCTCGATTCTTGTCATGGTAAATACTATGATCCCATTTCATTAAATACACACCCTTTTCATCTCTTTTCATCAAATGTTTGACCCGTTTGAAAACGGTGTTGAACTTTTCACAAGTGGCATTCAACGCATGCCATTTCCTAGACACCATATCCTTTGTACTTTTTTTTGTAAATTTTTCGAATTGAACTTGTTCATAACATGAATCTGTTAAGTCCAATGTAATAGGTTATTTGAAATAAGTGAACTAGGAGGTATGTAGTTCCTCCTAGTCCTAGTAGTAGTAGGAGTAACACGTGCTCCTAGTCTAGTGGAAAGTCAAACAATAGTATTCTTATTAGTTTGTTAGGATGTGCATGAAATATCTTAGGAAAGGATATGCATATCAGTAGTTACACGTTTTGTGTTTAGTGTATTTTAGGGTTTCCTTGTAGTATAAAAGGAACCCATTGGAAAAAGGGTTAGACACACCTTCACCAGTTCTAAATTCATATCAATAGAGTAGAAATCTTTAGAAAGGATCAATTTATTTATCTAGTTATTATGTTTCTTCTTGTTCTTCGTATTTGTATTTCGCACTAATACTTTGTATTCCATTAGAGTCTCTCTGTGAATAGACTTGTGATTACAGAAGTCGTTTACCATCCTTAACAGGCTCCAAGATCTACAACTAGTGTACTCAACAACTGGTATCAGAGCCTCATTGAGAAGCATTGATCGAGAAGAACAAGATTCCTACATCCGTTTTGCTGTGAAGTAAAGTTGTTGTTCAGAATTCGTGACAGTTTAACAACATATTAGCGACGGTCTTCCATTTATGTGACAGATCCGTAACAGTTCCATGACAAATTTAGTGTCGCTAAAAGGTTCTGATTTTAAGGTTTTTCAAGAAACTCCTACTTAAGGTGTTGCTAAAGAAGACATGGCATGCAGAATTCCAATTCCAGACGATGAGGTAACTTATATGACTGAATTTGAAGTTAGAGAATATAATGCTAAACTAAAGAATAATACGCATGCTTATAACAACTATGACTTAGTAATTAGTTGTTCTGAAACATATGAACATAAATATTTAGAACTTCAAAAACAATATATTGATCTGAATGCTGAAAATGATAAATATTATCTAGAAGTTCAAGCATATAAAAGTTCTCTTAAAACCTTGGAACAACAGAAAAAGTGGTTTCAAAATACCAATTAGAGTATGATGAAAAGATTAGGGTGTTAAGTATAGACTTAGAGAACACATCTAATCTACTGAAATATTCTGAAAAGCTTAATAGTGAGGTAAATAAAGAGAAGCAGGAGCTATAGACAAAACTAGATAATGCTTTGACTAGGTTTGATAAATAGAAAAATTCATCTAAAAACTTAGTAAAACTAGTAGATAGATCTATGTCTGGTAGAACCGAAATTTGCTTAGGATTTAAAAACTATCTTGGGCCAAATGATGTTTTTTATTCCTCTTTGTCTAATGTGTTTAACACTACCCCTAAAGATGTGGAAGGTATGCTTGTTTATAATAGGCATAAACCAGCTGCAGAGATGCATGTTGTTCCTACACCTTTTACAGGGACATTCATGCCTATCTCAGGCCACTCTGACTTTGATGATTCGCAAATGACATATGGTACTAGGTCTATTGGCTCAATTGAAACTATTTTTGTGTCTAATGACTTCGTCTCTTGTAACTCTAGTGACAAGTCTTTAGAACCTAAGACCAGTGACCTTGACTCTTGTGAGTCCGACTCTAATGTTGAATCACTCGAGTTTATGCCTAAACCTACTATAATTGAACCCATAACTAGTAAATATGCCTCATGTAAGTCTACCTTAACTGTCAAATCACCTAAGTTTTATCCTCAATCTGCTTGTGCTAAGAATGAAAGTAATAGGAAGTCAGATTACGCTAGGAAAAACAATAAGAGTCCTAGAGGTAATCAAAGAGGTTGGAATGTCATGATGACTCAGAAATTAGGTGATAACTTTGAGTTCAAAAATAAGGCTTGCTATGTGTGTGGTAGTTTTGATCACTTGCAATATACTTGTAAACACAAGAGAAAGATTAATGATCAAAAACAGATTAAACTGGTGTGGAATAACTCAAGATGGGTAAATCATATGAACTCTGGTAGAGTTTTTCACCCCAATCCAAAAAGTATCATAATTCCACAACCAATATGTTTTAACAATGTTAAAGGTGCAAGGGTTGAGTCTGCATGATAAAAAACAAAGGTTAATATTGTTAGAGCCTTAGCTAGGTGGGTTTGGAAACCTAAACAAGATGGTTTACAACATAGTGCATCAAAGACCTTAACAAGATATGACTATGTTGATGTTTTTGGAAGATTCAAGTCTGTTTTGGCTTGGGACTTCCATAAGCACTAATCTTTATTTGGTTTATGTTCATTTCAGCAAGTGTGATTGTTAATTGATATGTTTTGTATTTTCTATATTTGTGTGAACTAACTTTTTGCATGAAAAGATAAGTTTGGAAAAAAAATGATTTACTTGATGGTGGATACTTAGCTCTGTTTGAGGGGAGGTTTTTGCCTAAGGGGGGGCTTTTTGTATGTATAATTATGTATATTCTTGTGTTTTTCTGTTTAAACAATTTTGCATATTAACATTGGTGCTGTTGGATTTGGTTCCTCCTAGTAGAACTAAGTTGCTCCTAGTCGACCAATGGTTCCTCCTGGTCATTTTTGCTTCTGGTGGACCATTGTTCCTCCTGGTGGATCCTACGTTCCTGCTAGTTGACTCATAGTTTTTGAGTTGATATAAATTAAAAAAAAAAATTTAAAAATTTTAAAAAAGAGAAAAAAAGGGCTCTTGTGAGTTGTTTAGTTCTGGTTTAGAAAGGCTTGGGTATTGGCTAACCACCATACAACAAATGGTCATCAGGTTCACCATGTCTAACACACATAAGAACTGGTTAGTCCAAGAGCAAACGGCTTCTTGGTAAAGACCATATCAAATCCATTTATGGTTGCCAATTTACCCAAAATTGGAGGGTTATTACTCACCTTGGTCATGGACTGAAGAGTGGCTAGTCCACAGGCAAACGTTATGTGGTAAAGAGTTTCTCAAATTCGTTGATAGTTGTAATAGTTTGCTAAAAACTATATGGCCTTCACTCACCATGTTATTGCAACAAAGAGTGGCTAGTCCAAGGGGGTACGACTCTTGGTAAAGACTTCATCAAATCCGTTTATGGCTGATAGTTTGCCAAAAGCTATACGTTTCTATGATTCACTTTAAAGTGATGAGGATAGTATTGAACTTGTTGCATTGATGATTGTTGGTACCACTTTTCTTGCCATGGTTCGTAAATTGGAGATTTGTTGACTTTTCAACATATTAGTGCATCCAAACAGGGGAGGCTTGTTTCGAGATTTAAAGTGATGTTGAAAACGAAACAAGGTACTACACAAAGCAGTGTTTGGATGCATCCACATGGTGATCAAGAAGCATAATAGTGGAAACTTGAACTTAACCAAGTTAAATTCAAGTTTAGGGGAGGATTGTTAGGAATAATATATTTAGAAGTTACTCTTGGTAATGTAACAGTTCCTACTGGAGTACTTCGTTCCTCCTGGTGAGTTACAGTTCCTTCTGCAGTACTTCGTTCCTACTGGTAGCATACAGTTCCTTCTGCAGTACTTCGTTCCTACTGGTAGCATACAGTTACTTATGCAGTACTTCGTTCCTCCTGGCAGCATCTAGTTCCTCCTGGTTGTATTATAAAGTTGAAAGAAGATTATAGAAGATATGATCAGGGAAGATTGTAGAAGATAAGATCAAATACTTAGTCTTCCTATTCTTATGGAAAGTATTAAAACATGATAAGTATGATGAGAATGTTACAAGTTTGTTTAGAAAACCATTTTTTTTACTAACACTTTTGTCTAATCATGTCTGCTTCTAGTTCTAATGAAACAGGACAACCAAGCACCACCACAACACAACAAAGATAGCAAATGGTTGCTACTGTTTCCAATACAAATGGAAAATTCCCACTCCTAAAGAAGGAAGAGTATGATAGTTGGGCCATGAAGATGGAGTGCTGGATCACCAACACCGATCGAGACTTGTGGAAAATTTTCCAGAATGGCAACAGAAAGAAGACTACTGGTAGAGGCAAGAATGGTAATATCACCATTCTAGATCCTAAAACTCATGAAGAAATCACTGCTGTTCAGAAGGAAATCAAAGCAAAAACTATTTTGCTTCAGTCTCTTCCTGATGATCATATGGGTGATTTCTATCACTTGGATAATGCTACGGAAATTTGGAATGGCATCAAGGGAAGATTTGGAGGGAATAAGGAATCCAAGAAGATGCGCAGATCCATGCTGAGAGATGAATTCACATATTTCAAGATTTCTGATACTAAAGGTCTTCATCAAGGCTATGACAGGTTTCAAAATATTCTCAGTCAATTGAATCAACTCAGGTCCAAACCAGAAAATGAAGACATCAATTTCAGGTTTCTTAGAGCTCTGCCTCATTCTTGGAATCAGGTGGTCATCTCTCTAAAAGCAAAAGGAGGACTTGAGTATCTCTCTTTTGATGACTTATTCTATAAACTCAAAACTTTTGAGTCTCATGTTAGAGGATACTCAAGTGACTCCAACTCTACTCCTGCTAATTATGCTTTAGTGAGTTCCATGGGCTCCAGTCCAATGCCCTATACTAGTAGCCCAAGCTATACTTTGTCCTCGCAACATACTCCTACTCCTAAATCTAAAGTCAAGACCAGTAGCATGGTAGAAACTGTTCTTCACTCCTTTGTTATTGATGGTGATCCACAACAACAGCTAGCTTTTGATGATTTCAAACAGGTTGATAAGCTTGACTTGGATGAAATGGATCTCAAGTGGCAGATGGCTATGCTCACTCTCCGGGTTCATAAGTTTGAGAAGAAAGCTGGTAGAAAATTCAGCTATAACCCAAGAGAGCCAGCCAGGTTTGATAGGAGCAAAGTCAAATGCTACAGCTGTCATCAGCAAGCACATTTTGCTAGGGAATGTCCTAATAAGAATGACCAGGAAAAGAACAGGTATTTGACCTTTAAGGTTCAAGAGCTTTAGGAGGAAAAGAAAGCTTTGGTATCTGTTGATACCATGGTCAACTGGAATGATCATGAGACTCCCACCTTGGAAATAGTGGAGTATGTTACTGATGTGTTTTCTATGATTGTTGGTCACATATCTGAGGCAGAGGAAGTAGAGGAATTTGCTCTAATGGGAATCTCTTCTCAGGTACAAAATTGCCCTCTTGGTTATGATGATAAATACTCTGACCTCTTAACACAATGCAATGAACTAAATGCTCAAAATGACAAGTATTTTTTAGAAGTTCAGGCCTATAAGAGTTCTCTCAAAACTTTAGAACAAAAAAGAAGTGGTTACAAAATACTCAACTTGATTATGAAGATAAGATTAGGGTATTAAGTATTGATTTAGAGAATACCACTAACCTGCTTAAGTATACTGAAAAAACTCAATACTAAGAGTATTCAGGCAAAACAAGATATACAAGAAATATTGGATGATACTTTGTTAAAATTTGATAAATGGCAAAAAGCACCCAAGAATCTTTCCAAGCTAATAGATAGTAGTATGTTTGGTAGAACTAAGAGAGGGTTAGGATTTGACAACTATATTGACCCAAATGATGTTTTTTATTTATCTTTTTCAAGTGTCTTTGATCCTGACAATGAGGATGAGGGAAAACCTAGTTACAATATGTTTAAACCAGCTGTAGCAATGCATGTTGTTCCTCCACCTCTTACAAGAACATTTATGCCTACTTCAGTGCATAAAGACTTGGATGAATCACAGATGCATGAGTCTCCAAAAATTTCTACTAATACTAATGACTTTATCTCTTGTACCTTCAGTGACAAGGCAAGTGACTATGCATCGTGTGGTTCAAGTGAAGAGTCAACTCCTTCGAGTCCCAAACCAACTGACACTGCTGCTTCTAGTGCTAGGATGAGTGATGAGAGAGATGCTACCGCTTCTACTTCCATTGTTTTTCTAGTTTTCTAAGTTCTAGGAATGTTTATTCTACTAGAGTTGTGTGTAATAAGAATAGCAGTTCAAAACAATGTCATTTGAATAAAAGGTCTTTTAAAACATGCTTTGTTTGTGGTAGTAAATTCATTTGATAAAAGATTGTGATTTTTATGATCGAAAGCCTACTGGCTATCTTTCTTATGGTACTCCTGGTCCTCCAGGAGATGCTCCTATTGGTTTGGATTTCGCATCTAGAAGACTAAATCCATGTGCCAAATCTTTTCTTTCTACTAGCAGGACCTCTCATTCAGCTTCTACTACTTAGAGAAGCAATACCTGTACCCTCAATAGACCAACCAGCAATTATTTTCAAAATTTTCATAAAAATTATGCTGCTACTACAAACGAAATGCATTTTGGATTGGGAAATTTGGGTTCTGCTGTTAAGCCCTCACCGGGTTTTCTTGGTCACAAAATAAAACCCATATGATGCACATGCAACACAAGAACAACAGTGGATCTCATCAATCTCCATGGCTATCTAATAATGATCCACATGGCAGACTCAAGCCAGCAATGGTTTGGGTCTCCTTAAGACACTAACTATTACATACTTTTGTGTTGTTGTAGATTAATCCATACCAAGATACATCTCTTAGAATTGTAGATAGTGGTTGCTCTAGGAGCATGACAGAAAACAAAGGACTTTTGACTAACTTTGTACCATTTCAAGGCGGGAAAGTGTACTTTGGTGGTGGTCAAGGAAGGATCTCTGGCAAAGGAACTATTCAGACCCCTAACCTTAAATTTGAGCAAGTTTAATATGTGGAAGCACTTCAACACTTCAACTTGATCTCTGTCTCTCAGATTTGTGACAAGAAGCAGTTTGTCCTCTTTACGGATACTGATTGCTTGGTGTTGTCCAAAGACTTTAAGCTACCGGATGACTCCCAAGTTCTACTCAAAATCCCAAGAAGACATAACCTCTATAGTGTCAAGTTGAATGAAATTAATCCTACTGGTCAACTAGCTTGCTTGGTTGCCAAAGCATCAGAAGATGAAGCCACTAAATGGCATAGAAGGATGGGACATGTAAACTTCAAGACCATTCACAAGCTGGCAAATATAAACCTGGTCTTTGGTTTACCTCCCAAAACTTTCAAGAATGACAAAATTTACCTTGCTTGCAGCAAAGGCAAACAACATAAAGCATCCTTCAAAGCCATTACTCCTCTCATCTTAATAACTGAACCTTTGCAGTTACTATATATGGATCTGTTTGGTCCTACCTCCATTAGGACCATTGACCATAAATACTACCGCCTTGTGGTAACTGATGGTTATAGCAGGTTTTCATGGGTTTTCTTTCTGGCTGCTAAAAGTGACACCTACCCTATTCTCAAAGACTTCATTGCCCTCATTGAAAATCAGCTGTCCAAGAAGGTAAAAGAGATTAGATGTGACAATGGGACTGAGTTCAAAAATGCAGACCTCATAGCACTTTACAATTCCAAAGGTATCAAAAGAGACTACAGTGCTTCCAGGACTCCTCAACATAATGGTGTTGCAGAAAGGAAGAACAGGACCCTTATAGAAGCTGCAAGAACCATTCTTACTGATTCTAAGCTTCCGACCATGTTTTGGACAAAAGCAGTCAACACTACGTGTTATGTGTTGAATAGGGTTTCCATTACCAATCTACATAAAAAGACTCCCTATGATCTTCTCACAGCCAAAGTCCCAAGCAATTCTCATTTGAAACCATTTGGTTGTCATGTCACCATTCTCAACACTAGTGACTATTTGGGGAAATTTGATGGCAAAGCGGATGAAGGCTACATTGTAGGATATTCAGCTCACTCGAGAGCCTATAGGGTTTACAATCTCACTGCCAAGCGTGTTATTGAAACCATCAATCTGAGGTTCTTTGAGGATAAGACAAACATCCAAGGCAAAGGTCCTTAATTGTATTTTGATCTTGACTATCTCAGCGACTCATTAGGATATTTTCGTTTCAAAACTAACCAACATGTAGGTCCACAAGTATTTGTGTCTTCTAGTGCAGGTGCTACTACTAGCTTTTCAAACTTAGATGAGGATGATGACATTTATGTCATACCATCCTATTCCACCACAATCGCTCCCGACAACTCTACTACTCCTTATGGTGCTACTTCATCAGACATTCTTGACTCACAAGGAGCTCTTGATACACTGCTTAAGCAACAACAAGATGCTACTACTGCAGCCACCCAAGGAGGCTTTGAGTTTCCTTTGGGTACTCCTGATGTACCAGCTACTCCTAGCGAGCCTATTGTTACTCCTAGTGCAAGTTCAACTCCTATTGGAAGTACTATTAGTGATCCATATTCCACAACTAGGTTCTTTGGTCCTTCTAACCTAGGAAACTATCAAAGGAAGTCTTCAACTAAGCTGGATGATATTCATAAGCAACCAATAGAAGGCATTTTCGACTCTGCTTCATATGATGATGACATTATTGGGGATCTTACTAACTTGGCACCAGAAGTGGAAGTAGCTCCTACTCCTATTCAGTAGATCCATAAAGTGCATCCTACTACTCAAATCATAGGAGATCCCGGTTCTACTGTCAAGACTCGCGGCATGCATAAGAAATCAACTTCTGGTCATCATGCTCTTGTGAGCTACATTGAAGACCAAAAGCGAAATAATCACACAGATTTTCTTCACTGTTTTTTTACTTGTTTTCTGTCACAGGTGGAACCTAGGTCTGTCTCACATGCTCTTGAGGATCAAAGTTGGGTAGAAGCTATGCAGGAGGAGATGCAGCAATTCTTGTTTCAGAATGTTTGGATTCTAGTTGATTTACCAGATGGAAACACAACAATTAGTACCAAATGGATTCTCAAAAACAAGAAATATGCAAGGGGTATTATGGTGAGTAATAATGCAAGACTAGTAGCTCAGGGCCACACTTAACTTGAAGGCGTTGACTATAATGATTTTTTTTCTCCTGTTGTACAAATAGAGGCCATTCGTCTGTTTTTGGCTTTTGCTTCTTATATTGGATTTACAGTATTTTAGATGGATGTCAAGAGTGCATTTCTATATGGAAAGATTAACGAAGAAGTATATGTCACTCAACCTAAGGGCTTTGTGGATCCACTTCATCCTAAGAAGGTCTACAAGGTTGTCAAAGCTCTTTATGGACTTCATCAAGCTCATAGAGCCTGGTATGAGCGTCTATCTACTTTCTTGTTAAAGCATGGCTACAGAAGAGGCACTATTGACAAAACATTGTTCCTTAAGAGGAATGGCAAAGACCTCATCCTGGTTCAGGTATATGTGGATATCTTTGGTTCTACTAAGAAGGAATGGTGTGATGAGTTTGAACAGCTGATGAAAGGAGAATTTCAGATGAGTGCCATGGGTGAACTCACATTTTTCCTTGGCCTCCAAGTAAAGCAGAAATCGGATGGTATCTTCATTAGTGAGGACAAATATGTTCATGACATTATTTAGAAGTTTGATGTGGAAGCTCTTAGACCAGCAGCAAGACCTTATGAGGTAACTAAAGTCAAACTCAAGAATGAGCCGGATCCCCCTGTTAATGTTCATTTGTACAGGTCAATGATAGGCTCCCTCATATATTTGACTGCTTCACACCCCGACATTATGTTTGTTGTTAGTGCTTGTTCTAGACATCAGGTGGCACCTGCTGTGTCCAATTTGAATGTTGTCAAGAAAATATTCAAGTATATCAAGGCTCAACCCAAACTAGGCTTATGGTATCCAAGGGAATCCCCTTTTGTTCTTGAAGCCTATAGTGATAGTGATTATGCAGGTGCTAATAATGATAGGAAGTCAACTACTGGTGGTTGTCAGTTTTTGGAACGCAGGCTTATCTCATGGCAATGTAAGAAACAGACAATAGTAGCTACTTCCTCAACAGAAGCTGAATATGTAGCTGTTGCTAGTTGTTGTGGACAAGTCTTGTGGATACAAAACCAAATGTTAGATTATGGGTTCAATTTTGTGAACACCAAAATCTTCATTGATAATCAAAGCACTAGCTGCATTGTGAAGAATCTGGTGTTTCATCAAAGAACCAAGCATATAGAGATTCGGCACCATTTTATACGTGATGTAAATGAAAAGAAGCTGATTCAGGTTCTCAAGGTACATACAGATGATAATGTTGCTGATTTGTTGACTAAAGCATTTGATGGTCCAAGGTTCAACCACTTGGTGGTTCACATTAGTATGGTCAATCCTTAAGGTCTAGGATTGAGGGGAGGTAAAGCCTAAGGGGAGGCTTGTTGTACATGTATACTTGTACATTCTTACTTCTGGTAGCATCTTTCGACATTTTACATGGGTTTTTGCTGTGTGTGCAACTTCTGGTGGAAGAATCTGGTTACTCCTAGTGGCACTCTTCTGCTCCTAGTGGCTATATATACCTAATTATCCACTTTTGTTTGGCTTCTAGTAACTCTTTGGGTCACTGTTCATTATATTGACTTTTGTTAACCACTTGCCGCTCCTAGCATTGACCTCTAGCCATTTTGACTTTCAGTCAACGAGAGATACTTCTAGTGCCTCTACTTACATATCTTTTTGGTAACTGGGATTCTCTGTTAATGGATTAAAGGGCACGTGGTTACATACAATTAATGCCTTAACTTGCAAAGAAAAACCCCCATAATTAGGGGTTAATGAATAGTTTCCCTAACCATTATTTATGGTTAATGGGATCATTTGACTCAATTATCACAACTTAAGCACAAACACAAACGCTCCTACTGATAGTTGTATTTTCACACTCGTTTAGAAAAACGAGGAAAAAGCGGTAAGTATTAAACAAGTGGTTTAGGAAAACTAAGTGCTTATGACTCTTGTGTGAGTTCGTTCTTAAGGAGGTTTGGTGTGTGTGTTAAACTTGATTAAGTTTGAGATTAATATTAAGTAAAGAGAATGGAAAGAAAATGATGACGATTACGACTATGATTAAAGTACGAAGAAAGCTAAAACGTAAAGCGTGAAAACGTGACGAAATTTAAAAATTACCCTAAAAATTCCTAGAAAATCACAATAAATCCCCAAAAATGCAATTAGAGTTTTCCAAAAATCAAAACTTTTTCAAACCTTTTATTTAATTAAATATTAATTTTTTAATGCTAATTAAAGCCCTAAAAATCAATTTAATTAATAAAAAGCGCAAAATAAGGTTTTTCAATTTGTAAACCTCTAAAATAACTTAATTAAACTAAAAAGTATTTTTGAAAAATTTAAAACTAATTAAAACTATTTAAAATGATTAAAAATAAAAATTAAATATTAAATTAATATTAAAAATAAAAATTTCTAAAAACTTGCAAACTAATTTATTTTAACTTAATAAAACCAGAAATAAAAGTGAAATGACCTAAATACCCCTATTAGGCCTCCAAATGGGTTAAAAGTGAAAACAGTCCAAGCTTAATGGGCTTTTTGGACCAATAAGCAAAAAGTCGACCACATAAGTTGAAAAGTTCCAGATAAGCTTAAAATTCAATTTTAAACACAAAACTCTAAAGGCCCAAAAGCTGAAATTAAGCTTATCGCAGCTTAATTAGCACTCAGCTTATTCTTAATGGGCTTTTTTGCCCATTAAGCCATAAGCTAATGCCATAAGCTTAAATTTGACACACATCCTTCTTTTGAGATTATAAAGCTGTTTGTAAAAAGAATCAATGAAAAAGCTCAAGAAATAAGCCTGAAATAAGCCAAGACTCTCAATAGAAAACGACAAAATAGTCGTTTTTGAGTTCTAGACCACTTCAAGAGCTGATTCAAGTTGCAAAAAGTTTGTAATGACTTAATTAAGCTTAATCAACAAAAATATTTCAAATAAGCATACTCAATAAGCTGGATTAATCAATAAGCTGTTTTAAAAAACAAAAGTCAATTCGTTTTCTAGTCAAACTTAAAAGTCAAAGTCCAAAAAGCTCCAGATCAAGTAAATGGGTCAAATAAGGAAGACTGATTACAAAATTAAAGTTGTTGCACAATAAAATAAGCCAATATAGCTTATTAATAAGCTGTTTGACAAATAACACTAGCAGTGGCTAGCAGCAGTGGGAAAGGAGTTCCCACTGCTTGTGAACTGATTTTTTATCTTTAGTGAGTCAAACTTGGTTTCTTTGGACAACAATGGCATCCCTACAACCAGTGGGTTGTAGGGAGTCAAGAACAAGCAAGAAATCACAATTTCACCTAGCCAATTGATATAGTTAATTCAAAAGGTGCAGAAACATGAAAAAAAGCAGATCTGATGATATAAACAGCTATTTAAGCAAGAATAAGCTAACAAGAGTTCACCAAAAGTATACAAAAGCTCAAATATACTTGATTACACACAAACAAACTTCTTTCATGTACAAACTCCAAGATTAGAACTGGTTTCAAGCTTATGTGACTTAACTGGTTTTACTGATGAACACAAGCAACTTTTTACTGATGCATTTGACCACAACATGAACTTCAAGTCCCTAGATCTATTAATCGGGTTGCACAAACTTTGTTTTTCCACTTGTTAGACCTATTTAATCATGCAATCTAGGTGTTCACAAAGTTTCAGTTCAAAATAACCTAAAACAAGCTTGATATGCCAAAGATTTAGATTTGGTGTTTGAAA
Organism: Glebionis coronaria; assembly: GCA_025667525.1. Lineage (NCBI taxonomy): Eukaryota > Viridiplantae > Streptophyta > Magnoliopsida > Asterales > Asteraceae > Glebionis > Glebionis coronaria. The sequence continues at coordinate 480,473,632 of CM046882.1, read as the reverse complement.
GCACAAGTTATGCAGATTATGTACTCTAACTACACCAATAATAGATACAAACTTAAACAAATCCTTAACACCTACTCAGACTACATAAAAATCACAAAACACACAATCCCAAACACTAGTTAAAAACCTTTAACAAGATTTTATCAAAGCAGAATGTTTATATGACCAAGTAATCCTTAAACTAGCATCATATCAACATCACAATGAACAAATCAGCAAGATTAACCAACATCATCATACAACAGCATGTACCCGAATCACTTAGTACCACTTTTTTGATAGATTTTTGACTAGAAAATGCAAACCTAAGGAATGTACATTGATGAGACTGTATTTATACATAGTCTCATCGTCCAAATCGGGCTTAAAACGCTTAAAATATTATCAAAATACCCAAAAATATGCATGTGTTTGTTCATTGTGTATTTCAGGTACGGATATCGTGAATTCACCAAAAGATAAAGGAATCAAGCAAAAACGAACACGGGAAACGAAGCTGCACAAGGAACCGGACCCGAATCATGAATTTCCTTTGAAGCCCTTGAAGAATTGAAGATTGGCAAGTTTGGTCCCTCAACTTTTGAAGATTAGCACTTTATACCCCTCAAATATTCATAAATATGAGTAGGGTCCCTAAAGTTTGAAGACTTTACACATCTATCCCTCGAAGAATGCAATATTTGCACTTAAGATCCTTGATATAAAACTTTGGATATGCATGTGCCAAAAATGACAATTGGATGAAAGTTATTAACAAAGAATTAAGAGTTTGGAGCTGTTTTTTTACAAAGTAACAAAGACAAGAGAGTGCAAGGGTCATTTCTGCCAGACAACATAACTCTCACCATCCAACCAAATCTTGCCACCTCACCCACTTATACCCATCCACCAATCAAAAACACCCCAGCACCCACGTCATTTCTCCACTTAATCAATTGTTAACTGTTTTTTTTTTAAATCAGTTTAATAAGGAAATTAGTGTGGGAAACGAGTGTTTAAACATTTTCTAAACCTCAAACGAATCAAACGCTCCTATATATCATCCCCCCATCCCATAAACCCTAAAAACCCAAGTTCTAATCAAACAAAATACCTAATTACAATCTAATTAAACTTAGGTTTTTTCTTTACAACCCCACATTCTTCACAACCCCCAACCCAGATATTGACCTCCTCCTTTTTGTCCCTTCTACAGCTCACACTGTCACGAGATCCCACAAAGCTCTAAAAACGTTTGACCCATTGAACGTTTGTGATGCAACTAATTGTTCCCCACACAAAATTAACGCTCAAGATCATCCAAGACCCTTGCTCAATCACATGGACAGCTCAAGACTATTCTGGAATCAAGAATCAAGGATCAAATTGGCATACTCGTTCAAGGGCAATCCTGGATATTCACAAGATTAGGGTTTCTCATTTTAGGTCTTCTAGACTTTTCTATCTACTTGTATATATAGCTTAGCCGTTTGTGGCATAAAGTTTTGTTCCAGTTTTTGTATTTTGCTTTCAAATTAATGAAAATGAAATGAATTTAATATGCAATACTGAGTTCCTCTTTTATCTGGTTTTTTATTAGTGTAATCTTTATTTTAACTTGCAAAAATAGTGTAAAAGGTTCAAGAAGTTTCAGTTTTCAGAAATTCTCAAATAGGTTTTAAGACTTTTAGAAATCCAAAAATCCAAGGAAGTGAAAGTGGAATTGGGTCTTTGGTTTTCTGAAATCTTGTTTAAAAACGTGTTGAAAAGATTTTCAAGTTGGTTTAGTTAGTGTTTTCAAAAGTCAGTTTTAAAAGATTTACTCAAAATCTTTTACTCTTTTCTTTTACCACTTACTGTAGCAATAGCTACAAGCTTGTAGCTTGTAGCTCTTGCTACTTGCAATATATTTGGTTGTCTTTGTGGTGATGTGCAGGATTTCAAGTGATACAAGGCTCCATCATTCATTTACTATCTCTTTAGCTCATTCCATTTAGAAGATATTATCAACCCTAGGTCTCTTTGAGACTCTACCAACGGGTTTCTCTACTACTCCATAAGCTCTTAAAAACCAAAAGTTTACTAGGGAAGGCATCAGCCAAGGTAGTCAAGGCTTGAACCCCCTTTGTGTAATTTTTATGTTTTTCTTATGTGATTTATGTGATTTAGTGAGAACTCTGTCTAAATGGTGGTTTGTTTGTTTGTTTATGTTTATTTCAGTATGTTATACATGTTTTCATAGTTGGTAGTCATTTTGGTTTGATTTTACAAGCAATCTCCTTGTTAATTTCATTTTCTGAAAATTAAGAGGGTGTTTCGATTAGGGTTTTGAGGAAAAGTTTGACACAGTTTTTGTTTGAAACCCACTCAAGCACACTTCATTAGATTAAAGAGGGTCTTATCAGTAGTTGGTTTTATGTATTGAAGGTTTTTAAAGTAACTTTGCATGTTATTTTTGGTCAAAAGTAGCCTAAAAACAGTAGGTCCAAAATCAGTTTGTTTTAGTGTAATTTCCATTGAAATCTTGCTTATTGTTAGAAGATTGTGTCATTTAAGGTTTAATTCTGTTCATTGGTGTTTTGGTAAGGATTTTTGAGAGTTATGGTGTGTTGAAAGTCACCAAATTACCAAACACATCAGCAAACAAAACATATGCACTTTTATGTATTATAGTGACTGAATTAGGCAATTTGTGTGTGATTGTTGTTATCAAGTTGGTGTTTTTCTTGTTTGTTTGACTCCCCACAACCCAACTGGTTGTGGGGGTGCCCTTGTATCCAAGAAAAACCAAGATACCAAAGAGATATAAGCTTAAAACCCCCCAGACACATGTTTTCTGTGAGAGCAGTGGGAACCAATTCCCCCTGCTAGTGTATCTCTTAGTACTGCCCAGCTAAAGGACAAATAGTCCCATATGTCACTTTCAGTTCTTAGTTTTTTTGTCTTTAGTGGGCAAAAACAGGTTTTAGGCTTTCAAACTTTTTTCAATATTTTTTATTTAATTTCTGATTTTTTAGTTTATTTTATTTTCCAGTTACTGTTCATTTGCTATTTTCTAGGTTTAATTGCTATTTTTAATTACCTACTTTTTAAGTTCTGTTTTTGTCTTTTAGTGATAAAAAGTTATATTTTTCACTTTTAAAATTTTTCTTATATTTAGAAAAATAGTTTAAGATTTTTAGTCAAAAAATTATTTCACTGTTCACTTTTTAATTATTTTTTAGAATTAAATTTAGTTTAATTAAGGTTTAATATTATTCAGTTTTGTCTTTTAGTGAAAAATTTTATATTTTTCAAACTTTTTCATTTTTCTACTGTTCCATAGCATAATTTAGGATTTTCAAAATTGTCAAATTATTTTTGGCATTATTTTATTATTTTTTATGATTATTTTAATTTAAAAATAGTTTTAAGTGTTTTAAAAATAGAAAAATAGTTTTAAAAATTTAGGAAAAATACTTTTTAGTCTTTAAATAATATAAGTAACTTATTTATTCAATAAAATAATATTTTAGACATTTTGTTAATTATATTTAAGTTTAGGGCTTTAATTAGCATTTAAAATTGAATATTTAATTAATAAAAGGTTTTAAAATATATTTGTTGGATTTTTATTCTTAGTTATATTACTTTAGACGTAGTTTAAACTTTTAATTAATTTTTTAGGTTTAATTTTTAATTTTGTCGCGTTTTACGTAATTACGTCATCGTTTTACGTCAACGTCGTAGTTTAATCGTAATCGTAGATCGTCTTTACTTTTTCTCTCTTTAAACCAAAAACGTCACTAATCCAAACTTGATTTCATATATAGTGGCACATTAATACACACACCTCCTTCGAGAACGAACCCGCATTTATTCGGTTTTACGTTTTTCCTAAGACGTAAGACTTAATACTTGCCGCACTTATACGTTGTTTTCCTAAACGCGTATTTCTACATCAATTTTTGGCGCCGCTGCCGGGGAGGTGTTTAGTGTGCCATTATTATTAGTATCGTGTTTGTGTGAGTAGTGCGTTTTAGCTTTTCACTTTTGGAAAGCGTAAATATCGTACATACTCATTTTTGTTATTTTTCCTTATTATATTATAATATCCAAATAAATCGTGATTAATTTTCCTAAATTAAACACACAACAATCATTTACTATATTGTAGATATATTGGTTTTCATTTTTCTTGTGAATATATTATTACTATATTGTATTTACGTAAGAACAATAAATATACAAGTACTCCAAAAGCGTGAAAACGCAACCTTGATTCGGGATTTCATCACTCGATCATTGTATTCGAATCTAAAGCAAAAGTTTAAAGGCAAAATAGATAAATACTTTCGTGAGGTTTAATTTCATTTAACACAAACTATAAGGTGGGTATAAGGCGGTTGTATTTCACGAACTAAGGGAAAAAGGCTCTTAAGTGCTTAGCGCCGCCTCGTTTCCCCTGCTTGCTTGTGCGTGTTTTGAGAAAGAGGGCTAATCGAGGGTTTGCCGCCCAAGTATTATCTACGTATATTATATTTGCTTGTGTTTTCAAGATTAAACCCTCTTGAACATTTTGGTGTTCCACCAACATTCTAAAGTCATCGAGAACGTTCACTCCACGTGATCGTTTTCATTCTTTGAGGCTCCTTTAATCGAGAAAGTCGATTCGAGGAGAGATTTATAGAATTGTGTCTACGTAATACATTCAAAAATCCAAAAAAATTAAAAAAACAATCAAAAACCAAAAAAATTGAAAAAATCGAAAAACCACAAAAAGAATCTTCTTTGCTACCACCCATTCTACGCTTAGTGCATGCGCACTCGATCGAAGGATTATTACAATTCTAGCGAAGATTCGAATCGACGCAATCGTAATCGAAGGAATCGACGACGTAGACGAGAGTTAGAAACCGACGTTCCTAATATCGTTGTTGAAGAAACCGTAGAGGAGATGGCCGACAATCGTTCGATGATGGAATTGCTCCAAGCGCCCACCGAGGGTTATGGAGACGCGATCGTAATTACCGCTATCGAAGAGGAGAATTTTGAGATTAAGAGCGGAATGCTTTCGTTAATCCAAGCTACGAAGTTTCGAGGTCGTGAAGCCGATAATCCTCACGACCATATTCGGAATTTTGATCGTCTTTTAGCCACGAGCAAGTTTAAGAACGTCGACACCGATGTCGTCAATCTTATGCTTTTTCCGTACTCGCTCGATGGGGCGCCAAGGATTGGTACGAGAAAGAGCCACCTAATTCGATAACTACGTGGAAGGATCTCGTCTCCAAGTTCGTTAATTATTTTTTCCCACCGTCTAAGAGGACGTTTTTCAAGAATGAAATTACGAAATTTGAGCAAAAACCGAATGAATCTTTTAGAGACGCGTGGGATCGTTTTAAGGAATTGCTTAGGCAATGTCCTCACCATGGTTTTTCCGAGTTGCACCAAATCGATACGTTTTACAACGGTCTTAATTTTCAAGAACAAGATTCGTTGAATTCCGCCGCCGGTGGCAACTTTTTGTGTAAGACTCCGAAAGATGCATTGATAATTATCGAAAACCGATCCAAGGTTTACCAACTCCGCAACACACTGAGTGTTGCCAATGTCGCCAATGTTAGTAGTTCTAATCGCGACATTGAGAGATTTGATGCGAAAGTCGACAAGTTGACGAATGTGTTCACGTCTTTTCTCGTTGAGATGCAAAAGAAAGACGCTCCCGCTACGGTGAAAGCGGTTGAGGTTTCGTGTACGTTTTGTGGTGGACCTCATAATTATTACGAGTGTGTGGCTACGGATGGCCAAACGTCGAATGTGAATGCGTTAAATGGAAACAACAATTTTCAAAATCAAAATAACGCGGGTCCATCACAACAAGGAAATTATAACCAAGGCAACAATTTTAATCAAAACCGAAACAATTTTCAAGGAAATAATCAACAAGGAAATTTTTCGAATCAAAATCAAGGAGGTTATAATCAAGGTCGTAACATAACTTGGCAAAATCGAGATAATAATCAAAACTCGAATTTTTCAAACAACAACAACAATCAAGGAAACAATTTTTCAAGTGGGAATCAAGGAAATTTTCAAAGAAGTAATCAAACCCAAGGGAACTTTAATTCAAATCAAAATAGTTCGTCAAACAATTTTCAAAATTACATGAAAATGAATGAGGCTAATATGAGACGATTAGAGGAAGAAATTGGTACTTTGAAAAACGACTTTACAAATACTTTGAAATTGCAAAACACGAAGATTGATCAAGGGCAAATTGATATTAAAAAGATGTTTTCGGCCATAATGAACAAGTCCTCGGGTGCGTCATCGAGCTCGTTACCTAGTGACACCGTTGAAAATTCGAAGGAACAATGTAAAGCCGCCTCGTCTCGTGAGAAAGGTCGTGTGATTACCCCTAACCTTGAAGGATTTCGAGTTGTTTATGCTTCTCAACCCTCGACTTCTAAGACGTCTTCTTGTTCTAAAGTCGATGGGGTGAACGTGGCGACCAAGGAAAAGAGTGCACACCCTCGTGTACCTCAAATTCCATCCACGGTTCAAAAAGAGAGTTTTGTCGACCTTACCAAAGTAACCCTTGAAGAAACTTGTGCTTCGATCCTTCTTAAAAAACCCAAAAGGCGTATGCCAAGAAAGGAAAAGGATCCGGGCCACTTTCTACTACCTTGTGATTTTTCCGAGATTGAGGGATGTTTAGCCCTTGCCGATTTAGGTGCTAGCATCAATCTCATGCCTCATTCTCTTTGGAAATTGATGAGATTGCCTTCTCTTACCCCACGAACATGACAATCGAGCTAGCAAATTGTACGCCATTAATACCAATTGGAATAGCCGATGATGTCTATGTCAAAGTTGGAAAGTTTGTTTTTCCCGTGGATTTCGTTATATCCGATTACGAGTGTGACCCTAAATGTCCCATTATTTTAGGCCGACCATTCTTATCGATGGCTCGAACCGTGATCGACGTTCATGAGGGGAGACTTACTATGAGATATGGGGATGACAAAATGGACTTTTTCGCTAGAAAATCCCAAGTTTTTAATGATCATGAAAAAACCGAGGTTTCAAAACCTAATGATTCAAATCCTAATGATTTCAAAATGTTCACTTTAGCGGAAAGAATGAGTCTTAATGCATGTTTTAAAAGAATTAAGAAAAACGGTTTGGAAGATGAGGATTTTAATGATAAAGAGTACGTGTACCTAATTCAAAAGGGTATGAGTAAATTTATGGATGAAAACTCACTTTGGGATGTTTTTAGCAAAACAAGTGAAACGCCAATTCCGAAGGGCGACGTTAGTGCCATCACGACAAAGACCAATATGGGCTCGTCTTCACCACCTTCGAAGGACCACATCTTTGAGGCTTCAACTTCTAACTCTATCGAAGTGCCTCCTTTGCCTAGCCCAACCCCCGTTGAGGCTAAAGGGTTTATTGACATCGATCATCTCGTCTTAGAAAAGTCACCTAAGCATAGTCATTCGACTTGTAAGACCATGGTTGTGAGTGCTCACATCGACTCTTTCTTTGACGATGACGATGGCGATTTTGCCGAGATTGATCACGTACTTCGAAATCCAATGGCATTTTTTGATTCTCCCAAAAAGAAACATGTGAAGTACGATGATTACGAGTTTGATCCCGAGATTGAGGAAATCATTGAACGAGAGATAGCTCTTATGCCTCCACTCCCACCTACGAGTGAGGTTGATCTTTCCAAAATCGAGGATGAACTTAATGAGTTGAAACGTCTTATTTTCAATGACGAGCCAACTCATGTGACCACCCAAAATCCAATTCTCGAGGAGTTACCTAATCAACACTCCTCAAATGAGAATTACGTTTACCACATTCGTGAGGATTTAACTTATCAACAATCCACACAAAAGAATGATGGTTTCGTGCTTGATTGTGATCTTTTCGAGAGAGTTTCTAAGATACTCGAGGAGGGGAATGACAAACCATGGTTTGACAAGCCTATCTTTGATGAAGAAATCGACGAGATCGACGTTCATGAGGATGACGAGTATGTTGACCCCGAGGGGGCGGTGTTCTTTATTGATAAACGTTTTGAGAACTTATATAATCCGCCACCCCCTCCCACCAATGACTTAAAAGTGAGGATTTTTAGCGCGACTAATTTTCAATTTGACACGCCAAATATTTTCGACATTATAAAATCGGGTTTTCATAAAGAGTTTTTGAACAATGAAAAAGGAAAAGATTTTAAAAATGTTTTAAAAGATTTTTCTACATGTTTAACTCCGTCATCACCGCGTTTTATGAGTGCTACCACCTCGTATACTCCTTTTGACGACGGTTGGTGTGGATTTAGCGTGGGGGAAGCCCCAAATGTTCCCTCACATTTCTCCACCGAGGACGAGATTTACGATCCTAGAAATTCTTGTAAAGGGAAATCTCGGTCTTCCACCGATGCAATAAATGGAAAATCTTTTCGTTTGCTTGGTGTGAGTCTACCTCAAGTAGCTCATAAGTTTGACTTACCAATTGCCCCACCTTTCTACTTCTTATCTATTTTCTTCTACCCATTGGGGTTCGTGTTGAAGTAGCATTGTTTCGTATTTTATCCGAAAACGAAGACGCTATCTTTGACCCCGGTATTCGTGTATCGGGTTTTTAAAGTACTCCACGTACTTTTGGGCCTTGTTTATCATGTAAGCCCCACCAAAAATGACCATACCAAGATTATCCCTAAATGATCACATTTATGGGGATTCGAGTCGAGCTTTTGACTCGGTTATCAAAAACAAGGTGCCTCGTGGGGGATTCTCATGCTTATCCTTGTAAATATTATCGATTTCTTAGTTAACGTAACGAGGGGACTTGTGCTCTTCCAACCTTTGTTTCGTGGTTGTTTGTGATTGTGATTCATTAGTTTCATCGTCATCATTGAAGCCTCTCGTGTTCGTTTTATGGATCACTCGAGCTTCGATCGTTGCTTTTGGAGATTCCGATATCCGATGATATCCTTTTATGTTCTAACGTTTTTCTTATTAGCATAATTCATAAACGGCTTTTAGGTTATTCGTTTTACCCTTTCCATGCTCGAGATTAAGCATTCGACTTCGTCTCTAGTATGGGGGTGTTTACACCCCTAGACTCGAAACATTGAGGACAATGTTTAGTTTTAGTATGGGGGGGGGGGTGAGTAGATACTTCACCTTGCTTACGTCACCACGCTATCCAAATTTCATCTTTTTGTTATCGTTTTATGCAAAATAAGGCTAAAATGGCCAAATTTTAAATTTTTTTCTTATTTTTCATAAGTGTTTAAGACACGAATGTAGGTTTTCCGATGGTGAGAATAAGAGTAATGTTTGACTCGACCGTGCGTGTTGAGCACTTAGCTTCGATTCCTTAACTTTTTAGGCTAAGTCTCTTAAATGAGGACGAGAAATGATAGAGTTATTTATAAGTCTCGTAATCGTCACGATCTCATGTGTAGTAATTATTAGTTTATTCTCCCCACGCTTTTGCATAATAAATTGTTAATAAATATTGATTTGGCGGTTTAGTCACTATTGTTGGTTTCTAATTTGTTTTGGTAGCTTCCATGTAATTAAATTGGGAAAACATTAAGGTATCGCCAGCGTCATGGTTTTGAAGTACTGGCACCCGAATAATCGAAAGCTTCACCTAATAATAAGATTTCAAGTGCTCACCTAAATTAAGCAAAAATTTGAAGCTCACAAGGCCGAAAAATCTATGCCCAAATTGAAAGTGAATCAAGCCTTAATCTTTGAAGCTTTAAAGATCCAAAATTCGCTTTAGCGTGAGGATATACGTCTTTGGCTAATAAAACCACCGATGAGGCGGATAATAAAAGGCAAGGCAAGACCGAAGTCATAATAAAAGCTTCATGGCGAAGTTGAATAAAAGATGGAGGTAAACCAAAGATAATAAGGCCCTTCCGTTAGGGGGCGTATAAAAGTCTTGGTAATAAGTCTCATGTTCAAAACTGTTATAAAACCCGTGTTTATCGATCCTTCTTGTTGACTTAATTTTTTGACATAGTTGTCTATTGGATGAATTATTGATTTAATGATTTTGGTTACACCGTTAAGTTTCTATTTTTAGACTTAGTCTCTATTCACGCATAAGTCAATGATGTATCCTCGTGATCATTAAGACAAAATAAAATATAAGAGATACCAAGTAGGAATATGGGAGTTTAGGTTCGTAATTAACACTCATGCGAAGTGATCGTGTTGCTAACTTATAATAACAATGATCTCGTTACACGCTTAGCATGGAATTGGGTGAAAATCGAGGACGACGAAATTATTTCTAACGAAGCATTCACATGTTCTTATTCTATGATCCTAAAAGTCACGTTCTCGTGATGAAAACAATACATTATGTCTAAAACGCGTGTAGTAGTTTATTTAAGTTTATGTCTTCAATAAATATCATCATAAAATGAATTTTGGAGGTGCTATGATACTTAATTCTAGCATTGCGTGGGGAAACGACAATGGTTTAGTATGGGGGAGTGATGAGACTGTATTTATACATAGTCTCATCGTCCAAATCGGGCTTAAAACGCTTAAAATATCATCAAAATACCCAAAAATATGCTTGTGTTTGTTCATTGTGTATTTCAGGTACGGATATCGTGAATTCACCAAAAGATCAAAGGAATCAAGCAAAAACGAACACGGGAAGCGAAGCCGCACAAGGAACCGGACCCGAATCATGAATTTCCTTTGAAGCCCTTGAAAGAATTGAAGATTGGCAAGTTTGGTCCCTCAACTTTTGAAGATTAGCACTTTATACCCCTCAAATATTCATAAATATGAGTAGGGTCCCTAAAGTTTGAAGACTTTACACATCTATCCCTTGAAGAATGCAATATTTGCATTTAAGATCCTTGATATAAAACTTTGGATATGCATGTGCCAAAAATGACAATTGGATGAAAGTTATTAACAAAGAATTAAGAGTTTGGAGCTGTTTTTTTACAAAGTAACAAAGACAAGAGAGTGCAAGGGTCATTTCTGCCAGACAACATAACCCTCACCATCCAACCAAATCTTGCCACCTCACCCACTTATACCCATCCACCAATCAAAAACACCCCAGCACCCACGTCATTTCTCCACTTAATCAATTGTTAACTGTTTTTTTTTAAATCAGTTTAATAAGGAAATTAGTGTGGGAAACGAGTGCTTAAACATTTTCTAAACCTCAAACGAATCAAACGCTCCTATTTATCATCTCCCCATCCCATAAACCCTAAAAACCCCAGTTCTAATCAAACAAAATACCTAATTACAATCTAATTAAACTTAGGGTTTTTCTTTACAACCCCACATTCTTCACAACCCCCAACCCAGATAGTGACCTCCTCCTTTTTGTCTCCTCTTCAGCTCACACTATCACGAGATCCCACAAAGCTCCAAAAACGTTTGACCCATTGAACGTTTGTGATACAACTAATTGTTCCCCACACAAAATTAACGCTCAAGATCATCCAAGACCCTTGCTCAATCACATGGCCAGCTCAAGACTATTCTGGAATCAAGAATCAAGGATCAAATTGGCATATTCGTTCAAGGGCAATCCTGGATATTCACAAGATTGGGGTTTCTCATTTTAGGTCTTCTAGACTTTTCTATCTACTTGTATATATAGCTTAGCCGTTTGTGGCATAAAGTTTTGTTCCAGTTTTTGTATTTTGCTTTCAAATTAATGAAAATGAAATGAATTTAATATGCAATACTGAGTTCCTCTTTTATCTGTTTTTTTATTAGTGTAATCTTTATTTTAACTTGCAAAATTAGTGTAAAAGATTCAAGAAGTTTCAGTTTTCAGAAATTCTCAAATAGGTTTTAAGACTCTTAGAAATCCAAAAATCCAAGGAAGTGAAAGTGGAATTGGGTCTTTGGTTTTCTGAAATCTTGTTTAAAAACGTGTTGAAAAGATTTTCAAGTTGGTTTAGTTAGTGTTTTCAAAAGTCAGTTTTAAAAGATTTACTCAAAATCTTTTACTCTTTTCTTTTACCACTTACTGAAGCAATAGCTACAAGCTTGTAGCTTGTAGCTCTTGCTACTTGCAATATATTTGGTTGTCTTTGTGGTGTTGTGCAGGATTTCAAGTGATACAAGGCTCCATCATTCATTTACTATCTCTTTAGCTCATTCCATTTAGAAGATATTGTCAACCCTAGGTCTCTTTGAGACTCTACCAACGGGTTTCTCTACTACTCCATAAGCTCTTAAAAACCAATAGTTTACTAGGGAAGGCATCAGCCAAGGTACTCAAGGCTTAAACCCCCTTTGTGTAATTTTTATGTTTTTCTAATGTGATTTATGTGATTTAGTGAGAACTCTGTCTAAATGGTGGTTTATTTGTTTGTTTATGTTTATTTCAGTATGTTATACATGTTTTCATAGTTGGTAGTCAATTTGGTTTGATTTTACAAGCAATCTCCTTGTTAATTTCATTTTCTGAAAATTAAGAGGGTGTTTGGATTAGGGTTTTGAGGAAAAGTTTGAAATAGTTTTTGTTTGAAACCCACTCAAACACACTTCATTAGATTAAAGAGGGTCTTATCAGTAGTTGGTTTTATGTATTGAAGGTTTTTAAAGTAATTTTGCATGTTATTTTTGGTCAAAAGTAGCCTAAAAACAGTAGGTCCAAAATCAGTCTTGTTTTAGTGTAATTTCTATTGAAATCTTGCTTATTGTTAGAAGATTGTGTCATTTAAGGTTTAATTTTGTTCATTGGTGTTTTGGTAAGATTTTTGAGAGTTATGGTGTGTTGAAAGTCACCAAATTACCAAACACATCAACAAACAAACCATATGCACTTTTCTGTATTACAGTGACTGAATTAGGCAATTTGTGTGTGATTGTTGTTATCAAGTTGGTGTTTTTCTTGTTTGTTTGACTCCCCACAACCCAACTGGTTGTGGGGGTGCCCTTGTATCCAAGAAAAACCAAGATACCAAAGAGATATAAGCTTAAAACCCCCCAGACCCACGTTTTCTGTGAGAGCAGTGGGAACCAGTTCCCCCTGCTAGTGTATCTCTTAGTACTGCCCAGCTAAAGGACAAATAGTCCCACATGTCACTTTCAGTTCTTAGTTTTTTTGTCTTTAGTGGGCAAAAATAGGTTTTAGGATTTCAAACTTTTTTTATTTAATTTCTGATTTTTCAGTTTATTTTATTTTCCACTTACTGTTCATTTGCTATTTTCTAGGTTTAATTGCTATTTTTAATTACTTTTTAAGTTCTGTTTTTGTCTTTTAGTGATAAAAAGTTATATTTTTCACTTTTATAATTTTTCTTATATGTAGAAAAATAGTTTAATATTTTTAGTCAAAAAATTATTTCACTGTTCACTTTTTAATTATTTTTTAGAATTAAATTTAGTTTAATTAAGGTTTAATATTATTCAGTTTTGTCTTTTAGTGAAAAATTTTATATTTTTCAAACTTTTTCATTTTTCTACTGTTCAATAGTATAATTTAGGATTTTCAAAATTGTCAAATTATTTTTGGCATTATTTTATTATTTTTTATGATTATTTTAATTTAAAAATAGTTTTAAGTGTTTTAAAAATAGAAAAATAGTTTTAAAAATTTAGGAAAAATATTTTTTAGTCTTTAAATAATATAAGTAACTTATTTATTCAATAAAATAATATTTTGGACATTTTGTTAATTATATTTATATTTAGGGCTTTAATTAGCATTTAAATTTGAATATTTAATTAATAAAAGGTTTTAAAATATATTTGTTGGATTTTTATTCTTAGTTATATTATTTTAGACTTAGTTTAAACTTTTAATTAATTTTTAGGTTTAATTTTTAATTTTGTCGCGTTTTACGTAATTACGTCATCGTTTTACGTCAACGTCGTAGTTTAATCGTAATCGTAGCTCATCTTTACTTTTTCTCTCTTTAAACCAAAAACGTCACTAATACAAACTTGATTTCATATATACTGGCACATTAATACACACACCTCCTTCGAGAACGAACCCGCATTTATTCGGTTTTACGTTTTTCCTAAGACGTAAGACTTAATACTTGCCGCACTTATACGTTGTGTTCCTAAACGCGTATTTCTACATCACACATCCACACTCCCGAATAGTATAGCTTATGTGATGGCAAGAACAATCACTAGCTTCTAATAAACACCCCTGCTAAGATGACCAAGGTTAAGAACAACAGATTATATATAAAAAAATGAAAATGGAAACAGATTTCTTCCAACTTGTACCACACTCCTTGAATCTTCCCAAACCAAAAGCTTCACCTCACCTTGATAAGTATCTTATCAGGGTGCTATGATCAACTTTTGATCCAAAAAGTTCAAGTGTTTGAACAAAACTTGGAAAATCAGATTTTAAGAAAACTTTTGAAACAAACTTGCATAAACTAAAATCCGAACTTTTGAAACCTTAAACTCACAAACTTCAACCATTAACTAACAACAAAAGTAAAGTGGTGCTTGGAATTCGTCAACAAAGTTAAATACTTTTTCATTCATTGGAAAAAGGCTTTACAAACTTGTGACCAAAGAAAACCAAGAACAGATGCAAAGTAAAACCTAACACCCTTTATATAGAGGGTTACAAGTGACTAGGAAGCTGATAAAACTAGAAACCCTAATGTAGTGGTCTTCCAATAATGCCCTTGAATTTTGAATATTTTTGAACACATGTGATGATCTTTGGCTGTTTGTGGAGATGCCAGTGGTGTAGACTTCATCTTGGACGTCCAAATGAGCTTAGGATGCAAGCAAGGCTACGAGACGTTGATTCCCAGGCAAGGTTTGTCTTCATGCTAGTTCGTGGGTTAGGTGAGGCTTCATGTGACAAATGTGATGAGGTGGCAACCAAGTTATGGGTGGGGTTTAGTTAAATATGACCTTAATCATTAATCTGGAAAAGATTAAGACTTAATTTCCAAGGATTAAGAAATACCCAATTCATGTTCTTGGAGTGAATAGTGGAGATTTTGATTCAGTTTAGGGAAAAATTAAGGTGTTATGGCGCCAATTTTAAATACTAATTAATAATTAGTATTAAACCGGTGGTGGGAAGTGAGGTGGCAAAAGGATGGGTGGTGATTGGTTGGTTTTGTGAGTGGGGTGAGGTGGCATGGTGTGATTGATCTAGGTAAGAATCTTTGTCTCACATCTTTGGCCCCTGTTCTTTCTTTCTTATTTCACTTGTAATTTAAATAACCAAAACTGAAATTCCTTTGTTAATGAAGTTTTCAACTTCACACTTTGGCCACAAAAATTTTCAAAAGGGTTATAAAGGACTTGTTTTGTAATTTGATGATATTTGAAGGGCCAAATTTGACATGTCTTCATACTTCAAGGTCTTCACTTGTATTCTTGTCTTCATGGAGGACTAAAAGTGACAAGTCTTCAATTTTGAGGGACCATTCTTGCCAATTCTTCAAAGTTGAGAGTCCTTTTTGTAAATTTGACAAACTTTAGGGACCAAACTTGTAATTATAAATAAACAAGGGTATAAGGTGTCAATTATTCAATAATGAAGGACCCTTCTTGTATAATCTTTAATTCTTCAAGGACTTTTCTTGGAAAATCAACTCTAGGGTCCGGTTCATTGTGCGGCTTCGTTTCCCGTGTTCGTTTTTTATTGATTCTTGTGATCTTTTGTCATTTTCTTGATATCCGTACCTAAAATACACATTGAGCAAACACAAGCATATATTTGGCACTTTTTATGATATTTTTACCATTTTAAGCCCGTTTTGGACGATGAGACTATGTATAAAAGCAGTCTCATCACTCCCTCATACTAAACCATTGTCGTACCCTCACGCAATGCTAGTATAAAGTATCTAAGCATCTCCAAAATTCATTTTTATGGACTCTTATTGAAATGTAAACTTACTACACTACTACTACTTGCGTTTTAGACATAATGTATGATTTTCATCGCAATATGGGACGTTTAGGTTCATAGAACAAGAACACGTGAATGATTTGTTAGAAATAATTTTGTCTTCCTCGATTTTCACCCAATTCCATGCCAAGCGTGCAACGAGATCATTGTCATTATAATTTAGTAATGCTACCACTACTCATATGCCCTAATCACGTACTTAGACTCCCTTAATCCTAAGTGGTATCTCTTATATTTTATTTTTGTCTTGAATGTTCACTAGGATACATTTTTTACTTATGCGATGATAGAGATTAAGGTCCAAAAATAGAGTCATAACGGTGTAACCAAGACCATATAATTCATAACCTCCCGTAATAGACAACGATGTCAAAAATTTAAGTCAACAAGAAGGGTCGATAAGCACAGTTTTATAACGGTTTTGAACATGAGACTTATTACCAAGACTTTTATATGCCCCTAACGGATGGGCCTTATTATCATAGGTTTACCTCCATCTTTTATTCAACTCCGCCATGGAGCTTTTATTATGACTTCGGTCTTGCCTTGCCTTTTATTTAACCTCGCCATGAGGTGTTTATTATGGCCAAAGACGTATATCCTCACGCTAAAACGAATTTTGGATCTTTAAAACTTCAAAGATTAAGGCTTTTCACTTTCAATTTTTCATAGATTTTTCGGCCTTGTGAGCTTCAAATTTTTGCTTAATTTAGGTGGGAGCACTTGAAATCTATTATTGGGTGAAGCTTTCGATTATTCGGGGTGCCAATACTTCAAAACCATGACGCTGGCGATACCTTAATGTTTCCCCAATTTAATTACATGGAAGCTACTAGAAAATACTAGAAACCAACAATCAAGACTAAACCGCTAAGCCAATACTTATTAGCAAAATATATATACAAGCGAAGGGAGAATAAGTAAACAGTTAGAACACATGAGTTTTTGAAAGAATACGAGTACTCTACGTTTAGCATAGTAACTTATAATTAACTATATCGTTTCTCGTCCTCATTTAAGAGACTTAGCCTAATATAAGTTAAGGAATCGAAGCTAAGTGCTCAACATGCACGGTCGAGTAAAAAATTACTCTTATTCTCGCCATCGGAAAATCTACATTCGTGTCTCCAAACACTTATGAAACATGAGAAAATTTTTAAAATTTGGCCATTTTTAGCCTTATTTTGCAACAAAACGATAAACAAAAAGATAAACTTGGGAAATCGTGAAGGTTTGGCAAGGCAAGTATCTATTCACGCCCCATAGTAAAGTTAAACATTGTCCTCAATGTTTCGAGTCTAAGGGTAGAATACCCCCTTACTAGAGACGAAGTCGAATGCTTAATCTAGCATGGAAAGGGTGGAACCGTTAAATCAATAGCTGTTTATGAAGTGTGCTATAAGACCTAAGGTTAGAACAATCAAGGATATATCATATGGATATCGAGAAATTCTTCAAAGCAAACGATCGAGTGCTCACGTAAAATGAACACGAGAGGCTCCAATCGTGAAGATGATGATCTAAAAACTACAATTCACAACAAATCACGGAACAAAGGTTGGAAGGGCACAAATCTACTCACATAAGCTACATTAGAAAGCGATAATATGTACATGGATAAGCATGGGAACTCCCCCACGAGGCACCTCGTTTTTTTATTACCGAGTCATGAGCTCGACTCGATCCCCTCAATACTAATTATCATTGGGGAAGGTGATTTGGTCGAGGTCGTTCAAAGAAGGAACTTCCCCACCAAAGTAGTGCTTCAACCTATGGCCATTCACCATAAGTTAGGACCATCATTTTGAGCTAGCTCGATGGTCCCATATGGAAACACTTGGGTAATGTTAAATGGTTCGGACCAACGGAATTTCAACTTTCCGGAAAATATTTTTAATCTCGAGTTAAAAAGCAACACTTAATCCCCAATGTTAAAAACCCGGTTTTTAATTTTAGAATCATGAAACTTTTTAGTATTCTCTTTGTAAATCAATGAATTTTCATAAGCAATGTCTCTTTATTCTTCCAAATCATTCAATTGCATTTTCTGGTGTTTTCACGCGGTCTCAATGTCATCATTACAGTGCTTTAGGGCCCAATAAGCTTTGTGTTCGAGTTCAATTGGCAAGTGACTATTCTTCCCATACACAATTTTGTAAGGAGTGCACCCAATGGGCGTCTTATGAGCGGTACAAAAGGACCATAAAGCATCGTCTAACTTATCCGACCAAGATATTCGATTTTCCCCTATCGGTCTCTCCAAGATCCTCTTCAAAGCTCGGTTTGAAACCTCGACTTGCCCACTCGTTTGTGGGTGATAAGCCGTAGAAAGCTGATTTGTAACCTCATATTTCTTTAGAACCCTTTCGAATTGGTCATTACAAAAATGGGTTCCACTATCGCTTATGATAGCACGAAGGGTTCCAAACCGAGAGAATAATTGCTTCAAAAACTTGACTACCACACGAGCATCGTTCGTGGGCAAAGCCTTAGCTTCCACCCACTTGGATAGGTAGTCAACGGCGACAAGGATGTACTTATTACCACGAGATTATGAGAACGGCCACATAAAATGAATGCCCCACACGTCAAAGATCTCACACACTTGGATGATATTTTGTGGCATTTCATCATTTTGTGAGGCTTTTCCTTGACGTTGGCATGAGTCACACGATTTGACAAGTGCGTGCGCATCTCGGTAAATAGTAGGCCAAAAGAAACAGGCATCAAAGACCTTCTTTGCCGTGAGATTAGCACCATGGTAACCACCCGTGGGTCCCTCGTGACAAGCTCTAAGGATATTAGTAGCTTCGGTGCCAAACGCACAACGTCGAATAATTTGATCCGCACAAGTACGAAATAGGTAAGGGTCGTTCCAAAAGTAGAACTTGAGGTCACGAAAGAATTTTCGTTTTTGTTGAGTCGTTATACCCTTAATGATGAAGTTGCCCGCATGGTAATTTGCGATGTCCGCAAACCAGGGGTTGAAGAATCTTTCTTGGAATTCACTACACCAAGTGTCTCGAGAGGAAATTTTTTGGTGATTTCCTTGTTCTCGTTCACACTTTGGTGAGGATCTTCCAAACGAGAGAGGTGATCGGCCGCTAGATTCTCGGCTCCTTTTTTGTCAAGTATTGTGACATCAAATTCTTGTAGGAGGAGAATCCAACGAATAAATCTCGGCTTAGCATCTTGTTTAGCCAAGAGGTACTTGATTGCCGAATGATCCGTATACACTATGCTTTTGGTCAAGACAAGATAAGGTCGGAATTTCTCAAATGCATACACCATGGCAAGGAATTCCTTTTCTGTTGTGGTATACTTAAGTTGAGCCTCGGTCATCGTCTTGCTAGCATAGTGAATAGGCAAGAAGTGCTTTTCATGACGTTGACCCAAAACGACCCCAATAGTGTAACACTCTCAAATCGGGTCACTTTAGCGGCGTAAGGGTCCTTGGGTGTTACATACATGATTCAAGCTCATAATCATAGAAAACGGCTTAAAGCGAGTCGTTTTGATCAAAACATCCATTCATTCATTCAACATAAAACTTTACACATGGTCCTAGATAACTTAAAGTTTAAAAACTACAATAAATGATAAAGTTCTTTGAATGGATATATTTTAGAAAAGCGAGCCAAAGTCATTTCAAATAAGCAAGCTTCACGAAACCGCCTTCCTCGAGTGCCTTCCCTATGGACTTGAGATAAAACATGCTATAAAGTCAACAAAATATGTTGAGTGAATATATAGAGTTTAAATTAAATAAAGAGAACACAGGTATTCTAAATAACCTTCTATGGTTAATAATTCTTCGAAAGACAATTATGTTGTACGGACATAATTATCAGTGTTATTATATAAGCCTCATGACATTGAACCTTAACATATATTATTTTAGCACAACACACCTAGCCAAGTGCGTATATTTCTCTTATACGTATGCATCTGATGTGCTCAAATACACATGTGCTTCACTACACATTGCGATAGCTAATCGCATCGGACTGGGCATCACCCGGATAGATCTATCCATAGTATTAGCGTTCTTTCGATTAACAATTCACGATTCATGGGTCTTTTAAGGCTTGTAACACCCTTTTTTGATAAATGGAATGTCACGCGCGATTATGACGTGTCATCAAAGCATACAAGGATAAATGTATAAAACATCACATGACCATAAAGGAAATACTGGAAACAAACATTGGTACCCCATAAGTAGAACTCATCACACACAAACATAAGTACTGTAAATGAAAAGGACTAAATAATTTCCATGGAAATGAGCATCAAAGTATAATGAAATGCATAAAGTAATGAAGGCTAGGAAGCTTCCAATCCATATGCACGTACGCTTAAAGTCTACGAGTGTCCTTGAGTACCTTCCGTTTTAGGAACATGAAAGGGAAAACGGCTGAGCATAACGCTCAGTGCACGGATATACAAGTATTGCATGAATAATATAAGCATATAAGCATAAAGAAGCGGAAAAGACTAAGTCCTGGATAACCTGGTATATCTTAGTAAAACTGGTTTTATAGTTTGAAAAGCCTTATGTGTATCTTATAAAAACTGTTTGACATGTTTACCATTAGCCAATATAGGTCATAAAATATCAACGTGCATGAATACTTGGAGGGGTGACCTCGTCATGCAATTAGAGGGGCAGCTCCTTGTGAAGGATGCAAGGCACACACCACATTCACCTGAATAATCTGCTGAAAACATGTAACCTAGGATGCACCCATACGTCCCACATGATAATAATAATATGGCCAAAAGCTGAAGGGACACCACGAGCTATCACTCCACCGTGGTGAAGTCATAACACTGGTGCCTCCAGTGTTATGGTTATGGTACCTCCATAACTAGGTAAAACTGGTCATGCATGTATATGGCTTTAGGTATCTAATTAAACATAAGCAATTCAAAAACATATAAAACATATACTGGGAAAACAGTTGGCTGCGTACGGGGAATCCTAATAAGGAAAGAATGTCCATACTGAAAGGACGGAGAATCCGTACCTTGTGTCCAGTGAACGAAGAAGACAAACGGAAGAAAGTCCTACTTCAATACCACTAATGCTACATAAATAATATACGTGTATAAGTATCTGATTACTGAGTACGTAACTGGTTTTATATCATGTTTTAGCTTGTTTTATATGTTCATGTCTTGTTTTACTAATTCTAACATTATGCTGTGTTTATCATGTATTATGTCATGTGATTAAATAGAAAGTTTCCAAAAATAGAAAGTTTCCAAAAATAGAAAGTTTCCAAAACTAGAAAGTTTCCAAAAATAGAAAGCTTCCAAAAATAGATTAACTGCTTAAAATAGATAAGTTTCTAAAAATAGAAAGTTTCCATAAATAGATTAGCTGCCTTAATTAAATAAGTTTCTAAAAATAGAAAGTCTCCATAAATAGAAATAAGCTGGATTATTAAGCTAATAATATAAGCTTGAGTATTTACTCATTAATATTCTAAGTCATGTGCTAAATAGTATAGTTTATTAATTATTTCATGTAAATTAAATAAACTATATGTTAAGTATTTAATTAAATATAACATAATTTAATTAAATAAAAGGTAATAATACTTAGGTTAAAACATGTATTAATATTTATTATTAATATAACCTAAGTCATGTAAATTAATTAATTATAAGGCATGTTTAATAATTAATTAATTATATAGTCCAACTTAAATAATAAATACTTAGGTTAAAATTCATGTATTATTAATAATAATAATAACCTAAGTCATGTTATAATTAAATTAATTATGTCACATGTTAAATTAACTTAATTAAGCTTGTATTTAAATAATCTTGTAAAATAACTAAACTTGTAAAATTTATTAAGTCGTGAACCGTGCCCGTGAACCCGTTAACCGGACCCGTGAACCGGTCAACAAACGCACCCATAACAATGGGAAAACCGGCTTGGCCGGTTGCCACTGTTTTCGTAAAGGTTCCACCGGCTTAAGCCGGTGGTCCCTTGGTCTTGGCTAGCCGCTGCCATGCGGCGGTTCCCCCTGCTTTCCATAATTAGCCACCGGCTTATGCCGGTGGTGGTTTCTTGTTTTTAGCCGAGACCCACCAAGCCAAAAACACACCCCGACCGAGGTCGGGGTCCCTTGTTCTTGCGACCTAACCACACAACCACACCGAGACCTCTTGGTCTCGGTTGTTGGTGCAAACAAAAGCAAGCCGAGACATTTTGGTCTTGGTTCCTTGCGTCGGCCGAAACAAACACCCCTAAAATCCATGATTTATTTACCCCCCATGATTAATTACATGATGATTTACTTGTTTATATACAACCTATGACTTCATGTGTTTTAATTTAATAAAACATAAAATAAAAAGGGGTTTAATAATTTACCGAATACGTGAACAATGAGTGATGAAAAACACGAACAATCTTGCAAGAATTTATCACCAAATTCAACCACACACACCCCTTTGTGGTGTTTGTACCCGGCGGCCAAGAGGAGAGAAAAGAGAGATTAGGGTTTTGATATTTTCTAATTTTTCTGTGATTATGAAAATATCCCTTTTCTTGTTTTAGTAAAATTTAAAATGGGCTTGGCCCTTGTCTTGTGTCTATGTCGCGGGTAAGAGGGGCCCACAAGGGGTAACCCATTGTTTTTCATGTCTAAATATTATACTTGTTCTCGTGTCGTATTTACGTGTTTTATTTAGTTATCGTTCGTGTCGTAATATATTTATTCGTAATCGAAACAAGTATACGTAATTAAGTTCGTGATTATAAACGTTCATGATTTCATGTTCGTATGTTCGTGATTATAATTATTGTTGAAATAATTATCGTGTCTTAATACGTATTAAATACTTATCGTGTTATAACACGTACGTAATACATGTAAATCTTATTCGTGAAACGTAAACGTGCTATAAAAGGAAAGTTCTAATCATGTACGTACGATCGCAAGGGTACTATTCATGGTAAAAGCATGCGGGTTTTACATCTCTTTCCCCCTAAAAGAATAATCCGTCCCCGAATTATAGATAATGTAAACTGGAAAAGAAGAACATACCCGAATTCAAAATATGAAATGAGGTAAGAAGCCCGGATAGACTCCTTTGTTTCCCAAGTGGCTTCTCGCTCGGTATGACCCCTCCAAAGGATTTGACGAATAGAATCGTCTTCCTCCTCATGACTCGTTCTTGTCTATCAAGAAATCGTTCGGGTTCTTCTATGAAAGTAAGATCTTCACGAATCTGTTCCAGTGGATACTGAACCATGTGAAGGGGATGATACTTGTGCACTCTGAGTAAGGACACATGGAAAACATTGTGAACATGAGAAAGCTGCGGAGGTAACGCTAAACGGTAAGATACTTCACCGACTCGCTCAATGACATCAAACGGTCCGATGAATCGAGGACTGAGCTTCCTTTTGATTCCAAAACGTCTAACCCCACGTGTCGGTGAAACCTTAAGGAAAACGTGATCTCCTACGTTAAAGTGTAAGTCCCTATGATGCTTGTCTGCATAACTCTTCTGACGTGACCATGCTTCTTGCAATTTCTGCTTAGCTACTGCGACCTTCTCGTTGGTCAACTCAATCATTTCTGGTCCTTCAAGTGTTCACTCACGAACCTGATCCCAGCAGATTGGGGCGCGACACTTTTTGTTATACAACATATCGAATGGAGCACACTTGATACTTGCGTGCCAACTGTTGTTGTATGCAAACTCTACCAAACAGATGTAGTCGTCCCAATATCCCATCCATTCCAACGCACATGACCTCAACATGTACTCCAATGTCTGAATCGTTCGCTTCGATTGACCGTCTGTTTGAGGATGACAAGCCCTGCTAAGCTTAAGTTTTGTCCCCCAAGCTTTTGGCAGACTTCTCCAGAATCGCGAAGTGAAACGAGGATCTATGTCTGAGACGATGCTGGATGGAGAACCATGAAGTCTCATGATCTCCTTCTTATAAGTATCGGCGAGTTTTCTGACCGAATCTTCCTTGCGGATCGGTAAGAAATGAGTTGATTTGGTAAGTCGATAAACGATAACCCAAATCGCATCGTGCTTCCTCTTTGTCTGCGGAAGACCGGTAACAAAATCCATGGTGATCTTGTCCCACTTCCACTCTGGAATATCTAACGGTTGAAGAAGACCGCCAGATCGCTGATGCTCGATCTTAACCTGCTGGCAGGTAGACATTTGGAGACGTAAGTCGCAACATCCTGTTTCATACCACTCCACCAAAAGTATTGCTTGATGTCATGGTATATCTTGGTCGAACCAGGATGAATAGAGAATGGGGAGCTATGAGCCTCAGCTAACAATGCTTCCCGGAGTTCTTGATCATCAGGAACACAAAGTCTCGTGCCCTGCAATAAGATACCATCCGCGTCTACCCGAAATTCTGTCTGCTTCTCCAAATTCTGAATTATCGCCCAGATTTCACCATCATCTTTCTGAGCTTCCTTGATCCTAGAGAGTAACTCGGGTTCCACTCTAAGATTAGCCCAGTAACCGTGTTGTCCACGTACCATGATCTCTATGTCTAGTCGCTCCAAGTCTCTTATAATTTCCTCCTCAATTTTAATGCCGTTTATCATTCCGGACTTTCTG
The DNA here is from genome assembly GCA_025667525.1 of Glebionis coronaria. Classification (NCBI taxonomy): domain Eukaryota; kingdom Viridiplantae; phylum Streptophyta; class Magnoliopsida; order Asterales; family Asteraceae; genus Glebionis; species Glebionis coronaria. The sequence goes on along the minus strand of CM046882.1, from coordinate 480,449,110 downwards.
CTAAGTGCATCTGCCACTACATTCACCTTGTCGGGATGATACTGCAGATTAATGTCATAATCCTTCAACAGCTCTAACCATCTCTTCTGTCTCATGTTCAATTCACGTTGAGTGAAGATATACTTCAAGCTCTTGTGGTCCATAAAAATGTCACATGATTCTCCATACAAGTTGTGCCTCCATATCTTCAATGCAAACACGACTGTTGCAAGTTCTAAGTCATACGTAGGGTAATTTTCCTCATAAGGCTTAAGCTGCCGTGAAGCGTACGCGATCACTTTCCCATGTTGTATGAGAACACAGCCAAGTCCTTTCCCCGATGCATCACTATAGATCTGAAATCCACCTGTACCAGATGGGAGAGTAAGAATCGGTACAAATACTAATTTCTGCTTTAGGTCTTCAAAGATCTTCTCTCTTTCTTCAGTCTAGACGAATTTCTCCCCTTTCCGCGTCAGTTTGGTCAATGGTAGTGCTAAACTACGGACTTCAGTCGCTGATGCCAGTCTTGGCCACTTGGTAATAGCCTCAACCTTTGCTAGATCCATCGTGATTCCTTCTGCTGATACAATGTGACCTAAGAATGCCACCTTGTCTAACCAGAATTCACACTTGGAGAATTTAGCATACAGGTGCTTCTGGCGAAGAATCTGTAATACTGTACGAAGATGGTCTTCGTGTTCCTCCTTGGACCTTGAGAATATTAGGATGTCTTCAATGAAGACAATGACGAACTTGTCCAGAAATACATGGAAGATTCTGTTCATCAAATCCATGAACACTACTGGAGCATTGGTAAGGCCAAATGATATGACTACAAATTCGTAGTGACCATAGCGTGTACGGAAAGCAGTCTTGGCGATGTCCTGCTCCTTAACCCATAGCTGATGATAGCCCGACCTTAGATCAATCTTAGATATGGTCAAACAGCTCGTCTATGTGTGGTAGTGGATACCTATTCCTGATGGTAATCTTGTTGAGCTCGCGATAGTCTATGCAAAGACGCATACTGTCGTCCTTCTTCTTAATGAATAAGACCGGTGCGCCCCATGGAGATGCGCTCGGTCGAATGAAGCCTCGTTCCAGAAGTTCTTGCAATTGATCCTTCAACTCTATGGGAGCCATGCGATAAGGAGCCTTGGAAATCGGCTCAACTCCTGGGATGAGCCTGATATTAAATTCTACTTCACGTGCAGGTGGTATGCCCGGAAGTTCTTCTGTAAATACGTCTGGAAATTCTGACACTATCGGCTGATCCAGAATTGATGGGGATTCAGAATCCATGTCATGAACAGTAGCTAGATAGCCCTCACTACCATGTGAAAGTAATGCACGTGCTTGCAAGGTTGATATGATTTGTACAGACCTTCCGGGTACGAACCCGTTGTGAATGTACTCGGGCGCATTAACATCACCGAAGATGACTCGATATGAATGGCAGTCTATGGTAGCATGATGCTTGGATAGCCAATACATGCCCAAAAATCATGTCAAAATCATTCATGTCCAGTGGAAGTGCGTCAACAGGACGAATCTTGTCATCAAACTCTAGGGGAAGGTTCTTGTGCACATGGGTTATGCATACAGAGTCTCTTAAAGGCGTGGAGATATTCAGTATATTCTCTAGTGGCATGGGGAGTATCCTAACATTCTTGGCATAAGCAGTAGAAATGACCGAGTGAGTAGCACCCGTGTCAAAAAGAACACATACAGCTTGACCATACATATACAAGATTCTAGTGATGGTACCTATAGACTTGTTGGCCTGATCGCGAGATGTCGTGTAAACGCGTCCACTAGTAGGAGGCGGCTTGGTGTCAGCATGTCCTGATGTGCCCTCCATCTCGCCCTTGCGGCAGTCCTTCATGCGATGGCCAGGAAGACCACACTTGAAGCATGCGTCGCTGTCGCGGCGACATGGCCCTGGGTACCTACGGTTGCAGGTAGTGCAAAGAGGATGAGTATATCCTCCCGCAGGTGTCCTGACTGGTTGTGAGCCTGATAAGAACAATATACATGAGACATGATAACAGGTACCAAGGACAATGCGGATAAATCATAAGATGGAATACCAATGATAGCTGGACAGTTAGGATGTGAACCTCTCTGGTTCTGGTCCCTCCCGTTATCGTGATTCCTGGTAGAAGATTCTCTAATGTGTCAGAATTAAGAACTATAGCATGTAATCATAAGAAAAATGAGTAAGTAAAAGTACCTGTTGTTGTTGGAGTGTCCAGCGTTGTTAAGGTAATTATTATTACCGCCACTCCTATCTGTAGCAGAACGGTCGTGAGTCTGACCGTTTCCCTTGGGCTGAGTAGGCTGTTGCTGAGTAGCCGGCTGAGACCGGTCCCCCGTCTTCTGCCTGGAAGATACAGTTTAAAAGAGATGTAAATATGGTGAAAGAATACGGTTTGGTCACCGCTGAATACGAATGTTTACCTTTTCTCGGGTCTCTATACTTCCTCGAACTCTTCTCTTTATTGCAGCATCTCCAGCTTACGTGCTGCATCGGCCACTTGTGCCACCGTGTTGAACGTAGCACACACCAAGTTGTTTGTGACCGATGTACGAAGAGCCCACCGGAAGTGGTGTGCTTGCTCTTCGGGAATACCTGCTGCTGCAGCAAGAAAACCAGCCAAGCGAAGAAAGCACTGCATGAACTCGTTGCTATTCTCCCCAGATCTCTGTCGGATTCCATGGTACTCTCTCTTCAGCTTGTCTTGCTCAGCCTCGGGAAAGAACTGTCCCATCACCAAATCCCTGAACTAAGCCCAAGTCAAACCAGCCACCCAATTATCACCTCCCTCAGACTGCTTCAGTGCCGTCCACCATGATAGCACATCACCTTCGAACCGGCAGCAGGCCAACCTCGACTTGAAGACGGGGTCACAGCCCATAGCATCGAAGATCTTCTCAATTTGAGCCAACCAGCTTTCAGCTTCACTGGCGCTATCTGTTCTCTCGAAAGCTTGAGGGCGTAGCTTATTGAATCTCTCCAGCCATGTGACCAATGTTGCTGGAGGAGGAGGAGGAGGTACTGGGTGTTGCTGCTGATTGTTGGCAGCCTGTACCTCAGCCCTAATTTTGTTCCTCAGCTGAGGAAGCATAGCTTACATTGCAGCTTGGATTGCTGCATTGAGTTGTTCCTACTCGCGTGTGAGAACTATCTGATAGTATAACATAAAACACATGATTAAACTGATCAAAAAATAAACTATATACATGAAAAAGTTTATACCAATAAATCATGAGAAAAATTATATGCAAGAAAATTAGTACATGAATGCATGATGCAGTTTTATGAAAAGTTTTGTATGCGCGAGAGTGAACGCCTATGGTCAGTTCACTCAAAACAAAAGACATGGCGAGGGGACGCCAATGGGTCGGTCCCAAAGTTAAAAGTTTCGATAAAAGCACATGCGACTAAGTAGGGCCAGTCCTGTACCAACCATTACTTAGTCATAAACCTCCAACAATGATATATATATGTATGTATGAAAATGATGAATGCATGAAAACCGACTGTCAGTTCTAGGGAGACCATAGTGAGTACCCACTAATCACAGGTCATGTTTTGAGAGCCTACAGGTCGAAGCCTTGGGCTCTTGTACCATAATTGTAACACCCCATTTTGATAAATGGAATGTCACGCGTGATTATGGCGTGTCATCAAAGCATACAAGGATAAATGTATAAAACATCACATGACCATAAAAGTAAATACCGGACACAAACATCGGTACCCCAAAAGTAGAACTCATCACACACAAACATAAGTATTGTAAATGAAAAGGACTAAACAATGTCCATGGAAATGAGTATCAAAGTATAATGAAATGCATAAATTAATGAAGGCTAGGAAGCTTCCAATCCATATGCACGTACACTTAAAGTCTACGAGCGTCCTTGAGTACCTGCCGTTTTGGGAACATGAAAGGGAAAACGGCTGAGCATAACGCTCAGTGCACGGATATACAAGTATAGCATGAATAATATAAGCATATAGCATAAAGCAGCAGAAAATACTAACTCCTGGATAACTCAGTATATCTTAGTAAAACTGGTTTTATAGTTTGAAAAGCCTTATGTTTATCTTATAAAAACTGTTTGACATGTTTACCATTAGCCAATATAGGTCATGAAATATCAACATGCATGAATACTTGGAGGGGTGACCTCGTCATGCAATTAGAGGGGCTGCCTCTAATTAATATAAATTTTGGGTAGGAGGGATCAGCTCCTTGTGAAGGATGCAAGGCACACACCACATTCACCTGAATAATCTGCTGAAAACATGTAACCTAGGATGCACCCATACGCCCCACATGATAATAATAATATGGCCAAAAGCTGAATGGACGCCACAAGCTATCACTCTGCCGTGGTGAAGTCATAACATTGGTGCCTCTAGTGTTATGGTTATGGTACCTCCATAACTAGGTGAAACTGGTCATGCATGTATATGGCTTTAGGTATCTAATTAAACATAAGCAATTCAAAAACATATAAAACATATACTGGGAAAACAGTTGGCTGCATACGGGGAATCCTAATAAGGAAAGAATGTCCATACTGAAAGGACGGAGAATCCGTACCTTGTGTCCAGTGAACGAAGAAGACGAACGGAAGAGAGTCCTACTTCGATACCACTTATCCTACATAAATAATATACTTGTATAAGTATCTGATTACTGAGTACGTAACTGGTTTTATATCATGTCTTATCTTGTTTTATATGTTCATGTCTTGTTTTACTGATTCTAACATTATGTTGTGTTTATCATGTATTCTGTCTATTTTGATTAAGTATTACTTGTATTTCTTGTATTATTATACTTATTGTGTAATAATAAGTGACTTTATAAAAATAATAGGTTTCCTAAAATAGAAAGTTTCTAAAAATAGAAAGTTTCCAAAAATAGAATGTTTCCAAAAATAGATTTACTGCTTAAAATAGATAAGTTTTTAAAAATAGAAAGTTTCTATAAATATATTAGCTCCCTTAATTATATAAGTTTCTAGAAATAGGAAGTTTCCATAAATAGAAATAAGCTAGACTATTAAGCTAATAATATAAGCTTAAGTATTTACTGATTAATATTCTAAGTCATGTGATTAAATAGTATAGTTTATTAATTATTTCATGTAAATTAAATAAACTATAGGTTAAAGTATTTAAGTAAATATAACATAATTTTATTAAATAAAAGGTAATAATACTTAGGTTAAAACATGTATTAATATTTATTATTAATATAACCTAAGTCATGTAAATGAATTAATTATAAGGCATGTTTAATAATTAATAATTATATAGTCTAACTTAAATAATAAATACTTAGGTTAAAATCTATGTATTAATAATAATAATAATAATAACCTAAGTCATGTTATAATTAAATTAATTATGTCACATGTTAAATTAACTTAATTAATCTTGTAATTAAATAATCTTGTAAAATAACTAAACTTGTAAAATAACTAAACTTGTAAAATTTATTAAGTCGTGAACCGTGCCCGTAAACCCGTGAACCGGTCAACAAACGCACCCATAATAGTGGCAAAACCGGCTTGGCCGGTTACACTGTTTTCGTAAAGGTGCCACCGGCTTAAGCCGGTGGTCCCTTGGTCTTGGCTAGCCGCTGAGATGCAGCGGTCCCCCCTGCTTTCCATAATTAGCCACCGGCTTATGCCGGTGGTGGTTTCTTGTTTTTAGTCGAGACCCACCAAGCCAAAAACACACCCCGACCGAGGTTGGGGTCCCTTGTTCTTGCGACCGAACCACACACCACACCGAGACCTCTTGGTCTCGGTTGTTGGTGCGAACAAAAGCAAGCCGAGACATTTTGGTCTCGGTTCCTTGCGTCTGCCGAAACAAACAACCCTAAAACCCATGATTTATTTACCCCCCCCCCCCATTATTAATTACATGATGATTTACTTGTTTATATACAACCTATGATTTCATGTGTTTTAATTTAATAAAACATAAAAGAAAAAGGGGTTTAATAATTTACCGAATACATGAACAATAAGTGATGAAAAATACGAACAATCTTGCAAGAATTTATCACCAAAATCAACCACACACACCCCTTTGTGGTGTTTGTAACCGGCGGCCAAGAGGAGAGAAAAGAGAGATTAGGGTTTTGATATTTTCTAATTTTTCTGTGATTATGAAAATATCCTTTTCCTTTTTCTTGTTTTAGTAAAATTTAAAATGGGCTTGGCCTTTATCTTGTGTCTATGCCGCGGGTAAGAGGGGCCCACAAGGGGTAACCCATTGTTTTACGTGTCTAAATATTATACTTGTTCTCGTGTCGTGTTTACGTGTTTTATTTAGTTATCGTTCGTGTCATAATATATTTATTCGTAATCGAAATAAATATATGTAAATACATAATAATATTAAGTTCGTGATTATAAACGTTCATGATTTTATGTTCGTATGTTCGTGATTATATTTATTGTTGAAATAATTATCGTGTCTTAATACGTATTAAATACTTATCGTGTTATAACACGTACGTAATACTTGTAAATCTTATTCGTGAAACGTAAACGTGCTATAAAAGGAAAGTTCTAATAATGTACGTACGATCGCAAGGGTACTATTCATGGTAAAAGCATACGGGTTTTACAAGGCTAAAGCTAACTTATGTAATAACTTTCATCTAAGCATACATTCGGGTTCTTGTGTTCAACTTTTAAAACAAAGAGGGTTTACCACAACTTTCAGTTGCACCCTTCGTTTATAATAAATGCTTCTCTAATAAATAGGGTTTTCACAACTTCTCGTTGCACCCATACTTTTCCAATAAGTAGGGTTTCCATAACTTCTCGTTGCACCCTTTATTTTAATAAAAACAAGCATGTTATCTCCCTCGCGGGTTTTATAAAAACAAGTAAAAATGTTAAAAGCGAGGCTATAGACTCACCTGATATAGCTATTACACGTAGATTAAGGAAAAAACATCCAATAGTCGACACACGACTTCACGAGATATCAATCAGTCATTGATCGAGAACGAGAGGCCCAACGGTCGACTATGACCGAACGAGACCTATAAGACGAGATGCGTCTTAGATTCGAGACAATACATAAGTCATACATATATGTAAATAGTTCACTTTAGTAAGTTTGGATATTGTATAAGGTTTATAAAACTTTTTATTGAACCTTTGATAACAATTTACTATATACTTTCTCATTTTGATAGTTAAGCCCATTCTAGCCTATTAGTGGACCATTACACATTTATATAACCTAAGTCCATTTCAAACTCAATATTGATCTCGAAATGGATTATTAATCTCAGGTCCAATAATGGCCCAATAGCCATTATAAGTGTATGTTGGGCTTTTATGACCCAACTCCACTTTATATGCATCACGGGTTCTAAAACGTCCTAAAATGATGTCGACTTAATATTTCATGTTGGTCGTGTCTCGGGTATTCTAATTATCAATATATGAATGGTTCTCGATTTCCCGATAAGTAGATCCTAGCACCTCCGATTTTATAAAAACGGCCAAGTTACATATTTTATTGTTACGGTTCAATTTTGTCAAATTCCCGATATAACCGCTAATTAGTCCGTCTCTCTTAAATAGCGAGTCTTTTAAATGATTACCTTACATTTAAATGACCATAACTCATTTAAGCTACTGATCATAAGTTCATTTTACTTTAATAATGACTTATCGTAGCCTAATTACCCACTTTGTCATATATAAGTGATGATTATGATTCATAGTCAATTTTGGTTTTGCCGTTTTGGCCGCTATTTCTAAACTATAATGAATTTATAAACTATCTGATTGATTCTAGTTCTTCATGGTTTTATCTACAACCTATAGTTTTACCTTTTTCATTGATTCTATAAAAATCTATAAGTTCTTAAACGATTTATATAGCATGTTCAGATCTGACCTATTTTCGTATTTTTGTCATATCTCACTTTCTAAAAATCATCACGGGACGAGACACCCGGAAAAATCACCACAAAACATAGGCCTATCCATCTATGAATTCAAACCAGCCTCAAAACCTACTAATTTTATACCGAAATACAATCTTTACTACTAATTTGTTTGTGAAAATCAAAATCAATACTACAAGCTTGTTTAGCTTGGTTTTATGGTTTCAAATTCATATACAATGTCCAAAGTAAACCAAATATTACATGGTTCATATAAGCTTAGAGATTAAATGAAAATATACATGATCAATTTATTACAAAGATTACATATGAATAAAAAAATACAAAATAAAGAAAGTAGTTCTTACAATAAGATGATGAAAATACATGTACTAGGAACCCCCACTTTAAGCCAAATCAAAAACCTCAAATACCCAATATATAATTTACCCATGATAGGATCACATAGAATCCTTTCTTAATTTCAGCTCTGAAAACCAAAATTAAATAATGTTGATATAGCTTTTGTTGTGTAGAGAAACCAAGAATCAACTACTACTTTTTCAAGCTTTCATTATGTGCTAAATGACAAGTTAGTCATTTGTATGGGATTGATGTTTTCATTGTTGATGGTAGAGACGGCAAGAATACAGCTCCAATCATGGTAAATCATTTATTTTAGCTAAAAAAATTGATATTAAGAATGAGTGTTAAATTTACTAGTTGGTATGTATTGCATACGTGCCAAACTTTAAAGGACATGTGTCCTTATTTCTAAACTTGATTATGACACCAATATTTAGGTGTATGACGTGATGACCACAAAGGAAATGGTGTCTTTGTTTATTATCATTTGTCTCGTAGTTTGTAAAAACGGATATTACCGAGTGCCGATATTTTGAAAGTTACGCGATTTAAAAGTCAGGCGTTAAACATGAAAAATAAATGACTAATATAATACAAAAACGTCGACATTTTGAGAACGTTGATATTCCGATAAGTAAATCAGGCTTAAGATTTAAAATACATTATCGTGTTACATAAACGAACGACGCCTAAAGGTTTAGCGTAAATTACGAAGAATGCTCATAAAACAAAAAATTATAACGATGACAATAAAAAGTATTTCTATGTCCTAACAAGAATGTTCATGGTCGATGACGGACATAGACTTGCCATTAAATAATAAATGACATGTATTCGATACGTTAAAGCCTTAACCTTGTCAGTTAACCGAGAATTCAATTTTTTATTTATTTATTTTTTTTTTTTTTAAAAAAAATTTATAAAATAAACATAATAATTAAAATTCGGGTGATAAATATTGATTCGAAAATTACGAATTACTACATTCTCCGACCCTTAAAGAAAATTTGTCCCAGATTTTAGTTTACGTTACTCGTCGATGGTTTGATTGCGAAGAGGCGATAATATTAGTTTTGAATTTCTCTCAAAGACTGAGTTTGATCAAACAATTTGAAAGTGTTATAAATAAATATGAGACCAAAAATAATCCACAAACAAGGTGTGTGAAACGTGCATAAGAAAATAGATAACATGTCGCGAGGACTCTTACAGAGTAGATAAGAATGTAAGAGTAGCCGATAAGTCCATACGAATTGAGAATTTAGCAAGACGTCGACTCACAAGAGTGGTAGTGGTTCACTACGGTTGACTATTAAAGATCACGGCGGTCGACAAACCATATAATTTTTGAATCGAAGATAGTTAAAGAGGGTCGTCCTAATGAGAATGATAACAAATGCATAGAGAACAGGAACCGTTCAATCGAATGATGAGTCGAAGATAAACATTTTTTTGTGTGCAAACGCTATAGCTTAAGCCCACAAATTTATAAATCATTATTTACATGGACTGATCAAATCCATCCAAAGAAGGTTTAGAAATTTGTGGTTCAACAATTTATAATTTCCTTGTTCAAATAAATGGCCAATTCATTTCAACAAGACGATCATAAATCACCTTATTTAAGCATCGGTATCTCAACGCAGAAGATCAAGATCAAACAAATGAAAAAATGATTTAGAAGAAAAAGATCAGTGATATGATATGAAATCTTGTTTGGCATGTGAATACCATACCAATCAATCTCAATTCCTAACAAACAACAAGTACAATCTCAAACAAACTTGTTTCTAGCAAAACAGTAGAATGTCGAAGATTAATGAAAATTCAGATTAAATTTGCTAAACGAAATGAACAGATTGAGGAATAAATAATAAGAACCAAGGAAATCAAAATCATTGTAACCAAAACAATATCATCAAGAATATTAACCATTTCTTAGGGATCGTGTATATCCACAACTTAGTTAGTCTCGAGAATAACAGGATTCAATTCAGGAATAGCTTCAGTGCTAGCATTAAAATGACTAGGATGGCTTCGTGACAATCTACGTCATATAAATATCTCGTATAGATATAAAACTATTATTTATAATTAAATAAATGAAAACATACCTTGTAATTCACAAGTACAATTAATCGATAAAGATTACAACATATATATATATATATATATATATATATATATATATATATATATATATATATATATATAATCCCATATATATATAAATACTCTCATTCTCGTCCATAGGCAACTCGAAGGTTTTGCTTGCAACTGTTATAATTAAAAGATTTCAAAAATTTATTTTTGGAAAATCTTTTCGTTCTCTATAACTTGAGCTCTGATACCAATCTGTAACACTCTCAAATCGGGTTACTTTAGCGGCGAAAGGGTCTTTGGGTGTTACTTACATGATTCGAGCTCATAACATAGAAAACGGCTCAAAACGAGTCGTTTTCATAAAAACATCCATTCATTCATTCAACGATAAAAATTTACACATGGTACCAGATAATTTAAAGTTTAAAAACTATAATAAATGATAAAAGTTCTTTGAATGGATATATTTTAGAAAAGCGATCCTGATAGGTGTGAAAACACCCATCCTTTTACCACTTAATTACAATAATAACCAAGCCAAAACGTGTATTTTATGTCGTAAATGTCGGAATTATGGGTGGTTTGTGTTTTTGTTGTGATTTAGGATCAAATTGTGAAAAGGGGAGAAAACACGGGCTTTCACGGGCTTTTATCGAAGAAAAAGACAAAAGACGAAGTCAAGAAATCAAGAGTGCAAAAAGAACGGAAGTCCAAGGCCTATTCTGAAGATCTATCGAAGAACAAGTCTAAAGACGGAAGTTTAATAAAACCGAAGAACTCAAGTCTAATAAATGAAGAAATTATAAGACGAGTTCAAATAATCCCGAGAGAAAGTCGAAAAAAAAAGTCAAAGAATTAAGAAGTCGAGAAAGACGAAGAATTAAAAGGCGAGAACGAGAAAGAGAAAGAAGAAGGAAGCAACACATGCACTCCTCCTCTCCTCCTATATAAACCCTCCTAATATGTCATTAGGAGGTGTTAGTCATTTAGGAGTAGTTAGATTAGTTTAGGAGTAGGTAATTTTCTCTCTCTAGTTTTTTCACTTTCTCTCTCTAGTTTTTCTTTCAAGTTTTAATCTTTACTCTTTAATCTTGTACTTTTGAATCTTTAATCTTAATCTTATTTCAAGCTTTTTACAATCTTTCTCATTCTACATTTCTTGATCTTTTGCTTATCTTTAATCCGAAAGTTTTATACTTTTTGCTTAATTTTGATGTTTGATTAAAAATTTCATCTTTTTGTTTCCATCTAGGCTTGTATACGTTTTAAGCTATAAGTTTGACAATCTTATTGGCTTATTTGTATGTAGCTTATTTGTTTTAAAGTTTTCTTAAAAGTTTATCTTTTTAAAGTTTATTTTATAAAGTTATTTATTTTGTGTCTTGAAAGTCTTCAAATTTGTGTCTTATTTTATCCGTATTATTATTGATTTGGTAAAGTTTTGATTTGTGCTTATTCAAGTTAGCTTATAGGTTTTGCTTATTGCGAATTTCAGTCCATCAGAATGAGGTATTAGGATTCCGGTAGCTTGTTACGATCGCAAAAACCACAAGGGTTTCTACATTGCGATCGGTATTGTGATACTCCCCCTTATTTGGATCTGGGATTCGGATCTAGGACTCGGATCTGGGATTCGGATCTGGGATTCGGATCTGGGATTCGGATCTAGGATTAGGATCTGGGATTCGGATCTGGGATTCAGATCTGGGATTCGGATCTGGGATTCGGATCTGGGATTCCGATCTGGGATTCGGATCTGGGATTCCGATCTAGGATTCGGATCTGGGATTCAGATCTGGGATTCGGATACCAGATTCGGATCTAGGATTCAGATCTGGGATTCCGATCTGGGATTCGGATCTGGGATTCCGATCTTGGATTCGGATCTGCGATTCGGATCTGGGATTCCGATGGAGTCTTAGTTTTTATGTCTTGTCTTTATTTTCAAATCAAAATTTTATATTTCCCGCCATTTTTTTAAACTTTATTTTAAATTGTTTTTATTTTAGTTTTATTTTAAGATTGCATTTTATTTAAGTGTTTTTCTAGTAATTTTCTAGTTTAATTTTTCACCTTGTTTACTTTTATTATTTGTACCTGTCTTTAATTTGCTTTTAAATACTTTCCGCATTTACTTTTTAATTAGTTATAGATTATCAACTTTCTTATTGTTAACCAAAAACGACTAAGTCACACTTTGAACCGGAAATCAATTCGAAAAGACATGGAACGAAATTATTTTATACTTGGTAATTCCTAATATTAAATGGCGCCGCTGCCGGCTCTTTTCGTGAAGATTAACGGTTTTTTGTGAGAGACGCGTTGGATTTTAGGATCCGTTCACTCGTGAACGTTATTTTTCGTGTCAAAAATTTTCAAAAATCCATAAGAATAAAAAATTTCAAAAATCCAAAAACATTTGAAAAATCATTAAAGCATTTCTTTTTCGAAAGTTTTGCATCAAAATAATCTTCTTGCTTATCTGTTGTTCTTCATGGATTATTATGTCCATTGTGTAGGGTGTGGGAGACGATTATATGGGTGCGAATCATGTCAATGGTGTTCATGCGAGCAATGCGGAAAATACCTTCTTCCTATTTCAATCAATTCACAATTGGGATTTTGTCCATCGTGCAACTCGACTAATTCGTCCTTTTCTAATCCACCTCCTATTCCCCCTTGCATATATTGTGGAAGCGATTCTCATTGGCATGTTTCGTGTCCAATTCGATACCCGCCTCATGGCGAGCAAGAACTAGGTTAAATTTATAACAGTGGTAATAGCTATCTACAAGAAGCACCGGGTTTTTCTCCATACCCATGTTGCCAAAATTGTGGGGGCCCTCACTATACTTCTTATTGTCAGCCAATGAATTATTATGAGCAAAATCCGTGTCCTCAGTTTTCTTGACCAATGGATTATTATGAACCAAATCCGTGTTCTAATTCTTCTCAACCGATGAACTACTATGAGCCACACCCATGCTCTAATTCAGTTTTTCAACATTTTGAGCCCCCACAACACTTCCTCGATCATCAACCCTCTTTTGCATTTCCTCCTGAGAAAATTGCCACTCTTTTTGACAACTTTCAAAAAGTTCAAGAAGCTTGCAACAAGATCATCGAAAAATGTCAAGAGGATCAACAACATGAGCAAATATCAAATACCGAGACTTATACTCCTCCTCCTGTGTATCCATACTATTATGACGATGATGACGATGAGCCTACTATTTCTTGGAATGATCTTGTTGCTCAATGTCCTAGTGCAATTGTACTTCCTTCTCTCGATATCCATAATGCGACTAAGGATTGTGATACAATGAGTGAGATTAGTGAATTTGGTCTCGAAAACTTATTTGAGGAGGTTTGTGATGTCCCTACTTTTGCTGAGCTTAAGGACGAGGTTGTTTTTAATAATGATTTCCAATTCGAGCCCGAGATTGCGAAAATTATCGAACGAGAGCTAGCTCTTTTACCTCCACTTCTTCCTACAAGTGAGGTCGATTTTTCCAACGTCGAGGCCAACTTGATGAGTTGGAACGTCTTATTTTTCTTAATAATGACGAACCAACTCACTTGACCAATCATCTAATTCTCGAGGAGTTACCTAATCAACACTCCTCAAATGAGAATTACGTTTACCACATTCGTGCGGATTTAACTTATCAACAATCCCCACAAATGAATGATGGACTCGTACTTGATCGTGATCTTTTCGAGCGAGTTTCTAAAATCCTCAATGCGGGGAACGACAAACCTTGGTTTGACGCCCCTATCGATGATGAAGAAATCGAAGAGATTAACGTTCATGAGGATGAGTACTTTGACCCGGGAGGTACCATTGATTATTTTATAATTGATAACCTTACGGCTTTGCCGCTTTCTGGGCATCAATTGTCTTTGGGGGATGACAATTTGCTTACTTTACCCACCCCACCTCCCGTGGATCATGATCTCACATACTTTTCGTATGGTGAGAGGACCTTTCTACCCTTCAAGACTTATCCTCCAGCCTCCCCTGTTGTATTTTCCTCCGGGAACGAGGACAAGGTCTTTGATCCCGGTATTACAATCGAGGCTTCCCCATGGACCATTTAATTCGGGGTCGAGTCAGTCTCGCGACTCGGTTAACAAAAACAAGCGCTTCTCGGGAGGAAACCCGATTATCTATCTATCTTTATCTGTTTTTATAATAAGTGTAGGGGGAGACCCTTGTATGTTTTTGTTGTCTTCTTTCTTATCATGTGCAGGGATTCGAGCTTTCAAAGATCCATTCTTGATGAATTTTGACGACCCGTGATTCCGTGTACCCGTCTTCCCGGTTCTATCCTATACTCTTTTGATTCTCTATTTAATATTTATTCAATATTAAAATAGGAATCACTTTAGTTGTCCTTTCCTTAGCAAGATTTAAACAAAGTGCACAATGTCCTAAGTGTAGGGAAGTTTACTCCCACATGCTTAAGCATTGAGGACAATGTTTATATTAAGTGTAGGGGGGACTTCTATAGAAGTTAAGTGGTATTTTCCTTGCATTTGTCCTCATTTTAACCGGAAAATTGATTTTTTGACATTTTTCAAAATTTTTGATCTATTTTGGCCTTGTAGTTTTCCTTTGTTATCGTTATTTACTTTCTTTGCTAGAATAAATTTTTAATAAAGTGGTTTAAATTTTTCAAAGTCGTGAATATTTTGACTCAACCCGAGTTTACTTATCTAAGTTTACTCTAGCTAGTATCCTTAACGTGTTTAAGTCAAGTTTTGCTAGGCTTTTATATAGGGAGATTTAAAACGCGAAAGTCTTAACTCTCACGGATTAAGAACAAGAACTTTTCGCAAGTTCCTATAATTGATCCTAGAGAGTCGTTTATCAAGGGAACTTTAAAACGCAAATTCTAAACTTCAAAGAGTCTAAGAAGATGCAAGATCCTATAGGCGACTCGAAAACCCAAAACTTTTGTTTAATTGGCTAAGCATCCACGAGTCTCTTTCCTTGAGATTTTAAACTGTGGAGGACGAGAGATGATAGAGTCAATTATAAGTTTGGTATTCTTTCATGAATTTATGTGAGTTAATTATGAGCTTTTTCTCCCAACGCTTGTTAATAAATTTAATTGCAATAAATAAGGTTGTACGATTTGAAAAGTTACTTAGCTTCTAGCACAAGGTCGTTTAAAAGTTGCTCGGTATTAATTAGAGTTCAAAGCCAAGGCATAACTTATTGAAGCGGGATGCAAAGATTGGCGAGTCCGAAAAGGTCCTAACAAGAAATGAGGGCTACATTTTGCTGCTAAAGATCCAAAAGTGATGTGAATAATCATTTATCGAAAATCAATATGAAGGATCGAGACACACGACGAAAAGCAAATACTCCCGTAAAGATCATGGAGAAGTCTATCCGAAAAGACCCTAGAAAGGTATGAGGATAAATAGATCCAAGTCCTAAAAGGAGGCGGATCGTTGTATATCAAAGTCCAAAATAAAGATTGGAGAAAAATGAAGAAGTCGTGGTCCAAAGATGAAAAATCTCTCAAAACTTCAAGTGAAGAAATTCCTATTATGAAGAGAAGACCATAATTTCAAGAACGTCTCTCAAAGATTTGAAGTATGAAGTTGCTGCCAAATATCGGTCCGAGAAAGGTCTCAAATCGTGAAGCGAGTTATGCCAAGATATGAACTTTATGAGGTCCCGAGAAGCAGTTTTAAAAGATTTTGTCCTTTACCTAACTATTGCTTAAATCGTCCCACTTTATTTTCGGCCTAAATAACTATCAAAATAAGTCAACAATGCATCCTCGTGATCATTCAAGACAATAATAAAATATAAGAGATACATCTAGGAATAAGGGAGTCTAAGTGAATAATTGGGCCACATGAATTTGTGTTAGTTTGCTAACTTATAATAACAATGATCTCGTTTTTAAGCTTGGTTTGGGGAATGTGAAACTTGAGGATGATAATCATTCATGACATTCCAAAACCCTAAGGTAAGTTTTTGATCTTTTTACTTATTTTCTTCCTTTAAATATTTTGTCTCCTTAATAAAGGCCAATGTGGATTGATTGTGATGGAAAATGTAAAACTTGCTTTGTAATTAATACATTACATGAGGGCATTGCAATGGTCAAGTTTAGGGGATTTGATAGGTGTGAAAACACCCATCCTTTTACCACTTAATTACAATAATTACCAAGCCAAAACGTGTATTTTATGTCGTAAATGTCGGAATTATGCGTGGTTTGTGTTTTTGTTGTGATTTAGGATCAAATTGTGAAAAGGGGAGAAAACACGGGCTTTCACGGGCTTTTATCGAAGAAAAAGACAAAAGACGAAATAAGGAGGTCAAGAGTGCAAAAAGAACGGAAGTCCAAGGCCTATTCTGAAGATCTATCGAAGAACAAGTCTAAAGACGGAAGTTTAATAAAGCCGAAGAAGTCAAGTCTAATAAATGAAGAAATTATAAGACGAGTTCAAATAATCCCGAGACAAAGTCGAAAAAAAAGTCAAATAATTAAGAAGTCGAGAAAGACGAAGAATTAAAAGGCGAGAACGAGAAATAGAAAGAAAGAAGGAAGCAACACATGCACTCCTCATCTCCTCCTATATAAACCCTCCTAATATGTCATTAGGAGGTGTTAGTCATTTAGGAGTAGTTAGATTAGTTTAGGAGTAGGTAATTTTCTCTCTCTAGTTTTTTCACTTTCTCTCTCTAGTTTTTCTTTCAAGTTTTAATCTTTAATTTTTAATCTTGTACTTTTGAATCTTTAATCTTAATCTTATTTCAAGCTTTTTACAATCTTTCTCATTCTACATTTCTTGATCTTTTGCTTATCTTTAATCCAAAAGTTTTATACTTTTTGCTTAATTTTGATGTTTAATTAAAAAGTTCATCTTTTTGTTTCCATCTAGGCTTGTATACGATTTAAGCTATAAGTTTGTGATGAGATGGCATTTATACATGATCTCATCGTTCTTTTCGGGCTTTAAATGCATAAAAATGTCATAAAATACCATATATATGCTTGTGTTTGTTTACTTGTGTATTTTAGGTATGGATATCGTGAAAAAGACAAAAGATCACAAGAAACAAGGAAAAACGGACACGAGAAACGAAGACGTACAAAGAACCGGGCCCTAGTTCATGAATTATCCAAGATTAACCCTTGAAGACTTGAAGACATACAAGATTGATCCACAAACAATGAAGAAATGACACTTAAAACCCTTGTGAATTCATAATTACAAGTTTGGTCCCTTAAGTTTGTCAAAATTGCAAAAAGGTCCTTCAACTTTGAAGAAATGGCAAGATTAGTCCCTCAACTATTCAACATTGTCAATTATGGTCCCTCATGAAGTCAAAAATACATTGAAGACCTTTGAAGATCAAGAATGTCAAAGATCAGCCCTTGAAATATGGAAAATTGACAAAAACAACCCTTTAAAACCTTTTGCCAAAGTTTTGGGGCAAAAATGTGAAAAGGGAAACTTTCATTACAAAGGGAACACGTTTATGTTGGCTGAAATTTTTATTATACATACTTTGCCAAAATACAAGGACTACTTGTGCCATTCTCAAAGTTCAAACACACAAACACGCGCCAAACAAACACAATCCCCCATTTTCGGATCAAAACCTTTACTGTTTACCATTCATCAATCTAGTTACCATCCCACTTAAAACAAAGGGTAAATTTCAATTAACCCTACCCACGCTTAATTCACATGCCCAGAAACCTATCCCACTAGCAAGTTTAAGGATGTTCCACATGACGTCAAGGACGTTTTGTTTGGTAAGGTTTTTCAAGTTTGAAAAAGCTTGAAAATAGGTTTCTAAATTTGCTTATTTTTGTGTACTAATCCTTAACCAAAAGCTATAAGCTCTTGCAAGCTTGTTGACACCAAGCTTGTGAAGGGATTAGGGCCTTTGGTTGGGCTGTTTGTTCATTCTGTTGAAGAAATCAAGACCTTGAGTTTCTGCTTTGAAACATCAACCAAGGCATTCATCCATCTTTCTTATTGAAGTACCTTGGTCTTGTTCTAGTTGTTGAACAAGGTCCAAGGAGCATTGCTGGTCCTCCTATGATGTTGTGGAGGACAGGTATAACCTCTTGTTAAGATTCCTCTCAAAAATCATATGATATTGTCTATTTTGTATTTTGGCCTGTGATTTGGTGATTATGTGTTTGGGCTTTGTGTTTTATGGTTGCAATCTGTTAGTTGTCACCTAGTGTAGCTGTTTGAATGATAAAATCAGTAGGTTGTGTTTAAAAATCACAAGTTGCTTTGAAAAGTGGTGGATAAAGGACTGTTTGGGTTTACTGGTTCATAAGGCCTTGTGGCCTTATGGCCTTGTGCCCTTGGTTCTTAGGGTTTGGGAAGTCTAATCAAGTCATTTTGAACAAGTTTTAGTCATTGGTTAAGTTTCTGAAAGTTCGGAAAAGGGATTTGAGGTTTTGCTAAAATCTGATAAAAAGTGTTTTGGAATTAGTCAAACACATCAGATCCAATAACTTCTTTGTTTCTTGGATCTAAGGTCTGAAATCAGGTCTGGGAATAGTTTGGGTGATAAGCTATCAATTGGTTATCTGGTTGTTGAATTTGGTGGCTTATTGTGTTTGTAATAGCTTATCAAAGTTGGATGAAGTGGTCATTTGCATCAGCAAAGTGACCACCTCATTTGGTGATTGTATTGGTATATCTAGTGTAAGGATTGTTGTTTTGTGGCTTAAATCTTATTTGTGTGCTGCTTGTGAGGTTATTTGGCTACTTGGATTGATTTGTTGATAGCTTATAAGCTTACTGGCTTATTGGCTTATTTGTGCCAAAACTTATCAAGTCTACTCAACTGGTAGGGCTTGATTCACAAGGTTTGCACTCAAACCTTGACCAGCAGGGTGAAAACATAGTCTAAACACTTCATTAAGTCTGTCAACGTCCAATTTGTACTTGTCAGCGTTTGAATTTCACTTATCAGCGTTGGACTTTTGGTCAAACTTGGTCCATAGCTTATTGAATCTGTTTTGCTTATTGGTACATGCAACAACTTGGTTTTTGTAATAGAACTCATTTTTCTCAGCTTAATATCAAGTCTGGAAGGTTACAAGTCTTTTGGTTAAGCTTTTGCTAGGAAACTAGCTTATTTGGCTTTTTCAGAGTGCTTATTGGTTCTCACAGCTTATTCTACTTGGCTTTTTGTGATTTTATTGATTGATTATTCTTAGTTAAGCTATTTGTGAGCTTTTGCAAAAAACTAGAGCTTCTGAAACGTCCTAGAACTCAAACCCGACTATTTTGTCTTTTAGTGGATTTGTACTTTGCTTATTTCTGGCTTATTGAGTGTGCTTTTTCAAAATTTCTTTTTACAGATCTCTTTAGTATCCCAAAAGAAGGTTATGTGTCAAATTAGAGCTTATGGCATTAGCTTATTGCTTAATGGGCTTAATGGCCCAATAAGGATAAGCTGTTTGATCATTAAGCTGTGATAAGCTCACTTTCAGCTTTTGGGCCTTCAGAGTTTTGTGTTGAGAATTAAATTTTGAGTCAGATAGTGCTTTTCCAGGTCATTTGGGCTTATTTTGACTTTTTGGGCTAAAAAGCCCAATAAGCTTGACTGTTTTAGGTTTTGGCCCATTTGGAGACCCAATAGGGGTATTCTGGTCATTTCACTTTCATTTTCTGATTAATTAGGTCAAAATAAACTAGTTTGTAAGTTTTTAGAATTTTATATAATTTTTAGATTTTTAATATTATTTTAATATTATTTTATTATTATTTTTCAAATTTCACATTTTTGCACTTTTTATATTTTTCTTAGCTTAAATACATTAAAATAGGAATTTTTCAACTTTTAGATTAATTTTATCATCTTTAGATTAATTTTTATAATAATTTTAAGTTTTATTAGTTTTTAAATCATTTTAAATAGTTTTTATTAGTTTAAAAATTTCTAAAAATAGTTTTTAATCTTTTTTAGGTCATTTTAGAGGTTTACCAATTGAAAAATCTTTATTTGGGGCTTTTGATAATTAATTTGTTTTTTAGGGCTTTAATTAGCATTTAAAAATTGAATATTTAATTAATTAAAAGGTTTGAAAAAGTCTTGATAATTGATAAACTCTTAGTTTATTTATTTTGATTTTTGGTGAATTTTTGGTAATTTTTAAAATTAATTTTTATTTTAGCTCATTTTACGGTTTTACGTTAAGTCGTAGTAGTAATTAATTTCACGTCTTCGTCATCCTCTTTTCTCATCCCCTTCTAACCAATATTAATCTCAAATCTATTACGAATTATTCACACACATATACCTCCTTGGGAAACAAACTTGGAACTTCATTTAGGGTCATTTGTACACGGTTTTCCTAAACCGTCGTGCTTAATACTTTTCCCTATTTTACCCCTCTTGTTTTTCCTAAAGCAAAGGTGTGTAAAAGGACTGCAATCAAGTTTGGCGCCGCTGCCGGGGAGGTGTGTCATGATTAATTTGTCTTGTTGTTTTTAATATTAACCATATATAGTATTTGTATTAGTAGAAATCTACTAATACGTATTATCGTTTTTTTTTTTGGTTTTTCTTGTGAAATTATTATTACTATATTGTATTAAGTATCACAATCAATACAAAATATCTCCAAAAGTGTGACAACACAACCTTAATTGGGATTTGATCTCCTAATTATTGTATTCGAATCTCAAACAAAAAGAAAAAGGCAAACATAGATAAATACTTTCGTGAAGCTCGATTTTGAAAAATACAAACTATAAGGTGGGTATAAGGCGGGTATTATAAAATATACCCTAAGGAAAAAGGCTCTTAAGTGCTTCGCGCCACCTCGTTTCCCCGCTTGCTTGTGAGTATTTTAAGATTGAAGGGTAATCGAGGGTTTTGCCGCCCAAAGTATTATTACGTATAATATATTTGCTTGGTTTTCTTTGTGATTAAACCCTCTTGAACAATTTGGTTTTCACCAAAGTTCTAAAGTCATTCGAAGGCGTTCACTCCACGTGATCGTTTTCATTCCTTTGAGGCTTCTTTAATCAAGAGTTTGATTCGAGGAGAGATTTGGTAGATTGTTGTCTACGAAGATACACCAAAAAAAATTAAAAACAATCAAAAACACAAAAAAATTGAAAATTCACAAAACACCCAAAAAGAATCTTCTTTGGTCACCTCCCATTCTTCGTGAAGTTTATGATGACTCGTAATCAAGCAAAACGAGCTCGTAAACGTCTTCAAAAGCAAGCCAATCAAGAGACGTTGATTGAAGAACAAACTCCAATTGTTGAACCTATTGTAGAACAAGAAGTCGTCATGGCTAATCGTACTATGATGGAGTTGCTACAAGCACCCACCGAGGGTTTTGGAGAGGCCATTGTGATTCCCGCTATCCTTGCAGAGAATTTTGAAATTAAGACGGGTTTAATGTCTATTTTGCAAGCAAATAAGTTTAGAGGTCATGAGAAAGACAACCCGCATTACCACATTAGGAATTTTAATCGTCTCACCGCTACTAGCAAGTTTAAGGATGTTCCACATGACGTCATTAAGATGATGTTGTTTCCATACTCGTTAGATGGACCCGCTAAAATTTGGCTTGAGAAAGAACCGCCAAATTCGATTTTGACATGGGGTGATCTCGTTTCTAAGTTTGTGAACAAATTTTTTCCACCATCTAAAACAACACATTTGAAAAGTGAGATTTCAAGATTTGTTCAAAGAAATAATGAATGCTTTTCAATGGCATGGGAACGCTTTAAAGAAATGTTACATGAATGTCCACACCATGATTCTTCGGAATTGCATCAAATTGATACTTTTTATAATGGGCTTAATGATCATGAACGAGATTACTTGAATGCTGCCGCGGGTGGTAATTTTTTGTGCAAAACGACCAATGAAGCTTTAAAGATTATCGAGAATAGATCTAAGGTTTATAGCCCTCGTAACACACCGAGTGTTGCCAATTTGGGTTCGTCATCGTCGTCATCGTCTCGTAGCATTAATGCCTTACATGATGAAGCTAATGAGGAAAATCGGTTTTTCGATAGATTTGCTAATCTTATGACTCATTGGAAAGCTCAAGAGGCTTTGAATTCCGCTTCGGTTAAAGCGGTTGCTAAGAGTTGTTTGTCTTGTGGTGGAGTTCATGATCTTTCCGAGTGCATTACCGCCGATGGTAACACTTCGAGTGCTTACGTAGCAACGAGAACTTATAACCAAAACGGCCAAGGTTCCCGCCCAAATCAAGCTCCACCAAATCAAAATGCTAATAACTATCGAAACAACAACCAATGTGGTAATTATCAAGGCAATTCACGTAACTACAACAAAGGGAATTATCAAAGTGGGAATGGACAAGTCACTAATCAAAACAAAAACCGTGATTTTCAAAACACTACTCAAGGTTTTCAAAATGCTCACACTAAAAATCTTCAAGGAGAATTTTTGGATTATGCTAAAGCAAATGATGCTAAATTTGATAACATGCAACGTGATATGATTAGCTTAAGATCCGAGTTGAAAAACAGCTTAAAAACGAACTTGCTAATGAACTTAAAACTCATGCAAATAAAACGGAAGGAAATGTCCAACGTCTTCAACAAAATCAACAAAAGATGGAACAAGGACAACATGAGATTAAGCAAGAATTGTTAAAAGCGGATGCTAGGCAATCAAAATTTGAGGACCGAATGGCAAAAATGTTTGAAGCAATCATGTGTAAACCCTCTTCCTCGGGTGGTCTTCCTAGTGATACCATTGCTAACCCGCAGGGAGAAATGAAGGTTATTACTACATGAAGTGGTAAAACTTTCAAGGAACCAATCTCTCGTCCAAGTACTTCTACGGAGAAGGAAATCGAGAAAGAACCCGAGGTGATGGTCGAAAAGGAGCATATCACAATCCCACGAAGTACCGCTCATACCACACCTACGGTTGAACCAATACCAATTGTGGAACCCGATATTCCAAGGCCGTTGCCTAATGTCCAACCCACACCACCCTTACCTTACCTTTCGAGACGTGACAAGGAAAAGGCACAAGAACGGAATATTTATCAATTTGAGCTTTTTATGAAAATGTTTCGTGACATACATTTTAACATAAGTTTTGTCGACGCTCATCATGATGTCTCGATTCACCGCAAACTTTAAAAGTATGCTAAACAACAAAGAGAAGTTACAACAATCGTCTAGTTGTTCATCGGTTTTTCTTAGCCGCATACCACAAAAAGTCGGTGATCCCGGTAAATTTTTGATTCCGTGTGCAATTCAAGATATGGAGGAATGCTACTCCTTGGCCGATCTTGGTGCTAGTATTAATTTAAGGCCTCTTGAGATTTTCAAATCGCTTTCGCTTCCGGCTCTTACTCCTACGAACATGTCTATCGAGATGGCCGATCATTCTACGATTTTAGCATGTGGAGTAGCCGAGGACGTTTTCGTTAAAGTCGGAAAGTTTTACTATCCCGTTGACTTTATCGTTGTAGACATTCCCATCGATCGAAAAGTACCTCTCATTTTGGGACGTTCATTTTTGGATACATCGAGAGCACTTATTGATGTTCATGCTCGAAAAATCACCCTTCGTTTCAATGAGGAAGAACTTGTCATCAATGCAACACAAAACTTCAATCTTTCTCATGTCTATTCCATTGCAACTTTAATCCATGGTAATTCAACCAATGTCGTTTGCAAAGAATATTCACCAAGAGTTTTAGGAAATGTCGCCAAAAACAATTTACCATTTCCCCCGACGGTGGATGTTATGAGTGTAAAGCCTACAAAGAAGAAACCGTCAATACTTGAATCGAAAAATCCTTCGCCTCACCTCGAACATTCATTCTTGAAAAGTGTTGATAAGTTGTCGGTTTCTACCGAAGATCTTTTGGATGACGAATATGTAGACCCCGATGGGGAGGTTTTCTTTGTCGACAAACGTTTTGAGAACTTACCACCACGAAAACCAAAACGGTTTTCAAATGTGAGAATTTTTAGTGTGACTAACATCGTCTTAGAAACACCAAATATTTTCGACATAATCAAAAAGGGTTTTCATAAGGAGAGTTTAAAAGGTAAAAAGGAAAAGATTTTAAATGTGATTTAATTGATTTTTCTACAAATATAACTCCGTCATCACCACGTGTTTTGAGTGCTACAAGCTCGTCTACTCCTTTTGACGATGCTTTTTGTGGTTTTAGTATGGGGGAAGCCCATTATGTTCCGTCATCCTTGTCCACCGAGGACAAGATATTCGATCCCGGAATTTCATATAAAGGGAAATCTCGGTCTTCCACCGATGCAATAA
The DNA here is from genome assembly GCA_025667525.1 of Glebionis coronaria. Taxonomy (NCBI): domain Eukaryota; kingdom Viridiplantae; phylum Streptophyta; class Magnoliopsida; order Asterales; family Asteraceae; genus Glebionis; species Glebionis coronaria. The sequence goes on along the minus strand of CM046882.1, from coordinate 480,424,408 downwards.
ATGGAAACTATATCTATTTGCTTGGTGCGAGTCTACCTCGAGTAGCTCAAAAGTTTGTCTTACCAATTGTCCCACCCTTCTACTTCTCATCTCTTTTCTTAAAACTCTTTGAGTTTATGGCACGTGTGGAAGTGGCGTTGATTTGTTTATCCAATGAAAACGAAGACGCCATCTTCGATCCCGGTATTTTGCATCATTTAAGGACCTAGTCCTTAATACCGGTTGCTTTTTGGGCCTTGTTTATCATGTAAGCCCCACCAAAAATTGACCATACCATGATTTTCCCTAAATGTTCACATTGAGGGGATCGAGTCGAGCTCATGACTCGGTAATCAAAAACGAGGTGCCTCGTGGGGGAGATCCCATGCTTATCCTTTTATGCTTACTAATAACTAATTAGAGGGGATTTGTGCCCTTCCAACTCGTTGTCTCATGGTTGTTTGTGATTGTGTTATCTAGATCATCATTATCTACGATTGAAGACTCTCGTGTTCGTTTACGTGAGCCTCCATCGTTTGCTTGAAGAAGTTTTTCACGAATCCATCACATATCCTTTATTGTTCTAACAAATATCTTTTAGCATACTTAATAAACGGCTTTAGATATATTGTTGATCACCCTTTCCATGCTAGATCCTAAGCATTCGATTCTTCGTCTCTAGTATGGGGGTGCTCCACCTTTAGACTCGAAACATTGAGGACAATGTTTACTTTTATTATGGGGGGTGAATAGGTACTTGCTTTGCTACGCCCTCATGTTTTCCAACTTTCAATGTTTTGTTGCTAATAAGGCTAAAAATGGCCAAATTTAAAAAAAAAATTAGTTTTCATAAGTGTTTTTAAGACACAGATGTATATTTTCCGATGGGTGGAATAAGAGCTAATTTTTGACTTGATGGGCATTTGGAGCCATTTACAATCCTTAACCCGCTCAATTCAAGTTTTGCTAGACTTTTATATAGGGATCTTTAAAACGCGAAAGTCTTAGCTCATTCGGGTTAAGAACAAGAACTTTTCGCAAGTTCCTATAATTGATCATAGAAAGTCACTTATCAAGGGAACTATAAAATGCATTCTCTAAACTTGAAAAAGTCCAAGAAAGTGCAAGGTCCTATAGGTGGCTTGAAAACCCAAAACGTTGATTTGATATAGTCTTAATGAAAGCTAATCCAAATTTGGCTTAATTTTGACTTGCATGGCTAAGTATTCACGAGTCTCTTTAATTAGAGGTCTTTATATAGTGAAGAACGAGAAGTGATAGAGTTAGACAAGTGATCATGCTAAACGTAGAACATGAAAATGTTCTTTCAAAAACTCATATGTTTTTAATTGTGGCTTTTTCTTCCCATAAGATCAATGCATTAGGAATAAAAATAATTGCAATAAGTAAGGTCGTACGATTTGAAAGGTTACTTAGCCTCTAGCGTAAGATCGTTTAAACGTTGCTCGGGGTTGAATAGAGTTCATAGCCAAGGCATAACTCATTAAAGCGGGACGCGAAGATTGGTGAAGATCCAAAAAGGCCCTAACAAGGCATGAGGAGCTATATTGTGTTGCTAAAGATCCAAGATGATGTGAAGTATCATTATTCCTAAACCAATATGAAGGATCGAGACACACGACGAAAAGCAATTACTCCCCTAAAGATCATGGAGAAAGTCTATCCAAAAAGACCCTTACAAGGTATGAGGATAAATATATCCAAGTCCGAAATAGAGGCGGATCGTTGTATATCAAAGTCCAAAATAAAGATTGAAGAAAAATGATGAAGTCGTGGTCCAAATATGAAGAATCTCTCAAAAACGTCAAGTGAAGAAATTCCAAATATATAAAGAGAAGACCATAATTTCAAGAAACATTGTGACAATCCGTTAATTTATGATTGATATTTTATTCACAAATATTATTTAAAAATATTATTTTAATGTTATATTATGAACTCACTTATTTTTGGGAAGAAATTTGGATTTACGTCTTGAAGTAGCATCGACTACGTCTAAACCGGAGGATTCTACGTTACGTGCTTACGTTTACATACACCGTTTTGGTGACAGTCCGACATTTCAGAAAATAAATTTATCCGTGAATATTGTTTTGAAATTTTGAATTTGTGTTGGTTCATAAACTCACAAATTTACGAGAAGAGATTAGGACTTACGATTTTAATTTAACGTCCTTTACGACTAAACCGGAAACCTTAGGATTATTTACGTTTTTGAACTCCGTTTCTGATGAAACAATTTTTATTAGATTCGTTTTGTGCCGTTGATTCATAATTTATAAAAACGTTTTTCGTAAAACGACCCGAGGGCACGCAAATCGAGGAAACTTGAATCAAGGAGTACCAGTAATATAGTGGGATGAGACAAGATAAATCTTGCCCCACCCCACACATGGGACGGCCTAACACCACCAACACATCACTTATGTGTCAACTTGTAAACAACAAGCTAACACTTGTATGTAGCTTAGCTTGAAAGCTACCACATAACAAAAACCACCTAGCCAAAACCATTCACTCATTTCTGTCATGCAAAACCACACATTTTCTCTCTTCCCCTCTCTTTGTGCCGTCCAATAACAACCATCAAACACCCCATTCATACAAAATTAACCACAAAATCTCATGTTATTCATACATAAGTTGAAGCCGTTTTGAAGCCCTATTGATTGGTGGTGATTATAACATCCAAGGAGGAGTTTCTATGATGTCTTGGGGCTGATTTTCCACAAGGAGTTCTTGAAGAATGGTGGTCTTGAAGATGCTCTTGGTTTATCACAAGTTTCTCCATCAAAATCCATGTCTTGATCATAACCTACATCATCATGGTGGTATAAAGATTGTCCTCCCCATCCTTTTGTTAATTTTGATTATGTAATCATGTATTTTCTTCTTAAATGTATATATGTATAATGATATATGATGATAAAAATATTATATGGGGATTTAGTGTTGATAATCATGGGTAAAAAGATGAAAAACTATATGTAAAAGTGGGTAAATCTTGCTTAATTTAGTAGGCTGTATAAAAACAGTAAATAACCATGTGATGAACTGATAAAATGGCATAGATTAATGGATATACAGTAAGTAATATGTCTTGTACACATGTGAGAGTTGGCCATGCAATGGAATCATTAGGATGAGTGAGATATGATCAAAACAAGTTTAGAGTACAAATCTGAGTACACTGTTTTGGACGATTTTTATAAAATAGTTAGAAGCTGATTCAACAGTAGCCATAGGGGAGTTAAATGGAGCACATATCAAGTAGTTTATGCCATAAAAATTTGAGCTTCTATCTCCATATAGAACTCTAGATATGGCTGTTTTGGTGAACATGAAAGATCATGGGATATAAGTCCCCGTTGTATGGGACCATTGAGATGATGAAAAAGATTGGTTTGAAAGGCATATAAGCTGGATCTAGCTTAGGACTTCAAGGACAGCGTGAATTATGTTTCGTAAATCGAACTTGATAAAATATCTATCAAGTGAAAATCTGATTACTTCTTGATAAAGTTTAGATCGGCGAAAAGTTGCATTCATCAAAAATCCGTGAACATCATGGATAGAGAAAGTAAGTCAACATTAAGCCTAATCTTATTCCCGTAGTTATGTTTAATGAAACTCGTGTATAGTAATGGATTACACTTGTGAGAAAAAACCGAATGTGGAAGAAATACCCACATGGCTTTAACTCTATAAGAAGCGAGTAGTAAGATGATCTTTGAGGACAAAGATCCTGTTTAGGGGTAAATGCTTTGACAATCCGTCAATTTATGATTGATATTTTATTCACAAATATTATTTAAAAATATTATTTTAATGTTATATTATGAACTCACTTATTTTTGGGAAGAAATTTGGATTTACGTCTTGAAGTAGCATCGACTACGTCTAAACCGGAGGATTCTACGTTACGTGCTTACGTTTACATACACCGTTTTGGTGACAGTCCGACATTTCAGAAAATAAATTTATCCGTGAATATTATTTTGAAATTTTAAATTTGTGTTGGTTCATAAACTCACAAATTTACGAGAAGAGATTAGGACTTACGATTTTAATTTAACGTCCTTTACGATAAACCGGAAACCTTAGGATTACGTATTTACGTTTTCGAACTCCGTTTTTGATGAAACAATTTTTATTAGATTCGTTTTGTGTCGTTGATTCATAATTTATAAAAACGTTTTTTCGTAAAACGACCCGAGGGCACGCAAATCGAGGAAACTAGAATCGAGGAGTACCCGTATATTAGTGGGATGAGACAAGATAAATCTTGCCCCACCCCACACATGGGACGGCCTAACACCACCAACACATCACTTATGTGTCAACTTGTAAACAACAAGCTAACACTTGTATGTAGCTTAGCTTGAAAGCTACCACATAACAAAAACCACCTAGCCAAAACCATTCACTCATTTCTCTCATGCAAAACCACACATTTTCTCTCTTCCCCTCTCTTTGTGCCGTCCAATAACCACCATCAAACACCCCATTCATACAAAATTAACCACAAAATCTCATGTTATTCATACATAAGTTGAAGCCCTTTTGAAGCCCTATTGATTGGTGGTGATTATAACATCCAAGGAGGAGTTTCTATGGAGTCTTGGGTCTGATTTTCCACAAGTAGTTCTTGAAGAATGATGGTATTGAAGATGGTCTTGGTTTATCACAAGTTTCTCCATCAAAATCCATGTCTTGATCATAACCTACATCATCATGGTGGTATAAAGATTGTCCTCCCCATCCTTTTGTTAATTTTGATTATGTAATCATGTATTTTCTTCTTAAATGTATATATGTATGATGATATATGATGATAAAAATATTATGTGGGGATTTGGTGTTGATAATCATGGGTAAAAAGATGAAAAACTATATGTAAAAGTGGGTAAATCTTGCTTAATCTAGTAGGCTGTATAAAAACAGTAAATAACCATATGATGAACTGATAAAATGGCATAGATTAATGGATATACAGTAAGTAATATGTCTTGTACACATGTGAGAGTTGACCATGCAATGGAATCATTAGGATGAGTGAGATATGATCAAAACAAGTTTAGAGTACAAATCTGAGTACACTGTTTTGGACGATTTTTATAAAATACTTAGAGGCTGATTCAACAGTAGCCATAGGAGAGTTAAATGGAGAACATATCATTTAGTTTATGCCATAAACATTTGAGCTTCTATCTCCATATAGAACTCTAGATATGGCTGTTTTGGTGAACATGAAAGTAAAAATCAGATTTTGGGAAAGTATAATAGTATTATATAAGCACTCAAATAAAAATCGTATAAAATGTGAATTAAAACACACTAACTTATATAATACATTTATATAAATATTTATAAGGATAAGTACATGGACATTTTATAAAAATGGTAGTTTGATAAGTTCTATAAGTTATAAAACTATAAACATGATTTTTACGACTTTTTCGGCTATTACCGTAAAATTAACGTTGTTCGCCAATTAAAACATAGACGATCAAACCCGTCTAATATAAAGTTTTTAAAAGTCATATACTGATATATAAGTATCTAATACAAGTAAAAACCGATAAAACCCGAACTATAGGACATACGGACATTAACGAGCTAAGTTAGCATATTGGACTAATAATACAACAAAATGGGCTAAAACACTTATAAAAAGTACTTATTGGGCTTAACCCATTTGGGCCCAAAATGTAAAGTATAAATACTGATAATACAAGTATAAAATGGATTAACACAAGTTAAAGAACTTATAATAAGTTTATTGGACTTAAAATATGTAAATAGGTAAAACCAGTAAACTAGTAAAAAGTTACCAGTATATAAACACTAAAATGAGTGAATGAGAATATATAAACCCACTTGATCATCATATATATACAATCATCATACGTATACATAATTTTTATTTTTATAAAGTCATTGGACATGAGTCTAAGACGAGTATTATTTGTCTAGGTTTCCGTGATTGAAGCACGTACCGTACATCTAAATCGCCGATAATCGCCTTCCCACATCAACGTGAGTTCATAGCCTCGCACTCTTTTAAATATTTTTATGAAATGTTTGATAAACCCGCGAGGGAGATAACATGTTAGTTTTTATGAAATAGGACACTAGTTGTCCCGATTGTTTGTTTATTGATTTGGACTTGAATGATTGTATGACCCGATGAATGATTAAATGACCCGATAGATGAGATAAAATGGATTATTAAAGTTAGGTTATGTCACTAAAAGCCCCATTAGCATGAATTGTGAACTACCAGGATTTGGTAGATGCTTATGCATATAATAGTACTATTTGGGGACGATCACCCCAGTTAGCGCCTTGACGGTTGATCCCCGTCGTGCCACATTGATTGGTAAGCGAATTTATGTATGAGAAGATTTACACTAACGTGATTATTGTGACGACACGCTAATTTAGATGGGCAAATGAGTTTCGGGCTAGCTACCCGTTGTTTATTGTAGTAAGGTAACAATGTCATGCGGCTTATAATAATCTAATTAACGAAATACTGCTATACGTACCGAATTACAATATATTGCCTGACTAGCAATACGGGGTCATATTATTGATATTATGTTTGTGTTTTGGTTTTATATAATCATATTCATATAACGGTTTTTATTTAACTTTATACAACGTCATAAGACGTATTGTATGATGTTTTTAACGACAATAGTTTGTATAATGGTTTTGAAGGCAAAAGCCTATATTATGATTTTGAGAAGGATTTGTATAAAATGAATTTGGCTATTTTATGGCCTATTACAATGATTTGTACAAAATGATTTTCGGTAATAATTTTATACCGATGTTATATTGATGGATTTTATTAAACTCTATGAATTCACTCGGCGTTATCGCTGACCTTTTCTTTTAACATGTTTTACCTCAGGTACTTGAAGGTAATTCTCGGGAAGACAACAAGAATTCATGGTCCGCACTTAAATAATAATTTCCATTCAAATGCTTTGTAAAACCTGTATGAAATACAATGACTTGGGACCTATGTAAATTTGATTTTTATGAATGGAATGCTTTATTATTAAACGACGCGATTTTTAAGCGTTGTCTATGATGTGAGTAATGTGCTATCCCGTAACACCAACTAGTCTTCCGTTGTATTGAGTTGTGTAAATTTGGGGGTGTTACAGTTTGGTACCAGAGCTCTCGTTATAGAGAACAAAAGATTTTTAAAACCAAGATTTTGAATAAAACATTTCAAAATCATTTAACTATAAACATTTTTCTAAAAATGTCTAAAAATCTTTTGACTGTAACGGTGCCGAAGAATTCCCGAGTTACCGACAAGGCCAGACTGAGAAGTGTTATTTTAATATATATATAACTTGGATTATATATATATATATATGATGTAATTTTATTACATGATTGTTTGATGATTATTTTGATATTTATACGAGGTATTTATACGACGTAGATTGTCACAAGGAACCGTAAATCCCCTAGCAAATTAATCGAAGCTATTCCCGTAGGAATTCTAGCTATTCCAGATCTAAACCAAGTTGTGGATATTTATTATCCCAACAAAATGGTTGATATTCGTAGAAATGTTGGTATTAGTTGATTGTGATATTGAAAAAGAATTGGCGAGATTAAAACTAATATCGACGTAATGACGATTTTTCCTTATAGAGTGGAGTTTGACAAAACGTTACCACCTGGAAAGGTGTCATCTGATTTGTTGTCATCCAATTCTTAAATTGAAATCGAAAGGGTGAATGTCGCACTTGAGGCTGTCATTGGAACCATTACACAAAAGCCTCATGCCACTAGTACGTTTCCGAGAAGTCTAATTGAATGTGTGAGTCATTTCATACTAGTGACTGATTTGATAACTATTGTTGTAAGAGTTATAGGATTGGAAATTAAGCGTTGTGAATATCGAGCTTTTATTGCCCTATTAAGGTCTAAGAATAAGGTTGAAAGTATTGGAAAATGAGGTAGGATATCGCATTGAGTATAAGTTGGTTGAAACTTGAATGACGTAAAATTTAACCCGTATGGAATATGAGATTGTTAAGAGGAAGTCGTTAAGTTCTTTGATTAAATTATAAGGTTTTAATTGATTGTTGATTCGTGTTAAGGGTTGTTCCTAGGCCATTGTCCAATGACGAGGATGCCCAGTGTCCAATAAATAAATTGAAGAAATCTTCTTCTGAATAGGGACCGATGGATCTTCCGGGACAGGTGGAACCCCCATGGCTCTTGTAGATTAGTATTCATTGTGGTATCTTTTAAAAATCCCTAACTTAACTGAGACATCAGTTGGTAGGATGAGTTTTGAGAATTGTATGACATAGAGACACGTAATGTGTTACGGTACAATTTTGACTTGTTTGTGATTAATGAAAAGACTACCTTTGATTGCTAAATCCTACATGTATCAATGTTATTTATCTTTTATTGCTTCATCCTAATGCTCGCATTAGTGATGCAACCATTGAACAAGTACTCATCTCGAATTGAGTTACGTTGTGGATTATTCTCTTTGTATTCCTGAGTGCCATCGAGGTCATGAACCTCATGACTATTTGGCTAAAGCTCATTTCCTATCATATTGTAGTTAGTTCTTGGTGAACAAGCTTTCATCACTCTTTGGCAGATCACTCATTGTTTTTATAAGATAAAACCGTATCCATTGAGAAAAATTGAATTTTCATCACTATAAGGATTATTTAAAGTAAGATTTATAAGCGATTGTTATTGGAATGAGGTTGTTTATAAAGTACCTTGGAAAACTTAACTGTTTTCATAACAAAGAAAATCTTTGTAAATTTATTCTTGATTCTTATTTAAGAATTAAGCATGAAAATGTTTTTTTTATTATAAACATGATGATAAAATTTTGACGAACTGAGTATTGCATCGTTAATCTTGAAATTGTATATAGTTGCGCGCCTACATACAATTTGAAATGGACCATGCAAGGCTGATTAGTAGTCACCATAAAACTAATGAATAAACACTACATTTTCTTTGAAGATTGTGAAAGATTAAATTTTATGAGATCTGCAAGAAGTGAAAAATAGGGACATAGTGTTAGGGACACATACATATGTGCCTGTAGCATCTATTCTTCTGAGTCGAATTTACTCATCTGTGGAAATTGTCTTATTTGACAATTGACAATTCTTTCTTGTCCAATCCTCCCGTAGTGAGATTCTTAGGAAAAGTATCTAATTACCGAGTGTTGATACCCGACTGGATGTATCGACGTTCCTATCATTTCTTTTGATTTGATTTCATTTGAATGACCTGGGTAACGATCCGAGGAGCTTTCGAATGCGTACTCAAATTATGAAAACATGGGATATATTCATATTCGTAAATGTTTTCGTCTGTATCTGATTTGAAATTCTCTCGTATAGATTATGCGTTGACCTTACTCTTTCAAGGTTAGTTATGACTCCAGATATCACTGAATTGTGAAGGATTATGAGTTATTATTAGTCTTTTGAGAAGTTCACATCTTATCGACGACAATAAAACTGAAAAGTTTATAGTGCCAGTAGAATGGATTGATTGATTATGACATGAGGACATTGTCTTAATTGATGGGAACTCAAGTAGAATTCCCCTAAATGATAAGATGTTGATTATCAAAAGTGATCTAAATAATTCTTGATGGACGACCATATCCTGCATTTAGACTTGAAATTATATCGTGAATGGTTGTGAACTAGTTATAGATATTGTAATCTAGAAGAACCTAATATGAATTTATTAAAAGATGTTTCCGCTATCTGAAACTTTAGGAGGTATTTGCTGGTAAATTACCTAGACTTTTGCCATTAAGGCAAGTTGAATTTGTATTGATTATATTCCTGGTGTTGCACCTGTGACATGTGCACTATACATCAGCACCATCTAAATCGAAAGTGTTACCGTACAACTGAAAGAGTTGTAGGAGAAAGCTTTTATTTTACCTAGCTCGTCATCATGAAGAGCCATGGTGTTATCATTCCTTATGTTTATTGATTACTGTGAACTGAGTAAATTGACAATCGAAAACGATATCCATGACTCGAAATGGAAGATTTGTTTGATCATTTACAAGGTTTTAGCATATGTTCTAAAGATTTGATCCATGGCATGGTTATCATCAACTTCGCATCTGCGAAAAAGATTATGTATTCCAATCACTACATCCGGTACTTGCAATGAACATTATGAGTTTCACGTGATGTCGTTTGGATTGACTAATACACATGTAGCATTCATAAATTTGGTGAATCACGTGTGTAGGCTGTAATTTGATAAATTCATGCTTGTGATCATTAAGGACTATTTGTTTGTTTATAAGAATAAGAATGAGTTAATAATTATTTATAGACTGCCCTGAATTGGCCGAACAATGAAAACCTATACCTTGAATAATTAATATGTGATTTAAGATTTAATCCTTTATATTAATTGACCATGTGATTAATAGAAAATGGAATATAGTGACTCTTCAAAAATTAGAGCCATTTAAGACTTTGAGTTTTACCAAAAAGAAAGTGCAAATATGTTTTGAAAAATGTTTTATCAAAAGAATTTTTAAGGAATCATTCCCTTATAACCAAAACATTTAACTAAATTCCTGTTTAGGGGTAAATGTTTTTGCATACCTTAAGACAACTTAAAAAGGATTTAGGAAACCATTTAAACCATGACTTGAAATTTGAAACAACACTTTTTGCTTTTCAACTAAGAGAATTTTGACCAAAGTATAACCAATGATTTTTCAAACATTTACGAATCTTATTAATTATTTTCGATAAATCAACAAAAATCCTGTTAATTAAATTCAAATTTGTTTTGAACATTTTATTATAATTGGTCGAACTAAGAAATTTAAACTTTTAACGCTTACGTTTCATGAAAACTTAATATTTATTGTTAATATACGTGTAATAATTATCGACGCTTTAAAAACGTCGAATTGAGCAAAACTGATAAAAACGATAGTTGAGACAAAACTAAAACCTAGAAAATGTGAAGAAAGAATTTCTGAGTAAATTGTACACATGATAATTATTTCATCAGGGAAGGTGAATATAATTACTGACACGTAATATAGAAAAGATAAAGAACCAATTAGGACATGTTCCTTAATAATAAAGGTGCAAAATAAATTGCCGAACAATTTAAAAATAGCCGATGATTGTAAAAAGGATAATATAGATAATAAAAAGGGGTTCGCGGTTAATGTGAACCATTAAAAATTGAGAAGCCGATAGCGTTAAATGTTTTAAAGGCCACTTGTGGTTGCCTAAATATGGAGATTTTGAGATGTAGTTTTGTTGGAATCTTGTAAGTATAAATATTGTATGCCTGTCATTTCTGATTTAATGTATCTTTATATGAAGAAGTTGTACTGATGGAAAATTATGAAGGCAGACATCGCCTCATACATTAGTAAACGTCTAGCTATTGCAAAGGTCATCATCTGAATTTGATTCGATTTGGGTCATCGTCGACAGACTGACCAAATCTGCTAATATCATTCTTGTTAATGATAGATTCTTGATGAAGAAATTGACTCTTTTGTATTTAAAGGAGTTATGTAAACATGGTGTGCCTGTATCGATCATCTCTATCAAGATCCTCGCTTCGCATCGAATATTTAGAGATTTGCTCAGAAGTCATTAAGAACGAATCTTGATGAGAGTACTGTGTACCACCCCAATCGAAGGGACGAGGTAAAGTAACGATACAAAATACTATATGTGTTGTTTTATGTTTGAATGATTGACCTTTGGTAATAAACTGTAAAATCGTTTTCCTTTGGAGAGATTCTCATTGATAATTATCCTATTAGGATCAAGATCGAATCTTGTGAGGATATATATTAGAGCATCTGTAAGCAGGAGTTGGGATGAAGACACCCGACATACACCCATTGTGAGTTGGACATGTCTTTTAGGTTTAAGGTTTCCTATGATGGCGAACCTAACCTTACAAAATACTCGACCCGCGAGACCTGAAATGATTGTTGAAATTAGGATCTGATTATTGACTGTCGGTAGTAGGCAGGAGGTTATGTGAATATGAAATGTAGATATCGAAGTGCCAGATGGGTAGCGAAGTTATGCCAAAAATTTTAACCATGGAAAAATGAATTGATGATCTGAAAGATCATGGGATATAAGTCCCCGTTGTATGGGACCATTGAGATGATGAAAAAGATTGGTTTGAAAGGCATATAAGCTGGATCTAGCTTAGGACTTCAAGGACAGCGTGAATTATGTTTCGTAAATCGAACTTGATAAAATATCTATCAAGTGAAAATCTGATTACTTCTTGATAAAGTTTAGATCGGCGAAAAGTTGCATTCATCAAAAATCCGTGAACATCATGGATAGAGAAAGTAAGTCAACATTAAGCCTAATCTTATTCCCGTAGTTATGTTTAATGAAACTCGTGTATAGTAATGGATTACACTTGTGAGAAAAAACCGAATGTGGAAGAAATACCCACATGGCTTTAACTCTATAAGAAGCGAGTAGTAAGATGATCTTTGAGGACAAATATCCTGTTTAGGGGTAAATGCTTTGACAATCCGTCAATTTATGATTGATATTTTATTCACAAATATTATTTAAAAATATTATTTTAATGTTATATTATGAACTCACTTATTTTTGGGAAGAAATTTGGATTTACGTCTTGAAGAAGCATCGACTACGTCTAAACCGGAGGATTCTACGTTACGTGCTTACGTTTACATACACCGTTTTGGTGACAGTCCGACATTTCAGAAAATAAATTTATCTGTGAATATTATTTTGAAATTTTAAATTTGTGTTGGTTCATAAACTCACAAATTTACGAGAAGAGATTAGGACTTACGATTTTAATTTAACGTCCTTTACGATAAACCGGAAACCTTAGGATTACGTATTTACGTTTTCGAACTCCGTTTTTGATGAAACAATTTTTATTAGATTCGTTTTGTGTCGTTGATTCATAATTTATAAAAACGTTTTTCGTAAAACGACCCGAGGGCACACAAATCGAGGAAACTAGAATCGAGGAGTACCCGTATATTAGTGGGATGAGACAAGATAAATCTTGCCCCACCCCACACATGGGACGGCCTAACACCACCAACACATCACTTATGTGTCAACTTGTAAACAACAAGCTAACACTTGTATGTAGCTTAGCTTGAAAGCTACCACATAACAAAAACCACCTAGCCAAAACCATTCACTCATTTCTCTCATGCAAAACCACACATTTTCTCTCTTCCCCTCTCTTTGTGCCGTCCAATAACCACCATCAAACACCCCATTCATACAAAATTAACCACAAAATCTCATGTTATTCATACATAAGTTGAAGCCCTTTTGAAGCCCTATTGATTGGTGGTGATTATAACATCCAAGGAGGAGTTTCTATGGAGTCTTGGGTCTGATTTTCCACAAGTAGTTCTTGAAGAATGGTGGTCTCGAAGATGGTCTTGGTTTATCACAAGTTTCTCCATCAAAATCCATGTCTTGATCATAACCTACATCATCATGGTGGTATAAAGATTGTCCTCCCCATCCTTTTGTTAATTTTGATTATGTAATCATGTATTTTCTTCTTAAATGTATATATGTATGATGATATATGATGATAAAAATATTATATGGGGATTTGGTGTTGATAATCATGGGTAAAAAGATGAAAAACTATATGTAAAAGTGGGTAAATCTTGCTTAATCTAGTAGGCTGTATAAAAACAGTAAATAACCATATGATGAACTGATAAAATAGCATAGATTAATGGATATACAGTAAGTAATATGTCTTGTACACATGTGAGAGTTGACCATGCAATGGAATCATTAGGATGAGTGAGATATGATCAAAACAAGTTTAGAGTACAAATCTGAGTACACTGTTTTGGACGATTTTTATAAAATACTTAGAGGATGATTCAACAGTAGCCATAGGAGAGTTAAATGGAGAACATATCATTTAGTTTATGCCATAAACATTTGAGCTTCTATCTCCATATAGAACTCTAGATATGGCTGTTTTGGTGAACATGAAAGTAAAAATCAGATTTTGGGAAATTAAAGTATAATAGTATTATATAAGCACTCAAATAAAAATAGTATAAAATGTGAATTAAAACCCACTAACTTATATAATAAATTTATATAAATATGTATAAGGATAAATAAATGGACATTTTATAAAAATAATAGTTTGATAAGTTCTATAAGTTATAAAACTATAAACATGATTTTTACGACTTTTTCGGCTATTACCGTAAAATTAACGTTTTTCGCCAATTAAAACTTAGACGATCAAACCCGTCTAATGTGAAGTTTTTAAAAGTCATATACTGATATATAAGTATCTAATACAAGTAAAAACCGATAAAACCCGAACTATAGGACATACGGACATTAACGAGCTAAGTTAGCATATTGGACTAATAATACAACAAAATGGGCTAAAACACTTATAAAAAGTACTTATTGGGCTTAACCCATTTGGGCCCAACATGTAAAGTATAAATACTGATAATACAAGTATAAAATGGATTAACACAAGTTAAAGAACTTATAATAAGTTTATTGGACTTAAAATATGTAAATAGGTAAAACTAGTAAACTAGTAAAAAGTTACCAATACATAAACACTAAAATGAGTGAATGAGAATATATAAACCCACTTGATAATCATATATATACAAGCATCATATGTATACATAATTGTTATTTTTATAAAGTCATTGGACATGAGTCTAAGACGAGTATTATTTGTCTAGGTTTCCGTGATTGAAGCACGTACCGTACATCCAAATCGCCGATAATCGCCTTCCCACATCAACGTGAGTTCATAGCCTCGCACTCTTTTAAATGTTTTTATGAAATGTTTGATAAACCCGCGAGGGAGATAACATGTTAGTTTTTATGAAATAGGACACTAGTTGTCCCGATTGTTTGTTTATTGATTTGGACCCAAATGATTGTATGACCCGATGAATGATTAAATGACCCGATAGATGAGATAAAATGGATTATTAAAGTTAGGTTATGTCACTAAAAGTCCCATTAGCATGAATTGTGAACTACCGGGATTTGGTAGACGCTTATGCATATAATAGTACTATTTGGGGACGATCACCCCAGTTCGCGCCTTGACGGTTGATCCACGTCGTGCCACATTGATTGGTAAGCGAATTTATGTATGAGAAGATTTACACTAGCGTGATTATTGTGACGACACGCTAATTTAGATGGGCAAATGAGTTTCGGGCTAGCTACCCGTTGTTTATTGTAGTAAGGTAACAATGTCATGCGGCTTATAATAATCCAATTAACGAAATACTGCTATACGCACTGAATTACAATATATTGCCTGACTAGCAATACGGGGTCATATTATTGATTTTATGTTTGTGTTTTGGTTTTATATAACCATATTCATATAACGGTTTTTATTTAACTTTATACAACGTCATAAGACGTATTGTATGATGTTTTTAACGACAATAGTTTGCATAATGGTTTTGAAGGCGAAAGCCTATATTATGATTTTGATAAGGATTTGTATAAAATGACTTTGGCTATTTTATGGCCTATTACAATGATTTGTACAAAATGATTTTCGGTAATAATTTTATACCGATGTTATATTGATGGATTTTATTAAACTCTATGAATTCACTCGGCGTTACCGCTGACCTTTTCTTTTAACATGTTTTACCTCAGATACTTGAAGGTAATTCTCGGGAAGACAACAAGAATTCATGGCCCGCACTTAAATAATAATTTCCATTCAAATGCTTTGTAAAACCTGTATGAAATACAATGACTTGGGACCTATGTAAATTTGATTTTTATGAATGGAAATGCTTTATTATTAAACGACGCGATTTTTAAGCGTTGTCTATGATGTAAGTAATGTGCTATCCCGTAACACCAACTAGTCTTCCGCTGTATTGAGTTGTGTAAATTTGGGGGTGTTACAAACGTCTTCCCAAGATTTGAAGTATGAAGTACATGCCAAATATCGGTCCGGGAAAGGTCTCAAATCGTGAAACGATTTATGCCAAGATATGAACTTAAGGAGATACACGAGAAGCCGTTTTAAAAGATTTTGTCCTTCGGC
This sequence comes from Glebionis coronaria, assembly GCA_025667525.1. Taxonomy (NCBI): domain Eukaryota; kingdom Viridiplantae; phylum Streptophyta; class Magnoliopsida; order Asterales; family Asteraceae; genus Glebionis; species Glebionis coronaria. The sequence continues at coordinate 480,408,259 of CM046882.1, read as the reverse complement.
TAACTATCGATTAAATCGTGCTACTTTGCTTTCGGACTAATAACTACTCAAATAAGTCAATATGAATCACTTGTGATCAATGACAAATAGTTAAAAAATGCTAGTAACCCATTTCCTTTTATAAAAACTAGGATTGCGGGGGAAAAAGTATTACACAATTTGGACGTATGAGTAGTGTTAGCATTATGACTTGTACCAACAATGATTTCGTTTTTGCACTTAGCATGGAATGTATGACAATCAAGGATGACGAAATTTACTCTAAGGGACATTTAATTGTTTCTATTCTTTGACCCTAAAAGTCACATTCGTGATGAAAATCATACATTATGTCTTTACATATTTTCGTAATATTGTTGCAAGTCTTTTACTTTTCAATAAAGGTTAATAAAATTGAATTTTGGTGATGCTTAGATACTTTATTCTAGCATTGCGTGAGGGCACGGAAATGGCTTAGTATGGGGGAGTGATGAGATGGCATTTATACATGATCTCATCGTTCTTTTCGGGCTTTAAATGCATAAGAAACAAGGAAAATGGACACGAGAAACGATGAAGAAATGACATACAAGATTAACCCTTAAAGACTTGAAGACATACAAGACTGATCCTTAAAAAATGAAGAAATGACACTTAAAACCCTTGTGAGTTCATAATTACAAGTTTGGTCCCTTAAGTTTGTCAAAATTGAAAAAAGGTCCTTCAACTTTGAAGAAATGGCAAGATTAGTCCCTCAACTATTCAACATTGTCAATTATGGTCCCTCATGAAGTCAAAGATACATTGAAGACCTTTGAAGATCAAGAATGTCCAAGATCAGCCCTTGAAATATGGAAAATTGGCAAAAACAACCCTTTAAAACCTTTTGCCAAAGTTTTGGGGCAAAAATGTGAAACGGGAAACTTTCATTACAAAGGGAACACGTTTATGTTGGCTGAAATTCTTATTATACATACTTTGCCAAAATACAAGGACTACTTGTGCCATTCTCAAAGTTCAAACACACAAACACGCGCCAAACAAACACAATCCCCCATTTTCGGATCAAAACCTTTACTGTTTACCATTCATCAACCCAGTTACCATCCCACATAAAACAAAGGGTAAATTTCAATTAACCCTACCCACGCTTAATTCACACGCCCAGAAACCTATCCCACACATAAAACCTTAACCTCCACTCACCAATGGACCCCACACCCAAAACCGTTTCACCCATCACATGACAACTTATTCCCTAAGGATTGCCACGTGTCAAGATCAACAGCCAAGACTCTTAGCTTAACCCCAAAGCTAAAATGAACGTCTATGATCATATTGGACAGCTCATATCAAAGATTCGTCTAGAAGACCTCAAGGACAATTTGGGAATTTCACTTCTAGGGTTTATGAATAGTTGTATGTTAGCATTTGCCTATAAAAGGAGACCTCAACCTGTGAGAGTCCCTTTGTTCCAGTTTTACCTTTTAAACTTGTAATTCCTTTTTAAAATTTATAAAAGTTGGTATTTTGAGAAAATTGTAATTCCTTTTCATGTTTTTTAAAGTTGGTGTTGTTTAAAAGTGATTCTGAGTTCCATTTGTTTTTATAAGTGTGCTTGAATCATTTGGTTCAAGGACGTTTATTTTTGGTAAGGTTTTTCAAGTTTGAAAAAGCTTGAAAAGAGGTTTCTGAATTTGCTTATTTTTGTGTACTAATCCTTAACCAAAAGCTATAAGCTCTTGCAAGCTTGTTGACACCAAGCTTGTGAAGGGATTAGGGCCTTTGGTTGGGTTGTTTGTTCATTGTGTTGAAGAAATCAAGCCCTTGAGTTTCTTCTTTGAAACATCAACCAAGGCATTCATCCATCTTTCTTATTGAAGTACCTTGGTCTTGTTCTAGTTGTTGAACAAGGTCCAAGGAGTATTGCTGGTCCTCCTAGAATGTTGTGGAGGACAGGTATAACCTCTTGTTAAGATTCCTCTCAAAAATCATATGATATTGTCTATTTTGTATTTTGGCATGTTATTTGGTGATTCTGTGTTTGGCCTTTGTGTTTTATGGTTGCAATCTGTTAGTTGTCACCTAGTGTAGCTGTTTGAATGATAAAATCAGTAGGTTGTGTTTAAAAATCACAAGTTGCTTTAAAAAGTGGTGGATTAAGGACTGTTTGGGTTTACTGGTTCATAAGGCATTGTGGCCTTGTGCCCTTGGTTCTTAGGGTTTGGGAAGTCTAATCAAGTCATTTTGAACAAGTTTTAGTCATTGGTTAAGTTTCTGAAAGTTTGGAAAAGGGATTTGAGGTTTTGATAAAATCTGATAAAAAGTGTTTTGGAATTGGTCAAACACATCAGATCCAATAACTTCTTTGTTTCTTGGATCTAAGGTCTGAAATCAGGTTTTGGAATAGTTTGGGTGATAAGCTATCTATTGGTTATCTGGTTGTTGAATTTGGTGGCTTATTGTGTTTGTAATAGCTTATCAAAGTTGGATGAAGTGGTCATTTGCATCAGCAAAGTGACCACCTCATTTGGTGATTGTATTGGTATTTCTGGTGTAAGGATTGTTGTTTTGTGGCTTGAATCTTATTTGTGTGTTGCTTGTGAGGTTATTTGGCTACTTGGATTGATTTGTTGATAGCTTATAAGCTTACTGGCTTATTGGCTTATTTGTGCCAAAACATATCAAGTCTACTCAACTGGTAGAGCTTGATTCACAAGGTTTGCACTCAAACCTTGACCAGCAGGGTGAAAACATAGCCTAAACACTTCATTAAGTCTGTCAACGTCCAATTTGTGCTTGTCAGCGTTTGAATTTCACTTATCAGCGTTTGACTTTTCGTCAAACTTGGTCCATAGCTTATTGAATCTGTTTTGCTTATTGGTACATGCAACAACTTGTTTTTTGTAATATAACTCATTTTTCTCAGCTTAATATCAAGTCTGGAAGGTTATAAGTCTTTTGGTTAAGCTTTTGCTAGGAAACTAGCTTATTTGGCTTTTTCAGAGTGCTTATTGGTTCTCACAACTTATTCTACTTGGCTTTTTGTGATTTTATTGATTGATTATTCTTAGTTAAGCTATTTGTGAGCTTTTGTAAAAAACTAGAGCTTCTGAAACGTCCTAGAACTCAAACCTGACTATTTTGTCTTTTAGTGGATTTGTACTTTGCTTATTTCTGGCTTATTGAGTGTGCTTTTTCAAAATTTCTTTTTACAGATCTCTTTAGTATCCCAAAAGAAGGTTGTGTGTCAAATTAGATCTTATGGCATTAGCTTATTGCTTAATGGGCTTAATGGCCCAATAAGGATAAGCTGTTTGATCATTAAGCTGTGATAAGCTCACTTTCAGCTTTTGGGCCTTCAGAGTTTTGTGTTTAGAATTAAATTTTGAGTCAGATAGTGCTTTTCCAGGTCATTTGGGCTTATTTTGACTTTTTGGGCTAAAAAGCCCAATAAGCTTGACTGTTTTGGGTTTTGGCCCATTTGGAGACCCAATAGGGGTATTCTGGTCATTTCACTTTCATTTTCTGATTAATTAGGTCAAAATAAACTAGTTTGTATGTTTTTAGAATTTTTTATAATTTTTGGATTTTTAATATTATTTTAATATTATTTTATTATTATTTTTCAAATTTCACATTTTTGCACTTTTTATATTTTTCTTAGCTTAAATACATTAAAATAGGAATTTTGCAACTTTTAGATTAATTTTATCATCTTTAGATTAATTTTTATAATTATTTTAAGTTTTAATAGTTTTTAAATCATTTTAAATAGTTTTTATTAGTTTAAAAATTTCTAAAAATAGTTTTTAATCTTTCTAGGTCATTTTAGAGGTTTACCAATTGAAAAATCTTTATTTGGGCTTTTTGATAATTAATTTTATTTTTAGGGCTTTAATTAGCATTTAAAAATTGAATATTTAATTAATTAAAAGGTTTGAAAAAGTTTTGATCATTAGTAAACTCTTAGTTTATTTATTTTTATTTTTGGTGATTTTTTGGTAATTTTTAGAATTAATTTTTATTTTAGCTCATTTTACGGTTTTACGTTAAGTCGTAGTAGTAATTAATTTCACGTCTTCGTCATCCTCTTTTCTCATCCCCTTCTAACTAATATTAATCTCAAATCTATTACGAATTATTCACACACATATACCTCCTTGGGAAACGAACTTGGAACTTCATTTAGGGTCATTTGTACACGGTTTTCCTAAACCGTCGTGCTTAATACTTTTCCCTATTTTACCCCTCTTGTTTTTCCTAAAGCAAAGGTGTGTAAAAGGACTGCAATAAGTTTGACAATCTTATTGGCTTATTTTGTATGTAGCTTATTTGTTTTAAAGTTTTCTTAAAAGTTTATCTTTTTAAAGTTTATTTTATAAAGTTATTTATTTTGTGTCTTGAAAGTCTTCAAATTTGTGTCTTATTTTATCCGTATGATTATTGGTTTGGTAAAGTTTTGATTTGTGCTTATTCAAGTTAGCTTATAGGTTTTGCTTATTGCAAATTTCAGTCCATCGGCATGAGGTATTAGGATTCCGGCAGCTTGTTACGATCGCAAAAACCACAAGGGTTTCTACATTGCGATCGGTATTGTGATACTCCCCCTTATTCGGATCTGGGATTCGGATCTGGGATTCAGATCTGGGATTCGGATCTGGGATTCGGATCTGGGATTCGGATCTGGGATTCGGATCTGGGATTCGGATCTGGGATTCGGATCCCAGATTCGGATCTGGGATTCCGATCTGGGATTCGGATCTGGGACTCCGATATTGGATTCGGATCTGGGATTCGTATCTGGGATTCGGATCTGGGATTCCGATGGAGTCTTAGTTTTTATGTCTTGTCTTTATTTTCAAATCAAAATTTTATATTTCCCGCCATTTTCTTAAACTTTATTTTAAATTGTTTTTATTTTAGTTTTATTTTAAGATTGCATTTTATTTAAGTGTTTTTCTAGTAATTTTCTAGTTTAATTTTTCACCTTGTTTTACTTTTATTATTTGTACCTGTCTTTAATTTGCTTTTAAATACTTTCCGCATTTACTTTTTAATTAGTTATAGATAATCAACTTTCTTTTTTGTTAACCAAAAACGACTGAGTCACACTTTGAACCGGAAATCAATTCAAAAAGACTTGGAACGAAATTATTTTATACTTGGTAATTCCTAATATTAGGGCCAAAGTCATTTCAAATAAGCAAGCTTTACGAAACCGCCTTCCTCGAGTGCCTTCCTTATGGACCTGAGATGAAACATGCTATAAAGTCAACAAAATATGTTGAGTGAATTTATAGAGTTTAAATTAAATAAAGAGAACACAAGTATTCTGAATAACTGATAGGTGTGTAAACACCCATCCTTTTTACCACTTAATTACAATAATAACCGAGCCAAAACGTGTATTTTATGTCCTTTATGTCGGAATTATGCGTGGTTTGTGTTTTTGTTGTGATTTAGGACGAAAAGGTGAAAAGTGGAGAAAACACGGGCATTCACGGGCTTTTATCGAAGAAAAAGACGAAAGACGAAGTCAAGAAATCAAGAGTGCAAAAAGAACGGAAGTCCAAGACCAATTCTGAAGATTTATCGAAGAAAAAGTCAAAAGACGGAAGTTTACTAAAAGCCGAAGAACTCACGTCTAATTTATTGAAGAATTACAAGACGAGTTTGAAGAAATCCCGAGACAAAGTCATTAAAGTCAAAAGATTAAGAAGATTAAGGACTTAATGACGCAATTAGAGAAAGAAGAAAGAGGGAGGAAGCTTCCACTAACCACCTCCCTAATCCACTATAAAGAGATTTTGTTCATTTCATTTGTAGTTGTTGGGTGGCTTGACAAACCACTTCTTCCACCATTTTCATTCTAGCACTTTAAATTCTTGCACTTTAATTTCTTGTATTGCACCTTTTAATTCCAAGTAAGTTACTTTTAATTTTATTGAATCATTACTTTTCTTGTTAATCTCCTATCTACCTTTCTTGTTTATGTTTAATCTTTGTGGTTGTGTTCTTGATGTTTTTATGGTTTTCAATCAAGAGGGTTTTGATCATTTTGATTATTCTTGTTAGTGTTATTGATTTGGTTTGATTGGTATTGATTAGTTGTTCATTTGTGGTTAGTTTGGTTTAATCTTTTGGTTTGATTTGGCTAGTTTTGTTTAGATTCGTCCTTATTTTCATCCTACTGTTCTTCGTCTTCTTTACTGTGCCCAGATTCCGAATCAAAGCTTGTTTTCAATTATTCCGAATCAGAATCATTCATCCGGAATAAGTGACATATTCCGGATCAGTGTCTATCATTCAGAATATTATTCCGGATCAAGTTTATTATTCCGGATCAATTTCCCTTTTTGTTCATTCCGAATCAAGTTCACTCATCCGGAATAATTATTCCGGATCAACCTTCTCCATCCGGAATATCTAACATTCCGGATCAACCTTGTTTATCCAGAATATCCATTATTCCGGATCAGTTTATTTCATTCGGAATAATATTCCGGATCAGCTTACATTCCGAATCAGTCTTTTCTTTGTTATTCCGGATCAGTCATTTTATTCCGAATCAAGGTGTTATTCCGGATAGGTGACATATTCCGGATCACTTGGTTATTCCGAATGAGTGTTTTCTTTTTTTATTTTTCTTTTTCCATATTTATTTTCAAGCTTTACTTTTTCCGCCTTTTTCCTTATTTGCACTTTTACTTGCTTTCCCTTTTAGTCTAAGTTTTAGTTTGAGTTATTTACCTTTATTTGCCTTTTAATTTCCCGCCATTTACTTTTCGCCAAGTTTTAATCTTTCAGTATTTCTTTTTACCGTCTTTACTTTATTTTTATTTGTTTCAAGTCTTTATTTTTAATTAGTTTTAGACAACGACAATTCCTTTTTATTCCACCAAGAACAATTGAGTCGCACAATTAACCAGTTATCAATTCGAAGAGATACCGAGAAACGAACTTTTCAACCTAGAAAAATCTAGTATATTAAAATGGCGCTGCTGCCGGCTCTTTTCGTGAAGATTAACGGTTTTTTGTGAGAGACGCGTTGGCTTTTGGGATCCGTTCACTCGTGAACGTTATTTTTCGTGTCAAAAATTTTCAAAAATCCAAAAACATTTGAAAAATCATAAAAAGCATTTCATTTTCAAAGTTTTGCACCAAAAATATTCTTCTTGCTTATCTATTTTTCTTTATGGATTCTTATGTCCATTGCGTCGGGTGTGGGAGATGATTATACGGGAACGAATCATGTCAATGGTGTACTTATGAGCGGTGCGGAAACGATATAGACAATACCCAATTCGGATTTTGTCCATGGTGTAACTCGACTAATTCGTCCTTTTCTAATCCACCTCCTGTTCCCCCGTGCATCTATTGTGGAAGCGATTCTTATTGGCATGTTTCGTGCCCGGTTCGATACCCGTATGGTCACGAGCAAGAACCGGGTTACAATTATGACAATGGTAATAGCTTTCCACATGACGTACCCAGTTTTTCTCCATACCCATGGTGCTATATTTGTGGGGGCCCTCACGATGCTTATTCTTGTGATCCGTCACAGGTCTTTGAGAAAGTTCCGTGCTATCATCCCAGTGTGTATAACTTTGAGCCCCCACATCAAACCCTCAATCATCAATCCTCTCAGCAAATTAGTCTTGACCAACAACTCACTTCTTTGAACCATATTCTATAAATTATAGCTCAACTCCGAGCTGAGTTGCATCAGGAAAAGCAACCTTTGCTTAATAGTGAAGAAATCTTGAAAACCACCAACACCTTTTTGAGCCAATTTAGTCGTTTTCCCTTCTTTTCTACACCACAGTGTTTAATGACAACGTGGGATAGAATAGGTTCAATTGAACATACTCAAGGCGATGAACAACAGAAGTTGCTTCATGAGCTTCTTAAAGATGTGGAGGTTATCAAGGAAGAGTTAGCCGACTACGTCACTCCTAACTGGACTCGTCCCATCTATTATGATGATGACGACGACGATGATGTCTACACTTTCAACCAATCTTCTGAAGTTGCTGCCCCTACTCTCGATGTTCCTACTGCGTCTAAGGATCTAGATTCGTTGAATGAGCTTAGTAATGTTGGTCTCGACAAATTATTGGATGATGAGGTTTGTGACTTACCTGCTATGGAGCCTGAGGACGACGTTGCTCTTACGGAAGAGGTCGATCCTAATGATGACGATTTTTCTCCTCGCTATGAGAATTTCACTTTTGAAATTTCTCAATCTCCACCGGGAGATGCGGGCGATGACGATTTATTCTCTCCGGCTTACGAGAAGTTCACCGATGAACTTGATCTTGTGGATGAGGTGGAAGACATGCTTCTTCGCGATAGATTACGGAAAGTGCACCTTCTTATTGCTCAAATCGAAGAGTTGACTTCTCCTCCTCTTTCCTCCTCTTTACCTCCATCTATTCATCCCGTTGAAGATAATGACCCATTGCTGGAAGAAATCGACATTCACTCCATACCTACAGGTATTGATGATGATGACACGGAGGGGGATATTATTTCTGATAATTTGCTGCAGGAAGGTATTGTCCCAAGTCCCCCTCCCGAGCACCTTTCATCCTCCCCTTTAGCCACTATTACGGAGGATGAGTGCTTTGATCCGGGAGGTAACATTTATTATGCTATGATTGATACCATTACGGCTTTGCCGCTTGCTCAACATCCATTGTCTTTGGGGATGACAATGTGCTTACTTTACCCACCCCACCTCCCGTGGATCTTGATTTCACATACTTTTCGTATGTTGAAAGGACCTTTCTACCATTTAAGACTTATCCCCCCGCCTCTCCTTTGTTGATGTCCACCGGGAACGAGGACAAGGACTTTGATCCCGGTATTACATTTGAGGCTTCCCCATGGACCATTTAATTCGGGGACGAGTCAGGCTCGTGACTCGGTTAATATAAACAAGCGCTTTTTGGGAGGCAACCCAATTATCTATCTATCTTTACCTGTTTCACCATAAGTGTAGGGGGGAGCCCCGTTGGTGTTTCTTGTTTTCTTTCTTATCATGTGCAGGGATTAGAGCTTCAAAGACACACTCTTGATGACTTTTGACGAACCGTGATTCCGTGTTCCCTTCTTCCCGGTTCTATCCAAAACTCTTTTCGATTCACTATTTTATATTTCTCAATATTAAAATAGGAATCTCTTTAGTTGTCTCTTCCTTAGCGAGATTTAAACAAAGTGCACAATGTCCTAAGTGTAGGGGAGTTTACTCCCACATGCTTAAACATTGAGTACAATGTTTAAATCAAGTGTAGGGGGACTTCTATCGAAGTTAAGTGGTCTTTTCCTTGTATTTGTCCTCATTTTAACCGAAAAATCAATTTTTAGACATTTTTCAAAATTTTTGATCTATTTTGGCCTATTAGTTTTTACCTTTGTATAGTTATTTTATTTCTTTGCTAGAATAAATTTTTAATAAAGTGGTTTTAATTTTTAAACGTTGTGAATCTTTTGACTCAACCCGAGTTTACTTATCTAAGTCTACTCTAGCTAGTATCCTTAACGTGTTTAAGTCAAGTTTTGCTAGGCTTTTATATAGGGAGCTTTAAAACGCGAAAGTCTTAACTCTCACGGGTTAAGAACAAGAACTTTTCGCAAGTTCCTATAATTGATCCTAGAGAGTCGTTTATCAAGGGAACTTTAAAATGCGATTTCTAAACTTGAAAAAGTCTAACAGTTTGCAAGATCCTATAGATGACTCGAAAACCCAAAACTTTGATTTAATAGGCTAAGCATCCACGAGTCTCATTCCTTGAGATTTTAAATTATGGAGAACGAGAGATGATAGAGTCAATTATAAGTTTGTTATTCTTTCGGGAATTTATGTGAGTTAATTATAAGCCTATTCTCCCATCGCTTGTTAGTAAATTTATCTGCAATAAATAAGGTTGTACGATTTGAAAAGTTACTTGGCTTCTAGCCCAAGATCGTTTAAAAGTTACTCGGTATGGATTAGAGTTCATAGCCAAGGCATAACTTATTGAAGCGGGATGCGAAGATTGGCGAGTCCGAAAAGGCCCTAAAAAGGCATGAGGGCTACATTTTATTGCTAAAGATCCAAAGTGATGTGGAGAATCATTTATCAAAAATCAATATGAAGGATCGAGACACACGACGAAAAGAAAATACTCCCTAAAGATCATGGAGAAGTCTATCAAAAAAGGCCCTAACAAGGTATGAGGATAAATAGATCCAAGTCCTAAAAGGAGGCGGATGTTGTATATCAAAGTCCAAAATAAAGATTGGAGAAAAATGAAGAAGTCGTGGTCCAAATATGAAGAATCTCTAAAAACTTCAAGTGAAGAAATTCCTATTATGAAGAGAAGGCCATTATTTCATGAATGTATCTCAAGATTTGAAGTATGAAGTCGCTGCCAAATATCGGTCCGAGAAAGGTCTCAAATCGCAAAGCGAGTTATGCCAAGATATGAACTTTTTGAGGTCCCGAGAAGCAGTTTTAAAAGATTTTGTCCTTTAGCTAACTATTGATTAAATCGTCCCACTTTATTTTCAGCCTAAATAACTATCGAAATAAGTCGAACAATGCATCCTCGTGATCATTCAAGACAAAATTAAAATATAAGAGATACACCTAGGAATAAGGGAGTCTAAGTGAATAATTGGCCCACATGAGTTCGTGTTAGTTTGCTAACTTATAATAACAATGATCTCGTTTTTAAGCTTGGTTTGGAGAAAGTGAAAACTTGAGGATGATGATCATTCATGACATTTTCAAAACCCTAAGGTATGTTTTTGATTTCTTTACTTTCTTCCTTTGAATGTTTATGATTTTCTATCTCTTTAATAAAGGCCAAGACGGATTGATTATGATGAAAAGTGTAATCGTGCTGTGTAACTAATGCATTGCATGAGGACATTGCAATGGTTAAGTGTAGGGGATTTGATAGGTGTGTAAACACCCATCATTTTTATTACTTAATTACAATAATAACCGAGCCAAAACGTGTATTTTATGTCATTTATGTCAGAATTATGTGTGGTTTGTGTTTTTGTTGTGATTTAGGACGAAAAGGTGAAAAGTGGAGAAAACACGGGCATTCACGGGCTTTTATCAAAGAAAAAGACGAAAGACGAAGTCAAGAAATCAAGAGTGCAAAAAGAACGGAAGTCCAAGACCAATTCTGAAGATTTATCGAAGAAAAAGTCAAAAGACGGAAGTTTACTAAAAGCCAAAGAACTCACGTCTAATTTATTGAAGAATTACAAGACGAGTTTGAAGAAATCCCGAGACAAAGTCATTAAAGTAAAAAGATTAAGAATATTAAGGACTTAATGACGCAAGTAGAGAAAGAAGAAAGAGGGAGGAAGCTTCCACTAACCACCTCCCTAATCCACTATAAATAGATTTTGTTCATTTCATTTGTAGTTGTTGGGTGGCTTGACAAACCACTTCTTCCACCATTTTCATTCTAGCACTTTAAATTCTTGCACTTTAATTTCTTGTATTGCACCTTTTAATTCCAAGTAAGTTACTTTTAATTTTATTGAATCGTTACTTTTCTTGTTAATCTCCTATCTACCTTTCTTGTTTATGTTTAATCTTTGTGGTTTTGTTCTTGATGTTTTTATGGTTTTATATCAAGAGGGTTTTGATCATTTTGATTATTCTTGTTAGTGTTGTTGATTTGGTTTGATTGGTATTGATTAGTTGTTCATTTGTGGTTAGTTTGGTTTAATCTATTAGTTTGATTTGGCTAGTTTTGTTTAGATTTGTCCTTATTTTCATCCTACTGTTCTTCGTCTTCTTTACTGTGCCCAGATTCCGAATCAAAGCTTGTTTCCAATTATTCCGAATCAGAGTCGTTCATCTGTAATAAGTGGCATATTCCGGATCAGTGTCTATCATTCAGAATATCATTCTGGATCAAGTTTATTATTCCGGATCAAGTTCCCTTTTTGTTCATTCCGAATCAAGTTCACTCATCCGGAATAATTATTCCGGATCAACCTTCTCCATCCGCAATAAATAACCTTCCATGGTTAATATTCTTCGAAAGACACTTATGTTGTACGGACATAATTATGAGTGTTATTACATAAGCCTCATGACATTGAACGTTAACATATATTATTTCAGCCCAACACACCTAGTCAAGTGCGTATATTTCTCTTATACGTATGCATCCGATGTGCTCCAATACACATGTGCTTTACTACACATTGCGATAGCTAATCGCATCGGACTGGGCGTCACCCCGATAGATCTATCCATAGTATTAGCGTTCTTTCGATTAACAATTCACGATTCATGGGTCTTTTAAGGCTAAAGCTAACTTATGTAATAACTTTCATCTAAGCATACAATCGGGTCCCTTGTGTTCAATTTTTAAAACAAAGAGGGTTTACCACAACTTTTCGTTGCACCCTTCGTTTATAAAAAATGTTTTTCTAATAAGTACGGTTTCCACAACTTCTTGTTGCACCCATACTTTTCCAATAAGTAGGGTTTCCACAACTTCTCGTTGCACCCTTTATTTTAATAAAACAAGCATGTTATCCCCCTCACGGGTTCTATAAAACAAGTAAAAATGTTAAAATCGAGGCTATAGACTCACCTGATATAGCTATTACACATAGATCAAGGAACAAACGTCCAAAAGTCAACACACGACTTCACGAGATATCAATCAGTCATTGATCGAGAACGAGATGCCCAACGGTCGACATATGACCGAACGAGACCTATAAGACGAGACGCGTCTTAGGTTCGAGACAATACATAAGTCATACATATATGTAAATAGTTCACATTAGTAAGTTTGAACATGATATAAGTTTTATTATACTTTTTATAGAACCTTTGATAACAATTTACTATATACTTTCACATTTTGACACGTAAGCCCATTAGTGGCCCATTACACATTTATATAACCTAAGTCCATTTCAAACTCAGTATTGATCTCCAAATGGATTATTAATCTCAGATCCAATAATGGCCCAATAGCCATTATAAGTGTATGTTGGCTTTTATGACCCAACTCCACTTTATATGCATCACGGGTTCTAAAATGTCCCAAAATGATGTCGAAAATATTTCATGTTGGCCGGGTCTCAGGTATTCTAATTATCAATATATGAACGGTTCTCGATTTCCCGATAAGTAGATCCTAGCACCTCCGATTTTATAAAAACGGCCAAGTTACATATTTTATTGTTACGGTTCAATTTTGTCAAATTCTCGATATAACCGCTAATTAGTCGTCTCTCCTAAATAGTGAGTCTTTTAAATGATTCCTTTACATTTAAATGACCATAACCTCATTTAAGCTACTGATCATAAGTTCATTTTACTTTAATAATGACTTATCGTAGCCTAATTACCCACTTTGTCATATATAAGTGATGATTATGATTCATAGCCAATTTCGGTTTTGCCGTTTTGGCCGCTATTTCCAAACTATAATGATTTGATAAACTATCCGATTGATTCTAGTTCTTAATGATTTTATCTACAACCTATAGTTTTACCTTTTCATTGATTCTGTAACAATCTATAAATTTATAAACGATTTATACAGCATGTTCAGATCTGACCTAGTTTCGTATTTTTGTCATATCTTACTTTCTAAAAATCGTCACGGGATGAGACACCCGGAAAAAACACCACAAAACATAGGCCTGTCCATTTATGAATTCAAACCAGCCTCAAAACCTACTAATTTTATACCGGAATATAATCTTTACTACTGATTTGTTTCTGAAAATCAAAATCAATACTACAAGCTTGTTTAGCTTGGTTTTATGGTTTCAAATTCATATACAATGTCCAAAGGAAACCAAATATTACATGGTTCATATAATCTTAGAAATTAAATGAAAATATACATGATCAAATTATTACAAAGATGACATAATAAAAAAAAATACAAAATAAAGAAAGTAGTTCTTACAATAAGATGATGAGAACACATGTACTAGAAACCACCACTTTAAGCCAAATCAAAAACCTCAAATACCCAATATATAATTTACCCATGATAGGATCACATGGAATCCTTTCTTAATTTCAGCTCCAAAAACCAAAATTAAATAATGTTGATATAGCTTTTGTTGTGTAGAGAAATCAAGAATCAACTACTACTTTTTCAAGCTTTCATTATGTGCTAAATGACAAGTTAGTCATTTGTATGGGATTGATGTTTTCATTGTTGATGGTAGAGACAGCAAGAATACAGCTCCAATGGTGGTGAATATTTTATTTTAGCTAAAAAAATTGTATATTAAGAATGAGTGTTAAATTTACTAGTTTGTATGTATTGCATATGTGCCAAACTTTAAAGGACATGTGTCCTTATTTCTAAACTTGATTATGAAACCAATGTTTAGGTGTATGACGTGATGACCACAAAGGAAATGGTGTCTTTGTTTATTATCATTTGTCTCGTAGTTTGTAAAAACGGATATTATCGAGTGCCGATATTTTAAAAGTTACGCGATTTAAAAGTTAGGCGTTAAACACGAAAAATAAACGATTAATATAATACAAAAAAGTCGACATTCAGAGAACGTTTATATTCCGATAAGTAAATCAGGCTTATGATTTAAAATACATTAGCGCGTTATATAAACGAACGACGCCTAAAGGTTTAGCGTAAATTACGAAGAATGCTCATAAAACGAAAGATTATAACGATGACAATAAAAAATATTTCTGTGTCCTAACAAGAATGTTCATGGTCGATGACGGACATAGACTTGCCATTAAATAATAAATGACATGTATTCGATACGTTAAAGCCTTAACCTTGTCAGTTAATCGAGAATTCAAGTTTTTATTTATTTATTTTTTTTTTATTTTTTTTAAAAATTGTATAAAATAAACATAATAATTAAAAGTCGGGTGATAAATATTGATCCGAAAATTACGAATTACTACAAATACCGTAATCACTTGCATCACACATAAGCTCAAAGGGGAGGTTCCAACTGGGAGCAACCAGAATGGGAGCTTCGGTAAGTTTCCTCTTATCGATTTCAAAGGCTCGTACACAATCTTCGTTAAAGACGAAAGTGGCATCTTTTTTGAGGAGGTGTGTAATGGGTCGAGATATCTTTGAAAAATCCTTGATGAATCAACGATAAAGGCCCGCGTGGCCTAGGAAACTCCTAATTCCCTTAACGGTTTTGGGATGAGGTAATTTGGCGATGTTGATACAAAAGTTGGATGATCCTTGCTAGACCCGAATTAGGCTCAATTCGGGTTGGCTGGACTCCGGCTCCTGCACCAAGTGAATTATCTGGTTGGGATCCTACACACTAAACAACACACATCAGGCTTACCGTGGGAATGATTCCCACGATTAGACTCCGACGTGAGAGTAAGTAATTGGTTAGGGTTATAGGAATCAGATGAGAGTTGAAAGTGTGTAGAATGTAATACCTTTGTGGAACCCTTGGGGGTTCCTTATATAGGCAGTGAAACCCTAAAAGGCTGTCACTGATGCTTCGGCCCCAAGGAAAGGATAATCATCAGATTTAGATTGATTGTTATCTTCTAATTATGTTGAGTGAATATCCTCTCCTTTGAGATAAATCCTATTCATAGTAGGAGTATGATTCTGTCTAACCCTGCACCGGGCATGCCGGGCCGTGGGCCGCACACGTGTGTGCGGTTACTGTTCATCCAAGCCCATAAGCTAAAATAACATTATTCCCACCCATTCGTGATGGGCCGGATACGGGTAGTACCCGTGGGCCGGGTTCATGACCCGGCTGGGGACTATACGTCATCATGTCCCCCAAGTCTAGTTGTTACAGCCGTAGGCGTAACCTCTAGACTATCAAGATGCTCCCCGGACGTACCAAGAAAGATCTTTAGGAAATGATAAATTGTCAAAATTTAGTTTATGCCGCACGTGGCAACCTTACATGGATTGCACTCCAATGATACCCCAGCCGCACGTGACGACCGAGACAAATTAAATGCAACATTGAATATAGTCTTACGTATGACCGCATATCCCGACACAAGAATGAATGCATTAAAGGGTAGTCAACTAGTCAGTCGCACACCTGCAAAAGTGCACCATTAATGCCCACCATTGAGCCACGTAAAACTTCTAAGAAGTGACCCATGGGTCCCTTCTAACGTTTTCAGAAGTGTCAGATATCCCATCCGTTGGATGGGCGTAGTGGTTTACACGTGGCAAACATCTACGTTACCTCGGAAATCGAGGAAACCCTATATAAGAGTTGGTGTGTGCTAGTGCTACACACAGTTCATATCATATCCGCCATTGTTATTCCCAAGCTTCTTCCTTCCACCTTTTGCCTCTTATTCCACGGATTTCCATCACCGCAGGTTAGATCATCACGCCTTTCAAACCCTTTTTATAAAACATGGTAAAGGACAATCCCCTTATTACGGATGTCCTGAACGTGATGCCTACGGAGAAATACATAGACTTTTTGTCCAAGTATTATATCCCCGAAAGCGTACACCCAACCTATCCAGGTGAAGGAGAAGCGATTACGGATGCACCGAGGGGAAAGATAGGCGTGTACACACGCCTATTCGATTCAGCTAACTACCACATCCCCTTATCCAAGTTCTTGGTAGATCTGCTTCTATATTATGACTTCCACATAACCCAGCTGCACTGCATAGGGGCGTGTAAAATCAATCAATTTGAGATTACCTGCCATACATGCGGAGTAACCCCTACCGTAAATCTTTTTAGGGTTTTTTACTCCCCCCAACTAGTGAATGGGTGGCTGTCGTTCAAAAAACGACTCCGGGAATGCCCCCATGACATATAGGAAGCCCTTAGACTCCCTTAAGAGTTGGTACGATCATTACTTTTTCTTTGATGAGAAAGTATTCCCTATCCCGTTCGTCCTCAAAACCAGAGTACCAAAAGATTTTCCGCCGAAATCCAAAGACTATAACAGTAAGGACTTGAAAATCCTAGATACCCACCGCACAGAATTTCATAGGGGTTTGCCGAAGCACTTTCTGTGCTTAGTAGGGATAAGCCGCTACTACTATGGGAGGGAGGATATGTATCCGTTCTTTCTGACTGAACGTAGGCAGGGTAGGTCCACTTATATTTGTAGATGTAATAAATACCACATTTTGTATTTTGTGAACTTACTAATCCGTATAATCGCATATGTCCGCAGAGATGAACCTACATGGATTATTGCGCCAAGGCGACCCAATGAAAGTGCCTGAAGGATTCCGTCCGCTGAAAGAGAATGGACTCCCCCTTCTTGATGCAACCGCAGACCGAACCATCCCACTGGAAGAAACCACCAAGAAGAGATCAGATGAGGGAGAGCCCGTGATCGAGAAGTCCCCGCTTGACTTCCACAACGAAGATGGTGGAGAGTTGCTACTGGAGGGCACCGTGCCGCACCAGGATGAAGAAGACGAAGAAGAAGATATCACCAACCCTGCTGACACTCGAACTAGTGAGGATGAAGAAACTACCCAAGCTTCCGGGTCCCCCAAGCCCAATTCCAGGAAAAGAAAGACTACCAGGAGGGTAGCCAAAACTCTAGGGGACGGGGCGGGGGCACACAATGCTCCCGTGAAGAAACTAAGGAAAGACCACCCGCAGTTCCAGGAAGGAAGCGGTACTGCTACGGCAACGGTCGACCCCACACTGCACGTGGATGAACAAGTCTGGATGGCCACCCCCGTGAATGTCGTAGCTCTTACCATCACGGAACCCATGACTGGTACTACGTAAGTACCTCCTTTTTCTTTCACTATTTTTTTAAGGATATAGATTCATAAACAAAATTAATGTGTGTTAATAACAGGGCGGATCCGTCGACCATAGCCCAAGAAGAGGAGGTGGAAAGGGAACCTTCACCCACGACATCAACAAGACCTCCATCCCCTCCTATGACACATGCCGGGGAGCCACGTCCTGAGGGACTGGACACCAGCCTGCGCCTAGCATGGAATTTATCCAGCTTAACAAGGTTGGAGGCGGAGTCCGAGTGCACGGAATTCATCGAACACATCACTCCCCCGGCTCTGGCGCAAGACTTGGACGAATTAGATCATGAAACATTGCTGGAGCAGTTCAATGTTTCATCCGCACACCAAGTGACAGTTGGTGCGGCCCTACGACGCCGTCTGATCAAGGCCTTGGCTAATGTGAAGCGTGCTGATAAAAAGATAGCTCGCCGTGAAGCACTAGTTGAGAAGCACAAGAAAACTATCACATCCTTACAGTCGGCGTTGGTCGTAGCAGAGTCCACTGTTAAGGAGCAGGCCCATCACGCGAACACTCGTGAAAAATGTATTGCCGAGTTGGAGGCCCTTTTAGCCGCATCCAACGAGAAGGTATGCTCTCAATATGAATGTTTATTTGTATACACACAAGGAAAACCACATTATCCCTGTAATAACTCTAAGTATCCTATGTAGGTGTCCGCAGCCGAAGCCTTTACCAAAGCCGTAACCGTACAAGCATTCAACATTGCTCATGAGCGCGACGCGCTGAAGGATGCGCTAACCCAAGCGCGGATTACTTTGGATGAGTAAGCTGCGGCAGCTGAGGGAGAGCTAAGCAAGATGGTCGCGGATTGTGCTGAAAGGATGTGTCCTCCTTTGCTCACAGCCATAGTTGGGCGCAGATGGATGGTTGGCCAAGGAATGCGGCTGGCCGTGAGCAAGGTGACAGAAGCTCCTTACCTGCTACAGGCATTTGCTAACGTTGTCTCGGATGGTATCGATCATGGTAGGCACGAGGGACTGGTCAAAGCTGCGGAGCTGATAGGTAAGAAGGAAGATATTACCCAGCACGCCTACCACAACCCTTTAGCCGCGGACAAGATGATTGCGTCAATGGATGCTCTTGCTGAAATCCAACATCCTCTCTTAGACAAGCTAGAAGCGCTAAAGGATTCTCCTAATGAGGTAATAATGTCCAAGCTTACTGCCGATACTATCCAACTGACCTTGCCCACCTACGACTCTGTGTCGAAGGCGATGAAAGGTGAAAAGCTGTTTGCCAAGGCGTTGGATGCGAATATGATCAAGGCACAAGATAGGAAGAATGCTCGCGGGGAGGCCCTCCGCACCTTGATTGAAGAAGGGAAGAAGGAGATAGGGGAGTTCCTACCTCCGTTGTAATTTATATTGTAAACATTTGTGTCACACCCCACCATGGCAGAATATGGGGCGCGAGGTATGGATATCATCACAACAGGGCGTGTCTATAGAGATAACTATATGAAATAAGAAATGTCATAAAATGATGACACAAAAGTCATGGCAATATCTCATCAAATGCAGGTGTCTGGGTAAGTAGGTAACAGTCCCACCTCTTACCCAAGACAAACAAGTAACATAATCAAAACAAACATATGTGTGTCACAGTATCACTTATTAAAATGAACAAACAAACAAAACTTAGAAGGAAACGGGGATATCCTTCTATATGCATTCCTACTCTCTCCAAGTCCTAGCCACTTAAGTTCTCATTCCTACCCATAGCATTACCTGAAAGAGACACTAAAACACGTCAACATAAAGTTGGTGAGAGTCATAGGTTTAGACTCCAACGCTAAATCAGTTACAAGCTGTGAATAACAATCATCAACAAAAGAACATATGGACAATGTGTTACAAATATGCATTAACAACTATCAATCAAGATTAATCATACCAAACCAATCCAAGGCTCCTACCTTGCCAAACAACATCATGGTACCATAGATGATCACACTATGTACCTATCCCAAGGCCACTACCTTGGCAAACCACAAGGCGACTACCTTGTCAAACCACAAGGCCACTACCTTGTCAAACCACAAGGCCACTACCTTGTCAAACCACAATAACTGAGACAACACGTGTCCCCCGATCCAAATCATACACAATCAAGAATCACATAGCGTTAATCACATAATGTACACACAAGTTCATCTCAAACCTTAAAAACATTCACATCATCAATTTATAAATAACTCAACACAGTGTCTCTTCCATCCCATCTGGAAGTCAAAATCAATAGTAAACATGGGACTATGAAACTCACCTGATAGCTTCTTCACAAGTCCTCGCACTAGCAACAAGCTAACAAACCAAAAACACGAAATCAATACACGAACCTATCACCAAGATGGCTCGTCAACCTATGATGGACATCTAGTCTATTCCCATATAAAAACCTCATTGATAAGATCTAACCATCCCATTACCCTTCCTTAACAAGTCCTTAACTTGGTTAAGTTTATTAACTATCCCGTTCATATTTTACACAAAACAATCCCAGTTTTTAGATCTCAAAACTTTAAGTCAAACGTCCACTTAAATATAACCATGGTTTCTGTAAAAGGAATATTCATACTTTTACATACGTTAGCTAAAACCTCCCACATTCCCTAACCTTAAAGCTACTGTTAAGGCCCCGATATATGTATATATATTGCTACCTATCCAGAATTTACTGATTTTAAACGTATGAAAAGTTTGTTACCATTAGAGTGTCTTACCCTAAACCACAACTTTAGCCCAAGTGCAGATACTTGCTACAATATATAAACCATCTCTCGTGTTCGTGAGAAGATTCTAATGCAATCCTAAGTACCCCAAACAACCCAAAACTTAAAAAGAAAACAGGCTGACTTCAAAACTGTATTGACCTCTGACTGTTGTAACCTGTTTTTGACCCACTTCCCAACCTCCAATGTAGTTCTAGTTTCTTGCATTAGAAAGCCACTTCAATTACCTTTTCAGGGATACTTGGATCGCATCTTGAATGTTCCTAGAACTCCCTATATGATCAAAACAATTGACTCAAAATTCTGCCCAGTTTTTAAAAACGGGTTTAACAAAATCAACCTCATTAATTAACCCTAATCCCTCTAATTACAAGCCCTAATTTATGTAATCATTATGAACTCATTATTATAACATTAATTTACTGTTCTTAAATTAAACCCTAACCTAAATCCATCATAAGTTGATTATAAAAACATAAAAACAATTAAATTAAAAAGGGATTAAAGACTTTACCTTTGATTTATGAAAACCCCCAAAATTATGAAGAACCCTAAAAACCTTCTATGTAACCCACGAATTTTTTAATATCGCCAGGGAATAATAATGAATTTGATTGTTATTAAAACAATATATAGGGTGTACATAAAATCCTAGTCCAAGAATAAGCCCACTTTCCTTTTTCTCCTCTTTTTTTCCAAACCGACCTAACCCCCCTTAAATTCGTTTTTTTCTTTATTTTTTTTTCTTTTTATTGTTAATTAATATCTTATTAATATTACCTTAATTTACCTTAATTTATTTCAGCTTCTAAAACTCCCAAAACCTCAAAACCGTAAAACTAGTCAAATTTACGCGTTTTACCGTAAAAGTCGTAAAATATACACATTTAAAAAAAATCTCAAATTTTGAAATAAACTTTATAATTAAGTCCTAAATAACCTAAAACCATCCCGAAAAATATTCATATGACTAATTACCTCATTCGAGACCTCTAAATGCTAAACCGTAAATCCTAAAAAATACACTATTACTATAATACTTATACGTATACGTAAACACCAAAATAACACCATTTTATTTCATAGTCACTAATTGTGAGCTCATGAACATGAAATAACCGTTCCTCAATTTACTTATGAGTACTTCTATACTCATAAATGGTAACCACACCAACCTCAATCACACAAAACAAACACGTAATCACTCAATTCAAGTAAGCACACATAAAATAACCTAAAAGTAAGACCAAGTGACAAATCCAAAACCTAGGGTTGTCACATCACTCCCTCCTAATAGAAATCTCGTCCCGAGATTTACTCCCAAACTCAAACTTACTCTCAGCAACCAAACGAGGATACATATCCTTGATAAAACCTCCACGTTCAAACGTGAACTCAGTTTATACCAAAATAATCTCAACCAACAACACATGAGCCTTAACCGTCTGCGAGGAAACTTATTAAAACATTAAAGTTATGTAACCAACCTAACTAAATCTCGTAACTCATCAAACAAGAACTGTCTTGAAAACAAGTTAGGAGCCATCACATAACTTGACGGGTTTAAAACTGTCACCCCGATTTCAGTCTTACTCATAAATACCATAAATCAAAACTCATCAAGATATAACCATGTGCTCTAAGGTCTAAATAAATCTCAAATTCTATCCCAACTCATCTCTATGTTAACCCTCCAAGTATTCATTAACCCAAAATACCCAAAACATAAGTTTAAACCATGTTGTCTGAAAATTAACCTTGAACTCGACACTTGTACAATTAGTTAGACTTAGCTACTGACCTCCATTTGCTAAACATTCTGAATATTTGAAAAGTACGTTCTGAGTACATAATTTTAGGCTTTTGAATCACCCAGAAAGTTTTAAAAACGAACAAGTTATGACCAAAACGATTTTTACCTAAAACCTGCCTAGGCATTAGCGACAGTTTCTGACAGTTTAGCGACAGAATTTGACAGTTTAGCGATAGTTTCTGCCTACTCCGATTTATACACAAAAACGATTTTAAACCCTAATTTATTTTAATTCCAGAAAATTAAAACTCTCACCCATCACATGATTAAATACATGACTTTAACATTATAATTTAATAAAAAAAATTCTAACTAAAGAACAATAACTTTAGGTGATCAAAACCAAAATATTCTAAAATAAACAAGCCATGCTTAAATGTAAAAAAAAATTATATTCCACCTTATTTCAAACACGTTTTCGACACTTTACCCTCATTTTATGGACTACCAACAACTAATTTTTTTTTTACTATTTGCAAGTTCCATTTTTTTACCATGTAAGACTCAAAACAAAAGATATCGTTATTCCAAAATAAATCTTCACGCTCTCAATAGCTTCTACACCAAAAGTACCGTACAAACAACCACGTGAAATGAGAACTCGATAAATGCGCTACTACAGAACTTGAACATCCCAAAGAGGAAAGAGCTAGAAAACCATCCTAAGAATACAACCGATAAGTAGAAGGGAAATATACATATATAGGCATACGCGTACATACACTCAAATCCATCCAACGTATACTATACAAACATGTATTAACCCTCTTTCATGCAACCATACTCAGGAATCCATTGATGTTGTGGTACTTGTATAACTATGTTGGCCACCATACTTATACCAGTCCCCTTTCACTAATGCACTCCCTCCTATGATGACACTTATAAGAATTAATACTACACATAACACATCAGTCTACCAACTCAAATAAGCACATAGATCCTACAACTCATATAAGCACATAACCACAACATAAAGTAAAATCCAAAATCCATGTATTAAAATAATGTAGCCAATGCATGAAACATATAAACTCGTAATCCAGCTGAACCATCATAGACAAAATCTAAAATCTATAAAGAACATGAAAACGTAATTAAACGGAATCCAACAATGACTAGCGTATACGACTATAGTTCAACCCGCACTATTCAAAACTCGAAAAGAAAATAACATGTAGCTAAGTATGAACTTACTATGGTTCAATTCATTCTAGTCAAAATATCGCAATAAATAACATCCAAACACATCAATTAATATAAAATGCACACATACTCCTATGACGCCTATATGCAGGGACCCTTAAGCTATAGACTAGGCTACGCGACTAGGCAACCTAATTCTCTATAACCATTGTCTCTGATACCATTCTGTCACACCCCACCATGGCGGAATATGGGGCGCGACGTATGGATATCATCACAACATGGCGTGTCTATAGAGATAACTATATGAAATAAGAAATGTCATAAAATGATGATACAAAAGTCATTACAATATCTCATCAAATGCAGGTGTCTGGGTAAGTAGGTAATAGTTCTACCTCTTACCCAAGACAAACAAGTAACATAATCAAAACAAACATATGTGTGCCACAGTATCACTTATTAAAATGAACAAACAAACAAAACTAAGAAGGAAACGGGGATATCCTTCTATATGCATTCCTACTCTCTCCAAGTCCTAGCCACTTAAGTTCTCATTCCTACCCATAGCATTACCTGAAAGAGACACTAAAACACGTCAACATAAAGTTGGTGAGAGTCATAGGTTTAGACTCCAACGCTAAATCAGTTACAAGTTGTGAATAACAATCATCAACAAAAGAACATATGGACAATGTGTTACAAATATGCATTAACAACTATCAATCAAGATTAATCATACCAAACCAATCCAAGGCTTCTACCTTGCCAAACAACATCATGGTACCATAGATGATCACACTATGTACCTATCCCAAGGCCACTACCTTGTCAAATCACAAGGCCACTACCTTGTCAAACCACAATAACTGAGACGGCACGTGTCCCCCGATCCAAATCATACACAATCAAGAATCACATAGCAGTTAATCACATAATGTACACACAAGTCCATCTCAAACCTTAAAAACATTCACAGCATCAATTTATAAATAACTCAACACAGTGTCTCTTCCATCCCATCTGGAAGTCAAAATCAATAGTAAACATGGGACTATGAAACTCACCTGATAGCTTCTTCACAAGTCCTCGCATTAGCAACAAGCTAACAAACCAAAAACACGAAATTAATACACGAACCTATCACCAAGATGGCTCGTCAACCTATGATGGACATCTAGTCTATTCCCATATAAAAACCTCATTGATAAGCTCTAACCATCCCATTACCCTTCCTTAACAAATCCTTAACTTGGTTAAGTTTATTAACTATCCCGTTCATATTTTACACAAAACAGTCCCAGTTTTTAGGTCTCAAAACTTTAAGTCAAACATCCACTTAAATATACCCATGGTTTCTGTAAAAGGAATATTCATACTTTTACATATGTTATCTAAAACCTCCCACTTTCCCTAACCTTAAAGCTACTGTTAAGGCCCCGATATATGTGTATATATTGCTACCTATCCAGAATTTACTAATTTTAAACGTATGAAAAGTTTGTTACCATTAGAGGGTCTTACCCTAAACCACAACTTTAGCCCAAGTGCAGATACTTGCTAAAATATATAAACCATCTCTCATGTTCGTGAGAAGATCCCAATGCAACACTAAGTACCCCAAACAACCCAAAACTTAAAAAGAAAACAGGCTGACTTCAAAACTGTATTGACCTCTGACTTTTGTAACCTGTTTTTGACCCACTTCCCTACCTCCAATTTAGTTCTAGTTTCTTGCATTAGAAAGCCACTTCAATTACCTTTTCAGGGATACTTGGATCGCATCTTGAATGTTCCTAGAACTCCCGATATGATCAAAACGATTGACTCAAAATTCTGCCCAGTTTTTAAAAACGGGTTTAACAAAATCAACCTCATTAATTAACCCTAATCCCTCTAATTACAAGCCCTAATTTATGTAATCATTATGAACTCATTATTATAACATTAATTTACTGTTCTTAAATTAAACCCTAACCTTAATCCATCATAAGATGATTATAAAAACATAAAAACAATTAAATTAAAAAGGGATTAAAGACTTTACCTTTGATTTATGAAAACCCCCAAAATTATGAAGAACCCTAAAAACCTTCTATGTAACCCACGAATTTTTTAATATCTCCAGGGAATAATAATGAATTTGATTGTTATTAAAACAATATATAGGGTGTACATAAAATCCTAGTCCAAGAATAAGCCCACTTTCTTTTTTCTCCTCTTTTTTTTTCTTTTCCAAACCGACCTAACCCCCCTTAAATTCGTTTTTTTCTTTATTTTTTTTCTTTTTATTGTTAATTAATATCTTATTAATATTAACTTAATTTACCTTAATTTATTTCAGCTCCTAAAACTCCCAAAACCTCAAAACCGTAAAACTAGTTAAATTTACGCGTTTTACCGTAAAAGTCGTAAAATATACACATTTAAAAAAAATCTCCAATTTTGCAATAAACTTTATAATTAAGTCCTAAATGACCTAAAACCATCCCAAAAAATATTCATATGACTAATTACCTCATTCGATACCTCTAAATGCTAAACCGTAAATCCTAAAAAATACACTATTACTATAATACTTATACGTATACGTAAACACCAAAATAACACCATTTCATTTCATAGTCACTAATTGTGAGCTCATGAACATGAAATAACCGTTCCTCAATTTACTTATGAGTACTTCTATACTCATAAATGGTAACCACACCAACCTCAATCACACAAAACAAACACGTAATCACACAATTCAAGTAAGCACACATAAAATAACCTAAAAGTAAGACCAAGTGACAAATCCAAAACCTAGGGTTGTCACAATTTGTATCTTTATTCGTCCGTGTATGTATACGGCTAAATCTGATGTTTGAAATAACTTGTCATATGTATGCAAGCAAGTCTGTGATGAACACGGCTATTTTGTTCTTATGAATTTGAAACTTGTGTATTTTTTTTGTTAGATATCATATACCTGTACTGCATGACATGTCACGTCTTACTCAAAAAATACAATCAATTCTATATTTTACTAGATGTGCGGCGTGCGTCTTTACCATGCAAAGCACTGCGTGAGTGCGGCATATGGAAACTTATCACAACGTCTTGTGAGTAAGGTTTCTAGTAAGGATACATGATCCACGTCACTGAGGTTGCATCCCTCTTATGCAACAAGTTGAATTATTAGGTTCACTTAATCCTCTTACCCCGCCTAGAGGCGCATTGTACATGTACGGTATTTGAATGAATCATATGAATAAGATATAGCACATTGTAATAACAACTTAATCCATACGACGATAATAGAATCTAAAGAATAAAAACAATTTGCACAAACACGAGTCGTGGAGCTAGCTAGGCACCACGACATTTTATTAGAACGTTTATGTTTTTTGTTTTAACAAGAATGGGAAATCCTAGACACAAAAAGGAACCTAGAAACCATAAAAAAACAAAGAGAACACATGGATCTTCATTTGAAGCCAGATATAGCGAAGTGTCCATGCGGAAGCCGTAGCTTTCAAAGATAGCACCTTTTAAGATTGCAGATATTCCATGTGCGTTCCAGGTCGCGGCCATCCATGTCACGTAACTTGTACGCGCCCCGGCCTAAGGCTTTCATGACCTCATACGATCCTTCCCACTTAGGGCCTAGATTTCCTGTATTCTCCGCTCGACTTGCCTCGTTAGCACGATAGACATAATCTCCCGGTCGAAAAGAAACACCTTTAAACTTGGCGTCATAATAAGCCTTCATCCGTGCCTTGGATTTGGCCTCATTGATAGCCGCTATCTCCCTTTTTTCCTCCAACAAATCCAGATTGATCTGGAGCTGCTCGTCGTTTGTGACGACATTAACCTCCGCTATGCGGATGGTAGGCATTCCTATTTCTGTTGGTATAACAGCTTCAGTGCCATAGGCTAATGCGAATGGGGTGTCCCCGTTGGCCATTTTGATCATAGTCCTATGTGCCCATAGAACATGTGGCAGTTCATCCACCCATTTGGTACTTCGTTCCTCCAGGCGTGCCTTGATAACTTCGCCCAAGCTTCTATTTGCTCGTTCCACAAGACCATTTGTCTGCAGGTGTTTAACGGATGCGAAGCGCCGTTTGATATTCAATGTTGCGCAACAGTCCTTGAATGGATTATCCGCGAACTGCTTCCCGTTGTCCGAGATGATTTCTCCTGGTAAGCCAAAACGGCACACGATGTTCTCCCAAACAAACTTTTTAACTTGTTTGCCTGTGATGGATTTGACTGCCTTAGCCTCTATCCAGCGTGTAAAGTAGTCCATTGCAACAATCAAGAACTTAATTCCCCCTGCAGCTACAGGAAAAGGTCCTGCGATATCAATCCCCTACTTATAGAATGGCCATGGGGATGTGATGGGTGTAAGTTCCTGCTTCGGATGTCGTGGTACTGGTCTGTGCACTTGGCAATCACTGCACTTGCGAATCATGTCGCGTGCATCCCTATGCATGGTAGGCCAATAATATCCCGTGCGTAGAGCTCGGGCTACTACGGATCGGGGGCCCGCGTGCATGCTGCATAACCCCTCATGTATCTCACTGATCACATAGGTAGCCTGGCGTGGCCCAACACACCGTAACCACGGCTATAAGAAAGAGCGCTTGTAAAGAATACCTTCTCGGAGCTCGAAGTGATGCGACTTCCTTCTGATGCGCCGTGCCTCCTTTTCCTCGTCTGGAAGGGTTTCATTAGTCAAATAGTTGATGATCGGGGTCATCCATGTAGGCCCATCTTCCTCAACTATAGCTGTGACTTCCCCTTCCGTTATAGACTTTTCCTTTAGTATTTCCACCAAGACTTGCTTGGATAAATGGGGGAAACTTGTAGACGCGATCTTGCTAAGAGCATCCACCTTCTTGTTTTCACCTCTTGGTACCTTCTTGATGGAAAACTTGCTGAAAGCCGCGATGAGTGACTTGACTTTCTCCAAGTATCGGACCATGTTATCCTCCTTAGCTACGTATCCCCCCAGAAAGTGGTTCGCGACGAGCCGTGAGTCCACATAGGCCTCAAGGTTGCGGACTCCTATTCTAGTGGCGATTTTTAAACCCGCAATCAACGCTTAATATTCTGCCTCATTATTGGTGGCTGTGAACTCAAAGCGCAGGGCGTACGTAAACTCCATTCCTTTCCGGATTCGTAAGAATGAGACCCGCTCCTGATCCATCCGTGCACGAAGATCCGTCCGTAAATAATACCCATGGTTCTGATGGAGTTTCCTCTCGTTGTATGATTGGTCCCTCCTCATCCGGCTTCTCTATCAAGAAATCTGCCAAGCATTTGCCTTTAACAGCCGTCCTTGGTCTATAGGATATGTTATGTTCTCCCAATAGAATGCTCCACTTTTGTAGCCTACCGGCCACATCTGGTCTAGAGATGACTTGTTTTATTGGTTGATCAGTAATAAATACAATTGGGTGCGCCTGAAAGTATTGGATGTAACACCTCACTTGGATAAGTGGACCGTTACGTGTATATATGGCGTGTCATCAAAGCATAAGGTAAATGTCCTAAAACATTAACTGACCATAAAGGAAATACCGGAATCAAACATCGGTACTCCAAACATAAGCTCAAAACATGAAAGGTAAAATACTGAAGGAAAGGACTAAACAATGTCCAAATAAGCAGAATAATGTAAGAAGTGCATAAAGTAAGAAGTCTGGATAGCTTCCATTCAATGCACATGCTCTCAGAATCCTAAGAGCGTCCTGGTGTACCTGCCGTTAGAACATGAAAGAACTACGGCTGAGCATAACGCTCAGTGAACGGATATAAAGCATGATAAGGAATTACTGAAATGAAACAGATGATAAAGTACTGGAGCTGTAAGACTGATAAGTAAAGTTGCAGCGGAAATCTGTTTATAATCTGTAAAGTCTAATTTATAAATAATAAAGTTGAACTATTATCTGTTAAATCTGAAAACATGCATTTACTGTATTTTAATTGCCGGAGCTTATATAGGTCATGTGCTGTAACAACGGTGCATGAATAACTGGAGGGGTGACCTCGTCATGCTGTAGAGGGGTGACCTCTAAATAACTATAGAGGGGTGACCTCTAAATACTGTGCTGGGTGGAGGGATCAGCTCCAATGTGAAGGATGTAGAGCACACACCACATTCACCCTGATAACTTGTAAACTGATAAGCCTAGGATGCATCCATACGCCCCACTAAACATACTGATAAAATGGCCAAACTGAACATGAGTGGGACGATGCAGGATATCACTCTCCTGCATGTGAGTCACGACACAGGTGCCTCTAGTGCCATGGTTACGGTACCTCCGTAACAAGTACATAAACTGGTCATGCTTGTATATAATGCTCAGGCAATTTATTTAGTTATTACCATGATTACTGATAAGCTTAAACACATACTGGGGAAAACATTTGGCTGCAGACGGGGAATCCTAATCATGCATAGGGAAGAAAGTACTTACTGAAAGGACGGAAAATCCGTACGATCAATTGAAACTGAAAGAGACAAATAATAGTAAAGAGATAGGAATATCCGTACCTTAACCAAACTCGACGCTAAACAAATCCCAATTTACTTCTGCGTCAAATGGTCTACATATTATTACCAATTCCTTAAGAATACAAAGTAAACAAATAATTGTTGCAATACTTCATTAACTTCAAGATCTTGAATTTAACATCAGTAACCATTTTTTGACTTAATGCCATAGATGCTCTCATATGATCATTTATATGAGGACGTTTTAAATTGACTAACAGGTTTGTCAACCTAAGTTTCTACATTGTCTAGACACTCAAATCAAATATATCAAATTTTGCTTTTTATATTACCCCATGCACGAAAACAACAACATGTTCAAACAATCTATTACAAATGACCATTTAACTTCATTTTTAAAACAGATTTTTCATGTTAAAATGTTAACATCAGTAAACTAGATAGACCATATCATTTATATGTTTGGAAATATCATACATAACGTTCCAAATACACCTCTTCGACTAATGAATAATGGTGTCTTCCTTTTGTTCCCAACTTAAGCAGCATCAAGTAACCACATGTGTTAAACCTAAGCGACTCGTTTTCTCGACATTAATAGTAATAAAAGTGACGTAGAAGAACTTGATTTGATGACTAATAAATGAAGCGTGAATGTGTTTGAAAGAGTATACCTTGGATCAAAACGAAACATAATTCGAGAGAAAATATGAAAACTAGTAGTATCATTAAATCGAACCCCGAACACGCACGAACACAAACATCGACATCAACATTCTAAGACCTTCACGTGTATGCCAACAGATGGACCCGAATATAATGCCGTAACACGACAAACATCAGACTAGCGCCAGTCGAATCGCCAACTCGAACGAATAACCTCAGCGTGAACCATACTTTCCCTCAAATGAACACTTTAGTCGTTATGTTTTATTTGAGGCGGCTGTTTTTATTTCTTTTGATTTAGTGTTACTATGCGAATGAATCATAACATAGGCTATAGTTTCCAAAGAAACGGACTTCGATTGGGTAATAAGGCTGCGTTTCATTTGCCCAAATCAATGAAAATATCTTCTATTATATTATGAAGATTTGAACGTGCTTGTTATCTCATTTGTTAACTTCGTAAAACTTGAAATGCTCCTAATAATACGCATTGGTTTTTATTCTAAAATTTCGTCAATAATTATCTTCTATTATCAGATTTCTTAATATTTTATTAGGCATGTTAATAGGTTATAAAAGTTATGAGTTGATTTTATTTATTTGGTGTCATGTGTCCTTGTGGTTTCGTATATTCGTAAATTTTTTAATTCCGTGTTATAGCTTGTCATGTCCTAATTAATATACGTATTTACTTGTCGCGAATAACTTAATTATTAAAAGTTTTAAATTCCATGGTATTTTCATATATTTTCATGCGGGTTTTACAACTCTTCCCCTCTAAAAAAAATAATTCGTCCTCGAATTAGAAACACGATAATGCTGTGGTTTTACAATTATTCCCCTCTAAAAAGAAGAAATTCGTCCTCGAATTAAAGGTAATAAGCTGATGAATTTATAAGAACTGAAAGAACACATAACTGAAAACATAATTAAGCTGAAGGATAATTCGTCTTCTAATTAAGACATAATGCTGCTGATAGGTATAACATGACATGACTGAAGTGATCATGTAACGTGACATGGCTGAAAAGGACCTTGAACGTAACCTGACTGAAAGAACTTAATTTGGATTTATTGAAGGAAAAGTGAAGAGAGGTCCGGATGGACTCCTCCGTATCGAGTAGCTTCCTGCTCGAAACGATTCCTTCAAGGGTCTAAGCATAATGAAAATCTTGGTCTTGATGACCCTGTCCTGACGATGCCGAATAGTTTCTGGTTCCATATTCAAGATGGATTTTCTGAATCTGATAGACTGAATAAACTATAGCATGTATGATACATGAAACGGTACGTGTAAATATTCTGAAAATATAATATTTATAACTCTGAGCAAGCTGCTAAAAATATATAGGGACGAACTACGTGAACAATTGTGAACGTGCTATGTGAGTAATTGTGAACGTGGTTCACGATTATATGAGGAACGTTGTGCATGAAGTATACCGTGAACGTGATACTTGAAACATACTGTGAACATGATCTGGGACATATCATGATCGTATACTGATTGAGGAAAGAATGACAA
Source organism: Glebionis coronaria (assembly GCA_025667525.1). Classification (NCBI taxonomy): domain Eukaryota; kingdom Viridiplantae; phylum Streptophyta; class Magnoliopsida; order Asterales; family Asteraceae; genus Glebionis; species Glebionis coronaria. Next base: position 480,376,084 of record CM046882.1, on the reverse strand, counting down.
CAATACGTCCTGGGACATGAAACGTCTTCTTGGGAAAAGTTGTGCTAAACTTGAGTCTTGTTTCTCAAGCTTTTTGTAACCGTATTCGGTAACAACTGTGAAACGTGTATCGAGAGATGGAACACGAACTTGAATGTGAATAATGTTATGAACGCTAACATGAGCTTAAATCATGAGATAGCACAAACATGAACTAAAACAGCGTCATACTACGAATGAGACGTAAGCGTGAAAATGAAAATAAACGCGAACGTGAATGTGAACGTACAAGTGATCGTGAACATGAACGTGAGCCCGATTCGTGAAGTCTAATTTCAATCTGACAAGATTGTTGACGGACTACCTTGGAATCATACTATCTATTGCTGAATTTCTCCAGATTTGTTACTTCGTAATCCTTCTGGATGAAAAGAAACGCGTAGGTTGATCACATGGTCGACAATGACTTAGATATTATTATACTTTTTCTGAGTGTGTAGTAAACTGATAACAACATCCTGCCTGGGATTATGGACCATTCTGGTGGAAATCTGAGTGGATAGTCATGAAAGAATTTTGAGTCTTGGTAAATTAGATATCTCCTAGAGTGGGATCTTATGGAATACAAAATTTTAGTGTATGTCCTCTCCTTTATGCGTAAGCTTTGTCATGGAAAGCTAATCGCGAGAACTGTCAGCAATTTCTGCGATAACAGTCAATTGGGTTCTAGAAAGTTTTCGTACTTTAGTCACAGACATCGGTCTTGACCATCTGGTGATAGTCTTCACCTTCGCAGGATTTCCAAAATTTTCTTTTTGCTTAAATAGGGTGGTTTGGAAATGCCACTTCTTTCAACTGTAATTCACATCTGGAAAGCTGCTTATATAATTTTCTCCTATCAGAGATTCTTTTCAACTATGAAAGATGATTCTCTTGTACTTCTCTTAGAATTTAGCAGATCAGAATGTTATCAATGAATATACTGACGATTTTGTCTGAGGAGCCATGGAAAAATTTTATTCATAAATTTCATACTATAGCTGGAGTATTAGGGAGTCTATAGTGTGTGCAACAGCAGTCTGGAAAAAAAATCTCATGTTCTTTCTCTCACCACTGCTGGTGGCATAATCGTGAATCGTTCCAGAAAATGTTTAAGACGTCGTAGCAGGTCAGATAAACCTTCTATACGTGAGATGACATCGATTATGAATGGTGATCTTGTAAAGTTTTTTGATGGTTGATACATGATCTCATGTTACTGGCCTACTTTTTTATAGACGGAAACGGTACACTTCCTGGTGGTGCGCCAGGGAGAATAAAGCCTCATTCCGGTAATTCTTGCAGCAAATACTACAACTCTTTTAAACTCAGTTGAAGCCCTGCGATAAAGAGTTCTGAAAACAGGTTCTATACTTGAGACAAGATCTATGTAGAATTATGTTTCGTGGTTAGAAAGGAATTTCTGAAAAACTTTATGAGATTACGTTTGGGAGCTCTGGAGTAATCTGCTGGTCATGAGTTTAAGGAATTGCAGAAGTGAATTTATAACTGGTGGCTAGACAGTCTTCGTAGCTATGGACTGCTAAGTCATGCGCTTGTAAGGCAGAAACAATTTGTACTGATTTTTCTGGCAGAAATATAATGAATATATATTTGGGATTTAGTAAGACGGATCTTGTCGTTAACTGAAAGGATAAATTTAATAACCATGGTTGGTACTGTGGAGTCTTTTCTGGCTGAGAGACAGGTAACTACCTGATTTAAAATAAAGCTGGCATAGGAACATGTGAAGTAAACATGGCAATTTTTTCCCTGAATGTGTTCGTTTGTAACCTCACAGAGTGAATACTGCGTGTTTAACCTGAATCATACTCTATGGTGGTGACTGAATTTTTAATGATCTGATTCATGTGTGGTATAATGGAATGGGTATACCCCTTTCTGAAGGGTACCCTGAATTACTGAGGACCTGGTTTAGAAACATACTGGAGTTATGAGTTCTGACTCGTATTTTGAGAAAATATTCGTATGACGTTTACCATGAGTGGTGTCCTGATATGAGTTTTTCGAAATGATACATGAGACCTGTGTCTTGACTGATGTCTTGACACGTGTTTTAGTAGATGAATCTGAACAAGGCTGGAAAACTTTGGTAACTGCTAGGATTGGCGGACCGGTCAAACTACTGACCTCTTGTATTTCTCGTCACGTCCGTGTCGGAGTTCTGATGGTTACTGACTGATTAATTATAAGTACGATGGTTGTCACTACTGTTTTGTCTGTCACTTTATGATGGTCATTATCATGACTGTGATTCATGTAACTATTCTGCTGTGTGGCCGGCTGGATTCCGGTTCCTACTCTTCTGAATGAACGGTTAGTTGAGTGAAGTTTGACATCTAGCTGAGAAAGTAAAAGCCTGGAATAGAATGGTAGTGTCAGATGGTAGAAGTTTATTCTCGTCAGAAATTTCAAATTTATAGTTTTCGTCCTTGTTCTACAGAGTCTTCATAGTATAAACAACATCAGCATCTTGAGAAATCTCCAAAGTATCAGCATCATCAGCATTTGTGAGGTCTTCAAGTGTTAGCGGCATCAGCATCTGGCAAAATCTTCAACTCACGAGCAGCATTAGCATCTCGTAGAATATCGACAAGTGGAAACGCCTGAGATGATTGGAGATCGATTAATAATACACATGGGTAAGGTACATGAAGTACACCTGGAATACTGTACATTTAGTACCGATGAAAGTTTGCTGATATGATCAATATTGGTGTCAATCGTCTGATATGATCAATGGGAAAATAAATTAACTTAAACGGTTAGCAAACTAAACGGAAAGGAGTAGCATGATAGGCTGACAAGTCCTGCGTAGTCTTAATGCTGGTTGTATAGAGACTCGAAAGTATGATTGATAGGTGTGTAAACACCCATCTTTTCTACCACTTAATTACAATAATAACCGAGCCAAAAAGTGTATTTTATGTCTTTTATGTCAGAATTATGCGTGGTTTGTGTTTTTGTTGTGATTTAGGACGAAAAGGTGAAAAGTGGAGAAAGCACGGACATTCATGGGCATTTACGGACTTTTATTAAAGAAAAGGATGAAAGACGAAGTCAAGAAGTCAAGAGTGCAAAAAGAACGGAAGTCCACGACCAATTCTGAAGATTTATCGAAGAAAAAGTCAAAAGACGGAAGTTTATCTAAAGCCGAAGAATTCAAGTATATTTTATTGAAGAATTTAAAGACGAGTTCAAAGAAATCCCGAAGCCAAAAGTCCCTTAAGTCCAAGTTTAAAGAAGATTAGAAGAAAAGGACTAATGGTGTAATTAATGAAGAATTTAGAAGAAAGGGGCTTAATCTTGCAATTAACAAGAAATGAAAGAGGGGAGGAAGCTTCCTAATCCTCCCCTATATATAGATTAGGATTGTTTACATTTCACTCTTGTTGGCTAAGTGTGACAATTAGCTCTTCCACCATTTAAATACCTTGTCATTTACTTTTATTGTCAAATTTAAATACCTTGTCTTGCACCTTAAATTCATTTAATTTCAAGTAAGTTTTCCTTTAATTATTGTCAATCTTTACTTTATCTAGTCAATCTCTTATCTACCTTTCTTAATCTTTGATTTGTTGTGTTTATGTTTATGTTCATGCTTTTATTTCGATCAAAGTGATTTTTGATTATTGTGGTAAAAGTTGTTTGATTTCGTGTTTTTAACTGTTTGTTTATGTTTATTTGTTGATTCGTTACTGTTTAGATTAATCCGTATGTTTGATCTTGATTAATTGGTGGTTATATTTGCTGTTACTGTATCTCCTTGTTCTTCGGGAGTGTTTGCTTTGTTTCTGATCTTTCCAGGAAAAGTTTCGAACCAAGAAGGAGGGAAAGTGCTCATTCGGAACTTCCAAAGTTCCGAATCAAGGTTTCATCCGGAAGATTTTGGGGTCAGCAAAACTTCCGACTCAAGAACCATTCATTCGGAACTTCCAAAGTTCCGAACCAGAAAAGCTTCATTCGGAACTTAAAAGTTCCGGATCAAGCACTGTTCATTCAGAACTTAAAAGTTCCGGATCAGTGGGTATTCATTCGGAAGTCTCCAAAGTTCCGAACCAAGAGTTGTTCATTCGGAACTTAAAAGTTCCGAATAAACTTCCGAATCAAGGGGAAACTTCCGACTCAAGAGGTGTTCATTCGGAAGTTCTAAACTTCCGAATCAAGGGGCTTCATTCGGAAACTTCCGAATCAAGGGTGACAAAATACTTCCGAATCAAGGCAAGATTTAGAGTTCCGAATCAGTAAAGTTCCGAACGAAGGATTGTTTTGGATAAGTGACATATTCAGATCAATTAGTTCCGGATCAAGGATTTTGGTAATATTCCAAGCGAAGAAGAATCATTTCAACCAAAGGTGACATTCCGGACGAGTGATTGTTCCAAACGAAGGTTTATTCCGAATGAGCTGTATTCAGGTTCTTATTAGCTTTTGTCTTTGATTTTTATTTTCAAGCTTTATTTTTCCTGTCTTTTACTTAATTGCACTTTAAGATTATTTGCCTTAGTTTTATTTCAGATTTGCCTTAGTTTTAGTCGCGTTTTAAGTTTGCCTTAGATAGATTTAAGTTTACGTCATTTACTTTAGCACCCTTTAATTTTAGTCACGTTTTTAAATACTTGCACCTTTATTTTAATTAGACTTAGATTTACTTTAAGAGCACCTTTACTTTAATTGTTCTGCACCTTTTAATTTTAAACACTACAACGACACATCTTTGTTCCACCAAAAACAATAGAGTCACATTAAACACAAGTTTTTCAATTCGAAGAGATTGGTACAACGAATATGTTTAACCTGAGTAAAATCTAGTTATCAAATGGCGCCGCTGCCGGCTCTTTTCGTTAAGATCAACAGTTTTCTGTGAGAGACACGTTGCTTTTTGGGATCCGCTCACTTGTGAACGTTATTTTTCTTGCATAAAAAATTCAAAAAATCATAAAAATTAAAAATTGATAAAAAAACCATAAAAATTAAAAATTTCAAAAATCCAAAAAGATTTTATCTTTATTGTGTATATATATTGTCTTTGCGTTTGGTTTCTTTTTCTTTTGTATTTTCAGGTGTATGCGTACTAGATCTTCTAATTATCAAGAGCCTGAGCCTCAAGAAGATTTAAGTATGGCAGGTGTTAACAACAACAACATTCTACCGAACCTCAATAATAATAATAATAATAACAACAATGCTCTTCCACAGCCCGATCTTCGGACCATGGAGGAACTTTGTCAACCAACAATGTTTGGACGAGGAGGACCGATTGCGCCGATGCAAATCAACGCTCCTGAGTTTTCGTTGAAGCACCACATGATTCAGCAAGTACAAACAAACCCATTTAGAGGATTGCTTGATGATGATGCCAACAAACACCTCGACAAGTTCATTACAATCACTCAAAGCATGAAGTTGCCTGGGGCCACAATGGATGTACTCCGCCTACAACTCTTCCCACATACTTTATCGCATCATGCCGAGAAATGGTTTGATCGTCTCCCGAAGAATTCTATTCACACTTGGGATGATATGACTCAACGCTTTCTATCGCGCTACTTTCCACCATCCATGGTCACAAGCCTTCGCAATCAGATCAGCGGTTTCATGCAAGACCCTGATGAATCTCTTTTTTACGCTTGGGAGAGATATAATGTCTTGATCGATAGATGTCCAAACCACAACATGCTCCCTGTGACCTTAATCGATACTTTCTACAACGGATTGACTTTTCGAGATCGTGATACGATCAATGCAGCCGCCGGTGGCACATTCATGAAAAGGAGACCCGAGGAGTGTAGAGAGTTAATTGAGAACATGACTACTCACCACAAGAACTGGGATTCCTCTGCTTCTTCTAGGAACAACCCAAGAGTCAATGTTTCCTCTACCTCAGCAAACCCTAAGATGACCGAACTCACCCGCATGATGGCTGAAATGAGCAAAAGTATTACGCTTCTCGCTTCAAACCAACAACAACAACAAGTTAAAGCGGTTGCTAATCCTTGTGAAACATGTGGCGGTCCTCACTCATACACCGATTGTCCTTCGACACAAGGAAATCCGGAAAATGTTTATGCTGCTTACGGTAATTATTCACCGGAAAATTACCAAGCTAGACAACAAGGGGATAGAAATCTGCTGAGTTACCGATCCAACAATTACCTTTCACCCGGTTTTTTTCCTCAAAACCAAAACCCCGCCAACAACTACAATAGAAGCAACCAAATCCCACCAAGAGCTTCTAACCCTTATCAACCACCCACCCAACAACACCCACCCATTAATCCCGATGTTGACACCATCATGAGAACTCAAGGTGAGCAAATCAAGAATCTACAGAGCCAAATAATCAATTTGAAAGGAGATATCTTGAAGCAAGGTAATGACATCAGAACCGAGGTTCGTGATAATCTTCAATCCTCCTTCATCACTCAAACGACTGAATTAAAGACTATTGGCTAGTTTCTTGCCCGAAGCTCAACCTTCTTCTTCTTCGGGTTCTCTACCTTCAAACACCGTCACCAATCCGCGAGCTAATGTGAGTGCTATAACTACGCGTAGTGGAATTACCATTGTCAATCCACCTGACCCACCACCATCATCTACACCTCCTCCACCACCATGTATCCCTACCCCTCCTACACCTAGTAGTAGTACACCATTACCGTCTCCGCCTCGTCATGACGATGTATGTCGGAAAGATCCTTCAACATCACAACCTTCACCAACCACACCTACACCATCTCCCTATCAACCCAGAATCCCATACCCTTCTCGCATAGGCAAGACCAATGAGCTAACCAAGAATGACTGTCAAGTATCGAAATATGTGGATATGCTATCTAAAATGACCATCAACATTAGCCTTGTTGAAGCACTTTGCCACATGCCGAAATTTGTCAAAGCATTCAAGGAATTGCTTAGCAAGAAGGAGAAGCTGATTGAACTCGCCAACACACGATTAAATGAAAACTGCTCTGCATTCCTTCTTAGAGAACTTCCGGAAAAACTTGGAGATCCCGGTCGTTTTGTGTTGCCTTGCGTGTTCAACAAAACTGAAGAATTTACTGCCCTTGCTGATCTCGGGGCTAGTATTAATTTGATGCCACTGAGTGTTTGGAAAACACTATCATTGCCCGACCTCATTCTAACAAAGATGACTCTCGAACTTGCTAATCGCACTCTCGCTTACCCCGTTGGTATAGCCGAAGACGTGTTTATCAAAGTTGGCACATTCACTTTCCCGGTCGATTTTGTCGTAGTTGATTATGAAATGGACCCTCGTATTCCTTTAATACTTGGTCGGCCATTCTTGAGAACCGGACGTGCTTTAGTAGATGTGGCCGAAGGTGAGTTAATCTTACGAGTCGGGGATGATTCTAAAGTTTTTAAAATGGGGAAGCTTACAGGCAAATCCTTTGGAGGACGAGAATCAGTGAATATGATAAATGTGCTCGATGATTTTGTCGTCTATGACAATCCTCTATTCGAGTCTTCCACTGATAATCCACTTTTTGAAGATAATGAGGATGATTCTCACTCTACTTTGGACGCTTCTCCCATTTATGATTCGCCACCGATCTTCGATGCTTATGATGATAATGATTCTAGCTCAGATTCGGATGATTTTGATTGTACTTCTGAGTATCCCGAGCTGCCCACTATCCATGATTTTGATGAGACTGATACTCTTTCAAGCGATTCTTCACATGATGAAGATCCTCCGCCATCACTCGATCCTACTTTGGACGATTATTCATTTGAGGAAGATTTCTCTGAATTTCTCAACACATACTTCCCTCATGAGAGTGATGCTCCTCCTTTGGACTTTGAAGATTATCGTCTTGATCTTACTTTGGATTTGAAGAAAATTTTGTCAAAGGAGAAGAAACCGGTCGACACCGAAATCCGTTGCACGTATGATTTGACACCTCTTTGTCCCACTTCTGAGGACGAGGTTGTGCTTCTTTGCGGATCTTCTTCACATTCGGCTGAGCCTGAGTGCTATTTTCCCTTAAAGGAAAAGGTGTTCGACCCCGGTATCGAAGTCTTTAAGCCATCTCAGTATCCACCTGATGCAATAAAAGGAAAAATCTTTGGAAATCTTGAAGACAAGCTTGCACTTCACCCTTGCTTCCACCGTGCTCCATCGCTGCTTAAGGGAACCCTGCCACTTCTTCTTTGGCTTGCCTTGTTCGCCTTAAGCTCTTGCTTATTGATGGATGAAAACTATGTCTTTGATCCTGGTGGATTTGTTTCATGCTACTTCCGTTGATGATCAAGGTCGAGTCAGGCTCACGACTCGGTTAACAAAAACCAAGCGCTTCTTGGGAGGCAACCCATGCATCTATCTTTTCGCTTTCTTTATCATAAGTGTAGGGGGGACCCTTTGGTTTGCTATTTCCTCTCCTCACTTCTTAATCAGGGATTCGAGCTTCAATGATCCTCTCTTGACGATTCTTGACGACCCGTGATTCCGTGTTCTACTACTTCCCGGTTCTATCCTAAACTCTTTTCGATTCACTATTTTATATTTTCTCAATATTAAAATAGGAATCTCTTTAGTTGTCTTTTCCTTAGCGAGATTTAAACAACGTGCACAATGTCCTAAGTGTAGGGGAGTTTACTCCCATATGCTTAAACATTGAGGACAATGTTTATCTTAAGTGTAGGGGGGACTTCTATCGAAGTTAAGTGGTCTTTTCCTTGTATTTGTCCTCATTTTAACCGGAAAATCAATTTTTCGACATTTTTCAAAATTTTTGATCTATTTTGGCCTATTAGTTTTTACCTTTGTATAGTTATTTTTTTTCCTTATTAGAATAAATGTTAATAAGTGGTTTTAATTTTCAAACGTTGTGAATCTTTTGACTCAATCCGAGTTTACTCTATCTAGTATCCTTAACGTGTTTAAGTCAAGTTTTGCTAGGCTTTTATATAGGGAGCTATAAAACGCGAAAGTCTTAACTCTCACGGGTTAAGAACAAGAACTTTTCGCAAGTTCCTATAATTGATCCTAGAGAGTCGTTTAACAAGGGAACTTTAAAATGCGATTTCTAAACTTGAAAAAGTCTAAGAATTTGCAAGATCCTATAGGCGACTCGAAAACCCAAAATTTTGATTTAATAGGCTAAGTATCCACGAGTCTCATTACTTGAGATTTTAAACTGTGGAGAACGAGAGATGATAGAGCCAATTATAAGTTCGGTATTCTTTCGTGAATTTATGTGAGTTAATTATGAAGCTATTCTCCCATCGCTTGCTAATAATTTATCTGCTAATAAATAAGGTTGTACGATTTGAAAAGTTACTTAGCTTCTAGCCCCAGATCGTTTAAAATTTGCTCGGTATGGATTAGAGTTCATAGCCAAGGCATAACTTATTGAAGCGGTACGCGAAGATTGGCGAGTCCGAAAAGGTCCTAACAAGGCATGAGGGCTATGTTTTGTTGCTAAAGATCCAAAGTGATGTGAATAATCATTTATCGCAAATCAATATGAAGGATCGAGACACACGACGTAAAGCAAAACTCCCCAAAAGTCATGGAGAAGTGTATCCGAAAAGACCCTAACAAGGTATGAGGATAAATAGATCCAAGTCATAAAAGGAGGCGGATCGTTGTATATCAAAGTCCAAAATAAAGATTGGAGAAAAATGAAGAAGTCGTGGTCCAAGTATGAATCTCTCAAAACTTCAAGTGAAGAAATTCCTATATGAAGAGAAGACCATTATTTCATGAACGTCTCTCAAGGTTTGAAGTATGAAGTTGCTGCCAAATATCGGTCCGAGAAAGGTCTCAAATCGCGAAGCGAGTTATGCCAAGATATGAACTTTATGAGGTCCCGAGAAGCAGTTTTAAAAGATTTGGTCCTTTAGCTAACTATTGATTAAATCGTTCACTTTATTTTCAGACTTAATAACTACCGAAATAAGTCAAAAATGCATCCTTGTGATCATTCAAGACAAATAATAAAATATAAGAGATACTCCTAGGAATAAGGGAGTCTAAGTGAATAATTGGCCCGCATGAGTTTGTGTTAGTCTACTAACTTATAATAACAATGCTCTCGTTTTTAAGCTTGGTTTGGAGAAAGTGAAAACTCGAGGATGATGATTATTCATAACATTTTCAAAACCTAAGGTATGCTTTTGATTTCTTTATTTTGCATGATTTTAACTTTCTATCTCTTTAATAAAGGCCAACGTGGATTGAGTATGATGAAAAGTGTAATCTTGCTTTGTAACTAATGCATTGCATGAGGACATTGCAATGGTCAAGTGTAGGGGATTTGATAGGTGTGTAAACACCCATCTTTTCTACCACTTAATTACAATAATAACCGAGCCAACAAGGGTATTTTATGTCTTTTATGTCAGAATTATGCGTGGTTTGTGCTTTTGTTGTGATTTAGGACAAAAAGGTGAAAAGTGGAGAAAGCACGGACATTCACGGGCATTTACGGACTTTTATTGAAGAAAATGATGAAAGACGAAGTCAAGAAGTCAAGAGTGCAAAAAGAACGGAAGTCCACGACCAATTCTGAAGATTTATCGAAGAAAAAGTCAAAAGACGGAAGTTTATCTAAAGCCTAAGAATTCAAGTCTATTTTATTGAAGAATTTAAAGACGAGTTCAAAGAAATCCCGAAGCCAAAAGTCCCTTAAGTCCAAGTTTAAAGAAGATTAGAAGAAAAGGACTAATGGTGTAATTAATGAAGAATTTAGAAGAAAGGGGCTTAATCTTGCAATTAACAAGAAATGAAAGAGGGGAGGAAGCTTCCTAATCCTCCCCTATATATAGATTAGGATTGTTAACATTTCACTCTTGTTGGCTAAGTGTGACAATTAGCTCTTCCACCATTTAAATACCTTGTCATTTACTTTTATTGTCAAATTTAAATACCTTGTCTTGCACCTTAAATTCATTTAATTTCAAGTAAGTTTTCCTTTAATTATTCTCAATCTTTACTTTATCTTGTCAATCTCTTATCTACCTTTCTTAATCTTTGATTTGTTGTGTTTATGTTTATGTTCATGCTTTTATTTTGATCCAAGTGATTTTTTATTATTGTGGTAAAAGTTGTTTGATTTCGTGTTTTTAACTGTTTGTTTATGTTTATTTGTTGATTCGTTACTGTTTAGATTAATCCGTATGTTTGATCTTGATTAATTGGTGGTTATATTTGCTGTTACTGTATCTCCTTGTTCTTCGGGAGTGTTTGCTTTGTTTCTGATCTTTCCAGGAAAAGTTTCGAACCAAGAAGGAGGGAAAGTGCTCATTCGGAACTTCCAAAGTTCCGAATCAAGGTTTCATCCGGAAGATTTTGGGGTCAGCAAAACTTCCGACTCAAGAACCATTCATTCGGAACTTCCAAAGTTCCGAACCAGAAAAGCTTCATTCGGAACTAAAAAGTTCCGGATCAAGCACTGTTCATTCGGAACATAAAAGTTCCGGATCAGTGGGTATTCATTCGGAAGTCTCCAAAGTTCCGAACCAAGAGTTGTTCATTCGGAACTTAAAAGTTCCGAATAAACTTCCGAATCAAGGGGCAACTTCCGACTCAAGAGGTGTTCATTCGGAAGTTCTAAACTTCCGAATCAAGGGGCTTCATTCGGAAACTTCCGAATCAAGGGTGACAAAATACTTCCGAATCAAGGCAAGATTTAGAGTTCCGAATCAGTAAAGTTCCGAACGAAGGATTGTTTTGGATAAGTGACATATTCAGATCAATTAGTTCCGGATCAAGGATTTTGGTAATATTCCAAGCGAAGAAGAATCATTTCAACCAAAGGTGACATTCCGGACGAGTGATTGTTCCAAACGAAGGTTTATTCCGAATGAGCTGTATTCAGGTTCTTATTAGCTTTTGTCTTTGATTTTTATTTTCAAGATTTATTTTTCCTGCCTTTTACTTAATTGCACTTTAAGATTATTTGCCTTAGTTTTATTTCAGATTTGCCTTAGTTTTAGTCGCGTTTTAAGTTTGCCTTAGATAGATTTAAGTTTACGTCATTTACTTTAGCACCCTTTAATTTTAGTCACGTTTTTAAATACTTGCACCTTTATTTTAATTAGACTTAGATTTACCTTAATAGCACATTTACTTTAATTGTTCTGCACCTTTTAATTTTAAACACTACAACGACACATCTTTGTTCCACCAAAAACAATAGAGTCACATTAAACACAAGTTTTTCAATTCGAAGAGATTGGAACAACGAATAATTTTAACCTGAGTAAAATCTAGTTATCAATGATTAAACAGGGTTTCAATCAATGGTTAGCATAAAGACATGATTGATAAGATCAAACATGATTTATCATGAAACATGATTTTACTGCAATCCTTCTGTATGTTAGCATGAAAAAATCATCACTTTGGTGAAAACATAATCCTCATAAGGCGACATGAACTTAGTCAGCATGAAAACGACATTCATGTGAAAGTATAAACTTGACTGATACAAATAACATAGAAGAATAATCAACTGAGGTTTAACATCAACTGATGTGGATAGGTATGGTTTAATCCACAGTATTCATAGTAGGAAGCATGTGACTAAGTATGGGCGATTCTGCTTCGATCCATACCTGTCAAAATTTTCTGAGAACTTTCATGTACAATCTGGGACTAAATGTGGTTGGTTGTAGTCCAATTCATATTTGTCAATATTTTTTGAAACGTCATGATATGACAAAGGTGAACAACTATGGATCGGTTCACAAAACAACATTCAACTGAAAAAAAACATGAAATTTGATCTGAACATTGGTGAACGTATATTGGCTGGTTCACCAAGTAATATTTGACTGAAAGCATGAATCTGTCAAGAGTAAGGATGAACGCCATTGGGTCGGTTCACCAATACAAAAATCTGAACGGGCAAGGGTGAACGCCTATGGGTCGGTTCACCAAAACAAAATTCGCAGAAAAGCACATGCGACTAAATATGACCAGTCCTGTACCAACCTTTTACTTAGTCAAAAACTTTAAGAAAACCGACTGATAACTGAAGAAAAATGACTGATAAATGCATGAGAAACATGAACGATAACAACGCCAAAATCTGGGAAGTTCCTGGTGACTACCCACTAGTCACAGGTCAAGTTTTAGAGCCTACAGGTCGAACCTATAGCTCTTGTACCATAATTGTAACACCCCACTTGGATAAGTGGACCGTTACGTGTATATATGGTGTGTCATCAAAGCATAAGGTAAATGTCCTAAAACATTAACTGACCATAAAGGAAATACCGGAATCAAACATCGGTACTCCAAACATAAGCTCAAAACATGAAAGGTAAAATACTAAAGGAAAGGACTAAACAATGACCAAATAAGCAGAATAATGTAAGAAGTTCATAAAGTAAGAATTCTGGATAGCTTCCATTCAATGCACATGCTCTCAGATACCTAAGAGCGTCCTGGTGTACCTGCCGTTAGAACATGAAAGAACTACGGCTGAGCATAACGCTCAGTGAACGGATATAAACCATGATAAGGAATTACTGAAATGAAACAGATGATAAAATACTGGAGCTGTAAGACTAATAAGTAAAGTTGCAGCGGAAATCTGTGTATAATCTGTAAAGTCTGATTTATAAATAATAAAGTTGAACTGTTATTTGTTAAATCTGAAAACATGCATTTACTGTATTTTAATTGCCAGAGCTTATATAGGTCATGTGCTGTAACAACGGTGCATGAATAACTGGAGGGGTGACCTCGTCATGCTGTAGAGGGGTGACCTCTAAATAACTGTAGAGGGGTGACCTCTAAATACTGTGCTGGGTGGAGGGATCAGCTCCAATGTAAAGGATGTAGAGCACACACCACATTCACCCTGATAACTTGTAAACTGATAAGCCTAGGATGCATCCATACGCCCCACTAAACATACTGATAAAATGGCCAAACTGAACATGAGTGGGACGATGCAGGATATCACTCTCCTGCATGTGAGTCACGACATTGGTGCCTCTAGTGCCATGGTTATGGTACCTCCGTAACTAGTACATAAAATGGTCATGCTTGTATATAATGCTCAGGCAATTTATTTAGTTATTAACATGATTACTGATAAGCTTAAACACATACTGGGGAAAACATTTGGTTGCAGACGGGGAATCCTAATCATGCATAGGGAAGGAAGTCCTTACTGAAAGGACGGAAAATCCGTACGATCAATTGAAAATGAAAGAGACAAATAATAGTAAAGAGATAGGAATATCCGTACCTTAACCAAACTCGACGCTAAACAAATCCCAATTTACTTCTGCGTCAAATGGTCTACATATTATTACCAATGCCTTAAGAATACAAAGTAAACAAATAATTGTTACAATACTTCATTAACTTCAAGATATTGAATTTAACACCAGTAACCATTTTTTGACTTAATGCCATAGATGCTCTCATATGATCATTTATATATGGACATTTCAAATTGACTAACAGGTTTGTCAACGTAAGTTTCTACATTGTCTAGACACTCAAATCAAATATATCGAATTTTGCTTTTTATATTACCCCATGCACGAAAACAACAACATATTCAAACAATCTATTACAAATGACCATTTAACTTCATTTTTAAAACAGATTTTTCATGTTAAAATGTTAACATCAGTAAACTAGATAGACCATATCATTTATATGTTTGGAAATATCATACATAACGTTCCAAATACGCCTCTTCGACTATTGAATAATGGCGTCTTCCTTTTGTTCCCAACTTAAGCAGCATCAAGTAACCACATGTGTAAAACCTAAGCGACTCGTTTTCTCGACATTAATAGTAATAAAAGTGACGTAGAAGAACTTGATTTGATGACTAATAAATGAAGCGTGAATGTGTTTGGAAGAGTATACCTTGGATCAAAATGATACATAATTCGAGAGAAAATATGAAAACCAGTAGTAGCATTAAATTGAACCCCGAACACGCACGGACACAAACATCGACATTAACATCCTAAGACCTTCACGTGTATGCCAACAGATGGACCCGAATATAATGCCGTAACACGACAAACAACAGACTAGCGCCAGTCGAATCGCCAACTCGAACGAACAACCTCAGCGTGAACCATACTTGCCCTCAAATGAACACTTTAGTCGTTATGTTTTATTTGAGGCGGCTGTTTTTATTTCTTTTGATTTAGGGTTACTATGCGAATGAATCATAACATAGGCTATAGTTTCCAAAGAAACGGACTTCGATTGGGTAATAAGGCTGCGTTTCATTTGCCCAAATCAATGATAATATCTTCTATTATATTATGAAGATTTGAACGTGCTTGTTATCTCATTTATTAACTTCGGAAAACTTGAACTGCTCCTAATAATACGCATTGGTTTTTATTCTAAAATTTCGTCAATAATTATCTTATCTTATCAGATTTCTTAATATTTTATTAGGCATGTTAATAGGTTATAAAAGTTATGAGTTGATTTTATTTATTTGGTGTCATGTGTCCTTGTGGTTTCGTATATTCGTAAGTTTTTTAATTCCGTGTTATATCTTGTCATGTCGTAATTAATATACGTATTTACTTGTCGCGAATAACTTAATTATTAAAAGTTTTAAATTCCATGGTATTTTCATATATTTTCATGCGGGTTTTAGATCGGCGCAACCGTTTCGTAGCAAACACTAATGCCAAAACCAATTTTTCCATGGAAGAATAATTCAAATCCGGCCCTTGTAGTGTTCTACTTATGAAGTAGACCGGAGTTTGGACTGTGTCCCTATCCTTCATAAGTACCACACTTATTGCTCCATGTGTGGCTGATAGGTACATGATGAGCTCCTCCTTGGGCCGGGGAGCTACTAGCATGGGAAGAGATGCAAGATGTTGCTTGAATTAACCAAAGGCTTCCTCAGCTTCCTTTGTCCACCGGAAGTCTCCCTTCTTAATGCACTTCTTGAGTGTTTTGAATAGGGGGAGTGACTTCTCTGCGGACTTTGATAAGA
The DNA here is from genome assembly GCA_025667525.1 of Glebionis coronaria. Lineage (NCBI taxonomy): Eukaryota > Viridiplantae > Streptophyta > Magnoliopsida > Asterales > Asteraceae > Glebionis > Glebionis coronaria. The sequence goes on along the minus strand of CM046882.1, from coordinate 480,360,074 downwards.
ACCTGTTTAGCCCGGCCAACTTCCCATTTAAGGATTGCACCTCTTTCCGTGTCTGAGGGGATGGTAACTGTATTACCGCGTCCGTCTTTTCCGGGCAAGGCTTGATGCCATTTGGATCAATCATATATCCAAGGAACATTCCTTCCGTTGCCCCAAACGTGCATTTCTTTGGATTTAGCTTCATATTAATCCTCTTCAATGTGTCAAACGTCTCTTGGACGTCTCAGAGAAGTGCATCCTCTGTATGACTTTTGATGACTAAATCATCAACATAGACCTCCAGGTTGCGGCCTATCTGTGAGTCGAAGGCTTTGTCAACAAGCCGCTGATATGTTGCCCCGGCGTTCTTTAGTCCGAATGGCATTTTTGTATAACAGTATACGCCTTGACTAGTATGGAACGTCGTCTTCTCTGCATCCTCTTCCGCTATCTGGATCTGGTGGTATCCTTTATATGCATCTAAAAAGCACTTAAAGGGATATCCACATAGGGATTCTACCTTCCAATCAATCTCCGGTAACGGGTAGTAGTCTTGTGGACAGGCTTTATTCAGATCCGTGAAATCCACGCACATACGCCAGCTTCCGTCATGCTTTTTGACCATGACTGGGTTGGATAACCACTCGTGGTAGTATACCTCGCGTATGATACCTGCATCCACCAATTTCCGTACTTCATCCAATATTACTTGGCTGCGTTCGGGTGCCTGACCGCGCTTGTTTTGCTTAGCGAGAGGATATCCCTGGCGGATTTGGAGCTTATGTTCTGCTATCGCACGCGGTACGCCCGTCATGTGCTTGGGCTCCCATGCGAATACATCTAAGTTTGCTTTCAGGAGAGAGCACACGGCCCTCTTGCCGCTATCCGAGAGTGTTCCCCCTATGGATACCTCTTGTTTTCCAATTGGGAGGTGGTGATCCGTCCTTGGGGGGAACAGTTGGAACCGGTGTTGTCACGGCATGACACTCGGATGCTGGTATGATTGTGTTATAGATAGTGACAATTCCTCCTTCCACAGGGAATTTGATCATCACGTGTGCCGTGGATGGTATCGCTCGTATGGCCAGGATACCTGGTCTGCCTATGATCTCATTGTATGGAGAGTGTGAGCGTATCACCATAGATTTCATCCACGTCGTGGTGGAGTGCTCTTCATTCCCAATGTTTACAAGCAGACGCAGCTGTCCTATTGGCTAGATGGTGTCTCCACTAAAACCGATGAGCGGCGCCGTGGCCGGTACTAATTGGCTTCTTATTTCTGGTCGTAACTGTACGAAACAATGTTCGTATAGTACTTCTGCTGATGACCCTCCATCCACATACATACGGCGGACATTGTGTGTTCCAATGCTTATCTCAATAGTGAGAGGCGCATCAATTAGATCGCTTGTTGTGATGGGAAGGAATGAGATTTCTCTGCCGCGTGAAAAATTTTGACTAATTTTCTGCCTTGTGCAGCGCTGCCTGGATTGGATCATGTATATAGTTGAAGGTTTGTCCTTTTGGGATCCTTCTTGTCATACTTCTTGTTGTCTTTTCCATCCTTCCAGTCCTTGACCAAATGCTTGAGTTTTCCTGACTTGATCAGTGACTCAATGTGCTTCTTGAGCAGGATACATTCCTCCGTGCCATGGCCCTGGTCGTTATGGAATTCGCAAAAGCGATTTCCTTGACGACGGTCCAGCGGAGTCATCGCTGGGGGAGGTCCCAGGAAATTGGCCCCTTCTGCCAGCAAGATATCCCTGTAGGACATCTTTAGAAGGGTAAATTTGTCCTCCGACCGTTCTCCTTTGTTTTGGCTCTTGTAATCTGAGCCCCGCCCACTGCTCTGGTTTTTTTGACCGCCCGACTGTCTCCTGGACTGGTCGTTCGATCGGTAGCTGTTTCCTTTTGAAGGATAGGCTGCGGCTACCGCGGTTTCTCCCTCTATGAAGTTTCTGACCCTTTCCATAAGGTCGTCATACCTCTCCGGACGTTTGTCATTAAGACGTGTGATTAATTCCCTGTCTGTTATGGCGTGCATATAATCAGAAATTTTCAGAAGTTCCGACATTGTCTTTGTGCGTGTGCACTCGTCATTGAAGCGTTCAGTGAAGGCCTCCGTAGACTCCCCCAGCCGTTGCTTGACATTTACCAATGACACCGGGTCCCTATTATACTTCTTTCGCTGAGTATAGTTATTCTTGAACGTAGTACGTAGTTCAGTGAAGCTATCAATGCTTCGCGGAGGAAGTCCCTCAAAACAATCACGAGCATTGCCGATCAAGGTTGAATTGAACATTTGGCACCATATAGGCATGGGCCATCGTTCAATTTTCGCCTGCGTATCAAATATATTTAGGTGATCATCCGGATCACCAGTCCCATCATAAGTCTTGACACACGTCGGCATGCGACGCTTTGTATCCTCAGAGTAATTCTATATGCGGAGAGTAAAAGGATCTTCCCTGGGATCTGCCCATGGACGGGTGAGACTAGGGTCACACCACGGGCGGGAAAGATCTTTCGCTTCCGCGTCTCGATAATAGGGGCCGTCATAGTACTCATCATTGTCTGGCGGCAGTGGAGGAGTACGCCTAGGTCGGCGACGCTTGGGTGGATGGTCATCTGAGTCCTCTCCTGATGGACCGGGAGAAGGGGGCGGTGCCCCATCCTTTTGGTGAGGACTGCTCTTATGAGAAGAGCTAGGAGCCTTCTTCCTGGTATTCATCCTATCCCACACGCTTGTGCGGCGATTAGTTCTGGTTAGCTCTAGATCTGTTCGTTCGGGCGAACCGTCGGACCTCTCTCCCTCCTCGCGGGATTGTATTAGTTCTTGCATGAGACGATCCCCTATGCGTTTGAACACATTCCTGGGTTGGGGAGTTTGCTCAAAGAGGTTCCGCTCCTGAGGTGGTGTTCTTCGCTTCCTTTGAGTTTGAGAAGAGGTGCCTGGTCTGGCGTGGCCAAATTTGAGCCTAGATTGGAGGTCCCTCCCTAGGTTCAACCTTGATGCAATTCCTGGGACGATCCTATCGAAGTTCTGCGTGAGAACTCGAGTGAGATCTTCCTCACTGAGCGGTTCGACCTCTACCTCTTCGTCAGTCGATGGTCTGAGCGGCTCCTTGTTAGGGGGGTTGGGCGCACTCCCTGGATCAGGGTTATCCAAGGTTGAAGTAGGTGGTGGGGTGACAGAGAACGTGCTTGTCATACCCATGGACTGAAGACCACTTCGGTTGTTTGGTCTGCCGGCTTGGTTGCTAGGGGATCGATTGGGAATGAGTATCCCTTCCCCTGGGGACTTCCGATTCCCAGGATTTGTGTTCCTGTGGTTACCTTGCGGATGCCCCTTCGCCATTGAGAAATCAAGATGAGATTTTGCTCTAGCTTAGTGTAATAGTCCCTCGGATAGCGCTAACTTGTTGATACAAAAGTTGGGTGATCCTTGCTAGACCCGAATTAGGCTTAATTCGGGTTGGCTGGACTCCAGCTCCTGCACCAAGTGAATTATCTGGTTGGGATCCTGCATACTAAACAACACGCGTCAGGCTTACCGTGGGAAGGTTTCCCACGATTAGACTCCGGCGTGAGAGTAAGTAATCGGTTAGGGTTATAGGAATCGGATGAGGGTTGAAAGTTTGTAGAATGTAATACCTTTGTGGAACCCTTGGGGGTTCCTTATATAGGCAGTGAAACCCTAATGGGTTGTCACTGATACTTCGGCCCCAAGGAAAGGATAATCACCAGATTTAGATTGATTGTTATCTTCTAATTATGGTGAGTCACTATCCTCTCCTTTGAGATAAATCCTATTAATAGTAGGAGTATTATTCAGCCTAACCCTGAACCGGGCATGCCGGGCCGTGGGCCGCACACGTGTGTGCGGTTACTGTTCATCCAAGCCCATAAGCTCAAATAACATTATTCCCACCCATTCGTGATGGGCCGGATACGGGTAGTACCCGTGGGCCGGGTTCATGACCCAGCTGGGGACTATACGTCATCAGGCGATGACGTCTATCTTAGCTTTGTCTACCTCAATCCCCGCTTTCAAAACCTTGTGCCCTAAGACGATTCCTTCTTTAAGCATAAAATGACATTTTTCCCAATTGAGCACAAGGTTGGTTTCCTCACAACGTTTCAATATTTGTTTCAAATTTCCTAAATACGAAGTGAACGAACTACCAAACACGAAAAAGTCATCTATAAAGACTTCCATCGTCTTCTCGATCATGTCATGAAAAATAGCCATCATGCACCGTTGAAAAGTTCCCGGTGCATTGCAAAGTCTGAATGGCATTCTACGATAGGCAAACGTTCCATATGTACACGTAAACATGGTTTTTTCTTGATCACGAGGATCGATGGGGATTCGAAAGTAACCGGAAAAACCATCTAAGAAGCAATAGAAATCGTTTCCCGCAAGACGCTCCAACATTTGATCCATGAAGGGCAAGGGAAAATGGTCTTTACGAGTGGCGTCATTTAACTTACAATAGTGGATTCACACCCTCCAACCGGTCACGAGTCGAGTTGGAATTAACTCGTTGTCATCGTTTGGCTCAACGGTCATTCCTCCCTTTTTAGGGCCACAATGAATAGGACTCACCCAAGGGCTATCGGAAATAGGGTAAATCATTCCCGCGTCAAGGAGTTTAAGGACTTCCTTTTTGATGACGTCGTGAATTTTGGGGTTCACCCTCCTTTGACATTGGATTACGGGCTTGTAGTCTTCCTCCATTAAAATTTTGTGTGTACAAAATTTTGGGTCGATACCCTTAATGTCGGATAATTTCCACGCAATTGCCCCTTTGTGATCCTTCAAGACATCGATACGTGCGGTTTTTTCATCATCCGAAAGATCCTTCGCAACAATAACCGGCAACTTATCGTCTCCTTCCAAGAATATGTATTCAAGATGAGGAGGAAGATCTTTCAACTCGAGGATTGATGGTTCCTCGATTGAAGATCTGGGTTCGATACTCATAACCTCCACCAACGGAGGAAATGGGAAATCGTTAAGAAAATCCTTGATAATCGAAAAGTCCTCATCATTTTCGAGGTCTTCGTTAGAAGTTCGAGGTACATCAAATTGTTCCAAAGTAAAACCACCTCCTTCAAGTGGAGTAAAAGATGGTGTCGAATTATCAAGAATAGGATCGAGCATAGTGGGATTGCCACTATTTTCTTCATCACCAAAACCTAAAAATTCTTGTGAAAATTCTTCGCAAACGACATCGAACATATCAATATGGTGTAGAGTCACAATAGAATAAACATGAGAAAGTTTGGAGTTTTGAGTTGCGTTTATAACAAGTTCCTCGTCGTTGAAGTGTGAGTTGATTTTCCTTCCATGCATATCAATAAGCGCTCTCGACGTATCTAAAACCGAACGACCTAAAATAAGAGGAACTTGAGGATCCGTGGGAATATCGGCTACGAAAAAGTCTACCGAATAATAGAACTTTCCCACTTTCACAAAAATGTCTTCGGCCAACCCACATGCAGGAATCGTAGAATGATCGTCCATCTCGATAGGCATTCTTGAAGGAGTAAGATTAGGAAGATTGAGTGACTTAAATATTTCAAGAGGCATCAACGTGATACTAGCACCAAGATCGGCCAAGGCATAGCATTCTTCCATATTGACAAGCATCAAAAACCACCTTGGTTCGGGGGTCGGGGATGATCAAAGAACATGATGGACATGATATAGTTCAATTGACAGAAACTTAGAGAGAGGTGAAGGAAAGTGTGTGTTTTATTTCAAGTGAAATGAAAACAAAAGGAAAATGACACTAAACTTCCACACCCCCATGGAGAGTCGTGGGGGGTATTTATAGGCCTAACTAAACTAGACTATCCATCCTTTACATATTAAGTCCCTACGAATAGCAATGGATGTATATCTAGTCCAACTCACGTGAAAGGCACCATCTTACTAAAAAGTAAGTCTAACAATCTCCCACCAAGATGGTGACTCACGTGAGTTGGTTACAATGATTCCTACAAGCAAAAATAAAGAAAAATAATAAACATGAATTCTAGCATTCCTTGAGACAGTCTTCAACGACCTTCATCGTCTTGAATACTTCAGCTCTATTTCTTCAGCTTGTAGAATCTAGTTGAGTTTTACTCCCTCCCAACTAGAAGGCCTTTCATTAAAAAAGCAGTAAAGACTTCTCCCTCCCAAATAGATCCTTCAAAGGAAATCTGTGGGAGGTGATAATGTCATCAACATTTTCTCACAATTTGAAGCAATCCCAGTCTTGATTCTATGAGAGATTACCAGAAGTACACACTCTGTCTCGAACATGAAGTCAAACTGTAGTACCAGAGTCAATTAACTCCCGGAAATGCACATTTCTCCTGACAGGACAATGATGATAAAAAGTTGCCACATCAAAGTCAATTAAGTCCCGAATGTAGAAAACTTATCCCTTTATGTAGAAACGATAACACCAAAGTCAAGTGACCCCGTATGTACACATTTCTCCCTCCAGGATGATACCTATTAAGGGAATCATCCTTCATGTGTGTACGTGGTATGACAACTAGAACCGCTTACTTAATAACCAATACAATGTGAGAAAATGTCAACAAAATCTATCTAAGAAAAATTCTCTCTTGATCACCCCGAACAGAATCCCCTTATCAATTCTGTTGGCTATTGATAGTGACCACTGATGAAGATAACCCGATAATCCTAACTTGAAATAGAAGTAGAATTCCCCACACTTGAACTTAAGATTGCACTATTGTAGAATGAAGAGCGATGCAGAGAAGTCTTAAACGTACCCTATACCAAAAGGCGGTATAAAAAAAGGTACAACTTCTCTAAAGTACCCTATACCAAAACCGGCGGTATAAGAAAAGGTACTACACCTCTTGAAGATATCCACAACAGCAAGTGCGTGTGACACTGAGAACCACAACAAAGCTCCCAAAAAAATGATAGTTGTCCATGTCGTCGTCCATCCTCCCTTGACACTGGAAACTAGATACTTCAAGTCTTATTCATAACCGTATATGCTCGAGCAAGTTATCTTATAAAGTTGTAAGTACTCCTTTAAAGATAAAATAAGAACGCCTCTGAAAAATCTCACTTTAACCTCAAATTAGTAGCATCGAATCATCTTCGTAATCACATAAACCGTAATGGCCATAAGTAATTTAGGTGAATTTTTTATAAGGACCGTTTTAGTGTAATGTAATCGTGTTTGTTGTGTTTGATGTTCGTGATGATCGAAAACGGATATCCGGCCTTGAATGTCACTATTTAAACGGCCCACCAAAGTAATAAAATCCTGTCACATAAGCATTTAACCCGACAAATATTTTACTACTCGGTTCTTTTGAAATATCCGGCTCAATCCGCTAATAACTCCCGTAATCCACATAATACCTCATAATTAATTTTGCACCATTCGGATATAAAATCGGTCATCCCGAAAACGATTGCAAAAAATTAACCGACCCACTATATACCTTCGATTAGAGTTGTGATCGGCCCGTCTACTAATAATAAACGCATTTCCATAAGGCCCCAACCTTTTTTAATAAAATTCGGCTATTAACAATACACCAAATATCTTATCCCATGACAAGATAAATGAGAGAGCAACCAAAACCCACGTGCACTCCGAGTAGCACACTTTGAAACCAAAACCCACGTGTACTCCGAGTAAAATGTATTGGGCCAACACTTGTTGCAATAACCGGTCCACCAACCTCATTATAAACCAACAGTTTCATTTATTTAGGTTATTAGTTACCCTAATCTCATTCCTCAAAACAACCGCCCCCATCTCTATACTCAGTCACAAAAAAATTGATAAACTCATCCTTAAAAAAAACATATAAATCATCGCCTCCCATCAAATCTTTTCAAACTGTCACCCCATTTTGATTCAACCATCTCAGTCAGCAATCTAAACGAAATCCATTGATCTTTCGAATCAAGAACCAAAGGAAAAATTGAATCAAACCACCCTTCATTCGTATCTATGTCCCACCACGACTCCCATAAATTCTTTCTAAACTGCTTGTGAACCTGTCAAGAATCCCAACGAATGAACCCTTTGTTTATTTCGACACAGAAGAGAGTATATGGATTTAAGGCTTCAAGTTTTTGTTAATGGTCTTGGGTAGGTCGACTTTTGTGATTACATGTGATTGATTTGTGATTTAAACGAATCATAGATCTATGATGATTATATTCATTAGATCTAAATAGATCTTGGCATGTATGTCAAAAACGAATTGAATCTGAGATCACATTTGTTTATCAGTTTTTATTTGAGTTGGGATGGGTTAGATAATAGATGGTTGAGAATAGATGAGTATGTGTCAGTTTTCATTGTAAAAGGTTTGGATTAACTGTTGATAATAGATGGTTGCATGTCAATTGATTGAGGGTAATTGATGGTTGTTTGAAAAAATCGAGTCCAAATCTGATTTGTTATTTTAGATGATATGAACTCACTGAGTTGACTATCTTGGAAACCCATCGCAATGTTTTAATATTTTCCATCGCAATAATACAAACATGCCATCGCAATGTATTCCAATACTGTTCATCGTAATAATAATACCACCCCATCGTAATGTCATCGCAATGTGTCATCGGAATACGCCATCGCAATGAATGCATCGCAATGACATCCCAATGACGCATCGCAATGAGTCATCGCAATGTACCATCGGAATAAGTCGTCAGAAAAGTCATCGCAATGTAAGGTTTAGAGTCATTGTAATGTTGATGAATTAGATTTGACATCCCATCTGAAAAGCCATCAGAAAGTGACCATCGCAAAAGGGTTTTGACCAACTCTTTGGTAACCCCAAAAAAATTGGATCTGGTCCATTTTTTGTCCTTTTCCCCACAATAAAAAATCCAGAACAAATCAATGTATGAAGGGACAAAAAAACGGGTACCAAATAATGGACAAAAACAATTTGTTAGCCTCAAAAAATGGACGTAAACAAATCTAAGGGGCAACACACTTTATGACGAGGCATAACTAGACACAGATACGGACAAAAAGTTGATATATAAAGACTTTAACATATTCAAAGGATCTAATAATAACAAGACATGATAAAATCAGATAAAGAATTGAATCAGAAAAGTACAAACCGTAGAACTGATAACACAACACGGACACCAACACACACGGATACAAAACACCCCCGGTTAGCTCTGATACCAATTGACAAGCATTAAAACCACCTTGGTTCGGGGGGTCGGGGATGATCAAAGAACATGATGGACATGATATAGTTCTAGTGAGAGAAAGTTAGAGAGAGGTGAAGGAAAGTGTGTGTTTTATTTCAAGTGAAATGAAAACAAAGGGAAAATGACACTAAACTTCCACACCCCCATGGAGAGTCATGGGGTTATTTTTAGGCCTAACTAAACTAGACTATCCATCCTTTACATATTAAGTTCCTGCGAATAGCAATGGATGTATATCTAGTCCAACTCACGTGAAAGGCGTCAGCTTACTAAAAAGTAAGTCTAACACATATCTTGAATACCAACCGGAATTATAAATTTACCGGGGTCACCGACTTTTTGAGGTATGCGGTTAAGATAAACCGATGAACAACTAGACTTTTTTTGCAATTTCTCCTTGTTGTTCAACATACTTTTAAAGTTGGATGCAAATTGAGGCATCATGATTAAAGCGTCGGCAAAACTTATGTTAAAATGCATATCACGAAACATGTTAATGAAAAGCTCAAATTGATAATTGTCTCGTTCTTGCAATTTTTCCTTACGAAGTCTCGATGGGTAAGGTAAGGGTAGTGTTGGGTGGGGCATAGGCATAGCCTTTGGAATATCGGGTTCCAAACTTGGTAAAGGGTCGACCGTAGGTGTGGTTTGAGCGGTACTTTGTGGGATTGTAATGTGCTCCTTTTCGACCACCACCTCGGGTTCTTCCTTAATTTCCTCCACTGTTGGAGTAATTGGTTGAGGAGTCGGTTCCTTAAAGTTCTTACCACTACGTGTTTATTACTTTCATCTCTCCCTTTGGGTTTGATACGGTGTTACTAGGAAGACCACCCGAAGAAGACGGTTTACACATTATAGCCTCAAACATGCTTGATATTCTATCCTCAAACTTAGATTGCCTTTTATCCGCCGTAAGCATCTCTTGTTTAATTTCATGTTGGCCCTGTTCCATTTTTTGTTGATTTTGTTGTAACCTTTGCACGTTACTCTCCATTTTGTTTGCATGAATCTTAAGTTCATTAGCAAGCTCATTTTTCAACTCATTTTTCAAATCATTCTTAATCTCGGATCTTAGGCTAATTATCTCCCTTTGCATATTAGCAAATTTAGCATCATTAGCCATTGCATAATCAACAAATTCATTTGGAAGATCTTTCATGTTTTGCAAACCTTTGTTGTTGTTTTGAAAATCACGGTTTTGATTTTTGTTATGCACTTGATTACTAGTCCCTTGATTCCCATATTTGTTACCCTTGTAATTGTTTCTTTGATTTCCTTGGTAACCAACCTGATTGTTTCGAAAATTGTTAGCATTTTGATTTGGTGGAAAACCCGGTGGAGTCAATTGATTAGTGCGGGTAACTTGACCATTTTGGTTATAAGTTCCCGTGGCCGCGTAGGCACTCGAAGTGTTACCACTTGCGGTAATGCACTCGGAGAAATCATGACCTCCACCACAATAAACACAAGAAACCTCAACCGCTTTAGCCGTAGCGGGAGTGGGTTGTTCACCAACTTTAATTATAATCAATAGTCCTTTAAGCTTATCAAATATCTTGTTCTCCAAATTAGCCTCTATTTGGCAGGCATCGATGGTATGTGACAATGAAGGCGAAGACGAAGCCTTATGAATACTCGATGTGCTACGAGGGCTATAAACCTTGGACCTATTCTCAATGATCAACAATTCTTCCTCGACCGTTTTAAACAAAAAATTACCACCCGCGGCGGCATTGAGATAGTCTCGTTCATGATCGTTCAAACCATTGTAGAATGTGTCGATTTGATGTAAGTCGGAAAAACCGTGATGAGGATATTCATGCAACATTTCCTTAAACCTATTCCAAGTCGTTGAAAAACTCTCATTATACTCTTGTGAACACTTTGAAATCTCGTTTTTCAAATGCGTAGTCTTAGAGGGCGGGAAAAATTGGTTCACGAACTTAGAAACGAGATCCTTCCACGTCAATATAGAATTAGGTGGCTCTTTCTCTAACCAAATTTTAGCGGGCCCCGTTAAGGAATACGGAAAAAGCATCATCTTAATCGAGTCGTTCGAGACGTCCTTAAACTTGCAAGTTGCCGTAAGACGATTGAATTAGCGAATGTGGTTATGAGGGTTGTTCTTTTCGTCACCGTGAAACTTGTTGTTTTGGATCATGGACAACAAACCCGTCTTAACCTCAAAAATTCCGCAAGGATAGCGGGAATCACAATCGCTTCTCCATAAACCTCGGTGGGTGCTTGAAGCAACTCCATCATAGTACGATTAGCCATGGGTGCTTCTTGTTCTACGATGGGTTCGTCAATAGGAGATTCTTCACTAGAAGTGGTTCCTTCCTTTCGGTTTCTATGTTTACGTGCACGTCTTGCTTGGTTACGAGTTTGCATAAACGTCACGTACAACGTGGGGATGAGCAAAGAAGATTCTTTTGGGTGTTTTTACTTTTTCCAATTTTTTTGTGCTTTTGATTGTTTTTAACTTTTTTTGGATTTTTGTGAATTACGTAGACACAAATCTACAAATCTCTCCTCAAATCAAATCTCTCGATAAAGGAGCCTCAAGGAATGAAAACGATCTCGTGAATTGAACGCCTTCGATGACTTTAGAACGTTGGTGGAACACCAAAACGTTCAAGAGGGTTTAATCTTTGAAACCAAGCAAATATATATGATACGTAGATAATACTTTGGTCGGCCAACCCTCGATTAGCCCTTTTTCTCTTAACATGCACAAGCAAGCGGGGGAAACGAGGCGGCGCGAAGCACTTTAGAGCATTTTTCCCTTAGGTCGTGAAATACTACCGCCTTATACCTACCTTATAGTTTGTGTTAATTAAAATCAAGCTTCTCGAAAGTTATAATCTATTTTGCCTTTTTCTTTTGCTTTAGATTCAAATACAATAATTGAGTGATGAAATCCTAATTAAGGTTGCGTTTTCATGCTTATGTAGTACTTGTGAATTTATTGTGATACGTAATACAATATAGTAATATTTCTTCACAAAAAACGAAAACCGATAATAAGTATGATTAGAGTGCTAATCACACAAATACTTTATTATGGGTAATATCAAAACAAAATTGTTCAAACTTAACACAACACGCCTCCCCGGCAGCGGCGCCAAAATGATAGTTGTATTTTCACACTCGTTTAGGAAAACGAGGCAAAAGCGGTAAGTATTAAACAAGTGGTTTAGGAAAACCAAGTGCTTATGACCCTTGTGTGAGTTCGTTCTCAAGGAGGCTTGGTGTGTGTGTTAAACTTGATTAAGTTTGAGATTAATATTTAGAAAAGAGAATGGGAAATAAAATGATGACGATTACAACTATGATTAAACTACGACGAAAGCTAAAACGTAAAGCGTGAAAACGTGACGAAATTTAAAAATTACCCTAAAAATTCCTAGAAAATCACAATAAATCCCTAAAAATGCAATTAGGGTTTTCCAAAAATCAAAACTTTTCAAACCTTTTATTTAATTAAATATTAATTTTTTAATGCTAATTAAAGCCTTAAAAATAAATTTAGTTAATAAAAAGCCCAAAATAAGATTTTTCAATTTGTAAACCTCTAAAATAACTTAATTAAACTAAAAAGTATTTTTGAAAAATTTAAAACTAATTAACATTATTTAAAATGATAAAAAAAGTTAAATTTAAATATTAAAATAATATTATAAATAAAAATTTCTAAAAACTTGCAAACTAATTTATTTTACCTTAATAAAACCAGAAATGAAAGTGAAATGACCTAAATACCCCTATTGGGCCTCCAAATGGGCTGAAAGTGAAAACAGTCCAAGCTTAATGGGCTTTTTGGCCCAATAAGCAAAAAGTCAACCAAATAAGCTAAAAAGATCCAGATAAGCTTAAAATTCAATTTTAAACATAAAACTCAAAAGGCCAAAAAGCTGAAAATGAGCTTATCACAGCTTAATAAGCACTCAACTTATTCTTATTAGGCTTTTTGGCCCATTAAGCTATAAGCTAATGCCATAAGCTGAAATTTGACACACATACTTCTTTTGAGATTATAAATCTGTTTGTAAAAAGAATCAATGAAAAAGCTCAAGAAATAAGCCAAGACTCTCTACAGAAAACGACAAAATAGTCATTTTTGAGTTCTAGACTACTTCAAGAGCTGATTCAAGTTGCAAAAGGTTAATAAGGACTTAATTAAGCTTAATCAACAAAAATATTTGAAATAAGAAGACTCAATAAGCTGGATTAATCAATAAGTTGTTTTGAAAAACAAAAGTCAATTCGTTTTCTAGTCAAACTTAAATGTCAAAGTCCAAAAAGCTCTAGATCAAGTAAATGGGTCAAATAAGGAAGACTAATTACAAAATCAAAATTTTTGCACAATAGAATAAGCCAATATAGCTTATTAATAAGTTGTTTGATAAATAACACTAGTAGTGGCTAGCAGCAGTGGGAAAGGAGTTCACACTGCTTGTGAACTGATATTTTTGTCTTTAGTGAGTTAAACTTGGTTTCTTTGGACAACAATGGCACCCCTACAACCAGTGGGTTGTGGGGAGTCAAGAACAAGCAAGAAATCATAATTTCACCCAGCCAATTGATACAGTTAATTCAAAAGGTGTACAGACATGAAAATAAGCAGATCTGATGATATAAACGGCTATTTAAGCAAGAATAAGCTAACCAGAGTTCACCAAAAACATACAACAGCTCAAATATACTTGATTACACACAAACAAACTTGTTTCATGCACAACTCCAAGATTAGAACTGGTTTCAAGCTTATGTGACTTAACTGGTTTTTACTGATGAACACAAGCAACTTTTTACTGATGCATTTGACCAAAACATGAACTTCAAGTCCCTAGATCTATTACTCAGGTTGCACAAACTTTGTTTTTCCAGTTGTTAGACCTAGTTAATCATGCAATCTAGGTGTTCACAAAGTTTCAGTTCAAGATAACCTAAAACAAGCTTGATATGCCAAAGATTCAGATTTGGTGTTTGAAAGCACAAGTTATGCAGATTATGGACTCTAACCACACCAATAACAGATACAAACTCAAACAAACCCTTAACACCTACTCAGACTTACATAAAAATCACAAAACACACAATCCCAAACACTAGTTAAAAACCTTTAACAATATTTTATCAAAGCAGAATGTTTATATGACCAAGTAATCCTTAAACTAGCATCATATCAACATCACAATGAACAAATCAGCAAGATTCAAGCAACCAACATCATCATACAACAGCATGTACCCAAATCACTTAGTACCACTTTTATGACAGATTTTGGACTAGAAAATGCAAACCTAAGGAATGTACATCCACACTCCCGAATATTAGAGCTTAAGTGATGGCAAGAACAATCACTAGCTTCTAATAAACACCCTTTCTAAGATGAACAAGGTTAAGAACAACAAATTATATATAAAAAAATGAAAAAGGAAACAGATTTCTTTGTAACCCACTCCTTGAATCTTCCCAAACCACAAGCTTCACCTCACCTTGATAAGTATCTTTTTCAGGGTGCTATGATCAACTTTTGATCCAAAAAGTTCAAGTGTTTGAACAAAACTTGGAAAAATCAGATTTTAAGAAAACTTTTGAATCAAACTTGCATAAACTTAAATCCAAACTTTTTAAAACTTAAAATCACAAACTTCAACCATTAACTAACAACAAAAGTAAAGTGGTGCTTGGAATTCGTCAACAAAGTTAAACACTTTTTCACTCATTGAACAAAGGCTTTACAAACTTGTGACCAAAGAAAACCAAGAACAGATGCAAAGTAAAACCTAATGTAGTGGTCTTCCAATAATTCCCTTGCATTTTGAATATTTTTGAACACATGTGATGATCTTTGGATGTTTGTGGAGATGTCAGTGGTGTAGACTTCATCTTGGACGTGCAAATGAGCTTAGGATGCTAGCAAGGCTGTGGGACGTTGATTCCCTGGCAAGGTTTGTCTTCATGCTAGTTCGTGGGTTAGGGGAGGCTTCATGTGACAAATGTGATGAGGTGGCAACCAAGTTATGGGTGGGGTTTAGTTAAATATCACCTTAATCATCAATCTGGATTAGATTAAGACTTAATTTCCAAGGATTAAGAAATACCCAATTCGTGTTCTTGGAGTTAATAGTGGAGATTTTGATTCAGTTTAGGGAAAGATTAAGGTGTTATGGCGCCAAGTTTAAATACTAATTATTAATTAGTATTAAACCGGTGGTGGGAAGTAAGGTGGCAAACGGATGGGTGGTGATTGGTTGGTTTTGTGAGTGGGGTGAGGTGGCATGGTATGATTGGTCTAGGTAAGAATCTTTGTCTCACAGCTTTGGCTCCTATTCTTTCTTTCTTGTTTCACTTGTAGTTTAAATAGCCAAAACTGAAATTCCTTTGTTAATGAAGTTTTCAACTTCACACTTTGGCCACAAAAACTTTCAAAAGGGTTATAAAGACTTGTTTTGTAATTTGATGATATTTGAAGGGCCAAATTTGATATGTCTTCATACTTCAAGGTCTTCACTCGAATTCTTGTCTTCATGGAGGACTAAAAGTGACAAGTCTTCAATTTTGAGGGACCATTCTTGCCAATTTTTCAAAGTTGAGGGTCCTTTTTATAAATTTGACAAACATTAGGGACCGAACTTGTAATTATGAATAAACAAGGGTATAAAGTGTCAATTCTTCAATAATAAAGGACCCTTCTTGTATAATCTTCAATTCTTCAAGGACTTTTCTTGGAAAATCAACTCTAGGGTCCGGTCCATTGTGCGGCTTCGTTTCCCGTGTTCGTTTTTGATTGATTCTTGTGATCTTTTATCATTTTCTCGATATCCGTACCTGAAATACACATTGAGTAAACACAAGCATATATTTGGCACTTATTATCATAATTTTTACCATTCTAAGCCCGTTTTGAACGATGAGACTATGTATAAAAGCAGTCTCATCACTTACACTTAACCATTTTCTTGCATTTACCTGTCAATTTTCAATCATCATCAATGACAGCTCTTTAATACAAACCTAATGACAAAGGTCGCCTACCTCGGTGAAGGCCCCAGAAGAGAGGAGTTTTTGGACATCTTGGAGTTCATTGAAGCATCTCATATCAGGTATGCTTTAATTGTTTGCCCTACTGTGTATGACTCTGGCATTCGCCAGTTTTGGGCTACTGCTGACACTCGTGAGGTTTTGGGTCGCCCTTTGGAGCTCCATGCCACTATTGATGGTCGCTACTATGTGGTGACTGAAGCCTCTATAAGGTCCGCCCTTCATCTTCAGGATGATGATTGCATTATTTCTCTCCCCAATGCGGAGTTTTTGGATGGGATGTCTGCCATTGGGTACAACCATGAGGGAAAATTTAATTTTCAGCAAAATCGTTTTTCACCTCAATGGAAGCTTCTTGTCCACTTCTTGCCCGCTTCTTGATTCAGTGCTTGAGTCCCAAAGCTGGGAGTTGGGATGCATTTCCCATCTCCCTTGCTACTGGATTGGTTTGTCTCGCCCAAGGTCGTAAGTTTAACTCCTCTCGTTATCTACTAGATGGTATGATAGGAAATCTTGGTGGTGTTTTGAAAAAGAACTTTCTTATGTATCCTAGGTTTTTAAAACAGATAGTCATGTGTTTGCCTAGGAATAGAAAATAATTTGTGCCTTCTAAACTCACTCCTAAGGTGTATGTGTTTTCCCATATAATATGTGATGATTAAACAAAAAAGGTAGATAGAAGAAAGATTAACTCTAGAGAGAGAGAGAAGAGAGAGAATGGTTGGTACTTGGTGAATATTAGATTAGATAGAACGAATATAATGAACCAACACCCTTCCTAACATGCTAGGAAGGGCATTTATAGTCCCCCTATATGTGGGATTGATTATGGACTATATGTTTGGGTCGGGCTTTCCTTTTAGGCTTTGGTTACTTATGAATGAACTTTAGCTTAAAGTTAAGCCCGTAAAACACGACTAACCTACTACCTATTACAACGTTCTAAAATACGATACATAATAAACATATGACCGAACATTCTTGTTTGACTCAATATTTTGAGGCTAACAATCTCCCCCAATGAGAGGTCATTACCCTTTGTCATTTGGAGATTTTTAGAGATTACTAATCTCGCCATAAATGAGTCTTGAACATGTAATGGTAGTCTTGTTCCTTCATGATGTGATCTTTGAGCATTTGTTGTTGTCTTTCGACTTTGTCTTTTAATCTTGAGATTTTCAAATCATCCTTGACTTCTCTTTGCCATCTTGCGATCTTGTGTCTTCATCTGCATGCTCACACTATTAATTGTTTGAATATGTCTTTAGGAATGAGTATGTGGCTTTATATCTTTGACTTTACTGAATACAATGTAACGCCACCTTCTCGAGACAAAACATAGACACGGACTGAATGGCTTTGACATTCGTCCTAAATTGGTAGCGTTTTACCTCTGGTCGGTGAAGAGCGTTAGACGATATTAAATATCGTACCTATGATAGGTAGATTCAATTAAGAATCTCCTTGACAGGGTTTCGCGGTTGTACTAGCCGTTCTCCTTACTCGACCGTCTCAAAGCAAGACTGCGAACATAAAGAGTGAATCAATTGGATAAATATCCGCTTGATTAAAGTCGTCAATTAAAATTCTTGGAACAAGTTTGATTCTTGAAGAATCTTTCCATTGTTGCTTTCCAGTTGACACAAGCTTGATTCATAAGAATCTCACAAGTCACCTACCGTTGCGTTGTTTGAGGCTGACGCTAGAAAGATTCCATTCGTCACTGTGAATATTAATTAATATCACTCTGAATGTTTTGGCAAGGCCATAAAGACACTGCGTAGAAACCTGAAACTAGTTTGAATCAATTCAGAATCAAACCACTGTTTATTTTTAGTTTAAACATGTTCAATTCATAAAGAATACTACACATGACCTACCGCAGTGCTGTTTGATGTTAACACTGGAAGGATTTCCACTCATCATTGTGAATACTAAGTAGTATCACTCCGAGTGTTCTAGCAATATCATAAGGATATAGCGTAGGACTCTCTTGTTCGTCATCCGTGTGTCCTAACGAGATTTGATTGATCTCTAGGCTCTAGACTTATTAGTGGTCGGAGGCTGGAGCAGATGCCACCAGTTCATTATCAATATCTCAGAGTGAGAAAGTTAATAGAAGTCGTGTTGATCTTCGTGACAATAAAAAAAACTTCTTTTGAGAGAAGCCTAAGTAGTTGGGGAAGGGTTGTGCATTACACCACTGGGTCCATGATGTGTAGTCTTCGTGATGTGTTGACCCGGTTTCTACCTAAGTTGTATGTAGGGCTTCTTTCTTTACACCCTTTATCCTTACATTTCTTTTTCATTCTTCAACCCCTTCAATGCTTACGAATACATCATTACTAGCACCTTGTTGTGAATGTTCCAGTTCTAGCATCAGTACTTAGTCGGCATTCAGCTACATTCACATTCTACTCCATCTTTCCTAAGGACTTCTAATAATCTTATGAATTGTCCCTAGGAAGATCCCTCCGGTTCTGGTTGGATCATAGGACTTGAACCTAACCACCCTTTTTTCACCAATAACGTCGTGGATTAAAGATGTTGTGGGTATGAGATCATAACCATAAAACCACTTTAAAAAGTCTAACAAAGTGTTTGAAAAACATTTAACACCTTGATAGTTTTGTCGTTTCAGAAATGCTCCCCCTTCACATGTGCATCGATAATCGAAAGTGTTTCACACATGTGGTAAGAGTTAAAGTGCATGAGTCTTATATAAGATCACATTTTAATCACATTTTCTCCCCTATCTCTAATATATAAAATCTTTTGATATTAGAGATACCAAATTTGATTAAAATATATTTAAAAAAATCATCTTAAAAATCTTCGGGAGAAAAATGTGTCTAACTTAGCATGAAATTTGGAAAGATCCCACTAAAAAATTGATCCAATGAATTGTCATTGTGAGGAAGTGATCCACATTTCGCTTTTTGAGGATGGGAGTTGTTGAACACATAATTTTTGAAAGATTTTGAATAATCATTGATAAAATCTTGAAAAAACTGTGTTAAACGTTTTCAAAAAACTCTATTTCTTTTTGGCGAAGAGGTTTTTCTAAAGCATTAACTTGAGTTCATAGACTTTGAATGTCTTGACAAATCCACTCAAGTGTAAGAAGATTTCTCTTCTTTTGCTAAGGGTAAGCGCACAAAATCATACACTCCCCCGTGAATATCGATTCGGGTTGCAATCTGAAAGTGATTACAAGCCATTGTGTTGAGCTCAAAACGTTGAATGTTTTGTGACAAGCTCAACCCAAGATAGATTGCTCTAATCGTTGCTGGAAAAATTGTCAAAAATATACATTTTCCTTTATTCAAAATAGAAATGACATGTTTTGAAAAATATTTACAACTTTCATTCGAGCTTTATGTACACACCCGTGTCGTTATTGAGCGACATTTCTAGGCACGTCCATATTATCGATACTGAAAGACATGTCGAGAAGAATATTTTTGGATTTATAATATTTTTCTTTTTTTATTTTGTTTTTATATGTTTTATATTTTTGTATTTTGCTTTTTCAAAGATATTAACATGTAGATGTTTGATAGATAAATCAAGAAGGCACCTTTGCCAGAAGGACTGCTGGAGTCAAACATCTCATACCAATTTGCCTAACGAGGTACTCAAACCTATCTTTCGATAGAGCTTTCGTAAACAAGTCGGCTAATTGGTAATCCGTTCCAACAAAGTATAGTTCAACGATACCTTTTTCAACTTGTTCCTTTATGAAGTGGTATCTGACATCAATGTGCTTCGTGCAGGAATGCTGTAACGGATTGCAGGAGATGGCTATGTCCGACTTTGAGTCACTGTACATGGGTACTTTATCAAAGTGGAAGCCATAATCCGTGAATTGTGTTCTCATCCAAAGAACTTAAGCACAACATGCAGATAGAGACACATACTCCGCTTCGGCTGATGAAAGTGACGTACAATACTGCTTCTTGGAAGACCATCCCACAAGCTTATCTTTGTAAAACCCGCATGCTTTTACCATGAATAGTGCCCTTAAGATCCTACGTACATGATTAGAACTTTCCTTTTATAGCACGTTACGTTTCACGTATAAGAATTTTAAGTATTACGTACGTGTTAGAACACGATAAGTATTTATTACGTATGAACACACGATAATTATTCCAATAATAATTATAATCACGAACATGCGATCATGAAATCATGAACGTAAATTAATCACGAGCTAATATTAGTTACGTATATATATTTATCACGAACACGAATAAATATATTAAGTCGCGATCGTAAAGTAATTATAACACGTAAATCACGAACACGATAAAACACGAGAACACACTATAATATTTAGACTCGAAAAAAGGTACGGGTTACCCCAAGTGGGGCCCCTACACCCGCGGCTACACCAAAGAAATGGGCCAAGCCCGTATAATTTTACTAAACATGCAAAATATGGAAAAGGTATTTTCATTTATCACAAAAGAAGAAAATAACTAAAACCCTAAAAATCCCTTTTCTTCTTTCTCTCTTTGGCCGCCGGATTCAAGGACACCACAAGGGTGTTTCGGGTTGATTTTGATCTTGGAAATTGTGCAAGGATTCGTGTGTGTTCATCCTTACTTGTTTCACGTATTTGGTATAACTTTTTAACCCTTTTCTTTTATGTTTTGATTTAACTAATCACATAAAATCATGGTGTTTTTAATTAACTAATTAAAACCAATTATTAAAACATGTTAATGACCATGGGGTAAATCAAATCAATGGTTTATGGGTGTTTGTGGTCTAGCCGACGCCTAACCGAGCCCCATAGGGGTCTCGGCTTGGCTTATTTAACACCACCGAGACCATATGGTCTCGGTATGGTGGTGGTGGTCCCACGGCGGCAGCAAAACCAAGGGGAAACCCGACGTGGTTCGGGTTATGGTGTTGATTACGGGTCCGGTTCATGGTTTTTAGTCACGGGTCCGGTTCATAAATTATTTTTAAGGTTTATGATTTTACTAGTTATGTTTTAAAATTAAATTAATAAAACATGACATGATTAATTTAATGTACATGACTTAGGTTATAAATTTAATTATTAGATCATGAATTTTAACCTAAGTATTTATATTTTATTAGACTTTATAATTAATTAATTATTAAAACCATGACTATAATTAATTAATTAACATGACTTAGGTTATATTATTAATACTTAATAATACATGTTTTAACCTAAGTATTTTACCTTTATTTATATAAAATCATGATATATTTAATTAAATACTTTTAACCTATAGTTTATTTAATTTACATGTAATAATTAATAAACTATACTTTATAACTACACGACTTAGAATAATAATCAGAAAACACTTAAGCTTATATAATTAGCTTTTTTAACCAGCTTATATCTAATTATGGAAACTTTCTATTTTTAGAAACTTATCTATTTTAAGGAGTAATTCTATTTTTGGAAACTTTCTATTTTTGGAAACTTTCTATTTTTGGAAACTTTCTATTTTTGGAAACTTTCTATTTTTGGTAAATTTCTATTTTTGGTAACTTTCTATTTTAGGAAACCTACTATTTTTAGAAAATTACTTATTATTACACTACAAGTATAATAATACATGAAATACAAGTAATACTTAATTAGAATAGACAGAATATAAGACAAACACAGTATAAAGCTTTAAACAGTAGAACATGACATGAACATATAAAACTAGCTAAGACATGATATAAACCAGTTACATATTGTGGAACCTATAGATCGTTGGGCTCAATGGTTAGGAACCATATATCTAGGTTTGATCATCATTCATATGATAACATAGCGGAAAAGAACAATGATCATGACAAGGTGTTTGGACACAAAGAACATGAATTAAAACACAATTGGGATGTTCATTATATTAATAACAAACATCCACTAGACGTGTATACATTGAATCCCACGTCTAGTGCGACACACACTTTAGGTTTACATTGTGAATGATAATATGATGTAAAAACCTACGTCTATGTTTTCTTTATATACTAGAAAACATAGCTTACAAAGAAAGCTAAAGTAATAAAAAGACTCCAACGGCTTGTTCTTTTGCAACTTGTACTTTTTAGCCCTTGTCTTCTTATTTTGTTGTGTTTTGACTTATCAACTTAATAATTGGACCCAACAATCTTCCCCTAGTTGATGATGTCAAAACACTCTTCTTAAGCATGAATCCTTTGTATTTAGTACATGATCTCCAAGAAGCTTCCCCTTAAGTATAGCACATATTCTTCCCCTTTTTGACACATCAATAGGGAATATGTGAAAGTATGCAATCTTGTAGATTCTCCAAAAGTAGCTCTATGTAATGATCCTGAAGAAAAATAAATAAAGTAGTCTTGATGTAGAAGTAAAATGCCACAAACCTATGTTCCATGTCTTGTTTATCCATGTGATGAAGAACTTATACCAAATTGAGAAAATATAAGTAGACCTCGATCCCTTGTCAATATTCTCATCCTATGTGAGAAACTGAGCACGATAATGTAACTCCTTCAAGTGTTTATGACAAGTCTTCATCACCAACTATGTAAGCACGAACAAGTTACCATTAAAGTCAGTGCTGAGGACCACAACTTTAAGATATGATAGAACACAAACTTACGAAAATTTCCTTCAATCATCAAACTTCCCATAAGAATTCTTCCCCTTAAGTTAACACCTCTTCATGATGAATTTAATGGAATAACATCTTCATACCATATGTAAAAGCATCAAGATGGATAACTCTTTTACAAGGCTATCCCGATTACATAGTTTAAATATCCATCAAATTCCCACGAATAATTCCTAACTCACTTTAAAATCATTAATCCTTTTAAAAATATCCGAGCCATAAATATCATCATGATATTCTGAATTAAACGGAGATTCCATGTACCTTTGTGTGTCTTTCCCTTCTTTTTGTGTGCTCAAAAACGTACCAGTTTTTCTCAAACAGCAGCTATCCATGTGTTGTCCAATATCTCTTCTGTCCAATATCTTGGTCAGATATATTGTCCGATATCGGACAATACGTGTCAGCGTTGAAGTACATATATCGGACGACACTGTCAACCTATCAGCGTTGACTTATTCCTGTCAGCGTCGAAATCCTTCCTGTCAGCGCCCAAATAACAAACGTCAGCGCCAACCTAAAATCCTGTCAGCGTCCATTTTTATCAGCGTCAAAACGTGCTCTGTCAACGTTGCATTCTTTCTTGTCAACGTTGAATTTAAACAAGTGATTAAAACATCTTTGATCCTGTGCTCGCACGTCCATAGTAACCATGTAATAGGAACATATTCATCGTGTGAACATAAGGATTTAGACCAATCAGAAGCTTCTCATGGTGTGAACACAAAGCTATATATCCGTGTGAATTAGACAATTTCTTGACCAATCATAATTAACAAACCGTGTGAACACAAACATCAAACACTCGTGTGATACCAAGGAACAGCCGTGTGAACGCAAGAAAATCCACCAATGAAAGAGCTAGTATCGTATGAACTAAAGCTTTCTACCAATGGGAACAAGACGTCACTTGCTTCTGTGTGAACATAAACCATGTATAGCTTTTTCTTGGTCCACACATCCTTGCATCACGTCACCACCAGCATGGTTTTGTCTTCCTATCCGTAGTTTAAAAAAAACAACGGAGTAAAGAACACATCACCACTTAACAGCTTATGAAGTGTTGTCGATTGTCTCTTAACCATGTGAACTTTACACAGCGATCAAACACAGCAACAACTTCACACAAATCTAGGGTTTAATATTTTGTGCATTGAAACCCTAATTAGGGTTTGTAAATAACCTTAGATCGTGTATCTTCACACGTTTTAACAGCCACGAACATCAATTCTTCCTGCTTTTAAATAGATCTAGGGTTTGAAGAACCCTAGTTCATGATTTCATGTGAAAGCAGAAAAACTGAAAATCTTGATCAGCCAACTTCGACGCTTAATAACTTTTGCCTGGGGATAAAACTCGACAATCCCTCCGGTGGATGTTTAGATCTATGTATGTAGAACACACATCTAAAATTTCGTGACGATCCAACGGTTAGATCAAAAGTTATGACCTTCTGAATACTGATGCGCACACAAAAACGTCCAGAAAAATTCAATACGAATTTTTCTTCTTCACCATACACGAACACCTCGTCGTACCTAGATATCAAGAGCCTTAGGCTCTGATACCAATTGTGGAACCTATAGATCGTTGGGCTCAATGGTTAGGAACCATATATCTAGGTTTGATCATCATTCATATGATAACATAGCGGAAAAGAACAATGATCATGACAAGGTGTTTGGACACAAAGAACATGAATTAAAACACAATTGGGATGTTCATTATATTAATAACAAACATCCACTAGACGTGTATACATTGAATCCCACGTCTAGTGCGACACACACTTTAGGTTTACATTGTGAATGATAATATGATGTAAAAACCTACGTCTATGTTTTCTTTATATACTAGAAACATAGCTTACAAAGAAAGCTAAAGTAATAAAAAGACTCTAACGGCTTGTTCTTTTGCAACTTGTACTTTTTAGCCCTTGTCTTCTTATTTTGTTGTGTTTTGACTTATCAACTTAATAATTGGACCCAACACATATTTAGTAATCAGATACTTATACACGTATGTATTTATGTAGCATTAGTGATACCGAAGTAGGACTCTTTTCCGTTCGTCTTCTTTGTTTACTAGACATAAGGTACGGATTCCCGTCCTTTCAGTATGGACATTCTTTCCTTATTAGGATTCCCCGTATGCAGCCAACTGTTTTCCCATAGTATAAGTTTATATGTTTGATTGCTTATGTTTAATTTAGAATACCTGAAGCCATATACATGCATGACCAGTTTCACCTAGTTATGGAGGTACCATAACCATAACACTAGAGGCACTGGTGTTATGACTTCCCCACGGCGGAGTGATTGCTCGTGGCGTCCCTTCAGATTTTGGCCATGTTATTATATTTATCATGTGGGGCGTATGGGTGCATCCAAGTTACATGTTTTTCAGCAGATTACTCAGTGTGAATGTCGTGTGTACCTTGCATCGTTCACACGGAGCTGATCCCTCCTACCCAAAAACCAGTATATTAAATTAGAGGCACCCCCTCTAATTTGCATGACGAGGTCACCCCTCCAAGTATTCATGCAACGTTGATTTTCATGACCTATATTGGCTAATGGTAAAATATGTTAAACAATTTTTACAAGATAAACATAAGGCTTTTCAAACTATAAAACCAGTTCTACTAAGACTTAACCGGGTTATCCAGGACTTAGTTTCTTCCGCTGTTATATGCTTATATGCTTATATTATTCATGCTTTATTGTACATCTGTGCACTGAGCGTATTGCTCAGCCGTTTTCCTTTTCATGTTCCCAAAACGGCAGGTACTCAGGGACGCTCGTAGACTTTAAGCGTACGTGCATATGGACTGGAAGCTTTCTAGCCTTTCTTTACTTTATGCATTATCTATACTTTGATACTCTTTCCATGGACATTGTTTAGTCCTTTCATTTACAGTACTTATGTTTGTGTGTGATGAGCTTTACTTTTGGACTACCGATGTTTGATTCTGGTATTTCCTTTTATGGTCATGTAATGTTTTAGACATTTATCCTTGTATGCTTTGATGACACACCATATTCACGCGTGACATTCCATTTATCAAAATGGGGTGTTACAATTATGGTATTAGAGCCAAGGCTTCGACCTGTAGGCTCTCAAAACATGACCTGTGATTAGTGGGTAGTCACTATGGTCTTCCTAGAACTGATAGTCGGTTTTCATGCATTCATCATTTTCATGCATACATATATATGTCATTGTCGCAGGTTTATGACTAAGTAACGGTTGGTACAGGACTGGCCCTATTTAGTCGCATGTGTTTTATCGAAACTTTTAAATTCGGGACCGACCCATAGGCGTCCCCTCGCCATGTCTTTTATGTTGGGTGAACTGACCAGAGGCGTTCACTCTCGAGCATACAAAAGTTTTCATAAAACTGCATCATGCATTCATGTACAAATTTTCTTGCATAAAATTTTTCTCTTGATTTATTGGTATAAATTTTTTTTTTCATGTATATATTTTATGTTTGATTAGTTTAATCATGTGTTTTATGTTATACTGTCAGATGGTTCTCACACGCGAGCAGGAACAACTAAATGCAGCAATCCAAGTTGCAATGCAAGCTTTGCTTCCTCAACTGAGGAATGACATCAGGGCTGAGGTTCAGGCTGCCAACAATCAGCAGCAAAACCAAGCACCTCCTCCTCCTCCTCCTCCTCCAGTGACATTAGCAATATGGCTGGAGAGATTCAACAAGCTCCGGCCTCGAGCATTCGAGAGAACAGATAACCCCAGTGAAGCTGAAAGCTGGTTGGCTCACATCGAGAAGATCTTCGATGCTATGGGCTGTGACCTCGTGTTCAAGGCGAGGTTGGCATGTTACCAGTTCGAAGGCGATGTGTTAAATTGGTGGTTAGCGTTGAAGCAGTCTGAGGGAGGTGATAATTGGGTGGCTGGTTTGACATGGACTCAGTTCAGAGATAGAGTGATGGAGCAGTTCTGTCCCAAGGCTGAGCAAGACAAGCTTAAGAGGGAGTACCATGGGATCCGACAGAGAGCTGGGGAGAATAGCAATGAGTTCATGCAGCGCTTTCTTCTCTTAGCTGGTTTCCTTGGTGCAGCGGCAGGTACTCCTGAAGAGCAGGTACACCACTTTAGGTGGGCTCTTCGCACATCGGTCGCAAACAACTTGGTGTGTGCTACGTTCAACACAGTAGCACAAGTGGTCGATTCGGCACGTAAGTTGGAGATGCTGCACGAGAGAGATGAGTTCGGGGAAGCTGAGAAACCCTACAAGAGGTAAACATTCGTATTCAAGCGGTGACCAATC
Organism: Glebionis coronaria; assembly: GCA_025667525.1. NCBI lineage: Eukaryota > Viridiplantae > Streptophyta > Magnoliopsida > Asterales > Asteraceae > Glebionis > Glebionis coronaria. The sequence goes on along the minus strand of CM046882.1, from coordinate 480,332,863 downwards.
CGTATTCTTTCTATATATGTCAATTATTCATCTCTTTAAATTGTATCTTCCAGGCAGAAAACTGAGGACCGGTCTCAGCCGGCTACTCAGCAGCAGCCTAATCAGCCCAAGGGAAACGGTCAGACTAATGATCGTTCTGCTACGGATATGCGTGGCGGTAATGATAATTACCGTAACAACGCTGGACACTTCAACAGCGGCAGGTCCTAATACTTACACATTTTTCTTATGATTTCATGTTAAAACTCAGAATTCTAACACTTTAGCAAATCTTCCACCAGGAACCATGGAAACGGTAGGGACCAGAACCAGAGAGGTTCATAGCCTAGCCGTCCAGCTATCACTGGTATTCAATCTTACGATTATTCGCATTGTCCTTTGTACCCTATTATCATGTCTCATGTAAAATGTTTTATTAGGTCCTCAGCCAGCCAGAGCACCTGCTGGAGGATATACTCATCCTCTTTGCTCTACTTGCCACCGTAGGCACCCAGGGCCATGTCGTCGCGATACCGACGCATGCTTCAAGTGTGGTCTTCCTGGCCATCACATGAAGGACTACCGTAAGGGCGAGATGGAGGGCACATCGGGACATGCTGATACCAAGCCGCCTCCAACCACTGGACGCGTCTACACGACATCTCAAGATCAGGCCAATAAGTATACCGGTACCATCACTGGAATCTTGTATATGTATGGTCAGGCTGCGTGTGTTCTTTTTGATACAGGTGCTACTCACTCGGTCATTTCTACTGCTTATGCCAAGAACATTAGGATGATCCCTATGCCACTAGATAACAGACTCAGTATTTCCACGCCCTTGAGGGACTCTGTATTAATCACCCATGTATACAAGAGTCTTCCCCTAGAGTTTGATGATAAGGTTCGTCCTGTTGACGCACTTCCGCTGGACATGAATGACTTTGACATGATTTTGGGCATGGATTGACTATCCAAGCATCATGCTACCATAGACTGCCATTCATATTGAGTCATCTTCGGTGATGTTAATGCACCAGAGTACATTCACAACGGGTTCGTACCCGGAAGGTCTATACAAATCATATCTACCCTCCAAGCACGTGCACTACTGTCACATGGCTGCCAGGGTTATCTAGCTATGGTTCATGACATGGATGCTGAATCCCCATCAATTTAGGATCAGCCAATAGTGTCAAAATTCCAAGATGTATTTCCAGAAGAACTTCCGGGCATACCACCTGCACGAGAAGTGGAGTTCAATATCGAGCTCATCCCAGGAGCTGAACCGATTTCCAAATCTCCTTATCGTATGGCTCCCATAGAGTTAAATGAGCTGAAGGATCAACTGCAAGAACTTCTAGAACGAGGTTTCATTGGACCGAGCGCATCTCCATGGGGCGCACCTGTCTTATTTGTTAAGAAGAAGGACGGCAGTATGCGTCTTTGCATAGACTATCGCGAGCTCAACAAGATTACTATCAGGAATAGGTATCCACTGCTGCGTATAGACGATCTGTTTGACCAACTCCAAGGGGCCAAACACTTCTCCAAGATTGATCTTAGGTCAGGCTATCATCAACTACGGGTTAAGGAGCAGGACATCGCCAAGACTGCTTTCCGTACACGCTATGGCCACTACGAATTTGTAGTCATGCCATTCGGCCTGACCAATGCGCCAACAGTGTTCATGGATTTGATGAACATAATCTTCCATGAATTTTTGGACAAGTTCGTCATTGTCTTCATCGATGACATCCTGATTTTCTCAAAGTCCAAGGAGGAACACGAAGACCATCTTCGTACAATACTACAGATTCATCGCTAGAAGTAGTTGTATGCTAAATTCTCCAAGTGTGAGTTCTGGTCAGACAAGGTGGCATTCTTAGGCCACACTGTATCAGCAGAAGGAATCACTATGGATCCAGCGAAAGTTGAGGCTATTAATAAGTGGCCGAGGCCCACATCAGCGACTGAAGTACGCAGTTTCTTAGGCTTAGCTGGCTATTACCGTAGGTTCGTGGAGAACGTTTCCCGCCTAGCACTACCATTGACCAAAACGATGCGGAAAGGGGAGAAATTCGTTTGGACTAAAGAACGAGAGAAGAGCTTTGAAGACCTGGAGCAGAAGCTAGTATCTGCACCTATTCTTACTCTCCCATCTGGTACGGGTGGAATTCAAATCTACAGTGATGCATCAGGGAAGGGACTTGCCTATGTTCTCATGCAACATGGGAAATTGATCGCGTACGCTTCACGACAGCTTAAGCCTTATGAGGAGAATTACCCTACGCATGACTTGGAGCTCGCTGCAGTCGTGTTTGCATTGAAGATATGGAGGCACTACTTATATGGAGAATCATGTGACATTTTCACGGACCACAAGAGTTTGAAGTATATCTTCACTCAGCGTGAATTGAACATGAGATTTCAAATCTATAGTGATGCATCGGGGAAGGGACTTGGCTGTGTTCTCACGCAACATGGGATAGTAATCGCGTACGCTTCACGGCAGCTTAGATGGTTAGATCTGTTGAAGGATTATGACATTAATCTGCAGTATCATCCCGGAAAGGCGAATGTAGTAGCAGATGCACTTAGCAGGAAGTCCGGAATGATCAACGGCATTAAGATTGAGGAGGAAATCATAAGTGACTTGGAGCGACTAGACATAGAGATCATGGTACGTTGACAGCACGGTTACTGGGCTAATCTTAGAGTAGAACTAGAGTTACACTCTAACATCAAGGAAGCTCAGAAAGATGATGGAGAAATCTGGGCGATAGTTCAGAATTTGGAGAAGCAGACGGAATTCAGAGTAGATGCAGATGGTATCGTATGGCAGGGCACGAGACTTTGTGTTCCTGATGATCAAGAACTCCGGGAAGCATTGTTAGCTGAAGCTCATAGCTCCCCATTCTCTATACATCCTGGTTCGACTAAGATGTACCATGACATCAAGCAGTACTTTTGGTGGAGTGGTATGAAACAGGATGTTGCCACTTACGTCTCCAAATGTCTTACCTTCCAGCAGGTTAAGATCGAGCATCAATGATCTGGCGGTCTCCTTCAACCAGATTCCAGAGTGGAAGTGGGACAAAATCAGCATGGATTTTGTTACTGGTCTTCCGCCAACCATGAGGAAGCTCGATGCAATTTGGGTTATTGTAGATCGACTTACCAAATTAGCTCATTTCTTACCGATCCGCAAGGAAGATTTGGTCAGTAAACTCGCTGATACGTATAGAAGAGAGATCATGAGACTCCACGGTCCTCCATCCAGCATCGTCTCGGACAGAGATCCTCGTTTCACTTCGCGATTTTGGAAGAGTCTGCAGAAAGCTTGGGGTACACAACTTAAGCTTAGCACGGCTTTTCATCCTCAAACAGACGGGCAGTCGGAGCAAACGATTCAGACATTGAAGGACATGTTGAGGTCATGTGCGTTGGAATGGACGGGTGATTGGGACGATTATATCTGTTTGGTGTAGTTTGCATACAACAACAGTTGGCACGCAAGTATCAAGTGTGCTCCTTTCGAGATGTTGTATGGAAGAAAGTGTCGTGCCCCAATCTGCTGGGATCAGGTTGGCGAGCGAACACTTGAAGGACCAGAGATCATAGAGATGACTAATGAGAGGGTCGCAGTAGCTAAGCAGAAACTTCAAGAAGCACGGTCACGTCAGAAGAGTTACGCCGATAAGCATCGTAGGGACATACATTTTAACGTAGGAGATCACGTCTTTCTTAAGGTTTCGCCGACACGTGGTGTTAGACGCTTCGGGGTTAAAGGGAAGCTCAGTCCCCGTTTCATCGGATCATTTGATATCATTGAACGAGTCGGTGAAGTATCTTACCGTTTAGCGTTACCTCCGCAGCTTTCGCATGTACACAATGTGTTTCGTGTGTCCTTACTCAGAGGGTACCAGTATCATCCCCTTCACATGGTTCAGTATCCACTGGAACAGATACGTGAAGATCTCACTTTCATAGAAGAACCCGAACGAGTTCTTGACAGACAAGAACGAGTTATGAGAAGGAAGACGATTCCATTCGTCAAATCCTTTGGAGGGATCATACCGAGCGGGAAGCCACTTGGGAAACAGAGGAGTCTATCCAGGCTTCTTACCCTCATTTCATATTTTGAATTCCGGTATGTTCTTCTTTTCCAGTTTACTTTATCTATAATTCGGGGACGAATTATTCTTTTTAGGGGGGAAGAGTTGTAAAACCCGCATGCTTTTACCATGAATAGTGCCTTTAAGATCATACGTACATAATTAGAACTTTCCTTTTATAGCACGTTACGTTTAACGTGTAAGAATTTTAAGTATTACGTACGTATTAGAACACGATAAGTATTTATTACGTATGAACACACGATAATTATTCCAATAATAATTATAATCACGAACATGCGATCATGAAATCATGAACGTAAATTAATCACGAGCTAATATTAGTTACGTATATATATTTATCACGAACATGAATAAATATATTAAGTCACGATCGTAAATTAATTAGAACACGTAAATCACAAACACGATAAAACACGAGAACACACTATAATATTTAGACTCGGAAAAAGGTACGGGTTACCCCAAGTGGGGCCCCTACCCGCGGCTACACCAAAGAAATGGGCCCAGCCCATATAATTTTACTAAACATGCAAAATATGGAAAAGGTATTTTCATTTATCACAAAACAAGAAAATAACTAAAACCCTAAAAATCCCTTTTCTTCTTTCTCTCTTTGGTCGCCGGATTCAAGGACACCACAAGGGTGTTTCGGGTTGATTTTGATCTTGGAAATTGTGCAAGGATTCGTGTGTGTTCATCCTTTTTTGTTTCACGTATTCGGTATAACTTTTTAACCCTTTTCTTTTATATATTGATTTAACTAGTCACATAAAATCATGGTGTTTTTAATTAACTAATTAAAAACAATTATTAAAACATGTTAATGATCATGGGGTAAATCAAATCAATGGTTTAGGGGTGTTTGTGGTCTAGCCGACGCCTAACCGAGCCCCATAGGGGTCTCGGCTTGGCTTATTTAACACCACCGAGACCATATGGTCTCGGTATGGTGGTGGTGGTCCCACGGCAGCAGCAAAACCAAGGGGAAACGCGACGTGGTTCGGGTTATGGTGTTGATTACGGGTCCGGTTCATGGTTTTTAGTCACGGGTCAGGTTCATAAATTATTTTTAAGGTTTATGATTTTACTAGTTATGTTTTAAAGTTAAATTAATAAAACATGACATGATTAATTTAATGTACATGACTTAGGTTATAAATTTAATTATTAGATCATGAATTTTAACCTAAGTATTTATATTTTATTAGACTTTATAATTAATTAATTATTAAAACCATGACTATAATTATTTAATTAACATGACTTAGGTTATATTATTAATAGTTAATATTACATGTTTTAACCTAAGTATTTTACCTTTATTTAATTAAAATCATGATATATTTAATTAAATACTTTTAACCTATAGTTTATTTAATGTACATGTAATAATTGATAAACTATACTTTATAACTACATGACTTAGAATAATAATAAGAAAACACTTAAGCTTATATAATTAGCTTATTTAACCAGCTTATATCTAATTATGGAAACTTTCTATTTTTAGAAACTTATTTAATTAAAGCAGCTAATCTATTTATGGAAACTTTCTATTTCTAAAAACTTATCTATTTTAAGCAGTAATTCTATTTTTGGAAACTTTCTATTTTTGGAAACTTTCTATTTTTGGAAACTTTCGATTTTTGGAAACTTTTAATTTTGGAAACTTTCTATTTTTGGTAACTTCCTATTTTTGGAAACTTTCTATTTTAGGAAACCTGCTATTTTTAGAAAGTTACTTATTATTACACAACAAGTATAATAATACATGAAATACAAGTAATACTTAATTAGAATAGACAGAATATAAGACAAACACAATATAAAGCTTTAAACAGTAGAACATGACATGAACATATAAAACAAGCTAAGACATGATATAAAACCAGTTACGTATTTAGTAATCAGATACTTATATACGTATGTATTTATGTAGCATTAGTGATACCGAAGTAGGACTCTTTTCCGTTCGTCTTCTTCGTTCACTGGACATAAGGTACGGATTCCCGTCCTTTCAGTATAGACATTCTTTCCTTATTAGGATTCCCCGTATGCAGCCAACTGTTTTCCCATAGTATAAGTTTATATGTTTGAATGCTTATTTTTAATTTAGAATACCTGAAGCCATATACATGCATGACCAGTTTCACCTAGTTATGGAGGTACCATAACCATAATACTAGAGGCAATGGTGTTATGACTTCCCCACGGCGGAGTGATTGCTCATGGCGTCCCTTCAGCTTTTGGCCATATTATTATATTTATCATGTGGGGTGTATGGGTGCATCCTAGTTACATGTTTTTCAGCAGATTACTCAGTGTGAATGTGGTGTGTGCCTTGCATCCTTCACAAGGAGCTGATCCCTCCTACCCAAAAACCAGTATATTAAATTAGAGGCAGCCCCTCTAATTTGCATGACGAGGTCACCCCTCCAAGTATTCATGCAACGTTGATTTTCATGACCTATATTGGCTAATGGTAAAATATGTTAAACAGTTTTTACAAGATAAACATAAGGCTTTTCAAACTATAAAACCAGTTCTACTAAGACTTAACCGGGTTATCCAGGACTTAGTTTCTTCCGCTGTTATATGCTTATATGCTTATATTATTCATGCTTTATTATACATCCGTGCACTGAGCGTATTGCTCAGCCGTTTTCCTTTTCATGTTCCCTGATGAGATGGCATTTATACATGATCTCATCGTTCTTTTCGGGCTTTTAATGCATAAAAATGTCATAAAATACCATATATATGCTTGTGTTTGTTTACTTGTGTATTTTAGGTATGGATATCGTGAAAAAGATAAAAGATCACAAGTTACAAGGAAAAACTGACACGAGAAACGAAGCCGTACAAAGAATCGGGCCCTAATCATGGAATACTCTACAAATACCCTTGAAGACTTGAAGACAAACAAGATTGATCCTCAATTATTGAAGAAAAGACACTTAAAACCCTTGTATATTAATAAATACAAGTTTGGTCCCTTAAGTTTGTCAAAATTACACAAAAGGTCCTTCAACTTTGAAGAAATGGCAAGATTAGTCCCTCAACAATTTCAAATTGTCAATTATGGTCCCTCATCAAGCCAAAGATACATTGAAGACCTTTGAAGATCAACATTGTCCAAAAACAGCCCTTGAAATATGCAAAAGTGTCAAAAATAACCCTTGAAATACTTTTTATAAAGTTTTATGCCAAAATTGCCAAGTTGTGAAAGTTGTTACAAAGGAAATGGGCGCTGATAGACTTTTATTTACAAGTGACAAAAGAAAGGAAGAAAAAGGACCAAAACTGCCAAGTTTGGAAGTTTAAATCCCTAAACACGCGCCAAACACCTTTCTCCCTAAGAAAACGGATCAAACGTGTCACTATTCACACGTATGAACCCAATTTTAACTTTTTACCAACAAGGGGGTTTTTACAATTACCTACACCAAAACACAATTAACCTTCACACGAATCCATCCCATGCTTAAACTCACACTCCCACTCACCCAAAGGACCCCACCATTCAAACCGTTTCACCCATCACATGAGTACTTGCCCTCCAAGTCATGCCACGTGTCAAGATCAACAGCTAAGGATCAATGCTTCATTCCAAAGCTAAAATGAACGTTTGGGATCACTTTGGACAACTCATCAACAACAAACGCACTCAAGGACTCAAGGGCATTTTAGAGAAATCACATCTAGGGTTTGTGAATAGTGTAACCAGGCATTTGCCTATAAAAGGAGACCTCAACATGTGAGAGTCCCTTTGTTCCAGTTTTAGGCTATTATCTTTGTAATTCCTTTTTAAGTTTAAATAAAATTTGAATTTCTGAAATTGTGAAATCTCTTTTTGATTTAATTAAAAGTTTGGTGTTTGAGTAGCCTAATTCTGAGTTCCATTTGATTGTTAAGGCCTACCTTAATCTTGTGGTTAAGGCACGTCTTGGTTCATAAGGTTTTTAAGGTTTGAATACCTTGAAATCCTAGGTTCTGTTTTGGCTTATTTTGTGTACTAACCCTTGACCATTTGCTATAAGCTCTTACAAGCTTGTTGACACCAATCTTGTGAAAGGATTAGAGCCCTTGGTTGAGTTGTTTGTTGATTGTGTTGAAGATATCAAGTCCTTGAGGTTCTACTTTGAACCATCAACCAAGGCAGTTTGCATCACCTTCATTGAAGTACCTTGGTCTTGTTCTAGTTGTTGAACAAGGTCCAAGGAGCATTGCTGGCCTTCCTAGGATGTTGTGGAAGGCAGGTATAATCCCTTGTTAAGATTCCTCTCAAAATTTCATGTTTATGACTGATTTTGATTTGGTGCTTTGATTTTGAGTATTGGTGTTTGTGCTGGTGATTTTTGAGTTTGATTGTGTTAGTTGCTATTGTTTAAGTGTTTTTGATCATTAAAATCAGTAGGTTATTAGTTAAAATCACAAGTTTCTTTGTTAAGTGGTAGATTAAGGAGTGTTTGGGTCTACTGCTTGAATTGGGATTGTGGTTTGCTAAGTGGTTGTTTGTTGTGTGCAAGAGTTGGTATCTGTTGTTTGGGTGATATTGTTCATCTGTTTGCAGGTTTTGAGGTTTTGAACACATAGATTCTTGATTTGGCTTTAAAATCTTAAAAACTTGGTAAAATTGGCTAGGATTTTGAGGACACCTAGATCTAAGCATAGGCTAGGGCTAACAAGTGCTAAATCTGAGTTAATCACACCAGGGAAGCAGGATTTGAGGCTTGAAATTGGATCAAGTGTCAAGTATATCAGCAAACTTGTTTCTACACATGTTCATTGTTCATCAGTAACTTCTAGTGCTTTGATCTTGTTATTTACTTTGATTCAGTGTTTGATTCTTGTTGCTTTGTGTTTGTTCTTAGTTTATATAGCTTGTGTATGCATCCTGTTTAGTTTGGTGGCTTATTGTGGTTTTTATAGCTTATCAAAGTCTGCTGAAGTGGTCATTTGCATCAGCAAAGTGACCACCTCATTTGGTGTTGCATTTTGATTTCTAGTTTAAAGATTGATGTTTTGTTGCTTGGATCCTATTTGTGTGCTGCTTGTGAGAGTATTTGGCTATTTGGATTGTTTTGTTCATAGCTTATAAGCCCACTGGCTTATTGGCTTATTTGTGCCAAAACACATCAAGTTTACCCAACTGGTAAGCTTTGATTCACAAGGTTTGCACTCAAACCTTGACCAGCAGGGTGAAAAACAAGTCCATATACTTCATTAAGTCTGTCAACGTCCATTTTGTTCCTGTCAGCGTTTGATTTTAACTTGTCAACGTTTGACTTTTGGTCAAACTTGGTTTCAAGGCTTATTGAATCTGTTTTGCTTATTGGTACATGCAACAACTTAGTTTTTGTAATATAACTCATTTTTCTCAGCTTAATATCAATTCTGGAAGTTTACAAGTCATTTGGTTAAGCTTTTGCTAGAAAACTAGCATATTTGGCTTTTTCAGCCAGCTTATTTGCTCATACAGCTTATTCTACTTGGCTTTTTGTGATTTTCTTGATTGATTATTCTTAGTTAAGCTATTTGTGAGCTTTTGCAACAAACCAGAGCTTCTGAGGTGCCTTATTTCTCAAACCCGACTATTTTGTCTTTTAGTGAATTTTTACTTTGCTTATTTCTGGCTTACTGAGTGAGCTTTTTCAAAAATTCTTTTTACAGATCTCATAACCATCCCAAAAGAAGGTTGTGTGTCAAATTAGAGCTTATGGCATTAGCTTATGGCCCGAAAAGCCCAATAAGAATAAGCTGAGTGTTAAATAAGTTGTGATAAGCTCATATTCAGCTTTTGGGCCTTTAGAGTTTTGTTCTTAGAATTGAATTTTGAGTCAGATAGGGCTTTTCCAAGTCATTTGGGCCAAGTTTGACTTTTTGGGCCCAAAAGCCCAATTTGGTTGACTACTTTTGGTTTTGGCCCATTTGAGGGCCCAATAGGGGTATTTTGGTAATTTCACTTTGATTTTCTGATTATTTAGGTTAAAAAACTAGTTTGCAATTTTTTAGAATTTTTAATAATTTTTGGATTTTAATATTATTTTATTATTATTTTATTATTATTTTTAAAATTTTACATTTTACAACTTTTTATATTTTTCTTAGGTTTAATACATTAAAATAGGAATTTAGCAACTTTTAGAATAATTTCATCTCTTTTAGATTAATTTTATAATTATTTTAAGTTTTAATAGTTTTTAAATCATTTTAAATAGTTTTTATTAGTTTAAAAATTTCTAAAAATAGTTTTTAATCTTTTTAGGTTATTTTAGAGGTTTACCAATTGAAAAATCTTTCTTTGGGCTTTTTGATAATTTATTTGATTTTTAGGGCTTTAATTAGCATTTAAAAATTGAATATTTAATTATTTAAAAGGTTTGAAAAAGTTTTGATCATTGGTAAACTCTTAGTTTATTCATTTTGATTTTTTGTGAATTTTTGGTAATTTTTAGAATTTATTTTTATTTTTGTGGTTTTTAAGGTTCTACGTCTTAACTTTCTAGTAGTGTTTATTTTTTATTTTTACGTCTTTGTCATCTTCTTTTCTCATCCCCTTCTAAACCAATCATTAATCACAAACTTTTACAAGTTTTTCACAACACATATACCTCCTTGGGAAACGAACTTTCATTTCATTAAGGGTCATTAACACTTGATTTTTTCTAAAGTCATTTGTTCGATACTTTCCGCTCATTTACGCTCTTTTGTTTTCCTAAACAAGAGGTGTAATTTACACTGCAACCATTCCCAAAACGGCAGGTACTCAGGGTCGCTCGTAGACTTTAAGCGTACGTGCATATGGATTGGAAGCTTTCTAGCCTTTCTTTACTTTATGCATTATCTATACTTTGATACTCTTTCCATGGACATTGTTTAGTCCTTTAATTTACAGTACTTATGTTTGTGTGTGATGACCTTTACTTTTGGACTACCGATGTTTGATTTCGGTATTTCCTTTTATGGTCATGTAATGTTTTAGACATTTATCCTTGTATTCTTTGATGACACGCCATAATTACGCGTGAAATTCCATTTATCAAAATGGGGTGTTACAATCTTGACCTAGAAATTATGCACCACCAGAAGTACTTTTCTTGTATCAAGACACCCTGCATGATCAGAATCTGAATAGGCTGTTAGAAAGATACCAGTTTCCCTCGGATACCAGAGTCCCAAATGAATGGTATTCTTGAGGTACCGAAAGATCCATTTAACCTCCTTCAGGTGCTTTTTAGTGGGTCGTTCTTGATATCATGCACAATAACACGTAGCATGTGAAATATCGGGTCTGCTTGTTGTCAAGTACATGAGGGAGCCGATCATGGAAGGATATATCGTTTGATCTATGGCATTTCCCTCCAAATTAGCATCAAGCGATGTGGTTTATAATGGTGTCCCAACGGGGTCACATGAGGTCATACCATGCTTTTTGATTATCTCTTGACAATACTTAGCTTGGTTAATAAAGATACCACTTAGGGATTGGTGAACATGAATTCCTAGAAAGAATTTTAGTTCGCCCATCATTGACATTTCAAATTTTTTGTGCATTACTTTTTCAAACCATTTTGAAAGTTTTGGGTTTGTAGACCTAAAAATAATGTCATCAACATAAATTTGCATGAGCAAAATGTCATCCCCATATTTATAAGTGAACAGAGATAGATCAATGAAACCTTTTGAGAAACCTTTGAATACCAGAAATTTAGAGAGCTCGTCGTACCACGCCCTTGGAGCTTGCTTTAGTCCATATTGTGCCTTGTGGAGACGATACACCTTGTCAGGATTATATGGATTAACGAATCCTTTCGGCTGTGTGACATAGACTTCTTCCTTCAAAGGACCGTTGAGAAACGCTGTCTTCACGTCCATTTGATAAATAGTGAATCCATTATATGCATCATAAGCAAGGAAAATCCTGACCGCTTCCATACGAGCAACTGGTGCGAATGATTCGTCAAAATCAATTCCCTCTTTCTGGCCATACCCCTTAGCAACTAGCCTAGCTTTGTTCTTGATGATCGTGTTTTCTTCATCCATCTTGTTTTTTCAGGTCCATCGAAGATTTAACGGTGTTACATCGTATGGTCTGTCAACAAGTTCCCAGACCTTAAGTCTTTCAAATTTTTGAAGTTCATCCGTCATCGACTCAATCTAAGCATGATCAGCCATGGCTTCTTTGATGTTTTTTGGTTCAGCTGTGCTTATGGCGAGTATAAACATACAAACATTGCCATCGGTTTCTAATTGTTTTCTTGTACGAAAAGGCTGTGAAGGGTTTCCAATTACTTGAACCAAAGGATGATCTCGGGTCCAATGATGTGGAGAAGGATGTCGTTGATAAAACGTATGCATATTTGACGGATCAACATGACGTAGAAGACTCTCCAATTTTGTGTATCGATGTACCGAATGGGTTGTAAAAATCGTCATCGTAAGATAATACATCGTCTGCTTGATTTGTGTTCTCTGGAGAAATGGCATTAGTTGTGGATGTTGTAGGATCGATTGTTGAAGTGTATTCTGAGGAGGTAAATCTGCAGCAACCCGTGTTGAAGTAGATGAAGTTGTATCCTTTTGTTGATGATGATCGGTATCATCATTCTTATCATGAGTGACAGCGGAAGACTTTGATACAACATGTTTCTCCCCCGTGAAATATTCATCAAACACTGGTCCATATAACATTTCCAACTCTTCAAGTGTCGTGTCCACTGTCATATCTGCTCTTGGAACATGTTCAAGAACCAGCTTTGAACTTGACGGTTCATTATTGTGGTCTTGAGTTCCGAGTTTCGTGTGGTTCTGCACAGAATTCTTTCTTTGTTGTGGATCAAGACTTAAACTGCTTTGTTAAAGTGTCATTTCTTGCAATTCATCGAAACGGACATGAATAGTCTCGACTATCAATTTTGTTCTCTTGTTAAACACTCTATATCCCTTAGACTGAGTTGCATATCCCACTAGAATACATGCATCACCTTTCTCTTTCATATTGTCCAGATTTTCACCATCTCGAATTATGTAGCACGTACATCCAAAAACATGAAGGTGTTTGACTGAAGGTTTGCGATCATGAATTATGTGATATGGTGTCTTTTCGTGTCTTGGGATAATTAAGGACCGGTTTTGTGTGTAACGTGCGGTTGACACGGCTTCGGCCCAAAAGAATAATGGTAGTTTTGAAGCGGATAATAATGTTCGAGCAGCCTCAACTAAAGTATGATTTCGTCTTTCAACAAGTCCATTTTGTTCAGGTGTTCGAGCAATAGATGTTTCATGTTCAATCCCTCCGGCTTCAAAATAATTCTACAGAGTTAAATTCAAGAATTATGTGCCTTTGTGAGTACGTACCACTTTTACTTGAGCTTGAATACCACGTTGTATTAGTTTAAGGAAGTTGATAAGAACGTCAGGTGTTTCATCCTTAGACCTCAATAAGTGAGTCCACGTGTACCTTGAGTAGTCATCGACAATTACCATAACATATTTCTTCCCATTGATGCTTTGAACAAGAATGGGGCCACACAAATCTATATAAAGAAGATCTAACCTTCCTTTAGAGCTTGGCGTAGTCTTTGTCTTGAAACTACTCCGTTTAGCTTTACAAAGCTCACAAGAAGAACAAAGATGGTATTTGATGAATTCAAGTTAGGAAGGCCTCTCACAATATCTTTCTTGTAGAGTAAGTTGATGGTATCAAAGTTAAGATGAGATAATCGTTGATGCCATAACCAAGCTTGAGTCGTTGAAGCATTAGCCATGAAACAAATTGGAGTTGAAGAAGTGGAGTCTTGTAGTGAAATAGTGTAGAGATCAGTACCCCGTGAACCGGTAAGTAAGTCATTCCCATCATAATCACGAACAAAACATGTCTTCTTTCTAAAAGCAACCTATAAATCCGCATCACAGAATTGACCAACCGAGAAAAGATTGTGATTGAGCACTCGACATAGTAAACCCTTTTGATTTTGATTTTACCTTGAAGCAAATCTCCATATCCTAGGATCAGTGCAAATTGATCATTTCTGAATTGGACCGTACCCAGTAACTTCTACACAAAGTTAATTAGAAGCTTGAGATTCCCTATCATGTGATTCGTGCATCTGGAGTCCAGTATGAAGAGAATTATTTCTATCACCTGCAGAAGAATTAGAACACGAAGAAGCATTTGCTATATTGGATTCCATGTTAGTTTTGATATCTGAATCATTAGTTTCCATAGTTTCATCACTTAAAGGCACACTAACGCTCGTTGTCACATTTTATGTCCTTATCTTAGGCATCCATTTATATCCTGGAGGACATTGATTAGCAAACCACCATTTCCAAGACTTGCTAGCAGACTCATATAATTCCTTAATTTTACTTCTAGGGTTCTTAGTGGTGGAGTCTGATGCAATACTTTTCTTAGGGGGGTTGCACCAGAATGGTTCACTTTGCGTCTGGGTTTTCTAGCACTAATAGGCATCAAAATTTGCTTCTTAGTTCTAGTATCTACGCCTTTGACATTATTCGAAACACACATAGCATGATTAGCATTAACACTTTTTCCATATTTCACACAAACAAACTTAACATTCAAAGCATTCAAAGTCGAATCATTCAAATCGTCATTACATGCGATTACAGATGTTTTATTCTTAGAAACATTCAAATTCCTAGGGTGGTCTTCTACTTTCTTCATATTCCCTTGACTTTTGTTTTGTCAAACCTTTTCATTCATTCGAGTGCTCTTAAGCTGAGGCTGGCTAACACTAGCAGTGGAGACTACTCTTATAGTAAAAGACACACGTCTATTAGTGTTTCTAGAAGTCTGAGGTGATTGACTTTCTTTGTTGTGTGTGGGTTTAGTGGAGAATCTATACATTCCTGGTTTAATCACATTTGTGTTCTTAATGCTTTGTGATCGAATATGTGTTTTCGGAGTAATATGTGGTAACCTATCTTTCCCAACCGTCTTGGGGGCAAATCCAGGTTTTACAAATGCAGAATTGGAGAATACTGATGGTTTTCCCAAGACAGAGGGTTTACTCACTTTGTGCGCATTTGTTTGTCTTACAACAGGTTTCTTAACGCTAGGTTCCACAATTTCCCACCCATCTTAGCAACGAGTTTCTTCAATTCTGCTATTGCTATTTCCCTGTCTTGTAACTGAGCTTTCAAGTCTTTAATTTCCAAACTCTTTTCATTCATTTATCGACAAATTTGGGAAAGTTTTTCTTGCAATTTATTATCATGTGGAAAACTTCCGATGTCTTTTTGCAAAGCAAGTTCAACAGAATGACAATGTTTTTGAAAGAAATCAGTTTTGTGTTGAAGTAACTCAAAAGCATTTTTATCAACATTTTCTTTACGTTTCGAAAGCTCAAGTTCAAGACGCTCACACTCTTTGATCTTATCAATATATTTGCATGCAACATCATAATATTCATCGATATCAGCACAAGATTGAAGAGTAACACACAAAATATCTTTTGAGAGACATTCTTCTAAGAGTAGATCATATTCGTTTGAAAAATCTGATTTGTCATTTTGAAGTTCATCAATTTCTTTTTCAAGAGACTCAGCATATTTCAAATCATCAAACATTTCAGACCGAATCAATTTTTCAAACTCAAGAACATTTTCTTTTATTATCTTCATATTTGGTATTAAAAGTTCTTTAACAAGCACAGTTATATCGTGAGGAATCTCTGTTTTCTACTTATCTTTTTCACGTTTTTACCAATCGCTTCCAACAATTGATTGAACATTATCAATATGATGTTTAAGAATACCAAGTGTTTTTCTGCTTTTGCTTTTAGAAGCATCAAGAGGCAAATAGTTAATATATTTAAAAACATTTGATTTCTTAGTGTTAAAAAATTTTCTTCCATTGAATTCTTCGTTGTTTGCTTTCAAGAAATAATTCCTCACGAGACTTCTGTTTTTGTGGAGTGAAAAGACCATAAAGACTATTTCCATAAGCATAATTATATGGTTTCATAAAATCGTTATTGACCGTTGATCTACTCTCCTCATCCCAAAGGGATGTCTCTTCACTATCGAACCTAACTACTGGGCAATCATGATCGATCCATTCGGACTCATCAAGATATAAGTGGGGGTTCGCAGCTTGAGCTTGTTCGATATACTTGGGACTTTCAAAACTAGCTTGACTCTTGAAAAACGACCGAGGTGCTATCATTCTATCGGTTTGAATAGAGTCATGTGTTTTATAAACAACTTTTTTCAAAAAATCGACTTGTTCTTCGATATCCTTTACTTTTTCAGTATCTTTGCCTTGTCTATTTTTCAAATCTTGTTTTAATTTTTCAACCTCTTGTTTCTTTTCGTCAAGAATTTTAGCAGAATCGGTGGTATTCATAGAAAGCCTCTACTCAAGTTCGTTTACTTTTGTTGTGGCAAGGTACGTTTTTTGACGTTCATCACTTAATAAAACATTAAATTGACGTTTTTCTTTAGTTAACAAAGCAAGAGCTTTGTTGTATTTATTTTCAAAATCGTCCTTTTTAACGTTAATTAAACGACTTTTTTAACCCTCAAGCTCTTTGTCTCTTTGAAGAAGCTGAGCCCTATAACTATCAATGGTCTCACTAGATTTTATAAGAGCGGCTTTGCTTTCTTCAAAATTTTGAGTGAGCGCTGTGTTTGCCTTCTTTAATTGCTTTTGACTCTTTCTATTTTCATTGACATCTTTTTGTAAACTAGCAATTAAATTAGCAAGAGCGACACGCTCCTCGTCATCATACTCATTTACATATTGATCATCCTCAAACTCATTATTGCACATGTCTGATGAATTGGGTGTGGTATTGCTATCAACCATTTCCATCATACATGTGTCAGTAATTGTTGTTGGTAGATCATTATGCTCATGTGTATCACCAAACACATCATATTCATCATCATGTTGTACCTTATCAATTGGCTCAGTATCAAAGATAGGACCATTTTTATCTTCAGCGACGTGAAGAACCTCATGAATCTTTGCCATGTATGAATAACGTGCCTCGGGTTCTTGGTCGGAGAGTTTATCATCTGTGTAGTCAAGCATTTCTCCTTCCTCAGCTGATAACTTGATCCCAGCTTCCATCTTCTTGCACAACAGCATCTTTTCCTTAAGATAACCATAATCTTTAACCCTCTTTGGCTGCCTGCATTGCCTAGCCAAATGCCCAAAACCTCTACAATTAAAACACTGAATCCCACTTTGTTGCACAACTTGAGTACCAACAGTTTCCCTATTTCCAACAACAGTAGCAACCCTCAGATTATTATACTTCACGGGTTGTCGATCATACTTTGGAGGACTCTCAACACGCCTTCGTGTGTCATTCCTTGGAGGACTCTGAGCATAGTTGTTCCTCGTGTTAGATGATGTTCGGAGGTTGTTGTTGGTGGGTTTGTAAATTTTCTTGTATTGCTTCATAATGAAAGCCATTTGTTGCTTGAATTCCCTATCCTTTTGAGCTTGTTCTTCATCACTGTCTTCTTCAGATGATTGCTCAGGTGTGGGTGATGGTGCTCTTGCAATCTCTTTGCCTCGGGATCTTGTTGAATCATGTGACTTAGAGACAGTGGATGATCGTGGTGATGATGATTGAGTAGATTAGGTCTTTGGAGCATGAGAACGATAATCTGGTTAATGTTGAGTGGTAGACACCAAAGAAAGTGGATTTGAAACCTTTGCAACTCGTTCAGCTCGAAGTTCATTTGCCTCATTTTGAAATTGTTTCAAAATGTCAAAGAGCGTGTGATATGAAACTTCGTCTAAATTTTGTTGTTGTTTCACCAAGGTGACAAACCGTGTCCACTCGGGTTGAAGTTGTTGTAGAAATTGGACACTGATTTGCATGGTAGAAACTTGCAAGTTGTATTGGGTCATGTCGTTCATCATTTTTGTAGAATCGAGAGTAATATGAATCAATTGATTCCCCATCCTTTGAAGTAAACTTGCCAAAGTTCCAAAACATCTTAGTTTTCATATCTTGTTTGTTAAGTGATTCACCTTGTTGCAATCTTTCAATAGTCGTCCACATTTGTTTAGCAGTAGGGCATGCATCAACCGAGGAATAAATGTCATCTCCAGTGCCACTGAGAATTAAGTATATTGCTTCCTTCTCTGCATCAAACCAAGCACGGTTCTCTGGAGTGAGTTCGTTTCTCTTTTCATCACGTTTATAAGCGGGTTGTTCATCAGTTGTGTCTGTGGGTAGTATTGTAGGAACTTTTATCCTTGAGAATTTATAGGGTCCATAAAAAATGCATTGCCTTAAAGCATCATCGTTAGGTTTTGTGTCAAGATAATGTAGAAAACGGGACTGCCATTGATCATTTCCACCCGACACAAGCATTGGTGGTCTCTCTTTGTTACCCACCACCATGATGTTGTTGTTCGTTACACGATTCCCTACAGTAGAATCCATCTCAATATTCTCTGAAATGATGAAGTAAATATGGATCTTAAGTAGATGTTATAGTGATTGTTGTTGACGTGAAAAAGTGTTGAAATCCGTTAAAAAATGTTCTCTTAAAACCAAAAAATTCTCCAAGACCAAAAAAACACGGTTCGAAATTTTTTAAGTGTATTTTTGGAATTTTCAAAAATTTTGTCGCGATGCTAAATCTTGTCGCAATAACACAATAACTTCTGTTGCAATGTCTCAAAGAAACTTCTATCGCAATGTCTCAAAAAGTGTGCCGCAATGTCCAAAAATGAACCTATCACAATGCCTAGACTTGAACCTGTCGCAATGTCAAATCTCAGACCTGTCGCAATGTCAAATCTCATACCTGTCGCAATAACTAATCTCAAACCTGTCGCAATGTCTAGACTCAGACCTGTCGCAATGTCACGTCGCAATAACATCTATCGCAATACTACGTCGCAATCTAGAAACCCTTGACTATTGCGATGGAAATGAAGCTAAAGTGTCGCAATATGGGTACTTTTCCGAAACTTTAGGTCAAAAATGAGATTTTTGCCTAGAAAAATGTGATTTTAACCAAACCAAAACACCCAAATCCCTACCACAACTATGTAGGAGATTGATATCAAGATTTAGAGCACGGAAAACACAAAAAATATATGAATCCGAGATGATTTATGGATTAAATCATACGAATCAAATGATATAATAACAACCAATCACAAATCTACCCCATGGCGATTGATACCAATTGTTTTCCATATAATATGTGATGATTAAACAAAAAAGGTAGATAGAAGATAGATTAATTCTAGAGAGAGAAAGTAGAGAGAGAATGGTTGGTACTTGGTGAATATTAGATTAAAGAGAATGAATACAATGAACCAACACCCTTCCTAACATGCTAGGAAGGGTATTTATAGTCCCCCTAAATGTGAGCTTGACTATGGGCTATATGTTTGGCCCGGGCTTTCCTTTTAGGCTTTAGTTACTTATGAATGAACTTTAGCTTAAAGTTAAGCCCGTAAAACACGACTAACCTACTACCTATTACAACATTCTAAAATCCGATACATAATAAACATATGACCGAACATTTTTGTTTGACTCAATATTTTGAGGCTAACAGTATGCTAACATGAAGCTTGGATATCTTGGTCCTGAGAGGCCTCTTACTGATGCTATGTTGGGCATTGCCCAAGGGGGTCCCAATGTGGTTCCTCTGGCCGATCAAGCCTAGGAGGAACCTCAATTGGTTGATGATCCTATGGAGGAAGAGGGTCTTGCTGCTGGGGAACCTCATGTGGAGGTTGAGGAACCTGCTAGAGAGGTGGTGGTAGAAATGCCATTTACCTCGAAGGCCACTTCTTCTGCTTACACACATGTGTCTCCCTTCCTTGATTCTCCATCTCCTAGTCCTGTTCACCCTTCTACTGAGGAGCCTTCTAGATCTCATGATCCCAAGGCTGACCAATCCTTTGCTTTTGGTCCCAATGAAGCATCCCCAAAACCAAGTCCTCTTGGTGGGGAAGCTGAGGAACCAGTTACTCTCACTTCTTTACTTGCTTTGGTGCACAGGTACTATGAAAAGATACTATCTTTGGAAGATGAGCTCAACAAGCACCGTAAGATCACTCGGGACTTTGTGCTCCCTTTGGCTGATAGAGTAATGACATTGGAGAAGTTGCTTAAGCGCCAAAAGAAGAAGCTTGTTTTGTCTAATTCTGATAAGGATGAGGAGGATGGTCTAACTATTTTGGCCAAAGCCGCCTTTGCAGCCAAGCCTAGTGAGGACATACCTGCTCCTCCTAGTGCTTCAAGAATTCCCACATCTGCTGCTGGCCCCATGCCAAGGACTGACACTTCTGGTCCTTCAACTTCAACTCCTGTTCCATCCAATGCTGACAAGGGTAAAGCTCCACTGCCTGATGCACCCTCCCCTCCTAGGAAGAGAACACGGTGACAAATGGAGGAAGAAAGGTTGGGAGAGGAGGCTACACATAATTTATAAGAGGAGCTTGAGCAAGAGGTTGCGGCTGATGATGAAGCTTTGAAGAAACAACACTATGAACAGGTGAAGCATAATGCAATGTTTTGGGACAACAAAGACTGGATGGATGTGGTTACCATTCTCACCTTTGATTTCTCTCAGTTTACTGATGTTTTGGGTGTGGATGTGAACCAAGGGAATGGTGTGAAACGGGCTATGTCTCTTGTTCAAAGGCAAAGGGAAGATTTGGCTGCTCAACTTCGTCAACTACGCCGCAATAGACCATTTTCCTATGCTGAACAAAAGAAGCTCATGCAGCAGTATGTGAAGAACCAGTCCGGAGCTCATTTTACTTATGGTTGGACTATGAAGAGGGTCAAGAAGTTATCTGATGATGATCTTAAGGACTTGTACAACAAGATGATTCAGTAGAAGGATGTGCCAAGGCCTGCTAATGCCATCTTTCGCCCACCTCCTCCTATTGTTCAAACCCCCACTCGTAGGAATGCTCCCACTCCAACCTCCAGTGTTCATGATGAAGGTACATCTACCATCCCAACTGTTGATGAGGGTACTTCTGCTGTTCCATCTAGTCCTTCTCCAAAAGTTGATACACCCTCTTCTTCTCATGTTGAAGCTACTACCACCCCTACTGTTGATCCTACTCCTCCACCAATTATTGATCCAACCCTACCCCTGTTGTTAATGAAGCTGCTACTGATCCCATGCGTGTTGACCTGACCATTCAGGATGACGTTGATTAGCCCTCTCCTTCTGGTGCTGCTACCGCTACTCATGCCAAAGTCAAGGAGGAGCCTTCTCCTTCTTCACCTACCCTCTCCGGTCTATTTGCAAGAACAAGGCTCGCCGTGGCAAGGCTGTTCCTTGAGAGAAAAGGGATCCTACACAATTAATTGATACCGCTTCTGACAGTGATGATGATATTCCACTTGGCCGTGGAAGGATTCTGCATTGGGAAATTCAACCATCCCCCATTGTGGCTGGTACAATTACTCATATGATCAAGACAAGTGATGGCTACCATAAATATTTCTCCGGGTTGTAAAGCATATTATATTGGGTGGAACGTCGTGATCTTATGCTTCTTTTTAGGTTGGTTGATGTTGCTATTCCTAAAACTCCTAGTGTTATCCCTAACTGGCCTGGTCTAGTCCTTTGGGGTGATTTGAAGGTTATGTTGGACTGTCCTCCGGGTACTCCTAGTGTTGGGGTATGGACGGAACAACCCCGATGGGTCATCTCTAGGTGGAAGTTGTATGCTGGGTATGGTGTGCATGTGTTAGAGTTGGAATCTGGTGCGCAAGTATTCATGCTTGTGGATCTGGATTATCCACTTACCATTGCTAGTATGGAAGCTATGTTGGTATGTCAACTGGTGGTGTCAAATGCTCATTCTGGTAATGAGTTTGCTATGGCCACCACATTGGTTGAATCTATTCAAGCACGGCTTCTTGCAGACAGGGTTGCTGCTTCTGGTTAGTAGTTGGTATGTTTATTCTAAACTTTTGATTTCTTATACATTCTTTTCACCAATATGTATAGTGATTGGTGACTAACACTCTCCTAATTTATAAAAAGCCTTTTATATAATATCTGTTTATACTTAAAAAAAATACAATTGAAATTTAAAAGCATGTACATAATATAATATCTTCTTATACTTTTCCATTAAGAAACCTTTTCTCACATGGGCTGGTTTGATGTGTACTTCTGGTGTTGGACTCCTTCCACATAACAAATAGTGTTCAACTCACCATGTCTCACAAACAAGAAAGAGTTTATTCACCATGAGGGTACGGCTCTGGTGTGATTATCAAATCCGTTGATGGTTGCCAGTTTACCCAAAATTGGATGGTTTTCATTTGCCTTGGTCCTAGACTGAAAAGTGCCTAGTCCAAGGGGGTACGGCTCTTGGTAAAGACTTTCATCAAATTCGTTGATAGCTGTAATAGCTTGCTCAAAGCTATAGGGTTTTCAGCACACTGATGCTTTATTGCTAAGAGTTGGCTAGTCCAGAAGGGTACGGCTTTTGGTAAAGACTTCAATCAAATCCGTTGACGGCTGTGATGATTTTCCCAAAATCATCAGGGTACTCCCACTCACCATTGATTTACGTTCTAAGAGTTCGGTTGGGTTCTGGTCTCCCAGGGTGATGCTTGATTCCACCATAAAGACTAGTTATCCTAAGAGCTAGCAGCTACTTGGTAAAGGCTTATCAAATCTGCTCATGTTGCTGTAAAGATTCAGTAGGTGCAAATGTTTTCCAAGCTTTCAAGGAGCTTCTCGGAGTTCTTAGTTGCAACATGCTTTGTGTTTTCACTTCTGATGGTTCTTTTGCTGCTATGGTTATGATGTTTTAATCCTCACGCTATTTTTGCAAGTTCTACCAAGAAACTTGAACTCAACCAGTCAAGTTTAAGTTTAGGGGAGCATTGTTAGGACCTATGTAATAGGTTATTTGTAATAGGTGAACTAGGAAGTATTTAGTTCCTCCTGGTCCTAGTAGTAGTAAGAGCAACACGTGCTCCTAGTCTAGTGGAAAGTCAAACAATAGTATTCTTAGTAGTTTGTTAGGATATATATGAAATATCTTAGGAAAGGATATGCATATCAGTTGTTACACATTTTGTGTTTAATGTATTTTAGGTTTTCCTTGTAGTATAAAAGGAACCCATTGGCAGAAGGCTTATACACACCTTCACCAGTTCTCAATTCATATCAATATAGTAGAAATCCTTAGAAAGGATCAAGTTATTTATCTAGTTATTTTGTTTCTTCTTGTTCTTAGTATTTGTATTCCACACTAATACTTTGTATTCAATTAGAGTCTCTCTATGAATAGACTTGTGATTACAGAAGTCGTTCACCGTCCTTAACAGGCTGCAAGATCTACAACTAGTAGACCCAACAGAATCCAAAACGTGCCTCCCTTGTGCCCTTCCAACATTATTATCTTCCGAAACGGCCCCGTAACATGATGCAAGAATTCGTCTTCAACCGGTAGCCAACGTGTCGATTCTATCGGCTCTTCGTCGGCAATATTTTGTTCCTTTTTTTCTTTTTTCTTCTTGTGATTACCTTTTTTGGCGATTCAACTTGTTGAATGAGTAATTGAGAAGTTTGTGATGTGAATTATGACGGGTTTCGTTGTAACTTTTAGAATCCACGATTTAGGACTTGTAATTATTGACATTAGAGAAAAGCGTGTTGTTGTTAATGTTGGTGAATTTGATTGTTTCGGCGTCATCGACGAGAATTGGTTAAAAAATTGGAAAATGGTTGATTTTGTTTCGGAGGTTTTGACGGGCAACCCTCGTTTAGGAGATTCATAAAACCGTGGTTAGGAAATTCGGACATCTCTTTTTTTGCTTGATAAAAATATTTGTATTTTGTAATTGAAGGTTTGTGAATTTGTATGTGATAATGGGTTGTTTATATATTGACTGGTGTGAGGGCTAAAACAAAAAAAAATTTAAAATTAATAGCCTGTTTTAGGGGCTTGTTTGAAAAAATTTTGTTTTTTTATTAAACTAGTCGTTACCACATGGAGGAAAACGTAACTTTGCAAAAAAAGGGCTAAAATTGAAAACTTTGGGTAACCGTTGGGGGTGGGGTTAAAAAGAATATTTTTTTTTAAATTAACCCCAAACGCGGGTTGGTCGATCAACGCTGAGCCCAATCACATTGGACAAACTACAACTCTGGTGTAGTAACGTCGCGCAATGCTGAGCAACGTCGTTGCTAGCGTTATTACAGCGTGCACTCCTTATAAAACTCTATAAATTTATAAATAGAGAGAAAAAAGTTTTTTTATGTAAGGGTATATTATATTATATTATATTATACTCTTTATTATATAGTAGTATATAGTTTTTATTCAACGTGTATCGTGCCATCAATTTCTATGTCTCACAAAAAGAATATGTCACGCGCTTTGTGTTAGTTGTGTCTTAGAAGAAAAATGTAAAAAATCCCCTTCAACTCAAAATTGTGTCTGATGATAAATTCACTCTCATTTTTCCAGACATTTTCACCGCTAAAACACATACAAAAACACACACAGTTATCATTCCATATCTCACCTACACCGAAAGATCAATTGATGCCACCATACCTGTTGTTCCAATGAAGAGGAAGAATGATGTAAAAGAAAAACCTGAGATTTCATATAAAGTTTGATTTTCAGGATTTTTGTATGATTTTATAGGTCTTGTGTCATTTATTTGATTTGATTGTGTTAAATTAAAACAATGCATATACATAAATAAGACTTTAACCTCTTAATGGAAGTGAATGATATGAATCGAAAAATCAATTGCAGGTTAAATTCAAGTATACACCTGATAATGCTCAACTTATACATGTTTATGAAGGTTTATATAGTTCATAACAATTACACAGAACCCTAAACGAGATCAAAGCACACATAGCGGAAGCGATTTAACAAGATCATAATAATAACACAATTATAATTAATCGAATTAGGGTTACATACCTTTACGCTAAAGCAAATCCATAAGACGAAGAACGAATCACCAATTCGGGTTTATACCATATATCACCAAGATATAGTCTAAAGTAAGACTATATTACGATTTTGTATACACGTAATACAACGAGCTAACCGTGATTCTAGCACGTGTAAACCAAGCTATATCGATAGTATAAAATCTACCCAACAACCCTAGAGAGGGGCTAGGACACACCAAAACCCTTCGTGGGTTGGGTGATGCGATCGGCCAAGAGAGGAAACAAGGGATAGATTCAAGTTATAAAGATTATGAGGGGTAAGGGGTTGTATTTATAGGCCTAGAATACATGTAGCCCAAAATAAATAAAAGGCAAGTTTTTTCCTTCCCCTTTTGTGGCCTAACCGACCCACGAACACCCCCATATGGGGTGTTCCGGAACCTTCCGTCCTTCTTCATTTTGTATCCTCTTTCTATATATATATATATATATATATATATATATATATATATATATATATATATATATATATATATATATATATATATATATATATATATATATTTTAATAACCCGAAATTGAAAATCAACATTTAGACCGAGTTCTAATACTATTTCTAATATTCAGACCAATATTTACTACTCGCCTTTTATTTGTCATGTTCGTTCGAAGAATAATATTGAACCCTCGGCTAACCGACAAGGTTAGGTTATTAACTTATCATATACGTGTCATTTATTATTTATCGACAAATTTTACGTCCGTCATCGACCGTAAATATCCTTGTTATGACATAGAAATATTTCCTATTGTCGTCATTTTAATTTCTCGTTTTATGAGCATTCTTCGTAATCTATGTTAAACCTTTAGGTGTCATTCGTTTAGACGACGCGTTAATATTTATTAAATTATAATCCCTCCTTTATTTGTTGAAATATAAATTTTCTCCGAATGTCAATGTTTTTATTTCATATTGAGCGTTTATTTTGCGTGGTTAACACGTATCTTTCAAACCGCGTAACTTCAAAAATATCGGACATCAATAATACCCGCTTTAGCGAATTGTGAAGCAAGATTTTTATACATATCTCATCTCATATCTTATATCTAAAAGAAAGAAAGGAAATTAACATGTTGATGACACATATTAACATACCATACGTGTCTTACATGAATCAAATAACATATTCAATCATCTCATGTACATCTATATTTCATATGTTTCTTTTTGTTGTTGAGTATTAAACAACACGTCTACCCATCACAAAAATTCATCACTTGTAGTACATGAGTCGATTGATAAAGCTACTCACTAGTGTTTTCCTGTGACAAATTTGAATTGAATTTGAAGCTAAAAGCATTGATCAATTATCTTGTGATTTTTCATCACATTCTTTGTAAGAACTACTAATCATCTTCATCTTTTATTTACTTTATTTAATAAGTAACTCCTACTGATATAATTTGTTCATAAATTATATATTTACCATTTTATATGTTTTGGGCATTGTAAAAAGAGGTTAGACATTTTTTAACAATAGTAAACTTGTTATGTAACAAGGTGTTAGAGCTGTTTTAATATCAGTAGTAAAATGCGGATGTTTTACAAAACTCAGTAGGTTTTAATATTAGAAATAATATAGGGTTATGGGCCTTTGTTTTATGGCGATTTGGCCGGTTCGCTCGTCTCGTGAAGATGCCCGATGAAATAGATATGGCCGAAATGATAAAAAGTGTAACATCTGAACATGCTGTGTAAACGGACTGAAAACTCCTATAAGAACTCATAAACAATGAAAAAGGTAAAACTATGGGTTGTAGATAAAATCATAAACAAATAGTATCAGTTGGATAGTTTATCAATTCATTACGGATTGGAAATGACGGCCGGAACGGTGGAAACGAATTTGGCTGCGAATGACAGCCAACACTTCTAGGTATGAAAACGGTTCATTAATCTATGATTAAACATAAGTTAATATTATTGGACTTGACATCAGTAAAGTACATGGCTTGAGTATAATTATGATATAAATAACTCACCTCGACGACTTACAGGTTAGGAGAAAAGATCTAATCTACGAGGCATGTCGAGAAAATTGTAAGAATTGGACTATATTTAATTAACGTCAAACTTGATGATTTTTATATAACTCTAGGTGGTATAACCCACTTATAGGAAACAAGGACTCATTTACATACTCATAACTATAAGACCCGAGACTCGACCATCGAATAATATTAAGTTGATGTCGTTTGAGGCGTTTTAGAAACCGTAATGCATATAAAGTGGATGTGGGCCATAAAATCCAACTCACACTTATAATGGCTATTGGGCTATTTTTGGGCCTGAGATTTATAATATGTTTAGAGTTTAATACTGAGATTTAAATGGACTAAAGTCACAATAACTTGTAATGGGCAACTAATGGGCTTTAATGGGCTTAGTGGTCATAATGAGACTTTATATGGTAGATTGTCACCAAAAGTCTTATGAAACGTTTTATAAAACTTATACAATGTCCAAACTTACTAAAGTAAACTATTTACATATATGTATGACTTATAGTCTCGAGCCTAAGATGCGTCTCATCATTATAGGTCTCGTTCGGTCATATGTTGACCGTTTGGCATCTCGTTTTCGATCAACGAGCGATTGATATCTCGTGAAGTCGTGTATCGATTATTGGACATTTGTTCTTTGATCTACGTGTAGTAGCTATATCCGGTGAGTCTATAGCCTCACTTTTATGTTGTCTTGTAAATGATTTTAACCCGCGAGGGGGAATACATGTTATTTTATAAAATGAACACAAGTTTTTTTCGGTATGCTGGACCCGAATATGATGATAAATGCCTAAGTACCATTGTCTTATGAAGTCCCTAAATTTCATGAACTGTTAATTACCTTGCGAGGTAAACGCTAGTACATATGATAGATCTATTTGGTTTGACAACCTTATCCTAGGGTATGTATCCTTGTGATCACCTGAAAGGGATATTATGTATAAGAGGTCGCTGGTATATGACAATAGGGGCGCCGTAAGTGAATCGGTTTGACGTGTTGGTTAACGTTCAGTTACATGAGCTTAAGGCACTTATCGATATATATGACTTGTTTGTGTGACAAGCTTGAGATGATTAAAATTCTTGTGTTCAAATGATGATTTGTAAAACCTATAGACTTGCTCAACCGTTGTGTTGATGATTTTAAGCATGTATTTCAGGTAATCAAGATGGATAGCAGCGGAGCATGCGAGGAGGGAGTTGGTGCTTACTTGTCTAATGTTTATATTATTTTTCCATCCTTTAAAATGAGTAAATGACTTTTAAGTCTTTGAAGAATCTGATGTGTTGGTAACGGTTTTTGGGACTAAACGCTACTCTGCTTTTATATATTGGGATGGGAAACATTTTAGACAAGGTTGTATATTATTTTAACGTCTCTTTTGAGGTCGTTGTCTATGATTGTGTGTGATGTGCTATGACTAGCGCCCCAAAGTGGTATTCCGCTGCGTGCTAATTTGGGGGTGTTACAAAATGGTAATCAGAGCCACAAGTTATAGAGAACTAGGTCGATTTTGAAAAACCTAAACTATAACTTTTGGTGTGTTCTAAAAAGTTTTAAGCACGCAACTACTCCGCATGGCTCCGGTAAGGCTATTCTTGCATTACTTTATGATTGATTGTGATTATGTGAACCTATGTGTATGTAGGAATGGTAATATGTATATGTATGAATATACAGTGGTATTTAAAGACATTGCGCGTGAAGCAATGGTCTTTGAATGATTGTCGTACATTTTATAATACAGTTTTGTATTAGATTTGGCCTCACCGCAAATCACCGATCTTGATGATTATGTATTATCTGAATCTGAGTATGAAACTCATTTGATATTTTGAGTGTGTATATATTGTTTCGTAAGCTATCGCATATCGACTTGTTTAAGTTCGATTGTTATCATCGTATCGTGATGTGCCATTTTAGGACATCTCCTTTCGAAACATAATTGATTGATGTGATTTTCGTGTTCCGAGTACTTCTTCTGATTTTTAAGAAACATTTACCCGAGGCGACATCTTCTATGTAATGCGACGTGTGATTTGATTTTATATGACTACGTTTTATTGGCGAAAAATAGGATGCCAATGTTGGACCTAAAATATATATATACCCAAATAACTATATATAGTTTGGGTACAACAAAGATATGCTCGTAGTAGCCATTCGGTTAAGTGACTTAATATCTTGTAACTAAATGGAATGGGACATTTAGATATAGAGATTTTAACTCGCCCAAGGATGAGTCGTTTAAGGTTGTCTTATTGAAATGGGTTGGGACATTTGAATAAGAAAATATTAAACCACTAGACCTTAGATTGTTATGTTTTCCTTATTCAAATGGAACGGGACGTGTGAATACGGAAATCATGATGTAAGTTTATTGACACCTTGTATTTACTATGGTATTTGTAACACTCTCAAATTTCGTATCAGTACAGCGGAAGGGTCTTTTAGAGTGTTACGGGATAGCACTATAACTCCAATCATAGACAACACATAAAAATGGTTGTACAAGGTTTAACATACATTCATTCGATAAAAAATTTTAAAGTGTACAACAGGTCCCAAATTATACAGGTCATTAAGTTTACAAAACATAGATCCAATGAACATTTTTATTATTATGTGGGCCATCAGAGTCGATCTCCATCCGGATTACCTTCAAGCACCTGAAATAAAAACATGCAAAAATCATATCAGCGAATGCCGAGTGAATTCGTAGAGTTTAATAAAACCGTTATATAAAACAATCGTTGAAATCATAACACAAGTATAATATTGGAAGTAAGTCCTCGTATTGCTAGTCAGGCAATATATATATCAAAGCATACATCTTAAACCGTCCATGAGACAATAGCCTCAATATTACCATTATAGGTAATATTATTATCGTTATTAGCATCGATATTAAAAAGTATTAGATTACATTATGGATTATTATTAGCCGCATGACATAAGTTAGCGTGACGTCACAAAAATCACGCTATGTAAATCTTCTCATACATAAATTCGCTTACCAATCAATGTGGTACGACGGGGATCAACCGTCAAGGCGCGAACTGGGGTGATTGTCCCCAAATAGTACTATCATATGCATAAGCGTCTACCAAATCCCGGTAGTTCACAATTCATGCTAATGGGACTTTGAGTGACATAACCTAACTACTAATAATCCTTTTTATCTCTTTTATTGGGTCATCGCATCATTCGGGTCCATATCATTAAGCATACCATCGGGAATACTTGTGTTCTATTTTATCAAAAACTAGCATTTTATCTCCCTCGCGGTTTTACAAATCATTTTATAAAACATTTAAAAGAGTGTGAGGCTATGAACTCACGTTGATAATGAAAGGCGGATTATCGTCTACGGGCGTGCTTCGGTCACGGAAACCTATATAAATAATAATCGGTCTTAGACTTTTGTCCAATGACTTTATCAAAATAACAAATATACATATGATGATTTTGTACATATGATGATGATCAAGTGGGTTTATATATTCTTATTTACTCATTTTAGTGTTTATGTATTGGTAACTTTTTACTAGTTTACTTAGTTTTACCTATTTACATGTTTTAGGTCCAATAAGCCTATTATAAGTTCATTAACTTGTATTAATCCATTTTATACTTGTATTATCAGTATTTAAACTTTACATGTTGGGCCCAAACGGGTTAAGCCCAATAAGTAATTTTTATTAACTTATTTAGTTAAATTATTAGTCCAAATATGCTAACTTGGCTCGTTAATGTCCGTATGTCATATAGTTCGGGTTTTATCGGTTTTTACTTGTATTAGGTACTTATATATCAGTATATGACTTTTAGAAACTTTACATTAGACGGGTTTGATCGTCTAAGTTTTAATTGGCGAAAAACGTTCATTTTACGGTAATTGCCGAAAAAGTCGTAAAAATCATGTTTATAGTTTTTATAACTTATAAATATTATTCAACTACCATTTTTATAAAGTGTCCATTTATTTAACCTTATACATATTAATATAAATGAAATTTATAAGTTAGTGGGTTTTAATTCACATATTATACTATATTAGTTTGAGTGCTTATATAATACTATTAAACATTAATTCTTCAAAATCTGATTTTTAGTTTCATCTTCACCATTTTTATCATATCTTGAGTTCTATAAGGAGATAGAAGCTCATTTTTGGATGGCATAAACTTCATATTATGTGCTACAAATAAGTTAGTTATAGATACTGCTCATTACATGTTTAAGTATCCTTAACAGTCCCTACAATATAGACTATTCAGATTGGTACACTAATCTTGTTTTGATCATATCTCACTCATTTTGATGATTCCATTGCATGGCCAACTCTCACATGTGGATGACATCTAAAACTTACTGTAAATGGATTCCAACATGCAATTTTATCAGTTTATAACTTGGTTACTTACTGTTTTTATACAACCAACATTTTAAGCAAGATTTTAGCATTGTTTCTTATGGTTTTTCATCTTTTTAATCATATTTATCAACACTTGATCCCCACACAACATTTTTATCATCATATATTTATCATATACATATACAATAAGAAAGAAAATACATTTGATCTTTAAAAAAATAACAAGAGAAATGGAAAGGATGATCTTCTTTACCAACCAAGATTATATCTTGTTTTTGGATGACAACAACTTGATGAACACCAAATATATCTTCAAGATCATCAACCACCAAGATTGTTTGTTGAGAGATTATCCCTAGGACACAAGAAAATCACCTTCTTTGTTGTTATTATGGCCACCAATCAATCAAGGCTTCAAGGTTTCTCCATAATATGAATAGATAACATAAGATTTATGGCTAGAAATGATCAAATGGGGGTGTTTGATGGTGAAGTGGGAAGGCAATGGGGAGTGGGAGAGAGTATGTGTGAGTTGTTTTGGCATGTGAAAATGGAAGCAAATGGTTAAGTTTAGTGGTTTTGAGGTTTTGGTGGAAACTTGTAGCTTTCAAGTTAAGCTAAGCTTACATGTGTAAGCTTGTAGAGTATAAGGGTGCCACATCAAGTGATGTGGTGTCCCTTTTGGCCGTCCCTTATGTTAGTGGGGTGGGATAAACTTGTTTTGTCCCATCCCGCTAATTACGGGTATTCCTCGATTCTAGTTTCTTCGATTTGCGTGCCCTCGGGTCGTTTTACGAAAAACGTTTTTATAAATTATAAATCAACGGCACAAAACGAATCTAATAAAAATTGTCTCATCAAAAACGGAGTTCAAAAACGTAAATACGAAATCCTAAGGTTTCCGGTTTAGTCGTAAAGGACGCTAAATTATGCACGTAAGCCCAAATTTAAATCCGTAAATTGTGAGTTCATCAACCAACACAAAATTAAGTTTCAAAATATTATACGAGAAAATAATTCACTACCTGAAAATGTTAGATTGTCACAGCTTTTCCTCCTAAAAGGGATCAACGTCCTCGTGATCCATTTCATTTTGATGTCTGTTTCTTATTGAAATCAAAGAGGTGCGGATATTTCTTCCACATTTCATCCTCTCGTTCCCAAGTGAATTCCGATCCATGCTTTGAATTACATCGGATCTTGACAATAGGTATCCGACTTTGTTTCAGTTGCTTTACCTCACGATCCATAACCTCTACGGGTTCTTCGATAAAATGCAACTTCCCATCTATTCGAACCTTATCCAACGAAATTTTCTCATCACTCACTACTAAACATTTCTTCAGATTAGATACATGGAATGTGTTGTGAACACCATGAAGTTCTGGGGGTAACTCTAGTTTATATGCCACCGGACCTACTCTAGATAATTTTCCTCGCTTTCCAAATCTTATAACGCCTTTCCATGGCGATACTTTCAACATTACTCGGTCACCCACATTAAACTCCATCGGCTTCCGCCGCACATCTGCGTAACTTTTCTGTCTACTAGGGGCAGTCAACAGTCTATTCTTAATCTGAACTATCATCTCCGTAGTCTCCCGGATCAATTCCGGTCCCGTGAGCTGGGTATCCCCAACTTCACTCCAACATACAGAAGATCTACACTTCCTACCATGCAAAGCTTAAAACGGTGCAGCCTTAGTACAAGAATGGTAACTATTGTTATACGAAAACTCTGCTAAAGGCAAATGTTTATCCCAATTCTTACCAAAATCTATCACATAAGCTCTCAACATATCTTCCAGTGTTTGTATCGTTCTTTCACTCTGCCCATCAGTCTGGGGGGTGATAAGCAGTGCTCACGTCGAGATTCGTTCCCAAAGATCTTTGGAGAGATTTCCAAAAAATCGATGCGAATCTAGGATCTCGATCTGAAATGATCGATACAGGCACTCCATGCTTGCATAAAACATTATCAAGATAAATACGAGTCAACTTCTCCAGTGAGAACTGCTCTTTAACCGGAATGAAGTATGCTGATTTGGTCAGTCTGTCGACAATAACCCAAATCGAGTTATTTCCAGATGATGTTCTAGGAAGCTTGGTGATAAAGTCCATCGTAATTCGCTCCCACTTCCATTCAGGAATCTTTGGCTGTTGAAGTAGTCCTGATGGCTTTTGATGTTCAGCTTTGAAACTAGCACAAGTCAAGCATTAAAGAACATACATAGCAATATCAGCTTTCATATTTGGCCACCAGTACAACTTCTTCAAATCATGGTACATCTTATCAGATCCCGGATGAATGGAATACTTAGATTTATAGGATTCTAACATAATCAAATCTCTTAAGCCTCCAAACTTAGGTATCCACATACGACCTCTTAAGCATTTCACTCCATCAGCTCTAACCTCTAAAGGATCTCCTTCTCCTTGGAACCCTTCATTAACAAAATTTTCTTTGTTACAAGCTTCTATTTGTGCATTTCTAATTTGCTCAGGCAAATTATTGTGCACGGTCAAGACTAGAGAACGTACCCTGATAGGCTCTCTATCTTTCCTGCTTAATGCATCGGCAACAACATTGGCTTTTCCCGAGTGATATTTTATATCACAATCATAATCACTTAACAATTCTATCCATCTTCGTTGGCTCATGTTCAATTCCTTCTGATCGAGAATATACTGTAGGCTTTTGTGATCGGTGAATACCGTACACTTGGTGCCATACAGATAATTTCTCCACAACCTAAGAGCAAAGACTACAGCTCCTAACTCAAGATCATGAGTAGTATAATTCTCCTCATTCTTCCTTAATTGCCTAGAAGCATAAGCTATCACTTTTTCTCGCTGCATCAAAACAGCTTCATAACCTCTAAGAGATGCATCACAATACACTACAAAATCTTCACTCCCGTCGGGTAATGATAAAATTGGCGCACTACATAATTTTTGTTTCAATGTCTGAAATGTTCCATCTTCATCACTTCCCCAAACGAAAGGTTTATTCTTCTAGGTAAGCTTAGTCAAGGGTTTAGCTATTAAAGAAAATTCTTTACTGAATCTCCTATAATAGCCAGCCAATCCTATGAACTGTCGCACTTTCATTGGCGTTGTCGGTGCAGACCAATTCTTAATGGCTTCAACCTTTGCACGATCAACATGAATTCCATCCTTGTTAATCACATGACCAAGAAATTGCACAGAATCTAACCAAAAATCACATTTCGAAAACTTAGCATACAACTTTTCATCCTTTAACAAATTCAAAATAATCCTTAAATGTTCTCTATGTTCATCTTCATTCTTAGAATAGATTAGAATATCGTCAATAAACACAATCACAAATTTATCCAAGTAGGGCTTGCACACTCGGTTCATTAAATCAATGAAAACCGCAGGTGCGTTAGTTAACCCAAATGGCATTACTTGAAATTCATAGTGTCCATAACGAGTTCTAAATGCAGTTATAGGAATATCTTCTTCACGGACGCGAAGTTGGTGATATCCTGACCGCAAATCTATCTTATAATACACACTAGATCCTTGTAGTTGATCAAACAAATCATCAATCCGTGGTAAAGGATGTCGATTTTTAATTGTCAACTTATTCAGTTCCCTATAACCAATGCACATACGGAAAGATCCATCCTTCTTCTTAACGAACAAGACTGGAGCTCCCCAAGACGACGAGCTCGATCGAATAAAACCTTTATGAGACAACTCCTTAAGTTGCTCAGATAACTCCTTTCATTCAGAAGGGGCTAATCGGTATGGCGCACGTGCCACCGGTGCATCACCAGGAATTAAATCGATTTGAAACTCTACTTGCCTTATCGGTGGAAGTCCGGGTAAATCTTTAGGAAATACCTCAGGAAATTCACAAATAATAGGTACATCTTCCAATCGTTTCTCCCTAGACTCATTCACGGTCACTTAAGCTAAGAATAACTCACAACCGTTCCTGATGTACTTTTGGACTTTAATACATGAAACGATTTTCAAACGGGATTCACCTCGATTACCATCAATTACTAACGTCCTATTCCTAAGAGGAATCTTAACCTTCTTCTCTCCACATAAAATAGTAGCATTATTCAACGACAACCAATCCATACCAATAATAATATCAAAACTACCTAATTCTATCAACATCAAATCAATCGGAAAGGAATAGTTCAAGAGATTTAGAGAGCATCCTTCTAATAGCTTATTAGTTTTCACTAATTTACCATCAGCCAATTCCACCTCGTAACTGGTATTTATCCCAACAGGTTCAATGTCAATAAGGGCACCAAATTTAGTGGATACAAAGCTCCTATCAGCACCCGAATCAAATAAAGCAACAACATAATGATTGTTGAGTAAAAACGTACCAGTACCGACATTCGGATCCTCTTTCTTCACCTCGACTGTTCCAAGTTGATAAACATCACCCTGGGGGTTTCTTCCAGGTACAATCGCTTTCAACTTGGGGCATTCCGATTTCCTATGACCTTCTTCATTACAGTTGAAGCAAATGGTTCCCTTCTTACACCTTTCAACCTTGTGTCCAAGCTTTCCGCAATTTCGGCACTTCAAGCAGTCGCCAGCATGCCTCTTGTTGCCACACTTAGGACATCTATCATCGTTGCGCGGTGTGTTGTTGGTAAGAGCATTTGCATTCCCCTTTCTCTGGTTCTGACGGCGATTGAAATGCTTCCTATTATCACCTCTATCTACACAATCACCATCACCCTTTCTTTTCTCACCTACACGGGCTTCATCTTCCCTATCCTGAATTATCTGTCCAATGAGTTGGTAAGCCATTTGAACAGCATCATCAATGGTCAGTGGTTTCGATGATGTCACGTCCCCTCGGATATTCTTGGTCAACCCTTTTATATATTGCTCAATTCGGATCTCTTCGGGTTCCACCAATCGAGGACATAGCAAGGCCAACTCATGGAATCGGTTTGTGTAACTATCAATGTCCACACCTTTCATTCTCAGATGAATCAACTGTTGTTCTAACCTAATGATCACACTACGGGGACAGAACTCCAAAGTCATCCACTTCTTAATTTCAGCCCAAGGAGTAGCATTAGCAACATCAATACCCATGAAAGCAATTCTCCCGTTCCACCAAGTCAATGCACGACCTTTAAGAGTAGCCATAGCAAAAGTCACTTTATCTTCCTCCTTA
This sequence comes from Glebionis coronaria, assembly GCA_025667525.1. NCBI lineage: Eukaryota > Viridiplantae > Streptophyta > Magnoliopsida > Asterales > Asteraceae > Glebionis > Glebionis coronaria. The sequence goes on along the minus strand of CM046882.1, from coordinate 480,296,185 downwards.
CACTTACTAATCTGAAACACCGACTCAATCTTCTCAATCCACTGGCTTAATCCTACAGCACCTTTAGTTCCATTAAAAGGTAGAGGTTCACACTTCATGAACGTCACATAAGTACAACCACCAACTTCAGGTGCATTAGTTCCAAGTCCTCCTATATATCCTCCAGCATTAGCATTCACATTATTAGCATTCACATTCACATTAGTACCACCAATTCCACTACCGCCAGCTCCACTACCGCCAGCTTCATTTCTAGCATTTGCCATAAATTCAGCCATAGATGCGGTAACTTGCTCCGTAATAATCCTATGTACATCATCCTCAGTCACAGCTTTCTTGTGCGGCATAGTTCTATAATTTCACAATTTCAAAGTATTAAGCATTCACCCAATAAGGGATTCATATAATATGGATTGAATTCATAATCAAGATACAAATAAGGCACAACATGGAATTTAAGACAAGGTACATATTTCATTGGATTTGAAACAAAAGCATTGTCTTAATTACATCCCATATCAAAGTTCTAGCACTATACATACTCAAAATTCGTGCCAGGTCTACTACTAACAAGTCGGTTCAATCAAAGTTACAAAGGTACAAAAGAAACAAAGGTCACTACTAAACACAGACTGGTCTACTGAGAACCGCCAGATGGTCCATCATCCATCGTCTTCTGTATCTTTGTCGGACGATCACTGGACACATCTTTAGCTGGGCGCTTACGAATCACTCCTCTTTCAACCATGTCAGCATAAAATCTACTATTCCAACCCACAGATATATTCAACTCCTTCTCAGCTTTTTCACGCATCGCACGAGCTACATTCAACTGAATCTCCATAGAATTCACCTTTTTCTTCATTGCAACAAACTCACCACTTTCTAACACAGATAACCTCCTAAAAGCCTCATTCAAACCACGCTCTACATCAGTCAAATCCAAACTAAGCAATTCTCGCTCTTTCTCACCAACCTTAGTCTTCGACTCTAAAAAAGCAACATGAGTCTGAACAACACCTAATCCAATCTCTGTCATACTACTCTGAGCACGGGAAGCATCTAAATCACGTCTGAAGGCCCATGGTGCAAGACCATCCATATGAGTAGCCTCTCGAACACTAGACGACTCTCCTATCACACATCTACGAGTAGCAATACCATCAGTACTGTCAGGTGCATTATCATCCTCATCCTCCTCTGATTCAGAATCAGATTCAGACGATTCAGACATTTCATCTCTAGGTAGCTCAACCTCAGAATCAGACAAATAAACTGGAAGGGGTAAGGGCTCGCCCTCTAGAACATCATAAGGGTAAATAAGCTCGGCTTCCTCATCATCATCAACCTCATCATCTATACCTATATCCTCCTCTACATCATCGTCGTCAATCTCATCATCTAAATTATATATCCCAATCTCGTCACCATTCTCAATATCAACATTATCAATCTCATTCTCTATCATATCAACCTGAGGGGCAATATGATCTCCTAGTCCTATCTCGGGCTCGGGATCCTCAAATGGTTCCTCCTCATCATCATTCATATCATAATCTACTAAGTCTAAATAAGGATCATCATCTACATTAGGTTCGGGAATAGCATGGTTCTCTACAGGAATATTAGGGTCAGCCATGACAATCTGCATTTATATATATATCTCGTATTAGGATAACATACTTATTAAACAATTACATACTGAAATCACGATATATACATATATATAAATTAAATTATATATATCAAAATATATATCTTCTCAATAGGGCTTGTTGGTAACGTCGGAGATCTTTGGCACCGTTATAGTGAAAAGATTTTTCAAATATTTTCTCAAATGTTCATAGTTAAAAGATTTTGAAAAGTTTTGTTCAAAACCTTGGTTTTTAAAATCTTTCGTTCTCTATAACGAGAGCTCTGGTACCAAACTGTAACACTCTCAAATTTCATATCGGTACAGCGGAAGGGTCTTTTAGAGTGTTACGGGATAGCACAATAACTCCAATCATAGACAACACATAAGAATGGTTGTACAAGGTTTAACATACATTAATTCGATAAAAAGTTTTAAAGTGTACAACAAGTCCCAAATTATACAGGTCATTAAGTTTACAAAACATAGATCGAATGAACATTTTTATTATTATGTGGGCCATCAGAGTCGATCTCCATCTGGATTACCTTCAAGCACCTGAGATAAAAACATGCAAAAATCATATCAGCGAATGCCGAGTGAATTCATAAAGTTTAATAAAATCGTTATATAAAACAATCGTTGAAATCAGAACACAAGTATAATATCAGAAGTAAGTCCTCGTATTGCTAGTCAGGCAATATATATATCAAAGCATACATCTTAAACCGTCCATGAGACCGTAGCCTTAATATTACCATTATAGGTAATATTATTATCGTTATTAGCATCGATATTAAATCGTATTAGATTACATTATGGATTATTATTAGCCGCATGACATTGTTACCTTACTAATCTCAACAACAGGCCGCGAACCCGACAAACAATTTGCCCATCTAAGTTAGCGTGTCGTCACAAAAATCACGCTATGTAAATCTTCTCATACATAAATTCGCTTACCAATCAATGTGGTACGATGGGGATCAACCGTCAAGGCGCGAACTGGGGTGATCGTCCCCAAATAGTACTATCATATGCATATGCGTCTACCAAATCCCGGTAGTTCATAATTCATGCGAATGGGACTTTGAGTGACATAACCTAACTACTAATAATCCTTTTTATCTCTTTTATTGGGTCATCGCATCATTCGGGTCCATATCATTAAGCATACCATCGGGATATTTGTGTTCTATTTTATCAAAAACTAGCATGTTATCTCCCTCGCGGGTTTACAAATCATTTTATAAAACATTTAAAAGAGTGCGAGGCTATGAACTCACGTTGATAATGAAAGGCGGATTATCGGCTACGGGCGTGCTTCGGTCACGGAAACCTATATAAATAATAATCGGTCTTAGACTTTTGTCCAATGACTTTATCAAAATAACAAATATACATATGATGATTTTGTACATATGATGATGATCAAGTGGGTTTATATATTCTTATTTACTCATTTTAGTGTTTATGTATTGGTAACTTTTTACTAGTTTACTTAGTTTTACCTATTTACATGTTTTAGGTCCAATAAGCCTATTATAAGTTCATTAACTTGTATTAATCCATTTTATACTTGTATTATCAGTATTTACACTTTACATGTGGGGCTAAAATGGGTTAAGCCCAATAAGTAATTTTTATAAGTGTTTAACTTATTTAGTTAAATTATTAGTCCAGATATGCTAACGTAGCTCGTTAATGTCCGTATGTCATATAGTTCGGGTTTTATCAGTTTTTACTTGTATTAGGTACTTATTTATCAGTATATGACTTTTAAAAACTTTACGTTAGACGGGTTTGATCGTCTAAGTTTTAATTGGCGAAAAACGTTAATTTTACGGTAATAGCAGAAAAAGTCGTAAAAATCATGTTTATAGTTTTTATAACTTATAAATCTTATTCAACTACCATTTTTATAAATTGTCCATTTATTTAACCTTATACATATTTATATAAATGAAATTTATAAGTTAGTGGGTTTTAATTCACATTTTATACTATATTAGTTTGAGTGCTTATATAATACTAATAAACATTAATTCTTCAAAATCTGATTTTTAGTTTCATCTTCACCATTTTTATCATATCTTGAGTTATATAAGGAGATAGAAGCTCATTTTTGGTTGGCATAAACTTCATATTATGTGCTACAAATAAGTTAGTTATAACTACTGCTCATTCCATGTTTAAGTATCCTTAACAATCCCTACAAAACAGACTATTCAGATTGGTACACTAATCTTGTTTTGATCATATCTCACTCATTTTGATGATTCCATTGCATGGCCAACTCTCACATGTGTATGACATCTAACACTTACTGTAAATGGATTCCACCATGCAATTTTATCAGTTTATAACTTGGTTACTTACTGTTTTTATACAGCCAACAATTTAAGCAAGATTTTAGCATTGTTTCTTATGGTTTTTCATCTTTTTAATCATATTTATCAACACTTGATCCCCACACAACATTTTTATCATCATATATTCATCATATACATATACAATAAGAAAGAAAATACATTTGATCTTTACAAAAATAACAAGAGAAATGGAAAGGATGATCTTCTTTACCAACCAAGATTATATCTTGTTTTTGGATGACAAGAACTTGATGAACACCAAATATATCTTCAAGGTAATCAACCACCAAGATTGTTTGTTGAGAGATTATCCCTAGGACACAAGCAAATCACCATCTTTGTTGTTAATATGGCCACCAATCAATCAAGGCTTCAAGGTTTCTCCATAATATGAATAGATAACATAAGATTTGTGGCTAGAAATGATCAAATGGGGGTGTTTGATGGTGAAGTGGGATGGCAATGGGGAGTGGGAGAGAGTATGTGTGAGTTGTTTTGCATGTGAAAATGGAAGCAAATGGTTAAGTTTAGTGGTTTTGAGGTTTTGGTGGAAACTTGTAGCTTTCAAGTTAAGCTAAGCTTACATGTGTATGCTTGTAGAGTATAAGGGTGCCACATCAAGTGATGTGGTGTCCCTTTTGGCCGTCCCATATGTTAGTGGGGTGGGATAAACTTGTTTTGTCCCATCCCGCTAATTTACGGGTATTCTCGATTCTAGTTTCCTCGATTTGCGTGCCCTCGGGTCGTTTTACGAAAAACGTTTTTATAAATTATAAATCAACGGCACAAAACGAATCTAATAAAAATTATCTCATCAAAAACGGAGTTCAAAAACGTAAATACGAAATCCTAAGGTTTCCGGTTTAGTCGTAAAGGACGCTAAATTATGCACCTAAGCCCAAATTTAAACCCGTAAATTGTGAGTTCATCAACCAACACAAAAATAAGTTTCAAAATATTATACAAGAAAATAATTCACTATTTGAAAATGTTAGATTGTCACAGTATTTGGATATGATATCGTGTGAGAGATAGTAATACTAGAGTAGTACGAATTATAATCGTCTCGTTGAAATGGATTGGGACGCCTTTTTATTTGAACAAGGAAATTATAAGTTCCCGAACCGTAAATTTATAAACTCTTGTATACATGAAAGGGGACGCCTTTTGATGTAGACAAGGAGTTATAAATGAGTGGGCTCAAGTATGTCTGGCTCGATTGTGGATGGTTGGTGTGCGTACGTCTTCTTCGAATCATATTTCGTTGGTGTGAATCGTTCAGTGTCGTCGTCATTATGATGATCGTCTATTATAATCTATGTATGAATAACCCGTTGGACCTCTCTCGAGTTGCGATTTATTTCGATGGACCATTTCTAATGTGTCTCAATGATCGCGAGATTTATAAGCTAATCGTTAAGAACCGTTAAGAGTCACCAGTATTTATGCGTGTACTTGTGGATTGACTGAGGATCAAGTTATCAACGACGACTTATTGTGGATGTGAAGATTTTGTAATTTTACTTGCTATTATCGAATGGTTCATTCAAGGTTTTCTCGATGATCAACAGTGGAGATTTATATTCGATGTTTATGTTCGACCTTTGATTTTTAGGTACTTATATGGTATGTGATCCAGTCGAATGATCGTAAGTTGTGCGAACTTGAGACGACATTGTCCAATGACGTCCGATCATGGAAAACGTGCACCATATCATATCTTTTGACCTTCCTTGGAAACCTAAACGATGACTTTCTTGTTTTTCACTCTTCACTGTTAGACTGAAGACTATTGAGACGAATTAAGCGCCGGGACGTTGCTTCCTAAAGGGTTAGATGATGTAATAACCCGAAATTTAAAATCAACATTTAGACCGAGTTCTAATACTATTTCTAATATTCAGACCAATATTTACTACTCGCCTTTTATTTGTCCTGTTCGTTCGAAGAATAATATTGAACCCTCGGCTAACCGACAAGGTTAGGGCATTAACTTATCATATACGTGTCATTTATTATTTATCGACAAATTTTACGTCCGTCATCGATCGTAAATATCCTTGTTATGACATAGAAATATTTTCTATTGTCGTCATTTTAATTTCTCATTTTATGAGCATTCTTCGTAATCTATGTTAAACCTTTAGGTGTCATTCGTTTAGACGACGCGTTAATATTTATTAAAATATAATCCCTCCTTTATTTGCTGAAATATAAATGTTCTCCGAATGTCAATGTTTTTATTTCATATTGAGCGTTTATTTTTCGTGGTTAACGCGTATCTTTCAAATCGCGTAACGTCAAAAATATCGGACATCAATAATACCCGCTTTAGCAAATTGTGGGGCAAGATTTTTATACATATATCATCTCATATCTTATATCTAAAAGAAAGAAAGGAAACGAACATGTTGATGACACGTATTAACATACCATACGTGTCTTACATGAATCAAATAACATATTCAATCATCTCATGTACATCTATATTTCATATGTTTCTTTTTGTTGTTGAGTATTAAACAACATGTCTACCCATCACTAAATTGCATCACTTGTAGTACATGAGTCGATTGATAAAAGCTACTCACTAGTGTTTTGCTGTGACAAATTTGAATTGATTTTGAAGCTAAAAGCATTGATCAATTATCTTGTGATTTTTCATCACATTCTTTGTAAGAACTACTAATCATCTTCATCTTTTATTTACTTTATTTAATAAGTAACTCCTACTGATATAATTTGTTCATAAATGATATATTTACCATTTTATATGTTTTGGGCATTGTATAAAGAGGTTAGACATTTTTGAACAATAGTAAACTTGTTGTGTAACAAGGTGTTAGAAATGTTTTAATATCAGTAGTAAAACGCGGATGTTTTACAAAACTCAGTAGGTTTTGATATTATAAATAATATAGGGTTATGGGCCTTTGTTTTATGGCGATTTGGCCGGGTCGCTCGTCTCGTGACGATGCCCGATGAATTAGATATAGCCGAAATGATAAAAAGTGTAAAATCTGAACATGCTGTGTAAATTGACTGAAAACTCCTATAGGAACTCATATACAATGAAAAAGGTAAAACTATGGGTTGTAGATAAAATCATAAACAAATAGAATCAGTTGGATAGTTTATCAATTCATTACGGTTTGGAAATAACGGCCGGAACGGTGGAAACGAATTTGGCTGCGAATGACAGCCAACACTTCTAGGTATGAAAACGGTTCATTAATATATGACTAAACATAAGTTAAGATTATTGGACTTGACATCAGTAAAGTACATGGCTTGAGTATAATTATGATATAAAGAACTCACCTCGACGACTTATGGGTTAGGAGAAAAGATCATGTCGAGAAAATTGTAAGAATTGGACTATATTTAATTAACGTAAAACTTGATGATTTTTATATAACTCTAGGTGGTATAACCCACTTATGGGAAATAAGGACTCATTTACATACTGATAACTATAAGACCCGAGACTCGACCATCAAATAATATTAAGTTGATGTCGTTTGTGGCGTTTTAGAAACCGTAATGCATATAAAGTTGATTTGGGCCACAAAACCCAACTAACACTTATAATGTATTGGGCTATTTTTGGGCCTGAGATTTATAATATGTTTAGAGTTTAATACTGAGATTTAAATGGACTAAAGTCACAATAACTTATACTGGACAACTAATGGGCTTTAATGGGCTTAGTGGTCATAATGAGACTTTATATGGTAGATTGTCACCAAAAGTCTTATGAAAAGTTTTATAAAACTTATACAATATCCAAACTTACTAAAGTAAACTATTTACATATATGTATGACTTATTTATAGTCTCGATCCTAAGACGCGTCTCGTCGTTATAGGTCTCGTTCGGTCATATATCGACCGTTTGGCATCTCGTTTTCGATCAACGAGCGATTGATATCTCGTGAAGTCGTGTTTCGACTATTGGACATTTGTTCTTTGATCTATGTGTATTAGCTATATCAGGTGAGTCTATAGCCTTGCTTTTATATTGTCTTGTAAATGATTTTAACCCGCGAGGGGGAATACATGTTGTTTTATAAAATGAACACAAGTTGTTTTCGGTATGCTGGACCCGAATATGATGATAAATGCCTAAGTACCATTGTCTTATGAAGTCCCTGAATTTCATGAACTGTTAATTACCTTGCGAGGTAAACGCTAATACATATGATAGATCTATTTGGTTTGACAACCTTATCCTAGGGTATGTATCCTTGTGATCACCTGAAAGGGATATTATGTATAAGAGGTCGCTGGTATATGACAATATTACCTGTTGTAGGGGCGCCGTAAGTGACTCAGTTTGACGTGTTTGTTAACGGTCAGTTGCATGAGCTTAAGGCATTTATCGATATATATGACTTGTCTGTGTGACAAGCTTGAGATGACTAAAATTCTTGTGTTCAAATGGTGATTTGTAAAACCTATAGACTTGCTCAACCGTTGTGTTGATGATTTTAAGCATGTATTTCTGGTAATCAAGATGGATAGCAACGGAGCATGCGAGGAGGGAGTTGGTGCTTACTTGTCTAATGTGTATATTATTTTTCCATCCTTTAAAATGAATAAATGACTTTTAAGTCTTTGAAGAATGTGATGTGTTGGTAACGGTTTTTGGGACTAAACGCTACTCTGCTTTTATATATTGGTATGGGAAACATTTTAGACAAGGTTGTATATTATTTTAACGTCTCTTTTGAGGTCGTTGTCTATGATTGTGTGTGATGTGCTATGACTAGCGCCCCAAAGTGGTATTTCGCTGCGTGGTAATTTGGGGGTGTTACATATATATATATATATATATATATATATATATATATATATATATATATATATATATATATATATATATATATATATATATATATATATATATATATATATATATATATATATATATATATATATATATATATATATATATATATATATATATATATATATATATATATATATATATATATATATATATATATATATATATATATATATATATATATATATATATATAGCATTCGTTAATACTAAACTCTTAATTAATTAACAATCGTTAAAGTTATATAGTTATATAGCTCGATTTAATTAAATAAATATAATATATAAATTTATTAAATAAATTAATAAACACAATAAATATATTAATTAATTAAATTAACTCTTTACGTATTGTGTGCAATCCCGTAATCTCGAGTTCGATCCTATCACACGACTATTAAATATAAGTCCATAAACTTTTAGATCCCACTTGGACATATTTCGAATATCGTGATTGCATTGACTAGCGTCTAGTTACACTTAGCAATGTCTCTAGTACAACTCGAGTAAGGTCTCCTAGATAAAACCTTTTAATGATTCATCATTATTATTATCCTTTTATTTCTAATACAACGTTAATAAGGATATGGATCTCAGTTATTCCTTTCATTAACCTTTCTGTTTCTCGTTCATAGATTCAGCAAGATTACAAAAACAAATTTGTGTGTGGCCATACAAACATCTTACTAATCCCACGAGGGGCCCAGGTGTATTGAACTCCAAAACAAATTTGGAGGAAATAAATTCTATATTAACTACGAGCAAAACTTGTAAATTTTGCAACACTTTCAAAAATAATCCTTATAGCTACCAGTTACGTTTAGTGTTAGATTATTCCACAGAGATGCACTAGATTCATAACAGTTTCCTGGTATCTCAAGTCTAAGATAACTATTTATAATTTACTTAATGACAAAGATCCATAAAGTAAAATCATATATTTGGGATAAGTCCAATATACGATTCATCGAATATCATCTAAAAGCGATCAATATACTTTCAAGTATACTCTATCGCAATTTTGATTTGTCTTAATTTAATAATATTCCCATATTATTAATCGACAACAGACATTTTAGCATAACATTTATTCATGGATTAAAACATGTAAAATAGGATACATAATTAAGTAATAAGAATAAACGAAACCCAATCTTTATTTTATTAAATAATAATGTCATAACATACTTTATCCAAATACTAATCATAAATTTATTGCATGAGTTCACTAGCTATTTGCAGCCCAATCGCCTTGGCATGCTTAACTACCTTTGGTCTAGGCAAAGCCTTAGTTAAAGGATCAACTACGTTATCATCTGTGTGAACTTTTATTAATTTGATTGCACGAGCTTCAACTTGTTCTCGGACGTAGTGATGTCTACGTTTAAAGTGTCTGGCGCCTTTCATGACTCTAGAATCATTGGCGAATATTATTGCGGCAGAATTGTCACAATACATATCTATAGGTTCTTTAATTGAAGGCATCACTCCAAGATCTCCAATAAACTTCCTAATCTAAACAGCTTCCATTGCAGCTTCTGAAGCAGCCATGTACTCAGATTGAGTAGCATGCATTGCAATCGTTGTCTGTTTCTTGCTCTTCTAGTCAACTGCTCCTCCATTGATAACAAAAACGTAACATGTCTGAGACTTCGTATAGTCTTTATCACATTGCCAGGACGCATCACAGAAACCTTTCACATTCAGTACTGTGTCTAGTTTCCCTCCAAATACCAAGAACATATATTTCGTACTCCTCAAATACTTTAGAATATGTTTAACAGCAGTCCAGTGGAGCTTCCCTGGATTCTGTTGGTATCTACTGACCAAGTTCTGAGCAAATGCCACATCATGCCTAGTGCATCTAACAACATACGTTATAGATCCTACAGCCAAAGCGTAAGGCACCTTCTGCATGTATGCCTCCTATTCAGGAGTTGATGCATCCATCTCATGACTCAGATTATGCTTAACTTCCACAGGTTGAAAAACTTTCTTGGAATTATGCATGTTATACTTCTTCAATATCTTATCTATATAAGCATCTTGACTTAGACCAATTAGTCGTCTTTTCCTATCTTGATAGATCTTAATTCCCAGAAGGTATGCAGCTTTTCCTAAATCCTTCATAGAAAAACATTTACCAAGATAATCTTTAACATCTTTAAGTCTTGGAATGTTACTTCCCATGATTAATATGTCATCAACATATAGGACTATGAATACTACATCACTCCCACTAGCTTTGCGATATACACATGGCTCATCACGATTTTGAATAAATCCAAACTTTTTGATTTCTTTGTCAAATATTTTATTCCATTGACGTTATGCTTGCTTCAAAGCATAAATGGATCTTTGAAGTTTGCACACATGTCCTGGATTCTTAGGATCAACATACCCTTCTGGTTGCTGCATATAGATGTCTTCATCTAAGAGACCGTTCAAGAAGGCAGTTTTAACATCCATTTTCCATATCTCATAGTCATAGTATGCTGCTATAGCTATGAGAATCCTAATAGCTCTTAAGTTTGCTACAAGAGAAAATGTCTCCTCGTAGTGTATGCTAAAAGTTTGAGTAAAACCTTTAGCTACTAAACGAGGTTTATAGAATTGTACTTTTCTGTCCATGTCGGTTTTCTTCTTGTATATCCACTTATATCTCACTACTGTAGTATTCGGTGGTGGTTCTACAAGAATCCAAACATCATTTACTTTCATGGATTTCATTTCCTCGTCCATAGCAACAATCCACTCATCCTTCTCAGGATCAAGTATGGCGGATTTATAATTAGCAGGTTCACCAAGATCCCCTACTTCATCATCATCCTCTATGTTAAGACATATATTGCTATTTGCGTTTTAAATCCTTGTGGATCTACGTAGGGGAACCAATTCTGGTGGAACCGCCAGACTTTCTGGTTCTACAGGAATTACATCGCTAGTGTTTTCAGAAGGTAATGTATCTATATGACTCTCTTCAAGATCATAATTTCTCCCACTAAACTCTTGATTTACAAGATCAGATTCAAGGAAGTCTCCATACCTAGCAACAATTACTTTGTTCTCAGGTGGCTAATAAAAGTAGTAACCCATAGTTTCCTTAGGGTATCCTACAAAGATACATTTCACATATCGTTGTTAGAGTTTGTCACCCGAGTCACGTTTCACATACGCCTCACAACTCCAGACCTTTAAATAATACAAATATGGCTTCTTGCCATGCCATAGTTCATATGGTTTCTTATTGACCTTCTTTGTGGGAACCATATTTAAAATGCGAACATCAGACTCTAAAGCATAATCCCAAAAGGATAAAGGTAAAGTTGTAAGATTAAACATAGATCGCACCATATCTAATAATGTACGATTTCTCCTTTCAGATACACCATTTTGTTGTGGAGTATAGGGTGAAGTAAGATGCTGAACAAGTCCATTCTCACTTAGATAATCTATAAACTCTTCACTTAAATATTCACCACCTCCATTAGAACGAAGAGCTTTAATCTTCTTTCCTAGTTGCAGTTCTACTTCTGCTTTAAACACTTTGAATGTTTCAAATACCTAATGTTTATGCCTAAGTAAACAAACATAACCATAAAGGCTAAAATCATCCGTAAATGTTAAGAAGCAGCTAGCACATTTCCTTGACAAATGTCTAAGTGGCCCGCACACATCAGTATGTATTAAACCAAGTAGATCAGTAGCTCTTTCAATATTGCTATTAAAAGTTTTCTTGGTCATCTTCCCAGAGATACAAGACTTACATTTATCGAATGATTCATCATTGATATTTTCCAAAAGACCTTCATGTTGAAGCTTTTGTATACGAGTCTTTCCAATATGGGAAAGTCTACAATACCAAAGATAAGAAGAGTTCTTGTCAAACTTTCTCTTATTATTCATGCTAAAGACAGATTTATCATTCTTGGATTCATTATCATGCATGTCTATTTCAAACACACCATTCATAGAAATTGCATTAAAATAGAAAATACCATTTTTCCAAACAGAAATTCCATTATTATCAATCGTGTGAACGAATCCATTATTTAACAAACAAGAAAAGGAAATAACACCCCTAACAATTGTAGATGCATAATGACAATCATTTAAAATCAGTACTAAACCCGAAGGTAAAACTAGATTAAATGTTCCTATAGCTTCAACCACTACTTGTGCGCCATTGCCCACTTGCAAAAATTGTTCCCTATAGGAAAGCGTCCTTTCCAGATTAAATCCCTGCAGGGTATTACAAATGTTAATACCGCATCCCGTATCATATACCCAGGAACTTAATTTGTATGTTAAATTGAACAATTCAATCATAAATAAAGTACCTGAAGCTGCAGCGCTCTGCTTAGACTTCTTCTTTATTTCTCGCAACTCTTCGAGGTAAAGAGGGCAATTCCTCTTCCAGTGACAACTTGCCTTGTAATGGTGACAAGTCTCATCCCTCTGAGATCTATTATTCTTGACAAAGTTCTGCTTAGGTTTTGAATAAGTCTCAACTAGTTTGCCCTAATCACCTTTGCCTTTGCCTTTCTTCTTGTTCGCTTGTGATTTTGGCTTACTTACTCTACCCTTTTGTATGGTTAGTATAGAAGGCATAGCAGTAGATGCCTTGTCTTTTAACCCCTTTTCATAGCCAATGAGCGTTGCATGCAAATCATTAACTTTCTTCCCCGTGCAATGCATATTATAGTTTCGAACAAAATCATTGAAGTCCTTGTTAAGGGACCTATTGATCTAGTTGATAGCCATATTATGATCATATGGTTGTCCTATTTCAATTAGTTGTTCCATATAACCCCTCATCTCCATGTAATGGTCACTTACAGACTTTCCTGGAGCTTGCTTGTAGTTATGCAAAGCATCTAGCAAGTCGTAGATCTCCACAGCTTGTGGCTTTTCGAACATAGCCTTGAGCTCAACAAGCATTCGCTTTGGTGAAAATAGCTCATACTTCTATTGAAGTGGAGGAGCTATTTTATCCAGCATTAAGCAAGCCACTTCATAGTGCTTCTTAACATTAGCAGCGTGTACAAGCCTTTGCGCATCAGATGCTCCTTCAGCAAGATCCTCCGGATATGGAGTAGTCAAGATATCAATAGTACCCTCTGCTCTCAATACAGTTCTTAGTGAGTGATACCAATCATTGATGTTTGGGCCAGTAAGTTCAGGACGTTTAAAGAAAGCTTTTAACGCAGAACTTATAGTGTTATTGGTGGGTTGAGCCATTTCTACAGAAATAAGTTCAAATATTAGTATTTTCGATAATAAAATACTTTGAAGAAAATAAAATTACTCTGGTATAATAACCATATTATTTTCCTTGAATTCTAGAACTATATTAACATAGATCCATGACATCAGTTGATCTGCTAGTAATATACTCAATGTAGTGACTTGTCGAACAATTCAGTTGACAAACAATTTTCAATTTCTAGATTTTTTAAGGGATTTACATTGCCCAAATATATTTTGCATTGTAAACATGTTTCATCCCTTCTGGATGCCTTAGGTTTCCAGATCTCACTGAGTAACTTAATTAAGTCGTCTAATCTAAGTAACGTAAAACCATCATACGAATTCTGATTCTATGAAAAATTTTCTCTCCATCACAACATCACCCAAAAATCTCATTTGATGACGAAGTGATTTCAAGTGTTCTTCAATTAAGAGCATTCGAATTAAATTTTAAGGGTATAAATTTTGATGTCAAAATCAATGTATGGAGAAGCATGCATACAACTGCATAGCATAGTTCAATAAAACATTTAGTAAACTTCTTCACGAGATTAAATTTCTTCATAAATTATGTTGCAGTATTAGTTAAACCAACTAAAGAATTTACCCACAACTATTCACAACGTACTTTTGCTAGAACTCAGCTACGCACAAAGCAATACCCTTATTCATTGTGTTTCGGATGTGAATTTATGGTAAATCACCCTTAAGGTATAATTCAATTAATAATCGTAGATAATTTCAATTTGACGCACAGGCGAGCCGGTAATTTGGTCAACGACCAATGGCTTAACACCTCATTCCTTAACCGGGTACATGACCAACGGTGCGTTAAACTCACTTTATATTTTGTCAAAAGGAGTAGGCCGTTAGATTATTATTGCAATTCACCAATCAACGTAATTTTATGTAATTTAGATCTCTAACAAATCATTATTTTTAATATGATTTAGTCCATATTATTTCTTTTCATAAAAAACCCTTGTCTACAACAATTCAACAATTTTTAGTATAAACAAGTAAAAAAACTAAATCATAAACACATAATAACAATTCATATGTGCAATAAATGAATCAAATAGCCACATGCATACGATTATTTAATAATCATCAAATCTAGGTCTTTCTGTTCATATAAAAGTCTTCCCTAATTCTAGATTTATTAAATCAAATAATTACGTAGCACATAAAATCATATAAACATATAATTTTACGATCCATGAAAACATACACGTTATCATGGATTACCCACAAATCTTTACAATTAAATCTCTTTGGATCGTAACCATACATGACATAACAATTAATCATGCAATTTAATCTAAAATTATCCCACATGTAATTTAGGATTTCAAAACAATTTTTTTTCTTTTTTATAAAAATTCGGCCAAAACCCTAATTTTAAGAAAACCTAAAAAACATGTAGTTTTAACTCAAAGCAATTATTAGTTAAAAACTTTAGATCTTCGATAATTATAGCATGTTAAAACGGCTCTCGATGACACTGATGGTTTATATAGTTCATAACAATGACACAAAACACTAAACGAGATCAAAGCACACATAGCGGAAGCGATTTAACAAGATCATAATAATAACACAAAATTAATCGAATTAGGGTTACATACCTTTACGCTAAAGCAAATCCATAAGACAAAGAACGAATCACCAATTCGGGTTTATACCGTACATCACCAAGATATAGTCTAAAGTAAGACTATATTACATTATTGTACACATGTAATACAAAGAGATAACCGTGATTCTTGCACGTGTAAGCCGAGCTATATCGATAGTATAAAATCTACCCAACAACCCTAGAGAGGGGCTAGGACTAGATTTAAACTAAAATCGAGCACCAAGAAAAACCACACCGAAACCCTTCGTGGGTTGGGTGTTGCGATCGGTCAAGAGAGGAAACAAGGGAGACATTCAAGTTATAAATATTATGAGGGGTAAGGGGTTGTATTTATAGGCCTAGAATACATGTAGCCCAAAACAAATAAAAGGCAAGTTTTTGCCTTCCCCTTTTGTGCCCTAACCGACTCACGAACACCCCCATATGGGGTGTTCCGGAACCTTCCGTCCTTCTTCCTTTTGTATCCTCTTTCTATATATATATTTAACATTTGTTAATACTTAACCCTTAATTAATTAATGATTTTTAAAGTTATATAGTTATATAGCTCGATTTAATTAAATAAATATAATATATATATATATATATATTTGTTTAATAAACTAATAAATACAATAAATATATTCATTAATAAAATTAAATCTTTACGTATTGTGTGAAATCCTGTAATCTCGAGTTCGATCTTATCACACGACTATTAAATATAAGTCCATAAACTTCCAGTTTACATATGCTTTATCCGTATACATTTAGGTAACCTATATGAACTTTCGATACTTAAAAGAGTGTATTTGAGGTATAGGTTCCAAGTACGTGTCGTGGAGGAAAGGAAGAAAACATGAAGAAATAAGTCAAGCTAAAGATCTCCTGACACATGTCTAGTGTTTTCGTCATAACTTGACCATACTATGTCTGATTGACTTGGTTTAGGCGCCCACGCGCAAGAAAATTATCTACAACTTTGCTTTTTGGTCCAAACGCTAAAAACGCCTAAATTGCGTCGGTTTTACCAAATTGTACGGAGTACTTTGTGATGTCAGAATGCGCGATGCACAAACTCAAATGTATGGCATACTTCGCGTTTGCACGGCTTAAAAGTCATACTTATGTCTCCTATTCATTACGAATCTCATCATTTACCATTACCTTGGTCCCCAAGTGTTAGAAAGATTTTATATACATCCCAAAAGCACACAGAAATATATATCTATCATATAACTTCATTGGAGAAGGAGAACTAATAATGAGGATCCTTGGATCCAATGATCGAAACGTCCCTTAATCCATGGTGCACCACCATATCACCATCACCACTCTTCACCACAGATTACCACTGTACCATCATTATTTCCAGAACCTATAACATCACTTCTACATAACCTAAACTCATTACATAGAGGATTCACACCAAATCCTTCTAGGTTCATCACCATAGACCTCGTTACCAAACACTCCAATTGGTGACACGTTGCGAATTTCTAGAGGAGAACACATCACATAGGTTTTTGGTTGACCATGGAATATTCGGTTGTTGGACTAGTGCTTGTTTTGGTAGAAATATAGTTTTGGTACTTTATATTTGAATTACTACATAAACAGATTTGGTACATTTCTTTACTGATCATATTGATATGTTTATGAGTTTATTGATGCTTGTGATATTGGTATTTGAATTGATGTTCTAACCTGGTTGTATAGAAAGAACATCGCACATGTAGCAATTGTGCGCCCCACTTTCTGTCTGATGCTTAGTTATTTGCATGGTTGACGTAGTCTTGTCGCTCGATACTATCATATTTGATCATTGCTATGTATTAGATTCAGATGTTTGAGAGTGCTTATGTGATCGAATGAATTTCATGTCATCTAGTCAATGAATCTTGATATTTGTCTTGTGGAAATTGGCGAATAAAATACATATCAACTCTTGTATGAGTTTGTTTAATGCTTTGCTATGGGTTCGAAAGAGTGTGGCTCAGCGAGCACTTGAATTATCTAAACCAACATAAACCGATCTTTATGCATTCGATATAATAAGATCTATAGGTCGAGAGGATTTCTTGTTATGTTGAATTGTTGATACTTGTGTGACTAGTCATCATCACTTGTATTCATGCTTTGTTTATGTGCTTATAATCTATCCTTGTTAGTTTCTCTTTTCATGATTCGTAGCTAAACCAAACGCACCTTTGAATCATCATTTGGAAAAGTATAATCTTTAGAACTTGTGACACTCTAGAGATAATTGTTTTTACTTGTTAACAACAATCCCGTGGAATGACTTGGACTTACCGTAGACTATACTATACACGAAAGGGTATACTTGCCCGTGTTGTGTTTTTAGTCCCTCGGTAAAATCTAGTTATATAAATTTAAGACTTGCAAAACGCACATCAAGTTTTTGACTACGCTGCCAGGGATTCTTTTCGTTACTTGTTGAAACTTTCTAAGAAACTTTTTCAAAAATTAAAATCTTCGTCGTACAGATTTTTGGCAATCTGAACCCTTGGTCGTAAAAATTATAGAAAGTACGCCGCACATTTAGCAATGTGTGACGCACTTTTTGGAGGATTTCTAATGGTATGTTTGGTTAGCCTAAATGAAGTCGTAATGGAATGTAATGAACATTGTAATGGAATAAATGAAGTAATGAAATGGTTGATTACGATTGTAATTATGTTTGGTTGTAAAGATAAAGCGGAATGTAAATAAAAATAAAGACTAAAATAACCTTTGATGATGTATATTTTTTGTTTGATGGGTAATTAATAAGGGATTATTATGTAATTCTCGTTCCATTACGAGGCGTAATGAATTAAAAACAAGGGGGCCTAATGAATGAAAATGAAATGTTTTGATGTAATAGGTGATTGCATGTAATGAGCCATTACATTACGTAACTGTAAACAAACACAATTTTTGCATTCCATTGTAATGATGTTTTCCATTCCTACTTTTATTACGGCGTACCAAACGCTATGTAGTACGACGCACTTTTTCGATTTTGTGTCGCACTTTCTGGAAAACTTTTCAACCAAACCTTTTTAATGCCTAAGTTCACTGCTGATAACATGAGGATTGCTTTCTTTGTGCTAATAATTGTTGGATTTTTGCAT
Organism: Glebionis coronaria; assembly: GCA_025667525.1. Lineage (NCBI taxonomy): Eukaryota > Viridiplantae > Streptophyta > Magnoliopsida > Asterales > Asteraceae > Glebionis > Glebionis coronaria. The sequence goes on along the minus strand of CM046882.1, from coordinate 480,277,328 downwards.
CTATGTTGTGACAATCCGTCAAATTATGGTTTATATTTTATTCTCAAGTATTATTTAAAAACATTATTTTGATGTTATATTATGAACTCACTCAATTATGGGAAGAAATTTGGATTTATGTCTTGAAGTAGCATCGACTACGTCTAAACCGGAGGATTCTACGTTACGTGCTCACGTTTACATACACCGTTTTTGGTAACAGTCCGACATTTCAGGAAATAAATTTATCCGTGAATATTATTTTGGAATTTTAAATTTGTGTTGGTTCATAAACTCACAGATTTACGAGAAGAGATTAGGACTTACGATTATAATTTAACGTCCTTTACGACTAAACCGGAAACCTTAGGATTACGTATTTACGTTTTTGAACTCCATTTTAGATGAGACAATTTTTATTAGATTCGTTTTGTGCCGTCGATTCATAATTTATAAAAACGTTTTTCGTAAAACGACCCGAGGGCACGCAAGTCGAGGAAACTAGAATCGAGGAGTACCCGTAAATTAGTGGAGATGAGACAAGTTTACACTTGTCCCACCCCCACTAACCCACGGCCAAAACTTGACACCACACATTGTGATGTGTCAAAGTCTTAGCTAGAAAGCTAACACATGTTAGCATTAGCTTAACATGGAAGCTAACAAACCACAAAACCATCCAAGCCAAAACCACTTCCCTCATTCTCACACATGCAAACCACACACAAAATCTCTCCACCCTCCTCTTTGTACCGTCCAACTCCACCATAAACACCATTTGATCAAAAGTTCTAGCCATAAACTTCAACTATACTTCACATATGTTGAAGCCAAGTTGAAGTTATGAAGATTGGTGCAAGTTTTAACATCTAGAAAGAAGTTTTCAAAGGAGTCAAGGGCTGATTATCATCAAGGTGTTCATGTAGATGGGTGGTCTTGAAGATGGTCTTGGTTTATCACATGATTTGTCATCAAAATCCAAGCCTTGATCATAAACTACTTAATCTTGGTGGTATAAAGATTGTTCTTCCTATCCTTTTGTTATTTTGATTATCTAATATTGTAATTTCTTTATTTATGTATATGTATATGATGATGAATGATAATTAAAAATATTATGTGGGGATTTGGTGTTGATATATTTGATTAAAAAGACTAAAATCTAGTTGAAAGGATGTTAAAATCATGGTTAAATATGTAGGCTGTATAAAACAGTGAAGAAACTTATGATAAACTGTTAAAATGGCATAGATTACTCAATATACAGTAAGGTATATGGCTTATACACATGTGAGAGTTAGCCATACAATGGAATCATTATAATGAGTGAGATATGATTAAAACAAAATTGAAGTACCAATCTGAATAGTCAGTTTTGGACGGACTGTTAGGGATATTTAGAGTTGGATTGAGCAGTAGATAAAACTAAGTTAATTGTAGCACATATCATGTAGTTTATGGTGTCCAAAAATGAGCTTCTGTCTCCTTGTAGAACTCAAGATATGGTAAAAATAGTGAAAGTGAAAGTAAAAATCAGATTTTAGGAAATTAAAGTATAATAGTATTATAATAGCACTCAAATAAATATAGTATATAAAATGTGAATTAAAACCCACTAACTTATATATTACATTTATATAAATATTTATAAGGATAAATAAATGGACATTTTATAAAAATGGTAGTTTGGTAAGTTTTATAAGTTATAAAACTATAAACATGATTTTTACGTCTTTTCGGCTAAAACCGAAAGATTAACGTTTTTGTCAAATAAAACTTAGACGGTCGGACCCGTCTAATATAAACTTTTTATGAACTCACATACTGATATATGAACTTATATAACAAGTAAAAACCGATAAAACCCGAGCTTTACAACATATAGACATTAACGGGCTAAGTTAGCATTATTGGACTATAAACCCGACTAGTTGGTAAACCACTTATAAACTTACTTATTGGGCTTAACCCATTTGGGCCCAACATGTAAAGTATAATACTGATATTAAAAGTATAATTGGACTAATATAATATATTGGGCTTGTAATGGGCCCATTGGGCCTCAAAATGTAAACAAGTTGAACTAGTGTAACTAGCCTTGAAAGTTACCAATACATAACACTAAAATGAGTAAATGAGAATGTATAAACCCACTTGGTCATCATCATATATATAAAATCATCATATGTATACATAATTGTTATTTTTATAAATTCATTGGACAAGAGTCTAAGACGAGTATTATTTGTCTAGGTTTCCGTGATTGAAGCACGTACCGTACATCCAAATCGCCGATAACCGCCTTCCCACATCAACGTGAGTTCATAGCCTCGCACTCTTTTAAATGTTTTTATGAAATGTTTTATAAACCCGCGAGGGAGATAACATGTTAGTTTTTATAAAATAGGACACTAGTTGTCCCGATTGTCTGTTTATTGATTTGGACCCGAATGATTGTATGACCCGATGAATGATTAAATGACCCGATAGATGAAATGAAATGGATTATTAAAGTTAGGTTATGTCACTAAAAGTCCCATTAGCATGAATTGTGAACTACCGGGATTTGGTAGACGCTTATGCATATAATAGTACTATTTGGGGACGATCACCCTAGTTCGCGCCTTGACGGTTGATCCCCGTCGTGCCACATTGATTGGTAAGCGAATTTATGTATGAGAAGATTTACACAAGCGTGATTTTTGTGACGACACGCTAATTTAGATGGGCAAATTGAGTTTCGGGTTAGCTACCCGTTGTTTTTTGTAGTAAGGTAACAATGTCATGCGTCTTATAATAATCCAAATAACGAAATACTGCTATACGCACAGAATTACGATATATTGCCTGACTAGCAATACGGGGTCTTATTATTGATATTATGTTCGTGTTTTGGTTTTACATAACCATATTCATATAAGGGTTTTTATTTAACTTTATACAACGTTATAAAACGTATTGTATGATGTTTTTTACGACAATGGTTCGTATAATGATTTCGAAGGCAAACACCTATATTATGATTTTTGATAAGGATTTGTATAAAACGACTTTGGCTATTTTATGGCCTATTACAATGATTTTTACAAAATAATTTTCGGTAATAATTTTATACCGATGTTATATTGATGGATTTTATTAAACTCTATGAATTCACTCGGCGTTATCGCTGACCTTTTCTTTTAACATGTTTTATCTCAGGTACTTGAAGGTAATTCTCGGGAAGACGACAAGAATTCATGGCCCGCACTTAAATAATAATTTCCATTCAAATATTTTTTAAAACCTATATGAAATACAATGACTTGGGACCTATGTAAATTTGATATTCATGAATGGAAATGCTTTATTATTAAACGACGGGATTTTTAAGCGTTGTCTTTGATGTGAGTAATGTGCTATCCCGTAACACCAACGAGTCTTCCGCTGTATTGAATTGTGTAAAGTTGGGGGTGTTACATATGTATAATGTACATTAAAATGAGAAAAAACAAAAATACTTGATTTTATTTTATCTCTTGTTGATTTTGCTATTTAAAGACTTTATTAGTTTGCTTATTTGCTTTTTCTTGCTATATAAATCCATTGAGTAGCTTGGTTATCACAAAAACGAAAATATATATATATTATAAAAAACATAAGGTCTTTGCTTCTAAGTTAGATTTGCTTTCTTATTGTAGTTGTAATAATGTTATTAAATAAAATAGTTCATGTATCAGTTTGGTGTATATTTCATCTATAGAAAACAAAAAAATTTAAAAAGTAAAAATAAAAACCAATTTTTTTTTTACTTCCTAGTTATGTTTCTTTTATTTTGTTACTTTGAATTTAGTCATGCTTGTGTTAATGTAATAAATAATGTGTTTACTACATATTGTGTCTAGTTTTTAAAATCTTTTATAAAACCATAAAAAACGAAAATTGTAGTAAGTACACCGCACATATGTCATCGTGCGCCGCACATTGATTCTGCATATAAAAAAGATCCATTTTTGTGTATAAACAAAAACCGGATGTATTTAGTAGTGCCTTGTGAATACATGTAATGTGTTTCTTGTATCTTAATTTGTATTTGCATGTTTGCATCTTTATAATAATAATATAATAATGTGTAATATATAAAATATTTCAAGTGTGTTTGTGATTGCATTGCATTATATTTGGTTTCATGTGTATGCATTTCAGTAATAAGTTAGATTTTCACAAGAATAAATGTGATGCATGTATAAATAAAATTCAGAAAACAATTTCTTTTTGTTGCAAGTACGCCACACTTTTGTCCTTGTGCGCCGCACTTCTGAGCTGAAAAACAAAAAAATACGTATCATTATCATATTAGATTGTTTAATAATCATTTTAGTAATCACTCTTGTTTATTTGCATTTGTAAGACCACTTGTTCGTGTGTTTCCATTTGTTTGTAAATGGTTATATATGTTGTTAATTAATAAAACCTGAAAAATTAAAAAAAGGTGTTTTTGTTGTAATATAACCGTGTTGGAAATACGTTTCTACGTATTTAGGAAGGAACGGTCACTCCAAAAGTATATACATAGTATGGGCTCGTAGTAATAGTCTTACAATATAACCCATGAAGCTCACATGTAGGGTGAGCTATATAAACCCCCTCCTAGCATGTTAAGAGGGGTTGGTTCAAACATTCTTTCAATAATTCACACAATATTTCACATATTCTCTCCAGCATCTCTCTACTTTATCTCTCTAGTTCTTCGTATCTTTCTCTCTCTTTCTATTCATCTCATCTATAGTATAAGCAAGGATTATGAAGTTCCTCAAATGCTATCAAGAGCCATTGGATGAGTCTTTTGTTTATGTGTTTGTTTCATATAGTTTTTGTGTGATTTTGATCCAAAAACTCACAGCTCAAATTATTTTTTTTGTATGTTTTTATGCTTTAAATCTTGTTACAAATCATCTAATACCATGTAGTATTGATTTGGGTTTCATATTGTGGATAAAAACATAAAAAAAAATTGGATGTTTGGATTGATTTTTGGTGAAGAAAGTTCATATAAAGTACAAATCTTGATTTAAATATTTTCGTCATAAATTTGAAAAAATAATTGTATTTTTCTAGTCCCTACAAAGCTATACACCTTGAAAGTACATGTCGTTTCGTCAGAAACCCTTGTAAACATTTTCTTTTTCGAGATCCTAAAAAGTTGCCTAATTTCGGAATTTTTTGGTTTTTTCCGAGATAAACAAAACGCTTCTTTCTGATATACTGCCTATTTTTTCCGAGATAAGCTACAACTTTTTTCCGAGATAGCAAATGTTGTTTTTCCGAAATAAGAAATGCCATATTCCGAGATTAGCACTGCTGGTTCTTTCCGAGATCACTACTCAACAACTTTCAGAGATAGCAATCTGCTTGGTTTTTCCGAGATAGCCGATTGTTGAGTTTTCTGTGATAAGGCTTTGCGTTTTCCGAGATAGTGTTCTTTAGAGTATTCTGAGATAGTGAACTAGTAACGATTTCTGAGATAAGAAGTATTCAGAAAATTCTGAGATAGTATACTACAAAATTTTCCGAGATAGTGTAATATAAAATTTTCCGATATAGAGTTAAAGTCCTGTTTTTCCGAGATTGGTACTAGCACATTTTTCCGCGATAATAACACTTAGACAATTTTTGATAATTTAAGATATTTGCTCGACTTGTTTCGGTTACTCATCTAGGAAATTATAAGGGATTTCAATCATCAAATTTTCATCATTAATCAAGAATTTAAGAATTTTTACGGTTTTTTCGATGGTTTGTAAAATCCCTTGAATTTTATTTTTGGTTTTTCCACGAATTATAAAATCCCGTATTGTTCTTTCAACAACAAACACATTTAGTTTCTTTTATTTCTCGGTCGATAAGTAATCCTTACCTTGCTTTTTTCACATCGAACTTCAGTGGAACCGTTGAATTCGAAATCTCAAGAAGGAGAATTACGTCAAATGCAACTTTTGCTAGACGGCGCAAGAAAAAGCTTAAAGGTCTCATTTGGAGTACCTGAGTGTCATCTATTAGATCTTTTAAAGCTCAAGGCAGGACCAAACTTTGTGGCACTCTTTGGTCAAGATTCTCATATATTCCTCGATGTAATGATGACAAACCTGGATATACTAGAAAAGCAACTTGACAAAGAAGACTTTAATCACTCTACATCCGCATATGAAATTAAAGTTCTAGTGACACAGTTTAGGCATCTCTTCAAATTTGATCTAGCTAAGGTTTATAACTCAGTGATCTACTAGTCCCTTAAAGACACACATATCAAGGTTCAAGACTTCTGTGATAGATTGTTCGAACACATGAAATCCGTTGCGACTTTGATTTATGAAAGATCACGCATTCAACTAGCTGATGGTTCTCAGGTTCAAGAAACTCAGATGCAGATACACAAGGAAAATGGTCATACCAATGACACAGAGGAGACTGCTTTGGTTAACGATGATAGCAGTGGCATAGAATCACGACAGCATGAGTCTAGCATGCATGAGGAAGAGCCAATGGTTGGGGTACAAATGAATAACGTATCTGATGTATGTACCAATGACCTACAACATGTTGAGCATTATGAACCTACTTATGCCAAACATGGGATGGAAACGGGTGATAGCAATACCACTTCTTATTCATCCGACGTGAGTCATAATGGGGGAAAGAGTGATCAAAATGCTAAAAATCATAATAAATGCTTTATGACTGCTTCTTTAACCAATTTTGATTCTACGATTAAAGAGCTCGAAACGATCATAGCTCAACAATCAAAAGATCTTGAGGATGCCAAAATTGAATTTTCGAAGAAGACGGCTATATTTAAAAAATATTTTGAAAAACTTGAAAATTCAAATGTTGTTCTTGAATTAAAATTAGAATATAAAAAATTCAAGATTCTAAAGCTAAAAAAGACAAATTTTGGAAAAAAAATTACTTTGCTAGAATCTAAGTTGGCATCCCAAGACATCTTACAAAAGGAACAAGAGATCTTAAAACAGCGTTATAATGAGTTGAGTAATTCTATCGTAGACATGAGGTCTAAAACCTTAAGTTGACCACCTCGTTAACTACTGAAAATGCTGATTTAAAGGCTCAAGTTCAGGAAAATGTTTTTGCAATAGCTGCTCTGAAAAACGAGCTAAGGAGAATTAAGGGAACTAGTGTGGACACTAAGCTTGAAAACCCATCAATCTTGAGGAAACCGCCTAAAAATCAGTCCGTTAGACAACCGACTGCATTTAGATCCTGTTAATGCAAAGCAATGCCTAAAAACATTGTTAGTATTAATTAATCTTTCTTAGTTTTGATCACGACAAGTTACAAAGACATTTATTGTCAAACACAATCATAAAACGAATTATCTAACAAACACTATCATCAAGGTAATAATCGTTACACTAACATATCTTAATCATGCTTAGTAATCATAAAAGTGATTAGCCTTAAAACTCACTTTTGTCAAATGTAACAAAAAAAATTTAATTAACTTTATTTTTAATAAAATGTTCAATTAAAATGAAAATGTAAATTTGAATATGGCATATTCCAAATGCCATAAGAATATCCTTTGAAGGTTTAAACAGCCTCAGATATTTCAAATTCACTAAAAGACAAAAAGGAGAGGAGTCTACTATCCGCGGTTCCTTAAGTGCCTACGCGGTTCCTTGTAGATAAGGAACCGCCTGGGTAGATAAGGAACCGCCCCCAGATAGCCGTTGGGATATTGTCTCTTATAAATATTGGATCAAATCTGTATTTTCATTAACCCTTTTTGGACATCTCTTTCAGCCTTCTTTCTCCTATCTAATCCTAGTCATTTGTAAATGATCACTTAATGTGTTAAGTTTGTTTACTCATGATTATCCTCTTGATCTCCTTCTTTACCTTGTCCAAAGAGAAGATCACTCACACACTTGTGATGTGATTAAAGATGAAGCATTGATGAAGATCACCTTCTCCTAAAGATCTATTCATGTTCATCATTTGTTTATTTGTGTCTTGTATAGATCCAATGTAAATGTGAATACTTGGACTAGTTGTGTTAATCCAAGCTATTTGTGAATACGTGGATTAGAGTTGTGTAAATCCATTGCACATGTGTGTGCTTGGATTTGTGTTGTGTAGATCCAAGCTACATGTGTGTACTTAGATATGTTTAGTTGAGTTGTAATTAGTTGTGTTAGCTCTCACTAAACAATAAAGTGATGTGGTTGTGTCTTGTGAGTTCTCACTAAACTATAAAGTGATATGTAGTTGTGTTGTGTGAAGTTCACTTAGCTTCAAAGTGAAGTGTCGTGAAGATTGGTTCTAGCTTTAGATTAGAACTTGACATCTAGCCTTGTGTTGGAAAATGGTGAAGTAGGCAACGTTGTGAAGATTGGTTCTAGCTTTGGATTAGAACTCGACATCTAGCCTTGTGTCGTAAAGTGGTGAAGTGGGCGACGTTGTGTATATTGGTCCTAGCTAAGATTAGGTCTCGACATTTAGCTTAGTGTCGGAAAATAATGTAAGCGACGCAGTAAGGTTTTCTCCGCCAAGAAGGGAGCTTGTGGATATAGTGGAAATCTCGAGTAAGGTGTACTCGGGGAGTGGAGTAGGAACGAGGATAGAGCCTCGTTGCCGAACCACTATAAATCTTGGTGTCTTCCTACTAGGTTGTTTCTTTCCTCACTCATTACTTACATTCATTATCATTATACTTACTACACATTGTTAATACGTTAGAATTGAACCTAATCATTATGTACCTATCTTTCAAGTAAAAGATAGTTTTGTGCACTCACCTAATTGAAAGGAATTTTAATTAGGAGATAAACCGATGAGAAACTATTCAACCCCCCCCCCCCCCCCCCCTTCTAGTTTCTACAATTGGTATTAGAGCGATGGTGACACAAGATCTTTGAAGTATATTGTACTTTAAAACTTGGATCGATCCATTGTCTCCTCAAATTAGAAGGTTAAGTTGTACTAAAGTTTTTCTTTGGTCAAAACTATTTTTTGTTGAAAATAAGCCTATTAAATTGTTAATATTGCATCTCATTTAGATTAGTAGTATTAATGCATTTTAGATTTACTCTTGAAATGTATCTACTAGTTTGCATCTTGTTATGTGTAGGTACTCATGAAGATAAATAATTATATTGATTGTGGATTGAGTTACTTACACTTGTAAAAGACTCATCTTCTTTGATTTCCAACATCATTGAATGATGATATCAAGATGGGTAGGAGTGATACTAGTCCTTGAAGACTTAGTAGTCACTATTATTCATAGTTGGGCTTTGCATTGGTTCCTTGAAAGCTCGGAATGCAATTTGTGGCCAAGGTACGCTTTCGTTCTTCCACACGCCCTATTGATCATTCTTTTGATCATTAATTGACTATATGCTTGTTCTTGGCATCCTTGCCTTGACATTTATTTGTGGTTTGTGATTCTTTCCTTTTATCCTCTCAAACCTTCATTGCTTGGATACTTGACTCACTATGGAGATGTAGGGTGAGTTAGTAGAAGCTTAAAGTATCAAGCATGATGTCCATGGTTTGCACCCTTACGGTTAGTAGGCCCAATATCATGTGTAACTTGTGCAATTAAGCTCATCTCTAGGATGATTAGTGAATCCCTTTTGATACCAAACTACTTCATTAAGTTGTAGGTGGATTTTACACATTTGGAATTGAAATATTCTAAGGATATTGTTATTGTTAAGCCTAGCAATAATTATCCGATCATGTGGGAGAGAAAGTGGATCTATACTTTGCTCATGTTTTGAAATAGAATAAGACTACTTGATAGGTGTGAAAACACCCATCCTTTTACCACTTAATTATAATTATAACCAAGCCAAACGTGTATTTAATGTCGTAAAATTCGAAATTATGCGTGGTTTGTGTTTTTATTGTGTTTTAGGACCAAAATGTGAAAAGGGAAGAAAACATGGGTTTCACGGGTTTTTATCAAAGAAAAAGACAAAAGACGAAGTCAAAAGATCAAGAGTGAAAAAATAACGGAAGTCAAAGGCCTATTCTGAAGATTTATCGAAGAAAAAGTCTAAAGACGGAAGTTTAACGAAGTCGAAGAACCAAGTCTAATTAATGAAGAAATTAGAAGACGAGTTCATTTTATTTATCGACAAATCCCGAGACAAAGTCGAGAATGACGAGTTTATTGTCAAAGACGAAAGACGAGAAGACAAAAAGAAAAGAAAGAAAGAAGCACAACAATTCTCCCCTCTTATAAATACCCTCCTAATGTGTCTGTTGGGTCAAAAGTTGATGAGTCAAATCACCATGGAAACAAGAAAGACCAAATAGGGCATTATCACTGTTGGAGTTCCCACTGCTGGAGATCCCCCTGCTGGAGTTCCCCCTGCTAGAGTACTTTCCCCTGCTAGAGTAAGTTTCCCCTGCTGGAGTACTTGCCCCTGCTAGAGTACTTCCCACTGCTAGTGATAAGTATGAATATTTGGTCAACACGGGATAAGAATGAATAAGTCAGTTTTGATTTAGTCATTATTACTTTATTTAGTTTCCATGTATCCTGGGGTTCCTTAAGTTATAAAAGGAACCACCAGGCGTAGGTTTTATTCATCACTTCCAACACACAAAATGTAACCTACTGCTATTATGATCTCTAGGTGTGGGATTCAATGTATACACACCTAGAGTGATTTGTGTTAATGATTAATACAAATCCTTTTGGGAATTATTCGTCTCTTAAACATCTTGTTTATGATTATCATTCAATTCCGCTATGTTAATTCATATGAATGTTAGTCAACCTAGATGAAACGGTTTTTACTGTTTGAGTCTAAAGATATTGGATTCAACAAGTTGTATCAGAGCAGGTGGCTCTAGATATCTAGGAGAATCAAGATGTTGTTCGGTGTTCATGTTGCTGTGAAGTGGTAATTTAATAAAGATTTTGTTTTTAGGGTTTTTGTGGAACAAAACCTTAGATTCGATTGATGAGGCTGTACAAACAGGGGACGAGGATATTATTCACTTTTGGCTTACTCCAATTGTTACATAGCGACGTACAATCTGTGTAACAATAAATGTGTGGGACCAAGATTTAACACATTCACGTGTTGATGTTTTGGCACAATTCATTCAACAACTGCCAAGAAAAGGGATAAAAGTAGAACGAAGCTGTTGTGCTTTTATTCGAAGGTCCAAGTTTATTGGGACCCACGTGAGGCTCATTAATGATAGCATCAAAAGGAAAAGGGTCATACACTGGTGTTGCTTATGACATGGATAGATAACAAACATGTTGTGTATTTGTATTTAATCCATGGTCAAACATGGCTGCTGTTTGTTACTCATGTGATCACAAGAAAGGAGTAGATATAATACTATTATTGATTGAATAATAAACAGAAGGTAGGGACGTGATATATACGAGTCGGTCGCAACATATTATTTTAATGAACCAAGAAATTAAAGTAATATATACGGGTCGATTGAAGGGACTGTGCGAGCAGATAATGACAGGTGGGGTTACAAATTTGTTTTGGTTCACGTCTGATGCAAGTACAAATCACAGTAAGGTAATTTTTAATTCACCCTGTTTTTGTTATTTATTCAACTGTTATAAAATCATTCCTATTGAGTGTGGGTTTGGCACAGTTAATAACAAAATCAGTGGCATTAAAAGTTCCCCCTGCCTTTGAAAATGTTCCCCTTGCTTTCATTAAAAGTCCCCCTTGCTTTCATTAACAGATTCCCACTGTTTTTGAAAGTTCCCCCTGCTGTCAGATATGAGTTTTGGGACAGCGGTGTTTTGGAGTTTTGTTATTCACAGCAACTTGTCAAAAAGGTATAAAGGCATGATTTAATTATATTGATTACGAAGAAAAGTTTTTATCATTTATTTGAAGATGAAGGAGATTTTCGCGGGTATGTGTTTTATGCTTACACGCTTAGTGACAAAGTGATACAAGATCTAGGAATATGTGATCTCTCTTATGGTACTCTATGCACATATTTTATATCACTTGAAGGAGTTACATTATCCTGCTCAGTGTCTCATTTTCTTGGAAAATGAGGATTTTGTATATTGATTCTCTTTGTCATGTGGTTAGTGCAAGATCTAGAACGCAAGTTCGAGTTATTCTTCTTTATCATCAAGTAAGTTATAATCAGTTTTCTTCATATGTAATCATTACACATAGCCTACTGAATTAGAAGATTCAAAAATGTCTAACACACTTTAAAGGGAAGCTCATTTGATAAAGTGTTAGTCATTCACATATGACATCAAGGTGAAGATTTTTGCTACTGATCATTAGTATTAATACAACTAGTGTGAGTATCTACTGCTCAAAATCATTTTTTATTAGGAGGAGATGACCTATGTGCTTCATGGAGGGTATTTTGAAAAGTAGAATACTTGGGTTTGATGTATGATATTGGTTAGTAGTAGTTGAAAATCAAGGTTGTTCATATAGAAGACCCCTATTTGATCATGTCAAAAAGGGTAAGTTGTCTACAAAGAATGTTCAGTCTGTTGATCTTTTGATCTTGTATGCTTAAGGGGAAGTGTTTTGACATCATCAACTAGGGGAAATTGTTGGGTCAAAAGTTGATGAGTCAAATCACCATGGAAACAAGAAAGACCAAATAGGGCATTTTCACTGCTGGAGTTCCCACTGCTGGAGATCCCCCTGCTGGAGTACTTTCCCCTACTAGAGTAAGTTTCCCCTGCTGGAGTACTTGCCCCTGCTAGTGATAAGTATGAATATTTGGTCAACACAAATTAAGAATGAATAAGTCAGTTTTGATTTAGTCATTATTACTTTATTTAGTTTCCATGTATCCCGGGGTTCCTAAAGTTATAAAAGGAACCACCAGGCGTAGGTTTTATTCATCACTTCCAACACACAAAATGTAACCTACTGCTATTATGATCTCTAGGTGTGGGATTCAATGTATACACACCTAGAGTGATTTGTGTTAATGATTAATACAACTCCTTTTGGGAATTATTCGTCTCTTAAACATCTTGTTCATAATTATCATTCAATTCTGCTATGTTAATTCATATGAATGTTAGTCAACCTAGATAAAACGGTTTTTACTGTTTGAGTCTAAAGATCTTGAATTCAACAGTGTCATTAGGAGGTGTTAGCTAATTTGACAAATTAGTTCTACACTTTATTTTATGCACTTTTCATATTGTCATTTACATACTTGTCTTTAATTTCAAGATTTGTCAAGTAAGTCTTTAATTTTGTTGTTGAATCTTAATCTTTAATCAAGCTTTTCATTAATCTCATCCAACATTTCTTGTTTATTTAATCTTTATGCTTATTTGATTATTGTTATGCTTAATTGATTGATCTTTATGTTTTTATGTGTTTGATTGTTTTAGCTTATTGATCTTATAGCTTATTGTGTGTTTGTTTTAATTTTAGTTAAGTGTTTTCAATAGTTTATATTATAAAAAGTTGATCTTAATTTTTAGATTATTAAGTGTGTTTTAAAGTTTTTGATTTGTGGTTTACTTAGTTTCTCTTAAAACTTGTTTAGATTAAGTTTTGGTTAAATGCTTATTTGGTTTTAGCTTATTCGTGGCTTATTTCCTTGTTTTTAGTTATAGTTTGTTACTGTATTCTGTTTTTGAAGCATCTTCGGAAAAGGGTTTTGACATTCCGAAGTTTACCCCTTTTTCCGAAGATTGGTTTATCCGAAATTTTTCTTTCTTTTCTTTATATTCCGAAAATTCCAGTTTTTTCTGAAATTGTGTGTTTATTCCGAAATTTATGTTATTCCGAAGAAGTATGATTATTCCAAAAAATGTTCTTTATCCGAATTTAGCTTGTTTATCCGTAATTCTTGATTTTATCCGAAAATCACTGTTTTTCCGAAAATACCTATTATTCCGAAATAGTTTTTATCCGAAGATTAGTGTTTCTCCGAATTTCTTCTTTATTCCGAAAAAGGGCTGTTTATCCGAAAATGTATAGTTTTTTCGAAATTCTTTATTTATCCGAAGATTTTTGTTTTTTTTGAATTAGGGTAGTTTTCCCGAATTAGTCACTTTTTCCGAAAATATTAGTTTATCTGAAAATACTTGTGTATTCCGAAAAAGTCTGATTTTTATTTCAAGTTTTATTTTTAATTAAAGTTTTAAACTTTTGCTATTCAATTTTTATAGTCTTTATTTGTAGTTTAATATTTTCAAGCTTTCACTTTTATTTTGTTTTAGATAGAAACTCAACGACAATCATTTCTTTTATTCACCAAAGACGACTGAGTCACACGATTAACCGTGATCAATTCGATTAGACGCCGAGAACAACGAACTTTTTAACCTAGCAAAATCTCACGTTCAAATGGCGCCGCTTCCGGCTCTTTTCGTGGATATTAACGGTTTTTCTGAGAGACGCGTTGGATTTTGGGATCCGTTCACTCGTGAACGTTATTTTTCTTGCATTTTTTCAAAAAATTTCAAAAAAAATCCTAAATAATTAAAATTTTCAAAAATCCAAAAACATTTAAAAAAAATCATAAAAAGCATTTCTTTTTCAAAGAGTTTTGCATCAAAAATATTCCTCTTAATCCTCTATTGTGTTTAATTCTTTTTCTCAACCCTTCTTATTTTTAATTCTTCATGGATTCGTATGTCTATTGTGTAGGGTGTGGGAGACCATTGTATGGTTTTCAAACATGTCAATGGTGTACATGTGAGCGGTGCGGAAATGATATCGACAATACACAATTTGGATTTTGTCCCTCGTGAAATTCGATTAACTCATCCTTTGCTTTTAATGCACTTACTCCACCCTCTTGCATATATTTTGGAAGCGATTCTCATTGGCATGTTTCGTGTCTGATTCGATACCCGTCTCATGATGAGCAAGAACCGGGTTACAATTATGACAATGGTAATAGCTATCCACAAGATGCACCGGGTTTTTCTCAATACCTGTATTGCAACAATTGTGAGGGCCCGCACGATACTTCTTATTGTCAACCGATGAATTATTATGAACCAAATCCGTGCTATAATTCCGGTTTTCATAATTTTGAACCCCCACAATACACCCTCGATCATGAACCTTCTTTGAATCCGAATGACGAAAGACAAGCCCTTCTTTTGAAAATTTATAACGGCTTAATTCGACTAACCGAAACATTTGAGGAGCGACAACGACAACAACAAGAGCAAGTATCTAATCTTAGTGATTATACTCCGCCTCTTGTGCGTTCTTTTTATTATGATGATGACGAGGATGATATCTTTGATCTCAACCCATCTTCTGAGATTCCTACTCATACTCTTGGTGTCCCTAATGCATCTAAGGATTGTGATACATCGAGTAAGATTAGTGAATTTGGTCTCGACAACTTATTTGATGAGGTTTGTGATGAACCAACTTTTGCAGAGCTTACGGACGAGGTCACTCTTAATGATGATTTTTCTCCATGCTATGAGAATTTCACTTTTGAAATTTCTCAATCTCCTCCGGGAGATGAGGGCGATGTAGATTTATTCTCTCCGACTTATGAGAAGTTCACCACTGAACTTGGTCTTGTAGATGAGGTGGAAGACGTTATTCTTCGCGAGAAATTACTGAACGTTCATCTTCTTATTGCTAAAATTGAAGCGTTGAATTTTGCTCCTAAAACCGAGTCTTTACCCCCGTCTCTTACTCCCGTTGAGAATAGTGATACATTTATGGAAGAAATCGACATTCTCTCAATACCTCCGGGTATTGATGATGATGACACGGATGAGGATACTCTTTTTCATACTTTGATGCATGAAGATATTGTCCCAAGTCCTCCTCCCGAGCACCTCTTATCCCATACTTTGGAGACCATTACTGAGGATGAGTGCTTTGACCCGGGAGGTGACATTGACCATTCTATGATTGACAACTTTACGGCTTTGCCGCTCAGTGATAATCATATGTCTTTTGGGGATGACATTTTGATTCCTTTACCCACCCCACCTCACGTGGATCAAGACTTCACTTGTTTTTCTTTTATTGAGAGGACTTTTCTGCCGTTCAAAACTTATCCTCCGGCCTCTCCTGTTTTATTTTCCTCCGGGAATAAGGACAAGGTCTTTGATCCCGGTATTACATTAGAGGCTTCCCCATGGACCATTTAATTCGGGGACGAGTCAGGCTCGTGACTCGGTGAACAAAAACAAGCGCTTCTCGGGAGGCAACCCGAGTATCTATCCTTTTTATCTGTTTTTATAATAAGTGTGGGGGAGACCCTAGTATGTGTTTGTTGTTTTCTTTCTTATGATGTGCAGGGATCCGAGCTTTCAAAGATCCATTCTTAATGACTTTTGACGACCCGTGATTCCGTGTCCCCATCTCTCCGATTCAATCCTAAACTCTTTTGATTCTCTATTTTATATTCTTCAATATTAAAATAGGAATGACTTTAGTTGTCCCTTCCTTAGCAAGATTTAAACAACACGCACGATGTCCTAAGTGTAGGGGAGTTTACTCCCACATTCTTAAACATTGAGGATAATGTATATATCAAGTGTAGGGGGGACTTCTATCGAAGTTAATTGGGCTTTTCCATTAATTTGTCCTCACTTTAACCGGAAAATTGATTTTTCGACATTTTTCATGATTTTTGATCTATTTTGGCCTTTTTGTATTTCCTTTGTTATCGTTATTTTCTTTCATTAGAATAAATTTTAATAAATGGTTTTAATAAGTTTAGATGTCTTTGATATATTAGGCTCGTCATGAATCTTTTGACTCAACACGAGTTTACTTATCCAAGTTTACTCTAGCTAGTATCCTTAACGTGTTTAAATCAAGTTTTGCTCGGCTTTTATATAAGTCTTAACTCTTACAGGTTAAGAACAAGAACTTTTCGCAAGTTCCTATAATTGATCCTAGAAAGTAGTTTATCAAGGGAACTTTAAAATGTGAATTCTAAACTTGAAAAAGTCTAAGAAGTTGCAAGATCCTATAGATGACTTGAAAACCCAAAACTTTGATTTAATAGGCTAAGCATCCACGAGTCTCATTCCTTGAGATTTTTAATTGTGGAGAACGAGAGATGATAAAGTCAATTATAAGTTTGGTATTCTTTCATGAATTTATGTGAGTTAATTATGAGCTTTTTCTCCTATCGCTTGTTAATAAATATAATTGCAATGAGTAACTATTGATTAAATCGTCCTACTTTAATTCGGTCTTAATAGATCAAAAAAAACTATTGATTATGTGAGTTAATTATGAGCAATTATGTGAGTTAAAAGTTGCTCGGTATTAATTAGAGTTCATAGCAAAGGCATAACTTATTGAAGCGGGATGCGAAGATAGGCGAGTCCGAAAAGGCCCTAACAAGGCATGAGGGCTACATTTTGTTGCTAAAGATCCAAAGTGATGTGACAAATCATTTATCAAAAATCAATATGAAGGATCACAACACACGACGAAAAGCAAATACTCCCCTAAAGATCATGGAGAAGTCTATCCGAAAAGACCCTAACAAGGTATGAGGATAAATAGATCCAAGTCCTAAAAGGAGGCGTATCGTTGTATATCAAAATCCCAAATAAAGATTGGAGAAAAAATGAAGAAGTCGTGGTCCAAGTTTGAAGAATCTCTCAAAAACTTCAAGTGAAGAAATTCCTATTATGAAGAGAAAACCATTATTTCAAGAACATCTCTCAAGATTTGAAATATGAAGTCAATGCCAAATATCGGTCCGAGAAATGCCTCAAATCGTGAAGCGAGTTATGCCAAGATATGAACTTTATGAGGTCCCGAGAAGCAGTTTTAAAAGATTTTGTCCTTTAGCTAACTATTGATTAAATCGTCCTACTTTATTTTCGGTCTAAATAAACTATCGAAATAAGTCAACAATGCATCCTCGTGATCATTCAAGACAACAATAAAATATAAGAGATACACCTAGGAATAAGGGAGTCTAAGTGAATAATTGGGCCACATGAGTTTGTGTTAGTTTGCTAACTTATAATAACAATGATCTCGTTTTTAAGCTTGGTTTAAGGAATGTGAAACTTGAGGGTGATAAAAATTCATGACAACCAAAGCCCTAATGTAAGTCTTCGATTTCTTTACTTGTTTTCTTCCTTCTAATATTTTGATATTTTCTATCTTTTTTAAGTTTCTTTAATATCTTGTGTTCAATAAAGGTCAAGGTGGGTTAATTATGATGGAAAACATAAATCTTGCTTTGTAATTAATGCATTGCATGGGGGCATTGCAATGGTCAAGTGTAAGGGATTTGATAGGTGTGAAAACACCCATCCTTTTACCACTTAATTATAATGATAACCAAGCCAAACGTGTATTTAATGTCGTAAAAGTCGAAATTATGTGTGGTTTGTGTTTTTATTGTGTTTTAGGACCAAAGTGTGAAAAGGGAAGAAAACATGGGCTTTCACGGGTTTTTATCGAAGAAAAAGACAAAAGACGAAGTCAAAAGATCATGAGTGCAAAAAGAACGGAAGTCAGAGGCCTATTCTGAAGATTTATCGAAGAAAAAGTCTAAATACGGAAGTTTAACGAAGTCGAAGAACCAAGTCTAATTAATGAAGAAATTAGAAGACGAGTTCATTTTATTTATCGACAATCCCGAGACAAAGTCGAGAATGACGAGTTTATTGTCAAAGACGAAAGACGAGAAGACAAAAAGAAAAGAAAGAAAGAAATAAGCACAAAAACGCTACCCTCCTATAAATACCCTCCTAATGTGTCATTAGGAGGTGTTAGCTAATTTGAAAAATTAGTTCTTCACTTTATTTTATGCACTTTTCATATAGTCATTTACATACTTGTCTTTAATTTCAAGATTTGTCAAGTAAGTCTTTAATTTTGTTGTTGAATCTTAATCTTTAATCAAGCTTTTCATTAATCTCATCCTACATTTCTTGTTTGTTTAATCTTTATGCTTATTTGATTTTTGTTATGCTTAATTGATGGATCTTTATGTTTTTATGTGTTTGATTGTTTTAGCTTATAGATCTTATAGCTTATTGTGTGTTTGTTTTAATTTTATTTAAGTGTTTTTAATAGTTTATTTTATAAAAAGTTGATTTTAATTTTTAGATTATTAAGTGTTTTTTAAAGTTTTTGATTTGTGGTTTAATTAGTTTTTCTTAAAACTTGTTTAGATTAAGTTTTGGTTAAATGCTTATTTGGTTTTAGCTTATTCGTGGCTTATTTCCTTGTTTTTAGTTATAGTCTGTTACTGTATTCTGTTTTTAAGCATCTTCGGAAAAGGGTTTTGACATTCCGAAGTTTACCCCTTTTTCCGAAGATTGGTTTATCCGAAATTTTGCTTTATTTTCTTTATATTCCGAAAATTCCAGTTTTTTCTGAAATTGTGTGTTTATTCCGAAATTTCTGTTATTCTGAAGAAGTATGATTATTCCGAAAAATGTTCTTTATCCGAATTTAGCTTGTTTATCCGAAATTCTTGATTTTATCCGAAAATCACTGTTTTTACGAAAATACCTATTATTCCAAAATAGTTAGTATATATCCGAAAATTAGTGTTTCTCCGAATTTCTTCTTTATTCCGAAAAAGGGCTGTTTATCCGAAAATGTATAGTTTTTTCGAAATTCTTTATTTATCCGAAGATTTATGTTTTTTTCGAATTAGGGTAGTTTTCGCGAATTAGTCACTCTTTCCGAAAATATTAGTTTATCTGAAAATACTTGTGTATTCTGAAAAAGTCTGATTTTTATTTCAAGTTTTATTTTTAGTTAAAGTTTTAAACTTTTGTTATTCAATTTTTATAGTCTTTATTTGTAGTTTAATATTTTCAAGCTTTCATTTTTATTTTGTTTTAGATAGAAACTCAACGACAACCATTTCTTTTATTCACCAAAGACGACTGAGTCACATGATTAACCGTGATCAATTCGATTAGACGCCGAGAACAACGAACTTTTTAACCTAGCAAAATCTCACTTTCACTACTCTTGAAAATAATATTATTCTATGCATCAAAATTGCTTGGTATAATTCATTACCAAAGTCGTTTAGACTTTTGCCGGAAAGGCACGTCTTAAACCACTATATATGACACAGGCTCTTCGCCTCCTCGTTTTGAATAATGTCATTTGTCTCTTGAGCAATGTTCTTGGTCTTGATTCACTTCCCTTGACTCCTCTCCCCTTTGCTTCTTTGCTACGAGTAGTCGTTTGTTCGTTTCGGTCTTTTCCTATCTCGATTCAACTCGTAATCCTTCAACAAGGCATTATTACCTAGTGTTGTGGTGGTCCAATGATATCCTAAAAATGTTTAAGATATTTTTAAGTAATTTAAATATTTTGGTTTTCAAAAGTTCTTTGTTTTTCTTTGATAAAAACTGTCCACTATAGGCGGTTCCTTGTCTAGCACGGTTCCAATGCGCGGTTCCTTATCGATAAGGAACCGCGGTCAGAATCTTTGCCAGAGCGCCAGTTTTATTAAAATGACCTTTTCAAACAATACATTCTCTCTCCTTCACACACACAGTGACGAAATACCCAGTTTTCCACCATTGTTGTTTTTCTAGAAACTTCAGTTACTCAAGATCAATTGATTTCGATTTGTGGGTTTCACTCATCCTTCATCAAAGATCAGTTATCTGTAAGTCATTTCTTTCAATTTCATCTAATTCGTTCTAGGTTTCTTACATTCATAATTGGGGGGGTTTTAAAATTGACATTGAATTAGAACCTTACTAGGAATAAGAGTTGACATAGTATTGTTACTATGATTCCTTAGGTTCATATTCATTGAGATTTCACTAAAACCCATTTGTAGAACAAATCCGAATTTTGACTAAATAGTTTTGGTTGATTGATGGAATTGATATGAACCCATGAACAAGTTGGTAGTGGCATTATTAATTGCTTACCTAAAAACCTTGTTTTGAAAAACCAATGTTCAAGTTCATTATTGATCTTACATTAATGTTTCATTGTTAATGATGAATTAGATACATTGTGAATATGATAATGATAAGGATTAAACCTTGGTTTGTCAAGAGATTGATAAAACACATTCTCATTTTTTTGTTTTTTGGTTTATATGTAACATATGAGTAATTGGGGAAATATGTTTATATGTTATTTTTAGGTATTATCATGACTTCAGGATATCAAAATGACCACCTACTTACTAGAAGATACATGCCTAATCCTTCTTTATTTAATCAAACTCGCTCTTTTCAAAAAACTTATCACAATCTTGAATCTCGTTGTTTCCATGAAGGAAGTATTGTTCCTTCTAACCTTCTTGGACTTGACTTCATTCGATTCATGTTCAATACCATTGGCTTTGATTGTTTGCTTGATATAGATGAGCCAATCTTTCCTTCTTTCCTCATGGAATTCTTTAACTCGTTCAAATTAATGTGCATCAACAATGGTCTATCTAAAAGATTTTCCATCAAGAGGAAAACCTTTGTGTACACTCTTGAGGAATTTGGTGAGATTCTCGGAGTTCCATACGAAGGTCAATGTAGGTTCACCGATGATTGGGGTTTAAACCACTTAGAATCGGCCCCTATTGATGTGCATTATGTGACCGAGATTCATTCGGCTTCGCCCATCTCTCGTGCCCTTGCTTCACCTCGTGAACATCCTATTCTTGGTAATTTTGAAGGAGAATTTCGTGCTCTCACTCCTTTGGAATTACTAACTAGCGATCTTAGTGATTTTATGATCCCTTGGGCCGAAATCATTAGGGAAAATGCAATGTGTTTAGTTGGTGGTCGCAACCATGTGCCCGCTTGTCTTGCACATATGTTGTATTGTGTTGCTACCACCACTCCATACAAACTTGCATTTTTCATAGCTAGAAGGATAAGATTTGTTCTCAATGGATCTCGTTCTACTCTCCCTTATGCCATGATTCTCTCAAGGCTTCTTAAGAGAGTTCTTCTTGATTCTCCTCCTCTTATTCCTTCATCTTTTTGTAGGATATGTAAATCTTGTTTATGTTTTAGAGAGAGAAAGAGATAGAGAGATGGTGGAATTCACACAATTCTAGAGAGGGAAATAATAAGAAGAACACCTTTTACTATGTGTAAATGAATTGAAAACCACACCCTCTCCATCTAAGGAGAGGGTTTATATACCCAAGCCTTGTAATGGGCTTAGGCTTACTTGTTTGGGCCGGCCATACAAGCATGGACCGGGCTTTTCCTTGTTTGATATATTATAAGATATCTAGACTACGAGTTACTACTTAATATATTGTCGGAGTGACCGAATCTTCCTAAATATGTAAAACGTATTTCTAACAATCTCCCCCTAAGGGAGGTCACTCCAAACAAGGGCGTTACCCAAGTTACAATAATAAAAGAAACCTAGCATACTATGCTTGTCTTGAGCTTGTAGTCTTCGTCTTTCTTTTCTTTTTCTTTTCTGGTGAACATGCTGATGTGATCATTGATATCAATCTTGAGCATTAATCTCTTGCCTTGATCTTGTGCATCCATCACTTGTGATCTTCGCCTCTTCGTGACTCCATGTCCTACATACTTATACCTTCATAATTTTTGAAAGCTTCAGAGTTCGATACAGCGGAAGACTTAACTTTTAGGATTTCTTGAATTAGATGAGGTATAAAGTGCATAAAGTATGAGCATGCGGGGATGACTTCTTCTCGGATTCCGCAACGCCACCGTCTTCAAATGTCGTAACATAAGTAGACACGAACGAAATGGCTTTGAACATTTCATTCTAATTCGGTAGCATTTTACCTCCGGTCGGTGAAGACCGTTGGACGATATAAAATATCGTACTTATGGCAGGTAGATTTAATTAAAAATCTCCTTGACAAGATTTCGCGGGTAAACCCGTTCTCTTTACTCGACCGTCCAAAGCTCACTGCGAACGTAAAGAGTGAATCATTGGATAAAATTATCCGCATGATTGAAGTCGTCAATTCTGATTCTTGGAACAAGTTTGATTCATTAAAGAATCGCACCATCGTTGCTTTCCAGTTGTCACGAGCTTGATTCATATTGAATCTTGCAAGTTACCTACCAAGTGCTGTTTAAGGTTGACACTAGAAGGATTTCCACTCATCACTGTGAATACTAAGGTATCACTCTGAGTGTTCTAGCAAGATCACTAAGATATTGCGTAGAGGCCTAGAACATGTTTAAATTCAGTTAAGAATTAAACCATTGTTGCTTTCCAGTTATCACAAGCTTGATTCATAAAGAATCGCACAAGTCACCTACCATGAGCTTTTTGATAATCGCTCAAGAAGGATTTCCATCTTCATTGTAAATACTTTCGTATTACTCGGATGTTCAGGCAAGATCATGAAGATTTTGCGTAGGAATCTTAATATTTTTCTTACTGTTCACAGTGTGTGAAAGAAGCAAGAAATAATGAAAGTGTGTCCTAATGAGATATTTTATGATCTCAAATGGCTCTAGACTCGATCGTGCATTTTGGATTTTAGTGATCGGAGGCTGGAGAGGAGTGCCTACATTTCAATACCGGAGTGAATAAATCAGTAGATAATGCGTTGTCTCCGTGTGATTAAAACAAATACCTTTTGAGAGATATCTGAGTTAGCTAGGATGGGTTGTGCATTGCATCACTGGGTCCATGATGTCTATCTTCAATGTCAAGAATCATTAAAAATGATCTCAATAGCATATATATTGACCCGGTTTCTGCCTAAGGTTGTAAGGAGGGCTTCTTTCTTTACACCCTTTATCTTTACAATTCTTTTTCATTCTTCAACCCCTTCAATGCTTACCAATACGTCATAACTAGCACCTTGTTGTGATTGTTCCAGTGCTAACTTAAGTACTTGGTCGGCATTCAACTACATTCACAATCTTTTCTCCAACTTTCCTAAGGACTACTATTTCTAGCTATGGAATGTCCTTGGGAAGATTCCTCCGGTTCTGGAAGAATCATAGGACTTAACCTATCCTACCATCCTTATGTCACCACAATCTTCATCGTCGTGAAATAAGTGAGTTTTGGGTAAGTATATGTCACCATGAAAATCCATTTTGATATGCAAATCCGTTTTGCTCCCCCTTAACATATGCCACGATATTCGAAAACATTTCGCACATGTCGGGATGAGCCATCACGTTAAGTCAAACCATTTTTGATAATTTCCCATATTAAATCACATTTTCTCCCCCATATTAAAAATATTAAACCAATCGATGTTTTTAATATCAATTGATTTAATGTAGTTTTAACAAAGGTTTTGGGAAGAAAAATGTAAGTCCGTTTTATCTTCATGATACCAAATGTATGAGATATGATACCGATTTGTAACATGATCACATATTCACCATATTAGAAAAAATTGACAAGGTTGGACCTGATTGATGAGAACATCATATGATAAGATCAAATGGTTCTTGTCAGCATATGTTGGTCGCCTCGTCACGTCTGAAGTCATCTCTTGACATCATGTATACGATTGGTATTGTTGTCTTGACACCAATTAGTGAGCTTGGCACTTTCGGCATCGAAGATTCTGATTGCTTGACAATTGCTCCCCTCAATTGTTGACCCGTGTTCTACTGAAAGAGCTGTAGTCGTTGGTTTAGTAGTCGCATCGTTGAGTATGTAGATACCAATTGTAGATTGTTATGGTTGTAGAGATGATAGCTTCATAAAAACAAGACTTCTCTTGTTTTAACAAATAAATGCACTGAAACGTACATAGATTTGTGTTAGACCAAGTTATAAATTAAACTTGATCCCTTACAAGGTTTTAAAGTAAACCTTGCCCGAGAAAATTAATTCCCGTTGTGAGCCAAAGCTTTCATAATAAATACTTGAATTTAATGTGAAAACCGGGTTGCAGTCTGAAATAACTACAAGCCATAAGGGCATGTTTTATGAAATATTTACAACTTTTGTATGAACTCTATTTATGGCGCCGTTTCGATATTAATCAACATTGCTAAGGCCGTAAATATTATCGTACCAAAAGACATGCCTTTGAAAAAGAAAGTAAAAAATATTTTTGGATTTTTCTAGATTTTTCAATTTTTATGGTTTTTATATGGTTTTATATTTTTCTATTTTTCTTTTGTGGATAAAAGTATAAACAATATATATGAATGATCACCAAGGATGCAAAGAATAGTTTACCACCACTATTCTTTCGCTTCATCTGCCAGTTCCTTTAGAGTCTCAGGCGACAAAGTTCTCATTCCTAGCTTGTCGGGCAAAAATTCCATTCGAGCGCGATCTAAAGCCTTCGTGAAAATATCCGCCAATTGATACTCAGATCGGACAAAGTAAAGCTCGATCACTCCATGTTGCACTTGCTCCTTGATGAAATGGTAGTGAATGTCAATATGCTTTGACCGGGAGAATTGAACATTGTTGCAGCATAAGGCAATTGCACTCTTGTTGTCGCAGTACATCGGAATTTTGTTGAAACCTAGACCATAGTCGGTTAATGCGATCTCATCCAAAGAATTTGAGCACAGCAACCGGACATAGCTATGTATTCTGCTTCCGTACTTGAAATTGCAGCACTTTTCTGCCTTTTCGATGACCAACTGATTAGTCGATCTCCTAGTAGTTGAAAAGTTCCACTCGAGCTACGCCTTGTATCTTGACAACCCCCGTAATCCGCATCTGCATATTCCATAAGTGCAATCGAAGAGTCCTTCGAATACCAAAGTCCCCGATTAATGGTTCCTCTAAGATATCGAAAGATCCATTTCACAATGGCCAAGTGTAACTCAGTAGGTCGAGTTTGATACCGAGCACACATACATATAGCAAACTGAAGATCAGGTCGACTAGCTGTGATATACAGAAGAGTAACCGTCATTCCACGATACAGTGTCGGATCAACGGCAACTCCATGTGGATCTGCATCAAGCTTAGTTCGTTCTACCATTGGAGTATCCACGGGGTCGCAAGATTCCATCTTATACTTCTTAAGTGATTCAAGGGCATACTTGGATTGATTGATAAAGATGCCTCTGGGACTCTGAGATATCTGAAGACCTAAGAAGAATGATACCATACCCATCATTGACATCTTAAACTTGGTAGACATGAGTTTCCCAAATTCATCGGATAAGGTTTGGGTCGAGGCTGCAAATATAATATCATCAACATATATTTGTACCATTGTAACACCCCTAAATTTACACAATTCAATACAGCGGAAGACTCGTTGGTGTTACCGGATAGCACATTACTCACATCATAGACAACGCATAAAAATCGCGTCGTTTAATAATAAAGCATTTCCATTCATAAATATCAAATTTTACATAGGTCCCAAGTCATTGTATTTCATACAGGTTTTACAAAGCATTTGAATGGAAATTATTATTTAAGTGCGGGCCATGAATTCTTGTTGTCTTCCCGAGAATTACCTTCAAGTACCTGAGATAAAACATGTTAAAAGAAAAGGTCAGCGAAAACGCCGAGTGAATTCATAGAGTTTAATAAAACCATCAATATATCATCGATATATAATTATTACCGAAAATCATTTTGTACAAATCTTTGTAATAGGCCATAAAATAGCCAAAGTCATTTTATACAAATCCTTATCAAAAATCATAATATAGGCTTTTGCCTTCAAAATAATTATACGAATCATTGTCGTAAAAAACATCATACAATACGTTTTATAACGTTGTATAGATCAAATAAAAACCGTTATATGCATATGGTTATATAAAACCAAAACACGAACATATATCAATAATAAGACCTAGTATTGCTAGTCAGGCAATATATCGTAATTCAGTGCGTATAGCAGTATTTCGTTATTTTTGGATTATTATAAGCCGCATGACATTGTTACCTTACTACAACAAACAACGGGTAGCTAGCCCGAAACTTAATTTGCCCATCTAAATTAGCGTGTCGTCACAATAATCACGCTTGTGTAAATCTTCTCATACATAAATTCGCTTACCAATCAATGTGGCACGACGGGGATCAACCGTCAAGGCGCGAACTGGGGTGATCGTCCCCAAATAGTACTATTATATACATAAGCGTCTACCAAATCCCGGTAGTTCACAATTCATGCTAATGGGACTTTTAGTGACATAACCTAACTTTAATAAACCATTTCATTTCATCTATCGGGTCATATAATCATTCATCGGGTCATACAATCATTCGGGTCCAAATCAATAAACAAACAATCGGGACAACTAGTGTCCTATTTTATAAAAACTAACATGTTATCTCCCTCGCGGGTTTATAAAACATTTCATAAAAACATTTAAAAGAGTGTGAGGCTATGAACTCACGTTGATTGGGAAAGGCGGTTATCGGTGATTCGGATGTACGGTACGTGCTTCAATCACGGAAACCTATATAAATAATAATCGGACTTAGACGTTTGTCCAATGACTTTATCAAATAAAAATTATGTATACATATGATGATTTTATATATATGATGATGATCAAGTGGGTTTATACATTCTCATATACTCATTTTAGTGTTATGTATTGGTAACTTTTATACTAGTTCACTAGTTTTAATTATTTATATGTTTTAGGTCCAATAAGCCTATTATAAGTCCATTAACTTGTATTAATCCATTTTATACTTTTATTATCAGTATTATACTTTACATGTTGGGCCCAAATGGGTTAAGCCCAATAAGTAAGTTTATAAGTGTTTTATTAACTAGTCGGGTTTATAGTCCAATAAGGCTACTTTGGCCCGTTAATGTCTATATGTTGTAAAGTTCGGGTTTTATCGGTTTTTACTTGTTATATAAGTTCATATATCAGTATTGAGTTTATAAAAGTTTATATTAGACGGGTCCGACCGTCTAAGTTTTATTTGACAAAAACGTTAATCTTTCGGTTTTAGCCGAAAAGACGTAAAACGTAGTATATAGTTTTTATAACTTATAAAACTTATCAAACTACCATTTTTATATAATTTCCATTTATTTATCCTTATGAATATTTATATAAATGAAATATATAAGTTAGTGGTTTTTAATTCACATTTTATACTATATTTATTTGAGTGCTTATATAATAATATTAAACTTTAATTTCACCAAATCAGTCCTAAATTTTAAGTTCACCAAAATGTCCATATCTAGAGTTATATAATGAGATAGGACCTCAACTTTTTATCACAGAAACTAAATGATATGTGTTTCATTTTATTCCTCTATAGCTACTAATGAATCAACCTCTAAATATTTTAATAAATTCGTCCAAAACAGTGTAGGCAGATTTACACTCTAAACTTGTTTTGATCATATCTCACTCATTTTTATGATTCCATTGTATGGCCAACTCCCACATGTCTATGACATCTAATACTTACTATAAATTGATTCCACTTTACCATTTTATCAGTTTAACATTTGGTTACTTACTGTTTTTATACAGCCAACTTTATAATCAAGAATTTAGCCTTTTTACCTATGGTTTTCCATCTTTTTAACCATGTTTATCAATCTATCAACACCAAATCCCCACATAATATTTTTAATCATCATTCATCATCATATACATATACATAAATAAAGAAAATACAAGATTACATAATCAAAATAACAAGAAGATAGGAAGAACAATCTTTATACCACCATTAGTGATGAAAAGATGAGGTTTTTGATGAACAAGACATGGTTCTTGTTATCAAATCTTCAACTTGGCAAATGAACTCCTTGAGATCTTCATGTGCATGATTATCTTCTTGAAAATCAGCCCCTAAGATCCATGGAAACTCCTTTTTAGTTGTTAAGATCACCTCCAATCTTCATGTCTTCAATAGGTTATCATCATATGTAACTTATACATAAGATTTGTGGCTACATTTTTGGTGTATGATGATGATTGTGGTGGTGGTAGACGTTCATAGAGAGAGAGGAAGAGAGAAAATGGAGTTTTTGCATGTATGTGAAATGGTTTCATGGTTTAGCTAGTTTTGTGTAGCTAGTGGTTTGGAAAGAAACAAGGACAAGTGTCCTTGTTTACTTAAGTAAACTTGACACATCAAGAGTGTGTTGTGTACTCTTGGATGCCACTTGTATAGGGGTGGGAAAGTGTAAACTTGTACCATCCCTATTAATTTACGGGTACTCCTCGATTCTAGTTTCCTTGATTTGCGTGCCCTCGGGTCGTTTTACGAAAAACTTTTTTATAAATTATGAACCAAAGGCACAACACGAATCTAATAAAAATTGTCTCATCAAAAACGGAGTTCAAAAACATAAATACGTAATCCTAGGGTTTCCGGTTTAATCGTAAAGGACGTTAAATTATTCACGTAAGTCCTAATCTCTTCTCGTAAATTTGTGAGTTTATGAACCAACTCAAATTTAAAATCCCAAAATAATATTCACGGATAAATTTATTTCCTGAATATTCGGACTGTCACCAAAAACGGTGTATGTAAACGTAAGCACGTAACTTTGAATCCTCCTGTTTAGACGTAGTCGATGCTACTTCAAGACGTAAACCCAAATTTCTTCCCATAAATAAGTGAGTTCATATTATAACATTAAAATAATGTTTTCAAATAAATATTGAGAATAAAATATCGACCATAAATTGACGGATTGTCACAGCATTTACCCCTAAACAGGATCTTTGTCCTCAAAGATCATTTTATCTTACTACTCGCTTCTTATAGAGTTAGAGCCACGTGGGTATTTCCTCCACATTCGGTCTTTTCTCACAAGTGTAATCCAGTACAATACGCGAGTTTCATCAAACATAACTACGGGAATAAGATCAGGCTTAATGTTGACTTACTTTCTCTATCCATGATGTTCACGGGTTTTTGATGAATGCAACTTTTCGCCGATCTAAACTTTATCAAGAAGTAATCAGATTTTCACTTGATAGACATTTTATCAAGTTAGATATACAAATAATAATTTACGCAGCCCTTGAAGTCCTAGGGTAGATCCAGCTTATATGCCTTTCAAACCAATTTTTACATCATCTCAATGGTCCCATACAACGGAGACTTATATCCCATGATCTTTCAGATCATCAATTCATTTTTCCATGGTTAAATTTTTTTGGCATAACTTCGCACCCATTCGGCACTTCAAGATCTACACTTCATATTCACATAACCTCCTGCCCACTACCGGTAGTCAATAATCAGATCCTAATTTCAACAATCATTTCAGGTCTCGTGGGTCGAGTATTTTGTAAGGTTAGGTTCGCCATCATAGGAAACCTTAAACCTAAAAGACATGTCCAACTTACAATGGGTGTATGTCGGGTGTCTTCATCCCAACTCCTGCTTACAGATGCTCTAATATATATCCTTACAAGATTCGATCTCGATCCTAATACGATAGTTTTCAATGATAATCTCTCCAAATGAAAACGATTATACGGTTTATTACCAAAGGTCAATTATTTAAGCATAACACAAGACTTCTAGTGTTTTGTATCGTTACTTTGCCTCGTCCCTTCGATTGGGGTGGTAAATAGTACTCTCATCAAGGTTCGTTCCCAATAACTTTTGAGCAAATCTTTAGAAATTCAATGCGAAGCGAGGATCTTGATAGAGATGATCGATACAGGCACAATATGTTTAAACAACTCCTTTAAATACAAAAGAGTCAATTTCTTCATCAAGAATCTATCATTAACAGGAATGATATTAGTAGATTTGGTCAGTCTGTCGACGATGACCCAAATCGAATCAATTTCAGATGATGACCTTTGCAATAGCTAGACGTTTACTAATGTATGAGGCAATGTCTGCCTTCATAATTTGCCATTAGTACAACTTCTTCAGATAAAAATACATTAAATCATAAATGTCATGAATAAAATACTTATACTTACAAGATTCCAAAATAACTATATCTCACAATCCTCCATATTTAGACAATCACAAGTGGCCTTCAAAACCTTCAACGCCATCGGCTTCTCAATTCTGATGGTTCACATTAGCCGCGAACCCCTTTTTACAAACATCATTTATTTTTATATTGTTCGCCAATTTATTTTGCACATTCATTATTAAGAAACTCATCCTAATTGATTCTTTATCCTTCTTATATAATGTGTCAGTAATTACATTCACTTTCCTAGATGGAATAAATATCATGACCGTATTTATTCGAAAATTCTTTCTTCACATTTTCTAAGTCTTAGTTCTATCTCAACCATTGTTTTTTATCAGTTTTGCTCAATCTGACGTTTAAAGCGTTGATAATTACTATAAGTAATTAAATAATAAATATTTAATTTTTATGAAGCGTAAACGCAAAAAGTTTTTAAATTTTCTCAGTTTGTCCAATTATATAAAAAAAAATTGTTCAAAATAAATTTGAATTTAATTAACATAATTTTTGTTGATTTATCGGAAATAATTAGTAAGATCCGTAAATGTTAAAAACATTCGTTTATTCTTTGGTAAATATTTTCTTAGTTGAAAAGCAAAAAAATATCGTTTCAAATTTTAAGTCATGGTTTAACGGTTTCCTCAATCCCTCTCAGGTTGTCTTGAGGTATACACGAACATTTACCCCTAAACAGGAGTTTAGTTAAATGTTTTGGGTTTAAGGGAATGATTCCTTAAAAATACTTTTGATAAAACATTTGTCAAAACATATTTGCACTTTCTTTTTAGTATAACTCAAAGTCTTAAATGGCTCTAATTTTTGAAGAGTCAATATAGATTCCATTATCTTACTAATCACATGGTCAAATCATGTAAAGGATTAAGTTTTAAATCACATGTTAATTATTCAAGGTACGGGTTTTCATTGTTCGGCCAATTCAGGGCAATCTATAAATAATTATTAACTCCCTCTTATTCTTATAAACAAACAAATGGTCCTTAATGATCACGAGCATGAATTTATCAAATTACAGCCTACACACGTGATTCACCAAATTTATGGATGCTACATGTGTATTAGTCCATCCAAACGACATCACGTGAAACTCATAACGTTCATTACAAGTTCTGGATGTAGTAATTGGAATAGATAATCTTCTTCGCGGACGCGAAGTTGATGATAACCATGTCGTGGATCAAATATTTAGAACATACACTAGAACCTTGTAATTGATCGAACAATCTATCATCTTGGGTAGTGGATATAGATTTTAATCGTCAATTTACTTAGTTCACGGTAATTAATGTTTAGATTTTGCTAGGTTCAATTGTTGTTCTCGGTATCTTAACGAATTGATTTCCGGCTTAAAGTAGACTCTATTGTTTTTGGTGAAACAAATATTTTGGTTGTTTTTTAAATAAAATGTGCAAAACAATTAAAGTAAATGACTTAAAAGTAAATCTAAATCTAATTTTAAAATAAATGGTGCAAGTATTTAAAAACGTGACTAAAATTAAAGGGCTCTAAAAGTAAATAACACAAACTTAAATCTATCTAAGGCAAACTTAAAACGCAACTAAAACTTTAAAACTAAGGCAAGGCTAAAATAAATCTAAGACAAATAAACTTAAAGTGCGACTAAGGAAAAAGGCGGAAAAAAATAAAGCTCGAAATTAAAACGCAGAAAATTAAAAACTGAAATTAAAGAAACCTGAAAATCAGCTTATCCGGAATAATACCCTTATTCGGAATAAATGGCTTACTCGGAATATGTCACATATCGGGAATAATCCTCTCTATTCGGAATGTTGGTCTATTCGGAATAATTCCCTGCTATTCGGAATATTCTGCCTATCCGGAATATCCTTGCTATTCGGAATATCCTTGCTATTCGGAATATCCTGCCTATCCGGAATAATGGATATTCCGGATAAACCACCTTTGCTAAAACCTTGATCCGGAATATTTGAAGATTCAGAATAGAGTACTTTTATCCGGAATAATTAATTATTCCGGATGGTCGACTTTGATACGGAATACTTTCTTCACAATCCTTCACTCGGAATAACCTTTGATGCAGAATACCTGGGAAGATCAGATGAACAGCGAAGAACAAGGAAATAGAAAAAGACACGATCTAGATAAAAATTAAGCTAAATCAACCACAAGATTAAATCAAACTAACAAATAAACAACTATTAATCATAAACAAACAATCCAAAACAACAAAACTAACAAAACTAATCAAGATAATCAAAACCCACTTAATAAATTTGACAAAAACTCAAGAACATGAACATGAATAATAAACCAAAGATTAAAGAAAGGTAGAATGAGAGATCAAACAATAAAGATAAATAATAACAAGAATTAAAAGAACACTTACTCGAAATTAAATGGTAATTAAGGTGCAAGACAAGTATTTAAGTTTGACAAGTAAATAAATGACAAGGTAATTAAAAGTGGAAGAACTAATTGTCACTATTAGCCAACAAAAATGAAAAGATTAATCCTAATGACTATATATAGGGGAGGATTAAGGGGTGCTTAGGAAGCTTCCTCCCCTCCTTCATTTCTTCTTAATTGCATGATTAAGTCCCTCAAGCCTTTAATCTTTATTTAATTGCACCATTAGTCCTTAAGCCTTTAATTTTAATTAAATCTTGGACTTTAATGACTTTTGGCTCGGGATTTCTTTGAACTCGTCTTGTAATTCTTCAATAAATTAGACTTGAGTTCTTCGGCTTTAAGTAAACATCCGTCTTTTGACTTTTTCTTCGATAAATCTTCAGAATTGGTCTTGGACTTCCGTTCTTTTTGCACTCTTGACTTCTTGACTTCGTCTTTCATCTTTTTCTTCAATAAAAGCCCGTGAATGCCGTGTTTTCTCCACTTTTCACAGTTTCGTCCTAAATCACAACAAAAACACAAACCACGCATAATTCTGACATAAAAGATATAAAATACACGTTTTGGCTCGGTTATTATTGTAATTAAGTGGTAAAAAGGATGGGTGTTTACACACCTATCAGTAATCAATAAACATAAGGAATGATAATACCATAGCTCTTCATGATGACGAGCTTGACAGAATAAAAGTGTTCTCCGACGACTCTCTTAGTTGTACGGTAATTCTTTTAATTTCGATGGTGCTGACGTACAGTGCACACGCCACAGGTGCAGCACCGGGAATATAATCAATACCAAATTCAACTTGCCCTAATGGTGAAAGTCTAGGTAATTCACCAGCAAATACCTCCTAAGGTTTCAAATAACGGAAGCATCTTTTAATAAATTTACTTTAAGTTCTTTCTAGATTACAATATCTATGACTAATTCACAACCATTCACGGTAAAATTTCAAGTCTAAATGCGGATATGGTCATCCATCAAGAAGTATTTAGATCACTTTTGATAATCAACATCTTATCTTTTAGGGGAATTCTACTCGAGTTCCCATCAATTAAGACAATGTCGTCATGTCATAATCAATCAATCCATTCTACTAGCACTATCAACTTTCCAGTTTCATTACCGTTAATAAGATGTGAACTTCTCAAAAGACTAATAATAACTCATAATCCTTTACAAATTCAAGGATATATGGAGATACAACTATCATTAAAAGAGTAAGGTCAACGCATAAACTACACGAGAGAATTTCAAATCAGATACAGACGAAAAACATTTAATGAATATGAATATATCCCATGTTTTCATAATTTGAGTACGCATTCGAAAGCTCCTCGGATCGTTACCCAGGTCATTCAAATGAAATATAATCAAAAGAAATGATAAGAACGTCGATACATCCAGTCGGGTATCAACACTCGGTAATCAGATACTTTTCCAAAGAATCTCACTACGGGGGAATTGGACAAGAAAGAATTGTCAATTGTCAAATAAGACAATTTCCACAGATGAGTAAATTTGATTTAGAAGATTAGATGGTACAGGCACATATGTAGGTGTCTCTAACAATATGTCCCTATTTTGCACTTCTTGCAGATCTCATAAACATTCAATCTTTCACAACTTCAAAGAAAACGTAGCGTTTATTAATAATTTCATGGTGACTACTAATCAGCCTTGCATGGTCCCTTCCAAAATGTATGTAGGCGCGCAACTATATACAATTTCAAGATTAACGATGCAATACTCAGTTCGTCAAAATTTTATCATCCTGTTTATAATAAAAACATTATCATGCTTAATTCTTAAATAAGAATCAAAAATAAATTTACAAAGATGTTAATTATCATGGAAACAATTAAGTTTTCCAAAGTGTTTCATAAACAACTTTATTTCGATAACGATTACTTATAAATCTCACTTTGAATAATCCTTATAGTGATGAAAATTCAATTTTTCTCAAGTAATACTGTTTCAACTTATAAAACAATGAGTGATCTGCAAAAGGGTGATGAAAAGTCGTTCACCAAGAACTAACTACAATATAATAGGAAATGAGCTTAGCCAAATAATCATGAGGTTCATGACCTCGATGGCACTCAAAAGAGAATAATCCACAACGTGACTCCAATCTAGATGAGTACTTGTTCAATGGTTGCATCACTAATGCGAGCATTAGGAAGAAGCAAGAAAAGATAGATAACATCGATACATGTAGGATTTAGCAATCAAAGGTAGTCTTTTCATTAATCACAAACAAGTCAAAATTATACCGTAACACATTACGTGTCACTATGTCATACAATTCCCAGAACTCATCCTACCAACTGATGTCTCAGTTAAGTTAGGGATTTTTAAAAGATACCACAATGAATACTAATCTACAAGAGTCATTAGGTGTTCCACATGTCCCAGAAGATCCATCGGTCCCAATTCAGAAGAAGATTTCTTCAATTTATTTCTTGGACACTGGGCATCCTCATTAGTGGACAATGGCCTAGGAACAACCCTTAACACGAACCAACAATCATTTAAAACCTTATAATTCAATCACAGAACTTAACGACTTCCTCTTAACAATCTCATATTCCATACGAGTTAAATTTTTACTTTATTCAAGTTTCAATCAACTTATACTCAATGTGATATCCTACCTCATTCTCCAATATTTTCAACCTTATTCATAAACCTTAAAAGGGCAATAAAAGCTCGATATGAACAACACTTATATTCCAATCCTATAGCTCTTACAACAACATTTATCAAATGAGTCACTAGTATTAAATGACTCACACATTCAATTAGACTTCTCGGAAAGGTACTAGTGGCATGAGGCTTTTGGGTAATGGCTCCAATGACAGCCTCAAGTGCAACATTCACCCTTTCGATTTTAAATTTAAGAATTGGGTGACAACGAATCAGATGACACCTTTCCAGGTGGTAACGTTTTGTCAAACTCCACTCTATAAGGAAAGATCGTCATGACATCGATATCAGATTTAATCTCGCCAATTCTTCTTCAAGATCATAATAAACTACTATCAATATTTCTACGAATATCAACCATTTTGTTGGGATCATAAATATCCACAACTTGGTTTAGATCTTGAATAGCTAGATTTCCTACAGGAATAGCTTAGATTAATTTACTAGGGGAGTTAGGGTTTCTTGTGACAATCTACGTCGTATAAATACCTCGTATAATATAGAAATAATCATAAAACAATCATGTAATCAAATTACATCATATGTATATATATAATCCAAGTTATATATATATATATATATATATATATATATATATATATATATATATTAAAATAACACTTCTCAGTCTGGCCTTGTCAGTAATTTGGGAATTCTTCGGCACCGTTATAGTCAAAAGATTTTTAGACATTTTGTGAAAAATGTTTATAGTTAAAAGATTTTGAAATGTTTTATTCAAAACCTTAGTTTTAAAAATCTTTCGTTCTCTATAACGAGAGCTCTGGTACCAAACTGTTACACCCCCAAATTTACACAATTCAATACAGCGGAAGACTCGTTGGTGTTACGGGATAGCACATTACTCACATCATAGACAACGCATAAAAATCGCGTCGTTTAATATTAAAGCATTTCCATTCATAAATATCAAATTTTACATATGTCCCAAGTCATTGTATTTCATACAGTTTTTACAAAGCATTTGAATGGAAATTATTATTTAAGTGCGGGTCATGAATTCTTGTTGTCATCCCGAGAATTACCTTCAAGTACCTGAGATAAAACATGTTAAAAGAAAAGGTCAGCGAAGACGCCGAGTGAATTCATA
The DNA here is from genome assembly GCA_025667525.1 of Glebionis coronaria. Lineage (NCBI taxonomy): Eukaryota > Viridiplantae > Streptophyta > Magnoliopsida > Asterales > Asteraceae > Glebionis > Glebionis coronaria. The sequence continues at coordinate 480,240,331 of CM046882.1, read as the reverse complement.
GAGTTTAATAAAACCATCAATATATCATCGGTATATAATTATTACCAAAAATCATTTTGTACAAATCTTTGTAATAGGCCATAAAATAGCCAAAGTCATTTTATACAAATCCTTATCAAAAATCATAATATAGGATTTTGCCTTCAAAATAATTATACGAATCATTGTCGTAAAAAACATCATACAATACGTTTTATAACGTTGTATAGATTAAATAAAAACCGTTATATGCATATGGTTATATAAAACCAAAACACGAACATATATCAATAATAAGACCTAGTATTGCTAGTCAGGAAATATATCGTAATTCAGTGTGTATAGCAGTATTTCGTTATTTTTGGATTATTATAAGCCGCATGACATTGTTACCTTACTACAACAAAAAACGGGTAGCTAGCCCGAAACTCAATTTTCCCATCTAAATTAGCGTGTCGTCACAATAATCACGCTTGTGTAAATCTTCTCATACATAAATTCGCTTACCAATCAATGTGGCACGACGGGGATCAACCGTCAAGGCGCGAACTGAGGTGATCGTCCCCAAATAGTACTATTATATGCATAAGCGTCTACCAGATCCCGGTAGTTCACAATTCATGCTAATGGGACTTTTAGTGACATAACCTAACTTTAATAATCCATTTCATTTCATCTATCGGGTCATATAATCATTCATCGGGTCATACAATCATTCGGGTCCAAATCAATAAACAAACAATCGGGACAACTAGTGTCCTATTTTATAAAAACTAACATGTTATCTCCCTCGCGGGTTTATAAAACATTTCATAAAAACATTTAAAAGAGTGTGAGGCTATGAACTCACGTTGATAGGGAAAGGCGGTTATCGGCGATTCGGATGTACGGTACGTGCTTCAATCACGGAAACCTATATAAATAATAATCGGTCTTAGACGTTTGTCCAATGACTTTATCAAATAACAATTATGTATACATATGATGATTTTATATATATGATGATGATCAAGTGGGTTTATACATTCTCATTTACTCATTTTAGTGTTATATATTGGTAACTTTTATACTAGTTCACTAGTTTTAATTATTTACATGTTTTAGGTCCAATAAGCCTATTATAAGTCTATTAACTTGTATTAATCCATTTTATACTTTTATTATCAGTATTATACTTTACATGTTGAGCCCAAATGGGTTAAGCCCAATAAGTAAGTTTATAAGTGTTTTACTAACTAGTCGGGTTTATAGTCCAATAAGGCTACTTTGGCCCGTTAATGTCTATATGTTGTAAAGTTCGGGTTTTATCAGTTTTTACTTGTTAAATAAGTTCATATATCAGTATGTGATTTTATAAAAGTTTATATTAGACGGGTCCGACCGTCTAAGTTTTATTTGACAAAAACGTTAATCTTTTGGTTTTAGCCGAAAAGACGTAAAACGTAGTATATAGTTTTTATAACTTATAAAACTTATCAAACTACCATTTTTATATAATGTCCATTTATTTATCCTTATGCATATTTATATAAATGGAATATATAAGTTAGTGGGTTTTAATTCATATTTTATACTATATTTATTTGAGTGCTTATATAATAATATTAAACTTTAATTTTACCAAATCAGTCCTAAATTTTAAGTTCACTAAAATGTCCATATCTAGAGTTATATAATGAGATAGGACCTCAAATTTTTATCACAGAAACTACATGATATGTGCTTCATTTTATTCCTCTATAGCTACTGATGAATCAACCTCTAAATATTTTAATAAATTCGTCCAAAACAGTGTAGGCAGATTTGCACTCTAAACTTGTTTTGATCATATCTCACTCATTTTTATCATTCCATTGTATGGCCAACTCTCACATGTGTATGACATCTAATACTTACTTTAAATTGATTTCACTTTACCATTTTATCAGTTTAACATTTGGTTACTTACTGTTTTTATACAGCCAACTTTATAATCAAGAATTTAGCCTTTTTACCTATGGTTTTCCATCTTTTTAACCATGTTTATCAATCTATCAACACCAAATCCCCACATAATATTTTTAATCATCATTTATCATCATATACATATACATAAATAAAGAAAATACAAGATTACATAATCAAAATAACAAGAGGATAGGAAGAACAATCTTTATACCACCATTAGTGATGAAAAGATGAGGTTTTTGATGAACAAGACATGGTTCTGGTTATCAAATCTTTAACATGGCAAATGAACTCCTTGAGATCTTCATGTGCATGATTATCTTCTTGAAAATCAGCCCCTAAGATCCATGGAAACTCCTTTTTAGTTGTTAAGATCACCTCCAATCTTCATGTCTTCAATAGGTTATCATCATATGTAACTTATACATAAGATTTGTGGTTAAATTTTTGGTGTATGATGATGATTGTGGTGGTGGTAGACGTTCATAGAGAGAGAGGAAGAGAGAAAATGGATTTTTTGCATGTATGTGAAATGGGTTCATGGTTTAGCTAGTTTTGTGTAGCTAGTGGTTTGGAAAGAAACAAGGACAAGTGTCCTTGTTTACTTAAGTAAACTTGACACATCAAGAGTGTGTTGTGTACTCTTGGATGCCACTTGTATAGGGGTGGGAAAGTGTAAACTTGTCCCATCCCTATTAATTTACGGGTACTCCTCGATTCTAGTTTCCTCTATTTGTGTGCCCTCGGGTCGTTTTACGAAAAACGTTTTTATAAATTATGAATCAACGGCACAAAACGAATCTAATAAAAATTGTCTCATCAAAAACGGAGTTCAAAAACGTAAATACGTAATCCTAGGGTTTCCGATTTAATCGTAAAGGACGTTAAATTATTCACGTAAGTCCTAATCTCTTCTCGTAAATTTGTGAGTTTATGAACCAACTCAAATTTAAAATCCCAAAATAATATTCACGGATAAATTTATTTCCTGAAATGTCGGACTGTCACCAAAAACGGTGTATGTAAACGTAAGCACGTAACGTAGAATCCTCCGGTTTAGACGTAGTCGATGCTACTTCAAGACGTAAACCCAAATTTCTTCCCATAAATAAGTGAGTTCATATTATAACATTAAAATAATGTTTTCAAATAAATATTAAGAATAAAATATCGACCATAAATTGACGGATTGTCACAACCATAATCATATCTTTACCTCGTTTCTGAATGAACAGCGTGGGTTCCACCTTGCCTTTAGCGAAGCCTTGCGTAATGAGGAATTGTGACAATGGATCATACCATGCGCGTGGAGCTTGCTTCAACCCATAGAGAGCCTTCTTAAGCTTGTACACATGATTAGGATAAACAGGATTCACAAAACCATCCGGCTGTTGAACATAGACCTCTTCCTTGATTTCACCATTAAGAAATGCCGTCTTCACGTCCATCTGATAGACGATCGTATTCGTGTGGGCTGCATAAGCGACGAATAGTCTAATAGCTTCCAAACGGGAAATGGGTGCAAAGGATTCCATAAAGTCGATGCCCAATAATTGCTTGTATCCACGAACTACTAGTCGAGCTTTGTTCTTCAATATTCCGCCTAACTCATCGAGTTTCACCTTGTAAACCCATTTCAAAGTGAGTAATTGCACTTGATCCGGGCATGGGACAAGTTCCCATACTTAAAGACGTATAAATTCATTAAGTTCTTCTTGCATAGCTTCTATCCAACAGGATTGAGTAAAAGCTTCTTGCCATGTCTTAGGTTCAACTTCAGTGAGAAAAGCATCAAAATGACAAAACATTGCATTTTCTTGTAACTGACTTCGTGTGGATACCGGACGATTAGGGTCACCAATAATAGAATCTATAGGATGATCCTTTGTCCACTTGCTGTCATGTTCACGAATCCATGGATTGGAGTAAACTGTAGTAGGAGCTTCCTCTGAGGTGGACGACCCGGCTTGATTAGGATCGGGAATAGGTACACCAAAGAATGGAATTTCCAAATCGTGATCATCATCATCCTCTTCATCATCAATAGGCATGACATGGATAGTTGAAACAGGTGTTGGTTGAGAATTACTTGTTGATGGTATATCTAGACCAATTGTAAGTGCAGACGTATCTGATTGTGCAACGGTTGCTGGAGTGACAACTTCGGTTACCGGAGCTATTACCTCAGGTTCTAGAACAACAATACTTAGAGGAGTAAAGAATTCATCAAAGAACGGTTGAAACAAAAGTATCCCATTCAGTCCTAGAAGGTGGTGTAAATGATGATGAAGTAGGGTTGTTTGGGACAAGACCAGAACTAATGTTACTGGGTCCCATTTCATGAAGTGCGGGTTCAGAGCTGCTTTGCTCAGAAGCCATTGCTGTCAGCTCATCAAAATCAACATTCATAGTTTCGAGGATCTTACGAGACTTACGATTGTAGATTCGGTATGCCTTCTTTGCGGGTGCATAACCAATGAAAATACCAATATCAGCCTTTGGTTGAAGTTTTCCCAAATTATCACCATCATTATTTGGATAGCAAAGAGAACCAAATACATGAAGATATGATAAATCTGGTACTTTTCCATGGAGAAGCTCATAAGGTGTTTTACCATGGCGTTTACGAATTAGTGACCGGTTTTGGGTGTACACTGCTATAGATACTGCTTCTGTCCATAAAAACAATGGAGCCTTTGCGTAAATTAACATCGTTCGAGCAGCTTCCATAAGTGTGTGATTTCGCCTTTCAACGACACCGTTTTGTTGTGGAGTGCGTGCAACGGATGTTTCATGAGATATGCCAACTTCTTCATAGTAATCACGCAAGATTTGATTCACAAATTCAGTTCCATTATCTGTAGGAATGCGTCGGACAGTAGTGTTGAGACGCACTTGAATCATCTTGAGAAATCCGATGATGAATTTAGGTGCCTCATTTTTTGTTGTAAGAAATTTCACCCATGTAAACCGAGAGTAATCATCGACAATTACGAGGATGTACTTTTTGCCACTAAGACTTTCAACACGCATTGGCCCACAAAGATCCATATGCAACAGATAAAGTTTCTCTTGGTTGGTGTCTTTCGTCTTGAGTTTGTATGATTTTTTAGTGCTTTTCCCTATTGTACACGCGGAACACAAATGATCCTTGTGAAATGAAAGTTTAGGAAGACCACGAACAAGTTCGTTTTTCGCCAAATGATTAATAGCGTCAAAGTTAAGATGAGATAACCGTCGATGCCATAACCATGACTTAGTCTTCGATACTTTGGAGAGAAGACATACGGGAGAAGCGGCCATAATGTCTTGTAGAGACAAAGTATACAAATTATTCCCTTGAGTACCTTTCAATAAATCAACCCCTTCCAAATTACGAATGAAGCAGGTATGCTCTCGAAAAGCAACTTCTAGGTTTGCATCACAAAACTGTCCCACAGAAAATAAGTTGTGACCGAGACCTTCCACATAATACACTCTTGAAATTATAACATTCCCAATATGATATTCACCGTAACCCATTATCTTTGCAATATGATCATTTCCAAATCTAACCGTACCAAGAAACTTGCTGACGAAATTTCTGAGCTGAGAGCGATCTCCGGTCATATGCTTGGAGCAACCAGAGTCCAAATACCAGAGAATAATTTGGACGACCTATTTTCAATAACAACAGTAAACAATGCATTGGAAACTATTGGTTTCAGAGTGTTAGCAGATACAAATATAAGATTATCAGTATTGCTAACATGTTTGTGACCCTTAGATTTCCTACGTTTTCTAGTGTGAGTTTTAGCACTAACAGGTTTTACTGTTCCAACTTTCTTAGGTTTTGGATTATTCGCGGGCACTACAGTGGGAGTAGACCTATTTAAAGGGCACTTGGTTCCTACAGTAGTGTCGGTGTTCCTAGTTAAAGGACACGCTTGTGTTTTGGTAGCCTTGGTAATCCTAGTTAAAGGGCACGCTTTCTTCGTTGTAGTAGGAGTGATCCTAGTTAAAGGTCATGCATTTCCTACTATAGTGAAAGTTCTACCAGTGGGTCGCCACAACCAACCAACTTGGGTTAACACTTTCCCAGTCGGTTTCCATTCTAATCCATTTTTCCGGGCATTCATCTCATTCACATGGTCAATAAGGCAAGAATCATGACGACTAGAAAACATACATTCATTGCAATTCTAACATTTCAAATTAGAATTCACAGTAGGCTTAGAACGCTGCACAACCGCAGAGCCTTTAGGTTTAGTTACATGATTCATTTTATTCAAAACAGAAATAACATTCCTAGGATGGGCTTCTACTTTCTTCTTCACTTGACTACTAGATGGAGGCAAGATCCTATCATCCTTCTTGTTTCTTTTAAGCTTAGATCTTTGAGCCTTAGTAGTGGTGCTTACTCTTGTAGAAGGCAACACGGGAATATTAGAAGCTAGTTTTGATTTCGCCTTATCTTTAGTGACCAAAGTTTGAGATGGTTTTGTCCTAGGGCCCTTATTAAATGGTGTGACGGCTATAAGGTTTCTTTTGATTGCACTAGAGGACGATGCTGAGACAGTGGCTGCGTTATCCATAACATTCTTACCTTTTAGAGTACGAAGTGTTTCCTTTAACTCAGCCAAGACCAGATTTTTATCACAAACTTGTTCCCTCAAATCAGATATTTCCGTCGACTTTCGATTCAATTGTCCAATCAATGATTGATTCTGTGCAGTGGTATGAGCACATGCGGGTTGTACTGAATCGAAGAGTCGTGTATCTTTCTGTTTTAAGTTATCAATTTTGGACAAAATCTTAAAAACTAGATTATCTAGATCAAGTTTAAAATTCTCAGCGGCCTCAAGTACGTTCACACAGTTATTCTCCTTAGATTTCTCTATGTCTATTGGCAAAGACTTAGCAACCTTGTCACTTGGCTGACGCTGTTTTAATTTTAAATTCAATCGGAAATTCTTTTCAAAGTTTGCATCATCGATATTAACACCTTCGAATGACGTTTCAAAGATTTATTGAATAAATTGTTGCTAAGCGAAATACAATGTGTTTGAATCTTATCAAAACGTTTTGAAAGCGAAGAATATGAATCTTAAACCTTTAAAAATTCAGCGTCAGATTCGTGACAAGTACTATCTACCACATTATCCATAGATTAAATATTATGCACAATAGAATCATTATCAACACTTTTATTCACACAGACGGAAACTATATCACGAGACATCACATGCTTCAGAAGCTGATCATTTTGGCGTGAAACCCGTTCTATTTCAAGTAAATTGTTTTCATAAGCATCATCCATTTCATTGAAAACACGTTTAACTTCTTCTATTTCCAAATGCAAATCTTGATCAAGATTACTAAGACGAGCTTTGACATTCTTTACAAACAGAACAATTTCGTCTCGGAACGCAGCTCTAGTGTGCTCAAAGTTCCATTCACCTTCCGTTATGGGCGTGTCCATCGTACGTTCCAAAATGACCTTGTCAAAATCGGCTAAGTGTTGGTGTACCGCGTTTAAATTAACGGACGCCTTACTTACCGGTGGAAGTAACTTCGTTAAATCCGTTTTGACGAGTGTAGGAGACGTACTAGGAGGGTTTTCATTTGACAAACTTGGGGGCACAAGAACTGTTAGTTCAGCTAATTCCTTTTGTAAGCGAATTCGTGTCTTTTTAGGAAGTTGATCTTTATTATGCTTATCATAATCAATCGTATGGAATTTTGAAAACATTTTAGAATGAGTTTCTTCCGTAAGTATTTGTGTCTCCTCAGAACTACGAACATAAGGTGCTTCTTTCGATTTGCCAATTATGGTCATATCATAAAGACCGGGAATATATTCCTGAGCTTGTTTTGTATAACCGGGATTAGGTGGTAAATTTTGAAGACGCTTAAGTTAGAGTTCTTTAAATGATTTAGTTAAAAGATGAACTTTTTCTGTGGAGGCGTATTGTTTTAAAAGCTGTTGTTCCTTGAATTTAAGATGTTTGGTAGCATTAATTTCTGATTCAAACTTTTTAGACTCGAGAGTTTCGAAATCCATTTTAAGTTTTTGAAAATCATTGACAACCGACTCTTTTGCTTTTAATTCATTAGAAAGATTAGCTTTTAATGATTCTATTTCTTTCAAGTGTTCAATCTTTTCAAAACAAAATTGGTCAAATTCAGAACATGTTATTTTCTCTGCTTGAGGGACCATTTCAAAAGTTTTGACCTTTTCTTTATGCAACGCAAGCTCAGCAGTTAGGGTGGAACTCGTATCTACGGATTGTCTGAGAGCCATATGCATTTGATCAATAATATGTTTAGGTACCATGACCAAATCATGTTGAGCATAAGATTCCATACCCGTCGTAGCATTTGGTTGAGGTTCACTCAAATGTGTAGGATTGGGTACCACATCATTTGAGTTACTAGTTCCCGAATGCTGTTCGAGGTTGTCATTTTCATGCCCAACTTGATGTGGGTTATCATCATTACCAAGATTGGTTGTGGTGGGTACCTCACTGACGACATCAGAACCGTAGTGAGAGAGATTAGCAACGAGAGCAGCTTAGGCAGAGTGAATGTCATCACAATCTGAATCATATGCATCAAGATCATCTGCTTGATAAGCTGCATTAGAAGTGGAAACGACTGCAATGCCTTCAGTATCTGCTGCCCCTGGGTCTGCAAGAAATGCTAACTCCTCTGAATCCAAAATCTTTCCCTTAGACTGAGCATCAGCCAAATACATCTTCTCACGAAACCATGCATCATCCCTCCTCTTTTTCGGCTGACTTCATTCCCTAGCCATATGACCTTGTCCTCGGCAATTGTAGCAAGTCACAACCTTTTTAGGACCAATGGGGCTTCCATTTCCATTAGCTTGAGCATTCACAGTCCTTGTAGGAGGTCCATATGAATTTTGTCTTCCCTGAATAGGTTGCACTGTTACTTGACCATCTTGAATAGTAGCTTGTTGTCGAGGATTTGAAGAGGTGCGGAGCTGATTGTTTGCTGGTAGAAATCCTCTAGTTGCAACAAGTTTTGAAAGGTAGGCAGTGAGATGGTTTAGAACATCAGCTGGCGTATCATTTGGAGTAAAGACCGGTGCTTGGATTTGTGGAAGTTCATTAGAGTAGAAAGCTTGTGTTGGTTGTGCTTCTATTGGAAAATATCCTTGTTGAGGAGTATAGCCCATTGGAGAAGTGTTGGCTTATGATGGTGATGTCTGATATTGTGGTTGCTGTGGAAAAGATTATTGATGAACACTTTGTTGAAATGCTTGTTTTGGCATCATTGGTGGTTGATAAGATGGTTGTTGTGGTTGCTGATATGTGTGTGGTGGTGGCTGCTGCAAGTATGATGGTTGTTGATAAGTATAAGCCATGTTTTGTTGAGAAGCATACATGGCAAGTGGATCATGAACTTGAGGTTTAGACAACCGAGCCTCGATTACATGGCATTCGTGTTGTTGAAGAAAAGCTTGAAGTTGATCCACATTGGTGTTATGCAAGTCCTTAGCCAATTTAACATCCGTCACGTACTTTTTCCATTCTGAAGGAAGAGTGTTCAAATACTTGGTGTTCAATTTAAACGTAGGAATTGCCATGCCATAGATATTGAGCTCATTCAACAATAGGGTAAATCTCAGATAGTAGTCATTGAGAGTCTCCCCTAGCACATAGGCAAACTTATCAAAAGTATCATAAAGCTTACACTATCGTTCTTGTTTAGTTAACGAGGTGCCTTGCATTAGAACACGAATTCTATCCCATAACTCTTTGGCAACTTTATGTTTGCTGACGAGTTTATAGACATCTGGAGGAAGGGCTTGGAGAATGATGTTTGTAGCATACTTATCACATTTGTCTTGAATCTTCATATCTCCAGTCAATTCAACTGTTGTGCGAGGACGAGTGGTCATACCTTCCGTCACTGTACCATAATCTAATGGCCCATTGAGCACCGATGCCCAAATGAGATGTCCATTCTCTTTGTTCAACATGTAAAGTTCCATTCGGGAAGTCCAATCCTCGTACATAGATTTCTCCAACATTAGTGGACGATTATCCGTACCCGAGAGGATGGACTTATCCGTAAGAGATGTGTACTTCATTTCAATAAGTTAATATTTACAAAGTTGATCGATCAATGAGAGAAAGTAAATGTATTTGTTGTTGTATGTAGAAGCCGAGAAATAATGTTAAAATCCCCTAAATTATGTTCTCGATAAACCAAAAATTCTAAGATGAAATTGCACACGAGTTAAAAATTTTCAAAAACACGTTTTTGAAAAACCTTGGAATACTTGTTGTTCTATCGCAATGCCTAAAAGGAATGTTGTCGCAATGTCTAAAGGAATGCTGTCGCAATGTCTAAAAGCAATGTTGTCGCAATGTTGTATCGCAATGAGTCCAATCGCAATACTTCCAATCGCAATACTCCAATCGCAATACTGTCACAATACCCTGTCGCAATACCCCTGTCGCAATGCCCTGTCGCAATACCCTGTCGCAATATCACAAAAACAATCCTGTCGCAATGTGAATCGCAATACGGATCGCAATGTCACAAGAGGAAATCCAATCGCAATACCAGTCGCAATATGGATCGCAATCCAAAACCCTAGATATTGCGATGGATAAGCTGTCGCAATAATACAAGCAGTATGCTATTTTTCCACTTTTCTCGGACAAAACACACCAAATTCGAGATTTTATGCCAAAAAATGATCCAAACACCCAAAAATTTTGTGTTTTTAGCCAAAGTAGATATACCAAATCTCTACCATAACTATGTAGAAGATTTGTATCAAGAAAAAACCATAAAAACACAAAAAAATTTGGACGTGGGTTTAAATAGATCAAAAGCAACTAAAATCAAGAACACAAACACATAAACAATACAATCATCCCATGGCTCTTGATACCATTTGTAGGATATGTAAATCTTGTTTATGTTTTAGAGAGAGAAAGAGATAGAGAGATAGTGGAATTCACACAATTCTAGAGAGAGAAATAATAAGAAGAACACCTTTTACTATGTGTAAATGAAATGAAAACCACACCCTCTCCATCTAAGGAGAGGGTTTATATACCCAAGCCTTGTAATGGGCTTGGGCTTACATGTTTGGGCCGGCCATACAAGCATGGACCGGGCTTTTCCTTGTTTGATATATTATAAGATATCTAGACTACGAGCTACTACTTAATATATTGTCGGAGTGACCGAATCTTCCTAAATACGTAAAACGTATTTCTAACACTTTTCACTCCGTGGATCGAGTCATGCTTCCTACTGAAGGGAATGTCTCTTCAGTTCCCACGCATGATTCAAATGAAGATGAAAATGTCTCTCAAGACAATTCTCTCATTTCTCGTTATGACTTGTCATCATCTATCTCTTAATTGTCTTCACTAGACATTGATTCAGACTATCAGTATTGTCTCAATCTTCATCTTCAAGATCGAATCAGAAGTAAATCAAGGCAAGGAGGAAATGCTCATATATGAATGATGTATACCACTCTTGTGTGACTAACATGTGTGTAAACATGTTTGGATTGTTGAACTTTATCTCCTTTATCTTTATTCTTAGGATGTTATGTATTCTTTAAGTAACAGTTTGTGTTCGGATTATCTAGTATTTTAATCCTAATTATCCATGGTATCGATGTTTCGATTTGCATGGCTCTGTGCATCTTGTGTGTTAGATAACCTCCTAGTTTTTGATTAATTAGTTCACTTTGGCTTGATAAACCTTGGTATAAAATCTGGGCTAGCAAAAGTTTGAGGAAGTGCTATTTTTGAACACCTATGGTCGCGGTTCCATATCAAACCCGCGGTTCCTTAGTGATAAAGAACCGCGGATCTATGTAAGGAACCGCCTAGTACTGTTTCAACAGAATCATTGCTTTACACTGTTTTCTTTAATTTGTGTAAAACTTTGATAAAACTTTTGCAAAAACCTGCACTTTTCTAAACTACGCTACCTAATTTCATTGTTCACATAAAATGATTTTAACCTATTACTAGTTTGGATCATCCCCTTCTCTTCTTAAACCCTCCATTGTTGATTGTGTTCTTCATCCCTTCAACTCTTTTCTAAACCTTAACATACAACCATGGTATCCACTAGAACATCCAATTCCTCCAAAACCTCCTCATCCAAGAGAAGCCTTAAGATGAAACTCAAGTCCCCTAAACTTGGTTCTCCATCTTCTCTCAAACCAAAAAGTGAAGCCTCACCTATTTTCATCTCTTCATCACTTTCACCACCACTTGCTTCATGTAAAACAAACTCAACCCATGGTACTAACCATTCACATGGTTCTACCTCCTCTTCATTCCAATCAAGAATGAATGAGTTTTCCTCGCCACTCATTTCTAGTCCTCCCTTAAATGTGAATGCTCAACCTCAACCTCATCAAAGAATTCCCTTTGTTTTTTAGCCTCTTCCTTTCACTCCACCAAATTCACCTATCTCACCCATATCACCCTTGGATACCATGCCTTCTCCTCATCCTCCTACCTCCAACACTCCACTCTTGGGTGTTCCCATTTCCTGTTTCTTGGGTGATCCACACTTGTTTGACTTTTTCATGCACAATTGAACCAATTGTCCTTGTTGCTTGAACAACTTTCACCTCATTGATATCCTTAGGTTGGAGATGATTAGGGCTCATATCAAGTTGCAAAGCTTCTTTTTGAACCTATTTCCTAATCCTCCTCCTCCTAATTTATGAATGATTTTTTTTAAATCAATTACTTTTAAAGAAGGTCAAGCCAAAAAGGACTATGAATTTAAGACATAGTTTTAGCTATCTTTGTAGTAGTTAATTGTCTTTTTATTTATTGTATTTCCTTTCTTTCCCCTCATAATTTTCTCATGTGGATGATCTATAGATTTAGTCTTATGGTTTGGATGTTTCTTTTCTTTCTTTATTCTACCAATTGAACTATGATGTTGTCAATACACACTCTTTGGACATACTTAGCGAATGCTTGCTTCTAATTTGAGATTTCTTTTCCTTCTCACTCTCAAGTTAGTTAGTAACTAGTGCACATACATACATTGGTGTTTCTTTTCTTTCTTCTAACCTTTGTGTAGCATGTCACCTTAGCTCATTTACTTGGTGCCTCAAGCAAGGGAGGGTAAGCAGAAAGGTGGAGCTACTAGCAAAGTCTGGTTCTTTTCTTCTTCAAAGACCTGTTCTAACCTTTTTGCTTCTACAAAGGGGGAGAAATGATAGTGATAAACTCGTTAATAATTCGAATAAACTTGTATTTTATGTAAATGAGTTTATAGTTTTTCGTAATCAAAAAGGGGGAGATTGTTAATGCAAAGCAATGCCTAAAAATATTGTTAGTATTAATTAATCTTTCTTAGTTTTTATCACGACAAATTACAAAGACATTTATTGTCAAACACAATCATAAAACGAATTATCTAACAAACACTATCATGAAGGTAATAATCATTACACAAACATATCTTAATCATGCTTAGTGATCATAAAAGTGATTAGCCTTAAAACTCACTTAATAAACTTTATTTTTAAGAAAATGTTTTATTAAAATGAAAATGTAAATTTGAATATGGCATATTCCAAATGCCATAACAATATCCTTTGAAGGTTTAAACAGCCTCAGATATTTCAAATTCACTAACAGACAAAAAGGAGCGGAGTCTACTACCCGCGGTTCCTTAAGTGCCTACACGGTTCCCAATCGATAAGGAACCGCCTGGGTAGATAAGGAACCGCCCCCAGATAGCCATTGGGATCTTGTCTCCTATAAATAGTGGATCAAATCTGTATTTTCATTAACCGTTTTCGGACATCTCTTTCAGCCTTCTTTCTCCTATCTAATCCTAGTCATTTGTAAATGATCACTTAATGTGTTAAGTTTGTTACTCATCAATATCCTCTTGATCTCCTTCTTTACCTTGTCCAAAGAGAAGATCACTCAAACACTTGTGATGTGATTAAAGATGAAGCATTGATGAAGATCACCTTCTCCTAAAGATCTAGTCATGTTCATCATTTGTTTATTTGTGTCTTGTGTAGATCCAATGTATTTGTGAATACTTGGACTAGTTGTGTTCATTCAAGCTATTTGTGAATACTTGGATTAGAGTTGTGTAAATCCATTGCACATGTGTGTGCTTGGATTTGTGTTGTGTAGATCCAAGCTACATGTGTGTACTTGGATATGTTTAGTTGAGTTGTAGTTAGTTGTGTTAGTTCTCACTAAACTATAAAGTGATGTGGTTGTGTCTTGTGAGTTCTCACTAAACTATAAAGTGATATGTGGTTCTGTTGTGTGAAGTTCTCACATAGCTTCAAAGTGAAGAGTCGTGAAGATTGGTTCTAGCTTTGGATTAGAACTCGACATCTAGCCTTGTGTCGGAAAATGGTGAAGTAGGCAACGTTGTGAAGATTGGTTCTAGCTTTGGATTAGAACTCGACATCTAGCCTTGTTTCGTAAAATGGTGAAGTGGGCAACGTTGTGTAGATTGGTCGTAGCTAAGATTAGGTCTCGACATTTAGCTTAGTGTCGGAAAATAATGTAAGCGACGTTGTAAGGTTTTCTCCACCAAGAAGGGAGCTTGTGGATATAGTGGAAATCTCGAGTAAGGTGTAGTCGAGGAGTGGAGTAGGAACGAGGATAGAGTCTCGTTGCCGAACCACTATAAATCTTGGTGTCTTCCTACTAGGTTGTTTCTTTCCTCACTCATTACTTACATTCATTATCATTATACTTACTACACATTGTTAATGCATTAGAATTGAACCTAATCATTATGTAACTAGCTTTCAAGTAAAAGATAGTTTTGTACACTCATCTAATTGAAAGGAATTTTAATTAGGAGATAAACTGATGAGTAACTATTCAACCCCCCCCCCCCCCCCCCCTTCTAGTTTCTACAGATCTGAGCGACCAAAATCCTCAAGACCGTGGTTTGCCTCCCAAGTTGATATGGTTCATCTTTCTAAACCCGTCCCTTCAGTAACTAGGCCCAACGTGATGAAATCAGACTCGGCAAAACCTGAAAACAAGACTGATACTAGTGATTCTAGGTATAGTTTTAAGAACATGCCACAACATAGGTCGAACAACATGCCTAATAATCACCATGTAGAAGACCCTAAGAAAAGGACACAAGAAAGAACTAGGATTTCTAAATCTCATTCAGACACCAAACACGGTGTTTGTTTCGTATGCATGAAAAGTGTCTTGACGACAAATCATGCAGCTTGTGTAACTAATGTCTTGAAGGAGCTAAACTCAAGTGCAAAAAGAGAGATTCCTAAAGGAAAAAGGTTTTCTCCCGCTAAGTCTTACGTTGTGCATAAGAAAACCATGTTGCCTAGATCCATTCTTTGGTGGCAACCCACGAGTAGGATTTCAAATCGGTTAATCTTCAATGGGTTCCTACAGGACGTATGTTTCCCTCTAGCACTACGAAAGTTGGTTGTGAACCCCCACATGGTTCTAATATAGATATCGCTAACCCATATAAAAGCATACAAACTCCTAATGAGAAGCATGTACCAAAGTCAACGTTCAACAAGAACAAAAAGGTCCAATCTTTGTATACCGTTCAACTAAAGACAATATCAGAGTTTGGTTGCTGAAGAAGCAGATATTCAAGAAATAAGTGTCTCAGGGGATTTGCGGTTAAGCTTACCATAATGGCTCGCAGTCATATTACAGATTGTGACCCGGACTTCAAATAAAGGGAAGTTTATCTCTTCAGCGATAACTTACCCTTAGAACGAGAAATTAAATTTTCTCGGACAGGAGCTGAAATTAAAACTATTCAAAAGTTTTAAGCTCGTGAAAATGGCTCGTTGTTAAATGACACGTGATGACCCAATCTTCAAAGAAAGGAATGCACTTATCCTCACAACAAGAAATTAATTTTTCCCGGCCATGGGCTAATATTAAAAACATTCAAAGTTTTTAAGCTCATGCAAAATGGCTTACATTCAGATCACAGATTGTAACCCGATCTTCAAATATAGGAAAGTTTATCACGGATGATAACTTATATCCTCAGCAACGAGAAATTAAATTTACTCGGTCATGAGCTATTATAAAAAAACATTCAAAGTTCTTACGCTCTTGATAATGACTTACAGTTAAATATCAGACTGTAACTCGGACTTCAAAGAAAGGAAAGTTTATCACGGACGATAACTTATTCTTAGCAATGAGAATATAAATTTTCTCGGTTATGAGCTTGTATTAAAACATTCCAAGTTTTGATCTCAAAAAGGAAAGTGTATATTTTAAATAAGATAACTTACCTCATAACGAGAATGAGGTATCTTTTAAATTCATTTTTCTCGGTCATGAGCTTTTTGTTAAAACATTCAAAAATTTTCAAGCTCATGAAAATGACTTCTCAAATATCATCTTAGGTTTCGTTCTTTAGTTAAAAGTAAAGTATATCTTTAATGATAAACTTATCCTCAGAACGAGAAATTAACTTTTCTCGGGCATGGGCTAATATTAAAAACATTCAACGTTTTTAAGCTCATGCAATATTGCTTATAGTTATTTCAGACTATAACTCGCTTTTCATATTAAAGTCAAGTATTTCTTATAAAAACTTTGGCTTGACTACGGGAATTAATTTTCTCAGGCATAGTTTACTTTATAACCATGTAAGGGGTTGTGTTTACAAAATAACACAATCTAACACGAATATGTGTACTCATTAGTGTAACTATTTTTTAAAACGAGAGAAATCATGTTTTTATGAAGTTATCATCTCTACAAATTGCGGACCTATAATTTGGTATCTACATACTCGACGATGTGACTACTCAAACGGCGACTATAGCCCTTTAGACAGAACATGGGCCAACAATTGAGGGGGAGAAATTGTATAGATTTTAGAATCTTCGACGCCGATTCATTGTGAATTACCGGTGTTATCAATTGGTGTCAAGAAAAAGTATTAATCTTTCCGTTGGTGTCAAGACAGAAGTGTCAATTTTTCAATTGGTGCTAAGACAAGAGGAGTAATCTTTCAATTGGTGTCAAGATGAAATTACTGACTTCACAATTGGTATCAATACAAAAATACCAATTGTACATGTGGTATCAAGAAAAGATAACTTCAGATGTGACGAGGGAGATCAACATTTGTTAGCAAGAACCACATGATTTAATCATATGATGTTCTCATCCTTCAGGTCCAACCTCGTAAATTTTCAATCTTGTGAATACATTATCACCTATGATCTTTGCACGTGATAAGTACCTTATACTTATGTATTAAGGGTGCTTCAATTGCGTATCAAGTATACCCTCATTAATTTGTGGGGGAGCTTGTGACAATCATGACGATAAATCAGCTTTGAATCTTTCTTCCGAAATTTTCTTTAAACTTCATTAAATAAATTGATATCAAAATTATCGATTGGGTTAATATTTTTAATACGGGGGAGAAAATGTGATTTAATATGAGAAATGTTTTATCACAAATGGTTTGACTTAACGTGTTGGCTCATCCCAACATATGCGAATGTTTTTGAATATTGTGGCATATGTTAAAGGGGAGCAAAATGGATTTGGATAGCAAAACGGATTTCATGGTGATTTATAAATACCCTTGATGTGATCGTGATAGTATAGTGATAATTAGATACGTTATAGGGTAAATTAGAAAATTACCTTTAGGAAAAAGTAATAGACTAAAATAACCAAAGAAGGATTCAATTAAACAAGTTGGTTTCCCAAGTTCGTTGTACACGAAGATCTTATGAATTTGAGACGTTTTGTATCGATTTGGACAATTGATTCGAATTGGTTTTCGGTTTTTAAACTAATAATTAAATCCTACAAATTTTAAATCTATTTAATTTTAACCTAAAGTGCATGAATCGTAAACCCAAAATTATTTAATCTATACACAATTACTTAACACAACGTAAAAATTAAAACTATATAAAAATTCTATTAAAATAAAACTAATTTAATTAAAATACTTTTACACTATTTAAAAAAAATTTATTGAAATTCTACTTTACTTTTTTTATTAAACAAAATCTATTTTAAAAACTATATTAATTTAAATCTAAAATAATAAAAACCTAAATATTTAAAAACTAATTAAACTTTTTTAAAATTAATAACAACATTTTTATTTTTATTTTTATTTTTATTTTTATTTTATTTTATTATATCCAGTATTTAAATAAAACTAATTTGTAAAATTAATTAAATCTATGAAATTAAAATTAATTAAAAAACTGGCACAAACAAACTATCTTTATTAATTAAAAGAAGAGTAAGTAAACATAAAGAGGTTGCTAGATAAACTGGTTAACACGTTGGACTTGTGAAGGGCATGTCTCGAGTTCGA
The DNA here is from genome assembly GCA_025667525.1 of Glebionis coronaria. Lineage (NCBI taxonomy): Eukaryota > Viridiplantae > Streptophyta > Magnoliopsida > Asterales > Asteraceae > Glebionis > Glebionis coronaria. Next base: position 480,222,040 of record CM046882.1, on the reverse strand, counting down.
GACCTGCAAGAGACATTTTTTGTGAAATTTATTATTTTTGACAAAGAAGCTAACAAAATCACAGGAGTGATTATTCTTGCTCAACTTTTATGGAAACTGCTTATTAAACAGCTAATAAGCTACCAGATCAGGGAATCTGATAACTTAAAATATATAACTAAATATAAAGAACAGAAATGAACTCAAATAATACACAAAAAACAGCTTATATTCAGCAAATCGAATCACCAATCTAGATCCATATCAGCCCATGACAATTAACAGTCAGATCTGAGTATAAAAAGTAATACAGATAGATACAAAACTGCTACCTTATCAATCACAAGACTCTCATAAAATCCATAAACAAACCAGTATTACTTACTCAGATTTCAAAATTAGTAAAACTAAACGTTAATTCAGCAAGCAATCGATATAATCAGTACCAAGACAAAGATCAGCAATCATCCATAATATGCATAATATCCTTATCTCATATATCACTTTGAAATCTTATAATGCTAAGCATCAAACTAGACAACCAGTAAAGCTAAAACAAAACGTTACAACTAAAATTGATCAATTCCAAACTATCAAACTGATGGCAGCAGATTTAACTAATGGACACAAAAAAACGCACAAATGTGACACCGAGTTCAGCAGCACAACAAACTATGAAAATCATCTATGGCTTGAATTCAATTAGCTCAGAGTCCTAACTGATCTCTCAAATCCGAACCAAAAATAATCAAATCAAGCATTCATCAGTTCTAAAAACTCCAATCAAAACACACTTATCCAAATTCACTAATCAATATTACACTAGCAGGTAGACTATATAACACTGATAACTAAAAAAACACACAGATATAATGCAATAAATCTAAATCATTCTAAATAATAAATATATATCAATTAAAAGTAAAGACAGAAAAATAAATGGGAATCAAACCTTTTGTCGATATCCTTTGAGACGAAGGTTAGCGTTGTGCTACCTTATGAACCGGAAACGAAAACACCATACGATCCACCATTCACCATTAACACCATCTTACGAACCACCAAATATCATTCGAACCAAACAGATTTATTTTAAATTTCTTCCAGTGGGGAAAAAACTTTAATCCCAATTTTATTTAATTACTTAATTAAAGCTATTATTTAGCTTAATTAAATAATATTATCAGTTATCAACATTAAAATTAATAAGGATGCAAAGACAGTAATATAAAAGATTAACTTAAGAAACTCAAAACTTTAAAACTTATATTTTCATTAATTCAACATAACATTACATTATCAGAAAGAAAATTACAAGCCTAAACTAATTTTAACATAATAACAGTAAATAAAGAAAGGGATACCGATTACATGAAAAATAGTGGGGTATTTATAGTTGAAGAGGAGGATGAGGGGTTGTTGATGAAGAACGAATTTTAGCCATTAGATCTTCTTTCTCTTCTTCTCTCTCTTGGTTGTTTTGATCGGATGGCTGATATTCGCACAATAGCACACGGATTGCCAACGTGGCAATCCCTTGTGCTAGTTGTGCTAGTTCAATGCTGAGATGGCCCTTTTCCATTGGTAGATTAGGAATATTGTGTTGTCTTGTCCAATTAAACGCTGCCACGTAGCCTTGATCTTCCACTCTTTTCTTCCGAAAACATGGGGGTTTATTATCTCCTCGTGTGAATCACACGAGTAAACCAAAAGCCCCAATTTACTTGGACAATTTATTAAATCATAGCTGATTAGGGTTTGGAGGGATGGTAAGTGTCTGGTTAATTTTTGGGTGAGGTGAGAAGAAGGTGCATAGAAAATATCGACATGTATTTTTTATATTGTGTGAGTGAAAACGTGTGAAGTTGTGAGTTAAATAAACTCACCCACAATTTATTTACTCACCAAACCCTAAGGCCCATAATTCGTTCCAATTTCATTCATTTGTGAAAACTTTGGGCTTAAAGCCCATAAATAACTCCAACCGTCTTATAAACTTCCCAATTTTGGGCCTTGATCCACTTAAACAAATTTTACATTTTTCTAAATGGGCCTTTAAGCCCATTTTCTCCAATGCGAGACCCACTAGGCCCATAAACCTCATAAATGATGAGATCCGCTAAAACGAGCTCGTATTTGGCTTTGTCAATCTTTTTCTTCAAACTCGTGCCGGTTTTGCCGGTTTTCGCGAACTTGGTACCTACACACACGAAACAACAAAACAACATATATACAAGGCATTTTCATAATATTTATGCATTTTTAAGTTGTTTTATGATATAATTGATATGACTAAAATAGCTCATATCAAACTCCCCCTTGCTAAGCAATTGTCGTGTCCTCACGCAATGATAAAATAAGACACTAACTACACCCTTATTCGACTTATGAAACTTTATTTTGCAAAGACATAATGTATTGCTTTCATTATTTGAAAAATAACTTTTAGGATCATAAAACTCAAATAGATTCATCGTCCTCGACTTTTCACTTTTCCATGCCAAGTGCAAAAACAAGATCATTGTCAATCATAAGCCCCAAAATTAAATCAACTCATACAAGTAATTTGTGTTAAACTCAATCTCCTATTATTCCTAATTGTATCTCTAGATTTTATTTGTCATTCACCCAAAGGCTCATTTGACTTATTTTTTATATTTATTAGTCCAAAAATGAAGGCAAAACGGTGTAAACTTAACACTCAAAACCTAACCTCGACTTCAAAAACCGTTGTCACTAAAGAAAGCCCACATCAAGGATAACTTAACACGATTTAAGGGATAAATCCCCGGACCCGAAATTTGGCTAATATGGCTACTTAAAAGCAAAAATAAAAACCTCCAAAGTCAATTATGACCTTATTAAATGGAGTTAGCAACAACTACATCATAACACCTTTTGGCTCTTTAAGATGCAATTGTGCTCCTTATTTAAAATCCACACCCTAAGGCTCCTTGGACAAAAATAAGGGAATTGACATCACCATCCCACCTTATGGCTCATGATGATGAAGCAATTTTTATTCAACACGTCCCCTCGCCATACACCCTAAGGCTCTAATGACAAGGTTAGTGCTACATGACTCCCACCCGAAGGCTCCTTGAGAACATGTTTTTATTTATTCTTCTTTATTAATATGATATTTATAGTAAGCCAAATTTCCGCAATCCCATGATCAAAATTCCATGACGCTGACACCCTTAATAGGTTCTCACTTTAATTACAAGGGAAGAAAAAGAAGGAGTTACGAGTTAAGATATCAAGCCTAAACCGCTAAAAACTTCATTTATTAAGCAATTATTATTCAAGTGTGGAAAGTAAATACGAGGAGATTAAATCAAACATAAAAATACTTGCACAAAGAAGAGTTAATTTTAGAAACTTATGACTGAACTCTATCATCTCTTGTTCTCCATATTGTAAAATTCCAAAAATGTGAAATCAGTAGATACTTAGCCTATTAAATCAAAGTTTTGGGTTTTCAAGTCATCTATAGGATCTTGCATCTTCTTATACTTTTTCAAGTTTTAGAATTTGCGTTTTAAAGTTCCCTTGATAAACGACTTTCTAGGATCAATTATAGGAACTTGCGAAAAGTTCTTGTTCTTAATTCGTATGAATTAAGACTTTCGCATTTTAAAACTCCCTATATAAAAGCCTAGCAAAACTTAATTCAAATACGTTAAGGAAAAGCTAAGGTAAAAACTGAATCGAGTCAAAAAATATTTTTATTTTCACCAATGGAAAGCGTACATTTGTGTCAAAAGCACTTATTTTATTTATTAAAACTTAAAAATAACACTAAAAATTTGAAATTTTTATTGAAAAATGAGAAAAACAATTACGTTTGGACACGACAAAAGCAATTGCAAGAGATTATATCGATTGACTCCCCCATGCTAAAACCAAACATTGTCCTCAATGTTTCTTAGCTCAAGAGTAACACCCCCTTGCTAAAGCACGAAGAGTCTAATGCAAAATCCTAACATGGAAAGAGCACGCAAATCTATAAGCCGTTTATTAATTATGCCTCAAGATAAAACGTTAGTCGATAAAAATCAAAGGATAGAGAGTGTGCCCCTTTTGGCATTCAAAGAATGGAAGATCAAGTGGACCGGCAAAAAACCGAACACGAGAGTCTTCAATGATTAGGGTCATACCTAAGATTCACAACACAACAAAACACGAGCACGAGCTTGAAAAATCAAGCCTTATTATTTGTTAGAAAATAGAAAGAAGATAGAATGTATGGGACTCCCCCACAAGGCACCTCGTTTTTGTTCACTGAGTCATGAGCTCGACTCGATCCCCGCATTCATTTGTCCTTAGGGAAAGTTTGAAGATCCGGGACAACCTCCGTAGGTATGTCCCCTCCAAAGTAATGTTTCACACGATGACCATTCACCTTAAAGTTAGGCCCGTCTTTTTGAGCTAGCTCAACGGTGCCATAAGGGAAAACTTGTGCAATGGTGAATGGTCCGGACCAACAGGATTTAAGCTTGCCCGAGAAAATCTTAAGTCTAAAGTTGAATAAGAGGACTTGATCACCAACATTGAAAATGCGGTTTTTGATCTTAGAGTCATGAATCCTCTTAGTCTTCTCTTTATATATTAAAGAATTTTCATAAGCTTGATCCCTTAATTCACTTAGTTCATTCAATTGAACCTTGCGATGATCACCCGCGGTCCTCAAAGCAAAGTTACAATGCTTAAGAGCCCAATACGCCTTATGTTCGAGTTCAATTGGCAAGTGGCATGCTTTTCCGTAGACCAACCTAAGTGGTGTACAACCAAGTGGCGTCTTGTAAGCCGTACGGAAAGCCCACAATGCATCGTCTAATTTATCCGACCATGAAGTGCGATTCTCTCCAATAGAACGCTCCAAAATCCTTTTAAGAGCTCGGTTTGAAACCTCCACTTGACCACTCGTTTGAGGGTGATAAGCCGTCGAAAGTCGATGAGTGACACCATATTTCTTTAGAACTTTTTCAAATTGTTCATTACAAAAATGGGTCCCACGATCACTTATAATAGCCTGCGGAGTTCCAAACCTAGCAAAGAGTTGTTTCAAAAAGTTCACCACAACTCGAGCATCATTCGTGGGCAAACCTTAGCTTCAACCCATTTAGACAAATAGTCCATGGCTACGAGAATGTATTTATTTCCTTTCGAAGATGGAAACGGCCCCATAAAATCGATCCCCCACATGTCAAAGATTTCACAAACTTGAATAATGTTTTGAGGCATTTCATCCCTTTGTGAGTTCTTTCCTTGACGTTGACAAGCATCGCAAGTCTTGATCAAGTCTTGGGCATCACGATATATGGAAGGCCAAAAGAAGCCGGCATCAAAGACTTTCTTCGCGGTGGTGTTGGCACCATGATGTCCCCCGGTGGGTCCCTCATGACAAGATTTAAGGATATCTTGAGCTTCTTTGCCAAACACGCACCTACGAATCACTTGATCCGCACACACACGAAACAAATAGGGGTCTTCCCAAAAGTAATAGGAGATATCCTTGAAAAACTTTCGTTTTTATTGGGACGACATACCCTTGATCACAAACTTCCCCGCATGGTAATTTACAATATCCGCAAACCATGGGGTACTATCATCACCACGAAAAGTAATCATACCAAGCGTCTCGAGAGGAAATGTTTCATTAATTTCCTTATTCTCTCGATCGCTTTGGTGAGGATTCTCAAGTCGAGATAAATGATCGGCCGCGAGATTCTCGGCTCCTTTTTTGTCTAGAATTTTGACATTAAATTCTTGAAGGAGAAGAATCCACCAGAGCAACCTCGGCTTAGCATCTTGTTTATTAAGAAGATATTTGATAGCCGAGTGATCCGTATACACTATGGTTTGAGACAAGACGAGATATGGTCTAAACTTTTCAAAAGCATACACAACGGCAAGTAACTCCTTTTCCGTTGTAGTGTACTTTGTTTGAGCATCCGTCATAGTCTTACTTGCATAGTGTATAGGCAAGAAATGTTTTGACTTACGTTGCCCCAAAACCGCACGTACCGCATAATCACTAGCATCACACATAATTTCAAAAGGTAGGTCTCAATCCGGGGCAACTAAGATTAGAGATTCGGTTAATTTTCTTTTAAGCATCTCAAAGGCTTGAATACACTCATCCGAAAAGATGAAAGGAGTCTCTTTTTCCAAAATATGGGTCATAGGCCGAGCTATCTTAGAGAAGTCTTGTATAAAACGTCGATAGAAGCCGGCATGGCCGAGAAAACTCTTAAATCCCTTAACGGTGGTGGGCGGAGGTAATTTGGCAATCACGTCGATTTTAGCCCTATCAACCTCAATACCGGCCTTAGAGATCTTATGTCCTAACATAATTCCCTCTTTGCACATGAAGTGACATTTTTCATAATTAAGCACAAGATTTGTTTCCTCACAACGTTGCAACATTCTTTCAAGGTTAGAGAGACATGAAGTGAAAGATTCCCCAAAAACCGAAAAGTCATCCATGAACACTTCCATGGTTTTCTCGATCATATCATGGAAAATGGCCATCATACACCTTTGGAACGTCCCCGGAGCATTGCATAGTCCAAAAGGCATGCGAAGATAAGCAAATGTTCCATAAGGACAAGTGAATGTGGTCTTTTCTTGATCACGAGGGTCAATGGGGATTTGGAAATAGCCGGGAAATCAATCCAAAAAGCAATAGAATTCATTCCCCGCTAGTCTCTCCAACATTGGATCCATAAAAGGTAATGGAAAATGATCCTTCCTAGTGGCATCATTAAGCTTCCTATAGTCAATATAAACACGCCAACCGGTCACAAGTCTAGTAGGAATCAATTCATTATCCTCATTAGTAACAACCGTCATTCCTCCTTTCTTTGGAACACAATGCACGGGGCTAACCCATGGACTATCCGAGATAGGGTAGATCATTCCGGCGTCTAGAAGTTTAGTGACTTCCTTTTTGATCACCTCATGAATCTTTGGATTGACTCTTCTTTGATTTTGGATAGCGGGTTTATAATCATCCTCCATTAGAATTTTATGAGTACAAAGTTTTGGATCTATACCCTTAATGTCGGAGATTTTCCATGCAATGGCCCGTTTATGCTTCTTAAGCACTTTGATAAGTTCATCCTTTTCGTTTTCCTTTAATCCCTTAGCAATAATCACCGGTAACTTATCCGTTCCCTCAAGAAAATCATACTCCAAATGAGTGGGTAATTCCTTAAGTTCTAATTCGGGTGCTTCCTCAATAGATGTTTTCACTTTAGTTTCATTTTCACTCACAACTTTTAATTCCATAGGTGGTGATTCAAAAGGATCCATGTTCAACAATTTTTCAATTAAAGCAATATCTCCCTCGGGATCAAAATTCTCACTATCAGACTCACTAGGATCAAATGGTGTGCTAAGTTAATCATCAATTTCCTTATCGATTTTTGAATAACCATTATTCTCAAGCTCTTCAAGAACGAAGTCACCTCCCTCAAATGGAGTGAGTGGAGGTTTAGCCGAAGAGATAATAGGATTCGAAGAAGTGGGATTGCCACTTTTAGAAGAAGCCGAGAATCCAAGCACTTCTTGAGAATATTCTTCACAAGTAACATCAATCACATCGATTTGATTAATTAATTCCTCGTAATACTTGGAAGAATATTTAGAGATATGGCCAATATCAAACGTGATATTTTCATCATCAACTCTTAAAGTCAATTTCCCCGCTTTCATGTCAACTAAAGCACTAGCCGTCATCAAAAACGGTCTTCCCAAAATAAGGGGTACACGAGAATCTTCGGGATAATCGCAAACTACAAAGTCCGTTGGAAAGACGAGTTTTCCTACTTTGACAAACACGTCCTCGGTTATACCTTTTGGTAAGGCGATTGATCGATCCGCTAGCTCGAGAGTCATCTTAGTAGGTGTAAGCTCGGGAAGTGATAACCTTTTCCACACGGAAAGAGGCATCAAATTAATGCTAGCACCAAGATTGGCTAAAGCTAAGCATTCTTCCATATTAGGGAAATCACATGGTATCACAAACTTGCCCGGGTCTCCAAGCTTTTTGGGAAGCTTTTGTGTAAGAACCGCGGAACAATGAGCATCTAAAAATGTAGACACTTCCACCAATTTCCCTTTATCATTCATCAATCTCTTAATAGTCGAAGCAAACTTAGGCATGTAAAGAAATGCATCCGCGAAACTAACATTAATATAAAGATTCTTAAACATCTCTAAAAAAGTAGTCATTTGAGCATTGAACTTTTCGCGGAGCTTCTCTTGGTTAAGTCTCGAAGGGTAGGGTAGTGTGGGTTTAGTCTTCGAAAGCTTGGGTTCCGGAATAGGCAATTGGTCAACCTTTGGTGGAATAGGAATTTCCTTTTCTTTAACCACCTCTGGTTCTTGCTCCACTTCCCTCACCGGAGAGGTACTCACATGTGGAAGCAAAGGTCCGTCTAAAGCTTTCCCACTACGTGTGGTTATAGCTTTCATCTCACCCTTCGGGTTTGGAATGGTGTTGCTAGGTAAACCACCCGAAGACGAGAAAGGTTTGGTCATAAAAGATTCAAACATCGAAAGCAATTTATTTTGACCTTGTTCCAAACTTTGTTGCATACGATTTTGACTTTGCTCTAATCTTTGCTCAAAACGGTTTTGGTTTTGTTCAAGTCTTTGTTGATTAAGCTCAATCTTGTTATTTTGCCCTTTAATCGTATTTTGAAACTCATTTTTCAAAGTTGCCATTTGTCCTTGAATGTTATTTTGAAAAGCCTTCAAATTTGCCACATTCGTTTTAATATAGCTTGACAAATAATTTTGGTTATTGCTTTGAAAACCTTGATTGTTTTTATTAGCAATAAACCCATTTCCTTGATTGTAATTCCCTTGGTTACCACGGTTAAAATTATTCCCATTGTTTACATTGTTGTACCTATTTTGAACCGGTGGAAAACCCGGTGGAGCAACATGATTTTAACGAGGAACTTGACCGTTGGAGCCATAAGTTCCCGTCGCGACAAAAGCACTAGCTTGATCAAACCTCATGGTTAAACAAGCATGATTAGGATGTGCTCCACCACATGATACACAAACATTCTCAACCATATTAATCGATCCATGAGGATTCTTCCTAAGCTCATTCAAAATCGTGTCAATCTTAGAGTCCAATCTAGCAATCTCGGGATTAAATGAATTCACATTGGAAACACCCGGTGTGTTTCGTGAATATTGTGCTCTAGATTTATTCTCAATTATTCCCCACGCGTCTCTCGGAGTTTTTCTTAAAAGATTACCACCCGCGGCGGCATTTAAAGAATCTTGTTCAATCATATTTAGCCCATTATAGAAAGTATTTATTTGATGCAATTCCGAGAAACCTTGGTGTGGACATTGTCTCAACAAATCTTTATATCTTTCCCAAGCAACCCCAAACGATTCATGCACTTTTTGTTCAAATCTAGTGATCTCGTTCTTAAAGTGTGTTGTCTTAGATGGTGGAAAGAAATAATTCATGAACTTAGACACTAAATCATCCCATGTTAAGATCGAACCCGGTGGTTCTTTCTCATACCAAATCTTAGCATTACCCTCGAGCGAGTACGGAAAAAGCATGAGCTTAATCGCGTCATTCAACACATCTCTAAACTTGAGAGTCGAGGTAATTTGAAGAAAAATCCCAATGTGAGAATGCGGGTTATCGGTTTCATTTCCACGAAATTGGTCGGCACGAATGAGTGATAAAAGACCCGTCTTAATCTCATAATGATCCGCCAAAATAGCCGCCACAACGATTGCTTCCCCATACCCTTCGGTGGGTGCACGGAGAAATTCCTCCATTGTTTGGTTATCGGCCATCTCTACAACAATAGGTGGAAGCTCGGGTTCCACTATTCGTTGTTGACGATTTCTATTTCTACGAGGAATATTTTCAAGCCTATTAAAATCAATCACAAGTCTAGCAGAACGTAATTGCATATACTACAAAAACAAGAATTTAGAGGATTGAAGAAAAGAAATTAGACAAGAAGAAGATTATTTTTGGTATTTTATTTGGTATTGCTCAATCAAAAATGATCGATAAAAACAAGGAATAAGGATAACTACTATGGAAGTAAATTACCCTCGGTCGACTTTGAAACGATAGGTGAAAACCTAAACGTCTCGAGGTTCAATAAGTAAACTACAAAAAGAAGATTTATTACTACTTGAGTCGGCAAACCAATAATAGGTCGTCCCTCTCAATATACGCACAAGCAAGCGGGGAAACGAGGTGGCACAAAGCACTTAAAAACCTTTTTCCTTAGACGGCCTTTTATTCACGTCGCCTTATACCTACCTTATAGTTTGTATAAATCGAGTTCAAACTTCTTATTAGTATTTATCTATTTTGCCTTTTATTTTTGTTTTGGATTCGACTACAATAGCTAGGTGATGAAATCACAACTAAGGCCTTATTTGAAAAGTAGGTAAAATTATTGTTCTACGTAATACAATATATTATTCACAAAAAACGAGAAAAACGATACATACTATATAATAGAAAAATAACAAAACTTTCCGAGGACGGAAAGGGTCTTCAAATCAACGATCAACAAATCTCAACGAAAACGAATTGTACACAAGATCCCCGGCAGCGGCGCCAAAATTTTTGATGTGATCGTGATAGTATAGTGATAATTAGATACGTTATAGGGTAAATTAGAAAATTACCTTTAGGAAAAAGTAATAGACTAAAATTACCAAAGACGGATTCAATTAAACAATTTGGTTTCCCAAGTTCGTTGTACACGAAGATCTTATGAATTTGAGACGTTTTGTATCGATTTGGACAATTGATTCGAATTGGTTTCCAGTTTTTAAACTAAAAATTAAATCCTACAAATTTTAAATCTATTTAATTTTAACCTAAAGTTCATGAATCGTAAACCTAAAATTATTTAATCTAAACACAATTACTTAACACAACGTAAAAATTAAAACTATATAAAAATTCTATTAAAATAAAACTAATTCAATTAAAATACTTTTGTTGATCCCAAACTTAGATCAATTTAGCTTTATGTATACGAGATTAGATCAAGTAATACACTTAGAGAAACCTTTGTATATGTATATGATAATCTAAGTGTTATGCGGAATTAACACTTAAACAAGAACACACAAGATATAAACAAACTTTCACTTTGATTAATGATATCAAACTTGCTTACAATGAAAGTAGTTTACGAATGAAAACTTATATTGAACATTAACCTAAAGGTCTTCTTTTATAGACATAAGAAGCCTTGTACAATAATCTACGTATCAACTATTCTAGGTAAATATAAATATAGAAAATGCATTGTTATTCCTATCTTTACTAGAAGTAATCTAGAATACAATAAACGCGTAGAGTATATCTTCCCATCAGTGCTTGTCTTCAATGTATCAACGCTTGACTTTATCTTGTCAACGCTTGAGCTGTCAGCGTTTGTTTTGCTCCTGTCAACGCTTGTTTTACTCTTGTCAGCGCTCAAGTAGATTGACTATAATTTATTCCCAACAATCCTCCCCTAAACTTGATATCTACTCCAATGATCAAGTTTCTGAATAAACATTAAGAACTAGGAGGAATCTTACAAACCTTCTCATATTGGTAATAAATAAATCTGATCAAGTCTTTTGCCACATCACTTGAATAATCAATTTCCAGCTGAGTGTTCTTCATCTTCTCCAAGATATCCTTGGACATGAAATACTGACCATCCACAAGTAGATCAGCAAACTTTGTAGAACTCAAATAATAAACACCAACAGCTGAATACAATCTCCATTGAAGACCACTGAGATCATCTTCAAGATCCTTCCAAATAGCAGGATCCTCATCTTTTGGTCCACACATTCTCTTGAATGTGGACCATAGTTTTATTCCATTGGCTGAAGTTGGTGCTTCAGCCTCATACTTGGCCTCTAACAACCTCCATAGGTCTACCAAGTCTTCTCTATCACAACTTGCAAACAAAGATATAAGGGTGGTAAAAGTGTGCACCTCTTTTCCATACCTGCCAATCTTCCAAAACCCATATTCATCTTCTTCATAGCTCACAATTGGGTTTCTGGAATCAAGTGGTAACACTTGTACCATATCTGAAGCTTCTAATGGTGTGAGCTTGAGGCTCTTTCTTATGACAGCTTCACTTGGATGTAATGGATCCATATCTGTGGGAAACTTAAGAGAAACTCCCTTTTTCACTGGTCTGGGAACAAACATTGCTTTCTTGAGCTCCATTTCCTCTGCAAGTTCTTCTTTTCTTTCATCAGAAAGAAGTCTTAGAGTGTTTGCTTCCTGCACTCTAACCCAAATGGGATAAGCTCTACATTCCAACTCATCAAATGTCAATGCCTTCAATTTCTGATAAGTCCACCCTACTCCATGACATTTGAGCAACATGCAGTATAACTCCCTTCTATCCCTTTTCAACTCTGAGAGAATATTGTTGGCTTTGCGTTTCAAAATGATCTTGCAATCCTTTTGTACTCTGAGAAGAATCTCCAAGCCCCATATCTGATCTGAAATGGTCAAGTGTGGATTCTCCATACATCTATCTTCCCAAGCATGATACATTTGAACCACCTCTGGCATATCAAAATCAACCTGCAATTTCAACTCTCTCAATTTCTCCTTGGCCAACTCATCTCCATACTCAAGTCTTTCTGGTTGTTCTATGATCATAACAATTGAGTCTGAGCTAGCTTCATCACTTCCTTCTTGCTCTTCTGAAGTGACAACAAATGGTGACTCTTTCACCTCCTTTCTGTCTTGTTCCATAATTTGTGCAACCAACTTTCTATCAAACTTAATTTGAGCTGCATTCTTTGGAACAACCTCTTCTACCATAATACCCTTACCCTTATCTAATGGATCAATTATTGGTAAGGTAGATGGTGATACCTGTGAAGAAACCTCCTTGATGATAGATGATGACTGGGATACATCACCCTCATTTGCAGGTCTGTCAACGCTCACTTTTGCTCTATCAGCGCCCAAAATACTCATGTCAGCGTCCAAATTCTCCTTGTCAACGCTCAAATTTCCTGCCTCAGCGCCTTTTGCAATTTCCTCCAACATGGCTGTAAATGATAAATTTAAGTTTGTAGGAGGGACTAAGGACGTATCAAAACCTGTCTGTTTCTTCAAACTTGTTAGGGCCTCAGCAACATCCAAAGATTGACCATCATGGCTGCCCTTATCACTCACATTTATTTGATCATCCTCCCCTTTGGAAGATTCCTCCATCCCTCTCCTTGCACTAGCAGTCTCCAAAATAACAATCCTCTCCCTCAATTGCTTGAGTTCAAGGCCTAGTGTGCTGACAACTTGTACCAAGTCTGCAGTTTGCTTTTGCAAGCTCATGTAGACTGCCGTCAATTCCAGTAGGGTCATTGGTTCCAATCTGCCCTCTTCTAAAATGGGTATTTGACCTCCCAAGTCAGATTCATTGGGCATGGATGAGGACTTAATGATGGTGGGACTGCCTTGGCCAGCTTCTAAGCCATAACCAATAGTCCCAGCCTCATCCATAGCACCAACCACACTTGTGGTGGTGGTTCTCGCTGCTACATGGCTAGGACCACCAGAGGAGAACACTCCAGTAGTCCTTTGGCGCTTTTGTAACCTATATGGTGTTGGTGGAGATGATGATGTGGAGTGGGTGGATGTGGGTTGATTAAGGGGTGTTTGGGACTGTGAAGGTTGTGTGTCAACATTTGAAATAGGCACATCAACGCCAACATTTAACGTGTCAGCGTCGAAGGGTTCTTGGTCAATTTGCGTATGTTGAGGTGAAGGTAATGGTTCAGGTAGTGGGTCAATTGGGGGTTGGGGGTCTGGTTGGGGTTGAGCTGCTTCAATAACAGCAATCATAGCTGGGGTTAGGGGTAGGTCACGATGTGGGGGTGAGTTCATCTTCATAAAAATTGCTTTCTTTTGCACAGAGATCTCATAAAAATCATTATGATCCTTTGTGCAGTATCCTTGAACATCAAAAACCATTTGTAAAAATCTGGTAATGCTAAAGTCATTTTGCTCCCTTTATTTTTACACATGCCCTCAAAAATCATTTTGGAATAATTAAATTTTTGCCCGGTAGCAATACACACAATAGCACTAGCAATAGATCTATTGATCTCATTGTGTGCAGTGCACTTGGGACTCAAACATTGTAGGAGGACATGTATGAGGTACTTCTAGGCTGGGGGAAATTCCTGTTTATGATATTTATTTAAAGTTCCTTGAGCAGGAAAATGATAACCCAAAGCCCTTAGTCCTTGTTCTATTTCACTTATGGGAAGGATGGTTATACCATCAGCATTATCAAGATGCAAAGCTTGGCGTAACAAAGCTTCAGTAACCACCCAAGGTCTCCCATGAACAATAGAAGATAATGTAGTCACTCTATTAACTGTTGAGGAACTGACCGTGTTCCAAAACTGTTTAATATGTGTGACGGGAATGAGTGGTGCATGAGAAAGAGCATACCTAATAGGAGATGCGTTCAAATACGCCACCATTTGTGTGTATTGGGGAAACAGAGTATCATCAGCTTCAAGATACGCGATCATGTTGTGTTGGCTTCTGAACCCCAATTCCAAATCTGATGGTCTAAACTTTGGTGCCATTGTTGAAAGCAGTTAAAATGATTGATGAAGATGAAGTTGATAAGAGAAAATTGTGTTAGACAAGAATAATAGGTACCCTGTTTAAAAATAGGAGCCAAATATATAGGAGAAGAAAAAGCATGTGATTGGCCCAAAAATAGGCAAGTATTTTCAAAATGTAATCATGAAAATATTGAAAAATAATAAGTTTATCTCATGCATTAAATGAAAGTTATCAACTCCCAAAATTACGGCCTAAAAAATATGTCAAAAAGTAACAACTGGGTAGGTCCCATTGAGTGTCAACGGTCAAAAATAACCTATCAACGCCCAACGGCTATATTCTTGTCAACGTTTGCCATAGCCATGTCAGCGTCTAAATTGGTCACAACAACGCTTGGAAAAATACTTGTCAGCGTCCAAAAATAAAAATGTTTAAAAATGAAAAATGACCTTAACAAAGTAATTTATCCTAGAGAAGATAACCAAAAAGCTGATAATTATTATAGGGCGGCAAGCACTGTCCAGTTATGCACACTTGCTTATGCAAGATAGACATAACAGTCCTCTAGTGTCCCTTGCTAACCAAAACTCTTAACAACTAAGTTACCTTATAAAATTCCTTGTTACTCCTAGGTAAATCCCATAACAAAATTATTCCCAAGTCTTCCAACAGACCACAACCAATTCTAGGCCAAAAATGTCGTGGCAGCATGCATAGTATATCAACTTTGCATGCTACAGTGCCTCATGATTTAGTAAAACTAACTCATACTCACCTGTGGACACAATCTAGAATTGTGATAAGAGTATCATATGGAGACCCAAACATCCTAAAGGTTCCTAAAACCTCCCCTTAAACTATGATACATAAGTTGCTAAAAATATGCATGAACATAAAAAATTTATGTCAAGATAGGAATTAAAAATTCCAACCATCATCCATAAACAAAAACATGCCCAAATGCTTCTCCATTGATCCATAAGAAACTCTGTATCCAATGGTATACTACTAACACCACCTGCACATTTAGATTGAAAACCACAAAACTAACATTGTTGATGACAACGCCCCGACAACACATAACAGCGTTGAGGGAAGCTTTGTCAGTGTTAGACAATTATATTGCTGACAACGTCACAAAAATACTTATCAGCGTTCAAGCAACCTTTGTCAGTGTTAGAAAAATATAGTGGAAAATCTAAATCTTCAAAAAGACCAATAACAATGCATCATCCTGTACATACTTTTACAAAAACACTCCAAAACACATATTATGTGAGATTGATTATTCCAATACTTGTTACCAAGTATGGAAACCTCCCAGCATCAAAAGGTTTAGTTAGTAAATCTGACACATTTTCTTCTGTGTCAACCCTATCTGGTTGTATTAAACCCTTTTCAAAACAATCTCTTATAAAATGGTGTCTAATTTCTATGTGTTTAGGCTTAGAATGATGTACAGGATTCATAATGATACATAATGTGCTGTTATTGTCAACAAATATCTTGGTATGCATGAAATTATACCCATAGTCCAACAGCTGGTTCTGAATCCACAAAACTTGTCCACAACAAGCAGCTGCAGCAAAATACTCAGCTTCAATTGTAGAATTAGCCACCACTGTTTGTTTCTTGCATTGCCAAGATATCAACCTGCTCCCAAGAAACTGACAACCACCAGTTGTGGATTTCCTATCAAATTTATTACCTCCATAGTCACTGTCTGAATATGCAATCAGCTCCAATGGTGAATCCTTTGGGTACCATAAACCAAGACTAGGATAGCATCTTAGGTACCTAAAGATCCTCTTCACAGCATAAAGGTGACATTCTTTGGGAGTCACTTGATGACGTGCACAAGCACACACAGCAAACATGATGTCAGGTCTGGAGGCTGTAAGGTACATCAATGATCCAATCATGGATCTATAGTGCCTGACATCAACGTATTTCCCATCTCCAATCTTTCCCCAAGGGTGTTCTCTATCCATAGGAGTAGTAGCCCTCTTTTCATTTGGAGAAAAGCCAAACTTCTTCAAGATCTCAGCCACATATTTATCCTGGGAGATGAAGATACCATCTTCTTTCTGCTGAACTTGTAAACCAAGAAAGAAGTTCATCTCCCCCATAGCACTCATCTTGAATTTGTCTGTCATAAGCTTGGAGAAATCCTCACTCATCTTTGGATCAGTAGACCCAAAAATGATGTCATCAACATAGACCTGGACAAGCAACACATCCTTGCCTTTCTTCTTTGTAAATAGTGTCTGATCTATGGTGCCCCTCTTGAATCCATTGTCCACCAAATAAGTAGACAAAGTACCATACCATGCTCTAGGGGCTTGATGAAGTCCATACATAGCCTTCTTGACTCTATACACCTTGTCTGGATTTTCTGGATCCTCAAAACCAGGAGGCTGCATCACATATACCTCCTCAACAATTGTTCCATAGAGGAAGGCACTCTTGACATCCATTTGATAGACAGTGAAGCCCATGCAGGATGCATAGGCTAAAAAGATCATAATAGCTTCAATCCTTGCAACTGGTGCAAAGACCTCCTCATAGTCTATCCCCTCCTCTTGTGTTCATCCCTGAGCCACTAACCTTGCCTTGTTTCTGACCACAATGCCTCTTTCATCTCTCTTGTTTCTTAGAATCCATCTTGTCCCTATAGGTCTGACATATCTGGGACAATCAACCAGCTCCCAAACATCCTGAATTGCAAATTGGTGAAGCTCATCCTGCATTGCTTCCACCCAACTTGGTTCTTTGAGAGCATCAAATATTTTCTTGAATTCCTGTTATGACAGAAAACAGGCAAACAAACATGCTTGCACAAGAGGGGTATCAACCTTCTTGTGTATATTGGCAATAAACCCACCAAGACCTTGATGAGATCTTCTAGTCTGAACAGGAGTCATAAAATCACTAATGATTTGAGAAGTTGGGTGATTCTTCATAGTAGAAGTGAGAACTCCTCCTTCAAAAAGTCTGGTGTCCTCAACCTCATTCTCCATGTTGCCAATATCTTCTTCATCAGACTCTCTTTCATCTACATGGGGATGAACTTCTTCATATAAATTGGAAGGTTTACCTTGTTCAAAAGTGGAAGAGAAAAGATGTGCAAAAGTGTTGTCAATGCCTGAATCTTGGTTGTCAGCGCTTGGGCTAACAACGCTTGAACTGTTGTTGTCAACGTCTGAGCCATCAACGTTGATGAGACTGCTTTTATACATAGTCTCATCGTCCAAATCGGGCTTTAAATGCATTAAATATCATTAAAACTGCCAAATATATGCTCGTGTTTGTTACTTGTGTATTTTTAGGTACGGATATTGAAGAAATGGCAAAAGATCACAAGAATCATTCAAAAACGAACACGGGAAACGAAGTCGCACAATGAACCGGGCCCAAGTTTTGAATTTCCAAAAATACCCTTGAAGAATTGAAGATTGGCAACTTTGGTCCCTCAACTTTGGAAGATTAACACTTTATACCCCTCAAATATTCATAATTATGAATAGGGTCCCTAAAGTTTGAAGACTATACAAGATCAGCCCTTGAAGTTTGAAGAATGTGCATTAATGGCCCTTGTTTCAAGTTTATAAAGTTTATGTGCCAAAAATGACAAAAGCTGAAAGTTATTTTCAAAGGATATGGAAGTTTGCTGTTTTGAATACAAAGTGAAGTAAAAAGGAAAGCTTGGGGGCCATTATTGCCAAACAACCAAACCCCCACCACCACTCAGTGACTTACACGTCACACAACCCACCCAAACCCTTTACCCGACCCTACCCGTCCAACCCATTTACCCAAAGCCCAAGTTTATTAAACCAGGGTCAAACCCCAGTCAACCCCTTCCCATTTCCCTCCCTAACACCTAATTTAAATCTTTTAATTCCCTTTTCAGATTAAAACCCCTTAATCACCCACATCAACCCTAATTAATTCCAAACCCAATTAGCCTCAAATCAAAGGGATTTTTCCCCTTATTGTCCAGATCTTTGATTACCCATAACCTCACCCTAACCCACATCTCAAACCACCACAAGACACACCCATTGTCTTGTGGGACCCTCCCCTGCTCATGTCACTCTCACCCAAACCCCAAAACCCGACCAAACCGACGACCCACATGAACTCCTTGGTCCCCAAGCACGTTTGAACGTCCAGGATCACTCCAAGCCAGCTTGCACATCCCTCTCATCACATGGGTACCTTTTGACTGATTTTGAAGATGAAGACTCCAAGGGCCTTTATGGCATTTCAAATAGCTAGGGTTTTCACATTCTAGAAAATTCGTGTAGCCAGTAAGTAAGGCAATGTAGGATGTTCATTTTTCTTGTTCCAGTTTTTAAGCTTTCTCATTTGTAATCCCTTTTTAATGAAATAAAAGTTTGGTGTTTGTTAAATCAAGTGTAATTCCTTTTTATGTTTGTTAAAAGTTGTGTGTTGTGTTGAAAGCTAAAAACTGAGTTCCTTTGATAACTTATTCAAACAATTTGTGTTTGAGATTTTCAGAAAGTTTCTGAAAGTTGGTGGATTGTGATAAAATCTTGTTTCTGAAAGATTTTGGTTTTCATGTTTGAAAGTAAATTGGTGTTAGTCTTTTGAAAGAAAAACGTGTAAGAAATTTGTAAGAAAGGTTTGAAAAAGAAAAAAAAAATAAAGTCAGATTATATTGTTTGTTTCTTCATTTTCTCTTAGCAGGAAATTGTTTCATTGTTGATTATTTTGTCAAAGGTCCTGCATAGGCCCGGGCCTATTGGAAGTGGTTAAGCAACCACTGAGGGACTTGGATGTAAGTCCCTCAAGGTAAAATCCTTTTTTCCATTTTAAATTTGGAGTTTTATGTGATATTGCATGATTTACATGAAAAGGTGTTAAGTGTTTGTTTAGCTGTTAGATATTGCTCATGTTAGGTGTTTATGCATGTTAGAAGCATAAGTAATCAGTTTGGTTGTGTTTTGTTTAAATTTCTGTTTGAAAAATTTATGTTCAGATTTTATAAGGGTGTTTGGATATGCATGTTAGCTAAGTAAATTGAAAGATTCTTGTGTTAAAACCTGCTTAGATACACTCTTAGGTTTGTAATAGGTTTTAGGCTAGTTTTGTTTTCAGTTTATTGTAATTTAGAACTTACTTGCAGACTTAAAATTTGGATTAAGTAGTCATGAAAATCAGTTAAGTCCATAACTGTTTATTTATCCTAGATTTTGCCTTCAAATCTTCATAGTTGTTAGATTAGAGGTTGTTTAAGGTTTGAGTATCAGTTGTATGTCATTTTGTTGAATATTATGCTAGATTTAAGAGTCTGAAATTCATATTTGTGCATTTTGAACCAGCAACAAGTCACCAGACCTACCCCTAGCATATCAGCAACCTGTTTTGTGCATTTTTGGTTTGAACTTGTGTGCCACCTGCTTGATTTGTGCTATATCGACTCCCTACACTCCAACTGAGTGTAGGGGTGCCATTTTGTCCAACAAAAACGCCACAAACCTCAAGGATCAAGCTCCTCTTGATCTACATTGCACAAGTGAAGAAATCATTTTTGGCTTGTGTTCTTAAAAATCAACTGGGCACGATTTTGTTACTGTTGGGATTAATCTTTGATAAATTGGGTTTGGATTTGTGTTTTTGAAGCTAAAGAGTATACAGGTTTGAGTTAAAAAGCTTAAAAAGTTACAAAAAGGACGTGGCCAGGACTCGAACCTGCGCCACTCCTCTCACCACACACACTCAATACCGTTGCGCCCTTGGGTCTTTTACTGACCAAGGGTGCAAACGTATTGTACTTAAGGTGAGTTTTGTTTTGGCTTTTTAAAAGTAAGACGTAGCTAAATAAGCCATTCCGGGCTTATTGGCTCAGCTTATTTCCAAGTTTGTATTTTTCCTAGGTTAGTAATATAGATTAGGATTTTTCTGGCTAAGTTTGAAATTTTTCCCTTTCTTTAATTATTTTTTAATTAGCCGGTTTTTATTAATTAGTTTAAAAATAGTTAAAATTGGTTTTAATTTTTAGAAAAATAGTTTTTAGGTTTTATTTAAGTAATTTGAGGTTTACATCACAAAAAGTTTTCAAAAAGTCTAATTTTTTATTTTATTTGATTTTAGGGTTTTCTAGCAACTTTAAAATTTAATATAAAATTAATAAATAGGTTTTAGGAACTTTTAATTACATTTTTATCTTAGTTATATTATTCTAGGTTTTTGGTAATTTTTTAGAATTATTTTATAAACTTTTTATTTTTTTGATTATTTTAATATTATTTTATTATTAAAAATAGAAAGTTTGTTTTTCCTACTTTTTTCATTTTTCCTAGATTGTAGACATTAAATTAGGAGTTTTGTAACTTTCCAAATCTTTTTAGGGCTTTTCATTTATTTTCTAGAATTAATTTAAGATTTAATTGATTTTAATAGTTTTTAAGTATTTAAAAATAGTTTTATTTGGTTTTAAAATTTTTAAAAATAGTTTTTAGCTTAATTAGGTCATTTTTGAGGTTTACAAACTTGAAAATCTTGTTTGGGACTTTTTAATAATTAATTGTGATTTTTAGGGCTTTAATTAGCATTAAAAAGTCATTATCTAATTAATTAAAAGGTTTTAACAAGTTTGGATTTTTTGTAAAACTCTTAGCATACTATTGTGTATTTTTAGTAATTTTTAAGAATTTTTAGGTTAAAATTTTAATTTTGGCACTATTTACGGTTTTACGTGAACGCGTTTTCGTCTTAGCTCGATCCGTCTTCGTAACCGTCTTTTCTTTTCTTTCTCATTTCTAATTTATTCTCTTTTCTTCTTAATAAAATCATCAATCAAAATCAATTCATTACACAACACACGTGCCTCCTCGAGAGAACGATCCCCACTTAAGGGTCATAAGTGTTTACGTTTTCCTAAACGTACACTTAATACTTACCGCTTTTGCCACCCTTGTCCTAAAGGGGTAAAAACACTACATCATTTTGGTGCCGCTGTCGGGGAGGCGTGTTGTGTTTTGATTGAACAATTGTTGTTTTTTATATTAGCCATAATAGTATTTGTATTAGTAGCACTCTACTAATACGTATTATCGTTTTTTGGTTTTTGTGTGAATATTATTACTATATTGTATACGTAGAACAATAAAAATACAAGTACTCCAAATACGTGAGCAATCACAACCTTGACTTGGGAGGTCATTACCCAATCATTGTATTCGAATCTCAAACCAAAGAAAAAGGCAAAAATAGATAAATACTTTCGTGAAGCTCGATTTTGAAAAATACAAACTATAAGGTGGGTATAAGGCGGTTGTATTTCACGACCTAAAGGAAAAAGGCTCTTAAGTGCTTCGCGCCACCTCGTTTCCTCCGCTTGCTTGTGCGTATTTGATTTTGAGAGTGAATCGAGGGTTTTGCCGCCCAAAGTATTACTTACGTATCATATATATTTTCTTGGTTTCAATTGATTAAACCCTCTTGAACGATTTGGTTTTCCACCATCGTTCTAAAGTCATCGAAGGCGTTCACTCCACGTGTTCGTTTTCATTCCTTGAGGCTTCTTTAATCAAGAGATTTGATTAAGGAGGAGATTTGTAGATTTGTGTCTACTTAATACATTCCAAAATCCAAAAAAAGTAAAAAAAACAATCAAAAACCACAAAAAAATTGAAAAAGTAAAAACACCAAAAAGAATCTTCTTTGCTCGTCCCCTCGTTATACGTGACGTTTATGCAAACTCGCTCTAAAGCAAGACGTGCACGTAAATGAAGAAACAAATCGACCACTCCTTCTAGTGAGGAGTCTCCTATTGACGAACCCATTGTACGAGAAGCACCTACCATGGCGAATCGAACTATGATGGAGTTACTTCAAGCACCCACCGAGGGTTATGGAGAAGCTATTGTGATTCCCGCTATCCTTGCGGAGAATTTTGAGGTGAAAACGGGTTTGTTGTCGATGATCCAAAACAACAAATTCCGTGGTGATGAGAAGGACAATCCCCACAACCATATCCGCCAATTTAATCGTCTTACCGCCACTAGCAAATTCAAGGATCTCTCGAATGACTCGATTAAGATGATGCTTTTTCCGTATTCCTTAGCGGGGCCCGCTAAAATTTGGTTAGAGAAAGAGCCACCCAATTCTATATTGACGTGGAAGGATCTCGTTTCGAAATTTGTGAACCAATTTTTTCCGCTCTCTAAGACTACGCATTTGAAAAATGAGATTTCTAAATTTTCACAAGAATCAAATGAAAGTTTTTCAACGGCTTGGAATAGGTTTAAGGAGATGTTACATGAATGTACTCATCACGGTTTTTCCGACTTACATCAAATCGACACGTTTTACAATGGACTTAATGATCATGAAATAGATTATTTGAATGCCGCCGCGGGTGGTAGTTTTTTGTGTAAAACGGTCGAGGAAGCTTTGGTCATAATTGAAAATAGGTCTAAGGTTTATAGCCCTCGTAACACACCGAGTGTTGCCAAAATGGGCTCATCATCGTCTCGTAGTATCAATGCCTTACAAGATGAAGCTAATGAGGAAAACCGGTTTTTCGATAGGTTTTCGACTCTCATGTCCCATTGGAAAGCTCAAGAAGCTTCGAATTCCGCTTCGGTCAAAGCGGTTTCTAAGAGTTGTTTGTCGTGTGGGGGAGCTCATGATCTTTCCGAGTGCATTACCGCGGATGGTAACACTTCGAGTGCTTATGTAGCCACGGGAACTTATAACCAAAACGGCCAAGGTTCCCGCCAAAATCAAGCTCCACCAAATCAAAATGCTAATAATTATCGAAACAACAACCAAGGTGGTAATTACCAAGGAAATCAAAGGAATTACAACAAGGGTAATTATCAAAGTGGAAATGAGCAAATTTCAAACCAAAACCAAAACCGTGATTTTCAAACTTCTACTCAAGGTTTTCAAAATGATCACACCAAAAATCTTCAAGGAGAATTTTTGAATTATGCAAAGGCTAATGATGCTAAGTTTGACAATATGCAACGTGAAATGGTTAGCTTAAGGTCCGAGTTGAAAAACAAGCTTAAAAACGAACTTGCTAATGAACTTAAAACTCATGCTAATAAAATGGAAGGAAATGTCACACGTCTCCAACAAAATCAACAAAAAATGGAGCAAGGTCAACATGAGATTAAGCAAGAGTTGTTAAAAGCGGATGCTAGGCAATCTAAATTTGAAGACCGTATGGCTAAAATGTTTGAAGCTATCATGTGTAAGCCCTCTTCTTCGGGTGGTCTTCCTAGTGATACCATCGTGAACCCGAAAGGAGAATTGAAGGTTATTACTACTCGTAGTGGTAAAACTTTCAAAGAACCCATTTCTCGTCCAAGTACTTCTATGGAGAAGGAAAAAGAGAAAGAACCCGAGGTTGTGGTAGAAAAGGAGCAAATTACAAGCCCACGAAGTAACGCTCAAACCACACCTACGGTTGAACCTACACCAATCATGGAACCCGAGATTCCAAGGCCGATGCCTATGCCTACTATGCCCCAACCCACACCACCTTTACCCTACCCTTCAAGACGAGACAAGGAAAAGGCACAAGAACGAAATAATTATCAATTTGAACTCTTTATGAAAATGTTTCGTGACTTGCATTTTAATATAAGTTTTTCCGACGCCTTAGTCATGATGCCTCGATTTTCCGCGAACTTCAAAAGTATGTTGAATAACAAAGAGAAATTGCAAAAATCGTCTAGTTGTTCATCGGTTTTTCTAAGCCGCATACCTCAAAAAGTCGGTGATCCTGGAAAGTTTTTAATCCCATGTGCTATACAAGACATGGAAGAATGCTACGCCTTGGCCGATATTGGTGCTAGTATTAATTTGATGCCTCTTGAGATTTTTAAATCGCTCAATCTCCCAAATCTCACTCCTTCAAGAATGTCAATCGAAATGGCCGATCATTCTACGATTCTAGCTTGTGGAGTTGCCGAGGACGTCTTTGTGAAAGTTGGAAAGTTCTACTATCCCGTAGACTTTATTGTTGTTGACATTCCTATCGATCCTGAAGTTCCGTTAATTTTAGGTCGATCTTTTTTGGATACCTCGAGAGCACTTATCGATGTGCATGCAAGGAAAATCACTCTTCGTTTCAAAGAGGAAGAACTCGTCATTAATGCAACCCAAAACTCCACTCTTTCTCATGTGTATTCTATCACATCTTTGTACAATGTCAATCCCATCAAAAACATTTGCAAAAGAATTTCAAATAGAGTTTTAGGAGTTGTTGAGAAAAATGAAGTTCCGTCCCCTCCGCCGGTGGAGGTTAAGAGTGTTAAGCCTACGATTCCAATCTCGAGTGATTCTTCGGATGATGAATACGTTGATCCCGATGGGGAAGTTTTCTTTGTTGACAAACGTTTCGAAAACTTACCACCACCTAAACCAAAAAGATTTCAAAATGTGAGAATTTTTAGTGTGACTAACATTGCTTTAGATACACCAAATATTTTTGACATAATTAAATCGGGTTTTCACAAAGAAAGTGTAAAAGATGAAAAAGGAAAAGATTTTGAATTGAATTTAAAAGATTTTTCTACAACTCTAACTCTGTCATCACCACGTGTATTGAGTACTACAAGCTCGTCTTCTCCTTTTGACGATGCTTTGTGTGGACCTAGCGTGAGGGAAGCCCCTTATGTTCCCTCGCCTTTATCCACCGAGGACGAGATATTTGATCCTGGAATTGATTATATAGGGAAATCTCGGTCTTCCACCGATGCAATAAATGGAAAATCTTTTCATTTGATTGGTGCGAGTCTACCTCGAGTAGCTCATGTTTTTAGAGACTTACCCATTGTCCCACCCTTTTATTTCTTCTCTCCTATTTTCTTGAAACTCTTTGAGTTTTTGTTGACTATTGATGAAGTGGCGTTGATTTGTTTTTCCAATGAAAACGAAAACGCCATCTTCGATCCCGGTATTTTGCACCATTTAAGGACTTAGTCCTTAATACCGGTTGTTTTTGGGCCTTGTTTATCATGTAAGCCCCACCAAAAATTGACCACACCATGATTATCCCTAAATGATCACATTTATGGGGATTCGAGTCGAGCTTTTGACTCGGTTATCAAAAACAAGGTGCCTCGTGGGGGAGACCCATGCTTATCCATGTACATATTATTGCTTTCAAATTAGTTAATGTGAGGGGATTTGTGCCCTTCCAACCTTTGTTCCGTGGTTGTTTGTGAATTGTGGTTTTTAGATCATGATCTTCACGATTGGAACCTCTCGTGTTCGTTTTATGGGAGCACTCGATCGTTTGCTTTGAAGACCTTTCCCATTATCCATATGATATATCCTTTTATGTTCTAACCTTAGGTTATTAGCACACTTCATAAACGGCTATTAATTTATTGGTTACACCCTTTACATGCAAGATTAGGCATTCGACTACGTCTCTAGTATGGGGGTGTTTGCAACTCTAGACTCGAAACATTGAGGACAATGTTTAACTTTAGTATGGGGGGTGAATAGATACTTGCCTTGCCTAACCTTCACGCTTTCCAAAGTTTATCTTTTTGTTTATCGTTTTGTTGCAAAATAAGGCTAAAAATGGCCAAATTTTAAAAATTTTTCTCATGTTTTATAAGTGTTTGAAGACACGAATGTAGATTTTCCAATGGCGAGAATAAGAGTAATTTTTGACTCGACCGTGCGTGTTGAGCACTTAGCTTTGATTCCTTAACTACACATTAGGCTAAGTCTCTTAAATGAGGACGAGAAATGATAGAGTTAATTATAAGTTACTATGCTAAACGTAGAGTACTCGTATTCTTTCAAAAACTCATGTGTTCTCGTTGTTTGCTTATTCTCCCTTCGCTTGTAAATATTTTTTGCTTAATAAATATTGACTTAGCGGTTTAGTTAGGATTGTTGGGTTTCTAGTCTTTTCTAGTAGCTTCCGTGTAATTAAATTGGGAAGACATTAAGGTATCGCCAGCGTCACGGTTTTGAAGTATTGGCACCCGAATAATCAAAAGCTTCACCCAATAATAAGATTTCAAGTGCTCACCTAAATCTAGCAAACAATTTGAAGCCCCACAAGGCCTAAAATCTATGCAAAAATTGAAAGTGAATCAAGCCTTAATCTTCGAAGCTTTAAAGATCCAAAATTCGCTTTAGCGTGAGGATATACGTCTTTGGCTAATAAAACCACCGATGAGGCGGATAATAAAAGGCAAGGCAAGACCGAAGTCATAATAAAAGCTTCATGGCGAAGTTGAATAAAAGATGGAGGTAAACCAAAGATAATAAGGCCCTTCCGTTAGGGGGCGTATAAAAGTCTTGGTAATAAGTCTCATGTTCAAAACCGTTATAAAACCGTGTTTATCGATTCTTCTTGTCAACTTAATTTTTTGACATCGTTGTCTATTAGGAGGGGTTATTGATTTGATGGTCTTAGTTACACCGTTAGGACTCTATTTTTAGACCAAAATCTCTATTATCGCATAAGTCAAACAATGTATCCTCGTGAAACATTCAAGACATAATAAAATATAAGAGATACAACTTAGGAATAATGGGAGAATAAGTACGTGATTAGGGCATATGAGTAGTGTTAGCATTACTAACTTATAATGACAATGATCTCGTTGCACGCTTGGCATGGAATTAGGGTGAAAATCGAGGACGAAAAAATTATTTCTAATGAAGCATTCACGTGTTCTTATTCTATGAACCTAAACGTCCCATTTTTCGATGAAAATCATACATTATGTCTAAAACGCAAGTAGTAGCAATAGTAGTAGTAGTATAGCTAGTTTATCATTCCAATAAAGTGATAAAAATGAATTTTGGAGGTGCTACGATACTTTATTCTAGCATTGCGTGAGGGCACGGCAATGGTTTAGTATGGGGGAGTGATGAGACTGCTTTTATACATAGTCTCATCGTCCAAATCGGGCTTTAAATGCATTAAATATCATTAAAACTGCCAAATATATGCTCGTGTTTGTTACTTGTGTATTTTTAGGTACGGATATTGAAGAAATGGCAAAAGATCACAAGAATCATTCAAAAACGAACACGGGAAATGAAGTCGCACAATGAACCGGGCCCAAGTTTTGAATTTCCAAAAATACCCTTGAAGATATGAAGATTGGCAACTTTGGTCCCTCAACTTTGGAAGATTAACACTTTATACCCCTCAAATATTCATAATTATGAATAGGGTCCCTAAAGTTTGAAGACTATACAAGATCAGCCCTTGAAGTTTGAAGAATGTGCATTAATGGCCCTTGTTTCAAGTTTATAAAGTTTATGTGCCAAAAATGACAAAAGCTGAAAGTTATTTTCAAAGGATATGGAAGTTTGCTGTTTTGAATACAAAGTGAAGTAAAAAGGAAAGCTTGGGGGCCATTATTGCCAAACAACCAAACCCACACCACCACTCAGTGACTTACACGTCACACAACCCACCCAAACCCTTTACCCGACCCTACCCGTCCAACCCATTTACCCAAAGCCCAAGTTTATTAAACCAGGGTCAAACCCCAGTCAACCCCTTCCCATTTCCCTCCCTAACACCTAATTTAAATCTTTTAATTCCCTTTTCATATTAAAACCCCTTAATCACCCACATCAACCCTAATTAATTCCAGACCCAATTGGCCCCAAATCAAAGGGATTTTTCCCCTTATTGTCCAGATCTTTGATTACCCATAACCTCACCCTAACCCACATCTCAAACCACCACAAGACACACCCATGTGTCTTGTGGGACCCTCCCCTGCTCATGTCACTCTCACCTAAACCCCAAAACCCGACCAAACCGACGACCCACATGAACTCCTTGGTCCCCAAGCACGTTTGAACGTCCAGGATCACTCGAAGCCAGCTTGCACATCCCTCTCATCACATGGGTACCTTTTGACTGATTTTGAAGATGAAGACTCCAAGGGCCTTTATGGCATTTCAAATAGCTAGGGTTTTCACATTCTAGAAAATTCGTGTAGCCAGTATATAAGGCAATGTAGGATGTTCATTTTTCTTGTTCCAGTTTTTAAGCTTTCTCATTTGTAATCCCATTTTAATGAAATAAAATTTTGGTGTTTGTTAAATCAAGTGTAATTCCTTTTTATGTTTGTTAAAAGTTGTGTGTTGTGTTGAAAGCTAAAAACTGAGTTCCTTTGATAACTTATTCAAACAATTTGTGTTTGAGATTTTCAGAAAGTTTCTGAAAGTTGGTGGATTGTGATAAAATCTTGTTTCTGAAAGATTTTGGTTTTCATGTTTGAAAGTAAATTGGTGTTAGTCTTTTGAAAGAAAAACGTGTAAGAAATTTGTAAGAAAGGTTTGAAAAAGAAAAAAAAATAAAATCAGATTATATTGTTTGTTTCTTCATTTTCTCTTAGCAGGAAATTGTTTCATTGTTGATTGTTTTGTCAAAGGTCCTGCATAGGCCCGGGCCTATTGGAAGTGTTTAAGCAACCACTGAGGGACTTGGATGTAAGTCCCTCAAGGTAAAATCCTTTTTTCCATTTTAAATTTGGAGTTTTATGTGATATTGCATGATTTGCATGAAAAGGTGTTAAGTGTTTGTTTAGCTGTTAGATATTGCTCATGTTAGGTGTTTATGCATGTTAGAAGCATAAGTAATCAGTTTGGTTGTGTTTTGTTTTGATTCTGTTTGAAAAATTTATGTTCAGATTTTATAAGGGTGTTTGGATATGCATGTTAGCTAAGTAAATTGAAAGATTCTTGTGTTAAAACCTGCTTAGATACACTCTTAGGTTTGTAATAGGTTTTAGGCTAGTTTTGTTTTCAGTTTATTGTAATTTAGAACTTACTTGCAGGCTTAAAATTTGGATTAAGTAGTCATGAAAATCAGTTAAGTCCATAACTGTTTATTTTTCATAGATTTTTCCTTCAAATCTTCATAGTTGTTAGATTAGAGGTTGTTTAAGGTTTGAGTATCAGTTGTATGTCATTTTGTTGAATATTATGCAAGATTTAAGAGTCTGAAATTCATATTTGTGCATTTTGAACCAGCAACAAGTCACCAGACCTACCCCTAGCATATCAGCAACCTGTTTTGTGCATTTTTGGTTTGAACTTGTGTGCCACCTGCTTGATTTGTGCTATATCGACTCCCTACACTCCAACTGAGTGTAGGGGTGCCATTTTGTCCAACAAAAACGCCACAAACCTCAAGGATCAAGCTCCTCTTGATCTACATTGCACAAGTGAAGAAATCATTTTTGGCTTGTGTTCTTAAAAATCAACTGGGCACGATTTTGTTACTGTTGGGATTAATCTTTGATAAATTGGGTTTGGATTTGTGTTTTTGAAGCTAAAGAGTATACAGGTTTGAGTTAAAAAGCTTAAAAAGAAAAAAAAAGTTACAAAAAGGACGTGGCCAGGACTCGAACCTGCGCCACTCCTCTCACCACACACACTCAATACCGTTGCGCCCTTGGGTCTTTTACTGACCAAGGGTGCAAACGTATTGTACTTAAGGTGAGTTTTGTTTTGGCTTTTTAAAAGTAAGACGTAGCTAAATAAGCCATTCCGGGCTTATTGGTTCAGCTTATTTCCAAGTTTGTATTTTTCCTAGGTTAGTAATATAGATTAGGATTTTTCTGGCTAAGTTTGAAATTTTTCCCTTTCTTTAATTATTTTTTAATTAGCCGGTTTTTATTAATTAGTTTAAAAATAGTTAAAATTGGTTTTTATTTTTAGAAAAATAGTTTTTAGGTTTTATTTAAGTAATTTGAGGTTTACATCACAAAAAGTTTTCAAAAAGTCTAATTTTTTATTTTATTTGATTTTAGGGTTTTCTAGCAACTTTAAAATTTAATATAAAATTAATAAATAGGTTTTAGGAACTTTTAATTACATTTTTATCTTAGTTATATTATTCTAGGTTTTTGGTAATTTTTTAGAATTATTTTATAAACTTTTTATTTTTTTGATTATTTTAATATTATTTTATTACTAAAAATAGAAAGTTTGTTTTTTCTACTTTTTTCATTTTTCCTAGATTGTAGACATTAAATTAGGAGTTTTTTAACTTTCCAAATCTTTTTAGGGCTTTTCATTTATTTTCTAGAATTAATTTAAGATTTAATTGATTTTAATAGTTTTTAAGTATTTAAAAATAGTTTTATTTGGTTTTAAAATTTTTAAAAATAGTTTTTAGCTTAATTAGGTCATTTTTGAGGTTTACAAACTTGAAAATCTTGTTTGGGACTTTTTAATAATTAATTGTGATTTTTAGGGCTTTAATTAGCATTAAAAAGTCATTATCTAATTAATTAAAAGGTTTTAACAAGTTTGGATTTTTTGTAAAACTCTTAGAATATTATTGTGTATTTTTAGTAATTTTTAGGAATTTTTAGGTTAAAATTTTAATTTTGGCACTATTTACGGTTTTACGTGAACGCGTTTTCGTCTTAGCTCGATCCGTCTTCGTAACCGTCTTTTCTTTTCTTTCTCATTTCTAATTTATTCTCTTTTCTTCTTAATAAAATCATCAATCAAAATCAATTTATTACACAACACACGTGCCTCCTCGAGAGAACGATCCCCACTTAAGGGTCATAAGTGTTTACGTTTTCCTAAACGTACACTTAATACTTACCGCTTTTGCCACCCTTGTCCTAAAGGGGTAAAAACACTACATCAAACGTCTGAATTGGTCTTGTCAGTGCTAGATTTGCCTTTGTTAGCGCCTGAAGGACCATGCATGTTTGTATCTGGTGGTACTTGGGAACCACCATTATCTTTACCAACAGCAGCAGCAGCAAAAGCATCTGTCCAAATGGGAATTGTAACATATTCTTGGATATGAGATGACTTCTCTGCTTGTGATCCAACCTTCTCATGAACCTGTGTACCTGAAACATCAACAACTTGTTCTTCCACAACATTTGAAGTTACCTTCACAATGTCTGGATTAGTGACAGGCATATAATTTAAAGTTCTAGATAAAGGTTCCAAGTCAAACAACCAATTTGGACCACTTTCAGGATCACTAGGTTTATTCTCTAAAAACCTAACATGTACTCTTTCAAGAATACGTTTTTCTTCTTTAAGATAAACCCTATATCCCTTGCTCTGCACTGAATACCCCATGAAGTAGCCTTCATCACCTTTTGCACTAAATTTACCTAAGGCATCACTAGTATCTAAAACTACTACATGACAACCAAAAGGTCTGAGAAAGCCAATATTAGGTTTTCTACCCCAAAGTAACTCATAAGGTGTTTTGTTCTGAATTTTGTTAACCAATGCTCTATTTTGAACATAACAAGCTGTATTAACAGCCTCAGCCCAAAAGGCTATAGGAAAATGAGCATCAGCCAACATAGTTCTGGCTGCTTCAATTAGGGTTCTATTTTTCCTCTCAGCAACCCTATTTTGCTGTGGGGTTCTGGCAACACTAAATTGCCTAGTAATTCCTTTCCTGGCACAGAAATCATCTAGCTTTTTATTCCTAAATTCACCACCATTATCACTCCTAAGCATTTTAACTTCATTGCCAGACTTCTTCTCAATCTGAGTGATAAAATCAATTAAAGTATCAGCTGTGTCACTCTTCATAGCTAGAAAGAATGTCCAAGTAAACCTAGAAAAGTCATCTATTATAACAAAGCAGTAGGACTTACCATTCAAACTTTCTATATTGGTTGGACCAAAGAGGTCCATATGAAGCAAATGAAGAGGTCTAGTACTAGAGTGCACCTGTTTGGACTTGAATGAGACCTTGTGCTGCTTGCCTTTAAGGCATGCAACACAAGAGTGGTCATTGTGGAAGGCCTTCTCAGGCAAACCATCAACCAAGCCAAGTCTCACAAGCCTATTTATATTCTTAAAATTTATGTGCCCTAGTCTCCTGTGCCACAAATTACTCTCATCTACTAAAGCTTTAGCATAAAAACAAGACATATTGTTATTCATTCTAATCCCATTCAGATTCACATTGTATATGTCTTTATGCCTAGGTGTTCTATATTCAATATATTTCTCATCAGGGATCTTATAATCCTTGCTTAACACCAAACATTCAGTATCAGTAAACAGAACTTTATTTTTGTTATCACAAACTTGTGATACACTAAAAAGATTGTAATCAAGTTCCTTTACCAAAAATACATTCTCAAAACGCAAGTTCTTGGTGAGAAGGGTTCCTTTGCCTGTGATAGTACCATATCCGCCTCCAAAGTAAACCTTATCACCATCCTTAATGGGAGTGAAGTTTGTGAGATAATCTTCCTTCCCTGTCATATGCCTTGAGCATCCACTATCCCACTATCCATAATCATTGACCTGTTTTTGAATGCCCTGCACAAAAAGAAAACAAATTAGTTTTCTTTGGGAACCCAAGCCTTATAAGACTTGGATTCATCTGGTTGTTCAATAAGAACAGACTTAGTTCTCATAACAACCCCATTTTCATCCTTCTTAGGATGAAATACCCAATTAACCCCAATAGGTTTTGTAATGACCTTTGAAATGTAATTAAATCTGTTGCAGGTCATTGAAATCCCATTATCATTAGGGTTTTGATCTTTCTTTGGTCTCCATGTTAAGCTTGAAGAAGCTTTAGACCCCTTACCATGTGGTTGCAAATATTTAGGTCTGGTCACGTTTCTGTCAGCGTTGGAATTGGTCTTGTCAACGCTGAAATTTCCCTTGTCAGTGTTGAACCTAGGGTTTGCTACAGAAACCCATCGCCTATTAGACCAAGTGTTTGTCTTTTGAAATGGTCTTTGTCCATGAGTGTTAGACCCTCTAGTGAAGAATGGGGCAGGTCTAACAACTTGTGGACTTTGCTGCACATAAGGTTTGGGTCTGACAACGTTTGACTTTCTAACAACGTTAACTTTGTTCCTGTCAGCGCTGAATTTGTTCCTGTCAGCGCTGACTTTGGAAGCGTTGACACACTTATATGCTAAATGTGAAAAGCTACCACAAGTGTAACAGGCTTTTCTAGACACAACCCTAGGTCTAGAAGAGAAGAAGCCTGTTCCATCATTACTAATTTGGCTCTTAGGTGACCTAGTATTCCTATACATCTCTGCATACTTAATGCTAGGTTTTCTAATAGTGTTTGAGCCTAGGTCAACAGCTTTACCAGTGATTG
This sequence comes from Glebionis coronaria, assembly GCA_025667525.1. NCBI lineage: Eukaryota > Viridiplantae > Streptophyta > Magnoliopsida > Asterales > Asteraceae > Glebionis > Glebionis coronaria. The sequence continues at coordinate 480,188,318 of CM046882.1, read as the reverse complement.
GGTTTGTAACCTTAATGGGAGTTGACTCATTAGGACTTTCACATAGCAAGCCACTCTTAACAAATAATGTAGGGTTAGCTTTCTTCCATTCATTCAGGTGAGTCAACTTTTGTTGATACTCTTCAACTGGGGTGACAACTCTTGGTGGAGGAATGAATTCCTCCTCTTGGAGTTCTGGCAAACCAGTCCAAGATAGGTCCTTTTGTTGGACACCATAGAAGTCACCAGCTGATGGTGGAACCACAGAGTAGTCTTGCATCCCAATCCCAGTCATGTCCTTAGGATCCCTTTGTTTACTCACACATTCTCCTAGGGTTTGTGTTGCCTTATCAAATCTCTAGATTTTAAGGCCAACATTATCTTTGTTTTTAATGACTTCATCTAATTTAGCCTGTAACTCACCATTAACCCTTTCCATGATGTTTCTAATATCCATACTAGCATTTAACTCATGTTTTAAGATATTTATTTTATCTTTTAAGTCAAATTCCATTTTCTTGTATTCAGAAACTGTCTTCTCAGTTTCAGTGAGAGCTAGTTGGTAATTAGACAGTTTGCATCTTTCAGTACTCATATCATCTAATAATCTTAACACCTCTTTGTTAAGTCTCTCAGTATTTAACATACAACCTTTACTACAAAAAGCATCATCGTATACCTCATTATCCGATGAAGAGGAGGAGTGTGCCATGAGAGCATATTCAACATGCTCTTCTTCTTCAATTTCAGCAACCAAAGCTTTATCCTCTTCCACATCCTTAGCCAGATAGCTCCAATCCCATCCCATTCCATCAATTCCTTGAACTGCAACCATGGCCTTAGGATCCTGAGCTTTAACAATTTGACTTGAGGGTTTACCAGCATCAGATCTTCTATGAGATCTGTATTCCCTCATGAAGTGCCCCATACGATGACAGTTGTAGCATTCAACTTTGGATTTATCAAATCCAGCTGTGTCCTTTGCATTGAAGGTCATCTTCTTCTTAAACCTTCTGTTCCACCTGTTTGCTCTTATACTAGCAAGAGCCATGTTCCACTTAATGTCCATCTCTTCCAAGTGCTCATCACTTATCTGCTCAAGGTCCTCATATGTAATCACTGAACCATTGGGCGAAGAAGCAATATAAGCACATACAGTATCAAGATCCAAACCAGCAGGTTTAACTCTTGGTGAGTCACTCTTGAATGTGCCAGCGTCTGAAAAGGAGACGTTGACAGGACATGTTCCAGCGCTGACACATGATGATCCAGTAACTGGATGCATGTAGGAGTCCTTCTGATTGAATTGACCTTCACTATGAGAAAAGAAGGCTATGTTACTGTTGGTGGACTTGCTTCCATGCTCTAAAAGAGTTTCATCTTCCAACAGCCTCAGTTTGTTGTAGATATCATCAAACGTGGAACTTTTGTGAGTATTATTGGCAAGAATAGATCTTGCCTCAATCTTCCACGCCTCACCAAGACTTTTAAGAAAAGTAGCATTGATGTCAACATCACCAAGTTGTGTCCCCATGAAGGACAATTTTCTTGTAATATCAAGCAATCTGCTTCTCACACTACTGAGCTTTTCATTAGGTTGAGCCTTGAAGACAGCATAATCATGCATGAGTTGCTTCTTCTTCTCTTCCTTAGTAACTTCATTGCCACCATATGCAACTTCAAGAGCTGCCCAAAGGTCCTTAGCAGATTCATAACCTCTGTATTTATACTGGTTCTCTTGTCCCAAAGAGAGTTTCAGAATATTTAGGGTTTTCATGTCAACCCTTTTCTTTGCTATGTCTTCAGCAGACACAGCTCTACCATCATCAGGTTTTTCTTTCTTGTCTGCTTCTGAACATCCAGCAACAGCTGTTCTTGCAGCAATGGCATTAGCAATCTTTTGAGCCTTATTGAATGTGTTTCCATATTCAATAATCTCCCAGAGTGTGTAGTCATAGATCCCTAGATATTGCTCAAAGTTGAATTTCCACAATTCAAAGTTGGTTGCATCAAGAATGGGGATCTTGATGTTTGGTAAGGGTGAGGAGGAGGAGGTTATTTCTGGAGTTGACATGATGTTGTTTAGGGTTTTTGAGAAAATTAGGGATTTGGTGATTTTTAGGGTTCTTGTGTTCTTTAAGATCAAAAGTTCCTCAACAAGCTCTAATACCACTTGTTGATCCCAAACTTAGATCGATTTAGCTTTATGTATACGAGATTAGATCAAGTAATACACTTAGAGAAACCTTTGTATATGTATATAATAATCTAAGTGTTATGCGGAATTAACACTTAAACAAGAACACCACAAGATATAAACAAACTTTCACTTTGATTAATGATCTCAAACTTGCTTACAATGAAAGTAGTTTACGAATGAAAACTTATATTGAACATTAACCTAAAGGTCTTCTTTTATAGACATAAGAAGCCTTGTACAATAATCTACGTATCAGCTATTCTAGGTAAAGATAAATATAGAAAATACATTGTTGTTCCTATCTTTACTAGAAGTAATCTAGAATACAATAAACGCGTAGAGTATATCTTCCCATCAGTGCTTGTCTTCCATGTATCAACGCTTGACTTTATTTTGTCAACGCTTGAGCTGTCAGCATTTGTTTTGCTCCTGTCAACGCTTGTTTTACTCTTGTCAGCGCTCAAGTAGATTGACTATAATTTATTCCCAACAACTTTTACACTATTTAAAAAAAATCTATTGAAATTCTACTTTACTTTTTTTTTATTAAACATAATCTATTTTAAAAACTATTTTAATTTAAATCTAAAATAATAAAAACCTAAATATTTAAAAACTAATTAAATTTTTTAAAATTAATAAAAACAATTTTATTTTTATTTTTATTTTATTTTCTTATATCCAATATTTAAATAAAATTAATTTTTAAAATTAATTAAATCTATGAAATTAAAATTAATTAAAAAACTGGCACAAACAAACTATATTTATTAATTAAAAGAAGAGTAAGTAAACATAAAGAGGCTGCTAGATAAACTGGTTAACACGTTGGACTTGTGAAGGGCAGGTCTCGAGTTCGAGACCTGCAAGAGACATTTTTTTGTGAAATTTATTATTTTTGACAAAGAAGCTAACAAAATCACAGGAGTGATTATTCTTGCTCAACTTTTATGGAAACTGCTTATTAAACAGCTAATAAGCTACCAGATCAGGGAATCTGATAACTTAAAATATATAACTAAATATAAAGAACAGAAATGAACTCAAATAATACACAAAAAACAGCTTATATTCAGCAAATCGAATCACCAATCTAGATCCATATCAGCCCATGACAATTAACAGTCAGATCTGAGTATAAAAACTAATACAGATAGATACAAAACTGCTACCTTATCAATCACAAGACTCTCATAAAATCCATAAACAAACCAGTAATACTTACTCAGATTTCAAAATTAGTAAAACTAAACGTTAATTCAGCAAGCAATCGATATAATTAGTACCAAGACAAAGATCAGCAATCATCCATAATATGCATAATAACCTTATCTCATATATCACTTTGAAATCTTATAATGCTAAGCATCAAACTAGACAACCAGTAATGCTAAAACAAAACGTTACAACTAAAATTGAGCAATTCCAAACTATCAAACTGATGGCAGCAGATTTAACTAATGGACACAGAAAAACGCACAAATGTGACACCGAATTCAGCAGCACAACAAACTATGAAAATCATCTATGGCTTGAATTCAATTAGCTCAGAGTCCTAACTGATCTCTCAAATCCGAACCAAAAATAATCAAATCAAGCATTCATCAGTTCTAAAAACTCCAATCAAAACACACTTATCCAAATTCACTAATCAATATTACACTAGCATGTAGACTATATAACACTGATAACTAAAAAAACACACAGATATAATGCAATAAATCTAAATCATTCTAAACAATAAATATATATCAATTAAAAGTAAAGACAGAAAAATAAATGGGAATCAAACCTTTTGTCGATATCCTTTGAGACGAAGGTTAGCGTTGTGCTACCTTATGAACCAGAAACGAAAACACCATACGATCCACCATTCACCATTAACACCATCTTACGAACCACCAAATATCATTCGAACAAAACAGATTTATTTTAAATTTCTTCCAGTGGGGAAAAAACTTTAATCCCAATTTTATTTAATTACTTAATTAAAGCTATTATTTAGCTTAATTAAATAATATTATCAGTTATCAATATTAAAATTAATAAGGATGCAAAGACAGTAATATAAAAGATTAACTTTAGAAACTCAAAACTTTAAAACTTAACTTTTCGTTAATTCAACATAACATTACATTATCAGAAAGAAAATTACAAGCCTAAACTAATTTTAACATAATAACAGTAAATAAAGAAAGGGATACCGATTACATGAAAAATAGTGGGGTATTTATAGTTGAAGAGGAGGATGAGGGGTTGTTGATAAAGAACGAATTTTAGCCATTGGATCTTCTTTCTGTTCTTCTCTCTCTTGGTTGTTTTGATCGGATGGCTGATATTCGCACAATAGCACACGGATTGCCAACGTGGCAATCCCTTGTGCTAGTTGTGCTAGTTCAATGCTGAGATGGCCCTTTTCCATTGGTAGATTAGGAATATTGTGCTGTCTTGTCCAATTAAACGTTGCCACGTAGCCTTGATCTTCCACTCTTTTCTTCCGAAAACATGGAGGTTTATTATCTCCTCGTGTGAATCACACGAGTAAACCAAAAGCCCCAATTTACTTGGATAATTTATTAAATCATAGTTGATTAGGGTTTGGAAGGATGGTAAGTGTCTGGTTAATTTTTGGGTGAGGTGAGAAGAAGGTGCATAGAAAATATCGACATGTATTTTTTATATTGTGTGAGTGAAAACGTGTGAAGTTGTGAGTTAAATAAACTCACCCACAATTTATTTATTCACCAAACCCTAAGGCCCATAATTCGTTCCAATTTCATTCATTTGTGAAAACTTTGGGCTTAAAGCCCATAAATAACTCCATCCGTCTTATAAACTTCCCAATTTTGGGCCTTGATCCACTTAAACAAATTTTACATTTTTCTAAATGGGCCTTTAAGCCCATTTGCTCCAATGCGGGACCCACTAGGCCCATAAACCCCATAAATGATGAGATCCGCTAAAACGAGCTCGTATTTGGCTTTGTCAATCTTTTTCTTCAAACTCGTGCCGGTTTTGTCGGTTTTCGCGAACTTGGTACCTACACACACAAAACAACAAAACAACATATATACAAGGCATTTTCATAATATTTATGCATTTTTAAGTTGTTTTATGATATAATTGATATGACTATAGTAGCTCATATCAACCCTCAACCCATTTATTTCACGACGATGATGATAGTTGTGACATAAGGATGGTAGGATAGGTTAAGTCCAATGATTCTTTCAAAACCGAATGAATCTTCCCAAGTACATTCCATAGCTAGAAATAGTAGTCCTTAGGAAAGATGGAGAAAGTTTGTGAACGTAGCTTAATGCCGGCCAGGTACTTAAGTTAGCACTTAAATAATCACAATAAGGTGCTAGTTATGACGTATTGGTAAGCATTGAAAGGGTTGAAGAATTAAAAAGAATTGTAAAGATAAAGGGTGTAAAGAAAGAAGCCCTCCTTACAACTTAGGCAGAAATCAGGTCAACTCATATGTTATTGAAGATAGACATCATGGACCCTGTGATGTAATGCACAACCCATCCCATCTAACTCATATATCTCTCAAAAGGTATTTGTTTTACTCACGCAAAGATTAACACGTTTATGTATCGATTTATTCACTCCAAATAAATTGGTATTGAAAAGGTGGCACTCCTCTCCAGCCTCTGATCACTAAAAATCCAAAGTGCACGATCGAGTCTAGAGCCATTTGGGATCTCATTATTAGTCTTGTTAGGACATTATTTTGTTATTCCTTGCTTCTTCACACACTGTGAAAAGTAAGAAAGATATTAAGAGTCCTACGCAAAATCTTCATGATCTTGCCTGAACATCCGAGTAATACGCAAGTATTTACAATGAAGATGGAAATCCTTCTTGAGTGAACATAAAAAATCTCATGGTAGGTAACTTGCACAATTCTTTATGGATCAAACTTGTGATAATTGGAAAGCAACAGTGGTTTAATTCTTTTATGAATTCAAACTCGTTCCATGCCTCTACGCAAAATCCAAGTGATCTTACGAGAACACTCAGAGTGACACTCTTTAGTGTACACAGTGATGAGTGGAAATTCTTCTAGTGTCAACATCAAACAGCACTACAGTAGGTGACAAGCAAGATTCTATTAGAATCAAGCTCGTGACAACTAGAAAGAAACGATGGTGCGGTTCTTAATTGAATTTCACTTGTTACAGGTATATGAATTGACGGCTTCAATCATGCGGATAATTTCATCTAATTGATTCACTCTTTACATTCGCAGCCAGCTTTGAGACGGTCGAGTAAAGAGAACAGGTTTACCCGCAAAATCTTGTAAAAGAGGTTCTTAATTGAAACTACCTGCCACAAGTACGATATTTTATATCGTCTAACGGTCTTCACGGACCGGAGGTAAATTGATACCGAATTAGAATGAAATGTCAAGTCCATTTCGTTCGTGTCTACTTATGTTGCTACATTTGAAAACGGTGGCGTTGCGGTGTACCAAAAGAAGTCGTTCCCACATGCTTATACTTTCTGCATCTATTCTATAGCAAATTCTAGAAAGTTCAACATCAAGTCTTCCGTTGTATCAAACTCTAAAGCTTTCAAGAATTTATAAAGGTAGAAGTGTGCGTGACATGAATTCACGAGGAGGCGAATATCACGAGTGATGAATGCACAAGTTCAAGGCAAGGAAACGCGCTCAAGATTAAGTCAAAGTTCACATCAGCATATTCACAAGAAGAGTAAAAGACGACTACAAGTTCAAGACAAAGCATAGTATGCTATTTTATTTTATTATTGTAACTTGGGTAACCCCCTTTTACTTTAGAGTGACCTCCCTTAGGAGGAGATTGTTGGAATACGTTTTTACGTATTTAAGAAGGATCGGTCACACCAACAATATATACGTAGTGTGGGCTCGTAGTAATTGTCTTACAATACAAACCATGAAGCCCACATGTAGGTTGGGCTATATAAACCCCCCTTCTAGCATGTTAGGAGGGATTGGTTCACACATTATTTCAATAATTCATACAATAATTCACATATTCTCTCCAACCTCTCTCTACTTTCTCTCTCTAGTTCTTCATCTCTTTCCCTCTCTTTCTATTCATCCCATCTATAGTATAAGCAAGGATTACGAAGTTCCTCAAACCGCCGCACATTTGTTGTTGTGCAGCGCACTTTTGTAAAAATTTCCACGTTGTTTTCTTAATTCTTGAAAAATTAAAAAATAGAGTGTAAGTACGCCGTACTTTGTCGAAGTGCGATGCACTTTCTAGCGTGCAAAATATTTTTGTTCAGATTTATTCTTTTTTATCGTTTGGGTACTACGCTATTGTGAAATAATATCTTAGATGAATATGTGCGTGTGACTTTAAAAAAATTAGCATGAATTAAAATTCGAAATGCTCAAAATTATTTTCATTTCTTTTCGAGATAGATTGTTTTTGTTAGATGTATTATGTATTTTTGTGTTAGTTGGTCGTATCTTAGCTTTTTATCAGTTCTTTGTTACGTGCTTGAGTTTATATATTTGCTTATTTTAGGTTTAGTGAGATTTAAATATAAAAATGGAATTTTTCTAAGATGTGTGTCGCACTTTCCTTAAAGCACGGCGTACTTTCTTTATCAGTCCACAAAAATATCGTTTTATTTTAACCAACGTGTTTGTTTGATTGTCTTGTATGCTACATCTTTGTTAATATGTGTTTGATAAGTGTTTTTCTATAAAATTTTAATAAGATTTTGTATTCACCTTTATTTTTCATCTGATAGTGATTTGTTTTTATTATTAGTAAAATATGAATAAATAAAAAATTTATGAAAAATTATAAAACAAAAAATTTCCGTTTTTGAGAATGACGCGCGTGAGGCCTATGTGTTTCGTACGTGACTGTTGTATCCAAAAAGAATTTTCACGAACTTTGTGGGTGTGTTCCCTGGAAACCCCCACGAGACTATAACTCGTTCACTCGGGACATCGAGTGGTTTAAAGGCTTGTTGCATACTCTAAATACAATCGTGGTACCTACGAAAGTGTGCTTTATTATTTTACATTTTTTGTAATTTTGTCTATTTTGTAGATTTAATAAATAGGTGGAGCTTTGATTGAATTGGTGCAAGCTTATTACATGGGGATGTGACATGTTTATTTCGATCGGTGAATAATAGTACATATTGTTGAATTCACATACTTGTGATGGCGCTCCTCTTTGCGCTATATTTTCAGAATTCAACCAAAGACTTATGAGCTCGGGGAAGTCTCGTTTCTCTTATATTATTTTTCCCTCTTATCCCAATTTTAAGTTGTTTTCTAATTACACATATTTCTAAACTTAAGTGTAGGGGAAATGAATTAGAAAATATGACTCTTTATTAAATAGACTACTTTTGTTCGCCCTCGGTAATCTAAAAATCAAATTTTATTTTTGCCACTTAGGTTAATTATTATAATAAAACTTAGAAAAAAAATGGTTGGTTGTTAGTTACCCGGTATGATTGGTTGATTTTTGCTAATAGTTGGTTCGCGGTTGGTTATGAGTATTGTGTCATTTTAACGAAGATGAAGTTGCGCAGCTTTATGTTTCGTATTTTTTTTATGTATGCTTATATCAAGTGTGAGGGATTATTAGTTGTAATGCTTGTACAAATGGAAAAAAAAGATGAAAAAGTTATAAAAAAATGAAAAAAAGTCGAATCGAAGAAAAAGAAGAAAAGAGAAAGAAAAAAAAGTGAATGAAAGAAATATGTTATTAAAAAAACCAATGAGGTATGTATATTTATGACGATGAAGGAATAGGAAGTTTTTTTAAGATATCGATTAGCCAATGTGCTAAGACGTGATACATATTTATTTTGTTTGATTTATGATCGAAGAAAATTGTAATAATTCATGGTTTATGGTATGTTTGGTGACTAGCAACATGGGTAATTTTAAACATGTAAAAACTTAGTATTTTCCTTATATTGCTTGAGGACAAGCAAACCCTTAAGTGTGGGGGAGTGTTTACACTTTGAGCAAATTTCTTATAAAAAACCCAAAAGTATTTTCGATGTTAAAATTTTTTTAAAATTTTCTTTTCTTTTGTACTTAGTTAAATTTTATTTCTAACATTTTTTTCTTAGCATTGCTTGAGGGCAAACAATAGATTAAGTGTGGTGGAGTTTGATAACACTCAACTTATACATGTTTACATATGCGTTATCTGTATATATTTAGGTTAACTATATGAACTTTCGATATTATAACACCCCACTTGGATAAGTGGACCGTTACGTGTATTTATGGCGTGTTATCAAAGCATAAGGTAAATGTCCTAAAACATTAACTGACCATAAAGGAATACCGGAATCAAACATCGGTAATCCAAACATAAGCCCAAAACATGAAAAGTAAAATACTGAAGGAAAGGACTAAACAATGTCCAAAAAGCATAAAAATGTAAGAAATGCATAAAGTAAGAAGTCTCGATAGCTTCCATCCAAATGCACATGCTCTCAGAATCCTAAGAGCGTCCTGGTGTACCTGCCGTTAGAACATGAAAGGAAACTACGGCTGAGCATAACGTTCAGTGAACGGATATAAAGCATGATAAGAATATACTGAATGAAACAGGCGATAGAATACTGAAGCTGTAAGACTGATATGTAACATGTGGTAGAACTCTGCATAAAATCTGAGAAACCTGGTTCATATATACTGATACTGAAATATAACTATTAATTCTGAAAAACATGCATTTACTGTATTTTATTTGCAAGAGCTTATATAGGTCACGTGCTGTAACAACCGTACATGAATAACTTGAGGGGTGACATCATCATGCTATAGAGGGGTGACCTCTAAATAATTGTGCTGGGTGGAGGGATCAGCTCCAATGTGAAGGATGTAGAGCACACACCACATTCACCCTGATAACTTGTAACACATATAAGCCTAGGATGCATCCATACGCCCCACTAATAATACTGATAAAATGGCCAAGCTGAGCTGAGTGGGACGATGCAGGATATCACTCTCCTGCATGTGAGTCACGACACCGGTGCCTCTAGTGTCGTGGTTACGGTACCTCCGTAACTAGTACATAAACTGGTCGTGCTTGTATATAATGCTCAGGCAATTTATTTAGTTATTAACATGATTACTGATAAACTTAAACATATACAGGGGAAAACATTTGGCTGAAGACGGGGAATCCTAATCATGCATAAAAAGGAAGTCCTTACTGAAAGGACGGAAATCCGTACCTCGTGTCCAGTAATTGACTAAAAGGAAAATAGACGAAACTCCTATTCTGACTTCTCAATAGCTACATGAATAAAATATGCGAATAAGTCGTCTGATTATAGTTTCTTTTTATTGTCTATTACTGTTCTTAATTTATTTTACTTGTTCTCATATTGTTTTACTGGTTGCGTATAAACTGATGAATCTGACTGTCTTTAAATATTTCCTGACTGATGTAGTTTCTGTACTTCTGGTTAATGTATATTATACTATATTCTGATTAGTGTATTTGATTGTATTCTAGTATTATAATACTGTTATAAGTACCCTGCTAAAAGTGGAAAGTTTTCTAAAAAAGAAAGTTTCCTAAAATAGAAAGTTTCTAAAAAAAATAGCAGGTTTCCATAATTAGTAAATTCTATAACCATCTTCATTTGTTATATAAAAGAGATCTTAGACTCACATGAATAATTTTAGTAAAAATCCTCTTAACACCATTAAACTTCACACGTTTAGAGCATTGTTTACAAAAGTTTATACTAAACATGTATTGGTTTTATTTATAACAAGTCTTTAGAAAACAAAGTTTCTGACACCGACCTATTCTTAGGCTCGTCTTGATCTAGTTTGATAAGTAATAAATACATGATAGTTAACGCTTCCAAATGCAGTTATGTGGTCTTAAGTATAAAATTAAAAAGTTGTATCATGAACTTAGCTTTGACTCAAGAATGAACAAGGATAAAACTCATGTGTGCGTTATCTTTTCCTCATCAGTTATGACAACTCAATTACGATCCTTATCGAATATAACTCTTATATCAAAAGAACCATTTATAAACATTAAGATTTTAATATGTAGACATTGTACTAACAGTGAGTTGAGATTAGTTCGTCCTTATGTTTGCAATTCTATAACGCATGTATATGTGCATTGCATGTCTTGCATCAGACATATTAAAGCCAATGTAAAATGGTGACTCTTGATTATATTATAAAAATAACTTATAAATTTAAAGATTGTGGTATACCTCTAAGTTGAACAAGGGTGATTGATATGGAAAACGAAACCGAATCAAAATACGAATAATAGAGTTCACCGAGATGTGAACCTATGTGCCCAAAACACTTAGCCTAACTCGAACCCTGATTCCGCCGCTGTCAAGAACTATAAGAAGAACACAGCCCAAAAAGAATCATACTCGGTCAGCATGATCTTTCACAATTACTGTGAGCATGACAACCACACATCGAAACCATAGCAAATTGAAAATGATGCAAACTTAAATCAGGTTACAACATTAAACGAGGCAACAAATGAAGCCATAATTCCGACTTATCACGAACGAGAACTCCGTTTTATTTTGTTGACAACGGTAAAATGGGAGTAGGATATATACATCAATTCATGGGCTGAATAAATTTGCGAATGTTAAGCATCAGAAAACGGAAAGAAGATTAAATCTAAATATAAATAATCATGGATCGGTATTATGCCCGTGATTTCGGGAGTGAGATATTGCCTCCATCAATGTAGAGACGTTTCTTCCATATTTGCTAATATTACTATATGAAAATTTTAGTAACTAAAATATTAAATGATAAACTTGTATTTCTTTATTAGTTCTTTCATGTTTATTATAAAGATAATAAAAGGATGTAAAAAAATGGCATATTACCTCATTAGCTCCTTAAAAATAAAATTTAGTTTTATATCTTTTCATGCCGTATTTAATATACGAAATTACTTATCGTGAATAAATTAAATATTAAAAGTTTTAATTTAATAGTAATTTTATGCGGGTTTTACAACTCTTTCCCTCTAAAAAGAATAATTCGTCCTCGAATTAGAAACATAATACTGCTACGGGTTTTATAATTCTCCCTCTCTAAAAGGAAAATTCGTCCTCGACATAAATGTAATTTTAAGCTGGTGAAGTTATAAAAGCTGAAAGGACACATAGGCTGAAAGAACATGAAAGGTGAAAAGACATATAAGCTGAAAGATAATTCGTCCTTGATTTAAAACATAATGTTGTTGAAAGGGTATAAACATGACATGACTTAAGTGAACATAGAACGTGACATGGCTGAAGAGGACACGGAACGTAACATGACTGAAAGAACTTAACTGAATTTATTGAAGGAAACAGATGAGAGGTCCTCCCACTCGAAATGGCTCCTTCAAAGGTCTAAACACAATGATAATCTTGGTCCTAATGACCCTATCCTGACGATGCTGAGTAGTTTCTGGTTCCATACTTGGGATGGATTTTCTGAATCTGACCGAATGAATAAAATATAACATGTAGGATATATGAAACGATACGTACAATTAACATGAAATGATGACTTCTATATCTCTGAGCAAAACTACTGAAAACATATTGGGACGATCTACGTGAACAGTTGTGAACGTGTCACGTGAGCAATTATGAACGTGGTTCGTGATTATATGAGGAATGTTGTGCATGGAATATATTATGATCTTGATACGTGAAACATACTGTAAACGTGATACGTGGAACAATCATGAATTTATACTGACTGAGGGAGGAATGCCAAACGATACAACCTAAGACGTGAGACGTCCGCTTTGGTATGGAAAATCTGTGCTAAACTTGAGTCTGGTTTCTTAAGCTTTCTGTAACCATATTCAGCAACAAGCTCTGAAATGTATATCGTGAGATGGAACACGAATCTGAACGTGAACAATGTCATGAACGCGAACGCGAGCTTAAATCATAAGACAACACAAAATATGGACTAAAACATCATAGTGTGAACGTGAGATGTAAAACGTAAGTGTGAACGTAAACGTGAACATGAATTTCTATCTAATAAGATGGTTTATGGAATACCTTGAAACCGTACGATCATTTGCTGAATTTCTTGCAGATATGCTACTGCGTAATCATTTCAGATGAAAGAAAACGTGTAGGCTGGGTTAACTGGTTGACAACTCAGTTCTAGGAAATTTTCGTACTTTAGTCACAGACGCCGGTCTTGACCATCTGGTGATGGCATTCACCTTCGCAGGATTTCTGAAATTTCTTTCTGCTGAAATAACATGGCCCAGAAATGCCACCTTATTCAACTGGAATTCACATCTGGAAATCTGCGTATATAATTTTCTCCTAACGGAGAATTTGCAGGTTTATGAAAAGATGATTCTCATGTTCTCCTTTAGAAATTAGGAGATCAGGATATTATCGACGAATATACTGGCGAACTTGTCTGAGAATTCATGGAAAATCTGATTCAATAACTATGTAATATAGCTGAAGCATTTGGGAGCTCAGCAGCACAAATCAAAATTTTAAAGAGACCATGACGTGTACAAAAGCAGTCTTGGAAATGTCCTGTTCTTTCTCTCACCACTGATGGTAGCATGATCGTAAAGTGTTTTTGAAAAAAATGTTAAAGGCTTCGTAACGGATCAATTAAACCTTCTATACGTGGAACGAATATCGATTATGAGTGATGATCTTGTCAAGTTTTTCTATGGTCGATACATGATCTCATGTTACCGGCCTTCTTCCTAACAGAAAGAGACGATGCACCTCTTGGTTGTGTACTCGGCGAATAAAGCCTCGTCCTAGGAACTTTTGTAGTTAATCCTGTAGTCCTTTAACTTAGCTGGAACCTCGTGATAAGGAGTCTTGAGAACATGTTCTGTCTGTTAAACAAGCTTGATGTTAATTTTTTTCTCGTGTTTAGGAAGGAATTTCTCGGAAAACCTTCTGGAATTTCATCTGGAATTCTAGAATAATCTGTTGATCATGAACTTAAGGATCTTCAGAAATCGGTTCATAACTGGTAGTTAGAAAGTCTTCGTAACTTTGGAATAATAATTCACTTGCTGTAAAGCATAATAACTTGTACAGATTTTCTGGCAGAAAAGATAATGAATATATTTGGGAGTTAGTAAGACGGATCTTGTCTTCTACTGGAAGGAAAACCTTTATAAATGTGGGTGATACTGTGGAGTCTTTTCTGGCTGGGAGGTAGGTAATACCTGATTTAAGCTAAAGTTGACATATAAATACGTGAAGTAAACGTGACAGGTCTCGCTGAATGTGTTCATCTGTAATCTCACAGAATGAATAATGCGTGTTTAACCTGAATAATACTCTAGTGGTGGTGACTGAATTTTTAATGATCTGATTCACGTGTGGCATAATAGAACGGGTATACCATTTTTTGAAGGGTACCCTAAATTACTAAGGGCCTGGTTTAGAAAAACATGCTAGAGTTATGAGTTCTGACTCGTATTTGAGAAAAGATTCGTATGATGTGTACCGTGATTGGTGTTTTGATATGTGTCTTCCGAAATGATACCCGAGACCTATGTCTTGACTAATGTCTTGACATGTGTTTTAATGGGTGAGTCTGAATAATGTTAATTTCTGGTAACTGCTAGGGTTGGCAGACCGGTTAGACTGCTGACCGTTGTATTTCTGGCCACGTCCATTCCAGAGTTCCGATGGCTACTTACTGATAAATATAAGCACGGTGGTTGTCATTAACACTTTGTCTGTCAGTTTCATGACGGTCATTATTACGACCGGGATTCCTGTAACTATTCTGCTGAGTGACCGGCTGGGCACCGGTTCCCACTCTTCTAGATGAATGTTAGCTAAGTGAAGTGTGACATCTAGCTGAGAAAATAAAAGCATGGAATAGAATGGTAGTGTATGATGGTTGAAGTTTATTCTCATCAGAAGTTTCAAATTTATAGTTTTCGTCCTTGTTCTGCAGAGTCTTTATAGTATAAACAACATCAGCATCTTGGGGACTCTCCAAAGTATCAGTATCATCAGCATTCGTGAGGTCTCCATAATATTAGCAGCAACGGTATCTGGAAAAAAATCTTCAACTCTCAAGTAGCATCAGCATCTGGTAGAATATCGACCAGTGGAAACACCTAAGATGATTGTGGATCGATTAGCAATATCCATGGAGTAGGGTACATGAGTACACCTGGACTACTGTACATGAAGTACAAATGGATACTGCACATGGAGTATATCTGAGACACTGTTACATGGAGTACACATGAAATACTGTACATGGAGTATAACTGAGACACTGTACGTGGAGTACACCTGAAATACTATACATGGGTATAACTGAGGCATTGTACATGGGTACATATGGAATAGTGTACATGGCACTGGTGGAATTTTTATGGGATGATCGATACTGGGGTCAACCGTCTGACATGGTCAACGGAAGATAATTTGATTTAACTGGTTAGCAAACTGGACTGAATAGGCTGATAATTTCAGCGTAGACTTAATGCTGGTTGTATAGAGGCTGAAAAGTATGATTAAACGGAGTTTCATCAATGTTCAGTATGAAGACATAATTGATAAATACCAATTTATCATGAAATATGATTTTACTATAATTCTTCTGTATCTTAGCATGAAAACATCATCACCTTGGTGAAAACGTAATCCTCATATGGAGACATGAACTTAGTCAGCACGAAAACGACATCCACTTGAGAGTATAAAACTTTGTTGTTGCAAAGAACATAAAAGTATAAACAACTGAAGTTTAAACATCAACTGATGTGGATGGCTATGGTTCAATCCACATAATTCAAAGAAGGAAACATGTGACTAAGTATGGGCGATTCTGGTTCGATCCATACTTGTCAAAATTTCATGAGAACTTTCATGTATAGCATTAACAATCTGGGACTAAATATGGATCGCGGTAGTCTAATCCATACTTGTTATGAGCAAAGGTGAACAACTATGAATCGGTTCACAAAACAACCTTCGACTGAATAGCATGAAATTTGACCTGAACAATGGTGAACGTTTATGGATGGTTCACCAAGTAATATTTGACTGAAAACATGAATCTGACATGAGTAAGGGTAAACGCCTATGGGTCGGTTCACTAAAACAAAATTCACAGAAAATCACATGCGACTAAATATGGCCAGTCCTGTACCAACCTTTTACTTAGTAAAAAAAATGTTAAGAAAACCGACTGATAACTAAAGAAACCTGACTGATAAATGCATGAGAAACAAGAAAGATAACAATACCAAAATCTGGGAAGTTGCTGGTGACTACCCACTAGTCACTGGTCAAGTTTTAGAGCCTATAGGTCGAACCTATATCTCTGATACCATAATTGTAACACCCCACTTGGATAAGTGGACCGTTACGTGTATTTATGGCGTGTTATCAAAGCATAAGGTAAATGTCCTAAAACATTAACTGACCATAAAGGAATACCGGAATCAAACATCGGTAATCCAAACATAAGCCCAAAACATGAAAAGTAAAATACTGAAGGAAAGGACTAAACAATGTCCAAAAAGCAGAAAAATGTAAGAAATGCATAAAGTAAGATGTCTCGATAGCTTCCATCCAAATGCACATGCTCTCGGAATCCTAAGAGCGTCCTGGTGTACCTGCCGTTAGAACATGAAAGGAAACTACGGCTGAGCATAACGCTCAGTGAACGGATATAAAGCATGATAAGAATATACTGAATGAAACAGGCGATAGAATACTGAAGCTGTAAGACTGATATGTAACATGTGGTAGAACTCTGCATAAAATCTGAGAAACCTGGTTCATATATACTGATACTGAAATATAACTATTAATTCTGAAAACATGCATTTACTGTATTTTATTTGCCAGAGCTTATATAGGTCACGTGCTGTAACAACCGTGCATGAATAACTGGAGGGGTGACCTCATCATGCTATAGAGGGGTGACCTCTAAATAACTATGTTGGGTGGAGGGATCAGCTCCAATGTGAAGGATGTAGAGCACACACCACATTCACCCTGATAACTTGTAACACATATAAGCCTAGGATGCATCCATACGCCCCACTAATAATACTGATAAAATGGCCAAGCTGAGCTGAGTGGGACGATGCAGGATATCACTCTCCTGCATGTGAGTCACGACACCGGTGCCTCTAGTGTCGTGGTTACGGTACCTCCGTAACTAGTACATAAACTGGTCGTGCTTGTATATAATGCTCAGGCAATTTATTTAGTTATTAACATGATTACTGATAAACTTAAACATATACTGGGGAAAACATTTGGCTGAAGACGGGGAATCCTAATCATGCATAAAAAGGAAGTCCTTACTGAAAGGACGGAAATCCGTACCTCGTGTCCAGTAATTGACTGAAAGGAAAACAGACGAAACTCCTATTCTGACTTCTCAATAGCTACATGAATAAAATATGCGAATAAGTCGTCTGATTATAGTTTCTTTTTATTGTCTATTACTGTTCTTAATTTACTTTACTTGTTCTCATATTGTTTTACTGGTTGCGTATAAACTGATGAATCTGACTGTCTTTAAATATTTCCTGACTGATGTAGTTTCTGTACTTCTGGTTAATGTATATTATACTATATTCTGATTAGTGTATTTGATTGTATTCTAGTATTATAATACTGTTATAAGTACCCTGCTAAAAGTGGAAAGTTTTCTAAAAAAGAAAGTTTCCTAAAATAGAAAGTTTCTAAAAAAAAATAGCAGGTTTCCATAATTAGTAAATTCTATAACCATCTTCATTTGTTATATAAAAGAGATCTTAGACTCACATGAATAATTTTAGTAAAAATCCTCTTAACACCATTAAACTTCACACGGTTAGAGCATTGTTTACAAAAGTTTATACTAAACATGTATTGGTTTTATTTATAACAAGTCTTTAGAAAACAAAGTTTCTTACACCGACCTATTCTTAGGCTCGTCTTGATCTAGTTTGATAAGTAATAAATACATGATAGTTAACGCTTCCAAATGCAGTTATGTGGTCTTAAGTATAAAATTAAAAAGTTGTATCATGAACTTAGCTTTGACTCAAGAATGAACAAGGATAAAACTCATGTGTGCGTTATCTTTTCCTCATCAGTTATGACAACTCAATTACGATCCTTATCGAATATAACTCTTATATCAAAAGAACCATTTATAAACATTAAGATTTTAATATGTAGACATTGTACTAACAGTGAGTTGAGATTAGTTCGTCCTTATGTTTGCAATTCTATAACGCATGTATATGTGCATTGCATGTCTTGCATCAGACATATTAAAGCCAATGTAAAATGGTGACTCTTGATTATATTATAAAAATAACTTATAAATTTAAAGATTGCGGTATACCTCTAAGTTGAACAAGGGTGATTGATATGGAAAACGAAACCGAATCGAAATACGAATAATAGAGTTCACCGAGATGTGAACCTATGTGCCCAAAACACTTAGCCTAACTCGAACCCTGATTCCGCCGCTGTCAAGAACTATAAGAAGAACACAGCCCAAAAAGAATCATACTCGGTCAGCATGATCTTTCACAATTACTGTGAGCATGACAACCACACATCGAAACCATAGCAAATTGAAAATGATGCAAACTTAAATCAGGTTACAACATTAAACGAGGCAACAAATGAAGCCATAATTCCGACTTATCACGAACGAGAACTCCGTTTTATTTTGTTGACAATGGTAAAATGGGAGTAGGATATATACATCAATTCATGGGCTGAATAAATTTGCGAATGTTAAGCATTAGAAAACGGAAAGAAGATTAAATCTAAATATAAATAATCATGGATCGGTATTATGCCCGTGATTTCGGGAGTGAGATATTGCCTCCATTAATGTAGAGACGTTTCTTCCATATTTGCTAATATTACTATATGAAAATTTTAGTAACTATTATATTAAATGATAAACTTGTATTTCTTTATTAGTTCTTTCATGTTTATTATAAAGATAATAAAAGGATGTAAAAAAATGGCATATTACCTCATTAGCTCTTTAAAAATAAAATTTAGTTTTATATCTTTTCATGCCGTATTTAATATACGAAATTACCTATCGTGAATAAATTAAATATTAAAAGTTTTAATTTAATAGTAATTTTATGCGGGTTTTACAGATACTTAATGGAATGTATTTGATGTATAGGTTTCAAGTACGTGTCGTGTAGGAAAGGAAAAAAACATGAAGAAATAAAGTCAAGCTAAAGGTATCCCGATACATGTCTAGTGTTTTGGTCATAACTTGAGCATACGATGTTCGATTGACTTGGTTCAGGCGCCCACGCGTGCGCAAGAGAATTATCTACAACTTTGCTTTTTGGTCCAAATGCTGAAAATGCCCAAATGTGTGTCGGTTTTGCCAAATTGTGCGGAGTACTTTGTGTTGTCAGAATGTGCGGCGAACAAACTCAAATGTGTGGCGTACTTCGCGTCTACACAACTCAAAAGTCATATTTGTGACTCCTATTCATTACCAATCCGATCATTTACCTTTACCTTGGTCCCCAAGTGTTAGAAAACTTTTATATACATCCTAAAAACACAGAGAAACATATATCTATCATTTATCTTCATTGAAGAAGGAGAACTAATGGTGAGGATCCTTGGATCCAATGATCCAAACGCCCCTTAATCCATGGTGTACCACCATATCACCACCACCACTCTCCACCATGAATTACCACTGTACCACCATGAATTCCAGAACCTATAACATCACTTTTACATAACCTAAACTTGTTACTTATAGGATTGACACTAAATCCTTCTAGGTTCATCACCATAGACCTCGTTACCAAACATTCCAATTGGTGACACGTTGCAGATTTCTAGAGGCGAACACACTATTCCCTTACGCATATTCAGTAGCATAGGTTGTTGGTTGACCATTGGAATATTGGGTTGTTGGACTAGTGCTTGTTTTGGTAGAAATATTGTTTTGGTACTTTATACTCGAATTACTCGCATAAACGGATTTGGTACATTTCTTTACTGGTCATATTGATATGTTTTTGAGTTTATTGATGCTTGTGATATTGGTATTTGAATTGATGTTCTAACCTGGTCGTACAGAAAGTACGTCGCACATGTAGCAATGTGCGTCGCACTTTCTGTTTGATGCTTAGTTATTTGCATGGTTGACGTACTCTTGTCGCTCGATACTATTAAATTTTATAATTGTTATGTATTTGATTCACTCTTGATTATAAAAATGTTCGAAAGTGCTTTTATGATTGATTGAATTTCATGTCATTTGGTCAATGAATCTTCATATTTGCCTTGTGGAAATTGGTGAATAAAAAACATATCAACTCTTATATGATTTTGTTTAACGCTTTGTCGTGGATTCGAAAGAGTGTGGCTCAGCGAGCACTTGAATTATCTAAACGAACATAAACCGATCTTTATGCATTCGATATAATAATATCTATAGGTCGAGAGGATTTCGTGTCATGTTGAATAGTTGATACTTTTGTGACTAATCATCATCACTTGTATTCATGCTCTGTTTATGTGATTATAATATATCCTTGTTAGTTTCTCTTTTCATGATCCGTAGCTAAACCAAACGCACCTTTAAATCATCATTTGGAAAAGTATACTCTTTAGAACTTGTGACACTCTAGAGATAATTGTTTTTACTTGTAGACAATAATCCCGTGGAACGACTTCGACTTACGTTAGACTATACTATACACGAAAGGGTATACATGTCCGTGTTGTGCTTTTAGTCCCTCGTTTCGTAAAATCTAGTTATATAAATTTAAGACTTGCAAAACGCACATCAGCACCACATAGCACGTATAGTTGTCTTGAAATTTAAGTTGACTTCAAGTCACATCAGAGTATAGATCGGGTCTTCCACAGTCTTAGCTCAAAACTACAAAGTTGTAGATCTTTGAGTCGTGGACCTCCCAAAAAAATTTAAAATTTTTTTTGACATCGTACGAATTATTATGAATTTTTTAGTGATGCGTGTCAAAACAAACCTCTTAAAATTAACACAATAATTATGTCAAAATTCATCATAAACCATCAATTAAGCATGTATATACCATTAACGATTAATTAACTTCTATATACCTAATATCAAGAACACATGATCTATGGTAAACTTGCATGATTTCCATGGATCAATCATATTAAGAATTAATAATACAATAAATAACAAGTAATTAACAATCAACAACACAAATGAAGTCCAGCTCAGTTGAATGGATGCATCCGGTTATATTCTCCATGTGTGGAAGGTCATAGGTTCAACTTCTGCAATTCCTCATGTGGGGGATTTTCCCAGAATTGGCAGTCGGGTTCGAATCCCAGCGCAATGCCTTGAAGCCCCTTAATGCAAAACTAGATGGCTAGCATGGGGTTGATATTCTCTTCGTGAGATGATTCGAACTCGGCTCGAGAGACTTGATGCCTCAGTGGCACGGAAGATACTATGTGCACCAAACTACCGTTAAAAAAACAATCAACAACATATTTATCACTACAAATGGTAAACAACTTAGAGTTTGTCTAATTTATCTTATTAAACCTAATTAGGGTTTATGAAAACCTAATGATCAAATAACATAATTTAACAACATCATATTAAGTTTACACAAATTTAGATCTTTCGTTATTTTTTTGTAATTAAGAGCTATACGAACGTCTCTGATACCACTGTTGGAATTCATAAAAACCCTTAACCATATTAACACGTTAATAATCACAAGTACACATCGGGATAATAAGATCATGTATATATAAGTAATTAACATAAACGATAAAGAATCACGTACCTTTTAACAATGGATTAAATCACCTTTATCGACCAACTAATATAACTGAAAACCCAATTAAAGATCTAAGTATGATCTCTCTAAGTACACGCACACAATACGCTTAACAAGCAATAAGTATACTAGTACGTAACTGTTAAACAACCAATAAACCACGCTTCTTGAATCAATCAACAATAAAAAAACCTTATTGGTTTCTTGCTAGTCGATCGCAAAACCAAACACCCCTTTTGGGTTTATGTCGATCAAACCAAAGAGAAAGGAAAGAAGAAAAGTGATTTTAGGGATTACAAGTAAATAACGAGGTATCCAAGACCTCCTTACATACTTGTAATAACTTGGTGATCAAGAAACCAAGCCCAAAAGCCTCATTGGCTTTTGTTTCATTTTTCTTGAATTTTCTTTCTTGGTTTATTTGTTTAACTATAACTAATTTTCATACAATATTAATTACATATTACTTAACGATTTACGCGTACATGTTACATATTACTTAAAGATTTACGCGTACATCTTTTTAGGCTCGAAACGAATTTGAAACATATGTTATTTCATGTAGATATTCCTTCAGATGTTAGTTACTTTTATCTATTCTAGGTGTCCATACTCAGTTTATATATTATAAGGTCAATTTGGTTAGTATATGTCAAAGCCGATCGAGTTGAATATTTGACAAAAAAAAAGATCTTCAGTAGTATACGTGTTCTCATAGTGTATTCTCAAATACTTAAGACCTTTAAAGTATTCCATTTTAGTTCTTACTATAAAATAGATTGAAGGTTTATGTAGTCTAATTATATAGCCGAACCATCCAAATATATAACCGAAGGACAAAGAAACGTGTGGAAATTTATACAAAGATTAAATTAAACAACCAACTTCCCCTTTATTTTTATTAAACTGCCTCTAGATATAATTTCAAATGTTATACTAGGGTTTATAATCAATACGAATACAAGAGAAAGAAAAGAAACAGATGATCTTTAATGAGATCAATACAACCAGATCGAATACCAAAAGATTACAGAGAGAATACCAAGAACACCAACAACTGTGTGTAAAGTCAATGAATGAATAATAAAAATCTGCTATCTAACAAAAACTATATATACTACACTTTGCCATTGAGTCCTCCAACTCTAAAAAAATATCACTTCAGTCCCTGCACTTATAAAAAACAACAAACACAAATATAATAGAAAAATGTTACTTGACTTACCCTTTAGTTTAGATAGATGGAAACATAAGTCCCTGAACACAAGAGTTAGGATATATAAAGTATACAACGTATACTTTTTAACATTCCCCCATAGACTACTCTTGTACATGTCATATAAGACCAGCAAATTACAAAACTTTTTGTGATCCTGAACACTCAACCCTTTAGTGAAAATATCAGCAACATTATCCTTTGGCTTAATTTTCACAATTTTAACAATACCATCAACAACTTTTTCTCTCAGAAAAATAGCTCAATCTCAAAATGCTTTGTTTTCTCATGGAAAATAAGATTAGCAGCAATTTGAATTGCAAAACTATTATCACAATGTAACGCCACAAGAAGAGAGATATTAACATTCGGTTCAGTCAAAATCTTAAGTATCCAAATTACTTCACATGTAACAGTATTCATTGCTCTATACTCTGCTTCAACAGAGGACTTAGCAAACATAGATTGTTTCTTACTTTTCCAAGATACAAGGCTTTGTCCAAGAAACACAAAATACCCAGTCATAGACCTCCTAGTAGCCTTACATTCAGCCCAGTCATAATCAACATAAACATTAAGATCAAGATTACTTTTAACAAACGATAAACCTTTACCAGGTGAATGTTTCAAGTATCTTAAAACTCTAAATGCTAGTTTAAAATGTGACTCTAAAGGAGCATGCATAAACTGACTAAGAACATGTATAGATAACTGGTATATGGTCTAGTATGAGTCAAGTAAATCAATTTACCAATAAGCTTCCGGTAATTATTAATACCAATCAAAGGTTTACCAATCACAGGTTTATCTTTAACATAATAAACCTTTGCCTCTATAGGAGTGCCACAAGGTTTGCATGCAAGCATTCCAAACTCATATAGCATCTCTAGACAATACTTTCTCTGTGTCAAGAATAAAATACTATTAGACTCAATAACCTTAATTCCCAAGAAATACTTTAGCTTACCAAGATCCTTTTATAAGAAACTTGGAACCAAGAAATATCTTTACATTTTCAAACTCTGCTATATTATTACCAGTTATGACTATGTCATCAACATAAACGTGTAAAGCAAGAAACACTCCATTTTTATTTTTATTGAACAAAGAAAAATCATTTTTACTTTGCACAAAACCATTTTCAGTCAATATAGAAGTAAGTTTCTCATTCCATCTCCTTGGAGCCTGTTTTAAACCATATAATGATTTAACAAGTTTACAAAGTCTTTTATCATCCTTGTTAAATTACCCTTCTGGTAGAATCATATAAACATCTTCCTCTAATTCACCATAAAGAAAGACATTATTTATGTCTAACTGGTATATAGGCCAATTAAAACTCACAGCCAAAGTCAATAAACATCCAACAATAACAATTTTAACTACTGGAGAGAATTTCTCCTCATAGTCAATACCTTCTTTCTGATTATAACCCTTAGCTACAACCCTTGCTTTATACCTTTCAACTTTACCATTAGACAAATACTTAACTTTGTATACCCACTTATTCCAACTGCCTTCCTCTCATGAGGAAGATCAGTAATAATCTAAGTACCATTTCTATTTAGAGATTCCATTTCAAGATTCATAACTTCTATCCATCTATTATCCTTTATAGCCTCAGCATAAGTTTTAGGTTCTATGATTTTATCAAGATTAGTGGTAAAATTAAAATGCTCAGTACTCAACCTAGAGTAATTAACATGATTATCAATATTATACTTAACTTTAGTATTAACTTGAAAATATTTGAATTTAACATGCATACTAACTTTTCTAGTAGATTTTCTAATCACATTTTCAATGTTGTTGTATTAACCTTAGGTGAAAAAAACTGTTCATTAAAGTCTTAAGATATTGTGTCATCACCCTCAAAATCTACATTTTCTTCAAGTGTTGCACTATCGAAGTTTTCACAGATGGCTTCTACTAATGTGTTTTCACTAGGATGCCCCTCACCATCCTTCTCGGCAACATCAGTATTTTTAGTACCTCTTTGCGAAAATTGGTTTATACCTTCACTCTTATCAGCCTCACTATCTCTCTTATCATCATAGGGATCCTTTGACAAACTTCCCTCTAGATCATTATTGAAAAAGTTAAAACATTTAAATTTTCAAACTCCAACTGAAAGTCTTTATTTTCAAACTTATTTATAAAAGGAAATACAGTCTCATAAAATTTTAGATCTCTTGAGAAAAACAACTTTCTAGTTTCAAGAATAAACAACTTATAATCTTTTTTATCAAAAGCATAACCCAAAAACACATATTTTCTGATCTAGAGGAAAACTTATCAATATTGTTCAAGACAGTTGAAAAACAGAGGCAACCAAAACATTTTAGATGAGAGAGATTAGGTTCAGACTTATATATTAACTCATAGGGTGTTTTCCAGACAACACTGAGCTAGGTGTCTTGTTAATTAAGTAAACAACCGTTAGAATACACTCATTCCACATGTTCAGAGGAATTCCCCCTAGAACTTGAGAATGATATCTAGCAACATTCAACAAATGTTTATGTTTTCTCTCATATATACCATTATGTTGAGGTGTATAAGCACAAGTAGTCTGTTGAATAATACCATTATGTTTAAAAAAAATATTCATATTATGATTAACAAACTCTTTTCCATTATCACTTCTAAATCTTAACAGACTGATCAAACTGATTTTTAATCAAATTATAAAACTCAACAATGTGTTAAAACACTTTATTCTTCCCCATCAATAGAAAAACCCAAACAGCCCTGGTAAAGACATCTAGCAGAGTCAGAAAGTATTTAAAACCTTCCCTACTAGACACCTTGTATGGACCCTATACATCCAAGTGAACAATTTGTCCAAGATGATTGGCTTTATGTTTACTAATTGGAAAAGGATCTCGAGTTTGCTTTGCCTTATGGCAGACTTCACAAACCTCACTATTGTCATTCAAATCTAAGTTCAATTTACTTTTAAGAACTTACAGAACTTAGTCTGAAGGATGACCAAGTCTTTTATGCCAAATACACTTAGATAAGAAACATATTTGAATATTATTATTTTTAATCTATTTACCTGTATTAAGAAAATACATACCACTATTCTCTCTACCAGTCCCCACTTGGGTCCCTAGCACAAAATCCTGAACAACACAAGAATTCTCATCAAATATAACTCTATATTTATTATCTTTACTCAACCTATGAACAGATAACAAGCTAACTTGATATCCTGAAACAACCAAGACATCATGAAGAACAATGATGTTAGTAAGTTTAATATTGCCAACATGTGTGACCAAAGCCTTGGTGCCATTAGGATGACCAACTGTCATATTGAGCTTTGACACATCAACAATATTAAACATATTGACAATAGTGAAAGTCATATGTTGACTTGCACCATAATCCATAATCCAACCAATATAAACACTATAAGTATTTATATTAAAATTAAGATTAAAGAATCTAGAAGAACAGAAACTGAACACACAATTAGTACCTGTAATATTTGCAGGTATACTTCCAGATCTAGATTTCTCATTAATCAAATCCATTAATTTGTTATACTGCTCATCTGTAAAAGTCTTAGATGAAACTGAAACCTGACTTTTACTTCCAGAAACAACATTGTTACTAGAAGTTCCTTTAAACCCATAATTTTTCTTAAAGTTTGGAGGATACCCAACAAGTTCAAAGCATCTATAACAGTATGTCCATTCATGTTACAATGAGTACAGACTAAATTGGGTCTATTAAGCTTTCTAGCAGTATAATTATTACCATTATTATTCCAAGAGAGATTTTTAGCGTGATTTGGTCTAGTAACAAAAGCAGCACTAGTACCAATCTTTTTAGAGCCACTTTGGGAATGAGATCCCCTATGTGACTCATAACATCAGGAATGGGATTACTAGTGAGAATTATGCTTCTAGTGGGAGCATAAATCTCATCTAGCCCCATAAGGAACTGCTCGGCTTAATCAACTGATTATGTGCCTTAAGCTTTGATGAGTTCTCACAAACACACGTAGGCAGATTGACAAGAGAGTCATACTGCCTCCACAGAGCATTAAACTTGTGATAATACTCAAACAAAGACATTCCAGACTGGGTCAAAGAATGAATCTTATAATGCATATTGAAGATTATAGAAGCATCTTGTATACTATAAGTTTCCTCTAATTCATCGCACACAGTTTTAACATCTTTAGAAAAAACTTGACCCATAAACACATCTTATGACACACAACCAAGAATCCAATTAAGGACAACAGAATTACATCTATCCCATTATTCTTGTAAAAAAACAGCCTCAGTTAGCCTAACCATTTTACCGTTAAGAAAACCAAGTTTGTTCTTAGTTTGAATAGCAATAGAATTAGCAGCCTTCCGAACTTTATAAATTTCTATTCCTTCCAGTTTAAAATTTATTAATGGAATACCACTAGTGTCATTGCTATGCAGATACATAGGATCAAACATATCAATCTCATTGTTACTAGAACCCCCAACTTCCTTATCCCTTTTCTCAACTATCATGATGAGAAACTAAACACAACAAAACTAAACAGCTATAACACGCAGATAACAACAAATAATCAACCAAGGACAACAGAAACAAAAACAGGCAATCAGCAATATCACCTTATCTCTCCACAAAACCAACAAGATCTAAAAACCCCTCGACACCTAATCCCACTAAACAAGAAAAATAAAGAAGAGAGTGTGAGAGGTAATTACAACCACGAGCAACTTCCAAGAGATCAAGATGATCTTAGAAAACAACAATCGCATCGAAAACAATAAAAACACCTGCAAGATTAGGAAACAGACGAAAATAACCACCAACAAACCAATCTTACCAACTTTGAACAACCCCAATATCTGATCTTGGGGTTCTTCAAACCAAAGAGATGAAAACAAAGAAACTCACCAAATTAAAGAACCAACCTCTCTTTTATTTTTATTAAACTGCCTCTAGTTATAACTTCAAAGGTTATACTAGGGTTTGTTATCAATAAGAATACAAGAGAAAGAAAAGAAACAGATGATATCTAAGATTGAGATCAATACAACCAAATTGAGTACCAAAC
This sequence comes from Glebionis coronaria, assembly GCA_025667525.1. Lineage (NCBI taxonomy): Eukaryota > Viridiplantae > Streptophyta > Magnoliopsida > Asterales > Asteraceae > Glebionis > Glebionis coronaria. The sequence continues at coordinate 480,160,011 of CM046882.1, read as the reverse complement.
GATTACAGAGAGAATCCCAATAACACTAACAACTGTGTGTAAAGCCAATGAATGAATAATAAACATCTACTATCTAATAAAAACTATATATACTACACTTTGCCATTGAGTCCTCCAACTCTCTAAAAATATCACTTCAGTCCCTACACTTATAAAAAACAACAAACACAAATATAATAGAAAAATGTTAGTCCCTGAACACAAGAGCTAGGATATATAAAGTATACAATGTATACTTTTTAACAAAACGTTTATCATAAAAAAAAACCCCTTATAATAAAAAACGTTGTAGACAAAACTTTTCGCGGCGAAGCGGTATGAAAATCTTGTTTTGAAACAAATATAAATTGAAAACTTTTCTATTTTTTTTTAATTTATTCATACTTGTTTATATAATTATTGTTTATATATGTATGAGTGCCAATAAAGTGCTTTTCAAAAGCTATGTAAAAAAAGTTGTGCTGAAATTGTTAGATGATATATGGCTGGCTTCTTTGTTCAAAAATAACAGCAAGTCAGCAACTCATGTTGGTGGGCTGGGTTGGGCTTCGGAGTGGACATATTGAAATTAATTTTTATTTGAAGTTCTTTAACAAACAAAAGCATTTTTTTTAAATCTGGCCAGGAAAGGCTCGAACTTGGGAGATCTAAACCATAAGTTGTTTATTTGAAGCTTAGATCAATTAAAGGCAAACTAACAGACTCGGATTGGGTTAAAAGGGTAGATAGGAAAGCATTTTATGGACTAGAACCAAAAGCTGGTTATTAAATATATGATCTCAGGCGATGGTAACGAAACACTCATCATGGTTCCGTTATTCCGTAGTAGGTGTTGATCAATGTTTTGACTAGTTTATGTTGTTTCTCATTGGCATCACTTCCCCTGGTCGTATCAAAAAAGGTTTTGCCCAAATTTGGCGGAGTTTAAATATGCATGAGGAATTGTGTTTGTGTCAGTTGAGCACAGGGTATGGTGCTGAGCCGTTGTGCTGAGCCGTGGGAAAACACCAAGTTTTCCAAGGGGTATGGTGTGTGGTGGGTAAATGATCCTACAACACCAAAACCTCCACAACACCAAAAATAGGCTCCTTGGTTGGCTTGAGCCGTAGGGTTTATGTGTGCCCCATTACTTATAAAAAAAAAATTATAAAACAAATTTATTAAACATTTCATTAAAATAAAAAAAAGTACATAAATTTAAAAAAAATACGAAAAAAAATAAATTAAAAAAAAATACGAAAATAAAAAACATAAATTAAACTTAATTTTTTTTCCCGAAATATAATTCTCGGGTCTTCCTCTTCAACTCTTCGATGCTCTCCGCGTCTTCCGGGGACATTCCGGTAGTGTCGAAATTAAGGATTTTTAAATCCTCATTCCATTTAGCAATATCGCAAACCGCGAGTCGGCAAACTCACGGTCCATTGATTCTTTTTTCGCCTCTCGGTCAATCAAGATTTGTTCTTGCATCATTTCGGCAACCCGTGCTTTGGACGAAGAGGATGTGGCGGATGAGCTATTCGAAGATCGTTGGCTTTTTGTTCTTCGTGGAGCCCCCGAAGGACGCGGGATTGCGTCGTCTCCAAACATTTCCGGCTCTTCGTCGACATCGGTTACACGACCCCGGGTACGACGAGCTTGTGTTGACTCGGGGTTTTGCCACTTGTATTTGTCTCGCAAAAAAATCCACGCTTCACGATGCCTAAACTCGGTCTTGTATGTTTCCTTAAACATTGTGCAAACCCGCGAGTACAAAAGCTCGTCATTCTCACCACTTGCCAACGTGGTAGCATCGGAAAGAGCATTAAACTTGTCAACAAGTCCGTTCATCGGCGTCCACTTACCCGTTAACATGTTCTTGTTACGCTTCTTGTAATCCTTTTCCGATGCAACCTTGTTATACTCGGCCATAATCTTGTACCAAAAAGTATCCTTCGATTGATCGCTTCCGTTTCTCGGATCCTCGGAAATTAGGATAAAACACTCGGCCAAAAGCCGTTCCTCGGCTTGAGTCCAATAAGTTCGGTCGGTTTTTGGCTCACGTGGTTTTTTCCCACTAGCTTGTTTTTTGGCTATAAATTTTTTTCGGTTTCTTTTGATTGGTTCGTCCTCCTCCTCGTCTCCCACGGTATTGTCATCTTCGTCACGAAGCTCGGTTTGTGGTTGAGATGAATGTGTTGGGTAAGTTGAAGGTACTTGGGATTGTGAGGGATTACATATACCTTGTGTTTGCATCCACATTTGAAATTGCTCCGGAGAACAATTAACAAACGGGTTAATCATCAAGGGTGGGATTTGGATGTTGGGTCGTGAAGGTGTAGGAGAATTAGAGTTAACGGAAGATGGTGTTGTAGGGTTAGACGAAGACCCGACGTTGGTGTTGTTAAAGTACTCGTAAACCCAATTGTTCACATTGTTCGGATCCATTACTCCTATGTTTGAGTTTTTGTAATGTGTATATTTAGTTTATAAAAAATGGGATGTTTTGGGGGGTTTTATAGTGAAAAAATAGGGTTTTTTTGAAAATTTCGGGCCTCCCCCGCTCCTCCAACGTTCCAAATTTTAAATGCAACGGCTATAATTTTTTTTAAAATTAAAAAAAAATAATAATAAAAAAATAAATATGCACGAAAACGCGAGACCAGGTACGGTTTCGCGTTTTCGTGTCTCGCGTTTTCGTGAAAAACGCGTGCCGTCCCCTCGGCTTGAGACACAAAAACGCCACACGATATGTGGTTTCTGACGCCGTCGTGCTGCGTTTTCGCACGGCGCGAGGGGTTATGGCCCCGTACCCTGTGGTCTCATATACAAAAATAACATATTGATATACAGTATGTTTCTTCTAAGTGGGTATAATTCATTTTGATAACCACTTGTCGTGGCATATAATTTACTAGTAGTAATTCTTACTTCATAATGTGTCATCATCACATAATTTAGGAGACAAAAAGAAAGGTAACTTTTTGGATGTTGGTTGGTACTTGGTACAACTCGGTTCATAGTTTCATACTACTACTCATATAATTTACATTTTAGTATAATTGGTTTGAAACTTTGAATAGGTAAGCAGTAAACGAAGTCAAATGTCTTGTTGGATATTCGATAAGGTTGGCAACTATTTTGACCTTTTCACTTCATTTTTCTCTTCTAACTTATGCTCTCTCTATCAATCATAATATAATACTGCAATTATTCGTTAATACAGTCTTGTGTTAACATGATTCAAGTTTAGATCAAAACTAAGCACCATCTATCATTCTACCCAATGTTTTGAAACCCGGGTCGACCCGGCCGGTTCAACCGGTTGGACCGGTTCTGGCCGAAAAAAACGGGTCAAATTGACCCGGGTCATACATTTTGGAAACCCGGTGTGACCCGCCGGGTTTGAAGCGACCCGGGTTGACCCGGTTCGTGCGACCCGGCCGGGTTTTGATTTTTTTGTTTTTTTTTTCGTTTTTTCGCGATATAATTATACGTATTTATAACGTAACTTTGTTTTTACGTGTTATATTTGTTAGTAAATGGTTTTTTTGGCCAAATATATGAAATATTCATGATTTATATTTATATATATATAGTAATATTTGAAAATATATAAATAATTTTTTTTAATTGAAAACCGGGTCGACCCGGCGGTCCAACCGGTTGAACCGGTGACCCGGTGGCTCGACCGGGTCGATTCAAAACCCGGGTTTTAAAACATTGATTCTACCTAGTGATTATATCCATGTCCACAGAAACATAATAGATTCTTAGGTTTATTCAGTACTTCATATGAAAAACATCTTCCCAAATATGTAAATGGACGAGAACACTTTGATCTTATGCATCTTTTAATGTCAACCGGACTTTTTTTCAAAGGCGTGACCCAAGGCAACGATATCATGTCCTAATGACCTAGTTAGTCGGGAGTTGGAAGCCATTTTCCTAACAAAAAAAACCTCCATCAACAGGTCAACTAAGCATTTACGATGAAAGAACGATACTAACTGATCCAAAGCCCGATTAATCATATGAAAAACATCTTGCATAAATATAAATCAATACTGTACAAAACTACATTAGTATTGAATATTGATACTAAAAATGAAGTATAGCCAATTGGTATTACAAAGTATCAACCATCAAGTATACTAAAATGAATATGCATTGTATAGTGACAGAACATTGAAATGTTCAAAATTTCCTCTTATGATTTAAGGACATAAATTATAAGGTTGTTGAAGATTATTGGAGTTGTTTTCCTTAGTCCTGGCCAACCGTCTAAACTGGTTTCTAAATTTAAAAATGAAGAATGTCATAATCATTACCTATATAAAAGATGGAGTTGTTAACAAAGTCGTCTCAGTGACACCAACCATATCCAATATTCCAATTTTCAATTAGTGTATGCCCTTAACAACTTTTCTTGATATACAATAGTGGTGTCATAATTTTTCAAAATGATTCAAACAAACTTTTAACCCCTTTTAGCTATCAAGTCAATAGGCATTGTAAAGGAACCAACCAAACACAAAGGAGGCCTTCTTCCGATTTGTTATGTACAAGTGTAACTAGATAAAAGAACAAACACGAACACTAAAACGACTGGATATGAGCCCATGTGTGTCTGTTTGTGTTCGTCAATGCAGTACAGTGGTAAACCAACACAAATGGGCATACAACACACAAGCGAAAGGACATATAACAAATTAACATAGTTAATGTTCATCTTCGTTCATTTAACCAAACAAATATTATCAAATAGTAGTAAACGGAACTTCTAATCAAATAACACTTGATGTTATTAAATATAGAAACACAAAAATTTGACGTTTCATGGATGTTTTGCCTTTCAAAAACAACAGTAACATGCTAAATGACCCAACAAATATCATCAAATTTGATGCTTCAACTTTATAAAAGCAATAAACTATTGCTAAGTACTACTATTAATTAGTGCTCCAATATCAAATTTGATCAAAAAGTTGGTTCCATTCCATACCTTTGCATACTCCATCTCAATTTGTTCTTGTCCTTGTTGTAAATACAGAGATATGAATCCTTTCTATATTAAAAAGTAAATTCTGCAATAACTTCTCATTATTGTCTACTTTTTCCTGATATACTATTGTGACTAGGGGCGGGAATCGGGTCGGGTCAACCGGGTTCGGGTCAACTCGGGTCGGGTCAAGTCGGGTCAAGACTCAAAAAAATCAAACCCGAACCCGAGTCTAATTAGAACTCGGGTCAGTCGGGTTCGGGTCAACTCGGGTCGGGTTAATTCGGGTCGGGTCAACTCGGGTTCGGGTCAACCCGGGTATGAGTAAAAAAATAAAAATTGGATTATTTGAGTAGATTTTCAATGTAAAATGTGTTAAAAAACTCGGGTCAAGTCGGGTTAGTCGGGTTCGGGTCAATTCGGGTCGGGTCAATTCGGGTCAAGGCTAAAAAATATTAACCCGAACCCGAGGCCAATTAGAACTCGGGTCAATTCGGGTCAACCCGAATTGACCCGAATATATTTTTGAACCCGAGTGACCCGACCCGAATAGGCTTATTCGGGTTCGGGTTCGGGTCGGGTCCGGGTCAGGTCAACTTTTCCGACACCCCTAATTGTGACAATAACCACCAACAAAGTATTATAGTGATCAACCGCTACTAGATGTCCTTATAAGATATTTGAAGTTCAAACCACGCTACTAGATGTCCGAGGTTCAAACCACACTACATACACACATCTGAGGAACAGATTTTGCGACACTAACCACGACGAAGATAGCCTAGTGGTCAAGTTCGCGTATCCAAACCTTACTAATTAAACATCTTAGGAGTGGCCATGTAATGAAAAAAAGGGTCAAAACTGGTCATGGTGATTGCTAAGCTAGGCCGTATACATCTGATAAAAGAAGTTATCCTCTTAAGTAACTTAAACAAAGAAAACCTTATCCCTTACATTGTGGCAAAAACAGTTGTTCTCCAAATTTATACTGTAAATAACATAAGTTATATAGCAGGAAATTTAAGTAAAAAAATATGGCAATGCTCTTTGGTCAGTGTTCTGCTTTTCATATTCATCAAGCATCTTTTGGAAACATAATTTACAGACATACCAATATTAATGCAACAGTGACAACACAAAAACAAAAGAAAAAATAATCATAGTGGCAAATTGACATTTTACCTCAGGAGTAACCAATAGAACAAGAGTATCCTTTGTTTCCAAACAGACCAATTAATTGCCTTTTTTTTCTGGAAAATTTACAAAACAGGCAACCAAACCAAACACCTTCATTGTTTGTTTGTTCTTGATAAACCTTAAAATTAGCTCCTAAAAATAGTTAACACTTAACAAAGTAGTACTAATCAAATCAAACCCCCCAAACACCCCAAATCCTTTCACCAATAAAACCAACAATCTTCCTCACTGACCCTTTTTCAGTCACCACCACTTCCTCCTCTTCACATTCACACTTCTTCTTCAACTTCACCTCATCTTCAACCTGCGCGTGGCTCTCACGCGCCACATCACCAACCGGCGCGTGAGAACCATTCACACCACTAGAACCAAAACCCTTGTTGGGTTTCCTCTCTTTTCTACTCTTGCCACTTTTCTTACCATGAACCAGTCCATCTTCATACACATCAATGATTTCATGTATCTTTTTCCTATTAGGTGAAGCATCCCAACGTGCCCAGAAACTTGTGTAGCATGTGAAACAGTTGCATGTAAACATAGGTGCATGGTCAACGCTGGTTTCAGTTGACTTCTGCTTGTTGCCTGTTAGTAGAAGGTAAGCCAAGGTTTCTTGATCCTCAGGTGATAGCACAGCTGCTAGGGTGGCGATGGCTAGTGGTAGTAAAGACAAGTGGTGGTTAACGGTGGATGAAGGTGGTGAAGGGTGGATTTTGCCTTTGGTGTGATTGTAGAGTTTTTTCATGGTGGATGGATGGATTCTTTTGAAAAAAAAATGGAGGAATTTGTTGTTTGACGCTTTAACTTTTTATAAAAATTTAGGTTACCAAAAAATAAAGAGCTTTATTTATTTATGGTATATATAAGAGAGTGTTGGATATGGTATTAAATAAATGAGTAGGTGAGCCCACGTATTCTTTATCAAGGCCCATTCGCGTTATTTGGAAGGTGAAGTTCAATAAGAATATTCGCTTATAATTTTGCGTTAAGCCGGAGGAGTTGCGTATGGAAATAGGGGTGGTTTTTTTTTTTCGGTTTTTGTTTGTTCGGTTTATTTGGGTAGGTTATTCGGTTAAATTTTTTTATGGGTTAACTTAAAAACGGAACTAGATTTTAATCGAATTGAATCAATAATCGAATTTGAATTTGGTTTAGTTTTTAGGTTGATCTAAATAACCTGAATTATTCAAAAAATTTAAAAATACATAAATGTTTAGAAAAAATTTATTTCAAATATAAAATAGTATTTTTATATTAAAATTAAATTTTAATAATGATTTTATATATATAAATATATATATCTAATTATATGTACTTGTATAACTTTTTTTTTTTTTTTTCGGGTTCGATTATTAAACCCATATCCAATCTAAAAAAACCAAACTTGTAATTCGGTTTCGCTCGGTTATGACCCACAACTCGAATTCTATTTCGGTTCAATTTTATTCTGGGTTCGATTTAATTTGATTTTTGATTTTCATGGGTCAAACTGAAACAATGAACACCTTTATATGAAAACAAGTCTCTTTTTGTCTTCGGGTTCACCTAAACCTCATACTTAAGGAGCGGCAACCTGAAACTAACACGTAAATTAATAGATTCGGGTTTAATAAGTATAAATTTAAGTTAAGTTTAGGTCAACCCATCCAATCAATTTATTAAACATATCAGGTTCAGGTATAGAATAAATTAAATATATTGACCTGACAATCTGTTTAAACTTTTTTTCTTACATTTAAATTTATTTATATTATATTATATATGTTAAATGAGTTAAATGGATCGACCTACAAATTTGTTTAACTTGTTTAACCCATGGAATATGTTAACTTATATATATACCGGGCTCAAATTGTTCAAATGTAACCTGTTTAACTTTATATATATATATATATATATATATATATATATATATATATATATATATATATATATATATATATATATATATATATATATATATATATATATATATATATATATATATATATATATATATATATATATATATATATATATATATATATATATAGATATATAGATAGATTAAATGGATTAGGTTCGGGTTATATGTAAACAGGTTAGGGCAGAAAAAGTTGATCCGATTGATTTAATTAATCGAACTCACGTTGAAATTTTCTGACCTGTCAACTTGTTAACCCGAACTTACCAAATTAAGCAATCGAAATTTTATAATGAGTCAGACTCTATTAAAAATTGTTTTGTGCAAAACAACTAAATAAGGCATTATATGATTGTATAGTTATTTAATGGGTGTTTTAATTAGAAGTATTAGTTAAACAGAGAAATAAAGTTGTATATATGCATTAATATGTTTTATTTATTTAAATTTAACTTTCTTGGTTATATTGATAAAATATATATTAAGCTTTATTTGTTGTATTATTTAAAAATTTGACATTTGATGAAAAAAATATCAAAATGATTAATAAGTAAGTCTAGAATTGGCATATGGCTTTGGAATCTTAGCTACGGTTGCTTACTATGGGTGTGTTTGTAAAACAAGCTTATGAGGGTTTAGATTTTTTAAATACGTAGGTTTATAAAGTAAGTATTTTTTTTCTCGCAAGAGTTTATAAAAAAGCTTATAATTTGATAAAAAATTTCAGCCCCACAAAAATAGACTTGTATAAAAAACTTATTTATAATTCTACTTTAGTAATTTTACAATAATAGATTTTGTACAAGCTCATTTACCAAAAAAGTTACAAAAGTACAAATTTCAATTTTAACTTATAATACAAGCCTTACCCTTAGTTCTAATCTCAACCCAAACCCCAATCCCAACCCCAACCTCAACTTGTTTCGTCAAACATACCATATATGAACGTCTTGTTATTGTTGGAAAAAAAAACTCGAGACATTGCTTATATCAGATAAAAAAAAGCTTTGATTTGACCGGTTTACTTAAACATGAATCATTTTTGTTTTACCGTTTGTTTTCATTAAGGTGAGGTGTTTAATGACATGGGGTTTTGGGTATTTATCGTTTGGATATGTTGTCTTTAGGGATTCCCCTTGGTCAGACCAAAGTCATTTTGTAATTTATGATGAAGTAGAATACAAGAAGGATATTGGCACAAACTGAAATAGAAAACATGACACAATTCTTTGGTATCAAGTGAGTATTGTTTTATGTCAATATATGGCCTATGAGTCTTAGTAGATTTTTAGATAGGTTTTCCGGTCTACTCAAAGGGGACATGACATTACTAGTTGAAATGAAATGCAATAGATGAACCCAATTTTGGTAGTATCATAATTGTCAAGTTAAGATGAACAGAGAAAAATCATAGAAGTTACATGACAATTCCCAACGCTCTCGATAGGGTGCAAATTGCAAATAGTTGTTGACATTCACACGCATAGATAAAATCTAATGAAAAATATTTTCTACATTTATATTTACTATTCATTGATTCGTATGTACTACTAAATCTGCAAATATTATTAGCAACTTATTCTTATTAAGTAAAGTCTCAAAAAAGGCAACTTGTTTCATCTTTGGATATAAATGAAATGTGAACATGTTTTGTTTCGTATTGGTAAGTGATCAGTTAAATCTTACCTTTTCATCCATTTTTAGTAATGGTTCTATATTTGACTCCGACCACACTAAATTATGTCCTTATTAGGTGGTTTATATATCTCGATCGAGTCAGGCTATTAAACAACTTTCATTTTTGGTGGAATTCAATGGCTCAATCTAGGTCGTCCATAAGAAGGGACCAGATCAAATGATAAAAAATACGGAGGGATTAAAATTGCCAATTTATAAAAAGAAGACTGAGGGAACAAAACGAAAAATATGTTGTAAATCTCAACTACCCTTCATTTCTGTAAAACAAAACACACAGATCTCATAAATATTCTCTCTCTACATCAAACCCTCTCTCTACAACAAACTCTAACAAAAAAAATCCATAAATCTACACAAATTAACCTTGCAAATCACGAAATAAACACACAAACAGAAGAAATAACCATTAAATCAACCGATCCCTGAAAAAATCGATTAAAAACGAACCGATTCATAACGTTGATTGGTGATGATAAGGTGTTTGATGAAACGCCTAAAAGAAGAATTGAAGTTGAAAGTGCTTTGAAATCTGATGAAGGTAGGTGGTCACAATAGCAGCAGCGGATGGGTCACCCTCAACAGTTCAGACCAACCCCGCCTTCCATCCCAAATACCAACCCCGCCTTCCATCTCAATACCATTGGTTTATTACTAGTGATAAAACAATTAAAATATCACCGATGATAAAATATCACCGGTGATATTACACAGTAACGTGATATTTCATTGGTTTATTACTAGTGATACTTCACTAGTGATAAAACAATAAAATATCACCGGTGATATTACACAGTAACGTGATATTTTATTGGTTTATTGTGATAAAACAATAAAAATATCAATGGTGATATAGTAACGTGATATTTCATTGGTTTATTACTAGTGATAAAACAATAAAAATATCACCGGTGATAAAATATCACCGATGATATTACACAGTAACGTGATATTTCATTGGTTTATTACTAGTGATACTTCACTAGTGATAAAACAATAAAAATATCACCGGTGATAAATTATCACTGATGATATTACACAGTAACGTGATATTTCATTGGTTTATTACTAGTGATACTTCACTAGTGAGAAAACAATAAAAATATCACCGGTGATAAAATATCACCGGTGATAAAATATCACCGGTGATAAAATATCACTGATGATATTACACAGTAACGTGTAGCGACACTACATCCGGTGAACATCCGTCTACCTCGCCAACTTTTCTCAACAACTCACGTGCTTCATAAACGTAACTGAAAGAAAAACACTCAAAACCCCTCATTCAATTAAACACCATGCCAGTTACCTCCTCCTTCTGATACAAAAGACCAATCAACAACACTTCATCATTAACATCTCCATTATCTATCTGGTAGGACGGTTGTGGTGGTTTGATGACGTGGCAGAGGCATTTGGTAGATGGATTACGATGATGATTATAGATGATTATAAGAAGCAAACAAGAGATCTTGAACAAAACAAGTAGAAAATCAATCACTTTTAGGGGTTTGCTACGGAGGTGATTGTGGTGGTTAGGGTTTCAGGATGGATCTGACGGTGGTGGTCAGTTGAAGAAAATGCGTAGGTGGTCGGTGGTGTGGTGGTGACGACTGGTGGCATGGTGGTAATGTAAATGAAGATAGAGAATTCTGAAAACACACTTCATTGTGTGAAAAAAAGAAAGTAAAATAAACGATTAAAAAAATACTTTATTTAATTAGACATAAAAATTGGTTTTGACAAATTAAATCTTATATTAATCTCCACCCTTAGATCAAAGCTAAATGAATAGTGGGGATTTGTCCTTTGTTTCCACCAAAAAACAAGGCTCCAAAATAACTTTTGTCATCCTCGATCACAAATGTAACATGTATTTTCTTAGGCCAGAAGGAATGGACAGAGGGAGTTACATCCAATATGATAGTTTTTTTTTCACTCACTCAACTCATTTTTCAATTCTTATTAATAGTGAGAAATTTATTGTCACAATCATACATAATTAAATACTCAACACATTCAATAAACTAATAATTAAATTAAAACAAATTAAAAGAAAAAAAATATAGTTCACATGTGTGTTAGTGTGTAACTCAACTAGTTGAGAAACTCATATTTTTAACATATACTCGCGCGTGACTTTTATTAGGCTGGTGGAAGTGGGTTAAATCTCACTCGTGGGTTGGCCAAAGCCACTTGCAGCCCCCACCCCTCTCCTCCAAACCCACGCGCGACTTGTTCCTAGCCAAGAAAAAAAACTGGGCAAACTCACCCAGGTGAGTTTTATACATGTGAGCCCGGATATTTTTTATTTTTTTAGGTTAGGTTTAATTTTAAGTGTTTTTTTGTGAGTGGAGTGTATTTAAATAATAAAAAAATAGGTATGAAAAGTGAGTGTGAGTGAATTTGGGTGAGTGTCATTACCCTCGTGGGTGAATTTGATGAATTTGTTAAAAGGTTGACGTGACACTGAGGTGACGGTGAGTGTGTTTCACCCCGTCCGACCTTAAACAAAACTTAATAACTTGATGTAGCTGGTGACTTTTATATGAATAACATCCTACGCATTTCGTTTTTAACAGACAAGCACATGATTAAAAATCACATCAATATTGCTAAAGTTTTTGAGCAAACAATATTACTAAAGTAAAGACTCGATTTTTATATAAACATAATTATATTTTAAAGTACAAAGTTTCTTTTATAATTTTTATTATTCTAAAGATTAGTTAAGTAAAAAAAAGTAAGTTAAAATTATATGTCTCGGTTCGTTAAATAGAAAAACAACTTTCTAACAAAAAGGAACACATACCGAGACAAGTACAGGGACGAAATATGATCGTGTGCACAAATTTTTTTAACCGTAATATAACACATGTAAAAAATGAATTAAAACGAAAGGTAAAAAACACGTTCCGATTGACTGGGTCCATTTAATATGAATTTAGGAAAAATCGATGTTTTCCTCACAAATTAACACTACACAAAAAAATTCCATAGGGGTCACGGGCACCCGCGGAAACCCCCCTATCTCCGTCCCTCGACACATATAAGATAATAAATACTAATATTTCTTGCTTTAACGGACTTTGATTTCAAGATTATCAGCAATAGACTGGACAAAACCCGAAATATGATGTTCATCATACATATCATCATCATATGAGTCATAGTCATCGTCAGGAACTTTGTAAGAATATTGCCATTGTTAGGGGTGTTCGTTCGATCGGTTTACGGTTTTATAGGGTTAATCATTTGGGTTATTCGGTTCTTAAAAATAATTTTGATCACCCAATACCCAATCCAAAATTTACAAAACCAAACCAATCCAACCAAATAAGCTATCGGTTTATTTGGGTCGGTTTTCCACAAAATCAAATAAGAAACAGGAAGTATAAAAAGGTGATTTTTCACTCATGTTACAACAAAGTACAAAAAAAGAGAATCATTCACACTTAAGCTGCAATGTAATTCTAAAATAAATAGATAAAAATCCAGAAACTGATCATTTATTTAACTTGATGTAAATAAGTCTTTTCAGGTTTTAAAACCAACAACCAAATCAAACATCAAACTGAGTTCGAAAAAGAAAAAAACACAGATAACCAAATAGTTCATACTTAAAATACCAAGAAACATAACAAAGTGTAAATAAAAGAACCACTAATGGTCTTGTTGCTCCAACTTGAACAAGTCTTATTGCTCCATCTCTCACAGGTCTCACTGCTCTATCTCAAACAACAACGTTGCCCTCTTTCACAAGCTCTGCATATACAAGAAGAAACAATTTATGTCATTCAATACAAGAGTTTAGAATATGATTCAATTAAGATAAAAAGTGTTACCCTCTTCAATTTGTTGTACGTCTGCCCAATTTTCTACTACGTCTATCCGCATGGAATTATCACGAAACCAATCTTGGGTGCAGATTAAACTTTCAACAACAGGAGGAGTCAGAGAACTCCCGAATGCATCTAACACCCTTCCACTTGTGCTAAACACGGATTTAGAAGCAACGGTGGAGATTGGAATTGCCATAACATCTCTAGCAAGCAAAGAAAGTATTGGAAACCTTGGGCTGTTAACCTTCCACCAATTCAGAATTTCAAACTTCTCAGATTCATCTTCGGCTTCCTCATTCAAATACCTATCCAACTCAGACTTCGAGTCCTGCATCCCACTTTCAGACTTCCTACGTTTCATTTCCATTCGAACCTTTTGAATTAAAATAACAAAAGTTAACAAAGTAAAAAATATAATCTTCATAAAATATATGTGAAAAAGACTAACCTTTTGTTTTAAAATGACAAACGGCTCAATAATTGCAGTTGTTGAACGCTTTTTCGTTGATGATGAAGCATCATATGATGCAAACAATGTATGTGGCTCTGGCGATGCATGGATCCTGACATAATCTTCGTACAGTTCAACCAAAGATTCTTTTATCATGTTGCACATAGATTTACCTTCAGCTTTGCCATAAACATCTCCTAATAGTACTTCCACGTACTCAAGCTTATTTCTCGGATCAAGCACAGAAGCTACAATTGTTGCCATGTTACATTTTTCCAAGTCCCCATAGTACTTATCAAACTCGGATTTCATCATCTTCGCCATCGCAACCAGATTTTTGTCATGGACACCATTAATGCAATTGTTCAAAGCGGCTGCAATAGACGTAATATCATCCAAAAAGCTATTTGATGTCACGTACAGTGTCCCGGATACCTTCAGAGTTAGCTCATAAAAATGCTCCAAGAACTTGGCTAATGTCCTCACATTCGCCCAATCGGATGAAACTGGCACACCCGTCTTCTCGAGATCATATCTGTAATGACGATCTTCACTGTCATATCTTGAAAACGCCCTCTCATATTTTTGATCAGTTTCAAGCATCAGATAAGTAGAGTTCCAACGTGTAGGAACATCAAGAATCAAACCTTTTGTGCTTGGACATTTTTCAATTTCTACATACTCCTTAAATTTATTTAACCTTTGAGGAGATTGCCTAACATATTTCACGGCAGCCCTCACACAATCAACAGACTTACCAATGTGGCTTAAACCATCTTGCACAATCAGGTTCATTACATGAGTGGTGCAACGTACATGTAACCATTTACCTTGTAAAACACATTTCTCCCAGTTTGCAAATTTGTTCTTCAAATATGCAACTGCCACATCATTGGCTGAAGCATTATCAACAGTAAAGGTAAACACATTTGACTCGATGCCCCATTTAAGCAAGCACATCTCCACAGCTTTTCCGATATCAACACCACGGTGACTAGAGATAGGGCAAAAGTTCAAGACTTTTTTCCTTAAAACCCATTCATTATCAACATAATGTGCAGTCAAACACATGTAGTTTATTCTTTATAGAGATGTCCACGTGTCAGTGGTCAAACATATACGACCAACATTCCCTTTAAGTAGTGAACCAACCTTTTTCTTTTCCTCGAGATACAACTTCATACAGTCTCTAGCCATTGTGATTCTTGAAGGAGTATGAAACAATGGTTGGGAAGTATTCAGAAAATGCTTGAAACCCTTTCCCTCAACAAACTTGAATGGAAGCTCGTCCACAATTAGCATGTATGACAAAGCCCTCCTAATTGATGATTGGTCAAACTTCCAAGAAATTATCTTTCTTTCTTCACCATCACCTCTCTGAATTGATAGTTGAGTTTGACCCTCAAGTTGGTTTCCGGGAAAGTTATCACATTTTTCCAAATGATTCCGCAAAGTACTTGTTCCATGAGTTTTTGTGTCAGAACAATACTCCTTATTACAGTATCGACACTTGCTTTTCTTCTCTCCTTGGTCATTAACAAATGACTCATAGTGGCTCCATACCAAAGACCGTTTTCGGGTAGCCCTAGGTTTCTTTTCTTTACTCTTTTCCAAGTCCACCACATCCACATTCTCTACATTGACATATTCTTTAGGTTCTTCTTGATATGCCTAAGAAAGAATAAAATATCAAAACAATTAGAATTCTATCTACAAATCATTGTTAGGAAACAGAATATCAACTATGTTAAGAGAACATCAACTATCTACAATTAGAATTCTATCTACAAGCAGAACATCAAAACAGTTAGCCCATCAAATGAAAGCATTTCAAATTAAAGCATTTCTAATTAAATGGCATTATTGTCAATGTTTTACAACTATGATAGAGGCAACAAAAATATTATACAACTTACTGATTTACTGAAGTAGTAAGTTTCTAGACTCAATATGAAAGCATTTCTAACTAAATGGCATTACTGTCTATGTTTTACAACTATGATAGAGGCAACAAAAATATTTCCTAAGCTTTGTGAGTTCATCCTGTTGTTGAAAGTTCTTAGTATCAAAAATCTGTATATTAAGTTCAACTTTAACTTTAAGCTTGATACTAAATATTTTGCACTAAAATACAGAGTTAGACTTTAACTTGATACTAATATACAGAGTTATACTTTAACTTTAAGCTAGATACTAAATACTTTGCGAGTATCAAGTCTAATATACAGATTTGTATACTAATATACAAGAGGAGATAAACTTTATGTTGAACACACAACTTACTGATTCACTTGATATTAAGTTCAAAAATCCGAATATTAATAGTATCAAGTCTAACTCCCAAAACAGAATCATTAAGATGGTATATCCCTTATTTTAACTAATCAAGGTGTCGTTCATCTTAAAGTCTGAAAAACTACATACACTAAGTTTATACCAATTATTTATAAGATAATTGTTGCAAACTTGGCATAAATTACATGTGGTCTGCAACTTTCAATTTTGTATATTTCCATGATTCCATCGTAGTTTAAACAAAATTATATTTAAACGAAAACAAGTACTATTTAAACAACAAAAAACAAACTTATACAGTATGAAGTAAGCAAGTAGCAGCCAGTGGGTACCAATTTTATGAATGGATGAGCTTTAATTACTAAAAAATCAAATGATAAGCTACACACTACAACAATAAAACACATGAATTGAAATCTAATTTTCGAGATTGATAAGAAATATAAAAAAAATGAAGACACCTAATATGCAATGAATTGATATAAACAAAAATTAAAGCAAAGGGCATTTGAGATTTATAAGACACATACCAAAACCATAGTGAAACCTTGAGATTCAAATGAGAACTATCGAGATCAAATCAATAATAGAAAAACTCAGAATCACTTTGAAGTCGAATATTTTGAGTGGTGTGGTGATTTGTGAATACAAGGATCTCATTTTATAGGTGAAGAAATGAGATGGTTAAATGATACGATCCTTGATTACTGGGTGTGTGATTTGGGTGTGATGGAGTTATAGAGAGATGTTTTAGAAAATAGAGAAAAAAAAATTAATTCTCAATATTTGATTGATGACTTTCTCTTATTAACAGTAATTGAAAATACTATCATTTGACTTTTTCATATACATCGGGTATTCGGGTGAAAACCGAATCTAGAATATTAAACCCAAATCCGATCCAAAAACCCATAATATATTTTGGGTGCAACCAATAATCCGAACCAAACCCAATTAAGCCAAACCCATTTCACCCGCTTTCATTCGGGTCGGTCGGTTTTTCGGGTCAACCCATATAATGAACACCCCTAGCCATTGTCCCTATTGGATTATGTATACGTAATAACACATGTACGGAAGTCGTCCTGAGCCCAAAAATACGCACACATAAATCATTCAACGATATATAATTAATATTGTATTAAATATTAATTATAGTTAAACAAATAAACCATTATATGGAAAGTAGGGAAAAAGAAAACAAGAGGAACACCTTTTGGGCTTAATCGGTCGAATAACCTACTCCCACGCGGAGGTGAGTTGGTTACTTGCATACCAAGTAATTATGTGTATATAAGGAGGTCTTTAGATCATTATTCACACACAAGTTTTATCTCTAAAACTCTCATCTCTCTTCCCTCTTGCGATTGGTTGAAACCCTTCAAAGGGTATTCGGTGTTTGTTTTTTTTTCGACTAAAGAGAGAAACCACTAAGGTTTCTAGTGTTGATTGATTCAAGGTTTTGGTTTGATTGGTGGTTTAACACAAACGTACTAATATACTTATTGCTTGTATAAACGTAGTGTGTGTATGCTTAGAGTGATCATTATTTGATTTTAAGTGAGATTTTGTTATTTGGTAATTCAATAAAGGCGTCATTACTAAAAGACACGCTTTTTTGAAGGTTGGTTAATAAATTGTCTATACATAGTCTTATGTATTCAGATGCGTACTCGTGATTATTAACGTGTTAATATGGTAAACGATTTTATGAATTCCAACACTTCTCATAGACTATTAATCCCATACTATATTAGATGTTTTAGCAGCTAGAAAATTTGTCATATCATTATCAACATGTTCAACTACATCTTTTTCATTAAACTCATTTGAAATATCACCTATTTTCCAAAGAATCAAGTTCCTTTGATCATTCACAAAATTAAAGGGAAAATGTTGTCCCTTATTATATGATGATAGATTAAAGAAATGAGATGGAAAAGATATGAATTTTTAGAGATAGAAAGTAGATAGAGAAAGTATAGAGAGAGGTAATTAACTATGTGAAATTAGATTAGAGAAAAATGATTACTTGCCACCCTCCTAACATGCTAGGAGGGTGCTTATATAGTCCACCCACATGCGGGCTTTCTAATGTACTATATATGTTTTGGATCGGGCTTGAATAAATGCTTAGTACCTTGAAAGAGGCCTTTTAAGCTTACCATCAAGGCCGTAATGTCACGACTATTTTAACTAACTATTACAACGTTCTAATAAATATTACAATATAAACCTATGACCGAACATTCTTGTTTTACTCAATATTTTGAGGCTAACAATCTCCCCCAATGTGAGGTCATTCCTCTTCGATATTTGGAGATCAATGGAGATTATGAATTTCGTCATAAATGAGTTCTTGAACGTGTAATAGTAGTCTTGTTCCTTCATGCTGTGATCTTTGAGCCTTTGTCATTGTCTTTCGACTTTGCCTTTAAACTTGAGATCTTCAAATCATTCTTGACTTGTCTTTACCATCTTGCGATCTTGTGTCTTTATCCACATGATCATACTTCGTACCATCTTGAAAGCTTGCTAACAATCTCCTTTGAACAGAGGTCATTCATCTACATTAATTTTTAAGGAAGATTTTCATCATCAGAGTTGCGGAAGTCTTTAGCTTTCTTGATTGTTGAATATGTCTTTGGGCATGAGTATGTGGTTATGAATCTTCGAATTTGCTAAGTACACTTTAACGCCACCTTCTTGAGACAAAACATAGACACGGACTGAATGGCTTTGACATTCGTCCTAAATCGGTAGCGTTTTACCTCCGGTCGGTGAAGACCGTTATACGATAATAGATATCGTACCTGTGATTAGGTAGATTCAATTAAGAACCTCCTTGATAGGGTTTCGCGGGTGTACTAGCCATTCTCTTTACTCGACCATCTCAAAGCAAGACTGCGAACATAAGGAGTGAATCAATTGGATAACTAGCCGCTTGATTAAAGTCATCAATTCAAATTCCTAGAACAAGTTTGATTCTTGAAGAATTTTACCATTGTTGCTTTCTAGTTGACACAAGCTTGATTCATAAGAATTCGCAAGTTTACCTACCGTAACACTGTTTGATGTTGACGCTAGAAGGATTTCCATTCGTCACTGTGAATATTAATGAATATCACTCTGAATGTTCTTGCAAGACCATAAAGATATTGCGTAGAAACCTGAAACGAGTTTGAATCGATAAAGTAACAAACCACTGTTGCTTTTCAGTTTTACATATGCTTAACTCATAAAGAATCTTACACATGACCTACCGCAGTGCTGTTTTATGTTAACACTAGAAGGATTTCCACTCATCAATGTGAATACTAGGTAGTATCACTCTGAGTGTTCTAGCAATATCGCAAAGATATAGTGTAGGAGTCTCTTGATCTTCATCCGTGTGTCCGAACGAGATTCGATTGATCTCTTGGCTCTAGACTCGATTTGTGCACTTTTAGTGGTCGGAGGCTGGAGCAGATGTCACCTATTCAATATCAACTATCTCGGAGTGAAAAAGTCAATAGAAGTTGTGTTGATCTCTGTGACAATAAAACAAACTTCTTTCGAGAGAAGCCTGAGTCAGCTGGGGAGGGGTTGTGTCTTACATCACTGGGTCCATGATGCGTTTTCTTCATGATGTGTTGACCCGGTTTCTGCCTAAGTTGTATGGAGGGCTAATTTACACCCTTTATCCTTACATTTCTTTTTCATTCTTCAACCCCTTCAATGCTTACCAAGACATCATTACTATCACCTTGTTGTGATTGTTCCAGTGCTAGCATCAGCACTTAGTCGGCATTCAGCTATGTTCACATTCTACTCCATTTTTCCTAAAGACTTCTAATAATCTATTGGATTGTCCCTGGGAAGATCCCTCCGGTTTTGGTTGGATCATAGGACTTAAACCTAACCACCCTTTTGACACTAATAACGTCGTGAATTAAAGATGTTGTGGGTATTTTATCATAACCATGAGTGCTTGAGTCTTTAGATCACATTTTAATTACATTTTCTCCCATATCTCTAATATATAAAATCGTTTGATATTAAAGATACCAAATTTGATTAAAATATATTGTGAAAAATAGTCTTGAAAAACTTTCGGGAAAAAAATGTGTCAAACTTAGCATGAATTTGGAATGCTCCCCCTCAAAAATTGATCCAATTGAATTGTCATTGTGAGGATGTGATCCACATTTCACTTTTTGAGGATAGGAGTTGTTGAACACACAATTTTTGAAAGATTTTGAATAATCATTGAGAAATTCTTGAAAAAATTGTGTTCAACGCTTTTTGAAAAACTCTATTTCTTTTTGGCGAAGAGGTTTTTCTAAAGCATAAACTTGAGTTCATAGACTTTGAATGTCTTGACAAATCCACTCAAGTGTAAGAAGATTTAACTTCTTTTGCTGAGGGTAAGCGCACTTAATCGTACACGCCCTCGTGAATATAAATCCGGGTTGAAATCTGAAAGTGATTACAAACCATTGTGTTGAGCTTAAAACATTGAATGTTTTGTGATAAGCTCAACCCAAGAGAGATTGCTCTACCTGTTGTTTGAAAAATTGTCCAAAATAGACATTTTTTTATAAAAGATAAAAATGACATGTTTCGAAAAATATTTACAACTTTCATTCGAGCTTTATGTACACACCCGTGTCGTTATTGAGCGAAATTTCTAGGTACATCCATATCATAGATACTGAAAGAAATGACGAGAAAAATCTTTTTGGATTTTCAAATATTTTTTAATTTTGTATTTTGCTTTTTCATTAATATTTACAAGTAGATGTTTGATAGATGAATCAAGTAGGCTTCTTTGCCAGAATCTCCAGTTCTGCTGGAGTCAAACATCTCATACCAATTTGCCTAACTAGATACGCAAACCTCTCTTTCAAAAGAGCTTTTGTAAACAAGTCAGCTAATTGGTAATCAGTTCCAACAAAGTATAGTTCAACAATACCCCTTTCAAATTGGTCCTTAATGAAGTGATATCTAACATCAATGTGCTTCGTGCAGGAATGTTGTACCAGATTGCAGGAGATGGCTATGGCGGACTTTGAGTCACAATACATAGGTACTTTATCAAAGTGAAAGCCACAATCCGTGAGTTGTGTTCTCATCCATAGAACTTGAGCACAACACGCAGATAGAGACACATGCTCCGCTTCGGATGATGACAATGATGTGCAATCCTGCTTCTTGGAAGACCATCCCACAAGCTTATCTTGACCTAGAAATTGTGCACCACCAGAAGTACTTTTACGTGTATCAAGACACCCTGCATGATCAAAATCTGAATAGGCCGTTAGAAAGAAACTGGTTTCCCTCGGATACTAGAGTCCCAAATGAATGGTATTCTTTAGGTACCGAAAGATCCGTTTAACCTCCTTGAGGTGCTTTTCAGTGGGTCGTGCTTGATATCGTGCACAATAACACGTAGCATGAGATATATCTGGTCGGCTTGCTGTTAAGTACATGAGGGAGCCGATCATGGAACGATATTTCTTTTGATCTATGACATCTCCCTCCAAATCAACATCTAGGGATGTGGTTGATAATGGTGTCCCAACGGGGTCACATGAGGTCATACCATGCCTTTTGATTATCTTTTGACAATACTTAGCTTGGTTGATAAAGATAACACTTGGGGATTGGTGAACTTGAATTCCTAGAAAGAATTCTAGTTCGCCCATCATAGACATTTCAAATTCGCTGTGCATTACTTTTTCAAACCATTTTGAAAGTTTTGGGTTTGTAGACCTGAAAATAATGTCATCAACATAAATCTGCACAAGCAAAATGTCATCCCCATGTTTATAAGTGAACAAAGTTAGATCAATGGAACCTTTGAGAAACCTTTGAATACTAGAAATTTCGAGAGCTCGTCATACCACGACCTTGGAGCTTGCTTGAGTCCATAAAGTGCTTTGTGGAGACGATACACCTTGTCAGGATAATGAGGATTAACGAAAACCTTCCGTCTGTGTGACATAGACTTCTTCCTTCAAAGGACCGTTAAGAAACGCCGTCTTTACGTCCATTTGATAAATGATGAAACCCTTATGTGCAGCATAAGCAAGGAAAATCCTGACCGCTTCCATACGAGTTACTGGTGCAAATGATTCTTCAAAATCAATACCTCTTTCTGGCCATACCCTTTAGCCACTAGCCTAGATTTATTCTTGATGATTGTGTTTTCTTAATCCATCTTGTTTTTCCAGATCCATCGAAGATTTAATGGTATTACATCATATGGTCTGTCAACAAGTTCCCAGACTTTATGTCTTTCAAATTGTTGAAGTTCATCCGTCATCGATTCAATCCAAGCGTGATCTGCCAAGGCTTCTTTGATATTTGTTGGTTCAGCTGTACTCATGGCGAGTGTAAACATACAAACATCACCATCAGTTTCAAGCTGTCGTCTTGTACGAACGGGCTGTGAAGGGTTTCCAATTACTTGAACCAAAGGATGATCTCGGGTCCAATGATGTGTTGAAGGATGTCGTTGATAGAATGTATGCATATTTGACGGATTGATATGACGAGTAGAAGACTCTCTAATTTCGTGTACCGGTGTACCGAATGTGTTGATAAAGTCATCTTCGTCATTTAATGCATAGTCTGCTTGATTTGTGTTCTCTGGAGCCTGACAGTAGTTGTGGATGTTGTAGGAGCGATTGTTGATGTGATATTCTGAGGAGGTAAAACTGCAGCAACTCGTGTTGAAGTAGATAAAGTTGTATCCTTTTGTTGACGATGATCGGTATCATCATTCTTATCATGAGTGACAGCGGAAGACTTCGATACAACATGTTTCTCCCCCCGTGAAATATTCATCATACATTGGTCCATATAACATTTCCAACTCTTCAATTGTCGTGTTGACTGTCATATCTGCTCTTGGAACATTTCCTTGAACCAGCTTTGAACTTGACAGTTCATTACTATAGTCTTGAGTTCCGAGTTCCGTGTGGTTGTGAACGGAAGTCGTTTTTCGTTGTGGATCAGGACTTAAACTGTTTTGTTCATGTGCCATTTCTTGTAATTCATCAAATCTGATATGAATAGTCTCGACTATCAATTTTGTTCTCTTGTTGTAAACTCTATATCCCTTAGACTGAGTTGCATATCCCACTAGAATACATGCATCACCTTTCTCTTTCATCTTATCAAAATTTTCACCATGTCGTATAATGTAACAAGTACATCCAAAAATGTGAAGGTGTTTGAGTGAAGGTTTTCGATCATGAATTATGTGATATGGTGTCTTTTCGTGTCTTGGGATAATTAAGGATCGGTTTTGTGTGTAGCATGCGGTTGACACGGATTCGGCCCAAAAGAATAGTGGAAGTTTTGAAGCGGATAATAATGTTCGAGCAGCCTCAACTAAATTACGGTTTCATCTTTCAAAAATGCCGTTTTGTTCGGGTGTTCGAGCAATAGATGTTTCATGTTCAATTCCTTCGGCTTCAAAGAAATTCCTCAGAGTTGAATTTAAAAATTATGTGCCTCTGTCAGTACGAACCACTTTTACTTGAGCTTGAAGACCACGTTGTATCAGTTTAAAGAAGTTGATGTGAACTTCAGGTGTTTCATCCTTGGACCTCAAGAAGTGAGTCCATGTGTACCTTGAGTAGTCATCGACAATTACCAGAATATATTTCTTCCCATTGATACTTTGAACACGCATAGGGCCACAAAAATCCCTATGAAGAAGATCTAACCATCCTTTAGAGATTGGCGTAGTCTTTGTCTTGAAAATACTTCGTTTAGTTTTACAAAGCTCACAAGAAGAACAAAGATGATCTTTGATGAATTTCAAGCTTGGAAGGCCTCTCACAATATCTTTCTTGGAAAGCAAGTTGATGGTATCAAAGTTGAGATGAGATAGACGTTGATGCCATAACCATGCCTGAGTCGTTGAAGCTTTAGCCATGAAGCAAACTGGAGTTGATGAAGTTGTGTCTTGTAGTGAAATTGTGTAAAGATCGGTACCCCGTGAACTAGTGAGTAAATCATTTCCATCATAATCACGAACAAAACATGTCTTTTTTCTAAATGCAACTTCCAAATCTGCATCACATAATTGACCAACCGAGAAAAGATTGTGATTGAGCCCTTCGACGTAGTATACCCTTTTTAACGTGATATTTCCCTGAACCAAATCTCCATATCCTAGGATCGGTGCAAATTTATCATTTCCGAATCGGACCGTACCCAGGAACTTCTCCACGAAGTTAATTAGAAGCTTGAGATTCCCCGTCATGTGCTTCGTGCATCCGGAGTCCAATATGAAGAGAATTATTTGTATCACCTGCGGAAGAGTTAGAACACGATGGAGCAATTGCTAAATTGGATACCACATTAGTTGTGATTTCAGATTCATTAGTGTCCTTAGCAACATTTGAAGGCATACTAACACTCGTTGTCACATTTTCTGTCCTAACTTTAGGCATCCATTTATATCCTGGAGAACATTGATTAGCAAACCACCATTTCCAAGACTTGCTAGCAGACTCATATAATTCCTTAATTCTGCTTCTAGGGTTCTTAGTGGTGGAGTCTGATGCAATATTTTTCTTAGTGGGGGTTGCACCAGAATGGTTCACTTTTTGTTTGGGTTTACTAGCACTAATAGGCATCGCAACTTGCTTCTTAGTTCTAGTATCTACGCCTTTGGCATTATTCATAGCACACATAGAATGATTTACATTATCACATTTTCCATATTTGACACAAACAAATTTAACATTCAAAGCATTCAAATCATTCAAAGCATTCAAATCGTCATTACACGCGATTACAGACTTTTTATTCTTAAAAACATTCAAATTTCTAGGGTGTTCTTCTACTTCCTTCATCTTCCCTTGACTCTTGTGTTTTCAGACCTTATCATTCACTTGAGTGCGCTTAAGCTGAGGCCGGCTAACACTAGCAGTGGAGACTACTCCTGTAGTAGAAGACACACGAGTATTAGTGTTTCTAGAAGTCTGAGGTGATTGACTAACTTTGTTTGTGGGTTTAGTGGTCATTCTATACATTATTGTGTTTAACTCTTGGTGCTTGAGTATTCCTTATGAGTTGAGTCTGTGGTAACCTTTTCTTTCCATCCATCTTGGGGGCAAACACAGGTTTTGTAAACGAGGAATTTGAGAAAGCGGATGGTTTTCCCAAGATAGAGGATCTATTCTCTTTATAGGCATTAGGTTGTCTAACAACAGGTTTCTTAACGCTAGGTTCCATAACTTTCCCATCCATCTTAGCAACGAGTTTCTTCAACTCTGCTATTGCGATGTCTTTTTCTTGTAATTGAGCTTTCAAATCCGAAATATCAAGAATTTTTTCGTTTAGTAATCGACATGACTCATATAATTTTACTTCCAAAGGTGTATCATTTGAAAAATTGCCAACTTTTTTTTGCAAAGCAAGTTCAAGTGAATGACAATGTTTTTGAAGAAAATCATATCTATGTTGAAGTAACGAAAACTCTTTTTAGTCAATTTTATTCGAAAGCTCGGTTTCAAGACGTTCACACTCTTTGACTTGATCAAGATATTTGCATGCAACATCAAAATATTCATCAATATCAGCACAAGATGTAACATAGACACACATACTATCTTTTGAGAGGCATTCTTGCAAGAGTAGATCATAGGCTATAGAAAAATCGTCTCTTTCAGGTTGATGATCGTCAACTTCTTTTTCAAGAGATTCCACATATTTCAAATCGTCAATCATTTCTTGCTCTATTAACTTTTCAAATTCCAAAGCATGTTTCTTTGTTCTTTCCGCTAGAGGAATTAAAATAGTTTTCACAAGAACAGTTATATCGTGAGAAATTTCTTTATCACCTTTCAAAAGTTCACGTTTTTTCCAGTCATCATCAACCACCTTTTTGAAATTTTCAATATTGCTCTTGAGAATATTAAGTGCTTGCTTACTCTTGCTTAAAGAAGCTTGATGCGGCAAGTACCCGATATATTTTGAAACATTAGTTTTCTTAGTGGCAAAAATTTATCTTCATTTAATTCTTATTTGTTCACATTCATAAAATATTTGCTCACGAGACTGCTGTTTTTGTGGTTTGAAAAATTCATAAAGACTATTTTTATAAGCATAATTATATTGTTTCACAAAGTCTGTATTCACTGGTGATCTACCCTCTTCTTCAAAACATAGTGACTCATCACTAATAGGGCTAACAAGAAGACAATCAAGGTCGGTCTATTGGGACTCCTCAAGATAGAATCACGGGTTCTCAGATTGAGCTTGCTCGAGGTACTTAGGACCAACAAAACTAGCTTTACCCTTGAAAATCGAACGAGGTGCCAACATTCACATGGTTTGAATAGATTGATTTGTTTTATAAACAATTTTCTTATAAAAAATCAATTTAGACTTCAAGTTCCACGACTTTGTCGATTTCTTTTGCTTGTTTAATTTTGAAAGATTTTTGCAAGTTAGCAACCTCTTTCGTCTTCGCAGTGACTAATTTAGTTTTATCCTCTTGAAAAAAAACCAATCTTTTGAGTTAACTCATTCACTTTAGTGGTAGCAAGATACGTTTGTGTCGTTCCGTACTTAAAGAGGTGTTATAATTACGTTTCTCTTGTTCTAAAAGCTTAAGAGTTTCGTTGTATTTAGTTTCATAAACATCCTTTACAGTGGTAACAACAGCCCCTTTGTACCTTGGATTCTCTTTGTCTTTTGAATAAGCTCAGCATTGCAGCTTGCAAGAAGCTCACTAGATTTTATAACTGCAGCTTTGCTCTCTTTAAAATTTTGAGTGAGCGTAGCGTTTGCCTTCTTCAATT
This sequence comes from Glebionis coronaria, assembly GCA_025667525.1. NCBI lineage: Eukaryota > Viridiplantae > Streptophyta > Magnoliopsida > Asterales > Asteraceae > Glebionis > Glebionis coronaria. Next base: position 480,132,839 of record CM046882.1, on the reverse strand, counting down.
GCTTTTGACTCTTTCTAATTTCTTTGACATCTTTTTGTAAAGAAGCAATTAAGTTAGCAAGCGTAATACGCTCCTCATCATCATCATACTCGTTTGCATGTTGATCATCCTCAGACTCATTATTGCACAAGTCTGATGAATCGGGTGTGGTATTGCTGTCAACCGTTTCCATCATACATGTGTCATTAATGGCTTTGGGTAGCTCAGAATGCTCATGAATATTACCAAACACATTATATTCCTCTTCAGTGTGTACCTTATCGATTGGCTCAGTATCAAAGATAGGACCATTGTCATCTTCAGTGACGTTGAGAACTTCTTCAACCTTTGCCATGTACGAGTAATGTGCTTCAAGTTCTTGGTCGGAGGCTTCATCATCAGTATCATCAAGCATTGCTCCTTCCTCAGCCGACAGTTAAACCCCAACTTCCATCTTCTTGCATAGCAACATCTTTTCCTTATGATAGACAGAGTCCCTAACCCGTTTTGGCTTCCTACATTCCTTTGCCATATGCCCATAGCCTTGACAATTAAAGCACTGAATCCCACTTTGCTGAACCACTTGAGTACCAACAGTTTCCCTATTCCCAACATCAGTACCAATCCTATGAGTATCATACTTAGCATTTTGTCGATCATACCGTGCATAACCCTCAACATGTGTTGGATTACGTCGATCATACCTAGGAGGACTTTCATCACGTTGACGTGTGTCATACCTTCGAGGACTCTCAACATATTGGTTCCTTGTATTTGATGATGTTCGAAGATTGTTGTTGGTGGGTTTGAATATTTTCTTGTAGGTCTTCATAATGAAAGCAATTTGTTGCTTCATCTCCCTATCCTTCTGAGCTAGTTCTTCATCACTGTCCTCTTCAGATGATGGCTCAAGTGATGGTGATGGTGCTCTTGGTTCTTTGTCTCGTGATCTTGTAGGAGCTGAATACTTAGATGAAGTGGAGTATCTTGGTGAAGAGTATGTAATGGATTATCTTGGTGATGAGGATGTAGTGGAGTATGACTTTGGAGCACGAGAGCGATGATCTTGGACGTGTTGAGTGGTAGACACCAAAGCAAGTGTATTAGCAGTCTTTGCTATCCTTTCAGCTCGAAGTTCATTCGCCTCATTATGAAATTGTTTCAAAATGTCAAAGAGCGTGTGATAGTTGACCTCGTCTAACTTACTCTGTTGTTTCACCAAAGTTACGAACCGTGTCCACTCTGGTTGAAGTTGCTGTAGAAATTGCACATTGACTTGCATGGTGGAGACTTGCAAATTGTTTCTTGTCATGTCATTCATCATCTTGTAGAACCTTGAGTAATATGAATCAATTTATTCCCCACTAATGAAGTAAACTTACCAAAGTTCCAGAACAAGTTAGTTTTGACATCTTGCTTGTTAAGTGATTCTCCTTGTTGCAAGCGTTCAATGGCAAACCATATTTCTTTTGCACTAGAGCACGCATCAACCGTTAAGTAAATATCATCCCCAATCCCACTGAGAATCAAATAGATTGCTTTTTTTCTCTACATCAATCCAAGCACGTTTCTATTTGGAAGTGTTCTCATATGTTTGCTCAATTGTTTGCTCATCGGAACCAGTTGTCGAGTCGGTTGCTGGAATTGTAGGAATGGTTATTGTAGTGAGAGTATAGTGTCCTTCTTTGATGCAACGTCGAAGAACATCACCATTGGGTTTAGTGTCAAGATATCGAAGGAATCATGATTGCCATTGTGCTTATCGACCAGTCACAAGTATTGGTCTCTCTTTGTTACCCGCCACGATGATGTTGTTATTAGTAACATGATATTAAATAGCAGAATCCATCTCGAAATTGAAGTGAATAAGATCTCAAGTAGATGTTGTTGTGAGTAGGTTGTGGTTGAGACTTCAAGAAATATTGTGAAAAACCCTAAAAAAATGTCTTCGTAAGAAACCAAAATTCTTAGGTGAAAATCACACGAAAATCACGTTTTTGAAAATTTTATAACACAACAATTCAGAATATATCTTCAAAGAAAAAGTCGGAATCCAATGTACACAATCCGGAATCCAAATGGGAACACAAGTCGGAATGTTGAAATTGAACTTAAGTCGGAATAAATGATTTCTACCTAATCCGGAATAACATAAGCTAACCTAATTCGAAATTATGAACCCACCCTTATCCGGAATACCAAAGTCAACCTTGTTCGGAATAACACACACCAACTTAATTCGGAATAACGAGAAAATGTGACCTTGTTCGGAATAATGAAAAGCTTGACCTTATACGGAATCAAGATTATGAACCTTATCCGGAATCGAGATTATGAACCTTATCCGGAATCCAAGTTCTGCACGTAGTTCGAAATCCAAGATCTGCACGTAGTTCGGAATAATTTTCGAGACCTAATACTAAATATATGTTCTATATTAAATTCGGAATAAATACTTCTTCACCTTATCCGGAATCCAATTTTGCACCTAATTTGGAATCCGTGTTATTCACCTAATCCGGAATATGTGATTTGATACGTAATCCGGAATGAAAGGAAGTTTCTAATCCGGAATACGTCGTCTGCTGTTAATTCGGAATATCAATCATGGACACAATTCGGAATGTAACACCTGATGCTAAGTCGGAATACTCTTCTTATGCTAATTCGGAATACTCCTAAACCCAACCTAATCCGGAATCACCCAAAACCTAACTTAATCAGGAATACGAGATCTTGATGTAATCCGGAATATCACTTTCTATCCAAGTCGGAATAATAAACCCTAGTTTCCCGACTTAACAAACCCTCCTATTCCGAATATTAAACTAACCAAAAGATTAAAGATGGCGAATTTTTACCCAATAATCAAGCCAAAACTTCTAATTTTCCGTGAAAATCAACAAAATGACTAACACAAATTCCTACCACAACTTTCTAGGCAATTTGTATGAAGATTTTGAGCTCGAAAACACAAATTTTTTTGAGACGAGATGATTTGTAGATTAAAATCACATGAATAAAAAATAATAAGCACAAACTAAACACGAATCTACCCCATGACGATTGATACAAATTGTTGTCCCTTATTATATGATGATAGATTAAAGAAATGCGATGGAAAAGACATGAATTTTTAGTGAGAGAAAGTAGAGAGAGAAAGTAGAGAGAGAGAGAGAGAGGTGATTTATTATGTGAAATTAGATTAGAGAAAAATGATTACTTGCCACCCTCCTAACATGCTAGGAGGGTGTTTATATAGTCCACCCACATGCGGGCTTTCTAATGGACTATATATGTTTTGGGTCGGGCTTGAATAAATACTTAGTACCTTGAAAGAGGCCTTTTAAGCTAACCATCAAGCTCGTAATGTCACGACTATTTTAGCTAACTATTGCAACGTTCTAATAAATATTACAATATAAACCTATGACCAAACATTCTTGTTTGATTCAATATTTTGAGGCTAACAGAAAATTATGAGTCCAAAACCTTTTTTCCAATTCCCACAAGAGCCCTTAACTCTTCTCTATCCGAAAAGGACTTATTTTTTAGGGCAACAGGGCAACTGGGTGCAGAATGCGTCATGTGTCCTCTGTTGCCCTATTTTTTAGGGTAATCTGTCAGAATTGCCCTACTTTTTTGGGGAAATCTGTCAGAATTTCCATACTTCTTTTGTTTTACTGGCCAAAATAGGAAAAACATGTTTTTTTGAACTAAGTGACATATTGCTCTAAATTAAAGGACTCTTTTGATCAGTTCCCCAAAATTAAATTGCATTTCAACAATTTTCTATTCAATCTTATTAATTTTTACAATAATCTTAGTGTAGCTAACATCCAGACAAAAAGTATCATCCCTAAACATAAATCTGCCTAAAAAATATCTAAGGGAAGAAGACCAATTTGGTCAAAATCACCCCTTAAAAGTTAAACCATGGTCAAGTGAAAACATTTTGACAAATTTGGTCATACACAATTGCACAAATGCACAAATCCATCAAATGAACGCCACATGTCCATTCAAGTACATATTTTAACCAAGGGACCGGACCCACATATGTTCCCATTTACTATGACAATATTTGTCTTATTATGTTATTAAATGCACAACTGACGGCGTTTAACTTGCAAATCCTCAACCTTATGACAATAGTACATATTTTTTTAATTTCCAATAAAAGTGAAACGCAAAAATTGTGCATTTGAGGGTTGAGCGCCGTCAGTTGATCATTTAAAAAGAATCTTTAGTGGGACACTTGACACATTATGTATGATGATAACCATATTGATCTTTTTATTTCCACTTGACCATGGTAAGGTTTTCAAGTGATCAAAATGACCAAATATGTCTTTTTCCCAATATCTAAACCGACCGAATTAAAAGTTCCCCTATTCATACTCAAATCATATACTCCGTATCATTTTCAATAATATTAAATACAACAAAATAATTAAGATATTAAACTTTCTACTTTAACTAAAACTACATGCATGCCTCTTTGAAAATACACATTTAAACTAACTATTCTTTAGAAAAAGTCCATAGACTACAATTATACTTAATAACACAAAATCATACTCCAGTTCTGAAATTATTGTTCATTTTTTCTTTTGTCTTAAAATTGTTATCCATTTTTATATATAATTGATGGAATTATTTAAAGTTATCATATTATCCTTAATCAAAAGAGTTATTAACAAAACTTTATGAAAGCATTAAATAATTATCAACTGATAAAATTGTCTTTCTTTTACTTTTAAAAAATTCAAAACATTTATTAATATATTTTTTTAAGCTGTATAATTCTTGTCTGATAACAATAATTTTAAGATGGAGGGAGTAGTAAATTTAAAAATCAATTTCTTAAGATGTATATAGTCTTAATAAAAGTATACGAAGCATATGAAAATCAATATCTATATCTATATTATTTATAGAGGGTGCATATACACATGCTAACTCTAAACCAAAAATTAAGATAAATATATTAATAACTTAACCATTAGATCATTTTTAATCCAAACATAATTTCAAATCTTGACCATCTATTTCTTTTGTAACAACTTCTTAACAATTTACTAAAAAACCATTTTTATTTTTAAATTGAAATATCTTTTAACTCATTTATTTTTTTCATAATCTAATTTCACCATATTTTTAAAATTTTTGTTGTTTTTAATTCAACAGATATATTTACAAATTTTTATTTTTTTTTATTTTTAATGATTTTATTTATTCTAATTCATTTTTTTATATTTTAAAATTAAATCGATTGTTAAAAAATAATTAATGATTAAAAATAATTAGTCACTTATTACTCGTGACTGTATTGCGCGGACATTATACTAATTTATATACGTAGTAAAATGTAGAAGAAATGATAAATGAAAGAGCGTGGGGGTTAGTGAAAGAGGGAATCAAACATTCTGAGGAACAACCAAAGCAAATAAACACCTTTCGGCGAGACATACCACCGTCTTATTTTATGTGTCTTTACCTTAATTGTTTTTCTTCCATTCCTAACACATTGAGATGTTCAAAGTTACACTAATCTGTATGTTTTGCACCACTTCTAGTTATTATCGTCTAGGCGTCTTAGTAGATAGATATATAATGGTTCAACTAAAATACTTCCATACAAAGATTATTCTCTAAGACGTCGAAAATATAATGATTTAAATTCATTTGGATACCAAACTTTATTTGGATACTAAGGGATTAATCTCCACCACTCTTCTCCATCTTAATCTAATAGATAAGCATAAAACAAATTTCCTCTTTTTTTTCAAACATTAATATCTTTTAAACCGTCAATCGTTATACGAAAAAAAATTATTCCATTACGACGGGCATTTAATTATCTTTCTACAGATATGCTATATGATATACTTTCGACAAATTATTTTTTTTTCCGTAATTTATCATATATGATACTAAATACTCCCTCCGTCCCAAAATTATTGTCCACCGACAAAAAACACACAGTTTAAGAAAAGTAACACCTTTTCAACTTTCTCTCTCTTACTTTTTGTAGAAAGACAGTTTTACCCTTAACCAATTAATTAAAAATCTTTGTAAAGTTTGTAATTATGATTTCACTTAAGGGTAAACTAGTAATCTCGATCTAAAATTCCTACCTATTTTTAGAAGTTTTAGAAGTAGACAATTAAATTGGGACAAACCGAAATGTAAAGGTGGACTATAATTTTGGGACGGAGGGAGTATCATATATGATAGTAACACTGGTATCATATATGATATAACTTATCATATATGATATAAATCAATATTATATGATATAAACCAATATCATATGATATAAACCAATATCATATATGATTCTGTAATAATTTGTAACATAACACTAATATCATATATGATAAAACACTATTATCATATATGATATTTTACGCAAATTTAAAAAAAACGATTTTTTTTTCTTCAAAAGTATATCATATTGCATATCTGTAGAAGGCTAATTAAATGCTCGTCGCGATGGTATATTTTTTTCCGTTTAACACTTAACGGTTTAAAAGATATTTAAGTTTTAAAAATAAGTGAAATAATTAAATACTTTTAATCTCAACCATTAGATATGATGAGGATGGATGGTGGGGATAAGTCCCTTAGTATCCATGATAAATATGTTATCCAAAATAACTTGACTCAAATATAATATATCTATACTAACTATAAAGCATGGATCCAAATTGTTGAAAGTTGAAATTTTTCAACACAGCTTCTGGTGTAAGTTTTTTTCCCATCCTAAACTTAGAAATTACGGTTACAAAATATATACACTTGGAAATGATACTACATGGTAACAATATATCTCTACTTATCCATATGGAACGCTTAAGCTTTATTCTTCTCAAATACGCAGCTTGTCTTGAAAACAATATACTGTGTATATAAATGTGGAAATTTGGAAACAAATAAGCTGTCAAAATCTGTATATGTTCATACCCTCTCAAGTTTTTTCTGTTTTTGGAATATGTTTGTATTGACTTAACGACCTTATTCTCGGAATGTATTGCTAGCAAATAATAATACTCCATTAGCATTCAATATCCTAATAATGGTTCTGATTATCCTTTTGCAAACACTAAATAAAAAGATATGCACTTGGCCTATATAAACATTTTCAAGCACAATTAAGTTGATAGGCTTCATTTGCTTACTTGTTCTTGGTGCCCCGTATTTCCAAACAGAGTTAACCCATGTTCAACACCTCTCTTAAATTGCATGTTTTAAGAATACTCGACAAAATTAGCGTAGATGTCCCACAGGTAGCTTCATTTACTTGAAACATGAGGGCTTTTGTTCAAGGTGGATGACACTAATGTATTCAATACGTGACTTTCCAAATACTTAACCAAATCACACAAGGTTTTAAACTGTGGTGGCACGATGTGAGCTCGCTTGTTTTTAGATCTACTTTTTAAGATCCCTATCTTTTTGCCACATCTGAGTTTGTAAGTCGTCGGTGTTGTCTGCCGAAATTTTCTGTATCCATAGTTCACTGGTAAGTTCTGAATCCATGGTTTTTATTTCTGCACGTCTTTTATAGGACAAGGTACTTTTTTTATAGGATAAGAGAGCTGCTTCTGCCATAGGGATTCACCATTGGCGTCGCCGAAATTTGAGCCACTGCTGCTGCAACCGAGGATAATTGTTGACATGTCGCTGTTTGTTGTTTAAACTTCCTGTATTTTTTATGTAATTTCTTTTCTGTGAATTTTTTGTAATACAATTTGACCGGGTAACATTCTTGAATGAATTTGACTTTTTACAACGGGAATGAAATGCCACAACTTACTGCTCAAGATATTGTATTGTAGAAGCTGTCTTGCATGTAGCCGAAATATCAGGACATAATCAGCTTTTAGACGCTTGACTTTGTCCCGTCAATTACACATTGAAAATGTACATCTGTGAAAATCATAGATTTTTCTTAAACAAAATATGGAAACCTTTGAAAATTAATGAGTCAATAACCAATAATCTTCTCATATCTTGGCCCGTAACCACTTTTAATACTCCCCACTTCTCAGTTGATCATTCATGAAACAAGAAACGAAAACTAATTTTAGAGACCAAGACAAATGGGAGGAAGAGAGGCTTGCGCCATAAGTTTGGTTTATTTAAATAAAACACACCAAGCCCTACGTTCATATTGGTCTTGTTCCTGGCCGGTCTCGTGTTCACGATGATGCTTTGTTTCGGGTCTACGTCGATCATTCAAGGTTAGAACGCTGTTTCTGTGGTGAGTTTCGTTCCAGGTTCAGATGCAAAGGGTTCATGATGGGAATCGCTAGAGTTTCAAGTTACTGTTCGCGACGGAGTTTACAGATCGTGAGTGGGCTGAGTTATGATTCATCTGCTCGTACATATGTGGGGTATCGAGGTACGATCGCATTCTGTAGAGCTCTATTGTTCGTGTCTGATTTGGCGTTCGTACTTATGAACTATCTCGTTTGGCTCGAAGGTATATTCTTGTATACGCATTCACGCATTCATATTTGTGATTCTCTCATCCTCTCACTTTTTGCCAGCAAAATTTAAAGGTGAGAAATGTTATTGCGACTAAACACACTTCTAGCTTTTCCGTTTGGAACACCTCTCGCGAGTCACCCATATCATATCCATGGTTGTAAGCGTTTAGCCACTTGCAATCCCTTTGAACCGTTAAAACTTTTAGTTGGATTTTACGAAGTAGCCATTTGGGACACTGGAGATGAAATCTTAAACCACTTTACAAAAATTGGTAGAAATATAACACCTCAATGAACTGTCATCGGAATAAATACTACAATGAATTGAAACACAAATTCACAACTGTTGTATAATATGATGTGGTGCACGTTTAGATCAGCAAATTAGAATATGTGATATTCTAAATAATCAGAAATACCAAATTCAATATAGTTACAAGTATGAGCAACTTTTGAACAGTTTAAAGATGACCCTCAAAGACTAGAGCATTCAAAATTGAAGGTGTACAAGAGTATGTCAAGTGTCTTGAAGGCGACACAAAGACTACCCTTTATGGATAATTATTCTGACGTGCCAATATCCGTGGGGTTTTTACACTTCGTTGGTAAAGGAGTTTGGCACTAACACAGCCGAGAGAATGATCACGGTCGGGGAGGTTGTCCGGATTCTCAAGAATGGTGGTGTGGGGGTGACCTAGAACATGTGTCGGAGTAGTAAAAAGGTTATGTGAGTTAAAAATTAAAGGTATTAGGGGTTCGTGATGTAGATTCTATATTTTTAGTTGATTATTTGTGTTTATGAATTTTTTTGTAAGAATATGATGTTATTATAAAATGAAGGGATATCGTGATAGTGAGTTGAAATGCAAATCTTCAATTATTTATAAACTGATATCATGTTTAAATTGAAACGAGATGTATTGCATCTAAAGTTTTTAAATTTTCTTTTTTGATTGTGTTTATATTCCAAACTTATCGAAAAAAGTACTAAATGAGTATGAATTCGTGTCTTTCAACATCATAAGTTTGTCGTAGCTCATTATATGTTTCAAGTTTTCCTTAACTTGACAAAGTTTAACTTATGCAAGACTTAATCATGTTTGACAAAGTTTAACCTATGGAATTGGAAATGCCTAATGTTAGTTTATTCGTTAATTATGCGTGGTGAGTTATTCCTGCTGCTATGCGCGGGTAATCATCTATATCTATCTATCTATATACTTCTATATATACTAACTTATAAAGAGCTCATCCAAAAAGTTGAAAAAGTTGAAATTTCAACATTTCCAAATTAGACAATGTAGAAAGAATACTATCAGGTTTGGAAAGTATATAACTATATATTGTATCATGTAATTTTCAACTTCAAAGTATACTTGGCAATACACATTGATAAGCATAGAAAGTATTGAAACAATTATACAGTTTCCTTCTATTAACCAAACTTGTGCGATACTAATCATCTTGTTCAAAAATACTTATATATAAAAATATGATAAGCAATTATTTTTCTGGCGCACCACTTATTAGTACTAGACGAGTACCCGCGCATAGCAGCGGGATTTTCTACCAACGATAATTAACGATATACGATACTGTGGTCACTATCAAAAGCGATAGAAATAATTTCCACACTACAAAGTATGTCTTTTTTTGTGTGTATTAGGGTTTAGAGAGATTAAAGTTTGTGTGTGTGTGTGAATTAATTATGTTGTGTGTATTAGGCTGACCACAAGGAATAATCAATATTTTTCAACATTTTAGTAGGACCCACCTTTTAACTTTCAACATTTCAACTTTCAACCAAAGGGATACACCCTTTATAATGTAGTAAAGATTAATCTTCATAAATTGTTCTGTATTTCTTTATTTCTACAGGTTTTGGATCTCTTGGATTGATGACATCAGTCTTGACCATCGAAGCTTAAGCAGCCATGGAACCAACACAAATAACATAGCCTCAATTATTTATTGGAGCGGCCATTCGTGCGGATCTTGGTGGTAGTAGAAAAAAAAATATTTATTGGACTTGTGGGTTCGCCCGCAGGTTAATTAGAAAGTACTAATTTATTATATTTTGTGAATAACCTATTAACCTTGTTTTTTTTAACAATATTAGGAATATATAACACCACCGTGTTACGGAAGATGATAAAGGATCTTGCGCTCAATCTTCCTGGATGTAAGTAAGTAACATGATTCCAAAAATAATTTAATAGAATGTTTTCTACTATTGACATGACATCACAAATGTTTCTTAATAGCCAATTCCATTGCTTCTTTAGGGTACTATTTTGTGTCGTATTCACAAATGTTTTATGACTTCTTTTAAGGCTCAGTGGGGAGCATTATTTGAAGATAAAGTGAATCAACGATAGATTAATGGAAACGTGGAAATTTTATCTAAAAATGTTTATTGGTATGGGTTTAAGAATATTTTTTGGCACGGTGGGTTTCTTTGTTGATATTTGGTTGGATGCTCCTTCTAATGAATACTTCTATTAAATTTGAGTCAATTTTGTCAATCACTGTAATTTTTTTACTTCTTTTTTAGTATTGTGTATGTTAAATGGAATAGAACCTATTTCAATCATTAGAGTTTGGGTTGAAAGATCATATGGATACCCTTGGACATGTAGATGCTAATTGTTGAATTTGACGACTAATTCGAACTAATACATAACAGTAATTTCCATGGCCAATGTGCGTCAGATCCAGTTGCTACACCAACAACAGAAACGTGAACCAAGTCCCAACGATACGGTACGAATCAAATTTTGAATTATATAACAGTTTGTTACAAAATTGCAATCAAGTAGTTTTGTTAGAGTTTATGGTCAAATACGATAGTCCAAAACCTATGTTTATTGTATCTTAAATAAGCACTTTTAAATAACATGCTTATTCGTGTTTTGTTAAACATCAACAGATGATGATGATGGAAAAGCAACAACAACTCCAACTACAATGTCGACAGTATTTGTAGTATGTACAATCTTAGCAGCAACTTCAGTCGCCACGTAGATCTTGAATGAGGGCAACTGGAAGTCTTCGTAGACATTGATCATAAATCTTAATGTTAATTTTATTTATTATGTTTTAAGTATGAGTTCAATGTTAGCAATATCATATATTGATTTGTTTGTTAACAAGTGGAGAAGATACAATCAATCTGTTTAGCAATTACTTACGTGACGAGTAATGTGTGTTAGGTTTTATCTCATAATTTATGTAATGTTATATGTTGTATGATACATTCCTAAGAACTCATCGTATTTTAGTAGCATTTGCAATTTCATTCTAACAATTTCACTTTCAGAAACAACAAAATCACATATCGTTAACTATTTGACGCAAGGCAGTTCCGCCGCTATGCGCGGGTACTCGCCTAGTACAAACTAAAATCAAAACTTAAAGCAAACAGTTAATTAAGGCAACAGTGAGTGATGGGTACATTACATAGATGTTCAAAGAAATATATGAAAGATAATGCTATCTGTTAATGACTTTTTATATTTAAATTATTAAGAGGGTGTTTGTTTTAGCTTATATAGTGGGGTTATAAAGCTTATTAGCTTATATAAGTTTATAAGCAAAAACTAAGTGTTTAATTAAATTTATAAGTAGACTTATAAGCTTATATAAGGAGGTTTAGGAACCAAACCCATACCAAGTACTTAGAGCTATGTGTAAACACGGTTTCCAAAGCCTCAATTTAATATGATCAAGTTGCACTTAGTCATATAATGGGTTCAGGGGATTTTTTACATAATCAAATACAACTTCTATTGGTATTGGTGTGTAAACTAATAATTTATAGCTTATTTAAGATCAATTGAGTTTATAAAATAATATTATTTAAAAAGACTTTTATACCTTTATTTAATAATTATTATTCTTTTTATTTTTACGTATTTTTTTGTCATTTTACTATATTAGTTATATAAGTTAAACCAAATACTTAACAAAAGCTTATAAGTTTATTATATAATAGCTATAATTCACTTATATAATATAAGCCTAAGCCCACTTATAAGCTTAACAAAACACACTCTAAATTCAAACTTTCTTTAATAGCTAAAGATTTGAGAAAAACTTTGAGTTTACAAAATTATTTTAAAAAACTTTTACAAAGCTTTAACTACAATGAAAAAAACATTTTCAAAAGATTTTCTAAAATAATAAAAAGCTATGTTTTAATTTATGTATTTGAAATGCTTTAAGAGACGCTAATAAGGGTATGTTTGGTACTAAGCGTTTGAGAGCATTTTGGAGTAAGTAGCGGCAAGCGACTAGCAGTTTAAATATAATGCTTGTTTGGTAAATAGCGACTAGCGGTTGAATTGTGTGTAACTGCTCTTATTCAAAACTTTATCAACAACCATTTAGATCTAACCGCTAGCGTTTTTATTTTTAAATTACATATATGCCCCTTCTCTTTATTTAAAGAATATTTATGTTAATATGTACAAGACCAGTGTATAATTAATGCTATAATTTTCCTATAAATAAATAACCAAAGTGTGCAGCTATGGGGTGTGAAAAAGGAAAATATTTTATCCTTTTACTTCATGTGTCAACATAAAATATCAATAGATTAAATTAAAAAAAAGAATTAGTGAATTACACATGTTTTAATTTAATGTGAATAAGATGATAAGTAATAAGATATATTAGTAAGATTTAGCATTGCTATGTAAACAATTAGACTAATTTTTCGTGAATCCTGTGTTTATAAGTACTGTATTTATCTTCTTCCAAAATAGTCTAAAAGCTGCTTTAAACAGGCCAAACTCCAAAGGACCAATCTGTAGTTAGAAAGTCAAAGATGGAAGGTTTAACAGTCAATACTCAATACCGAAATTATACATGAGTTTCGTTATATAAGGCCATACCCCTTTTCTACAAATAATATCTCTTAATTTTTTTACTTTTTTTTATAATTTTATTTATATTATAAAAGTATGAAATAAAAAAAAAAGTTGAAAATTATAAATTTTAATAAGTAACAAACAGTAAAATATAAAAAATATAGAGCCGTAAGCTGTTTTTTCTTTTTAATAAAGTAAGTAAAACTGTTAAAAAAAATATGAAACGAAAATTATAAAATTTTACAGTTTAAAATTATAAAATGTGAAAAAATACGAAAAAAAACACAAAAAACTGTCATTTTCAGTAAGTATACAGAGTATTAAAAGAGTATTAGTGGTAGAAAAGATTTGGGGTACAATAGTATGACCCTTATATACAATTTATATAGCCTACCATCAAAATCACGTAAATCTATAAAAAAAAAAGATTCATAAATCATAATTCTAGGGTACCCGATACTTAAAATGAATAAATAATGAACACGAGTTTATTAAAAAAAAAAAAAAAACTATAAAGAATTTATAAAATGTATCTATCTCGTCCTTCACTTACGACACCCAGAGTCATTTATTTACGACAGGTTCATAAATATCACATGCATTATGTGATTACGGTACTTCATAAATGAACTGTTGTTACATTAACATATATAGTTTCAACTTCTTTTATTATAAAATTTGTTTTGAACATGTTTTATTATGACGAAGCTTGGACATTGCTTCTTTCAAAGAGCAACCTTTGATTCCTATATAGGACAATACCAACGTTTTTCTCGATGGATTCCCTTATTTCCTTTCTGGAAAAAAGTTGATTAGCCATAAAATAATACTCTATTTAATCATGCTTAAAAATTACTTAAATAATACTACACGATAAGCTTCCAACATTAGTTTAACCTCGTTTGATGCTCTTATTTTACAAGAACAAGCTAGTCAACTTTTACGACATAATAGTTACGTTTTTCAATTTGGGTGGCTTTCTAAAACTATTAATTGACATGGCCTATATCTTTAGCGAATTAGCACACTTATTAGTTACTTCGTGTTTTCAATTTGGGTCGTTTTCTAAAACTATTTATTGACCTTTTGGGTCAAGATTCTAACATAGAACGAGTCTTTTTTTTTTTTTTTAACAAATAGAACGAGTCTAGAGCTTGCGCGTTTGAGAATTGAGAGCGACTAGTGAAATTGGCACCACCTCTAAATAAAGCTACACGTACTCATTTACCCATTTTGACTTTGACTTAACTTCTTACTCTAATACATTTTAGCCACAAGTCTTTTTTGTATTTTTCCTCCAATTTTCCGTAATGTTTGGGTTAACTAGTTTATCCAGGTATTGACCTTTCTTGCCTAGTGTAAAACCTATCAAATAATTACGAATTTTTGTGATATGCACCATCTCAAATTTCTGTGTTATAAGTTCTCATAAAAACGCACCTCATAAGTTATTGTCTTCAGTCCGCTAAGGTTGTGTAAATGTGGCTTAGATGTTAGAGTTGATAGCATCAACTGAGACAGAACTCCAACATTGATAAATTCATTAGACATCATGATGGATATATTTGTATGTTTGTTCGACTCACGGAGAACTTACAATTAATAGCAATATTGTACTCATGTCGTTCCAATGTTTTTGTTCGAAAGATAGTACTTCAATTTAACCAAAAAACACCACCTATGATTCCGAGTTCAGTTAACGCTCTGAAAAATATGAGGATTTTATAGATGTATAATAGACCCGACGATTTTTTCATAAACCAAAAGTACTTGCCAAGAGTTAAAAAAAACCAATAGACAATAAGAACATCAATATATATAGGCATATACGAACTCCAACTAATAAACCCTGACGAAAAGACAATGTAAAACCGCATATCCCAACAATAAGGCTGATGAAAAGAAAAAGGTTATTAAAAGAATTTTAGGTATAGATGGGTTAAACGTTTAGAGCAAAGAGGCCACTGGACCAAACTTACTTATAGGATCAAAATAAGCCTGCAAATGGACTGCTAATAGTTTTGGCAACTTTTCTCTAAATATAACTTCCTTATTAGAATTACTCGTATCATATTTGCGCATTCGAATTATAAGCGCCCGTTTGACATGATAACGATTCTTTAAAAAAGAAATAAACTCTTGAAGTGTTCGGTAAATTTGGTATTTAGTTTTTGGTTACACGAGCGGTTAGCAGTAGCAGTTAGCAGGAGTAATAATAGTTAGCAGGAACAGTAAACAGTAGCAATTAACAATAGCAGTTAGCAATAGCATATACTTTATAAAAATGTTTGATAAATTAGCAGTAGATGTAATTTAAATGCTATTTGAAAGAACATATGGAAAAAAACATTTTTAATGAAAAATGCTAATGCTTATTATTTTTACCAAATAAGTTTTTTTTAACAATTATGCTAAATGTTAATGTTAATTGATAAAAATACTCTTAAAAAAACTGTTATCAAACACAGTATATGTTTTCTTATTTATGTCATTTATAAATTTGAGTCGTTTACCTTGAGTAGATAATTTTAATAAAACTTAGATCAATTTGTTATATTTTGTTTTTATTAGTTTTTTTTTTGAACTTGTTTTTATTATTTTCATAAATATTGTTTTCATTTGCTCACATCGATAGCCATCTATTTTTCGTGTTTTACTTTGTTATGTTTTCTTAATCTACAAACGAACGTAAAAACGCCCTGGTTTTAACTCTCTCAATTTCTGTTGGTAGAGGATTAACCTATTTGTAGAAGGCATCATCAACCACCCAATTTATTGTAAAACATGCAAGATTGTCCTAAAATCTTGAATGTCTATAGGAAAGTACTTGCAAACAAAATAAAACTAAAAATAAGATTCATATATATGTTGTTCCAAAACAATGGCGATGACCCGAGTTGGAACAATAGCCATTTGCCTAAGCGTCCTTATCGTATGCTCGCTCCTCATCAACAACGTTGTTGCTACAGAAGACGTGCATGTTGAGACCGATAACATGAAATATCTCACGGAGCCGAATGATGGTAAGCCAAATATTAGGAAGTTGGCAGCTGAAGAAGCAAACCCTTATCGAAGACCTTGTAGCAAGACTAACCGTTGTAATAGAGGCTGATCAAGATAATTCTATACGATTTTGTAGCAATTGAGAATTTGTTTGGTCGTGTATTATGTGCAGACAAATCATCAAAAAATGTAGAGGTGAAGAAATTGTGCAATTGATAAATTGCGAGGTTGGAGTGCAATATCGACCTTGTATAACTCAGAGTTAAAACATTTATACATCTCGCATATCCATATTCATATGATCATATCCATCCAGGGCTGCGAAACATTAATCTATATACTTGAAGATATCATTTACTGGGTTCTCACGTTTTTCTTTATGGGGCAAACGAAATCACTCGACACGCTAGGCTACAAATTAGTATCTAAAAAACAACGGTATTAAGCATCCTCTTGTTGCAAATCGTCAGTTTGCTACAAGTATGCTTCTTACAATTTGCTAACAAATGTTTTTAGATTTTTAATGAGTGTGCTACCACCACCGAACTTTGTCAACTATCTTAATCCGTCTAACAAAATAGGTTTGTTCGGATAAGAAATCTGACTTATAGAGGTCTTTATCTCCTAAATAGATTGCACATAGTAACTTAACAGGTAGTCATTATATACACTCTAGAATGTACAATAAACAGTCTATGATTCAATTCTTCAAGCTTCTAAAATGTTTTAAGAAGATACCGTTTACAAATTTTTTACTTTGTTAATTAAGTTTAATTTCTTTGTTCTTTCTAGAACAGGGATTCGACTTTTGATTCGAAGACATTTGGGTTTCTTTGCTCGGCCATTTACTTAACTGTTGTTATGCTAAAAGCAAAACCTTAACTACATGACCCGACCCTTCATAGAGGAAGACTAATGCGTTAACATTTATATTAATGGTTTGACTAAGCAGATATATATGTTCGAAGAAGAAACGAGATAAGGAACATGATATGGCAGGATTTATGGATAAGTGGCCTAGACAGTTGGCGACACGTATCAATGGCTGTTGGACCTTTGATTGGGTCACGTGTAACTAGTATGCCCTCTTCTATTTCACATGCAATAAACAAGGTAAAGGAATAAAGGAGACCCTCACAATTCATAACGCATCATAAAATGGAAAACGAAATAAGATGTGACCAAAACTACTGATGTATGGATATGCTTATCAGATAACCATAACAGGTGAGCTTAGAGGGCTGGGAGCCATCGCGTCGTGGTGGCCGATTCTCGCGGCGCGGATGCCGTGATGACTTCGGCGAAACACAAAACCAACGACGTGGGGTGAGGCTAGGGTAAACTCACGTCGCGTGAAACCCTTTTTATAGAAAAAAATTTTTTTGAAATTTTTCTAAAAAAGTAACGGCTAGTAGCCATTGTATTTGAAAAAAAAATAAAATTTGAAAGTTTTTTAAAAAAGTAACGGCTAGTAGCCGTTTTATTTGAAAAAAAAAATTTGGTTTTAATTGCCAACGGCTAGTTTTGTTATATAGAAAAAATTGAAAATTTTAAACTCTATATATACTCCATTTCCTATATAATATTTTACACACAACATTAATCATTCTCCAAAATTCTATACATTCAAATTATTCTCTAATTCAATCACAAACAAAAAAATGGCCGGCGAAAATCCTTGGTTCGGATTCACCCACCTCTTTCAATCCAACATGGGTGCCGGTGACGGATCTACGTCCAATTCGCAATTCCCCGGATTTCCTACCCAAGGTCCGATGACTCCCGAAGATCAAGCTTTTCTACAAAAGCAACAGGACGATTATTTAGCCTATACCCAAAGACGCCTATCACTCCAATCTTCAAGCTAAATTCCACCACCCGAACCCGAACCAACAAAAAAAAGCCGAAAGAAACAACTCACAAAAAGATCAAAGAACCCGTTCTGAATGAAGGTCTTGGTCGGTGGACCAAGGACGAAGAAGCCGTGCTTGCCGAGTGTTACGTCGCAACATCCGAAGATCCGAAAGTTGAGCGTCACTAGAAAAGAGACACTCTTTAGATTCGGATTACCCGTGTGTTTAACGAAAGAAATAATCAAGAACGTACCAAAGACATGCTTACGGGTAAATGGAATCCGATGCATCATAATATTAGGAAGTCGAACGCCATCTACAAGAAATGTCATCGGAATAAAAAAAGTGGCGAAAGTGAGGTCGATGTGATTGAACGGGCTCGGGCCATTTACGCGGACGAGAATAGAAATACCACGTTTAATCACGAAAAGGCATGGAATGTTTTGAGGAAGTCCCCGAAATGGGACGCACCCGAGGTTGCCCCGGTTGATTTGACCGCAAACGATGAAGGCGGTTCGTTTCCGATGCCGATGAACACGGACGAGCTTTTCCAACGCGATCAACGGCCCCGCCCCGCCGGTAAAGAACGACCAGGGAAAAAAAGTCGTTCCGAAACATCGGCGAGTACTGGAGGAAGTAACTCGTCTCAATTTCATGACGCGGTTACCTATGACCTTCGTCTCCGTCGTGAAGCCGTCGAGAAAGCGTATGCGTCTTCGCAACGTAAAGACGACACGATTGCCGAAATAGAGGAGTTGAAATTTCTCAGCTATGACACCTCCAACATGGATGCCGACCGGTCGCGTTTATAAACTTAAAAAAAGAAGAAATCAAGGCTCGTCTACGCGCAAAAATGCTGAATACCAATCAATACCGTGACGTTGAAAATTCCGAAGACTCCTCCGACTAGTAGTTTTTTTCGTAATTTTTTTAATTCGTATTTTTTTTCGTTTTTTTATTCGAAGTTGTATTTTTCTATTTTTTTAGGATTGTAATATTTATTTTTAATTATGAAATGAATTAGTTTAATTTGTGAAATTGTGTATAGTTGAAGTTCGTTTTCTCAGTTCTTAACCAATTGAAAGTCCTAACAAAACCGGGTTTATAATCGTTTTTGGTTGATAAGGTTATTTGGCTTTTCTATGTCTAATTGAACAATCAAGTGAAAAATGCAAAATATTAACTTCGTATCCGTAAAAACAAATAGTCAAATACCAAATTTTAGTCAAATAAGGACAAAATTGTAAATCTATGAAATTAAAGGACTGAAAATATAAATTCTGAAAACTAAAGTGCTTGAAATGTAAATTCTAGAAACTACAAGGACTAACTATGCAAATGTAACTAACAATTAACTAAAATGTGACTAATTATGAAACTGCCTAACTGATTTGTAAAGTTGTGAAAATACAAGGACTAAAAATATGCAAACCCTAGTTTAGTAAAAAATTAACTAATTATGCAAACAGGACCAAAACTCAAGGACTAAAGTGCAAATTAATGGAAAGTATTATCAAAAATGGGCTATGATGTTCAATAAGCTCGTATAAGCAATTCAATGAACCAAATAAGCTCTAAGATGACGTATAGTCCCCAGCCGGGTCATTAACCCGGCCCACGGGTACTATCCGTATCCGGCCCATCACAGATGGGTGGGAATAATGTTATTTGAGCTTATGGGCTTGGATGAACAGTAGTCGCACACACATGTGCGGCCCACGGCCCGGCATGCCCGGTGCAGGGTTAGACAGAATCATATTCCTACTATGATTAGGATTTATCCCAAAGGAGAGGATATTCACTCACCATAATTAGAAAATAACAATCAATCTAAATCTGGTGATTATCCTTGCCTTGGGGCCGAAGCATCAGTGACAACCCATTAGGGTTTCACTGCCTATATAAGGAACCCCCAAGGGTTCCACAAAGGTATTACATTCTCCACACTCTCAAACTCTCATCCGATTCCTATAACCCTAATCAATTACTTACTCTCACGCCGGAGTCTAGTCGTGGGAAACATTCCCACGGTAAGCCTAACGCGTGTTGTTTAGTGTGTAGGATCCCAACCATACGATTCACTTGGTGCAGGAGCCGGAGTCCAGCCAACCCAAATTAAGCCTAATTCGGGTCTAGCAAGGATCACCCAACTTTTGTATCAACAAGTTGGCGCCATCCGTGGGACCATTACACTAAGCTAGAGCAAAAATCTCATCTTAAATCTTAAATGACGAAAGGACATCCGCAGGGAAATCCCAGGAACACAAATCCTGGAAATCGGAAGTCCTAAGGGGAAGGGATACTCATTCCCAATCGATCCCCTAGCCATCAAGATGCCGGACCAAACAGCCGGAGTGGTCTTCAGTCCATGGGGGTGACGAGCACGTTCTCAATGACCCCACCACCTACTTCGACCTTGGATAATCCCGATCCAGGGAGTGCGCCCAATCCCCCTAACAAGGAGCCGCGCAGACCATCGACCGAGGAAGAAGTAGAGGTCGAACCACTCAGCGAGGAAGATCTCACTCGAGTTCTCACGCAGAACTTTGATAGGATCGTCCTAGGAATTGCATCAAGGTTGAATCTAGGGAGGGACCTCCAATCTAGACTCAACTTTGGCAATGCCGGACCAAGCACCTCTTCTCAAGGTCAGAGGAAGAGAAGGATAAGACCTCAGGAGCGGAGCCTCTTTGAGGAAATTCCCCAGCCTAGGAATGTGGTCGAACGCATAGGGGATCATCTCATGCAGGAACTAACACAGTCCAGAGAAGAGGGAGAAAAGTCCGACGGTTCACCCGAACGACCAGATCTGGAACTGACCAGAACCAACCGCCGCACAAGCGTGTGGGATAGGATGAATACCGGGAAGAAGGCTCCTGGCTCTTTTCACAAGAGCGGCCCTCACCCAAAAGATGGGGCACCACCTCCTTCTCCCAGTCCATCAGGAGAGGACTCGGATGACCATCCGCCCAAGCGTCGCCGACCTAGGCGCACTCCTCCACCACCACCAGACAATGAGGAGTACTATGGCGGTCCCCATTACCGAGAGACGGAAGCAGAAGATCTTTCCCAGCCGTGGTGTGACCCTAGTCTCACCCGCCCATGGGAAGACCCCAGGGAAGATCCTTTTACTCTCCGCATACGGAATTACTCCGAGGACACAAAACGTCGTATGCCGGTGTGTGTCAAGACTTATGATGGAACTGGTGATCCGGATGATCACCT
Source organism: Glebionis coronaria (assembly GCA_025667525.1). Lineage (NCBI taxonomy): Eukaryota > Viridiplantae > Streptophyta > Magnoliopsida > Asterales > Asteraceae > Glebionis > Glebionis coronaria. The sequence goes on along the minus strand of CM046882.1, from coordinate 480,111,410 downwards.
CAAGATATTTGATACGCAGGCTAAAATTGAGCGATGGCCCATGCCTATATGGTGCCAAATGTTCAATTCAACCTTGATCGGCAATGCTCGTGACTGGTTTGAAGGACTTCCTCCACGAAGCATTGATAGCTTCACTGAATTACGCACTGCGTTCAAGAATAATTACACTCAGCGGAAGAAGTATAATAGGGACCCGGTCTCATTGGCAACCGTCAAGCAACGGCTGGGGGAGTCTACGGAAGCCTTCACTGAACGCTTCAATGACGAGTGCACACGCACAAAGACAATGCCGGAACTCCTGAAAATTTCCGACTATATGCATGCCATAACAGACAGGGAATTAATCAGACGTCTCAATGACAAGCGTCCGGAGAGGTATGACGAACTCATGGAAAGGGTCAGAAACTTCATAGAGGGAGAAACCGCGGTTGCCGCGGCCTATCCTTCAAAAGAAAACAGCTACCGATCGAACGACCAGTCCAGGAGACTGTCGGGCGGTCAAAGCAACCAGAACAATGGTAGGGGCTCAGATTACAAGAGCCAAAACAAGGGAGGACGGCCGGACGATAGGTTTACCCCTCTAAAGATGTCCTACCGAGAGATCTTGCTGATGGAAGGGGCTAATTTTCCGAGGCCTCCCCCAATGACGACTCCGCTGGATCGTCGCCAAGGAAATCGTTTCTGCGAATTCCATAACGACAAGGGCCATGGTACGGAGGAATGTATCCAGCTCAAGAAGCACATTGAGTCACTGATCAAGTCAGGTAAACTCAAGCATTTGGTTAAGGATTGGAAGGATGGAAAAGACAACAAGAAGTATGACAAGAAGGATCCCCAAAAGGACAAACCTTCAACTATATATATGATCGAATCCAGACAGCGCCGCACGAGGCAGAAAATTAGTCAAAAATTTTCACGCGGCAGAGAAATCTCATTCCCTCCCATCACAACAAGCGATGTGATTGATGCGCCTCTCACTATTGAGATAAGCATTGGAACACACAATGTTCGTCGCATGTATGTGGATGGAGGGTCATCAGCAGAAGTACTGTACGAACACTGTTTTGTACAGTTACGACCAGAAATAAGAAGCCAATTGGTACCAGCCACGGCGCCGCTCATTGGTTTTAGTGGAGACACCATCTGGCCAATAGGGCAACTGCGTCTGCTTGTAACCATTGGGAACGAAGAGCACTCCACCACGGCGTGGATGAACTTTTTTGGTGATACGCTCAAACTCTCCAAACAATGGGATCATAGGCAGACCGGGTATCCTGGCCATACGGGCGGTACCTTCCACGGCACACGGAATGATCAAATTCCCTGTGGAAGGAGGAATTGTCACCATCTATAACACAATCGTACCAGCATCCGAGTGTCATGCCGTGACAACACCGGTTCCACCTGTTCCCCCCAAGGACGGATCACCACCTCCCAATTGGAAGGTGGCAATCCATCCTGATTACCCGGAACAAGAGGTGTCCATAGGGGGAACGCTCTCAGATAATGGCAAGAGGGCCATGTGCTCTCTTTTGAAGGCAAACTTAGATGTATTTGCATGGGAGCCCAAGAATATGACGGGCGTACCGCGCGCGATAGCAGAACATAGGCTCCAGATTCGCCAGGGATACCCACCCGTCAAGCAAAAGAAGCGCGGTCAGGCACTTGAGCGCAACCAAGTGATATTGGATGAGGTACGTAAACTGGTGGATGCGGGTATCATGCGCGAGGTATACTACCACGAGTGGTTATCCAACCCAGTCATGGTCAAAAAGCATGACGGAAGCTGGCGCATGTGCGTGGATTTCACGGATTTGAACAAAGCGTGTCCGTAGGATTGTTACCCGCTGCCAGAGATTGACTGGAAGGTGGAATCTCTATGTGGGTATCCCTTTAAGTGCTTCTTAGACGCATATAAAGGATACCACCAGATCCAGATGGCAGAGGAGGACGCAGAGAAGACGGCGTTCCATACTAGTCAAGGCGTATACTGTTATACAAAAATGCCGTTCGGACTAAAGAACGCCGGGGCAACATACCAGCGACTTGTTGACAAAGCCTTTGACTCACAGACAGGCCGCAATCTGGAAGTCTATGTGGATGACTTAGTCATCAAAAGTCATACGGAGGATGCACTTCTCCGAGACGTCCAAGAGACGTTTGACACATTGAGGAGGATTAATATGAATCTAAATCCAAAGAAATGCACGTTTGGGGCAACGAAAGGAATGTTCCTTGGATATATGATTGATCCAAATGGCATTAAGCCCTGCCCAGAAAAAACAGACGCAGTAATACAACTACCATCCCCTCAGACACGGAAAGAGGTACAATCCTTAAATGGGAAGCTGGCCGGGCTAAACAGGTTCTTATCAAAGTCCGCAGAGAAGTCACTCCCCCTATTCAAAACACTCAAGAAGTGCATTAAGAAGGGAGACGTCCGATGGACAAAGGAAGCTGAGGAAGCCTTTGTTCAACTCAAGCAACACCTCGCATCTCTCCCCATGCTAGTAGCTCCCCGGCCAAAGGAGGAGCTCATTATGTATCTATCAGCCACACATGGAGCAATAAGTGCGGTACTCATGACGGATAGGGACACGGTCCAAACTCCGGTCTACTTCATAAGTAGAACATTGCAAGGGCCGGAGTTGAATTACTCCTCTATGGAAAAATTGGTTTTGGCGCTAGTGTTTGCTACAAAACGGTTGCGCCGATACTTTCAGGCGTACCCAATTGTAGTCATTACTGACCAACCAATAAAACAAGTCATCTCTAGACCGAATGTGGCAGGTAGGCTATAAAAGTGGAGCATTCTATTGGGAGAACACAATATATCTTATAGACCAAGGATGGCTGTTAAAGGCCAAATCTTGACGGATTTCTTGATAGAGAAGCCGGATGAAGAAAGACCAATCGTAAAACAAGACGAAACTCCAGCAGAACCATGGGTGTTATTCACGGAAGGATCTTCGTGTATGGATGGGTCAGGAGCTGGTCTCATCCTTACGAATCCGGAAGGAATGGAGTTTACGTACGCCCTTCGCTTTGAGTTCACAACCACCAATAATGAGGCAGAATATGAAGCATTGATTGCGGGTTTAAAAATCGCCGCTAGAATGGAAGTCCGCAACCTTGAGGCCTACGTGGACTCACGGCTTGTCGCGAACCACATTCTGGGAGGATATATAGCTAAGGAGGATAACATGGTCCGATACTTGGAGAAAGTCAAGTCACTCATCGCGGCTTTCAACAAGTTTTCTATCAAGCAGGTACCAAGAGGTGAGAACAAGAAGGCGAACGCTCTTAGCAAGATCGCGTCTACAAGTTTCGCCCACTTATCCAAGCAAGTCTTGGTGGAAATACTCAAGGAAAAGTCTATAACAGAAGGGGAGGTCGCTGCTATAGTTGAGGAGGACGGACCTACATGGATGACCCCGATCGTCAACTATTTGACTAATGAAACCCTTTCGGACGAGGAAAAAGCGGCACGGCGCATCAGAAGGAAGTCGCAGCACTTCGAGCTTCGAGAAGGTATCCTTTATAAGCGCTCTTTCTTGCAGCCGTGGTTGCGGTGTGTGGGACCACGTCAGCCCACTTACGTGATCAGTGAGATACATGAAGGGTTATGCGGCATGCATGCGGGCCCCCGATCCATGGTGGCTCGAGCCCTACGCACAAGATATTATTGGCCTACCATGCATAGGGATGCACGCGACATGATTCGCAAGTGCAGTGATTGCCAAGTGCACATACCAGTGCCGCGACATCCGCAGCAGGAACTTACACCTATTACATCCCCATGGCCATTCTACAAGTGGGGGATCGACATTGCAGGACCATTTCCTGTAGCTGCGGGGGGAGTCAAGTTCTTGATTGTCGCAATGGACTACTTTACAAGTTGGATAGAGGCCAAGGCAGTCAAATCCATCACAGGCAAACAAGTTAAAAAGTTTGTTTGGGATAACATCGTGTGCCGCTTTGGCTTACCAGGAGAAATCATCTCGGACAACGGGAAGCAGTTCGCGGATAATCCATTCAAGGACTGGTGCGCATCATTGAATATCAAACGGCGCTTCGCGTCTGTTAAGCACCCGCAGACAAATGGTCTTATGGAACGGGCAAATAGAAGCTTGGGAAATGGCATCAAGGCACGCTTGGAGGAACGAAGTGCCAAATGGGTGGACGAACTACCACATGTTCTATGGGCACATAGGACTATGATCAAAACAGCCAACAGGGACACTCCATTCGCATTGGCCTACGGCACTGAAGCTGTTATACCAGCAGAAATAGGAATGCCTACCATCCGCACGGCGAAGGTTAATGTCGTCACGAACGACGAGCAACTCCGGATCAATCTGGATTTGTTGGCGGAAAAAAGGGAGATAGCGGCTATCAATGAGGCCAAGTCCAAGGCTAAAATGAAGGCTTATTATGATGCCAAGGTTAAAGGTGTTTCTTTTTGACCGGGAGATTATGTCTATCGTGCTAACGAAGAAAGTCGAGCGAAGAATACAGGAAAGCTGGGTCCTAAGTGGGAAGGACCGTATGAGGTCACGGAAGCCTTAGGACGAGGCGCGTACAAGTTACGTGACATGGATGGCCGCGATCTGGAACGCACATGGAACATCTCTAATCTCAAAAGGTGTTATCTTTGAAAGCTACGGCTTCCGCATGGATACTTCGCTATATCTGGCTTTAATGAAGATCCATGTGCTCCCTCTGTTTTGTTTCTTATGTTTTTTCTAGGTTCTTTTTTGTTTTTAGGACTTCCCATTCTTGTTAAAACAAAAAGTGTAAACGTTCTAATAAAATGCCGTGGTGCCTAGCTAGCTCCACGACTTGTTTTGTGCAAATTGCTTTTCTTTAGATTTCGTTATAGTCATATGGATTTAATTGTTATTATTATAATGTTCCATGTCTTATTCATATGTATTCGTTTAATACCGTACATGTACAATGCGCCTCCATGGGGGGTAAGAGGATTAAGTGAACCTAATAATTCAACTTGTCACATAAGAGGGATGCAACCCCAGTGACGCGGATCATGTATCCTTACTAGACACCTTATTCACGAGACGTTGTGATAAGTTTCCATATGCCGCGCTCACGTCGTGCTTTGCATAGTAAAGACGCACGCCGCACGTCTAGTAAAGTATAGACTTAGTTTTATTCTGGGTAAGACGTGACATGTCATGCGGCACAGATACATGATATCTAAAAGAATATAAACAAGCTTCAAAATCATCAAAATTGTCGTGCCTACCACGGACTTATACATAGCATAACAAGTTTTTACAATCATGAGGTACCGTGGATATCCACGGACAAATGTTTAAGGTTACAAACCAAACTGTCTAAATAGATAACAAATTAAGGGCACCCTACATGGGGGGGGGGGGGGGAGAAACCTACCTATCTCCCATTGTTCTTCAGCCAGACAAGGCAATATCTCACTGCGTTCCTTCCGCTCCACAGCTTGAGCCGCATTCCTCTCCAGCACCTCGCTTAATGGTTGCTCATCAACTACGATTCTGGCCACATCCTCATAAATAGGAAGGGTGAGGTGGCTGGGCGAGGGAGTGAAGTGAGCCCGGGAATGTTCCTCATCTTGAGATAATGCACCAAGACTTAGTTTTTCCATAACCTCCATGTTCGATGCATCATTTGTGGCTTCCAGCTCGGCCAAGAATGGGTACTGTAGATCTCGCATTGCGGCCATGGAAGCAGTCATCTTGTTAGCAGCTCCGGTGTTAAAGAAGGCATGCTTTGTGAAGTTTTGCTTCTTCTTGATTAGCTCTGCGGCCATGACCATTCCTTCATGGCGGCCGTGATCAATGCCATCTGACACAAGGTTGGCAAACTGCTGAACAAATTCGGGGGCATCTAACACCTTGATAACGGCTAGACCTGCCCCGTGACCCACCATCCACCTACGGCCAGCAATGGCTGCTAGTAGTTGGGGGCATAGCACGTCGTCACGTTCGGTGGTAAGGGCATTTATTAGCACATATTTCTGGGCGGACGCCTCCCTCAGCTGTTCGGTCGTGGCCCTCTCTTGAGCAAGCTCCTCTTTTACTTTTTCCCCGCCTTGGATCATCGTATGGGCATCCTCAAGCTTCTTGGTGAGCATGGACACTTGGTTGGAGGAGGACTTGGCTGACTCTTCTGCCGCGGTCACCTGTATGAGATACATTACTTATTATAATGGTGGTTATTATGGCATAGGAGTGATACGGCGCGGATACATGGTTGTTACAGCCTCAAGTTTTGTCTAAAGCTCGGCTACATGCTGGTCATGAGCATTGGCGCGGGCCGATTGTTCTTTCACAGTCGCCTCGGCGGTAGCAAGCTGGGATTGGAGGGCGGCAATTTGGGTTTCATTGTCTTCGATCATCCTCTCTCTTCGGCCAACCTTCCTCTTGAGGGACTTCACATGCCCTAAAGCAGCTTCAAATCTTACCCTCATCGAAGTACCCATCACCATTTGATGCACCAGGGCGCCATTGTACTCATCCACCAGGTCCGCATGGCTTAGTACATTTACATCTTGTACCAAACCAGGGGGGATGCAGTTGTTAAGGTACTCACGGCACTCCTCGGCCTCTCTCATCCGCGACGTAATAGTGATCTTCCAGATAGGATTGAATGGTTGATGAGGGCCGGACATTGGGATCTCTTGGGAAGCTGTGGGGGTACCTTCTTCAAAGGCAGGGCCGGATCTGGTTGCGCTGTATGCAGCACAGGTTCTATCTCCACTTCCTTCTCTTTCCCCTTCTCTTTCTGTGCATCGGGGGGAGGCGCGGCGCCAGCTTGTTCATCTCTACAAAAGACACATTTGGAGTAAATATCAAGTATTGTTTAAGGAAAGTTGTGGCTCTTACTTAAAAAAGAGGTAGCCTTACATGTTATTCCCTGCTAGTTCTGATGCAGTTGGGGGAACTTGAGTAACCGGATCCATATGTGCGGCCCGCACCGTTTCAGAGGCCTGGGTAGTGCTCCCAACAGATTGATAGAGGGGGTGGTCCTCGCGAAGTTTTTTTTTGGGGGGGGGGGGGGCATTGTGTTCACTAACCTCGGCCTGAGCGACCCTTCTCACCCGCTTGTTTTTCCTGCGGGTACGCTTAGGGGCAGGCTGGGCTTCTTCTTCTTCAGCTTCCTCTTCAAGTTCTTTTTCTGCTCCCTCATCTTCTTCTTCATTGACTTGTTGCATCTCCTCCTCGTCATCGTCCAACATTTGGCGAAGACTAGAGGTGGTCCTCTCAATATTGTCTCCTTGCTCTTCCCCGTATGCGAGGGTGGCAGTCTTAGGCGGCGAGGAGGGCCCGGCTTCATCTTCAAGCATCATGTTATCACCATCCTCGTTGTCAAAGTCCACGGGGGTTCTCAGGAGCGTTGTTTCCTCTTCGTCTGAATGGGGGTCCGACACGGCCTCCAGGGCAACCGTCACGTTTCAGGTATGCTCGAGGAGGGGTAGCTCGTTCTCACGTCTGGGACGGGATCCCTCTGGTACAAGCTTTGGATCGCCTTGACGTAGGATTCCAAATAAGTTCATTTCTGCCACAATAAACGAAGTATGTTAGGCATTAACAGATAAATGTATGCGTCTTTGATGTACGGATGCTAAACCTGCCTTCACCATGCCTTCTCCAAAACACAGGATATCTGTTGGACGAGCCGAAATAGTTGCGGCTAATCCCTAGCAAGCAGAGGAATGATTCGGGAAGGTTTCTGTTGGAGCATAGTTTGGCTGGGCCGGCTCGACGACTCTTCTGGCCGTTAATCATCTTCCCCGGTCCTGAGTAATGCTGCAAACAAAGGTAAACCGGTTAGACGTGGACCCAAGGCTGGAGCCCCGGGGTCCACCTCCGACGGTCAAGTTAGTATTGATCGATATATTGTATAAGAGGTGTGGTTAAGAGAGAGAGAGAACCTGATTATAATGAGACCCCTACCCCTGTTTATATAGGCTTAGGGTTTCTTGAAGGATAAGTTAGGTGTGTGTGGGCCGCGGGCCTGTTGGGCCGGGCCGAATACCGACTGTACGTCGACATATCCCCCAGTCTAGTATGATATGGTCCATGATCATGTTATACTAGACTCATTCGTGTATCATGCTCACTAAACAACCGCGTGCGGCTTGCTGCTAGGACATCCTCGTGGGTCGTCCGTAACATATGGCTCCACTCGTAATGGGCCTCCTTTAGCAAAAAGATGATGGGCTGGGATTGCGAAAAGTGAGCATAGCCACTATACGCCATCATGTCCCCCCCAGTCTAGTATGCGAGGTTGTCACCGAGGTTACTAGACTTTACACCATATCCGCTACCCATAAGCATATCCACGTCGAAAGAAATGGGAAAACATGTATACGTAAGACGGGTGGTTGTGCTCGAATGCTTGGTTTCCCGTGATTAGACGGTAAGGACCCCGTAAGAAGAAAGCATGTTCTATAGCCGGGGTAACACTAGCATTGGCAAGGTATCATTCTCATGCATCTCTAACATGAGGATGATAAGAAGGTTTTGTGAAGGTGGAGGTGGAACCCGTATGCTGCATCGTGAACATTTGAAGGCGTACTTCTTATACCCACTAATGATACAACATAGTGCGAATATTGCATTCGTCTTAAGGCCAACAGAACATGTACTTTGTGGCAAAGTGATGCGAATATTACATCCGTCTTATGGCCAACAGAAGACGTACTTCTGTGGCATGTTTATGCGGATATTATATCCGTCTTGCGGCCACGATATCTGATAATGAATGCCAAAATTTATTGCGGTTTTTCCTGAACCAAAAGTAGTTGATCAGGCTCCGTCTAATTAAGGCCAAACAATATAAGAAAAATCACTCCATGGCCGGGAAAGTAATTCGTCACGGAAGACGTACTTCTGTAACAAAGATATGAACCAACAGAAGACGTACTATCTGTGGCAGAATGAGCCAGTGGAAGACGTACTACCACGACAAAAGACAATGATGCGCCGTGGAAGAATACTTCCACGACGCAAATAATGAGCACGTGAAAGAGATACTTCCACGACAAAAATAAGAAGCACGTGGAAGAGATACTTCCACGGCGAAAATAATGAGCACGTGGAAGAAATACTTCCACGGCGAAAATAAGAAGCACGTGGAAGAGATACTTCCACGGCGAAAATAAGAAGCACGTGGAAGAGATACTTCCACGGTGAAAATAAGAAGCACGTGGAAGAGATACTTCCACGGCGAAAATTAGAAGCACGTGGAAGAGATACTTCCACGGCAAAAATAATGAGCACGTGGAAAAGATACTTCCACGGCGAAAATAATGAGCACGTGGAAGAGATACTTCCACGACAAAAATAAGAAGCACGTGGAAGAGATACTTCCACGGCGAAAATAATGAGCACGTGGAAGAGATACTTCCACGGCGAAAATAATGAGCACGTGGAAGAAATACCTCCACGGCGAAAATAAGAAGCACGTGGAAGAGATACTTCCACGGTGAAAATAAGAAGCACGTGGAAGAGATACTTCCACGGTGAAAATAATGAGCACGTGGAAGAGATACTTCCACGGTGAAAATAATGAGCACGTGGAAGAGATACTTCCACGAAGAAGATAAGAAGCAGGTGGAAGAATACTTCCACGGCAAAGATAATAAGCGCGTGGAATAGATACTTCCACGGCGAAGATAATGAGTACGTGGAAGAGATACTCCCACGGCGAAGATAATAAGCACGTGGAAGAGACTTCCACGGCGAAAATAATGAGCACGTGGAAGAGATACTTCTACGGCAAAAATAATAAGCGCGTGGAAGAGATACTTCCACGACGAAAATAATGAGCACGTGGAAGAAATACTTCCACGGCGAAAATAAGAAGCACGTGGAAGAGATACTTCCACGGCGAAGATAATAAGCACGTGGAAGAGACTTCCACGGCGAAGATAAGAAGCACGTGGAAGAGATACTTCCACGGCAAAGATAATGAGCACGTGGGAGAGATACTTCCACGGCGAAAGATAATGAGCTCGTGGAAGGATTACTTCCACGGCGAAGATAAGAAGCACGTGGAAGAGATACTTCCACGGCAAAGATAATGAGCGCGTGGGAGAGATTACTTCCACGACGAAGATAAGAAGCACGTGGAAGAATCCTTCCACGGCGAAGATAACGAGCATGTGGAAGAGATACTTCCACGGCGAAGATAATGAGCACGTGGAAGAGATACTTCCACGGCGAAAATAATGAGCACGTGGAAGAGATACTTCCACGGCGAAAATAATGAGCACGTGGAAGAGATACTTCCACGATGAAGATAAGAAGCACGTGGAAGAATACTTCCACGACAAAGATAATAAGCGCGTGGAAGAGATACTTCCACGGCGAAGATAATTAGTACGTGGAAGAGATACTCCCACGGCGAAGATAATAAGCACGTGGAAGAGACTTCCACGGCGAAAATAATGAGCACGTGGAAGAGATACTTCCACGGCAAAAATAATAAGCGCGTGGAAGAGATACTTCCACGGCGAAAATAATGAGCACGTGGAAGAAATACTTCCACGGCGAAAATAAGAAGCACGTGGAAGAGATACTTACACGGCGAAGATAATAAGCACGTGGAAGATACTTCCACGGCGAAGATAAGAAGCACGTGGAAGAATCCTTCCACGGCGAAGATAACGAGCACGTGGAAGAGATACTTCCACGGCGAAGATAATGAGCACGTGGAAGAGATACTTCCACGGTGAAAATAATGAGCACGTGGAAGAGATACTTCCATGGCGAAAATAATGAGCACGTGGAAGAGATACTTCCACGGCGAAAATAATGAGCACGTGGAAGATATACTTCCACGGCGAAAATAATAAGCATGTGGAAGAGATACTTCCACGGAGAAAATAATGAGCACGTGGAAGAGATACTTCCACGGAGAAGACAACGAGCACGTGGAAGAGATACCCCCACGGCGCATGAATAAGCCAACGGAAGAGATACTTCCGTGGCGGAGGCATAAGCCAATGGAATAAATACTTCCATGGCGCAGAAATAAGCGTGCGGAAGGAGTACTTCCACGGCGAAGGAATAAGCTAATGGAAGAGATACTTCCATGGCAAAGGAAGAAGCGCGCGGAAGGAGTACTTCCGCTGCGAAGGAATAAGCCAATGGAAGAGATACTTCCATGGCAAAAGAAGAAGCGCGCGGAAGGAGTACTTCCGTGACGAAGGAATAAGCCAATGGAAGAGATACTTCCATGGCAAAGGAAGAAGCGCGCGGAAGGAGTACTTCCGCGGCGAAGGAATAAGCCAATGGAAGAGATACTTTCATGGCAAAGGAAGAAGCGCGCGGAAGGAGTACTTCCGTGGCGAAGGAATAAGCGAATGTAAGAGATACTTTCATGGCAAAGGAAGAAGCGCGCGGAAGTAGTACTTCCGCGGTGAAGGAATAAGCCAATGGACGAGATACTTCCATGGCCAAGGAATAAACCGACAGAAGGCGGACTTCTGCGGCAAAGGAATATATCCAAAGATATTTGCGTGTCACGCACGAAAATAATGGTATCAGTATACCCTGGTAGTCCCCCAAGTTTAATGGTGCTATACTCGATTACCAGTATTAAACTTAATCAAGTATTCAAAAAATTACGGTCGTGTAGACCAGCGCGAATGGACGTACCATAGCCGCGTATGAAAGATAGAAATTGGATTCGAACGTGCGAACCAACGCGGATGGGTCTTGCCATAACCGCGAATTGTCACATAGTATAAGACGTATCTTAACTAACTTATGGGATGAGCTATGCCTCTACGTGCGGCGTACCGCATTTACCATAAGGACGGTCAAATTTTTGACAAAATGTTGTTAGACGTGCACAGTGTGTCTTTTGCAAGTCCATCATGAGTCATGTAGTTTGCGTAACTTACTATAACGTCTTGATAGCAAGGTGTCTAACAAGGATACATGATCCGTGATCGTTGGGTTTGCAACCCTCTTACACGAAAAGTTTAATTAGTAGGTTCAACTTAATCCTCTTATTCCGCATGGGAACGATTAGTACATGTACGCCCGTAGGCTAAAGATGTCCGAATGTACGGAGTAGCGCGGATATAAGTAACATAAACAATCACTCAATACTAGACATGCAAATATTTATCTAGATATGTGTTTAAAGATGCGAACATTTATCGTAATAAAAGGAAATCGCACAAAGCTAAAGGATATATATATAATATATTGTTACCAAGTTAAGAGATATACGTAATATCTTATTAATATAAATATCATGATTTTTTTAATATAAAAGACATAGAAAATATCTTTTAGCATATTAAAAAAGTATAGGTAATATCCTGTTACCTCTTGAAAAAGATACAAATAATATTTTCTATAATTTCGAAAAATATCAGAATATATTTTTATCAAATTTTAAAGATTGATAATATCTTTTTATTAATTGAAAAAATATGTGTAATATCATTTAATAATATAAACAATCATGCGGACCGGCGCGAAAGGGTGCGGCTCACGACCACAGTTAATAAATAAAATATGCACAAACATGCGGACGAGCGCGGCTGGGCATGCCATAACCGCGGGTAAACAATAAAAAAAACAAAAAAATACGCCTGAACGTGCGAACAATCGCAGAATAACGGTTCATATCCGCGAATCCGAAAAAATATGCGATGTTGTAAAAAATATGTGATATCGTGACCAATATTCAATCAAATATTTTGATAGCAGATTACGTTGTTTGTATTTTAAACATGATATGTAGGATCAGATGTTGTAATATTAAGTTACATACTTTCAAATAAAAATATCTATATAGATAGTATCCTCAGAGAATACACAATAATAATATCTAGAATTTTAAAGAAAAGATCTTTTATCAACGTACATATCTTACAAGTTACACCGCGTGACGCTCATCGTAATAAAATATGTCATAATTTTAAATTGTTACAGGGCTATGACCAATCTTAGCATTAGTTAATAACTATCGTGTATTTATGATACAAAACAACCGTGTATTTATGATACAACCGTGTATTTATGATATAAAAGATGAAAGGATCAATATGGGCATTACGCCCTTTATTTTTTTTTTGACAAAAAACCCGTGTAAAATTAGTGAAACAACAATATTGCTCTACGATAGTTTGTTAAATTTGAAAAAGAAAAATTCATTGAATGGTAATCCTAGACACCTTAGATGCGATCTTTGAATAAAAGTCAACTTTTGACCGTAGCCTAGTTTTTCGCAAAGCAGAATGTATTCTACATCGAAAAAATAATAATCGCAAATAAAAGATAAAAGATTTCAATAACATCTTTCTTTTTATATCAAACAAATATTAATGATATCTTTAAAATATATTAGCAGATCTCTTAGAAAAAGAATTGGTAATATTTGTTATAGGTTAAAAAATATTCGCTCTTGAAAACGAAACATTGGCCGAGTAATCTCGCAACCAGAGTATGCATTAGTTGACAATCAAGTTATCTAGTATTTGTATGCTGCCTAAGGATTCATGTTTTCTAGTATTTAAACATGATGAATATATCGAAAGTAATGCAACAACGTATACTGTGATTATCGTGTATCATCATGATAAACTAAATTATAGTTTGATTCTATAGCATCCAAATAATGTATCAAGAATAAACAGAGTTAAGAGTTACCGAGTTTGGCTTTTCGGTAGTACGAGACCACGAAACATAGTTTAGTTAGTGTCCCACGGATGGCGCCAACTTGTTGGAGCATAGTTTGGCTGGGCCGGCTCGACGACTCTCCTGGCCGTTAATCGTCTTCCCCGGTCCTGAGTAATGCTGCAAACAAAGGTAAACCGGTTAGACGTGGACCCGAGGCCGGAGCCCCGAGGTCCACCTCCGACGGTCAAGTTAGTATTGATTGATATATTGTATAAGAGGTGTGGTTAAGAGAGAGAGAGAGAACCTGATTATAATGAGACCCCTACCCCTGTTTATATAGGCTTAGGGTTTCTTGAAGGATAAGTTAGGTGTGTGTGGGCCGCGGGCCTGTTGGGCCGGGCCGAATACCGACTGTACGTCGACAGTTTCTATGGAACCCTGTTCTATTCCTATCTATTTCTTGGGAATGTTGGGGATTGTATGTACTGGCGTGCGAAGGAGGGTCATGAGGTAATATATGTTTGAAGACATAATCGGCCGGCCATACTATCGAGTCAATGAAAAAATAATGGTCGTACCAGTTTTTGAAGGAGTCCATGGGCTTATAATGGGACTGAGGGCTATTGGGGGATCGTTCTTAAAGGATAACCAACCATTTACTAAACTAGGTGTGTAAAATAGCAGGAAAAGCTCTACGGTTGGTGGAAATCTTCTAGCACGACAAAGGATTTCAAATTGACTAACCTTACATGCGCCTATACAGTGAAGCTGGCTAATATGTACATCATAATATCCTAAGAGATCTATGAGGAAGCGAGTGAAAGGAATGCGGTAGTTGGCCGCATCAAAAAGACGAGTATATAGGCCAATCTTTCCCTGCGGAGCCTCAGTTATGAGGTCTCCGGCACCACGGAGTGAAGGGTGTAGATTGGTAGGAATGAAGTAATTGGTGCAAAAGTGATCTAATTGCTCCTGGGTCATTACATTGAGCACGGATCCAATGGAGGGGTTGTTTCTTTGGGCCATTATTAAATAAAAAGTTAAGGACGTGGTGTTCTAACTTGCGATGGAAGGGATCCGTACGTGAGAAAGTGGTGCTAAGAAGTAAAGCTTTAATGGCAGAAATAGAGAAAAGGACTGTGTGTTACACACAGCCGTAGGGGTGGCTTATTTATAGGGTTGCCTTGTGAGTCATGGTCTGTTGGATGCATGACACGTGTGTGCCACTATCCTTAATCGTGTGGCTAGGGTGTAAGTGGCAAGTGAAAAGTCAGGTGGGGCCCACGGGTCACTTCTGACTTAGTAGTTTACGTCGCTCGAGGTTCTGACTGTTTGCACTTTGTCAGTCAAGTGGCAGGTGAACAGTCAAATATGTCGGGATATGCGGTCTTACGTAAGACCAAATTCAATGCTACATTTAATTTGTCTCGGTCGTCACGTACGGCTGAGGTACTCTTGGAATAAATTCCTAAAGTTAGGCAGCCACGTGTGCGGCCAAAACAAATTTTTTGATAATTATCATTCCCTCAAAAGATCTTTTCTTGGTACGTCTAGGGAGCATCTTGATAGTCTAGAGGTTACGCCTTCGGCTGTAACAACTAGACTGGGGGGACATGATGACGTATAGTCCCCAGCCGGGTCATTAACCCGGCCCACGGGTACTACCCGTATCCGGCCCATCACAGATGGGTGGGAATAATGTTATTTGAGCTTATGGGCTTGGATGAACAGTAGTCGCACACACATGTGTGGCCCACGGCCTGGCATACCCGGTGTAGGGTTAGACAGAATCATACTCCTACTATGATTAGGATTTATCCCAAAAGAGAGGATATTCACTCACCATAATTAGAAGATAACAATCAATCTAAATCTGGTGATTATCCTTTCCTTGGGGCTGAAGCATCAGTGACAACCCATTAGGGTTTCACTGTCTATATAAGGAACCCCCAAGGGTTCCACAAAGGTATTACATTCTACACACTCTCAAACTCTCATCCGATTCCTATAACCCTAATCAATTACTTACTCTCACGCTGGAGTCTAATCGTGGGAAACATTCCTACGGTAAGCCTAACGCGTGTTGTTTAGTGTGCAGGATTCCAACCATACGATTCACTTGGTGCAGGAGCCGGAGTCCAGCCAACCCGAATTAAGCCTAATTCGGGTCTAGCAAGGATCACCCAACTTTTGTATCAACACTCTAGTAACTTGCAAAAGGCTTAAAAATTGATTTTACTTAGGCTTGTAAAAGGAATAAGGCTGAAACTTAGTAAAACTCAAATAAGCAAATCCTAATAAGCCACAATTAAGCTAACTGATAAGCTAAACGTGCACAATCAGATTTTATTGTCAAAACTTGTTTGTCAAGCCATAAGAAGCAGGGAATGTCTTTTGAAATTGAAAATGGTCCAGTAATGAATTCAGAAAATGGAAATAAGCTAAATCAAGCTTATTTGACCAACGTTGACCAACTTTTTCAAAAAGCTGAAAATTTCAAAACCTACTTAGGAACACTTTCTTAACACAAATGTGAAAGAAAATCAAGTAGTTTATGAAGTAGAAATGCTGGTATGAGAAATCAGATTGAGCTCAAAATCACAGAAACTTGCTCTATCTCAACAACTTAATGATTAGCTTATTTCTTCCTTGTTATAGAAAACTGTGTAATTTCCTTGCTAGACGTTAAGGTTCAGATGTTAAGTGAAAGATTAAAACTGGTTTCAAACAATTTCATCTAGAAACAAAGAAATGCCAAGTGATTAAAATCAAGAACTTTTTATGAACTAGTGAATTGAAAACTGACCCATACCTTTTTTATTGCCAATTGCCTTTTTGACTCTAGACTTGACTTGAAAACTAACAAACTTTGTTTACTATGACTTAATGACTGAAAATGAACAAAACTTAACCAATTACTAACACTTGAACAAAACTTGAAACCTAATCCCAGACACTAGTTAACTGATTTATAACAAACTTTTATGAAAGGTAATTAGACAATTGGCTAGACTGATCAAAATTGAATATCAAACTAAGTTTAGCAACTCAAATGAACTGCAAATGAACAAACTACAAGCACTATAACCAGCTAAGACTCAAAATGCAGATTAAGGCAAAAAATGACTGAAAAGCTGATAGCAGGAACAAGTATAAGCTAAGGAACAAGTACTAAACTACAATTAAGCTATTCAAACACCAAAATCAGATCAAATTCTATCTAAGCACACTTGATCATGCAGACAAACAAAGTTACACTAGGAATTGAGCAGGCAATACTTGTTTAGAGGAACAAAAATGCAGAATCTTAAAACCTTTTAGCTTAGGCCTCCTCTGATGGAGTAGGTTGGCGCTGAGCCACCTAGATAGTGTTAACCACCACCTTAACACTATCACCAATCTACTTAACCATCTACAATCATCATCATAACCATTGTTGAACTCAGAAAGCTTCAAAATCTACAATACTGGTACTGGATGAACAGAACAAGATCTAAACAGCTTCAAATCTTCAAACTTAGCTATCATGATCAATTGTGATCATAACAAGCTAACATTAACACAAGGATAACAAGATTCAAGGTATGAACAGTAACTGAAGAAGATGAAATGTGAATTTTATTGATTTAAGAAGGGAGTTTGTTATAAAGCAGGTAAGGTAGTTACAACTAAGCTAACTAACTCAAGAGCTTGTCAGACTCTTGAGTTGGTTGAGCTAACTAACTAGAACTAGGAATGAGAGAAAATGGAGGTGTGTGTGAAATTTACATACATTAACTACTTGCAAAAATGAGAGATTACAATCCTATTTATAGACAAATCGTGAGGCAGTTTTGGAGTTGATGACGTGTTTCCACCACTTGTTTGTTGCCACGTGTCACAAAGCTGCTAAATGTTCATCCTCAAGTTCATCAAGAATTGGGGATTTTTGATCCATTAAGTTTGAGCTTAATTGGTTGTGTCCAATGTGATCCTCTCTTGAAAACGATCAACTTTCATGTAGAAAACATCTTCTGAAATCAAGTGTAGCTCAAAATCGCGTCTGGGTTCTTTGTTGAAGAAGAAGGACACGTGGCATGCCTTGGTTGGATGAAATATGATCACACGGATCATTATCCGAAAGTGGATAATTTGATTATTGAGTGGCGTTCTTTGATTGGTTGTAAAGGAGGATAGTGCGCTGCACTGTTGGGATCCGTTATTAAATGTGAGTGGCCAGCTGTATCTTATTTGGCAATCCAAAACCCACTTTCCTTGAATTCTGATTGGCTAAGATTCCCTTCACACGGATTGATCCAAACTTGAAGTATTTTTGGCAGTTTCAATCCCTCACTTTGGCAGATTTGTATTTTGAGCTATAATCTTCATTTCTTTGGCATAAATGGTCCTTCAAGCTTCATTCTTGAACACAATTGATCCCTTTGACTTGGTTGACTGAAGAGTTGACCATATTTTACTTTTATCTTGACTTTGGCATATTTACACCTTTAGTCCTTCAACTTTGGAGTGTTGTCAAGATAGGTCCCTTATTTTCAAAGTCTTGTCATCTTTGATCCTTCTTTGTCTTTTTCATCCAAATAAGCTTGATTTTCTTCTTGTTTACTTGAAAATGTATCCTTCTTACCTATTTATACACAAACATAAAACATACCACATAATTCCGCTTTATAGCACAAAAGTTATGTATTTTCCTTGTGTTTTAGGGTGATTTGTTGATTAATTGATATGAGTTTTTGCTCATATCAAATCCCCTACACTTGAACATTGCCATGACCTCATGCAATGCTATATTTTAAAGCACAAATTTACATTCTCCTCATAATTAATCCACATTGGTCAATATGGAATGCATCTACACTACTCTACACTATATGATGCATGATTTTGATTTTGAACAATGCAATGCAAAAGAAAAATTCTATTTATATCTTTTTGTATTTTCTTGAAATTGTTTTGATGGAAATAACTCATAAAGAAATCAATGACTTAGATTAGGGCTTTGGTACCATAGATACTTATCACCCTCAAGTTTCACTTTCCCCATACCAAGCTTAAAAATGGGATCATTGCATTCACAAGTAAAAAGTGCATCAACTTATTCATTACAATTAAATGTGGAACCGGTTATTATTTGAGCAAATTGCTTTTTAAGCAAATTTGTCATTATTTAAAGCGTGAAGTATAAGAAATGCAAAATCCAAAAATAAGGAAGCACGGTTTTAATCCTAAATAATCCTCTCATCCATTACTTGAAAAACCGCTCACAATTAATATAAGTCCTTTTCAAGAGTAATAAGTCATTCGTCTTATGTGTAAAATCCTCATGTCATGCATTAATAAGTAGCTACACACTCATTAATGAAAGAAAAATAAAACTCACGCAATAATTTACATCCGCCATCTTTTTGAGACTTTGGATCTTCAACCCCGCAACCCGTCAAGGTAATACTGGATTGGAGCAACTATTAAATCCCCGCAACCCGTCAAGGTAATATTGGAATCTAATAGTTACTATAATTAACACTTCACTGCCCCTCTTGGGAGTCTTGTATTATTATTTTTTTCTTTCTTTTCTTTTTCTTTTTTTCTTTTTTCTAACCACTCATTTTTTTGTAAGCCGCTCTTATTTTTCTTTATTCCTCACAAAGAAAGTTGAAAAGAATAAAAGGAAAAACACCCGTTAAGTATTAAGCATGACATAAGTCTAGTACACATAAAACGTTCTAACTTAGAATCTTAAGACGTACTTATATCAACCATGAATGATTAGTCAAAAATGCATAAGAGATTACAAACCGATTAAAACCGTTCTTAATTATTTATTAACATATATACATGCGAAGAAATTAGAGGCAAAGAAGAGAAGGGTTTAGCCACAAGTAATTATCATGAAGTCTATCTAGCCCTTTTATACTTGCTTCAACTCTATCATTTCCCATTCTCCACAAATTTAAAATCTCAAATAATGAGAGTCGTGGATGCTTAGCCTAATAGACCAATAAAAGACTACATGGTTAAAGATACTAGCTAGAGAATGCTAAGATAAACAAACTCGGGTTGAGTCAAAATATCCATGGCGGGCCTAATATGTCAAACAAATCTAAATTTGTTAAACCATGTTTTTATTATATTTTTTTTCTCTTATATATATTTTTGATGGAAAATAAAAGAAGAAATATATACAATGCAAATGTGTTATGCAAATGAAAAATGATTAATGCAAAAATTATGAATGCATATTTTTGGTGGCCAAAGTAGATCAAAAATTTGAAAAGTGTTTGAAAAATTAATTTTCCATGTTATCATGAAGGTCAATGACAAGTTCTAGGTAAGGTCACTTCGATAGAAGACCCCCCTACACTTAAGCTAAACATTGTCCTCAATGTTTAGGAGCATGGAAGTATAAAACTTCGCCTACACTTATGACAATGAAAAGACTTTGCTTAACCCAAGTTAAGGAAGAGACAACTAAAGGGAATTCATTTTTAAAGCACAAGGTGTCTATGAAAGATCACAATAGTAACAAAGTGAACCGGATACAAGGGCCTCCTCCATAAGCTCCCAAGCATGAAATGAGTGAGCAACCCTACAAACATCATGAAGACAAAAGAAGGTCTACCCCAACACTTCTCAACAAATTGCTATCCTTATTTCTAACCTACAACACTCTAGTTCTAACAACGTCTAAACCTAGTTATTCAAGCTTGATTTAAGGAGTCTCTAGCTCGACTCTTCCCACAATGAATTAATTCATGGGGAAAATGGGGATCTCTTGGACCATTTCAACGGAAATGTCCTCCCCAAAATAGTGCTTCACACGGTGACCACTCACTTTAAAATTTGGACCATCGGGTTGTGACAACTCAATAGTTCCATATGGAAATACTTGAGCAATAGTGAATGGACCGGACCATCTAGACTTAAGCTTGCCCGCAAAAAGTTTCAACCTTGAGTTAAAGAGAAGAACCGGCTCTCCAACTTTAAACTCACCGTTCTTGATCTTAGCATCATGCAATTTCTTCGTCTTCTCCTTATAAAGCAAAGAATTCTCATAGGCATTGACTCTCAATTCATCCATTTCATTAAGTTGATCCTTTCTATGTGAACCGGCTTGGTTTAAATCAAAGTTAGCCCACTTGAGAGCCCAAGATGCCTTGTGATCTAACTCGAATGGGAGGTGGCATGCTTTTCCATAGACAAGCCTATAAGGGGTACAACCAATTGGTGTCTTAAAAGTCGTCCTAAAAGTCCACAAAGCATCATCAAGCTTATCCGACCAAGAAGTTCGATGCTCTCCCACCGTTCTCTCTAAAATTCTCTTTAAACCATGATTTGTGACCTCGGTTTGGTCGTTGGTTTGAGGGTGATATGCAGTAGAAAGTCTATGATTAACTCCATATTTCTTCATAACTCTCGTGAATTGATCATTACAAAAGTGCGTACCACGATCACTTATGATGGCCCGAGGTACACCAAATCTAGCAAACAATTGCTTTAAAAACTTCACAACAACTCTAGCATCATTGGTAGGTAAGACTTTAGCCTCAACCCATTTTGACACATAATCCACCGCTACAAGTATATACTTGTTTCCCTTGGAAGATGGAAAAGGTCCCATAAAATCTATGCCCCATACATCAAAAATCTCATCTTGAATAAAATTTTGTGGCATCTCATCACGTTGCGTAATTTTTCCTTGTCTTTGACATACATCACAAAATTTCACCATCTCTTGGGCATCTTTGTAAATGGAAGGCCAATAGTAACCCGAATCAAAGACTTTCTTGGCGGTATAGTTGGGCCCAAAATGTCCACCCGTAGGTCCTTTATGACAAGCTTCTAAAATCTTAAATGCCTCGGGCCCATCTACACACCGTCTAATGATTTGGTCCGCACATTGCCTAAAAAGGTAAGGATCATCCCAAAAGTAGTACTTAACTTCCTTAAGAAACTTCTTCTTTTGTTGGGAAGTAAGACCCTCTATAAGCACATTCCCCACAAGATAGTTTGTTATATCCGCAAACCAAGGGGTGGCATCCTCTTGAGAAGAGATAGACATGAGCTCCTCTAATGGAAAGGATTCATTGATTTCTTTATTAGGAAAATCTCCTTGAAAAGGATGCTCAAGTCTACTCAAGTGATCCGCCGCTAAATTCTCGGCTCCTTTCTTATCTCGAATTTCTATCTTAAACTCTTGAAGCAATAAAACCCATCTCAAAAGCCTAGGCTTAGAATCTTGCTTTGTCATGAGATACTTGAGAGCGGAATGATCCGTATACACTATGGTTTTGGATAGCACAAGGTATGGTCTAAATTTCTCAAAAGCATAGACTATAGCAAGCAACTCTTTTTCCGTGGTAGTATAATGAAGTTGTGCACCGGTCATGGTTTTACTAGCATAGTGTATAGGTTGAAAATGCTTATTCACTCTTTGTCCTAAGACGGCCCCACCGCATAATCACTAGCGTCACACATAAGCTCAAAAGGTAATTCCCAATTTGGAGAAACCAAAACGGGAGCCTTTGTTAATTTCTCCTTAAGAGTCTCAAATGAATCCAAACACTCTTGGTTGAAAATGAAAGGAGCCTCTTTTTCCAAGAGGTGGGTCATCGGTCTTGCTATCTTAGAAAAATCTTGTATGAAGCGCCTATAAAACCCCGCATGACCTAAGAAACTCCTTACACCTTTAACCGTAGTGGGTGGGGGAAGCTTAGCAATCACATCAATTTTAGCTCTATCCACTTCTAATCCCTTATTGGATATCTTGTGTCCCAACACAATTCCCTCTTTCACCATAAAGTGACATTTCTCCCGATTAAGAACTAAACGTGTTTCCTCACAATGCTTAAGCATTCGTTCTAAATTGGTGAGACATAAGGTAAATGAATCTCCAAAGACGGAAAAGTCATCCATGAAAACCTCCATAGTTTGCTCTATCATATCATGGAAAATTGCCATCATACACCTTTGAAATGTCCCCGGTGCATTACATAAGCCAAAAAGCATTCTCTTGTAAGCAAATGTACCGTAGGGACAAGTGAATGTGGTCTTTTCATGATCCTTAGGGTCAATGGGTATTTAGAAATAACCCGAAAAGCCATCAAGAAAGCAATAGTACTCATTTCCCGCTAAGCGTTCAAGCATTTGGTCCATAAAAGGTAATGGGAAGTGATCTTTCCTAGTAGCCTCATTGAGCTTCCTATAGTCAATACAAAATCTCCAACCGGTAACAAGTCTCGTAGGAATAAGCTCATTGTTCTCATTAGGTACTACGGTGATTCCATCCTTTTTTGGAACACTATGTACCGGGCTAACCCATGGAGAGTCGAAAATGGGGTAAATCATGCCCGCATCAAAGAGTTTGATAACTTCCTTTTTAATGACCTCATGGATTTTTTGGTTAACCCTTCATTGGATTTGAATAGCGGGTTTGTAATCATCCTCCATAAGGATTTTATGTGTACAAAAATGTGGATCAATTCCCCTTATGTCAGATATTTTCCATGCTAAGGCTTTCTTATGTTTCTTAAGGACTTCTATGAGTTTCTCTTTCTCATCCTTTTTCAACTCTTTAGCAATGATCATGGGTAATTGGTCTTTGCCCTCTAAGAAAGCATATTCTAGGTAGGATGGAAGGTCCTTAAGTTCAATTAGAGGTGGACTCTCTATAGAAGGTTTTACTATGGAAGGATCATCATTGGTTACTTCTTGTAGAATGGGGGAAGGAATAGGGTCCTCATTGAGCAACTTTTGGATGGTAAGAATATCTTCTTCCCAATTGATGGGAGAATCATAATTTCCAAGAAAGTTGGACTCAAATTCCTCCAAGAGGAAATCACTCTCTCCAAAAGGTGTTAAGGAAGGAGCAATTGAGGCCATAGTTTCAACATGGGGCATATCCTCACTATTACTCTTGCAAGCGTCATGAAAATGCTCATCATACACCTCATCTAGCACATCAACTATGTTAATAGTCTCACAAGGTTTAGACTCCTTAACCTCTTTCTTATCACAAACTTTCCCTAACTTAAACACCACTTTCTCATCCTCTACTCTCATAATTAGTTCTCCCTCCGCCACATCTATCAAAGTACGACCCGTTCTCTAAAACGGTCTACCAACAATCAAAGGAACTCTAGGATCCATGTCATAATCAACCACTACAAAGTCGACCGGAAATGTAAACTTATCCACACCTACAAACACATCCTCCGCGATACCTACGGGGTAAGCTATGGTACGGTTGGCTAACTCAAGTGTCATCCTAGTGGGAGTGAGCTCGGGAAGAGAGAGTTTTTTCCAAACTGATAAAGGCATGAGGTTAATGCTTGCCCCTAAATCCGCCAAAGCCATGCAATTTTCCACACCGGGAAAATTACAAGGTATCAAGAAGCGCCCCGGATCTCCAAGTTTTGTTGCTAAGGTTTTAAGTAGGACGGCGGAACAATTTTCATTAAGGGATGTGTTGGGAAAATCAACCAATTTTTCCTTGTTGAAGAGTAAATCCTTGAACATCTTAGCAAATTTTGGCATGTAAGCAAGAGCTTCCGCAAAGGAGATATTTATGTTGAGTTGCTTAAACATCCTTAAGAAATTTGAAACTTGGATATCATCCTTGTTCTTTAACTTTTCCTTTTTCAATCTTAAAGGGTAAGGAAGATTTGGTTTAGTTGTAGGTGTTGTAGTGGAAGATTTGTCTTTGTTAGCATCTTGATTGGGAATTGTGGAAGGTAAAGTAGAAGTGGGAATAGGTTGAGAAGGTGTATTTGTTTGAATAGGAGCCTTTGGAGGTGGTGAAGTGGATGTAGAAGGCTTATCACATGTAGGAACAAAAGTGGGTTTAACAATAGGAGGTGTAGGAGGTGAAGGATCCTTTGTTGACTTTCCACTTCTTGTTGTAATAGCATTGACATTTGCCCTTGGGTTTGCTTGTGTGTTATATGGTAAAGCTCCTTGTGGTCTTTGATTATACATAATTTGGTTGTGAAGAAGAGCAAATTTCTTGTTATTTTCCTCTTGATCATCTTTCATTTGTTTCTCATAAGAAGTAAGCTTTTGAAGAATCAAATCCATGGGGTTAGGTTGCACATTCCCTTGATAAAAATCTTGGTTTGGATAAGGTGGAGGTGGTGCATTAAATCCTTGATTTGGTGGATAAAATTTATTTCCTTGATTGTGAAAGTTGTTAGGTGCCTTGTAGTTATTCCCTTGGTAATGTGGTTTTGGACCTTGATTCCTTTGTAACAATTGAGGAGGATTTGGTTGAGGTTGGTTGGGTGGTTGGGGTGGGAAACCCGGTGGTGCAAGATAGTTTTGAGATTTGTAAGAAAGGTTATTTTGATTGATGTTTGGCTTGAAATGTTCACGATGTTCCTCTTGGTAAGCATAACAATCCCCTTGATAACCTTGCACCTTGTCACATTGTTGATAGGAATGTGGACCTCCACAAGTCTCACATGAAAGAGTAATGGCATGCACATCATTTGTGGAATGATTGCCCATAGAAAGCTTCATAAAGTCATTCATCATTGTTTCTTGCATCTTTTGAGTGTTTTGCATGATTGTTTGATTTTCTTTTTGAGCTTGAGTCAATGCTTGAATGCATGAAATGAGTTGAGTCTCCAATGGTTTAGAACCTCCTTCTTGAATGACATGTACTCTTTCATCAAATTGTGTGTTGATTTGCACCATTGCTTTGGTCTCAATAATATCCCAAGCCTCTTGAATGGATTTAAAAAGAATATTTCCTCCCGCGGAAGCATTGAGTGAGTCTTGGTGATGAGGTTTAAGGCCATTTTATAAAGTATTGATTTGGTGAACTTCATCCAATCCATGGTTAGGGCATCTCCTCAATAACTCTCTATACTCCTCCCAATCATCACTAACTGTTTGACTAGGTTTTTGTTGGAAGCCTATAATTAAGTTCCTCAAAGTCGTGGTCTTAGATGGGAGAAAGAACTTGTTCAAAAACTTGGTAGTGAAACCATCCCATGTGGTAATACTCTCGGGTGGTTGTGTATCTAACCAATGCTTAGCCAGACCCTCTAGTGAAAATTTTACCAATATCAACTTAATGGCATCATGGGGAACTCCATTGTAATAATGGTGTTGCAAAGAGCAAGAAATCTCTTAAGGTGATCATGAGGATTATCATTCTTGTTCCCATAAAAAGTTGAGTTTGAAACCAAGTTAATCATGGATGTTTTTAGCTCAAATGTGTTTGCGGGAATATCGGGTATCTTGATAGCATCGGCATATCCATGCACATTGGATTGCAATTGCTCCATCAAAGATCGAGTATCAACTCCGGCCATGGCTTCTTGTTGTGGATGAATCAAAGCACGATTCTCGGGATCGGCTTGATGGACGGTGGTGTTCCTACTCTTTCTCTTTTTCTTCATTTTTGGAGGAAGGGGTTGTACACCAATCGGTATTTGTGCACGCCCGCGAGTGAGCATGCAACTCAATACGAGGAATGAGAGAGAAGCTCTCGTGTGACTTTGAAGAGAAAAGGATTATCCTCTTCGAGTTTCAATATGAAATATCCATAAGAAAATAATAATATATGTATGTACTACTTGGGTGCAAGACCCCCAATGAAGCCTTCCTTCTTAGAATACTCACAAGTGAACGGGGGGTTAGGTGACGCGAAGCACTTAAGTACCTATTGACCCTTAGATGACATTTTATAGCACATCGCCTTTCTATTCACTTAATTGTTTGTATTCTTCGAATTGTTGCTTATTGGAAGTATTTATGTATTCTTGCTTTATTTTGTTTGATCGATACACGTGTCAAGGACTGGAACGCCCCTTAACACGGTGTATTGCCTTGGCAATACTTATGGAGAATATGTGTATTGGTTGTTCTTATACGTATACGTATTTACTTATAATAATATATGGAAAATATTTTTGTATTTATGAGTTTTTAAGAGAAAATACTATATGTACATAAAAACCAAGAGAATCCAATAATATATATTTTTGGGTGCAATCTCTTAGGAAAAAGATTGCTTTTTGAATTTTTATTTTTTTGGTCAATTCTTTAGGAAAAGAATTGTTTTTGTTATTTTTTAGTTTTTATATATTTTTATATTTTTGATTTTTATTGTTTTTTATTTATGATACGTAAAAATAACGTTCACTAGGTGAACGGATCCCAAAAGCCAATGAAAACCGTCAATCGATAGTCTCTCGTAAAGTCAAAGAGCCGGCAGCAGCGCCCTTTGAAATTGTGTATAGTTGAAGTTCGTTTTCTCAGTTCTTAACCAATTGAAAGTCCTAACAAAATCGGGTTTATAATCGTTTTTGGTTGATAGGGTTATTTGGCTTTTCTATGTCTAATTGAACAATCAAGTGAAAAATGCAAAATATTAACTACGTATCCGTAAAAACAAATAGTCAAATACCAAATTTTAGTCAAATAAGGACAAAATTGTAAATCTATGAAATTAAAGGACTGAAAATATAAATTCTGAAAACTAAAGTGCTTGAAATGTAAATTCTAGAAACTACAAGGACTAACTATGCAAATGTAACTAACAACTAACTAAAATGTGACTAATTATGAAACTGCCTAACTAAATTTGTAAAGTTGTGAAAATACAAGGACTAAAAATATGCAAACTGTAGTTTAGTGAAAAATTAACTAATTATGCAAACAGGACCAAAACTCAAGGACTAAAGTGCAAATTAATGGAAAGTATTATCAAAAACGGGCTATGATGTTCAATAAGCTCGTATAAGCAATTCAATGAACCAAATAAGCTCTAGTAACTTGCAAAAGGCTTAAAAATTGATATTACTTAGGCTTGTAAAAGGAATAAGGCTGAAACTTAGTAAAACTCAAATAAGCAAATCCTAATAAGCCACAATTAAGCTAACTGATAAGCTAAACGTGTACAATCAGATTCTATTGTCAAAACTTGTTTGTCAAGCCATAAGAAGTAGGGAATGTCTTTTGAAATTGAAAATGGTCCAGTAATGAATTCAGAAAATGGAAATAAGCTAAATCAAGCTTATTTGACCAACGTTGACCAACTTTTTCAAAAAGCTGAAAATTTCAAAACCTACTCAGGAACACTTTCTTAACACAAATGTGAAAGAAAATCAAGTAGTTTATGAAGTAGAAATGCTGGTATGAGAAATCAGATTGAGCTCAAAATCACAGAAACTTGCTCTATCTCAACAGCTTAATGATTAGCTTATTTCTTCCTTGTTATAGAAAACTGTGTAATTTCCTTGCTAGACCTTAAGGTTCAGATGTTAAGTGAAAGATTAAAACTGGTTTCAAACAATTTCATCTAGAAACAAAGAAATGCCAATTGATTAAAATCAAGAACTTTTTATGAACTAATGAATTGAAAACTGACCCATACCTTTTTTATTGCCAATTGCCTTTTTGACTCTAGACTTGACTTGAAAACTAACAAACTTTGTTTACTATGACTTAATGACTGAAAATGAACAAAACTTAACCAATTACTAACACTTGAACAAAACTTGAAACCTAATCCCAAACACTAGTTAACTGATTTATAACAAACTTTTATGAAAGGTAATTAGACAATTGGCTAGACTGATCAAAATTGAATATCAAACTAAGTTTAGCAACTCAAATGAACTACAAATGAACAAACTACCAGCACTATAACCAGCTAAGACTCAAAATGTAGATTAAGGCAAAAAATGACTGAAAAGCTGATAGCAGGAACAAGTATAAGCTAAGGAACAAGTACTAAACTACAATTAAGCTATTCAAACACCAAAATCAGATCTAATTCTATCTAAGCACACTTGATCATGTAGACAAACAAAGTTACACTAGGAATTGAGCAGGCAATACTTGTTTAGAGGAACAAAAATACAGAATCTTAAAACCTTTTAGCTTAGGCCTCCTCTGATGGAGTAGGTTGGCGTTGAGCCACCTAGATAGTTTTAACCACCACCTTAACACTATCACCAATCTACTTAACCATCTACAATCATCATCATCATAACCATTATTGAACTCAGAAAGCTTCAAAATCTACAAGACTGGTACTGGATGAACAGAACAAGATCTAAAAAGCTTCAAATCTTTAAACTTAGCTAATCATGATCAATTGTGATCATAACAAGATAACAAGATTCAAGGTATGAACAGTAACTGAAGAAGATGAAATGTGAATTTTATTGATTTAAGAAGGGAGTTTGTTACAAAGCAGGTAAGGTAGTTACAACTAAGCTAACTAACTCAAGAGCTTGTCAGACTCTTGAGTTGGTTGAGCTAACTAACTAGAACTAGGAATGAGAGAGAATGGAGGTCTGTGTGAAATTTACACACATTAACTACTTGCAAAAATGAGAGATTACAATCCTATTTATAGACAAATCGTGAGGAAGTTTTGGAGTTGATGACGTGTTTCCACCACTTTTTTGTTGCCACGTGTCCCAAAGCTGCTAAATGTTCATCCTCAAGTTTTTCGATTTGGGGATTTTTGATCCATTAAGTTTGAGCTTAATTGGTTGTGTCCAATGTGATCCTCTCTTGAAAACGATCAACTTTCATGTAGAAAACATCTTCTAAAATCACGAGTAGCTCAAAATCGCGTCTGGGTTCTTTATTAAAGAAGAAGGCCACGTGGCATGCCTTGGTTGGATGAAATATGATCACACGGATCATTATCCGAAAGTGGATAATTTGATTATTGAGTGGCGTTCTTTGATTGAGTGCGCTGCACTGTTAGGATTCGTTATTAAATGTGAGTGGCCAGCTGTATCTTATTTGGCAATCCAAAACCCACTTTCCTTGAATTCTGATTGGCTAAGAGTCCCTTCACACGGATTGATCCAAACTTGAAGTATTTTTGGCAGTTTCAGTCCCTCACTTAGGCAGATTTGTATTTTGAGCTATAATCTTCATTTCTTTGGCATAAATGGTCCTTCAAGCTTCATTCTTGAACACAATTGATCCTTTTGACTTGGTTGACTGAAGAGTTGACCATGTTTGAATTTTATCTTGACTTTGGCATATTTACACTTTTAGTCCTTCAACTTCGGAGTGTTGTCAAGATAGGTCCCTTATCTTCAAATTCTTGTCATCTTTGATCCTTCTTTGTCTTTTTCATCCAAATAAGCTTGATTTTCTTCTTGTTTGCTTGAAAATGTATCCTTCTTACCTATTTATACACAAACACAAAACATACCATATAATTCCGCTTTATAGCACAAAAGTTGGGTATTTTCTTTGTGTTTTAGGGTGATTTGTTGATTAATTGATATGAGTTTTTGCTCATATCAATTTGAAAATGTGAGAAATAAAAAAAAAAGTGGTTCCCACATTCACCCATCACTTGGAGTGATGACTCCCCACTTTTTTTCCATGTGAGTGAGTGAGTGAGTTTTGATGAGGTGGCACCAAAAATGGGAGTCACTTGGAGTGATGACTCCTAGCCCTCTTAGTACAAATACGTTACCTCTGATTTAGAGACCTAGGTATGATGGATATACAACATTTTTCCAATTTAATTGTTGCTACATTAGTGACACATCACACCATAATAACTAAAAAAACATTCTCTTGTCATGTCATTCATTTTTTTTCCACTTTAATACCACCTACTATCTTTACTTTTATAGTTAAAAAAAACACTTTCTTTATTTTTCTTATTTTTTTATACAAATTTAAATTACATTCATTTAAATAAAAATTACGAACAATTTAAATAAAAAAACAAATACATAATCTAAAATACGATACAAAACCTAAAAAGTACGAAAATTAAAAACGACGACAAATTAATTTTGGCTCGAATATTTAGCCATTATTTCTACTTGTTTCTTAGGACAAACAACTTCTTTGGTTCCGGCATTGATTCGGCATCAACCGCGAGAAACTGAAACTCAGACATGCATCTACCTCTCTTCCTTAGCCTTTTATGGCGTCGTACGCGGATTTACCGGCTATAAATATATTATGCATGGCATAGTTTAGCATGTCCTTCACAGACCCCGAGGATCCTCCGTTGGTGCTCTCAGTTGTTTCAGATTTGGTCTTCTTGGTGTGTCTAGCTTTTCTCGCGGGTCGAGGACGAGCATCGGGACCGAATACTTCCCTGTGATCATACTCGTCAACACTTTCCGCCCGGCCCATTTTGGGTGTTTTTTAGGATATTCCACGCGTGTACGTAAGCAAACTGTTTTCCATTATACAAAGAACTATATTCGTCTTCGCAGCTTCTAAAAAATCATCCTCATCCATACCACTTTTACGATTTACTCCTTGGTAAATCCCGTGAAACTTTTGAGAAATGGGGTGTAATTGACTCCATTTCCCAGTCAAGGTTTTGATCATTTTCAATGCCAGCATTCTGCAGCACACCAACCTAACACTTACACAATAGTATCTCTTCATCACGATCCAACGTGCGGGATCTTGAGACGGAGCTTCCACATATTGTATCTCGTCATCAGCGGCATTGTCATATGCAGACAAATCAACGGCTTTTGACTTTTTGATGCTCTTTTTTTGTTTCGACGGGCTTCTTTGGATGGTAGTTGTGACACCGAACTTTGAATTATGTTTCTAGCACTTGTTGTTGACTTTGTAGATTTTAGAATTGGTTGTTTCATTGTGCGTTTGAAACGCGGGTTGTTGTTGTTGGTAAATTTGTTCAGGTGTCATTTGAGAAAAATATGTTTGAGAAAAAGGAGGTTACGAAAATTGGGAGCCGCATGAAAATTATGAACCGGATGAAAATCGGGAGCCACATGTAAATTGAGAAGAAGATGAAATTGGAAAGAAAATGAAATGGAGTTTTGCGATGATGGCGCCGAATGGTTGAGGATGACGAAGTATTCAGATTGGTTGTTTTAAGAATTCCAGTGAAGTTGAGATGTGATAATTGGTCATTTGGAAAGTTTGACATTTTTCTTGTTGTTTGATAGAGTGGTTAGAAAGATATGTGTGTGCTTAGAAGTGTTAAAATGGGGTGATATATATAATAGTTAAAATTTTAAATTATTTTTAAAAAAAATTAGCTCTGGCCAACGGCTATATCCTTCTCTCTCTCTCTCTCTCTCCTCTTCGTGGCTTCGTCGTCTGAGAGGCGAGGTCGTGACGAGCAGGGGAGGGGTGTGGCGGTGATGGTTGGCGAAGCCCGATGAGACTGCCACCCTAGCTTGGCGAGCCTTCCTTCGCCATGACACCGAGCGCTCTTACTCTAAATGTCACATTGTATTTTGGATTATTCAAAAACAAGTTTATACTTTCATAAGTCAAAAGGAATATTAAGGTGAAGGGTATGTTGAAGAGTGTACCTTTCTTATTTAGGTTTATCGTTGTTATCTCAGCGTCATTTTATTTCAATACATCACCTAAAAATACATTTTTACTCATGGCATTTCTTTTTCCCTTTCAATTAGGTCTCACCCACTTACAATTTTATTTTATTTTCTATTTTTCACACAAATTAAAATTCATTGTATTGAAATTAAAATTAGAAATACAAATATAAAAATACAATACGAAAATCCGGCCTTCGCAACATCCAAAACACCACCGTCACCGGTTTTACGAATTATTCCTTTGTGAATAGTGTGAAACTTTTAACAATCGGGGTGGATCTGATTTCATTTCCCGTTAGCACATTCTTGGTACGAACAACGATAGTTGAACATTGTTGAATTCATCAAGAATCTGTCCTTAAAAGCATTCATTGTTTCGATCATTCCCATTATCACTGTTCTTCGACACCTCAACCCAACACTCGCATAATAATTTATCCTCGTCACGTATCCAACGTACGACGCTTTGAGTCATCATGGTATGCGTCTAAATCAATCGTAGGAGTGGATGATTTTTTTGTCGATCTTTTTCTTTTTCGACGAATTTCTGTTGATGGTTGTTGTGGTCTTTGAATTGGGTTTCGAAGACTTGTTGAATTGGGAAAGTTTGGAATTGGTTGCTAATTTGGGTGTTTTGGAACGCTTGTTGTTGAAAAATTTGTTCGAGTGTTATTTGGGAAAAATAGTGATGAGGAAAAGAAGGGTACAAATATTACGAAAAAGTTGGGTATTTGGAGGAGTTTGGGAATTGAGACGAGGATGAGACAAGAGATTTGTGACGATGGCGTCGACGGGTTGGAGGACGAAGATTGATTTGGTTTCGAGGTGTTAAGAAAATTAGTGAAGTTGAGGTGAGAAAATTCGACAGTTTGGATTTGAGACAATTTTTAATTGTTGAATAGAAATAATTGTATATATTTGTAAGTGTTTAAAATAAAAAATATAAGATATACATATAGGTAAATAGGGGTTTAAATTTTGATTACAATTCTTTTTAAACATTACACAACGTTAGTAAAAAAACGAGGCCTGTTTTTTTATTCACGTCGAATAATCGACGAATCAAACAACGAGAGACGGAGAATAAGGTGGATGTGGTAGCGAATGACAACGAGACACGCCTAGCTACCACCTCAGCCACGACAAGCTCACTGATTTACTATACCTTTACCACAACAAAATTTAGGACATTTTGTTACTAAATTTCTTTTCCTGCTATAATATAAATAAAAAACATTATTTCATCATAAAACTTTTACCTATTAAAAAAGTTTAAGTGTAAAAGAAATTGGCAATTATGCGTACGAAAAAAGTAAGCAAAAGTTTTGACTTTTTAGTGACTAAAAATTGAGTAAAAATAAACTTTTAGTGCTTCCTTTTATTACTTACTCTTTTTCTTTGCTTCCCCTTATTACTTACTCTTTTTCTTTTAGTAAGAGTTGATACAAAAAATAAGTAATAAGAGGAGCACTAAAACTCATTTTTTACTCAATTTTAGTCACCAAAACGGTCAAAACTTTTAATTACTCTTTTTTTAGTAGGCGTATCTTTTTAACCATTTTTTTCAAACTTTAGTAGTTAGAAGTTTTATGATGAAACAGTGTCCTTTATAGAAAAAAATAGTAGAGAAATATTTTGAATTTTTGTAGTGTACTTTTTAGCGGAGATGAAAGTTTGATGATTTCACATTAGCAAAATTTAATTTATTCTCATACACATGATTTGTTTCGAGGCAACAAAAGAAGCCATATCACTACTAGAAAACATGACAACAATGACGGATTTACCGAGGAACATAAAATCATCAATAATTACTAACGGAAGTACCAACGGATTAATGACAGATACTGTTCCTGACAGAATACCAACTACTTTCTGACGGATTACCGACGTAAGAAATTCCTTTAGTAATCGGTCAACAATTATCAGATATTTGACAGAATAATGGCGGATGCGGGATTCTGTCGGTATTCCGTCAGAAAAACAGATGGATTATCAACGGAAGAAGATCCGTCGGTAATTTTTCGTTAAACACCAACGTATTATCAACGGATTATCAATAAACGAAGATCCGTTGGTAATCCGTCATTAATTACCGACGGACAACTTACGTAAAGTGGATCATTAGTCATCTTTTATTATCATCGACAAATTACTGACGTAATTTGCAGATTCAGTTTATGCAATGATATACTTGTTTTTAAGACCTACATACAATAATAGAGTTGTAAGTTGGTTATAATAAATATATTTAGAAATTTCAATTTGTTTGTAACAATTGAGATCCAAACACTATGGCTTCAGTATATTCAGTTTCTCTTTATGTGGAACCTCAAGCATAATTTAGATTTCATATATTTATAACATCTTTGGCATTCATTGATGGCTTTCATATTGAGTGTAAATAATTTAAGAAGTATAATAGGAATAATGGCATCAATTAACCGCTTCATCAAGCGCGACTTCCCCTTTTAAATACATGACTTTACGAAATTGCCATATATAATAAGTCGTGGCACTTATAGAAGGAATCAACCCACTATACACTACACACTACGAACAATTTTGAGATCTTTTGCAACGAAGGCCATTCATCAAATTCTTCAAACCTAGGGCACATCCATCCTAAATGAAACTAAACATCATTGATCCTACAATCAATCATCCATCATACAAATGCTCGTCAAGACTCATCGAACTATTGAGTCGAGCTCTAATAGTATCATATGCAGAGTAGGCTAGTGAGTAAGTGGTCATAGGCAGGGGCGGAACCAGAAAATTTGACTCGGGGGGTCAAACTTTGATATTTTTTATGAACTACACTAAAAAATGGTTCTTAGGGGTCAATATTTTTAAAAAATCCGAATATTTTCGAAAATTTACACTACAATTTTTTCGCTCGGGGGGTCAGGCGACCCCCTTGACCCCTCCCTGCCTCCGCCCCTGGTCATAGGTAAAAAAACTACATAATTTTAGACTAGATCATACACATTAATATGTTTAGGTTTTACACTTGTGTATATGTATATATTTGCATTTGAACTTGTATATTGTATTTAATGATGACAATTTGTTTTTTAGGTAAAAGGTTATCTTGGTAAATGTATCACTCACAACAAAAGTTTGAGTACAATGAAATGTGACTGAAGTGTCACCTTAATCTCAAGCGAACTTGATACTAACCTACCTCAAATGGTAATCCGTTAGTACTGTATTTTGGAAAGTTTTTTAGATAGACCGTTGGTAATTAATGACTAGTTACTAACGGAATATTACGTTAATGATTTTTGAAGTCTGTTGGTAAAAGCCGCCAGTAAGATTATCGACAGCGATATTACCGACGAAAAGATTCAGTTGGTGATTCGTTAGTAACGGCTGTCACTGACGGATTGAAGACGGATTTGACCGTTAATGTTGCCCATTTTTCTAGTAGTGTATCTAATATTGTTTCAGTTTATAATAAACTAAAACTGTGAGTCTGTGACTAAACTAGGTTGTATATGCATCTCGATTGAGTCTTTTATGTGCGGTCGACGCTTATACACGACAACGTCAACTTTTTTCCTTATAAAACTTATTTAGCGCAAAATAAAAGAAAAACACACTACTCATAAACATTCTTAGGTTGGATAGAGTGGTGAGTCAAAAACTCACCTCCATCCCAGCGTCACATCAGCTTTCTCTCTCCACTCACCCAACCCGCTTTACAACCTTACTGGCGGTGAGAAACTCATCGTCACGTCATACCATTATATTTTTTTCTTGTTAATATTATTAATTCGTAAACCAAAACGTAAACGTAAACACTTATTATTCGAAAATTAAAACATTTATTCAATACATAAAACATAAAATACTAAAATTCAAATACAATACGAAAGGAAAAATAACGTAAACGTAAACTAAAAACGTATACTAAAAACGTAAACTAAAAAACGTAAACGTAAAACACTTTCGTTCAATAACTAAAAACATTACATAACAATATTAAAACTTAGACAGTTAAACAATTTTTTATTAAATAACTAAAAACAGTCAAACTTGAAAACTTATCGCCTCTGATTATGAAACTGTAGCAATTCAATCTCCGTCCATATGAGAGATTGTTTCAAAATTTTCCAACATTCATAGAATGCAAAATCTGAATGATAAAGAGTGTGATAGTCGATTGCGGCTTCTTGATAGATAGTTTCTTCAGAAATCCCACTTGGATGCCTAAGTAAGATACGATCGTAAATCAAATAAAATTGACCAACTTAGAGACGAATCATAGTTTTCTACTTACGGAGAATGGAGTCATAAATTTTTCTTCGAACACCTATTTTGGTATGAAAGTAATCGGCTACCTCCGACCAAAACGATTTTGTCTGGTCACGTGACCTTATGGACGTCTCCGAAACACGTACCCAAGCTTGACACAAAGCTACCTCCTCATCAGAAGTCCATGGTTGGTTTGAAGCCATTTGTGTTATGAAAAGAAGTTTGATGTAAAAATAAAAGTTTGAAAATGTGAGAGAAATGATTTAGATGGTCGGGTATTTATGTAACACCCCATTTTGATAATGGAATGTCACGCGTAATTATGGCGTGTCATCAAAGCATACAAGGATAAATGTCTAAACATTACATGACCATAAAAGGAAAATACCGAAATCAAACATCGGTAGTCCAAAAGTAAAGCTCATCACACACAAACATAAGTAGTGTAAATGAAAGGACTAAACAATATCCATGGCAAGAGTATCAAAGTAAAGATAATGCATAAAGTAAAGAAAGGCTAAAAATCTTCCAGTCCATATGCACGTACGCTTAAAGTCTACGAGCGTCCCTGAGTACCTGCCGTTTCGGAAACATAGAAAAGGAAAACGGCTGAGCAATACGCTCAGTGCACGGATGTACAATAAAGCATGAATAATATAAGCATATAAGCATATAACAGAGGAAGAAACTAAGTCCCGAATAACACGGTTAAGTCTTGGTAAAACTAGTTTTATAGTTTGAAAAGCCTTATGTTTATCTTATAAAAACTGTTTAACATATTCTACCATTAGCCAATATAGGTCATGAAAATCCACCGTGCATGAATACTTGGAGGGGTGACCTCATCATGCAAATTAGAGGGGCTGCCTCTAATTTAATATACTGGTTTGGGTAGGAGGGATCAGCTCCTTGTGAAGGATGCAAGGCACACACCACATTCACACTGAGTAATCTACTGAAAACATGTAACTAGGATGCACCTATACGCCCCACATGATAAATATAATAATATGGCCAAAAGCTGAAGGGACGCCACGAGCAATCACTCTGCCGTAGGGAAGTCATAACACCAGTGCCTCTAATGTTATGGTTATGGTACCTCCATAACTAGGTGAAACTGGTCATGCATGTATATGGCTATTGGTATTCTAAATTAAACATTAGCAAATCAAACATATAAACTTATACTACGGGAAAACAGTTGGCTGCATACGGGGAATCCTAATAAGGAAATAATGTCCATACTGAAAGGACGGGAATCCGTACCTTATGTCCAGTGAATGAAGAAGACGAACTGAGGAGAGTCCTACTTCGGTACCACTAATGCTACATAACTACATACATGTATAAGTAACTGATTACTACATACGTAACTGGTTTTATGTCTTGTCTTAGCTTATTTTATACGTTCATGCCATGTTCTATTGTTTTAAGCTTTAAACTGTGTTTATCTTATATTATGTCTATTATGATTAAGTATTACTTGTATTTCATGTATTATTATACTTACTGTGTAATAACAAGTAACTTTCTAAAAATAGCAGGTTTCCTAAAATAGAAAGTTTCCAAAAATAGAAAGTTACCAAAAATAGAAAGTTTCCAAAAATAGAAAGTTTCCAAAAATAGAAAGTTTCCAAAAAGAGAAAGTTTTCAAAAATAGAAAGTTTCCAAAAATAGAATTACTGCTTAAAATAGATAAGATTCTAAAAATAGAAAGTTTCCATAAATAGATTAGCTGCCTTATTTAAATAAGTTTCTAAAAATAGAAAGTTTCCATAATTAGATATAAGCTGGTTAAATAAGCTAATTATATAAGCTTAAGTGTTTTCTGATTATTTTTCTAAGTCATATTGATATAAGGTATAGTTTATTAATTATTACATGTAATTTAAATAAACTATAGGTTAAAAGTATTTAATTAAATATATCATGTTTTTAATTAAATAAAGTTAAATACTTAGGTTAAAACATGTATTATTAATTATTAATAATATAACCTAAGTCATGTTAATTAATTAATTATAGCCATGGTTTTTAATAATTAATGAATTATAAAGTCTAGAAAAATATAAATACTTAGGTTAAAAAATCCATGATCTAATAATTAAATTATAACCTAAGTCATGTTAATTAAATTAATCATGTCATATTTTATTAATTTAATTTTTAACATATAACTATTAAAATCATAACCTTAACATAAACAATGAACCGGATCGTGACTAGAAATCATGAACCGGACCCGTAATCAACACCATACCCCGAACCACTTCGGGGTTCTCCCTTGTTTGATGCTGCCGTGGGACCCACACCACCAAACCGAGACCTTGAGGTCTCGGTGGTGGTTCACAAGCCAAACCGAGACCCCTTGGGGGTTCGGTTTAGGCGCCGGCCACAACAAACACCCCTAAATCCTTTGTTTTGATTTACCCAATAACCATTTACATGTTTAATTAATGTTTTTAATTAGCTTTTTTTTTAAAACATCATGATCTTATTTAATTTATTAAATCAAAACATAAAAGAAAAGGATTAAAAAGGTATACCGAATGCGTGGATCAAACGAGGATGAACACACACGAATACTTGCACAAAATTCAAGATCAAAATCAAACGAACACCCCCTTTGTGTCTTGTATATGCGGCGGCCAAAGAGAGAGCAAGGAGAAGGAGGAAAAATCTTTTTAGGGTTTTTGTTAATTTATTGTAAAGTGAAAAATGACTAAAAGATTTACCTTAACCCCCTTATAGTAAAATTTGATGGGCTTGGCCCATCCCTTTTTGGTGTAGCCGCGGTAAGGGGACCCCACATGGGGTACCCGTACCTTTTTCCGAGTCTATATATTTTAGTGTTCGTTCGTGTTTAGTCTTGTTCGTGTTTTATGTGTTCTCGTTAAATATTAACCGTGACTTAATATATTTATTCGTGTTCGTAATAAATATATATACGTAATTAATATTAGCTCGTGATTAATTTACGTTCATGATTTCATGATCGCATGTTCGTGATTAATTATTGTTTAAAATAACTATTGTGTGTTCATACGTAATAAATACTTATCGTGTTCTAACACGTACGTAATACTTACAATTCTTATACGTGAACGTAATCATACTATAAAAGGAAAGTTTTAATCTAGTACGTACGATCTTAAGGGTACTATTCATGGTAAAAGCATGCGGGTTTTACAACTCTTCCCCCCTAAAAATAATAACTCGTCCCCGAATTATAGATAAAGTAAACTGAAGAAGAAGAACATACCCGAATTCAAAATATGAAATGAGGGTAAGAAGCCCGGATAGACTCCTCTGTTTCCCAAGTGGCTTCCCGCTTGGTATGATCCCTCCAAAGGATTCTGACGAATGGAATCGTCTTCCTTCTCATGACTCGTTCTTGTCTGTAAAGAACTCGTTCGGGTTCTTCTATGAAGGTGAGATCTTCACGTATCTGTTCCAGTGGATACTGAACCATGTAAAGGGGATGATACTGGTACCCTCTGAGTAAGGACACATGAAATACATTGTGTACATGCGAAAGCTACGGAGGTAACGCTAACCGGTAAGATACTTCACCGACTCGTTCAATGATATCAAACGGTCCGATGAAACGAGGACTGAGCTTCCCTTTAATCCTGAAGCGTCTAACACCACGTGCCGGCGAAACCTTAAGGAAGACGTGATCTCCTACGTTAAAATGTATGTCCCTACGATGCTTATCGGCGTAACTCTTCTGACGTGACCGTGCTTCCTGAAGTTTCTGCTTAGCTACTGCGATCCTTTAGTTGGTCTTCTCTATGATTTCTGGTCCTTCAAGTGTTCGCTCGCCAACCTGATCCCAGCAGATTGGGGCGCGACACTTTATGCCATGCAACATCTCGAAAGGAGCACACTTGATACTTGCGTGCCAACTGTTGTTGTATGCAAACTCCACCAAACAGATGTAATCGTCCCAATCACCCGTCCATTCCAACGCACATGACCTCAACATGTCTTCCAATGTCTGAATCGTTCGCTCCGACTGTCCGTCCGTTTGAGGATGAAAAGCCGTGCTAAGCTTAAGTTGTGTACCCCAAGCTTTCTGCAGACTCTTCCAAAATTGTGAAGTGAAACGAGGATCTCTGTCTGAGACGATGCTGGATGGAGCACCGTGGAGTCTCATGATCTCTCTTCTATACGTATCGGCGAGTTTACT
Source organism: Glebionis coronaria (assembly GCA_025667525.1). Taxonomy (NCBI): domain Eukaryota; kingdom Viridiplantae; phylum Streptophyta; class Magnoliopsida; order Asterales; family Asteraceae; genus Glebionis; species Glebionis coronaria. The sequence continues at coordinate 480,070,983 of CM046882.1, read as the reverse complement.
TACCGGATCTTCCTTGCGGATCGGTAAGAAATGAGCTGATTTGGTAAGTCGATATACGATAACCCAAATTGCATCGTGCTTCCTCTTGGTAGGCGGAAGACCAGTAACAAAATCCATGGTGATTTTGTCCCACTTCCACTCTGGAATATTTAACGGTTGAAGGAGACCGCCAGATCGCTGATGCTCGATCTTAACCAGCTGGCAGGTAAGACATTTGGAGACGTAAGTGGCCACATCCTGTTTCATACCACTCCACCAAAAGTATTGCTTGATGTCATGGTACATCTTAGTCGAACCAAGATGTATAGAGAATGGGGAGCTATGAGCTTCAGCTAACAAGGCTTCCCGGAGTGCTTGGTCATCAGGAACACAAAGTCTCGTGCCCTGCCATACGATACCATCTGCATCTACTCTGAATTCTGTCTGTTTCTCCAAATTCTGTACTATCGCCCAGATTTCTCCATCATCTTTCTGAGCTTCCTTGATCTTAGAGAGTAACTCGGGTTCTACTCTAAGATTAGCCCAGTAACCGTGCTGTCCACGTACCATGATCTCGATGTCTAGTCGCTCCAAGTCTCTTATGATTTCCTCCTCAGTTTTAGTGCCGTTGATGATTCCGGACTTCTTTTTAAGAGCATCTGCTACTACATTTGCCTTTCCGGGATGATACTGTAGATTAATTTCATAATCCTTCAACAGCTCTAACCATCTTCTCTGCCTCATGTTCAATTCACGTTGAGTGAAGACATACTTCAAGCTCTTGTGGTCCGTGAAAATGTCACATGATTCTCCATATAAGTAGTGCCTCCATATCTTCAATGCAAACACGACTGCAGCAAGTTCCAAGTCATGCGTAGGGTAATTTTCTTCATAAGGCTTAAGCTGCCGTGAAGCGTACGCAATCACTTTCCCATGTTGCATGAGAACACAGCCAAGTCCCTTCCCCGATGCATCACTGTAGATTTGAAATCCACCCGTACCAGATGGGAGAGTAAGAATAGGTGCAGATACTAGCTTCTGCTTCAGGTCTTCAAAGCTCTTCTCTCGTTCTTTAGTCCAGACAAATTTCTACCCTTTTCGCATCAGTTTGGTCAATGGTAGTGCTAAGCGGGAAAAGTTCTCCACGAACCTACGGTAATAGCCAGCTAAGCTTAAGAAACTGCGGACTTTCGTTGCTGATGTCGGCCTCGGCCACTTAGTAATGGCCTCAACCTTCGCTGGATCCATAGTGATTCCTTCTGCTGATACAATGTGACCTAAGAATGCCACCTTGTCTAACCAGAACTCACACTTGGAGAATTTAGCATACAACTGCTTTTGGCGAAGAATCTGTAGTACTGTACGAAGATGGTCTTCATGTTCCTCCTTGGACTTTGAGAAAATCAGGATGTCATTGATGAAGACAATGACGAACTTGTCCAGAAATTCATGGAAGATTCTGTTCATCAAGTCCATGAATACTGCTGGAGCATTTGTCAGGCCAAATGGCATAACTACAAATTCGTAGTGGCCATAGCGGGTACGAAAAGCAGTCTTGGCGATGTCCTGCTCCTTAACCCGTAGCTGATGATAGCCTGACCTAAGATCAATCTTGGAGAAGTGTTTGGCCCCTTGGAGTTGGTCAAACAGACCGTCTATACGCGGTAGTGGATACCTATTCCGGATAGTAATCTTGTTGAGCTCGCGATAGTCTATGCAAAGACGCATACTGTCGTCCTTCTTCTTAACAAATAAGACCGGTGCGCCCCACGGAAATGGGCTCGGTCGAATGAAACCTCGTTCTAGAAGTTCTTGCAGTTGATCCTTCAGCTCCTTCAGCTCTATGGGAGCCATGCGATAAGGAGACTTGGAGATCGGTTCAGCTCCTGGAATAAGCTCGATATTGAATTCCACTTCTCGTGCAGGTGGTATGCCCAGAAGTTCTGCTGGAAATACATCTTGGAATTCCGACACTATTGGTTGATCCTGAATTGATGGAGATTCAGCATCCATGTCGTGAACTGTAGCTAGATAACCCTCGCAGCCATGTGACAGTAGTGCACGCACTTGCAGGGTAGATATGATTTGTACAGACCGTCCGGGTACGAACCCGTTATGAATGTACTCTGGTGCATTAACATCACCGAAGATAACTCGATATGAATGGCAGTCTATGGTAGCATGATGCTTGGATAGCCAATCCATGCCCAAAATCATGTCGAAGTCATTCATGTCCAGCGGAAGTGCGTCAACAGGACGAACCTTATCATCAAATTCTAGGGGACGACTCTTGTATACATGGGTGATTAATACAGAGTCCCTCAAAGGCGTGGAAATAGTAAGTCTATTCTCTAGTGGCATGGGGAGCATCCTAGTGTTCTTAGCATAAGCAGTAGAAATGACCGAGTGAGTAGCACCCGTATCGAAAAGAACATACGTAGCTTGACCATACATATACAAGATTCCAGTGATGGTACCTGTAGACTTGTTGGCCTGGTCTCAAGATGTCGTATAGACACGCCCAGTGGTAGGAGGCGGCTTGGTATCAGCATGTCCCGATGTGCCCTCCATCTCGCCCTTACGGCAATCCTTCATGATATGGCCAGGAAGACCACACTTGAAGCATGCGTCAGTGTTACGACGACATGGCCCTGGGTGCCTACGGTGGCAAGTAGAGCAAAGAGGATGAGTATATCCTCCAGCAGGTGCTCTGGCTGGCTGAGGACCTGATAAAACATTTTACATAAGACATGATGATAGGGTATAAAGGACAATGCGGATAATCGTAAGATTGAATACTAGTGATAGCTGGACGGGTAGGCTGTGAACCTCTCTGGTTCTGGTCCCTAGCGCTTCCATGGTTCTTGGTAGAAGATTTGCTAGAGTGTCAGAATATGAGTTATAACATGAAATCATAAGAAAAATGCGTAAGTATTAGGACCTGCTGTCGTTGGAGTGTCCAGCGTTGTTACGGTAATTATCATTACCGCCACGCCTATCCATAGCAGAACGGTCGTTAGTCTGACCGTTTCCCTTGGGCTGATGAGGCTGCTGCTGAGTAGCCGGCTGAGACCGGTCCCCAGTTTTCTGCCTGGAAGATACAATTTAAAGAGATGAATAATTGACATATAAGGAAAGAATACAGATTGGTCACCGCTAGAATGCGAATGTTTACCTCTTGTCTGTTTTCTCAGCTTCCCCGAACTCATCTCCCTCATGCAGTATCTCCAGCTTACGTGCCGCATCGGCCACTTGTGCTACAGTGTTGAACGTAGTACACACCAGATTGTTTGCGACCGATGTGCGAAGAGCCCACCTAAAGTGGTGTGCCTGCTCTTCAGGAGTACCTGCTGCTGCACCCAGGAAACCAGCTAAGCGAAGAAAGCGATGCATAAACTCATTGCTATTCTCCCCAGCTCTCTGTCGGATCCCATGGTACTCCCTCTTGAGTTTGTCTTGCTCAGCCTTGGGAAAGAACTGCTCCATCACCCTATCTTTGAACTGAGCCCATGTCAAACCAGCCACCCAATCGTCACCTCCCTCAGACTGCATCAACGCTAACCACCAATTTAACACATTGCCTTCGAACCGGTAGCATGCCAACCTTACCTTGAACACGGGGTCACAACCCATAGCATTGAAAATCTTCTCGATATGAGCCAACCAGCTTTCAGCATCACTGGGGCTATCTGTTTTCTCAAAAGCTCGAGGACGGAGCTTGTTGAATCTCTCCAGCCATACTGCCAATGTCACTGGAGGAGGAGGAGGAGGTGCTTGGTTATGCTGCTGATTGTTGGTAGCTTGAACCTCAGCCCTGATGTCATTCCTCAGTTGAGGAAGCAAAGCTTGCATTGCAGCTTGGATTGCTGCATTGAGTTGTTCCTGTTCGCGTGTGAGAACCATCTGACAGTATAACATAAAACATATGATTAACAGATCAAAACATAAAATATATATACATGAAAATATTTATACCAATAAATCCAGAGAAAAATTTTATGCAAGAAAATTTGTGTATGAATGCATGATGCAGTTTTATGAAAACTTTTGTATGCTCGAGAGTGAACGCCTATGGTCAGTTCACCCAAAATAGAAGACATGGCGAGGGGACGCCCATGGGTCGGTCCCAAATTTAAAAGTTTCGATAAAACACATGCGACTAAATAGGGCCAGTCTTATACCAACCATTACTTAGTCATAAACCTGCGACAATGACATATATATGTATGCATAAAAATGATGAATGCATGAAAACGACTGTCAGTTCTAGGAAGACCATAGTGACTACCCACTAATCACAGGTCATATTTTGAGAGCCTACAAGTCGAAGCCTTGGCTCTGATACCATAATTGTAACACCCCATTTTGATAATGGAATGTCACGCGTAATTATGGCGTGTCATCAAAGCATACAAGGATAAATGTCTAAACATTACATGACCATAAAAGGAAAATACAGAAATCAAACATCGGTAGTCCAAAAGTAAAGCTCATCACACACAAACATAAGTACTATAAATGAAAGGACTAAACAATGTCCATGGCAAGAGTATCAAAGTAAAGATAATGCATAAAGTAAAGAAAGGCTAAAAAGCTTCCAGTCCATATGCACGTACGCTTAAAGTCTACGAGCGTCCCTGAGTACCTGCCGTTTCGGGAACATAGAAAAGGAAAACGGCTGAGCAATACGCTCAGTGCACGGATGTACAATAAAACATGAATAGTATAAGCATATAAGCATATAACAACGGAAGAAACTAAGTCCCGAATAACCCGGTTAAGTCTTGGTAAAACCGGTTTTATAGTTTGAAAAGCCTTATGTTTATCTTATAAAAACTGTTTAACATATTCTACCATTAGCCAATATAGGTCATGAAAATCCACCGTGTATGAATACTTGGAGGGGTGACCTCATCATGCAAATTAGAGGGGCTGCCTCTAATTTAATATACTGGTTTGGGTAGGAGGGATCAGCTCCTTGTGAAGGATGCAAGGCACACACCACATTCACACTAAGTAATCTGTTGAAAACATGTAACTAGGATGCACCCATAAGCCCCACATGATAAATATAATAATATGGCCAAAAGCTGAAGGGACGCCACGAGCAATCACTCCGCCGTGGGAAAGTCATAACACCAGTGCCTCTAATGTTATGGTTATGGTACCTCCATAACTAGGTGAAACTGGTCATGCATGTATATGGCTATAGGTATTCTAAATTAAACATAAGCAAATCAAACATATAAACTAATATTACGGGAAAACAGTTGGCTGCATACGGGGAATCCTAATAAGGAAAGGATGTCCATACTGAAAGGACGAGAATCCGTACCTTATGTCCAGTGAACGAAGAAGACGAACTGAGGAGAGTCCTACTTCGGTACCACTAATGCTACATAAATACATACATGTACAAGTATCTGATTACTACATACGTAACTGGTTTTATGTCTTATCTTAGCTTATTTTATACGTTCATGCCATGTTCTACTGTTTTAAGCTTTAACTTGTGTTTATCTTATATTCTGTCTATTCTGATTAAGTATTACTTGTATTTCATGTATTATTATACTTACTGTGTAATAATAAGTAACTTTCTAAAAATAGCAGGTTTCCAAAAATAGAAAGTTACCAAAAATAGAAAGTTTCCAAAAATAGAAAGTTTCCAAAAATAGAAAGTTTCTAAAAATAGAGTTACTGCTTAAAATAGATAAGTTTCTAAAAATAGAAAGTTTCCATAAATAGATTAGCTGCCTTATTTAATTAAGTTTCTAAAAATAGAAAGTTTCTATAATTAGATATAAGCTGGTTAAATAAGCTAATTGTATAAGCTTAAATGTTTTCTGATTATTTTTCTAAGTCATATTGATATAAGGTATAGTTTATTAATTATAACATGTAATTTAAATAAACTATAGGTTAAAAGTATTTAATTAAATATATCATGTTTTTAATTAAATAAAGTTAAATACTTAGGTTAAAACATGTATTATTAATTATTAATAATATAACCTAAGTCATGCTAATTAATTAATTATAGCCATGGTTTTTAATAATTAATTAATTATAAAGTCTAGAAATATATAAATACTTAGGTTAAAAAATCCATGAGCTAATAATTAAATTATAACCTAAGTCATGTTAATTAAATTAGTCATGTCATATTTCATAAATTTAATTTTTAACATATAACTATTAAAATCATAACCTTAACATAAACAATGAACCGGATCGTGACTAGAAACCATGAACCGGTCCCGTAATCAACACCATACCCCGAACCACTTCGGGGTTCTCCCTTGTTTGCTGCTGCCGTGGGACCCACACCACCAAACCGAGACCTTGAGGTCTCGGTGGCGGTTCACAAGCCAAACCGAGACCCCTTGGGGGTTCGGTTTAGGCGCCGGCCACAACAAACACCCCTAAATCCTTTGTTTTGATTTACCCCATAACCATTTACATGTTTAATTAATGTTTTTAATTAGCTTTTTTTAAGAACATCATGATCTTATTTAATTTATTAAATCAAAACATAAAAGAAAAGGATTAAAAAGGTATACCGAATGCGTGGATCAAACGAGGATGAACACACACGAATACTTGCACAAAATTCAAGATCAAAATCAAACGAACAACCCCTTTGTGTCTTGTATATGCGACGGCCAAAGAGAGAGCAAGGAGAAGGAGGAAAAATCTTTTTAGGGTTTTTGTTAATTTACTGTAAAGTGAAAAATGACTAAAAGATTTACCTTAACCCCCTTGTTAGTAAAATTTGATGGGCTTGGCCCATCCCTTTTTGGTGTAGCAGCGGGTAAGGGGGCCCCACATGGGGTACCCGTACCTTTTTCCGAGTCTATATATTTTAGTGTTCGTTCGTGTTTAGTCGTGTTCGTGTTTTATGTGTTCTCGTTAAATATTAACCGTGACTTAATATATTTATTCGTGTTCGTAATAAATATATATACGTAATTAATATTAGCTCGTGATTAATTTACGTTCATGATTTCATGATCGCATGTTCGTGATTAATTATTGTTTAAAATAACTATTGTGTGTCCATACGTAATAAATACTTATCGTGTTCTAACATTACGTAATACTTACAATTCTTATACGTGAACGTAATCATACTATAAAAGGAAAGTTTTAATCTAGTACGTACGATCTTAAGGGTACTATTCATGGTAAAAGCATGGGGGTTTTATAATTTATAAAGGATATTTTAAAAAAAATAATTTTTTGATATAAAGTAGCCGTTAGGAAGATTTTGTTTAAAATTGTAAAATCACTATGGCAAGAAACTCACCACAGTGAATGTAAACATCACATAACTCACGCATGAGTTATTTAAGAGGATGGGAATATGGGATTCACGCGTGGGTTTTTCACCTCACCTGAGTTTGATGTCCACTCCGTCTAGTCGTATAACATTATAACGTTATATTATATTTTGGTGCAAGTTTGAACTTATTCCGCGTTTGTGTTGATTTATATTCCAAGTTTATTTTCTATATGTCTTTTGGTGAGTAAAATAGAGGTTTTTGGTACAGGTTTTGGTAGATTTTTTCTAGAAAAATTATGGAAAAAATGTTGGAAAATGCCTGCTGTGCAGGCATTTTATAAAAAAAATATGCAGAGTTTTCCCTAGCGACATGTCGCTGGGGAAACTAGTCATAATCGACAACAAAATCAAGTAAAAAGCGTTGACAAGTTAAACCTGTCGATAGTTTCCCCAGCGACATGTCGCTGGGGAAAAGACGAGAAAACGTTGACAAGTCAAACCAAAAGCGTTGACAAGTCAAACGCAAGGAGAGTTTCCCCAGCGGCATGTCGCTGGGGAAACTTTGTAATTAGTTAAGAGTATTAAGTTTAACTTAATTTTTGTTGATTCAATAAAGATTTTCCACAACGACATGTCGCTGGGGAAACGCGTGCCACCGTGGCATACTATTTTTTCAAGAAAAGTCTGCGGGTTCCACATGTCGCTAGGGATTTCTTTCTCATCGAGCATACCCCAGCGACGTGTCGCTGAAAAATAGTATCCCATCAACATGTCGTTGGGGAAATTTCTCATATTTCGCTGAAGATCGAGTCGACTGTTGTAGTGTCACTTACAAAAGACGCAACATGCTTATTAATCATACACCCTCATCATTCGGATGACGATGACGCCCCTATAACATGCGACTACAGTACAGCTGTAACGATTATAACGACACCATAGGAGAAAATTGGCCTTATAACTTGTGTATGCTTTTGCACTGTGCATCACAATTAAGGTATTGACCAGAAATATAACTCTTATGATTGTTATATGCAGAGACGGAATAAGTGAGTTCTCGGAGTGGCGGAAAATGTTATGTATTTTCTGATATAATGTTAATTTAAAAAAAATATACTATTATTTTAAATATATATTAAATACACATGGTATTTCAAAATATAAAATGTGTTTTTATGTGTTTTTTCACACTTTATTACATTAGTAGTTTGTAAGAAACAATGTGTATAACAGATATATCTTTTTTGAGCAAGTGTATATTAGATCATGTGCACAAATCGAGTATACATACAAAAACCAAATAGTTCGCTCAAAATTAACAAATTGATGCACATGCGATAAAACAACAAATATGATATTTTCAGACAAGCGATTGTGTATAGATACATCACAAACATACGCAAAATGCACGTATAAAAGGATAAGAAGATAACGAATATGATTTGCAGTATAATATACACCGTAATATACAAGAAGATAAACACGAAACATGGCAACATTGTCACGTCAACGACAAATATAAAATGAACGTTATCCATATTTGTCTTCCAATAATAACTACTGATTCCACTATATCTAATCCAAAACAAAACACATACATTGACACCCTCAAAATACATCATATTTACTATGACATGCCACTCAACATTAACGTTTTCAAGTTACCAACCACATGCATTTTCTCAACTTCTTTCCTACAATAGCTTTTGACCGCGGGTGCATACTCGAACCCTAGTATACTATTTCCGTCTATGTTGCCCGATGCAACTGCACGAGTCAGCATCGACTGTTGACAATTTGTCGTTCTTTTATATGACCCAAACCATTTCGATTGCATGTAACCATTTTTCCTCCATGGAGAAATTGTCATGTCTTTTGTTTTTAAGGATGTTCTCATTGCGGCACACATTAGCCTTACCACTTTTTTTAGGTTGTTTGGTTTGATGACTGTTATTCTAGGTATTGTTTCGAGTAGTGTTTGGTAGGTTTTTGTTGGTCTTGCGATTGTGAATTCGCATTCGAGTGATACTTCGATAATGTAACGAGTGTTGGAGATTAAAATGTCGATGTATTCGTATTCGCCTGCTGGATGTCGTCCTGTTTTCTCCCAACGAGACTTGCACAAACCTGGAAACATAGACATCAAATTAAACACAGATTTGAAATCGTTAGAAAAACATATACTCGTATTAGAAAAACACAGTGCAAGATAAGTTTTATCGAACACAAATAATACTGTCTGTAGTTTGATAAACTAGTTTTTAGAATTGGTTATGACGACTAACAATATTCGACTAAATCAAACAACTAAACAAGTGGATTTAATGAACGACTCATAAGTGATGATGGTTCATAAGATCACCATTGCTTATTTCCCTAAATGTTATCACCAAAAAATAAAAAATAAACATATACGAAATGGTTCTTAAATCATACTTACCAGCATCATATCCTCTTTGACGAAGTAAACTCATTAAACTCCTCTTAAATCCATCCGATGAGCAATCATCCAACATGCGACACACACTCTCCACCTCGTAACAAATCGCACGCCTCGTACAAACATCATCAACCTCGTCATCAATATCCGATCCACCTTCAAACAAATCAACCAACATTTCCTTTTCTTCAACATCCTGATCTTCATGATCATGCATCTCACCAACACAATCATTTTCCATTTTTGCATCATCACCATACGATCTACCTCGATGATCACAACACCCATCTTCGAAAAAAGAATCAACCAAATCCGATAAATCCGTTATCGAATTATTCGATGAATGCTCACTACCACTACTTTCGCATAGCCGTGCCCTAGCATCATCATCAAACTTTGTCATGATCCTTTTAAACCTCATTGGACTCTTTGCCATTCGTTAATATAAACTTTCTTATCTCTTTGATAATGTAATATTTTAGGTACACCAATAACACAAGAGATGTTCACATATATATAGTACACATGTACTATATTATAACATTGTACAATATAATAATAACAATGGGATGAGATAACGACAAAGTGTGAGGAGGAAACTTGGGCATGTGTTTTAACGGCGTTAGGTTTAGGTTTAAGTTTTGTGTTCTAACTTTTTATGCATGTGGACTTGTTTGTGTGAAATGGTGCATGAAGGGTTCAATGTAATTATTGTAACGTTGTCTTAACGGTAACATTGAGTGGGTGAAAATGGTGAAAAAGTGAACGGTGTGTCATGATTAGTAACACCTCGTGCTATACATGGTGTGTCACGTGGCACTGATACTCCCTACACACGATGATGATCATTTTATCTTACGATTTTTTGCCTCTATCTGCCACTGATTCAATGTGTTCTAACGATTATTCGATGTACGCGTGTCATGTCAAACCTACATGAACAGCATATACAGTAGTTAAGAGTAAGTCATATTAATTGGCTAACCATAAGATCTCTATGATTATTCTATACCTGGAAATTATTGCACTAGTTAAGAATAAGTCACCGATGGCATCGCTATAAGCCTATAAGTATATTCTTTCATGAAATGTCGGCTAACTCAATACACTCGAAGTTAAACAAAGCAATGTATCACGTGGTTTTATTCAATTAAAATAGATGATTATAACCAAAGAACGAAACTTGCAATGATTTTCCCTGTTACCTTCATAGACCAAATACTTACCAGTAAACTATGAATTTGTTTAACACAATTTTATTTGTTTATTTTTTTTTAAAACGACAAATGTTAATGGTTAGTGGGTCGAGTCGTGCAATAATATTTAAGCGACAGAGACAGAATTGCTTCTTCGAACTTTCACCTAATTATGTTAAATTCTTTAATTTGTTTCACCCGAGAGGCCATTGACAGCTCTTGAACCCAAGACCTCCAGAAAATCTCCCATAAAAAAACTATTTAATGAAATATTGGTTGCCAATTGAGCAACCAATTAGTTAATTCTATTTGGTTTATTTAAACGTTCTTAATTTATAAAAATGATATTCAATGAACTCACTTTGAGCAAGGCTAATATACAAATTTTTATTTTTTTAACAATGATTTTCATTAAACTAGCAAGAAGATAGATAAAGCAATTAAACAAAATAAAAAGATATACGTAGATTACATAATCACTCTAACAACCAAGATTCACTTTCTTATTCATGCTCCAAATTCAAATGAAAGTGAACATCTTAATGTCATTAAGTATGAGATATTTTCGAGGACGCATTTGGGAGAAAAACACCTTATTTATTAAACTTTATAAGTACTCATTAGTATTGCTAATCATCACGTTAAAATATTGATGGAATTTTGATTCAAAAATACACGATTAACCAAGGACAGGACGTTTTCGAGGTAAGTGATGATGATACCCGGATGTGTCATTAAAAAAGAACGTTCCTCCAAGTATCCACTGCAATGCAACTTGGCGAAGATATGATCTTTTGATTCCAAGTCGTCATCGCAAACAAGACAGCGTAAGGTATCGAGGAATCCTACGCCTATCTAGATTAGTTCAATTCTGTTCATTCTTTTTCAAACAAAGATGTTTACATTAGAAGGTAGAATTTTGTTATATAAAAATGCTAAATGCATAACCATTAAAATGAAAATCACGTCCAAATAAAATAACTTATTAATTTATTTAATATGTATTTAATATATATTTTATGTCGTTAATTGTAAAAATGTTGTTTATTTATTACACACTAATTTCTGATTGGTTAACAAAATACAATTAGTATATACCTTAATCGTTTTGGAAACACGTATAAGTATATATCTTAATCGTGTTTTCAACACGCATAGGAGTGTTGTTTAACAATATAATAAGACAAAAATGCATAGTTCAACATATGTATTAACTATTTTTTTACGCTTTTATGAAAGAAAATACAAATGTTTTTATTGTTTGATAATTGACTAAAATAAGTGTTTATGCATAACAACGAGATTTTATAACGATAATTAGTTCATAATCAACACGATAACTTAGTGACTCAAATCATATTGAGCTAGTAATCGAATCGGTAACCGCTTAACCCGGTGACACATATGAAGCATTAGATGGTATTAAATGGACATTTTATGATTGAAACTTTTATAAGATACTTTCAGTTTTCAACATTCAATTTTTCGAAAATATGTTATAAACTTTATATAAAATATAAAAATATATATAAATATTAATATGAGCTAATGGTAATACGACAAACCTAAATTGATCAAACTATTATTTTTAACAGCGAACAATCGTTTTAGGACATAATAAAAATGAATGATGAAGTAGTAAAATTGTGACGAAAATGGTATATGTTCGTTCGGCCAATTGAGTGTCCAATTATCCCTGATTAGATTTAAACATAAATTAGTATAAGTCCTACGGAGTCTCGCTGGTATGATTACAACGAGTAGAAGAAAGACTCTTTGATGGCATAGCCTCGACGAGCACCCCACTCTATTCAAGTTAAAGACATTATAAAAGAAGTCGAAAATTATTTGAAGAGACACTCGTCAGTTGGGATGAAGATATATAGACGGAATATGTTAAAAGCTCGAGGAGACTCAGTGGTGGCAATACCCTAAGGGTCCTCATTACTCTTTGAAGATAAACAAGTTGGGCTTAACCTTATCATTTGAGTGTTTAGGCGATATAATTCGATAAAGTAAAATGGCAAAAGACAATTCTAATTAAAGCTGAACTAGTACGAGTTGGTGAAAATGGTGAACATTAGGTAGAAGTGTCCATCACAAAAGTATGTTGGAGCCGTCCAAGAATGGACGTACAATTAATGTTATTGTACGTCTACCATATATGAAATTCTTGACACGTCTAAACTATCTCCACTAAGAAATAAACCTTGTACCTTTATAAATAGAGAACGTGGGGGTAAATGATTATTTGTTATAGTTGTATTTTTCTTTTTTTATCGAACTTACAATTACGTTGATCTTATTAGTGACTTACACAAGTTCGTTTGTAAACTTGATATTGTTAGCAAGTTTATTTGTTAAAAGATTAGTTTTAGATTCTCATTCAAAATAACATTTTATAATATTTTTTTTTTCTTAATAAAATATTACACTACTAAAAAGTTATTTTTTCATTTTTATTTTAGTTGTTTACTAGTTATGTTCTACAATAGATGTATAGACGTATAATTGGGACTTCCAATGTTAATGATATTAATTAGTATAAAGAGGATCTTAGTGAAAAGAAAGAAAAGAGATCTTAACAATAAGAATTTAAATTTCAATCACAATGTTGAAATAAAAATGAAGAAACTCTAGAGAAATGCATCTACTTCGATTGTATTTAAAATGCATGGTTGCGTTTTCTTTCATTATTCTCGTATTGAATAGTTAAACAAAAGTCTAAAGATAGAGTTTAACATATCTAAAATAAAATGATATTTTTATTCTTAGGTCTTATCTTACATTTAATTTTTTTTGAATGGTTTTATTATAAAGAAAATACTAGCAAGAAGCTAGAATTACAAAATAATACAATAATGATGATTTAACCAATCAATTCAACGGAACTTATTGTTTCTCCTATACCGACATCAAATATAAGATTTACTTTGTAACTCGTCAAATAAATTTGCCTTCTTTGGAGCTTTCTCTTTAAAAATCATGGAGTTACGAAACCACCAAACCAACCACCAGGAGGTATAAAAAACAGCTTCCATCGTATTCTTGACCTTCTTAGGCATGTGCAAATTCTCTATCCACTCTAGCCATTCGTAAAAGCCTTCGAAATGAACAGTAGAACATTCCGCTAGCGAGCAATAAGAGTACCAAGATCACGAGCCAAACTACACGAAAAGAACATATGTCCCCCTGTTTCAACGCCCACGTCACAATTAGAGCATATAATAGAATCTAAAAAAATACCTTTTCGAGATATATTGAACCTGGTTGGGATAAAATTGTTCAATTAGATCCAATTGAACAATTAGATCCAATTATGGTAAGTTGGGTTTAGTAAAGACATTATATAGTGCATATGTAACACGTTCTGAATAATTCTTCATGACCTGCCTAATACGGACTACTTTAAGGTATAGAAGATATTTTCCTGACCTATATAATCTTGACTTCGATGTTAATATATCATGCAGGATAAAATAAGTTTAACATAAATCACATATCAGTAATTGACTTTGATGAGGGTGAAATGTAACATAATAAAATCAGTAGTTAGTAGTTATTATTAGTGAGTAAAATATAACTACAACTTAAACATGTGTTATACAAAAACATATATAAACATTCATGCGTCGGGTATGAGGTAATGACGTAATGACCACATGATACACCGAATGTGAAACAAAAAGTTGACATCAAATGGCTATTACGAGGTGATCCGTAAATCACAAAATCTTAACTAGAGAAACATCTTTTTTTTTTCTAAAGAAAACTTAGGAAAATTAGTAGCATACCATTTACAAAAAAGTAACATTACTAAAAAAATTAGTGTTTTTTTCACAATTTTTTTATACACACTTTTAAATAGTATGAAAAATATTTTGAGTTTATTAAAACATATAAATGTGTAAAAGAATAATCATATAAGTAAGTTTGAACAAATTTTAAAAATCATACTTATATGTGTTGAGATTAAAATTTCACACTTTTTAGTGTGTAATATTCCATATTCCCCACACTTTCAAGTGTCGACCTAATTTTTTACACCCATATTCCTCACACTGACACAAGATGAGAAGTGTAGAAAATATACGTGTAACAAAATGGGATCTACACTTGAAAGTGTGGAGAAATATGGTATATTCCACACTAAAAAGTGTCGAATTTTAATCTAAACACATATGAGTGTGAGGTTCTAAAATTTGTTTACATTTATTTAAGTGATCACTTTTTATACATTTATATGTGTTGATAAACCCAAAATATTTTTCACACTATTTAGTAGTGTGTACAAAAAAGTGTGAGAAAACACTACTTTTTTTGTAGTGCATCATCGATCACTAAAGCTTAGCCGCTTATGGGTGACAATCGATTTGTGTTTGTGTTAACCTGTTTAGGTTCACGGGTTGGCGTGTCATTATAACCTTTACCCAAACACGACCCATTTAATAACCGTGTCACGAAACTCAACCCTAACACAGACCTATATGAAAGTTTATGGACTTATATTTAATAGTCGTGTGATAGGATTGAACTCGAGATTACGGGGTTGCACTCAATACGTAAAGAGTTAATTTATTTAAAAAATATATTTATTGTATTTATTAATTTTTTTTAATAAATATATATATTTATGTATTTAATAAATTAAACTAAGCTTTAACTTTAACGACCGTTAAAAATTAAGAGTTAAGTACAAACGATCGTTGTAGACTAAAAAGGAAAGAAAATAATATTCTGGAACACCCCATTGTGGGGGCGTCGACGGTCGGTGGAGAGGGACAAGGGGAAAGGAAAAAATTCCTTTTATTTGTTTTTACTTGGGCTACAAGTTTTTTCTAAGCCTATATAAACATCCCCTCACCCTCATAATTCCACACACCTCAATCTCTTTCTCTCCCTATCTCTTGGCCAATCGCAACACAAACCCACAAAGCGTTTGGTGTGGTTTTTTCTTGGTGCTCGGTTTTAGTTTAAATCTAGTCCTTGCCCCTCTCTAGGGTTGTTGGGTAGATTTTCCACAAGCATTAAATCTCGGTTTACACGTGCTAGAATCACGGTTAGCTCGTTGTATTACGTGTGTACAAGAACGTAATATAATCTTACTTTAAACTATATCTTGGTAGTGTACGGTATTAACACGAATTGGTGATTCGTTCTTCATCTTGTAGATTTGCTTTAGCGTAAAGGTATGTAACCCTAATTCGATTAATTAAAATTGTGTTATTATTATGATCTTGTTAAATCGCTTCCGCTATGTGTGTTCTATGTGTGTTTTGATCTCGTTTAGGGTTTTGTGTAATTTTTATGAACTATATAAACCTTCAGTAGTATCAGAGAGCCGTTTTAACATGTTATAATTATCGAAAATCTAAAATTTTTTTAACTAGTAATTGTTTTGAGTTAAAACTACATGTTTTTTAGGTTTTCTTAAAAATTAGGGTTTTGTTTTTAAAATTAAGGTTTTGCCGAATTTTATAAAAAAAAGAATTGTTTATGAAACTCTAAAATACATGTGGGATAATTTTAGATTAAATTGCATGATTAATTGTTATGTCATGTAAATTAAAGTTTACGATCCGAAGAGATCTAACTGTTAAGATTTGAGGGTAGATCCATGATGAAACGTGCATGTTTTCATAGATCATAAAATCGTATGTTTATATGATTTTATGTGCTACTTGCTTTATTTGATTCAATAAATCTTGAATTAGGAAAGACTTTTATATGAACATAAAAACCTAGATTTGATGATTATTGAATAAATCGTATGCATGTGGCTATTTGATTTATTTATTTCACATATACATTGTTATTATGTGTTTATGATTTTATTTTTTTTACTTTTTATGTTAAAAATTGTTCGAATTGTTGTAAACAAGGGTTTTTTGAAAAGAAATAATATGGGCTAAATTATACTAAAATTAAGATTTGTTTGAGATCTAAATTACATAAGATTACGTTGATTGGTGAATTGTAATAATAATCTAACGGCCTACTCCTTTTGACAAAATATAAAGTGGGTATAACGCACCGCTGGTCATGTACCCGGTTAAGGAAGGAGGTGTTAAGCCATTAGTCGCTGACCAAATTCCCGGCTCGCCTGTGCGTCAAATTGAAATTACCTACGATTATTACTTGCGTTATACCTTAAGGTTGATTTACCGCAAATTCACATCTGAATTCATAATGAATAAGGTTATTGCTTTGTGCTTTAGCCATAAGTACGTTGTGAATAGTTGTGGGTAAATTATTTGATTGGTTGAACCAATACCTCAACATAATTTATGTAGAAATTTAGTCTCGTGAAGAAGTTTACTAAATGTTTTATTAAACTTATGTTATGGAGTTGTATGCATGCTTCTCCATACATTGATTTTGACATCATATTTATACCCTTAAAAATTTAAGTCGAATGCTCCTAATTGACGAACACTTGAAATTGCTACGTCATCAAATGAGATTTTTGGATGATGTTGTGATGGAGAGAAAACTTTCATAGAATGAGAATTCGTATGATGGTTTTACATTACTCAAATTAGACGACTTAATTAAGTTACTCAGTGAGATCTGAAAACTTAAGGCATTTAGAATGGATGAAACATGTTTACAATGCAAACCGTTTTTTGGCAATGTAAATCCCTTAAATATCTAGAAATTAAAAATTGTTTGTCAGTTGAATTGTTTGACAAGTCGCTATGTTGAGAACATTCATTACTAGCAGATCAACTGATGTAACGGGTCTATGTCAATATAGTTCTAGGATTTAAGGAAAATATTATGGTTTATATACCGGGGTAATTTTATTTTCTTGAAAGTATTTAATTATCGAAAATACTAATATTTGAACTTATTTCTATAAATATGGCTCAACCCGACAATAACACTATAAGTTATGCGTTCAAAACGTTTTTTGATCGTCCTGAACTTACTGGCCCAAACTTCAATGATTGGTACCGCTCACTAAGAATTGTCTTGAGAGGAGCGGGTACTATTGATATCTTGACTACTCCCTATCCGGAGGATCTTGCTGAAGGATCTTTTGAAGCGCAAAGGCTTGAACACGTTGCTAATGTTGAGAAGCACTCGGAGGTGGCTTTCTTAATGCTAGGAAAAATGGATCCTCCACTTCAGAAGAAGTATGAGCTATTTTCGCCTAAGCGAATGCTTGATGAGCTCAAGGCTATGTTCGAAAAGCCACAAGTTGTGGAGATTTACGACTTAGTAGATGCTTTGCATAGCTGCAAGCAAACTCCTGGAAAGTATGTTAGTGCCCATTACATGGAGATGAGGGGTTATATGGAACAAATCATTGCACTAGGACAACCCTATGATCATAATATGGCTATCAACTTGATCAATAGGTCCCTTAACAAGGACTTCAATGATTTTGTTCGAAACTATAATATGCATTGCACGGGGAAGACAGTTAATGATTTGCATGCAATGCTCATTGACTACGAAAAGGGGTTAAAAGACAAGACATCTACTTCTACTCCTCCTGTACTAACCATACAAAAGGGTAGAGTGAGTAAGCCAAAACCGCAAGCGAACAAGAAGAAAGGCGAAGGCAAGGGTGATAAGAGCAAGCAAGTTACGACTTGTTCGAAACCTAAGTAGAATTTTGTCAAGAAGAATCAATCTTAGAAGGATGAGTCTTCTCACCATTGCAAGGCAAGTGGTCACTAGAAGAGGAATTGCCTTCTTTACCTGAATAGTTGCGAGAAATAAAGAAGAAGTCTGAGCAGAGCGTTGCAGCTTCTAGTACTTTATTTATTATTGAATTATTCAATTTGACATACAAATTAATATCCTGGGTATACGATATGGGATGCGGTATTAACATTTGCAATACGCTGCAGGGATCTAATCTAGAAAGGAAGCTATCCTATGGGGAACAATTTCTGCAAGTGGGAAATGGTGCACAAGCAGCGGTTGAAGCTATAGGAACATTAAATTTAGTTTTACCTTCGGGTTTAGTACTGATTTTAAATGATTGTCATTATGCACCTACAATTGTTAGGGGTGTTATTTCCTTTTCTTGTTTGTTGAGTAATAGATTTGTTCACACTATTGATAACAATGGAATTTCTGTTTGGAAAAATGGTATTTTCTATTTTAATGAAATTCAGTGAATGGTGTGTTTGAAATAGACATGCATGATAATGAATCCAAGAATAATAATAATTCTATTTTTAGCATGAATAAGAATAGAAAGTTTGACAAGAACTCTTCTTATCTTTGACATTGTAGACTTGCCCATATTGGGAAGACTCGTATACAAAAGCTTCAACGTGAAGGTCTTTTGGAAAATATCAATGATGAATCATTTGATAAATGTGAGTCTTGTATCTCTGGAAAGATGACCAAGAAACCTTTTAATATCAATATTGAAAGAGCTACTTATCTACTTGGTTTAATACATACTGATGTGTGCGGGCCACTTAGACATTTGTCAAGGAAAGGTGCTAGCTACTTCTTAGCATTTACGGATGATTATAGCCGTTATGGTTATGTTTATTTTCTTAAACATAAACATGAGGTATTTGAAACATTCAAAGTGTTTAAAGCATAAGTAGAACTGACACTAGGAAAGAAGATTAAAGCTCTTCGTTCTGATAGAGGTGGTAAATATTTAAGTCAAGAGTTTATAGATTATCTAAGTGAGAATGGAATTGTTCAGCATCTTTCTTTTCCCTATACTCCACAACAAAATGGTGTATCTGAAAGGAGAAATCGTACATTATTAGATATGGTGCGATCTATGTTTAAACTTACAACTTTACCTTTATCCTTTTGGGATTATGCTTTAGAGTCTGATGTTCGCATTTTAAATATGGTTCCCATGAAGAAGGTTGATAAGACACCATATGAACTATGGTATGGCAAGAAGCCATATTTGTCTTATTTAAAGGTCTGGGTTGCGAGGCGTATGTGAAACGTGACTCAGGCGATAAACTCCAACAACGATCTGTGAAATGTATCTTTGTAGGATACCCTAAGGAAACTATAGGTTACTACTTTTATTATCCACCCGAGAACAAAGTAATTGTTGCTAGGTATGGAGACTTCCTTGAAAGTGATCTTGTAAATCAAAAATTCAGTAGGAGAAATTATGATCTCGAAGAGAGTCATATAGATACATTACCTTTTGAAAACACTAGCGAAATAATTCTTGTAGAACCAGAACTGGAATTAGTTCCTCTGCGTAGATCTGAAAGGATTAAAAACGCAAATAGAAATATATGTCTTAATATAGAGGATGATGATGAAGTAGGGGATCTTGGAGAACCTCCTAATTATAAATCTGCCATGCTTGATCTTGAAAGGGATAAGTGGATGGTTGCTATAGATGAGGAAATAAATCCATGAAAGTTAATGATGTTTGGATTCTTGTAGACCACCACCAAATGCTAAAGTAGTGAGACATAAGTGGATATACAAGAAGAAAACTGACATGGACGGTAGAATACAATCTTATAAAGCTCGTTTGGTAGCAAAAGGTTTTACTCAAACTTTTGGCATAGACTACGAGAAGACATATTCTCCTGTAGCAGACATAAGAGCTATTAGGATTCTCATAGCTATGGCAGCATACTAAGATTATGAGATATGGAAAATGGATGTTAAAACTGCGTTCTTGAACGGTCGCTTAGATGAAGACATCTATATGCAACAACCGGAAGGGTATGTTGATCCTAAGAATCCAAAACGCGTGTGCAAACTTTAAAGATCTATTTATGGTTTGAAACAAGCATCACGTCAATGGAATAAACGATTTGATGAAGAAATAAAAAAGTTTGGATTTATTCAAAATCGTGATGAGCCATGTGTATATCGCAACGCTATTGGGAGTGATGTAGTATTTCTAGTCCTATATGTTGATGACATATTAATCATGGGAAGTAACATTCCAAGACTTAAAGCTGTTAAGGATTATCTTGGTAAATGTTTTTATGAAGGATTTAGGAGAACTGCATACATTTTGGGAATTAATATCTATTAGGATAGGAAAAGACGGTTAATTGGTCTAAGTTAAGATGCTTATATAGATAAGATATTGAAGAAGTATAATATGCATAAATCCAAGAAAGGTTTCAACCTATGGAAGTTAAGCACAATCTGAGTCATGAGATGGATGCATCAACTCATGAAGAGGAAGCATACATGCAGAAGGTGCCTTACGCTTCTGCTGTAGGATCTATAATATATGATGTAAGATGCACAAGGCCTAATGTGGCGTTTTCTTAGAACTTGGTCAGTAGATACCAACAGAATCCAGGGAAGCTCCACTGGACTGCTGTAAAACATATTCTAAAGTATTTGAGGAGTATGAAAGATATGTTTTTGGTATTTGAAGGGAAACCAAACACTGAACTGAATGTGACAGGTTTCTGTGATGCGTCCTGGCAATGTGATAAAGATTATACGAAGTCTCAGACGAGTTACATGTTTGTTATCATTGAAGGAGCAGTTGACTGGAAGAGTAAGAAACAGACAACGATTGCAATGCATGCTACTCAATCTGAGTACATGGTTGCTTCAGAAGCTTCAATGGAAGCTGTTTGGATTAGGAAGTTTATTGGAGATCTTGGAGTGATGCCTTCAATTAAAGAACCTATTGATATATATTGCTAAAATTCTACTGCAATTATATTCGCCATAGATTTTGGAGTCATGAAAGGCGCCATAAACTTTAAGCATAGATATCACTACGTCCGAGAACAAGTTGAAGCTCGTGAAATCAAATTAATAAAAGTTCACGCAGATGATAACATAGCTGATCCTTTTACTAAGGCTTTGCCTAGACCAAAGGTAGTTAAGCATGCCAAGGCTATCGGTCTGCAACTAGCTAGCGAACTCATGCAATAAATTTGTGATTAGTATTTGGATAAAGGATGTTAAGACATTATTCTTTAATAAAATAAAGATTGTGTTTCGTTTATTCTTATTACTTAAATTTGTATCCTATTTTACATGTTTTAATCCATGAATAAATTGTTATGCTAAATGTCTGTTGTCGATTAATAATATGGGAATATTATTAAATAAAGAAAAATCAAAATAGTGATAGAGTATACTTGAAAGTATATTGATCGATTTTGGATGGTATTCGATGAATCGAATATTGGACTTATCCCAACTATATGATTTTACTTTGTGGATCTTTGTCATCAAGTAAATCATAAATAGTTATCCTTAGACTTGAGATGCCAGGAAACTGTTATGAATCTAGTGCATCTATGTGGAATAATCTAACGCTAAACGTAACTCTCAGCTATAAGGATTATTTTCGGAAGTGTTGCAAAATTCATAAGTTTTGCTTGTAGTCAATATGGAATTTATTTCTTCCAATTTTGTTTTGGAGTATAATACATTTGGGGCCCTCGTGGGATTAGTAAAATGTTTGTGTGGCCACACCCAAATTTGTTTTGGTAATCTTGTTGAATCTGTGAATGAGAAACATAATGGTTAATGAAAGAAATGTAAGATCCATATCCTTATTAACGTTGTATTAGAAATAAAAGGATAATAATAATGATGAATCATTAAAAGGTTTTATCTAGGAGACCTTACTCGAGTTGTACTAGAGACATTGCTAGTGTAACTAGACGCTAGTCAATGTAATCACGATATTCAAAATATGTCCAAGTGGGAGCTGAAAGTTTATGGACTTATATTTAATAGTCGTGTGATAGGATCGAACTCGAGATTACGGGATTTTACTCAATACGTAAAGAGTTAATTTATTTAATAAATATATTTATTGTATTTATAATTTATTTAATAAATATATATATTTATGTATTTATTAAATTAAACTAATATTTAACTTTAACGGCCGTTAAATATTAAGAGTTAAGTACAAACGATCGTTGTAGACTAAAAAGGAAAGAAAAGAAGATTTCGGAACACCCCATGGTGGGGGTGTCGACGGTCGGTGGAGAGGGACAAGGGGAAAGGAAAATTTTCTTTTTATTTGTTTTTACTTGGGCTACAAGTTTTTTCTAGGCGTATATAAACATCCCCTCACCCTCATAATTCCACACACCTCAATCTCTTTCTCTCCCTCTCTCGTGGTCGATCGCAACACAAACCCACAAAGGGTTTGGTGTGGTTTTTTCTTGGTGCTCGGTTTTAGTTTAAATCTAGTCCTAGCCCCTCTCTATGGTTGTTGGGTAGATTTTCCACAAGCGTTAAAGCTCGGTTTACACGTGCTAGAATCACGGTTAGCTCGTTGTATTACGTGTGTATAAGAACATAATATAGTCTTACTTTAGATTATATCTTGGTGGTGTACAATATAAACCCGAATTGGTGATTTGTTCTTCAGCTTGTGGATTTGCTTTCGCGTAAAGGTATGTAACCCTAATTCGATTAATTATAATTGCGTTATTATTATGATCTTGTTAAATCGCTTCCGCTATGTGTGCTTTGATCTTGTTTAGGGTTTTGTGTAATTGTTATGAACTATATAAATCTTCACTACATAACACGTGTAATTCGTTTGTGACCCGCTTAGCCTGTTCAAGTAAATAGGTCATGTGGTTGATAAAGTTGATGGCTCGTCAATTAAACTAAATTATATTAAAAGATAATATAATCCTATTTAGAGGTAAACTCTCTAGCTTTTGCAATAGGATGTCAACCTTGTAGCTTGCCACGCACATATATAAGCCTTCCTATTGGTTCAAATATGACTAGATGCTAGAATTGATTCCCCCTAATAGATAGATTCAAGAAAATGTTTTCCAATTGGAAAGCTAAAACGCTTTCCATAGGTGGTAGGCTCACTCTTACAAAAGCCGTGCTTGGTAGCTTGGAGGTTTAATTCTTCTCCACATTTGAAGCCCCTAAATCAATCACAAAGAAACTTGAAAGCATTAGGAGAATTTTTTTAGAGAGGTTGCTCGGATGAGAAAAATATACATTGGATTGCTTGGAACAAAGTCATTTCTCCTATAGATCAAGGTGGTCTTGGTATTGGCAGCCTTAAAATTTTCAATCAAGCGTTATTGTCTAAATGGTAGTGGAGGTTCTTAATGGAAGAGAATTCCAGTTGGTCAAAATCAATACAATCCTTACATGGTCCTTCGGGAGGTCTTAAAGATTCATCCTCTATTAGAATAAAGTCAGGTCCTTGGTTCCAAAATGCAAGACTTAAGGAAGATCTCATTCCCAATGGCATTAACTTGTCTGGTCTCTTTTCTAAAAAGATTGGAAATGGTGAAAGCACTAAGTTATGGTTAGATAAATGGTAAGGAGGGTCGAATCGTAATGAAACCTATCCTCGTCTCTTTAGACTTGATCTAAATCCAAATTACCTAGTTTGTGATCGTGCTCCTACTTCTATAAATGTACCATCTGCTTCTTTTGTTACTGCCCATGCTTCAACCCTTAGCTACCTTCTTGACGTGACACTTCTACCTCCTGGTTTAAGGTTTAATTGGGCTTGGAGTACGCCTTTGAGGTCTTCCGTTGAGATATTACATTTGGAGAAGCTCATTAATTTAGTGTCTCAACTACACCTCTCCTCCACTGAAGACAAATGGGTGTTTAATGGTAATGTTTCATGTGGTTTCTCGTTGAGAGCAATGAGACTTCTCATCATGAACATGTTGCCCGCGAGCCTTCCTGCTACTAGATGGAACCGTTTTATCCCGATTAAGGTAAACATTTTAACTTGGAGAGTCCTAAATGAGCGCCTTCCGACTAGATACAATCTTGATAAAAGAGATGTTGATCTCCACACGGTTAGATGTCCCATTTATGATGATGGAATTAAGACGGAGTTTCATCTTTTTGGTCAATGCAAAGTGGCGATTGATACTTGGATTGATATTTTCAAGTGTTGGAACATTAACAATAGGCACTTCTCTTGCATTACCGACGTGGTCAACCTTGCGGATCACTCTAACCTTTCGGCTCAGTACACTCCCCTCCTAGATGCTGTTGTCCAAACTAGTATTTGGGTTCTTTGGCGTTTCAGAAATAAATCTTTATTTGGTTCAAAAAGGCCTAAGAGAGAGCTTATTTTAAATGACATTAAGCTACACTCCTTCACTTGGATCTCTAGTAGGCGAATAAAAAGTTTTTGTAATTGGCTCGAGTGGTTTAGCAACCCTCGGCACGCCCTTTCTATTTTTATATAATTATGTTCTCTCCGCCTAGCTTCTTGCTAGTGTGTTTTTAATACAATTTGTTGTTCGTAAAAAAAGAATGTAAAAAAATAAAATAAGAATGTAAAAAATGATAAATATAACATACAATTAATTACGAAATATTTTCAATAATGTATGCGTTATAATAGTCATTCATTTGAATTAATTACATAATAAAATACATTTAACCCAAATAAAACATAAAATTAAAGTTATATATATTATTTTTAGACTAGCAGGGTACTCGCGCGATGTGGCGGCGGGTACCCTGTGATTGACCAAAGAAAAAAAGAAAATAATGTTGACTAGGTCCGGTTTACTTATTTAAATAAGTTTAATTCGAATTTATCTGGATCGTTTTTTAACAACTTTTATTTGACATTCGAACCGGTGGCCACTCTTGTTCCCGCTTGAATTTATGGTCCAGTCTGATTTTCAAAACTATATGAATTAGCATATAACTTTATGAGCTTTGTGTCTAAGGGGGGAATCGGGTCAGGTTGGTCGGGTCCAAATCGGGTCAAGGCTGAAAATAAGTTACCCCAACCCGACCCGATTTGAACTCGGGTTACTCGGGTTCGGGTTTATTCAGGTCAACCCGAGTTGGATAAAAAAATTATTTTTTTAAAATATAAATTATATGTAATTTAAATAATAATAAAAAACAAATCTTACTCGGGTCAATCGAGTTGACCCGAACACGAGTTCCACCACCTGACCCAAATTTTAATGCAGGTTAGTCGGGTTCACCCGATTAACACGAATTAGAATTTGAACTCGAGTAACCCGACCCGAATATACTCGGGTCGGGTTCAAGTCGGGTCGACTTTTTTGACACCCCTATTTGTGTCTGTTATTAGTTTGTATAATGTGCATAATTGCATGCACTTCTCATTTTATAGTTGTTTTTAAAGAATAATATTATTAGTGTGTTTAATGTAGGGTGAGCATGGGGCGGTTTGGGGAGGTTTTATGCTAAAACCAAAAACCAAACCGCAAACTTCGGTTTGTACATATCGCAAACCATTTGATTTTGGTTTTTTTGGTTTCGGTTTTTTGGTTTCTCATTGAAGCGGTTCGGTTTCGGCTTTTATTTTGGTTTTTTACTCTTTTGATTTTACGCATTTGGCTTTCTATTTACAAAAAACCTCATCATCAATAGTTAATCACTTTCGACACAAATTAAACTCATCATATTACAAGTTGCAACCAACAATAATAGTTTCAATCAGTTACATACGTTAGAATAATATAGGGATGAGCTCGGGATCAATCCCGTCCCGAACCCGTCCTGATTTAGTGCTCCCGATTTTTTTTCCGATCTAAAAAGTTATGTACCGATCCCGTACTGAACGGGATTCGGGAATCGGTACCGGTACCGGGAAATCGGGATTTTCCCTTTTTTTCGGGAATTTCCCAATTTGGTACCGGTCTCGTCCCGATTAGTGGTCCCGAATTTTTTTTCACCTTATTTCGTAGTCCCGGTCCCGTACCGAACAGGATTCGGGTATTGGGAATCGGTACGGTTCCGGGAATGATTCGGATTCGGGATTCGGGTCAAAATGCTCATCCCTACAATAATAGCAATATTAGTTACCATCAAATTATATAAAACCTAAAAAATAATAAAATAATAAAATTCTTCTATAGCAATCACAAATCTAACAAAATTTAGGTGAAAAAATCATAATCAATTATTTTAATATCTTATATAAATGTTTATATTTAAACAAAAAAAACAACCAAATATATTAGAAATATCACATATATAACTATTTGAATATATAAAAATATATTAATTTTGTAGACCTAA
The DNA here is from genome assembly GCA_025667525.1 of Glebionis coronaria. NCBI lineage: Eukaryota > Viridiplantae > Streptophyta > Magnoliopsida > Asterales > Asteraceae > Glebionis > Glebionis coronaria. The sequence goes on along the minus strand of CM046882.1, from coordinate 480,044,108 downwards.
GTGGGGCGGGGTGATTTTTCGGTTCGTTTTTATACATTCAACCAAAAACCGCCCCAAACATTCGGTTTTCAAATATGTGCAAAACATCCTTTCGGTTTTTCAATTGGGGCGGTTTTTTTGGTGCGTTTTTTTTTTTGGTTTTTCGGTTTTTGGTTTGGTTTTTCGGTTTTATTTTCATCCATAGTTTAATGTATTAAGATGTGTTTTAAAAATAATATTAAAAAGTATGTGTTTTATATTTGTTAATTGAACATATTTTATAAATGTGTATTTTTAAGTAAAGAAATTGTGTAGTTTTAGTTTCGAATATGTATTCTGTTAATATATTAAAAAGATGTTCCTTATGAAAAATGAAGTTTGAAAAATTTAATGTCTAAAAGAGTTTTTATGCTTTCTTATACTTGTAAAATGTGTAGTTATGATTGTATATTTATGTAATGGATATTTTAAATAAGAGTATTAATTATATTTGTATGTTTAATGTTTTAGTTATGTTTGTACGTTTTGTACATTATGCACACATATTTGTAAGTATGATATTTTAATTGTGAGGTTTTAGTTACATTTATAATGTTGTAATTATTATAATATTAATTACGTTTGTAATATGTTTTATTACATTTATAATGTTGTACTTATTACTTGTACTATGTGTTATTTCAGTTGTAAAATGAGGTGAATGGTGTTTTAATTAGAGATTTTAACGTAATATACTTTAAGTTTTAATTATAAAATTTAATGCAATATGGTTTAAGTTTCTACTTTTAATATGCACGCTTGTTTTGTTTATACAAATAGTATTATATGTTGTAAGTTGAAAATTCAACTATTCTAAAAATAAAAGTGCAAAATGCTTTATTAGACAGTATGATGCTTATACATACATAAACGGGTTCACATGTCGACCTGTTTAATGTTTACTCAACCCAAACACGACCCGTTTTTAAACGAGTTATGCGGGTTGACCTGTTTTTGACCAAAACTTGTTTATCCTTAACCCAAACCTGTTTAACTTCGTGTGAGGTTCATGTCATTAATCGTGTCGTGTCGGTAATTCCCACCCCTACTAAAGCTAGTCGCAGTGGTACACTAGGTTAAGTAAAAGTGGAAAAACGGGTGGATATGCGGGTTAGACGGGCGACGGGCAAAACGAACGTGGGTTAAACAGGCGCGGGCTAAACGAGCGTAAGCTAAAATGGTAAAAAATATATATAAAAACGTATAAATGAAAAATAATAATACTTGTTTGAAAGTCGGAGATAAAATTTTTAATATAAAAGGTCCGTCGAGTAGCTTAATTAATTTTTTTACACGCCCATTAAGCTTATTTATTGTCTTAAATATGCGCCCGTTTATCCCATTAATAATAATAGATGGGCAAAAAGAGCCTCATCCTTTTTAGAAAAGTGTTAAAAAGTGCTCATATTTAGCAAAATGAGCAAGATTAGCAACCTTTAAGGTCAAGCCATAAAAGTTCTCGTCATCTCGTCTTTTTTTTCGACGATGATCAAACGATTTTTTTCACTATAATCCGACAATCATTTTTTGTTTTTAAAACACAAACTGTAGTTGTAGCGAGCCTTCCCTTTTTATAACACTTCGGAAATATTATTTCAGTCTTTTATTATGATGACCTGGTCGAGAGAGTACGGTACATCGATGTAAAATATTGATCCCTTTGGATCTTGGTCCATGATGGCCTTTTGAATAATAGAACTGGAAGAGAAGGAAAATAAATAGCTTATGATGACCATATATTTGAGTCGATCATTTCATAGATCTAATTCCATGTTTTTTATACGGTGGAAAGGCCTTCTAATCTAAATTTACGCTTAAAGGAAGAAATGTTCTTGGTGGATGCGGGACTTGCGACCGTCAGAATGAGTTATACCCCATTATTATTTCAACAAAAACCAGAGTTCCAAGATTAGTAACATAACTGAACATTATGAAAGTAACAAGAGTTATACCAACTAAAAGCAATACAATCGTAATGTAAGAATTTAGAGGAACCCTTAAGCCTCCAATCAACATATAACTTTCGAACCAACCGGAGCACGCAACACTTTCGTTAATGATCTTTGAGTTATGTTCTGGAAATGGTAGGGTTTTCTGGTCTTTTAGGTTAGATAGATAAAGTTAGATACGTCCTTGGTGTGTAAGGAGGAATTGGGAATGGCTAAGAGAGGATTGGTGGTGAGATGTGTGTAAAAACAAGCCCCAAGGGTCTTATTTATAGAGGACTAGACTTTGGCCACCAAGCAAATTTCTTCGCCCCAAGGTGATTAATATTCCACAATATGGTGGATAGAAGCTCATAAAAAAATCATGGAAGCTTCAATACTTGGAGAAGTGTATAAAGTCTGAGCATGTAGGTTGTTTAGTCGTGATGATATACTGCGATGGAGGGAGGAATCATCGGCTGCTCTGGCTCGTCAAGGGGCTGCTACCTACTTAGTCAATGTTATTGGCGAATGAAACGGCTTGCCGACTGGCTTCTCGTACAGATTGGTCCAAAATGATAAAATCCAAGGTTCTAGCAATTTATTTTGCGGATGCGTGAGCGCTTGAACCAAGCCAATAGGAGTTAGTATGCCCAAGTTATGGCTATAATGGTGAAGGTGTATCGGGAACACAAAGATTCCAACTTTCTTCGGCATAACTTCTTTTCTTTGTTTCTTTTTTTCTTTCTGTCTTGAACATTTTCTTTGCAGTATTGTAAGCAAAAACTTCATGACTTTTTTCTTCTCAAACATTCCCCATAAGACTTATATTTGTCAGGAAACAAGAGAAGAAAGCAAAAATTGTTTACTTCCACAACTTCTCAAGATTTGATGGAATTTTCTTTCTTAAGCTCCTTGCTTATCATCACCCTAAATACAAGATTAAACCACTTGTTTTCTTTGTGCATCCCGATTTAATCCCGAGTCCCGAACCAAACCGAGTCCCGAGATCGTGGAAACCCATCCGAGTCCCGACCCGAGTAAGGTCGGTTTGTGTCGGTCGGTGTGGGTTTCGGTCAGTTTGTGTCGGTTTTGCTCACCCCTAAACCTCTGAGATTTCCCTTGACGGTATGGAATGAGGTACCCGCGATTTGTTTACCGCTTTGTTGTTTTTAACATTGATGTTTGTACGTGCACTTTTATCAAGAGTTTGTATGCATTCATGTGGGTCAAGGATATCTTCATTAGAATCATGTGGGGGTTCACAGTGAGCCTTGCTCGTGCTAGAAGGAAGTATCATTCATGTCAGAATCCACCTAAGACCAACCATTTTGAAGATTTTACCCGTTGGTTTCCACTGAAGACTAGATCTATGAGGCATGGTTTTCTCAAGCACATCGGGAGACTTATTAGGAGAAAAACTATGACTAGAAGAGATCCGTTATTCAGGGCTCTTAACATTACTCATATGTTGTTTGGGTTTGATGTCTCATGGGGTGGAATCTTAGCACGTGAATTCACTTTTTTCGAGACTTTCGTTATGCAATGATCATGAATAGCATTGAAGACACATTTGTTAGAATTCGAACAAACATTCTTTTTGGCATCTAGAAGGATCTAGAGTTCATAGTGTATCTAATTTATGCACAACATTAAATGATACACCACTACTCTTAGATGCAAGCCAATTCCTGGATGTGTGATTAACGCTCCTAGGTTTTGGTTTGCTCATATCTCTTGCTTGTGCCTTTTTCTTAATGTCCTCTAGATAGCGTTTATGACTCGTGTCATTTGAACTACACCTTGGCATGTTCTTTGAACTATTACTATATTCGCTAGATGCATTCATTTGATAAGATTTTGCAAAATAAGATTCTCTTAAGATATGTCTAGGATGTGGAGTGACATGTTTTGACCAATTGGTACTCACATCAGCTTAGGAGGCAAACCTTGGTTTTGACGTTTTATGTCGTTCAGATTTAAACGCATTTGGTTGTCTAGCAACGAAGTGGTTTGTGGGAGGCTAAGAAGGAGGTTTCCCTAAGACTGACGATTTAGCAAACTAAGTTTCCACACTAGTTTCTATTATCTTTCTTAAGTTTTTAGTGCAGCAATTGCAAAAACCTTTTCCTAAATTTGAACTTTAAACTTAGCATTTTGAGCAATCAAAGAAGTTGTCTTATCTACAGTCTTAGCACGAGTTCTTTTCATTGTATCGGACAATTATTTATATTGGCGTTTAACTATCTTATTTTGCTTGTTTAAATGCTTATTTTGTCCATGTAATGAAGCGACACATTGTTCTAGTTCGATGTTAATAGATTCTGTCACATCTATGTCATGTTTAAGCGTCACTTTACTACGTGTTTCATTCAAAAAACAACAATTTTTCCCATCATTTTAATTTTGAGTTTGATTTCTAAGTTCAAGATTCATACAATGTGCTTCCATTTTAAACAAATCTACTTAAAGTTGGGCAATGGTGTTTTTTAGAGATTAATAAGTGTAAAAACACTTATCCTTTTACCACTTATTTCCAATAATAACAAGACCAAAACGTGTATTTTATGTCGTAAAAGTCGGAATTATGCGTGGTTTGTGTTTTTATTGTGTTTCAGGATAAAAATATGAAAAAGGGAGAAAACACGGGCTTTCACGGGATTTTATCGAAGAAAAAGACGAAAGACGAAGTCAAAAGATCAAAAGTGCAAGAAGAACGGAAGTCAAAGACCTATTCTGAAGATTTATCGAAGAAAAATTCTAAAGGCGGAAGTTTGACGAAGTCGAAGAACCAAGTCAACTAAATGAAAAAATTAGAAGACGAGTTCATATTATCATTCGACTAATCCCGAGACAAAGTCGAGAAACACGAGTCAGTTAAAAAGACGAGAAGACAAAAAGGAAGAAAGAAACAACACACCACACCATCCTTTCTCCTATAAATACCCTCCTAATACTTCATTAGGAGGGTGTTAGTTAGATTGTCAATTTCAATTTTTTTAGTTTTTCATATCTTTAGAGAGAAGTAGGTGTTTTTTACTTTCTCTCTCTAGATTTCTTCATCTTTTCTTTCAAGTTCACGCTTTCATTTAATCTTGTATTTTGGAATCATTAATCTACTAGTTCAAGTTTAAGCTTTTCATCATTTTTCTTTTTCTACCTTTCTTGATTTTGATTTGCCTTTGATCCGAAATAATCATGCATCTTGTTTAATCTTAATGTTTGATTGATTAAAAAGTTTATCTTTTTGTTCCTATAAAGTTCTTATACGATTTAAGCTTTGAGCTTATTATGCTTTTTGGCTTGTTTCGTATTTAACTTATTTCTTTTTTAAGTTTTCTTAAAAGTTTCATCTTTTTTTGGTTAAATTTGTTCTATAAATTTTGCTCCATTAGTGTTTTAAAAGTTGTTAAATTTGTGTTTATTTAGAATTGGTTAAGTCTCGGTAATGCTTATTTGAGTAGTGCTTATTCGTTTTTGGTTATTTGCTTTTGACTCCCATCGCACGAGTATTAAGTACCGAGTCCGATTGAGTAAGTGTGATCGCATAAGCCCCTAGGGTTTCTATTTGCAATCCATTACTACGATCACATCCTACGATCCACACCACGATCACTTGTTGTGATCGTGGGTACGATCTGTAGGTGCGATATGTGGGTGCGATCCCTGGCTACGGTCACATCCTACGATCCACACCACGATCACTTGTTGCGATCGTGGGTACGATCTGTAGGTGCGATATGTGGGTGCGATCCCTGGCTACGATCACTTTGAGTGCGATCACACAGACCACGATCATTAGGCCACGATCGATTGTTACGATCGTTGGCTGCGATCACTTGGTTTCGATCAGAAGTCACGATCGAGGGTACGATCACCAAGTACGATCCAGGACACGATCAAGCACCCCGATCGCATTGACTGCGATCCAATCTCAAGTTTTGGATTTTATTTCTTGTTTTATTTTAAGTTTTAAATTTAACTTTTCCAGCATTTTTACTTAGTATTATTTTTAAATTAGTTTTTAATTACTTTAATTCTCTTGCTATTTTATTTAAGTCTTTTACCTTAGCTTTGTTAACTTGTCATTTTAATAGAAATAGATAATCTAAAGCTCCCCCTTTTAGTGACCATCACCAATAATTCCACCATAGACTGGGATCAATTCGATTAGATACCGAGAACGATTGAGTACACATATACTGACCATTTATCAAGATATTAAAGATATATATTCAGACTCGAGAAGTTTATATGGTTGAATAGCAGTAGTATGTTTAACATCCTGGTCAATCCTACTCCCATTATTACTCATATTTGATGAATCAGGTGTGGTATTACTATTAACCTTTTCCAATAGATATGTGTCAAAGATGGGTTCAGATTGCTGAATATGTTGATAATCATCAGCGGATATATCATAATCAGCAGTTAATTGTACCTCGTCCAATGGCTCGTCGTCATACACGGGTCTGATATCTGCATTATTATCTTCTGAATCATTTCCCGAAATGTTGGTTTCTTACATTCCTGGGTTATCCCGCTACTTTCTTTGATAGCATTCATTTCATCAACGTTATCAATCGTATTCTCTAGCGTATGCATCGCTCTTTCGTTCATGTCTGGTCAACCGGAATCACATCACGTGTTCCTTCTTCATGTCTTTGCAGCATTTTGTGATTTACCAATTGCCATTGACTCTCATGAAGAATCTCATGAAGTGCTATTTGGGCAATTTGCATCTCGAGAGCATTTAAGCAATAGATTAACTCACTTTGGAAGGTTTGGAGGTCATTACTTGTGTATTGTTTAAAGTCCTCTTGCAAATATTTAGTTTGTTGATCTGTGGAGTTAATCTTTTGCCAGGTGAAGAAACTCTGAAGTTGATTCCGAATCTCTTTAAAATAGTTCGTTGTGTCACAAGCAGATAGCTTTCTTTTCTCAAATTGCATTTGGAGGTGATCTATATTCTCAAATAGCTTCTTTATGAATGTCTCATGCGCCTCACCGAAGAATATTTTAAATGCCCGTATGAATACTACTTCTTGTTCCGAGCAGACAAATCGGGAATTCTGGAGACTTTTCAAGAGGAAGTTGATTTGTTTGAAGAATTTTGCTCTTGTTTCCTTTGCTTCTTGCAGTTTATCTCGTTGAATCGGCATTGTAACTTCATGTGTAGATTAGGATCACAATTCGTAGAAAGATAATGTTAATCGTGGATTTTATTAATCTAAACAAAATTTCCCGCCAAATATATTATCAAAAAATATCTTTCACTAAATTTTGAAATTCACCTAAGAATGTAATTCTAATGATGGGGAAAAAAAATTGAAAAATGAATTTTTTTTTTTACAAAACATAAAACATAAAAAATTCAAATTTTGGCCTAAAATTTTGAAATATGGCCCAAAAAATTTTAACGCATTACCAAATTTGAATTTGAAGTAAAAATAGCCTAAAAAGACTATAGAAAAAATAAATTTTACTCTGGTTTTCCGCCAAAAAACTTTTTTTTTGGAAATGGTGATCTGGACTTAGTAGTGAGGGTGGGAAAAAGCTAAAAACGAATAATACAAAAATTTTGCACCAACTCGGTAGTTATAGAAAACCACGATGCCGGTAATTGTAAGAAGTTATGATATCTCGGTAGTTCTTCTTCAAGCCTTAACTTGGTAGTATAATCAGGACTCTATCTCTTTAGTTCAAGTAAAGCCTATTCCGGTAGTTAGTATCAATAGCAACTTGGTATCCCAAATAATTCTGATCTTGGTAATTTTTCTAGATGTTACCTCGGTACTAGTAGTAAACACCAATTCGGTAATCTATCTCGGTAACCCAACTCGGTAATCTATCTCGGTACCCCAACTCAGTAGCACTATCTCGGTACCCTAACTCGGTCTTCTATCTCTGTAAAACCCGCATGCTTTTACCATGAATAGTACCCTTATGATCGTACGTACATAATTAGAACTTTCCTTTTTTTAGCACGTTTATGTTTCACGAATAGTAATTACAAGTATTACGTACGTGTTATTACACGATAAGTATTTAAGCAGAATAATACACGATAATTATTATCAACAATAATTATAATCACGAACATGAAATCATGAACGTAAATAATCACGAACCTATTATTACCTATTTACGTAATAATTATTACGATTACATATAAATATATATTACGACACGAACGATAAATAAATAAATCACGTAAACACGAAAACACGACACGAGAACACGTAATATTGGAAACACGGAAAAACATCGGGTTTCCCCTTGTGGGCCCCACCTAGCCGCGGCATAAACAAAACAAAGGGGCCAAGCCCACTTTGTTTTTAACTAAATAAGAAAAAAGGAGGAAACATGTTTTCATTTACAGAAGATTAGAAAAATAACAAAAACCCTAGCTCCTCCTTGTCTCCCTTTGGCCGCCGGATTTAGAACACCACAAAGGGGTGTTTGTTGATTTTTGGTTGATCCAATTCAAGCAAGATCGTTCGTGTTATTATTTTCTTTTGTTCACGCATCGGTAATTCCTTAAACCTTTTTCTTTTTAATTATTTTATTAGATCTAAGAACACATGAAACATGATAATGAATTAGCAAGATTTAAAACATGTTAATTAATTAGATCTAATCATGGGGGTTAAAAACATGGGGTTTTAAGGGGTGTTTGGTTCGGCCGGCGCACACAAACTGAGAGCCGAAGCTCTCGGTGTGTCTCGTGTGACCACAGCCAAGACCTACGGGTCTCGGTGGTGGCTTTGTGGCTCGGCAGCAAGCAAGACAAGGGACCCCGACGCATGTCGGGGTTAGCCCTGTGGTCATTACGGGTCTCGGCTGAAAAACAAGGGCACCACCGGCTTAAGCCGGTGGCGGTTTGATTTAAACCGTGGCAACCGGTCAAGCCGGTTCGCCACCATTAAGGGGTTAGTTGTTTGGTCCGGTTCAAGGGGTTTCATGGACCGGTTCACGACATGTTTAGATTTAAAACACGGGTTCGGTTCATGACTTAGTTTTACAAGTTAAATAATTACAAGATTAATTAAATTAATTTAACATGCTATATAGTTAATAAAATTTAGACATAGTAATAATACATGACTTTAACCTAAGCATTTTATGATTTAATTTTAGACTAAAGTTATTAATTAATTATTAAAATATGGCTTATAATTAATTAATTTCCATGACTTAGGTTATATTAATATTAAATATTAATACATGTTTTAACCTAAGTATTATTTACACCTTAATTTAATTAAATCATGCTATGTTTAATTAAATCTTATAACATATAGTTTATTTAATTTACATGTATTAATTAATAAACTATACTATTAATCACATGAGTTAGCATATTAATCAGTAAAACTTAAACTTATATTATTAGCTTAATAATCCAACTTATTTCTAATTATGGAAACTTTCTATTTTTAGAAACTTATCTATTTTAAGCAACTAATCTATTTATGGAAACTTTCTATTTTTAGAAAATTATTTATTTTAGACAGCTATTCTATTTTTGGAAACTTTCTATTTTTGGAAACTTTCTGTTTTTGGAAACTTTCTATTTTTGGAAACTTTCTATTTTAGGAAACCTGCTATTTTTAGAAAGTTACTTATTATTACACAACAAGTATAATAATACAAGAAATACAAGTAATACTTAATCAGAATAGACAGAATACATGATAAACATAGCATAACGATAAAATCAGTAAAACAAGACATGAACACATAAAACAAGCTAACACATGATATAGGACCAGTTACGTACTCAGTAATCAGAATACATATACACGTATATTATCTATGTAGAGTTAGTGAGATCGAAGTAGGACTCTCTTCCGTTTGTCCTCTTCGTTCATTGGACACAAGGTATGGATTCTCCGTCCTTTCAGTATGGATATTCTTTCCTTATTAGGATTTCCCCGTATGCAGCCAACTGTTTTCCCAGTATATGTTTTATATGTTTTGATTTGCTTATGTTTAATAAAATGCCTAAGCCATATACATGCATGACCAGTTTCACCTAGTTATGGAGGTACCATAACCATAACACTGGAGGCACCAGTGTTATGACTTCACCACGGCGGAGTGATAGCTCGTGGCGTCCCTTCAGCTTTGGCCATATTATTATTATTATGTGGGGCGTATGGGTACATCCTAGGTTACATGTTTTTACAGATTATTCAGGTGAATGTGGTGTGTACCTTGCATCCTTCACAAGGAGCTGATCCCTCCTACCCAAACTTGTATTAATTAGAGGCAGCCCCTCAAATTGCATAACGAGGTCACCCCTCCAAGTATTCATGCACGTTGATATTTCATGACCTATATTGGCTAATGGTAAACATGTTAAATAGTTTTTATAAGATAAACATAAGGCTTTTCAAACTATAAAACCAGTTTTACTAAGTTACGTCAGGTTTTCTAGGACTTAGACATTTCCGCTGCTATATGTTGTATATGCTTATGTTATTCATTCTATGCTTGTATATCCGTGCACTGAGCGTTATGCTCAGCCGTTTTCCTTTCATGTTCCCAAAACGGCAGGTACTCAGGGACGCTCGTAGACTTTAAGCGTACGTGCATATGGATTGGAAGCTTTCTAGCCTTCTTTACTTTATGCATTTATTCATACTTTTGATACTTATTTCCACGGACATTGTTTAGTCCTTTTTCATTTACAATACCTATGTTTGTGTGTGATGAGCTTTACTTTGGGGTATTGATGTTTGTTTCTGGTATTTCCTTTATGGTCATGTAATGTTTAAGACATTTATCCTTGTATGCTTTGATGACACGCCATAATCACGCGTGACATTCCATTTACTAAAATGGGGTGTTACAATCTCAGTACCCCAACTCGGTACTCTATCTCGGTAACCTAACTCGATAAAACTATATCGGTTCCCCAACTCGGTACTCTATCTCGGTACCCCAACTCGGTACTCTATCTTGGTAGGTTTTAGGAAAACATCATTCTGGTAGTTAGGGTCTTACTTATTCCGGTAGTTTTTCAAAAAATCCGAGAAAAACCCAATAAAACCAATCATCGAAAAGGCAACGATGTGATGATTTCTAACAAAACGAATGGTACAACCAAGTATTAAAACCTTCAAAGAAGCCTAAAATGACAACTTTTCTATTTTTGAGCCAAAAAATTTTACGATCCAAACGCATAGAATAACACGAAATCCGGTCTAAAAACATTATTTTTCGAAGATTAGAGATGAGAAACACCACAAAAAACAAGCTAACTACAAATCTATTGGCTCTGATACCACTTGTAAGACCTTACACACGAAATACCAAACACGATTTATATGGATGATCTATAGGCGCGGGTTTGATGAGATGATGATGAATATAATACGAAAAATAATAAAGATTAAGATGAAGAACAAAGGATTAAACAAAAAAGAAGGATTATATTAAGAGGAGAAAAAGAAAATAATAAAGATGTGTTAATTTCCTAGAGAGAGAAAATAAAGAACTTTCTCTCTCTAAACTATGAAAATGGATAAACACACACACAAATGAGGAGGTGGAGTCTTTATATAGTATAAGGATGTTGTGTACAAGGATTTTCTCTTTTATGTGTTCGGGACTAATTCCCGTTACATATACAATATTAGCTTGGAATTCTCGACACCATTAGATAGCATTTTCCATGAGCTCTACAACCGTATATTATATGACCATCACTTTAAATAAGGCTAACAATAATATACAAATAACTCTCCTAAAAATATAGTCATTTTGAGCGTTATCAAGCACGTACATAATTTTACAAAAAAACAATAAAGGGAAAAAATACCACTCCAAAACTAAGATCAACCAAAGCGTTCAAGTTTCTAGGTAAAGTGGTGTGTTAATTCTTTTGTTTATGGAATCGTGGCTTGTTCATGTATTTTCTCATGGTGTTTGGTTTTTCGAGTGTGAATTTTGGGTTAGTATATTTTTAGGTGTAGGTTTCTTGAATTCATTTGTGTAAGGTGGTTGATTCTGTATGTTTCTATAAGTTTTATCAGAAGAATTCCTTTGTAATCACTATACGAGTTTTGTTTCCTCTAGCTTCTTGCTAGCTTTTAATGTAAAATTACCGTTAAAACATTATATGACAAATAAATAACGGGTACCTTATAACTAAGGAAATTATTCAGCACCCGACCCTTGTGATTGCTAACTAGCCAGGTGTTGTCGTCAATGAAAATTACATATTTGCTTTTTTTCTTTATTTCTAAAATACAGTATAACCTTATACCTAATGACACTCTAATCTACATCTATCGGTATTCTAAAGCACTTGAGACTATTTTTATAATTAAAAAGTATTAATTTTTAGACACTTACACTTATTTGTTATAGAAACATTAGTGTTGATACCATTAGATAAGAAAACACGATCTTAACCATTAGATCACAATCATATTAACACTCAGTTAGCGCTCATACACCAAGATTTACCGTTACAACAACTAACACCGTCGTCGGAACCAACACCATCGACGAAATCACCACAATTTAAATTGCTACCACGACCGGCGTCGACCCTCAGCAGGTAGGAGACATCGCATGCCATCGGACTTTAAAAGGGCATCAAATATTAAGTCCATGTTGCATTAGGAAAGAAAAAAAATTGAATGAGTATATATCATATTTTTAATGGAATACAAAACTTGAAGAAGAAGACAATAGAGTATTGTAATAAGTGAAATGGAAATGCAAATAATGTGTACTATAAGTCACGTGAGGTGAGAGAAGTAAAAAATGTTTCTTTCTAGAAATGTAGAACGTTAATTTACAACTTTTTTTTCAAATAACTATAGTATCATTTTCTTCACTTTGATATGGGTTGTGGGCCCAACAGATATTTGGTATAAAAGATAGACAATCTAAGGGCCTGTTTGGTTTATAGTGGGGTTAGAATCAAATTTGGATTTAGGAATGGTATGAAAAAAAAGTAGGGGAGAGAAAATTAAAATTATTTATATTATATATTTGTTTTAAAATATAAAAAATTATATTAAAAGTTGTATAGAATAGAAAATGAATAAATGAATGGTTGAAAAAAATTGATAAACAAGAACAAAAATTTCATTGGCTGATTTAGTTGAAAGGTACCACTCATATGAGGTATGGAATCTATTATTCCAATGATGTTGTCAGAAAAAAATTTACGAACCAAACGCATGTTTTCTAATTTCTATGATTCAAAAGACCCCCACACCTTTAAACCAAACGCGTCCTAAGTATATGAATAAATTTTACTTTATAATCTTTTTTTTATATTTACCATTTTATATACTTCATATTAGTTTGGGGTAATTACAATGTTTCAAAAAAGGTGTACAAGTCCGATTAATCAACGATTAATATCTACAAGGCCCTCAACCTTGTCGATTAATGAAAAAGCGATTAATGGTGGTTAGCTATGGTCAATGACGGTCAAGGGAGGTCAAACTTGACGAAAACATACAAATTTTACCAAAAATACCGAAAACTCGGTGTAAAAATGTGTATATAACTTATAGTAACTATTTATATGTATAATAGGTAGTATTTTAAGAATAATATGGCCAAAAGTACCGAAAAATTCACTAGAAATACCCAAAACTTGACGAAAATATCAAAAATTTGCTAAAAATGCCAATCTGATTAATAACCGATTAATCCCGCCTAGAACAATTACAAGCTACAAGGTGGTCGACCGGCCGACTAACGATTCCCGATTTTTGCAACATTGGGTAATTCTCTAAAAAGGTCCGTTTCTCCAAGTGACTTTGCTTAAGCAGTCTAAACTCTTTTATGTCCCATATAAGACTAGGCAATGTTCTAAAAGGCTCGGAAATAGGTGAGGCTTGAACTCCACGCCACGCAATAGACCAAGACTTGAGCATAAGGCTTGACGTGAAACGATGCGTGAAAAAAGTGGTAATTCGCGATAAAACGAGATGATTGAGGGCCTTGTAGCTATTAATCGCTAATTTACAACTTTTTTTTCAAATAACTATAGTATCATTTTCTTCACTTTTTCATTAATCGACAAGGTTGAGGGCCTTGTAGCTATTAATCGCTGATTAATCGGACTTGTACACCTTTTTTATAATCTTTTTTATATTTACCATTTTTATAATCGAACTTGTACAACCTTGTCGATTAATCAGCAAACTAAGTATATGAATAAATTTTAGTTTATAATCTTTTTTTATATTTACCATTTTATAAACTTCATATTAGTTTGCGGTAATTACAATGTTTCAAAAAAGGTGTACAAGTCCGATTAATCAGCGATTAATAGCTACAAGGCCCTCAACCTTGTCGATTAATGAAAAAACGATTAATGATGGTCAACTATGGTCAATGACGGTCAAGGGAGGTCAAACTTGTCGAAAACATACAAATTTTACCGAAAATACCGAAAACTCGGTGTAAAAATGTGTATATAACTTATAGTAACTATTTATATGTATAATAGGTAGTATATTAAGAATAATATTGCCAAAAGTAAAAAAAAAATACTCACTAGAAATACCCAAAACTTGACAAAAATATCAAAAATTTGCTAAAAATGCCAATCTGATTAATCACCGATTAATCCCGCCTAGAACAATTACAAGCTACAAGGTGGTCGGCCGGCCGACTAACGATTCCTGATTTTTGCAACATTGGGTAATTCTCTAAAAAGGTATGTTTCTCCAAGTGACTTTGCTTATGCAGTCTAAACTCTTTTATGTCCCATATAGGACTAGGCAATGTTCTAAAAGGCTCGGAAATGCGTGAGGCTTGAACTCCACGCCACGCAATAGACCAAGACTTGAGCATAAGGCTTGACGTGAAATGATGCGTGAAAAAAGTGATAAGTCGCGATAAAACGAGATGATTGAGGGCCTTGTAGCTATTAATCGCTAATTTACAACTTTTTTTTTCAAATAACTATAGTATCATTTTCTTGACTTTTTCATTAATCGACAAGGTTGAGGGCCTTGTAGCTATTAATCGCTGATTAATCGGACTTGTACACCTTTTTATAATCTTTTTTTATATTTACCATTTTTATAATCGGACTTGTACAACCTTGTCGATTAATCAGCAATCTAAGTATATGAATAAATTATAATCTTTTTTTATATTTAACCATTTTCTAAACTTCATATTAGTTTGCGGTAATTACAATGTTTCAAAAAAGGTGTACAAGTCCGATTAATCAGTGATTAATAACTACAAGGCCCTCAACCTTGTCGATTAATGAAAAAGCGATTAATGGTGGTCAACTATGGTCAATGACGGTCAAGGGAGGTCAAACTTGTCGAAAACATATAAATTTTACCGAAAATACCGAAAACTCGGTGTAAAAATGTGTATATAACTTATAGTAACTATTTATATGTATAATAGGTAGTATATTAAGAATAATATTGCCAAAAGTAAAAAAAAAACTCACAAGAAATACCAAAAACTTGACGAAAATATCAAAAATTTGCTAAAAATGCCAATCTGATTAATCACGGATTAATCCCGCCTAGAACAATTACAAGCTACAAGGTGGTCGGCCGGCCGACTAACGATTCCTGATTTTTGCAACATTGGGTAATTCTCTAAAAAGGTCTGTTTCTCCAAGTGACTTTGCTTATGCAGTCTAAACTCTTTTATGTCCCACATAGGACTAGGCAATGTTCTAAAAGGCTCAGAAATGCGTGAGGCTTGAACTCCACGCCACACAATAGAACAAGACTTGACCATAAGGCTTGACGTGAAACGATGCGTGAAAAAAGTGATAAGTCGCGATAAAACGAGATGATTGAGGGCCTTGTAGCTATTAATCATTGATTAATCGCTAATTTACAACTTTTTTTTTCAAATAACTATAGTATCATTTTCTTCACTTTTTCATTAATCGACAAGATTGAGGGCCTTGTAGCTATTAATCGCTGATTAATCGGACTTGTACACCTTTTTTATAATCTTTTTTTATATTTTCCATTTTTATAATCGGACTTGTACAACCTTGTCGATTAATCAGCAATCTAAGTATATGAATAAATTTTAGTTTATAATCTTTTTATTATATTTACCATTTTATATACTTCATATTAGTTTGGGGTAATTACAATGTTTCAAAAAAGGTGTACAAGTCGGATTAATCAGCGATTAATAGCTACAAGGCCCTCAACCTTGTCGATTAATGAAAAGCGATTAATGGTGATCAACTATGGTCAATGACGGTCAAGGGAGGTTAAACTTGTCGAAAACATACAAATTTTACCGAAAATACCGAAAACTCGGTGTAAAAATGTGTATATAACTTATAGTAACTTTTTATATGTATAATAGGTAGTATTTTAAGAATAATATTGCCAAAAGTACCGCAAAACTCACTAGAAATACCCAAAACTTGACGAAAATATCAAAAATTTGCTAAAAATGCCAATCTGATTAATCACCGATTCATCCCGCCTAAAAAAATTACAAGCTACAAGGTGGTCAACCGGCTGACTAATGATTCCCGATTTTTGCAACATTGGGTAATTCTCTAAAAAGGTCTGTTTCTCCAAGTGACTTTGCTTATGTAGTCTACACTATTTTATGTCCCATATAGGACTATGCAATGTTCTAAAAGGCTCGGAAATGCGTGAGGCTTGAACTCCACGCCACGCAATAGACCAAGACTTAAGCATAAGGCTTGACGTGAAACGATGCGTGAAAAAAGTGATAAGTCGCGATAAAACGAGATGATTGAGGGCCTTGTAGCTATTAATCGCTAATTTACAACTTTTTTTCAAATAACTATAGTATCATTTTCTTTACTTTTTCATTAATCGACAAGGTTGAGGGCCTTGTAGCTATTAATCGCTGATTAATCGGACTTGTACACCTTTTTTATAATCTTTTTTTATATTTAACATTCTTATAATCGGACTTGTACAACCTTGTTGATTAATCAGCAATCTAAGTATATGAATAAATTTTAGTTTATAATCTTTTTTTTATATTTACCATTTTATAAACTTCATATTAGTTTGCGGTAATTACAATGTTTCAAAAAAGGTGTACAAGTCCGATTAATCAGCGATTAATAGCTACAAGGCCCTCAACCTTGTCGATTAATGAAAAAGCGATTAATGGTGGTCAACTATGGTCAATGACGGTCAAGGGAGGTCAAACTTGTCGAAAACATACAAATTTTACCGAAAATACCGAAAACTCGGTGTAAAAATGTGTATATAACTTATAGTAACTATTTATATGTATAATAGCTAGTATGTTAAGAATAATATTGCCAAAAGTAAAAAAAACTCACTAGAAATACCCAAAACTTGACGAAAATATCAAAAATTTGCTAAAAATGCCAATCTGATTAATCACCGATTAATCCCGCCTAGAACAATTACAAGCTACAAGGTGGTCGACCGGCCGACTAACGATTCCTGATTTTCGCAACATTGGGTAGATCTCTAAAAAGGTCTGTTTCTCCAAGTGACTTTGCTTATGTAGTCTAAACTCTTTTATGTCCCATATAGGACTAGGCAATGTTCTAAAAGGCTCGGAAATGCGTGAGGCTTGAACTCCACGCCACACAATAGAACAAGACTTGAGCATAAGGCTTGACGTGAAACGATGCGTGAAAAAAGTGATAAGTCGCGATAAAACGAGATGATTGAGGGCCTTGTAGCTATTAATCATTGATTAATCGCTAATTTACAACTTTTTTTCAAATAACTATAGTATCATTTTCTTCACTTTTTCATTAATCGACAAGGTTGAGGGCCTTGTAGCTATTAATCGCTGATTAATCGGACTTGTACACCTTTTTTATAATCTTTTTTTATATTTACCATTTTTATAATCGGACTTGTACAACCTTGTCGATTAATCAGCAATCTAAGTATATGAATAAATTTAAGTTTATAATCTTTTTTTTATATTTACCATTTTATAAACTTCATATTAGTTTGCGGTAATTACAATGTTTCAGAAAAGGTGTACAAGTCCGATTAATCAGCGATTAATAGCTACAAGGCCCTCAACCTTGTCGATTAATGAAAAAGCGATTAATGGTGGTCAACTATGGTCAATGACGGTCAAGGGAGGTCAAACTTGTCGAAAACATATAAATTTTACCGAAAATACCAAAAACTCGGTGTAAAAATGTGTATATAACTTATAGTAACTATTTTATGTATAATAGGTAGTATATTAAGAATAATATTGCCAAAAGTAAAAAAAACTCACTAGAAATACCCAAAACTTGACGAAAATATCAAAAATTTGCTAAAAATGCCAATCTGATTAATCACCGATTAATCCCACCTAGAACAATTACAAGCTACAAGGTGGTCGGCCGGCCGACTAACGATTCCTGATTTTTGCAACATTGGGTAATTCTCTAAAAAGGTCTGTTTCTCCAAGTGACTTTGCTTACGAAGTTTAAACTCTTTTATGTCCCATATAGGACTAGGCAATGTTCTAAAAGGCTCAGAAATGCGTGAGGCTTGAACTCCACGCCACACAATAGAACAAGACTTGACAATAAGGCTTGACGTGAAACGATGCGTGAAAAAAGTGATAAGTCGCGATAAAACGAGATGATTGAGGGCCTTGTAGCTATTAATCATTGATTAATCGCTAATTTATAACTTTTTTTCAAATAACTATAGTATCATTTTCTTCACTTTTTCATTAATCGACAAGGTTGAGGGCCTTGTAGCTATTAATCGCTGATTAATCGGACTTGTACACCTTTTTATAATCTTTTTTAATATTTTCCATTTTTATAATCGGACTTGTATAACCTTGTCGATTAATCAGCAATCAAAGTATATGAATAAATTTTAGTTTATAATCTTTTTATTATATTTACCATTTTATATACTTCATATTAGTTTGGGGTAATTACAATGTTTCAAAAAAGGTGTACAAGTCCGATTAATCAGCGATTAATAACTACAAGGCCCTCAACCTTGTCGATTAATGAAAAAGCGATTAATGGTGATCAACTATGTTCAATGACGGTCAAGGGAGGTCAAACTTGTCGAAAACATACAAATTTTACCGAAAATACCGAAAACTCGGTGTAAAAATGTGTATATAACTTATAGTAACTATTTATATGTATAATAGGTAGTATTTTAAGAATAATATTGCCAAAAGTACCGCAAAACTCACTAGAAATACCCAAAACTTGTCGAAAATATCAAAAATTTGCTAAAAATGCCAATCTGATTAATCACCGATTCATACCGCCTAGAAAAATTACAAGCTACAAGGTGGTCAACCGGCTGACTAATGATTCCCGATTTTAGCAACATTGGGTAATTCTCTAAAAAGGTCTGTTTCTCCAAGTGACTTTGCTTATGTAGTCTAAACTCTTTTATGTCCCATATAGGACTATGCAATGTTCTAAAAGGCTCGGAAATGCGTGAGGCTTGAACTCCACGTCACGCAATAGACCAAGACTTGAGCATAAGGCTTGACGTGAAACGATGCGTGAAAAAAGTGATAAGTCGCGATAAAACGAGATGATTGAGGGCCTTGTAGCTATTAATCGCTAATTTACAACTTTTTTTTCAAATAACTATAGTATCATTTTCTTTACTTTTTCATTAATCGACAAGGTTGATGGCCTTGTACCTATTAATCGCTGATTAATCGGACTTGTACACCTTTTTTATAATCTTTTTTTTATATTTAACATTCTTATAATCGGACTTGTACAACCTTGTTGATTAATCAGCAATCTAAGTATATGAATAAATTTTAGTTTATAATCTTTTTTTTATATTTACCATTTTATAAACTTCATATTAGTTTGCGGTAATTACAATGTTTCAAAAAAGGTGTACAAGTCCGATTAATCAGCGATTAATAGCTACAAGGCCCTCAACCTTGTCGATTAATGAAAAAGCGATTAATGGTGGTCAACTATGGTCAATGACGGTCAAGGGAGGTCAAACTTGTCGAAAACATACAAATTTTACCGAAAATACCGAAAACTCGGTGTAAAAATGTGTATATAACTTATAGTAACTATTTATATGTATAATAGGTAGTATGTTAAGAATAATATTGCCAAAAGTAAAAAAAACTCACTAGAAATACCCAAAACTTGACGAAAATATCAAAAATTTGCTAAAAATGCCAATCTGATTAATCACCGATTAATCCCGCCTAGAACAATTACAAGCTACAAGGTGGTCGACCGGCCGACTAACGATTCCTGATTTTTGCAACATTGGGTAATTCTCTAAAAATGTCTGTTTCTCCATGTGACTTTGCTTATGTAGTCTAAACTCTTTTATGTCCCATATAGGACTAGGCAATGTTCTAAAAGGCTCGGAAATGCGTGAGGCTTGAACTCCACGCCACACAATAGAACAAGACTTGAGCATAAGGCTTGACGTGAAACGATGCGTGAAAAAAGTGATAAGTCGCGATAAAACGAGATGATTGAGGGCCTTGTAGCTATTAATCATTGATTAATCGCTAATTTACAACTTTTTTTCAAATAACTATAGTATCATTTTCTTCACTTTTTCATTAATCGACAAAGTTGAGGGCCTTGTAGCTATTAATCGCTGATTAATCGGACTTGTACACCTTTTTTATAATCTTTTTTTATATTTTCCATTTTTATAATCGGACTTGTACAACCTTGTCGATTAATCAGCAATCTAAGTATATGAATAAATTTTAGTTTATAATCTTTTTATTATATTTACCATTTTATATACTTCATATTAGTTTGGGGTAATTACAATGTTTCAAAAAGGTGTACAAGTTTGATTAATCAGCGATTAATAGCTACAACGCCCTCAACCTTATCGATTAATGAAAAATCGATTAATGGTGATCAACTATGGTCAATGACAGTCAAGGGAGGTCAAACTTGTCGAAAACATACAAATTTTACCGAAAATACCGAAAACTCGGTGTAAAAATATGTATATAACTTATAGTAACTATTTATATGTATAATAGGTAGTATTTTAAGAATAATATTGCCAAAAGTACCAAAAAACTCACTAGAAATACCTAAAACTTGACGAAAATATCAAAAATTTGCTAAAAATGTCAATCTGATTAATTACCGATTAATCCCGCCTAGAACAATTACAAGCTACAAGGTGGTCGACCGGCCGACTAACGATTCCTGATTTTTGCAACATTGGGTAATTCTCTAAAAAGGTACGTTTCTCCAAGTGACTTTGCTTATGCAGTCTAAACTCTTTTATGTCCCATATAGGACTAGGCAATGTTCTAAAAGGCTCGGAAATGCGTGAGGCTTGAACTCCACGCCACACAATAGACCAAGACTTGAGCATAAGGCTTGATGTAAAACGATACGTGAAAAAAGTGATAAGTCGCGATAAAACGAGATTATTAAGGGCCTTGTAGCTATTAATCATTGATTAATCGCTAATTTACAACTTTTTTTTTCAAATAACTATAGTATCATTTTCTTCACTTTTTCATTAATCGACAAGGTTGAGGGCCTTGTAGCTATTAATCGCTGATTAATCGGACTTGTACACCTTTTTTATAATCTTTTTTTATATTTTCCATTTTATAATCGGACTTGTACAACCTTGTCGATTAATCAGCAATCTAAGTATATGAATAAATTTTAGTTTATAATCTTTTTTTTATATTTACCATTTTATATACTTCATATTAGTTTGGGGTAATTACAAAGTTTCAAAAAAGGTGTACAAGTCCGATTAATCAGCGATTAATAGCTACAAGGCCCTCAACCTTATCGATTAATGAAAAAGCGATTAATGATGGTCAACTATGGTCAATGACGGTCAAGGGAGGTTAAACTTGTCGAAAACATACAAATTTTACTGAAAATACCGAAAACTCGGTGTAAAAATGTGTATATAACTTATAGTAACTATTTATATGTATAATAGGTAGTATTTTAAGAATAATATTGCCAAAAGTACCAAAAAAACTCACTAGAAATATCCAAAACTTGACGAAAATATCAAAAAATTTCTAAAAATGCCAATCTGATTAATCACCGATTAATTCCGCCTAGAACAATTACAAGCTACAAGGTAGTCGACCGGCCGACTAATGATTCCCGATTTTTGTAACATTGGGTAATTCTCTAAAAAGGTCTGTTTCTCCAAGTGACTTTGCTTATGCAGTCTAAACTCTTTTATGTCCCATATAGGACTAGGCAATGTTCTAAAAGGCTCGAAAATGTGTGAGGCTTGAACTCCACGCCACGCAATAGACCAAGACTTGAGTATAAGGCTTGACGTGAAACGATGCGTGAAAAAAGTGATAAGTCGCGATAAAACGAGATGATTGGAGGTTTTTTTTACTCAATTTCGATAACAATCATATTTTTATATAAAAATATAAAAGATAACATTCAAAATAGTTTCTTAAAGTCTATTCCTTCTGTATTACACTTTTTGTGACCTCAATATACTTATAGGATGATATGAATATATAAATTTATATATATTTTCATACTTTGTGACGTTTTAATTCCCGCCTTAAAAACGTCGTGACTCACCATACCTCACGCTATCTAGAAGTCTGTCCAGGGCAACAAGGAAAACGGGGAAAACCATGGAAGAATGGTGGCAAGTGGTGAATTCTCCGACTGTTGCCCCATTTCTTTGTACTTGTTTAGAAACTTGGCGAATTCTTCCACTTGTTGCCCTAACTTTTCGTTTGCTCTAGGCTCGTATGGGGAAAACAATATGTTTGAACAACATAATCAAAACCAAATGAGTTTTGATCCTTTTAGAGAATTTTTACCTACTCATTAGCTAAAAGAATAAATTAAAATTAAAGATTAAAAATGTGTGTTAGTATAACAAAATGTAATTTTTTGTCATCTCACAATAATAGTTTTTTTCGTCAAATACTAAAAGATTTATTTTCCAGTTATTATGATATCAAACAACATAATAAAATTAAAATACCATCTTTAAAATCACATTTTTATATGTAAGTATTTTATTATGCATTTTCAAACCATTTAATCTTTTTTCAATAGTTGCTCTCGCTTATCATTATTTCAATACACATACTTTATCATTACTAAAATTACAAACCGTTTAGAGATGAAACAATGATAAAATATTGCTTTTGGTATCATAAATGTTAAATATAACATGTGTAATATGTTAGATATGTCCGTTGACTCAAACCTAATAATGGTTTTGAGTCTATTAGGTTTAGGGTTTGGGTCTATTAAGTTTAAGGTTTTGATAAAATAGCTTATTATAAAATGTATGTATTTTGTATTATATATACATATGCCGTGTAAGGCGTTGAATCAATAAAATACTTTTGATATTTCACATGGTGTTAGAGCATTAGGTTCAACCCACCATAGTTTTTCTTCGGTCATCGGCTACACACCGATGAGTTCGAATGGTCCCATCTATCTACTTTTTTTATTTATATTTTTGGTTTAGTCGTTTTTTATCCAGTCCGAATCAAAAATCCTAGAACACAAAATCCCTAGCCGTCATACATATCTCACATTATGTTGATTTAGCCATCGATCAATAAAGACATCGGGACATTCTTTGTTTTACCGGTTGAGATCATTATCGTTTTGCGCAAATAGTTGCTCGCAAAATTGGGGCTCTTATCTAAAGGCAAAATAAGCCATGACAAAAAAAACGCCACATAAAAGAGGAAGTCGCAGGTAATAAATAACTATGTTGCTAAATAGAATTACATTTTCTTTCCAATAAATAACAAAGAAGATGCTAGAAGAAAAAAAATCAGTTTTCAACAAAATTTGTTAGTGGTTTTCTTGGGGGAGGATTCTTGGAGGTCTTGTGTTCAAGACCTGCCAAGGGCCTTTCAGGCGAAGCGGATAAGGAGTCTAACATAACTAGGCGAGGGTTCGAATAAGACATTCTTCGGCTTGGATGCCATTGCACGAATCGACCCACTAACCACTAACATTTGTCGTTCTAAAAAAATTACATAAAAATGTTACCTAAGTTTATCAAAATGTTCAACTAAGTTACAAAAACTTTTTCGTTACAAATAGGTTACTAAAGTTAAGGTAACCGGTTAAATAAGTTACTTCATTATGTTTTAACCCTTTGTACCAGGTAATGCCGACGTGAAATTACTTATTTTTTTTAAAGAGTAAATTATCTTTTATTTTTAAATTATGTGTATCATAATAACACATGATTCAAGGAAAATGATCGTAGCAAACAATCTGCTCCTAAGCTATCTTCCAAATTCTTTCATTTTCCATTTTCACAAGATAATTGGATTTGAGTTATTGTTGCTTGCAGAAGACACATCCACAGTCTAACTTAAGGATAAGATTGCATCCTTCAATTTAAAAGCCATGATAAAAACCGCTTGACAGTTTCAGTGAAAATAATAGATGATAGGTCATATCTCTTTGTGAAAAAAGTTTATTGGGTTGACGGTGGAAGAAGGGGGAGTGTGTGCCGGATGAATGGATGACGGTGGTTGTAGTGGTGGATCGGTTACGATGGCCGGAGGTTGTGGTGGCTGGTGAGAGTGACATCAATCTTTTTCCGATGGTAGCGATTTTTCTTTAGATCCGGTGGTAATGAAGGCTTGAGAACTGGTGGTGGTGGTAGCCTTATGCTGATGAACGGACATTGAAGAATCAGCAATATTCTTGTTTGAGGTGGGACCCATAAAGTGTTGACGTGGCAAGAAGAACAGGTTGCCCACCCTCGGAGTAACTCAATTGTAACTTTTTAAAGCTTCTATAACCCCAAATAATTATCCCGTATACTTGAGTAACTTTTTTATTGTTGGTGATTTAGTGTCATCACATATATTTTGTGTAATTGTGATATACTTAAGATCAAGGGCTTAATCAAGTATAGCTTACAGGCGATTAAGGAGAGTGCGGAGTGCACGCTCGTTCTAGCTAACTTGATGTCGTCACGAACAAATGTGGGGGTCAAGGGGCGCGCCCCCTTGCGGGGTCAAGGAGCAGCGCCCCTTGCGGGGTCAAGGGGAGAGCCCCTTGCTGGGGTCTCGCTGTTATGTGAAAATTGGTTTTCCCCTTTTCCCAACAGACATAACTTTTGGGTAACAATTATGTTTTTCCTTTGCAACTGTTTGTAACCGACTGTTGGTTTTGTTTGATAAACAGAGCATTTGATCTTTTTCAGAATACAACAAACACATCGACTTTCTGTGTATTGCTTAGATCTCTCGTGCCTTAGAGACTAAGTGTGATTCTGTGTCTTATCCAATTGAGGATTTCGTGATACCCGAAGCATATAGGGTCGAAATATTTCAATCTAAAAGTAATCTCTACACGATTTAGAGAATATATCAGGATTGTTGATTATTACCACCCACTAAAACTAACATTTATAACGAAAATACTTTAGTAATTTAAGTGAACATTTTGACATATTTTGTTAAGTTTAATTTAGTGACATTTTGTCACTAAAGTTTTAAATAATCAAACGCCACAAATACAGTAGTCAGAATCACTCCCATTAAACTTAACTTATGAGAATTATAACAAGAGTGAATTGCATAATGCGATATTGAGAACTTGTCACAAGAAAATCGTCACATTTCTAATACAGCTAATTTTCCCTGAAAAGGCTATAGCAAATCACATGATTCATGAGATCGACCTGCCTATGAAGAAACATAAACGATTATATTGGTTCAAGTCTACGTACATTGCAGGTTTATTGTTTGTAAGATGTCCAAATACAATGAATTTTCATGTTAGCTCTTTGACACCATCTAAAGAAACGTGTCCAGGTTCATTCGAATCATGTCGATTTTGTAGATAATGTTGTTCGTTATGATAATTCAATCGGAATAATTCATGGATAGCGCCATTATATAACTTAAATATGCAAAGCTTAATCATTGATGATAAGGTGGCGTTTGATTATTTAAACAAGTAAGTTAGCTAAAATAGAAACCAAATCTAGGACTATGACAAAAGTGAAGACCAAAAAACCGCAATAATGTAAATGGAAAAAACAAAACAAAAAAACTAACGAACTAGAAGTTAATTTGGTATTAAGCATACACTACTTGGATGATACGTACATGCTTGTAATAGCATTTGATTATAAAGAACATGTAAACATAGTTTGAAGTGAATTAAACCCCCTTTTATGTTATATGTTAGTTGTTTTTACCATTGGGTTATCATCGCATGGACTTGTACGTCGTTTTCATATATAGCAGAATTAAAGAGTTACAAGTATTATCATATACTAGCCGAATACTCGCGTATAGCGGCGGGTTTCTAGTTTCGACGAAATTTCATCAAAAAATAATTGTCTTTTGTCAAACTATATTTATTGCGATAGAAAATCATTTTTAATATTGTTTTTGTGATAGCATAGTTACATTGAAAGAAAGGTTCATGTAACACAACTGGGAGTTCTATTACTTAAGATGGTTTTGGTTCCAATAATGTCAATATGTGTGTGGTCTAGTCCGATAGTATTATTAAGATTGCATTAATAAAAAGTTATAATTAAAATTTGAGTATTTGTGTCTAGCGGCCCGGTATATAACTCATAATAAAGTTCGGTTATATCATTCTCTTCATTCGCCAACAAATTCTTTCTAGCATTTATGAAACTCAATACAAATTCTCTTATCCTAAAATAACTACGTCGATTTAGTTTATATTTATTTTTAACGAGGTTCTTTACCGCGCTTCATTGTGGAGCGCGAAGACCGTTTTACATGTAATACATGTGATAACAACCCGTACTATACATTGAGTCTACTTATACGTGTTAGGCGTGCCCATATAACCGCTTCTCATCTTGACCGCTTATTTGTCATTGTAAAATGGAACCCAAAAATTATTTGCTGGATATATTTTTTCTAGGTTTAGCTCACATAAGTCATTTGTTTACTTTAGGTTTTAGCCCATGTTTGTTTATTTTCCAAGCTATTGTTTTGTATTTATACTTTTGAGATTAATGAAAAACAAAATAAGAGATTTACCAATTCTAATATGATAATCAGAACCCTAAACATTCACCACAAACAACCCTAATAGCCGTGTCAAAATCAAGATCGTTCCTCCCGAATGCATCTTCGATCATTACCAATTACTTTGTACCACTTGCTATATTAATTATTTTTTCTTTTCTTGTATTCGGTATATTAAAATGCTTTTGCTTTTGCATTGCACAATTGTAGCAATAATTGCTACCTTCGTCAACAGCTAACGCAAAGAAAATAATTTTTTATTTCAATCTTTTTAACATTTCCTAGATTGGTTGCTACTTATTAAACTTGATATTGGATACATCATCTCTCACCAAGTTAGTCAGAATCACATATGTTTAGAAATGGCGGTGATAAGGATGACCATGATGCTTATGACTATAATGATGATGACTATCATCAGGCAAAAGATGAATTGTGAATATGATGCTAATGGTGAAAATCATGCAAAGCTTATCTTCAATTCGTATGATGATGCAAAAGATTAATGGCTCCATGGTGAAAGAGTAACTTACTGAAGATATAGTAAATGAAATCCATTCCTGCAAACACGTACGGTAAGAGGGTAGAATACGTGACAATCTTAAGGGGCAGATTTCATAAAACTATTCCCTTATAGTGAGTAGGAAAACTAAAAAATTACAAAGAGCAGGAAGATAAACACATTACAAAAAGCACAAAAAAGGAAACCAGGAACAAACATCAACATTATTTTTTCCCGACACTTTTATCAATCAAATAATAAACCCTTTTCCGACCCATTACTCGAGGCTCGGAAGTTGGCATTTGAATTTCTTCGTCGTCTTCATCAGACTCGCCATCACTTGAGATGACAATTACGTCATCCCAAATCCAAATAACTAAGTTCAGGTTGAAAACGAGCTACGGTGTTTGGCACGGTTAGGAGAAGGAGGGTGAACAAGCTAGAAATAAACACAGACTCAGAACACTATATATGATTTCATTACAAGGTGTCACGAATTTAAAAAGGCTAATCTTAAGATGATCTTCAATGTTTCTTTCATTGTTCATCGCCATATGGTTTTGTTGTTCACACGAAGGGCAAGAATGAAGAATGAGTACAAGAATTAGAATGAGATGAATGAAGAGATCATGGTTGTTTATATAGGCGGTTTTTATGTTTATATTTTGAAAATTTTGTTTTCCACGTATGATTTGCCAGGATATTTACAGCTTTTACATATCAAGGTTTGACATTTCCTTCAATAGAATTTGGGAAAATCATTTACAGCTTTTGCATTGTTTAGAGTGCATCATTTCCTTTTATGCATGACAATTCCCAGTAAGGAAATGTTGAATATTTCAATTTTAACATTTCAGTAGTGACATACACCCATTATTTCCATTTACATGGTTTTCCTTCAACATTACCATAAACTTTTTATTTTTCAACTTTCAAGTTTCAACATTCAACAATTGGCATACACCCTTTATAGGGTATATAGATTATACTTAGAAAAATATAAAAACTATGTTTCATGAATATTATAAAAAATTTAACAAAATAATCATATTATCCAAAAATTGCATCTACAGATGTTTCTTCATTTTTATATTCAACAAAAATAATCATTATTGAGTGGCATTACAAAGTTAAAATAATACATCACCATACACAAATTACTAAGAGATAAACTATTTAATTGTTTAAAACAATGGATGTTGATCTCAGTCATCAACATTTTTGTTGCAAACTTGACGCTCGCTTTTGTCATTTTCATTCACATGATCTAGTTATTTCAGTCGGGAATTCGATTTTCCACTTCTTGGTATATGGATGATTGAGTTCTTCAAAGTGCATTGAAAATAGCTTTCACTACACAAATAAAAAGATTTGGTTTTAGTTTTAACTATATTATCAAATACGATATATTACAGAAGCTGAATTTCAATTAGATTATCATATATGATAATATATATACACAACTAACTTTAAATTACCCTCTAGGAGATACAGACTTGCTTGTACTTGTGTTTCAAACACATTATCATATTATCATATATGATATATTTATTATATATGATACATCTGTTAAGTGTAGCATACAGTTTCAGCATAACTCTTTTAATAAGCTTATTCACATAACTCACCTTATGTTTATCCTACAGCTTCAACAAACTCTATCTATAAGCTTATTCACATAACTCTAGTCTAATTCATATGCTTATTCATGTAACTCTCCTAATATGCTTATTCACATTAAGCTTTATTATAACATATCAAATAAGCTTAATAATACATCAAATAAGCTAACACATCGATAATCACATCAGAATAAGCTAATAAAGAATACATTGGTAAGCTAAAAAAAGCTATCATCTTATTCACATCAAATCTAAACTAGTATATAAATTCATGTCAAGTAAGCTTAAAAATAAGCTTATTTACATCAAAAAAGCTAAAAATATATATAAATCTTGGTGATATTACCTGATTTTAATGAATTGTAGTCTTGGATGATTCAATTACGAAAGAGATGATGATATAATAGATCAAGGATGGATCAATTTATGATTTAGATCAGGATGATAGATCGTATATTTTTTGTGTGTGTGTGTGTGTATTTTTGTGTGTATGTGTTTTGTGTGTTACGATATGAGAAGATGAAGAAAAGACGGGGTGAGATGTTTGGGAGGTGGGGTGGGTGGCGTGCAAAATAACTAAATTGCCCCATCGTTTTTTAGTTAATAATGGTGGGATTAATCTAGGCCATTGATATATATTGGATGGAAGGTAGAGATTGGTCCCCTTGTATCCAAACCCTCATCGAGTAATTAAGTACGGTAGCATGTGGGCATAAACTAAAGATGCACATAACATGCTTCTGCATGCATGAATGTCAGTACTATTCAGGGATAATAAAATTGTTAGGTGAGTAAGTCATTGATTCAACTTTGATGGTTATTGAATATTATCTAAATATTTAATATCGCATAGAATATTTAAAAAGTTGTATTTATTTAATGGATGTATGTATTTGAGATAATATATGTATTTATAAAAATACCAATTTTTGATAATAAGAAACCCAAACCTTAATGAAACACAATTGGGCTTGATCGATGACTTGATCATTTTGTTAGGGCAAATATTGTGATATTTAATCTAGACATCCTTGGTTGTTTTGTTGATAACAAACATGTAACTTGTAATACATAACGTAAAATGTATAAGTTACTTGCAAATTATATTTTGTCTCAACATACTACTACAAGTCTTTTTCTAAACTCATACACTTTTGTATAATGTTATAAACACATAAAAAGTAATTGTACACTCTCCTAAAATTTGATATTAGAAGTTAACTACAAGGTAGTAATGACTTTTAGTGTAAGCTCAGACAAGAGATTGAGTATTTATGGCAAAACAAAAGTCACATCCCGCGGAACCTGGCGGACCCCTGGGCAAAGGGTCCAGTGGGTTCCGTAACCGTCTAGTCTTTTGCCTATAAATACCAAGCTTAGAACTCATCCCTTTGGGTCACATTCTCTCTATCCTTATCTCTATCAGATCCTCTATCACGCACATCTTATCTCTAACATGTAGATCTTAGATCTATACTTGTTCATCTCTTTGTCTAGTGTCTTTCTTTGTAGATATGGAGATCACTTGGGTCATATGCAATAATTCCAAGATAAAGCTTCATCTTAACACTATGTCCATGATCTATCTTCTCGGATCTCTCACTCTCAAGAAACCTCTCCAAGCTTTGATCCTTCAAGGCTTCACTTTGTGTGAATGTGTTAAGTGTTACCTACGCAATTACCATTGTTGTGTTTATACTTCTATTCTTGTGTAATAATGTGGTTCGTGTTGTAAACCACAAAGTACGTAGTATGAAGGGAGTTGTTGTACTCATGAGAAAGAATATGACATCCTAGCTTAGGTGTCGAAAAATATTGTAGGAGGCGTAAAAGGGTGTCGGTCCTATCCTTTGTGTAAGGAGTCGGTGTGTAGCTTCGTACTGGATACGTATTAGCAATGTAGAAAGGACTTGTTGTACCCATGTGAAAGAACACGAAATCCTAGCTTAGGTGTCCTTAAAGATTGTAAGCTTAAGTGTGAAGGTTTCTCCACTGGTGTAAAGTAGATTCTTGATTAGTGAAGTAGAACTCTCGAGTAGGTGACTCGAGGAGTGGAGGTAGGGAAAGGAAAGTGTCCTTGTAGCCGAACCACTATAAATGATTGGGTCGGTTTGCATTTACTTACCTTTATTTCTTTATCCTTATACTTGCATTGCTTGTGTGTGTTGTGATCTCTGAATGTGTTACTTGATTCATATAGTCTTTGACTATACACAAACGGCTCTCATACTATGTCCCCATCAATGGAAATTTGATACAAAAAGTTATAAAAGAAAACTATTCTACCCCCCCCCCCCCTTCTAGTTTTCTACAATTGGTATCACATCGGGTAGCTATAATTTCTTAAAAACAAATGGTTTTTAAAATAGAGCACGGTCCATGTATCAAATTAGCTTGAAGCGGGATAAAATATGAGAAGCGTTTATTTGTTTATTGCTTGCAAATTTTATTATTTAGTATACTTTGTTATATTAGCTTGAAAGTTTCCATGAAACATAAATCAAGATGTTTTAAAAAGGATTGGTGAATGTCTTCGTGTGTCCATAAAGAAAACTTACAAAATACGGTTTTTAAATGAGTGTTTGGCACAACACTTAATTTTGTTGAAAGACCATTTCCATAAACTCATAGATAAGTCTCGTAAGTAGAAATGATGTTTAAGATGTGTACTATATGTTTGCAATGTTTTAAAACCCGATTTTCAAATCGACACGGTTTTGTGACCGGGTCCGGGTCAACCCAGTTTCATAAAAAATATATTTTTTTTCAAATTTTTAATAATTAACAAATAACAAAAATTATACATAAAAACCTTCCTATATTAAAGATATAAATTGCTTACGAACCAATATAAAATGTAAAAATAAAATTTCATCGCAAATACGTAAAATTTACATAATTTTTTTAAAAAAACCCGAAAAAACCGAAATCCCGGCTGGGTCATCCCAAACCCGGCGGGTCTAGACGGGTTTTGAAAATATGAAACCCGGGTCAATATGACCCGGTTTTTTGGCCGGAACCGGGTCAACCGGTTGACCCGTCCGGGTCGACCCGGGTCTGAAAACATTGTATGTTTGTTATCAAGCCTAGTAAGTCCTATGCATTTTCGCTATGTCAAAACACAATTTTTGAGGAAAAATTGCAGTCTGTCTGGCAGACTCACGGACCCCTTTCGTAAAGGGTCGGACCCTTGTTAAAAGGGTCCGACGGGTTCCGTGATCGTCTGTACTGCAGTTTTTCAGCCAACTTCAAAAGGTCATAACTTTTTAATCGTAAGTCCATAAAAGTCGTGCTACCTATCGCTTTGAAGGTAATTAAGTCTACTTTCATACAAAAATATTATAAGGTACTGGTTAGATTCATAAGATAGTGAAACAAGTCAAAATTCAATAAAGTGTCTAAAATGATGAACATACTCTAGCATTTCATCTTATTTCTCTTTAGTCGGACACATTAAGTTAGTTTGTATTTGAATGAGATTGTGTTTACATTCTAAAACAAATAATTTGTCATACAAAGGAAACTAATCAAGTTTGGTATACATCGTTATAGTTAAACACAAAGCAAAGAAAAATATTTTGTATGCTAAATGATTACTTGCTATGGTTTATGAGATTGCATATATTTTGCAAGTTGTAATTTCCTCCATTTGTGATACATATGTGTCAACCTTGCCATGTTATTCACTTGCTTGTTTGTAAATTACATGATTATGCATAATAGGACATTTGCTAAAGTTTGTGTTCTAAGTTGAAAATTGTCTTTCACATTTCTTGTAGACTTTACTCACTCAACTTGCATATGTTATCTCTTAATTTAACTTAGTAAGTCATTTAGAAAAATGAACTAAGTAAAATTGTCAAATACACCTCCTTCGGCTATTCTCTAAACATATAGTATTCTTAAAAAAGGGTGTTTATAAACCATGATGTTAAAAAGAATCTGTATGATATTTATGCTATGTGTTAAAGGACATTTGTGCATAATGCTTATGTCAAACTTTGTATGCTTATGTGTTTCTATGAGCTTCCCTTTTACTTGCATATCACTATCCTTTCATTCATATATAATCATTGCACTACACCTATATGCTTATGCTTGCTCTAATTGTCTTTCATTCTATATGCATATGTGCTTTTGTGTAAACATTTATGTGCACATGTTGAAATTAGTGTTCAATGAGAAATCTAATGGGATATGATCGGTAACTTCACATCGGTATGAGAGGTATAATTAACCCAAACGGACCCATAAAACAATGGGGACCAAACACTTGAGTTTCATGATTTACAGGTATACTTAAATGTCGGACTTGAGCCCGACGAATGAATCAAGGAAAATGGTCGTTCAAAGCATATGAAGGGTAATAAGAGCCTCTTGAGTGTATACAAATCCATGGATAGAGGTAATGTTATTCTTGATGAAAATATTATAAGAACACACTTACCACTCGAGTATGATATGCTTGCTAAAAAGGTACATTCTCTTGTTCCTTAGTTTAAATTACAACATATATATGTGGAACATGGTTGTTGAACAAATCCTTGAATCTATTTTCAAAATTGGGGTCAAAACTCATTTTATTCTCAAAACTGTCTCAGTAGGTCTCGGACCCCGTCAGACCCCTTCAACAAGGGTCTGACACCCGAAAAGTATCTGTGACCAGTACTGTTTCAAAAAGTTGTTTTCTAATATCACTTCAACCAACATCAACCTATGTAGAATAGGTACATAGTTTTTATAAACCTTGTGTGAATATGCTCTCTACTCTAAAATGGATGCTTTAATAAACAACATGTGTCTTACTTGTTCATCACTAGTCTTTCGACTATGCCTAATCGGACTTATGTTATATCCCTTGTATTAAGATGGGGTGTTTGTTGTTACATTGTGATGGTTGAGTTTTTACCACTCTTTAGGAAAAGAGGGCAAAATAGTGGTAAGTACGACGATTTAGGAAAATCGTGCACAAATGACCCAAAGTGGGGATCGTTCTCAAGGAGGCTTGTGTGTTGTATTAAGAAATGATTAACTTTGTGATTATATGATTATGAAAAAGAAAATAGAAATGGGATAAGAAGAGAATGACGGTTACGATGACGGATTACACTAAGACAAAAGGGTCGTACACGTAAAACCGTAAAAGCACCAAATTTAAAATTTTACTCTAAAAATTACTAAAAAATCACTAAAAATCCACTAAAATATTCTAAGGGTTTACAAGAAATCAAAACTTGCTAAAACCTTTTAATTAATTAATTATTAAATTTTTAATGCTAATTAAAGCCCTAAAAATCAAAATTAACTAATAAAAAGTCCAAATCAAGATCTTAAAGTTTGTAAACCTTTAAAATAACCTAAATAAGCTAAAAGATATTTTTTTCAATTTTAAAACCACTAAAAACTATTTTTAAACTATTAAAAACTATAAAAACTTAAAATAATTCTAGAAAATAATTGAAAGACCCTAAAAATATTTGGAAAGTTGTAAAATTCCTAATTAAGTGTCTAGAGTTTAGGAAAAAAATAAAAACTTAGAAAATCAGACTTTTAATTTTTAATAATAAAATAATATTAAAATTTTAATAAAAATTCAAAAATCCTAAAGAATTCTAAAAAGTTGCAAACTAGCTAAATTTAACCCAAATAAACAGAAAATGAAGTTGAAATTACCTAAATACCCTTATTGGGCCTAGAAAATGGGCTAAAGTCCAAACAGTCCCTTAACGGGCTTAGAATTGGCCCGATAAGAAAAAGTGGCCCAAATTAGCCCAAAAACCACTACTTGACTCAAAATTTGATTCTGAACAACTTTTTCCAAAGGCCCAAGAGCTGAAAATGTGATATAAGCTAGCTTATTACCAACAGCTTATTCTTAATGGGCTTTTTGGCCCATTAAGCCATAAGTTGATGCCATAAGCTCAAATTAAACACACAAGCTTCTCTTGACCTAACTAAGACTTCTGTAAAAAGAAATTTGAAATAAGCCAAAGAAATAAGCCTGAAAATGCAAAAAGCAATCTACAGAAAACGACAAAGTAGTCGTTTTTTTGTTCTAGGCTATCCCAAGAGCTAATTCAAATTGCAAAAGCTTTTAAATGACTTAACTAAGCTTAATCAAAAAAAAGTTTTCAAATAAGTTGACTCAATAAGCTGGAAAAAGCAAATAAGCACTTATGTAAAAGTCAATTAAGTTGGTTTTCTATCAAAAAGTCAAAGTCAAAGTCTAATAAGCTCCAGTTCAATCAAATGGGTCAAATAATGAAGATCTATCACAAAAAATAAGTTGTTGCAGGTCTGGATAAGCCAAAATGGCTTATTGATAAGCTAACTGACAATTTGTACTAGCAGGGGCTAGTTTTGAGTGTTGAGCAGTGGAAACTTTTTCCACTGCTTGACTTGTTGACTTTTTTTGTCTTTAGTGACTTTTTTGGAGATTCAGGTTACACAAAGGCACCCAAATGATCAGTGGATCAAGAGGGGTCAAAAACAACAAAGAAATCACAATCAACAACAGCCAATTAGTACAGTTTAATCAATCAAACACCAGATCTGACACAAACATGAACACTTAAGCAATTGAGGTTCAATAAGCACTTATAGCACAATTCAGCCAGCCAAACTTAACCAAATGCATCTTAAACTTAAATAAGCAAGTCTAAACAGGTTTCATGCATTGATTCAAAGTATTAGGCAAGATTCAAGCACTTAAAGTTACTGATGAACACAAGAACATGCAGTTTTTACTTTTGCTGATGCAATTGACCAACAAGCCAAATTCAAACCTCCATATCTATCACATATGTTATATAAATGATGTTTAAACAACTTTTAACCCTAAGCATGCATAAATTCTAGATTTTACCAAAATCTTAGGTCAAAAATAGTTAAAATCAAGTAGTTATAGCATAATGTATGATTTGGTGTTTCAAAGCTGAAAACTTGCAGCAAAATGCACTCAAACAAGCATATAGCAGATACCAAGCAATAACACAAACTTCTATTCACAAAATAACAACTTATGATTCAAGACAGGTAATCCCAAACACCCTTTTAACTTTTCAAATCAAGATTTTCAAAGCAAAAATGCATTCCAAGGTTACACAAGCCCAAATCAACACAACAACAGATGAGATAAACAGATTAGAACAAGATTAAGCCACAAAATTCACAAGAACACAAGCACCACTCAAATATCACAAATATCCAATATTTTTTATCAGATTTTGAGATTAAGGGTGTGTACCTCATGGATGTACATCCACACCCACGAATTTTGAGCTTATGTACTAGCAAGAACAAGTACAAGCTTCCACAACAAAGCCTGCTAAGATTCAACAAGGTTAGAAGCAAAATAGTAAAATCAGAAAAGTGAAAACCCTTGATTAATGCAACTCTTGTCCTCCACACTTGATTATCCCCAAGTTATAAGCTTCACCACACCTTGATAACACAATATCAGGATGCTATGATCAGCCCTATAGCCCAAGAATTCCAAGATAGACCAAGAACTTACCAAAATATCAAGCTTGAAGGAAAATGTGCAAACTTTTGCACACTCCTTGAAAACAGGTTTTGAGATTTAAGAATAGCAAACAAGTAACAATAATAAGCAGTAATAAAGGATGGCACTTGAGTTTTCTTCACAATTTCAAACACATTTCATTAAGATTGAATATATGATTTATAGAAAAGTGAACCAAGGAAAATTCAAGAGCAAGCTAAAATGTAATGAACTAAGGCCTTTATATAGGCATACAATGAACTACTGATGCTAAGAAAAACGTAAAACCCTAGTTGTAGAAGTCCCAAAATGCCCTTGTATGGTTTTGAACTCTTGAGGATCATGTGACTGAATTTTGTTGTCTTGTGGTAGTTGGCAAGTGAAAAGTTGATCTAATGGCTTGTATTAAGCTTGAAATGTAAGCTGGATCCTTGGACGTTGGATGGCTATTACAATCTTGTCTTCTTGCTCAAAGGTGTAGCAGGGGAGGTCCCATGTGGACACGTGAATGGTGTGGTGGCCAGTATTAAGGCTGGGATGTGACTAAGGAGTCATCAATCACTAATCTGGAAGGTTTTATCACTTAATTATTAGTAATTAAGAAAACCTAAATCGTATGATGAATATGAAGAACAATGGTTTGATCTGTTTTTAAGTTTAAACAATGTGTTAGGCGCCAAATTAACTAATCAGTTGTGATTAGTTAAATAAATGGGTGAGTGGAGTGTGACTTGGCAGCAGGGAGGGATGTGATTGGCTGTTTGGTGGTAGTGGGACACGTTGTGGAGTTCTAGTGGTTAAGGTAAGGTTTGATGTCTGCCAGAAATAGCCCCTCTTCTCTCCTTTTCTTGTCTTTTCAGCTTAAAACCTTAACAACGCCAAAAACCTTTGTAACAACTTTTGCTTTTTCACACTTTTGCCCTCAAAAAGTTTTATAAAGTGAATTCAGGGGTATTTCTTGCCAATTCTTGATTCTTGAAGGACTGATTTGGTATTTTCTTCAAGGATAATGGTCTAAACTTGTATGATTGACATTTTGGGGACTGAAATTGCCAAATCAAGATTAATGAGGGACCATTTTTGCCAAGTCTTCAAAGTCAAGGGTCCTTTTGGTAATTTTGATATTTTCAGAGGACCAAATTTGTAATTCTTGTAACTTGGAGTCCTTCTTGGTATGTTTGACTTTGAGGATGATAAATATTGACATTTTAGTTTTGTTGAGGGACTAAAATTGCCAATTCTTCAATGTGGAGGGGCCTTTTTGTAATATTGACAAACTTTAGGGACCAAACTTATAATTATGAGGATACAAGGGTATAAAGTGTCAATTCTTCAATATTGGAGGACCCTTCATAAATCTTCAAATCTTCAAGGGTTTTCTTGGAAAATTCTTCCTTAGGGCTTGGTTCAATGTGCGGCTTCGTTTCCCGTGTTCGTTTTTGCATGATTCTTGTGATCTTTTGTCATTTTCTCAATATCCGTACCTAAAATACACAAGCAACAAACGCAAGCATATATTTGGGTATTTTCATGATATTTAATGTATTTTAAGCCCTATTTGGACGATGAGACTATGTATAAAAGCAGTCTCATCACATTGCATATAGGCATCAATTCACAAATGTTACATAAACATCTTGTGAATCACTTCGTATGTTATAGTCCACTTTTTATGTGAGTCAAATTTAGTTGAAAACATGGTCAAAGGTTTATTTAGTAAAAATTGGTCACTTACGCTCTTCAACTTCTTTTCTTTATTTCACAAGAACAACTAAGGTAAGTAACCTTAATTTGTTAACTCTCAAAAGATATACAATGGTGCATTCTTGAAAAGCTTTCTTCTACATAGACATTACCTTGTATACCTCTTTGCATACGTCTTGCTACCCTTTCTTGTTTGTGCCTCTATATACTGCTTGGTTTCTTACTTAATCCCTATGCTTGATTAGGATTTTAGGAAACATGAAAGTTGAGTCACTCTAGGCTAATTACTAATGGTTAATGCATATTAAATCCTTGCTTCACTTCATTAGGCAAATATAGGAATTTCATTTTTTCTAAAATGAGAATGACTACTGGAGAACCTATTGCGCTAGAAATTCAATTTAACCTAACGGTTGGATTGCTTCGAGGAGAAGTTGGGGTCGTGCATAACCCGTAAAAGTGGTCGTGT
The DNA here is from genome assembly GCA_025667525.1 of Glebionis coronaria. NCBI lineage: Eukaryota > Viridiplantae > Streptophyta > Magnoliopsida > Asterales > Asteraceae > Glebionis > Glebionis coronaria. The sequence goes on along the minus strand of CM046882.1, from coordinate 480,005,383 downwards.
TTAGCCTTAATTGAGCACAATTAGTGATAGTCTCATACTCATTCTCTAACTTGACTAAATGGTTTTTCCTAAATATTACTAATGTTAGTCTATAAGGATGAAATTTGTATGTCACTAGAAGTACATACCAAAGAAGCAAGTTATTGGATATCCAAAATAGTAATTGTTTGTTATGCAATATTCTCATATGTCTTCAGACTTACTTGCTAAACACATGCTTATTATAATGTCTTATTCTTGTTGAATCAATGCCCAATATAATACATCTTAGCTCGACTAATTGATGCATGTTCTCAAATGCTAAAATGTCAATCTGTTCTGCATGATATTTGCATTTTAAGCTACGACGTCCTTTATGCATGTCTTATGTGTTAATTGTACACATACACTATGTTGGTTCAGTTCGTAGCAAATTAGTATGCCTATCACAATGTGCTTTTGGATGTCTTTTAGTCTCTTAACTTGGCATGAGTAAATGAAACTTACATGATTATATGGTACATATGTCATGATTCTTGAATTCTTTTGTTCCTTCTTGTTTTCTAGTGTCTCGACCTAGAAAATCATATTAATACAATGTTGTGCATTTCCTATTCATTCATGCTTTCTTGCATTATTCTTTTAGGCTCTAAGTACACATTCTTGTTTAAAGTGATTAATAGTTATGACATTATTTGGGTGTTTGATAGCTATTTGATTAACTAACAAATGTGTAAACCTTTAAAAGACTTGTATACTCGTATGCTTTATGCCACTAAGTGTTAATGTTTAACCATGACTTTTATGATATGCTATTCTATCTTTTATATGATGTTTCACATGATCAACATGCCTTTTAATATGGATGCATCTATATTTAAAAGCTCTTGTATTTTGTTGCCATTTCTCAAATCAAATCGGTAGGATGGTCTAGATGACACGTGTTCTATAATGTTATAATTTGAACATGATTTTAATAAATGGTTTGTCTTGCTTATTTGATATTATTTGCTATATGTTCATCAATATGTCCTCAAAGTATGTTTTGCATGATTAGCATTTAGAAGTTCCTCTATATTTTCTATAACTTTGTTGAGTATGGAAATGTATGCATGTGTGTCTAAGCCTAACGACAAAATCACTTACAATAAAGAGTCTTACATGATTCTTTGTCTTTATGCTATCTTGGTGTGTGGGGCTCTTTATTAAATGTTTATTGTCATATGATTTCCGTCCCATTGACATCTTTGCCACCAACTTATTTGTCTAATATAATTATGACAAATCATCTACTATCTCATCTTGTCTTAATGTTTATCTCTCATCTTTTTATGACTAATAGAGCATTAATATGTTTTAGGGGATCCTTGCCTTACATTATTGATGTTATCTTGCTATGTGGTAATCTTGTGTCCTATAGATGAATATGTTGTCCTCTTATGACATCTTTTGTGACTAGCCTTCTTGCTTTATTATTTTATAACAATCACTTGTTGTCACTCTATAATAGTCATATCTTTTGTCATAAAGACCATTGTTAGTACAAATGATATTTTGACTAAAGCCACTTATTTAACACTTTGATGAATCTATCACCCTTCTAGCATGACACTAAGTTAACTTGTGACATCTTTTCACCTCTATGTGAGTCTTTATATTTGTGTGTCTACTTGAGAACATATTGTGTTCATATGTTGTAAAACCCGCAAAAATAAGGTCATTAGTTAATTCTATCTTACTAATGTTTTTTAGTATTTCATAACGTTAAATACTATATTGATTAACGGTTTAAGTTGAAACCTATATTGAATATTTTAATTTAATATTTTGACGAGTAACGAGGATTACTAGTGATCGCGATACCGACGGATGCCCAAAAAGTTTTATATTTTATTATCGATCGTTTCGATATTTAATATTTTCGACGATATCATTTTAATTGCGTATTGAGTCGTATTATTATTTATTTTTTCGTGTGCGTTTAAACTTCTAAAAAGTATTTTATGAAACCCGAGCCCGTAAATATTTTTAAATTTTACTTTTATTCATTTCCGTTACTTAAGTTAATATTTACATTTTTAGCCCAAAAGAATGCATCTTGGCAAAAACTACCCAAACCTTACACTATAAATAGATTTTTCACTATCTATTTTCATTTAAAAATCACTAAAACAAAAATCACCAACTTTTTCTCTCTTTCTCTCTTTGAGCCGTGAACCCCCATCCACCAAGAACATAAAATTTTTGATTTTATTGTTTGAATCTTCAAAAACAAATTGAAGTCCCATCTTTGAAATCTCAAGATCTACATGTTGGTATGAAAATCTCCTACATGTATTACACTTTCAAGATTTTATAATTTCCATGGTGGATCTATGTTTAAATCATCATGCATGTGATGATATAGGTAGGATCATCATGTTTTAATGTTAAAAAGTTATATTTTGATCTTTGATCTTTGTTAAAATTTTACATGCATTACATTTCGTTTGATTTTGTGAATTTTGATTAATTTCTATTAACTAAAACATATAAAAACCACTACCAAATTATTTTTTTCTTCTCTCCTTTCTTTTCTTTTTTTACCGTGACACCCCAAGCCAAAACACCCTTGGATTCTAATTTCTAGCTTGAATCCTTGAAAACTAAAATAAGTCCCATGATTGTAATATGATTTGGATCAATTTGGTATAAAAATTTACAACATGCATGAACTTTTTCTCAAAATTATTTTTCTTGAAAGATCATCTTGTTTTGATCTATTTTATGGTTGTAAGTAAGTGTTATTTTTATTATATTAAAAGTGGGGATGTTTGCATGTAAGATTTTTGATATGGATCTTATAAAATTTGGACATGCAAGTGGTCTAGGGTTATTAGCATTTGATTAGGATGATTTTTAGTTGTTATTAGGAGTATGGAAATGGGTAAATTGTGTTGAAAAAATAATTTTTGTATGGTTTTCAAATAATTAATTTTGAGCCGTGGGTTTAAGGCCATTTTCAGAGGTCTTAAGTCTGAGTATAGGTTAATATTATGGGATCATGTTGTATAGAATTTCGAGAGCTTCGATTTGATATAAAATAGGCCTTCCAACTCCAAACGAGGTGGAAGATACGCTAGTTTGATTTTCATGTACCGGGAGACGAGTGTTGACACAATCCGAAAATTGTTGTCAATATTTGGATCGAATCTCGGAGACAACAAAATGAGTTTCAAAAGGAGTCAAGGGCTGTTCTCAGGCCCTATAATTAGTGTTTTGAGTCTATTTTTAGAATCAAGTGTTGGTTTTATAAATGGAGATGTTTAGAATGGTCAAAATGGTTTCATAAGTCAAGGTCGCTAAACTGTCCGAATTTTGTAAATCAAAGATGTGTCGAGCAGGGAACTTTAGAAGTTAAATCTTTTGATGGGCTCTTGGGAGGACTTTCTACATCTAGTATGTGAGTTCCTCAGGTAGTATCATGACATTTTGAGGTGTCTAAGTAGGGGAAAACAGCTTGGACATTCGGTATGTTTCGACAGATTTTTACTAAAAGCATAGAAAAATAAAATGAATATATAGGAGAGTATAATAGAATCACTTGCATCATTTTCTCCCGAGTTTGCGTGATTTTATATTTTGAGTTGGTTTTATTATGTATGATTTATTTCTCGAGTCTATTATTAATGTACGCACCTTATTTGCTAGGTTGCGGTTGTCGTGTTTATCGGGCATCTACTATCGTCGGTGATCGTCTTCAACTACTATAAATACTAAGGTGAGTCTATAGCCTCGTTTGGCCTCATTCAAATATTTTAAAAACCCGCGAGGGGGAATACATGTTCTTATAAACTTAGAACACAAGATTTTTATGGTATGCTTGTCCCTCTATGAATGGACCCTGGTTGCCTTAAAATTGCATTAAGTGATTGCCATTATTAAAGCCTGAATTATGGACCGTTAATTAACCTATGATGGTTTAACCACTAGTACAATTAATAGATTTATGGGGGAAGCCGCCCCGGTTCAGTTTGTGTGGACTTGTCACAGAAGCTTAGGCCCGACCTCCACACTGTTTGAACATATTGTATTGAGAAGTCAGGTATACGGCAATGTACCAATAATCTTGAGGTAACTGACAATTAATAAATCTCCTGTCTTAATAGACCTACAAGGGAGTGTCTAAGGGCTCGGTTCCATGAGCTTATTGCAGTTTATGCTAAATACAATTATTATTGTTGATGCAAATTATTAGATGTTTGTTGCCTTCAAGTATGCCACAAACTTATAATCTTTGCTTGTGTTTAAAATGATTATATAAACCTATAGATTCACTCGGCATTTTTGCTGATAATTTTCTCACATGTATTTCAGGTAATCAAGAAGTGTGAAGCTTGGAGGTCACGGGAATGAAGTTGTGTACTGCTTTTGCAATATAAACTCTTTGAATAATTATCATTCCTTTGTTTAAAACAATTTAAATCTTTTGTTTTAATTGTACTTTGGTTATGATGTCTTGGGACTACGCTACTCTGATAAATGTTTTAGGAACGATAAATTTAAAACGTCTCTTTTCGAGTCATTCTTTATAAATTATGTGTTATTGTATCATTGTTTAGCACCCAAAGATGTATTTCGTTGCGTGTAAATTTGGGGGTGTTAAAGATTGGTATCAGAGCCATGAGTTATAGAGAACTAGGTCATTTTTATAAAAACCTAAACTATAATTGTCAATTTTTATTTTTCAAAGAGTCGGTGCACATGATTTCGCGTGACTTCAGGTTCAAGCTACTTCTGGGATTACAGTTTTAGTGTACATTATTATGTCTGCCTTATTGCTAAGTATTTATAAATAAATACTATAAACCTTGATCGATATATATTAATATCGTTAAACTTTTTGATAAAAGTTTATCATTTACTAATGATTTATTTAAATAAATTTATGAAATATTCTTAGTATTTATTCTGAAGAATTTTCTTTATTATTTAAATTTTTGAAAATTATCCTATTTCATTTTATTATGACCTTATACCTATTTTGCGAATTTATCACCGCCCAATTACGTCTTCGAAGAGGAGGAAGCAGGTTCCATTATTGCAAGTGAGTCACAGTCAACTAAGTTATGTGGATCCCCACATGATTAATGTCTATTAATTTGTGTCATTGTACTCTATTTATCTTTAAGATCTTGTTGATCTACGATAATAGTTTCCTTTGATCCTTATAATGATTGTGATTCCTTGTATTTATAATGTGCATGCATTTGATGACTAAATTTTGTACATGATATGACTATACCATGATTACAATTAAATCATTCATTTTATCTTCTCTCTTTGTGATGTGACAGAATCATGCCACCTAGGAGAATGACAAATGATGCCATTGCAAGGCTAGTTGCTGAAGAGGTAGCGAAAGCATTAGCTGCGGATAGAGCTGCACGTGTTAACACTGAAGGAGCAGGTGGCTCTGGAGGTGCGGGTGCTGAAGGTGCAGGTGAACCTGTTGAACCAGAAATTGTTAGAGGAGCAGGTGTAGCTGAGAATCCTGCAGGTGAGGTTGCTCAGGCTGCTGCTGCAGTAAAATAGTGTACTTTTGCTGGATACATGAAATGTGGACCCACTACATTTCAAGGAATTGGTGGAGCACTGGAATTATTCAGGTGGATTGAGAAAACAGAAACAACATTTGAGATCAGTGATTGCTCAGAAAGGAACAAGGTTAAGTTCGTAGTTGCTACTTTCAAGGATCGAGCTTTAAGCTGGTGGAAGACTCAAGTTGCTACAGTTGGGCTAGAAGCTGCCAATAGGAAACCTTGGGATGAAGTCAAAAGGTTGCTGAAAGAAGATTTCTGTCCAGAAGAAGAGTTATCTGCTTTGGAGGATGAGTTGAGGCACCTGAAGCTAAAAGATAACAACATTGCTGCCTATACTAGCCGATTCAACGAGTTGGTTTGTTGTGTCCATATGCTTTTGTTACTGAGAAGAAAAAGATGGACCAATACATTAAAGGGCTGCCTGGGTACATTAAAGTTGAGCCAACTTCATCTCGACCCAAGAACTTTGTTGAAACTGTGAGAATGGCTCATACACTTATGGGGTAGAAGTTCAGGATAGGGCTGAGAAAGCTGCTGAGAGTAGTAAAAGGAAAAGGGAGAATTCGCATAGTGGTAACCAAGGTAATAACCATGGTAACATAATCGTGGGAATTATCAGGATAATAATCGCCATAAGAAATACAATTAGAGGAGAAATGATGGGCTAGAGCTGCAACTAACAAGAATGATAATGCTGACCATTGGGGACCAGCCCAGAGATGTAGGAGCTGCGGTGCTTGTCACTTTGGTAATTGTCCTCCAAGGTGCACTAAATGTGGAATGGTTGGGCATGTTGTGGAAAAATGCAAGACAAGGGTCCCTGTCACTAGAGGAAATGCTATTCCGATCAGGACTTGTTTTGAATGTGGAGAACGTGATCATATTCTCCCTAAATGTCCAAAGTGGAAGAACAAGAAAGCAGGTGAAGCTGCTGGGGCAGTTTATGCTGTTAAGGATGTTGATCAGGCACAAGGTCCAAATGTGGTAACGGGTACGTTCTTACTCAGCCATCGTTATGCTAGTGTGTTGTTTGACTCAAGTTCTGATAGGAGCTTTATAAGCACTTCCTTTAGTCGTTTAATTGATATTGAGCCAACAAGCCTAAATACTAGTTATGAGGTCGAGTTAGCTGATGGACAACTAGTTAGTACTACCACTATCTTTAAGAATTGTCCTTTGAAATTAGCAAATCATATGTTTGAAATTGATTTGATGCCGATAGAGTTGGGTTCGTTTGATGTGATTGTTGGTATGGATTGGTTGGTTGCACATGATGCGGTGATTGTATGTGGGGAGAAAGTTGTTCACATACCGGTTAAGGACAAGGTGTTAGTAGTTGAAGGTGATGTCGGTAGATCTCGTCTGACGGTAATATCTTGTATAAAGGCGAGGAAATATGTGGAAAGAGGTTGTCACATGTTCTTGGCTCAAGTAGTGGAGAAAGAACTACCAGTACGACGTGTGGAATATGTTCCGGTTATTCATGATTTTCCGGAAGTATTTCCCGATGACTTGCCAGGGCTTCCACCTCGGCGAGAAGTCGAATTCAAGATTGATCTAGTGCCAGGAGCTGCACCGGTGGCGCGTGCACCATATCGTTTGGCACCGTCTGATATGAAGGAGTTGGCAGATCAGTTGAACGAGTTAATGGATAAAGGGTTCATTAGACCAATTTCATCACCCTGGGGAGCTCCAGTATTGTTCGTGAAGAAGAAGAACGGATCGTTAAGAATGTGCATAGACTACCGAGAGTTGAACAAGCTAACTATTAAGAATCGTTATCCACTCCCTAGGATCGATGACTTGTTTGATCAACTTCAAGGTTCGTGTGTGTACTCGAAGATCGACTTGAGGTCGGGTTATCATCAACTTCGTGTTAAAGAAGAGCACATACATATTACAGCTTTTCGGACGCGTTATGGACACTTTGAATTCCAAGTGATGCCCTTTTGGGTTAACTAATGCACCTGCGGTATTCATGGACTTAATGAATCGTGTGTGTAAACCATACCTCGACAAGTTTGTGATTGTATTTATCGATGATATCCTGATTTATTCTAAGAGTCAGGAAGAGCATGAAGGTCATTTGAAGATTATCTTGGAATTGTTTAAGAAGGAGAAGTTGTATGGAAAATTTTCAAAGTGTGATTTTTGGTTGGATTATGTCCAATTCCTTGGGCACGTGATCGATAGTAATGGTGTTCATGTTGATCCTTCCAAAATTGAAGCTATTAGAGATTGGGCTACGCCTACAACTCCGACTGAAGTTAGACAATTCTTGGGATTAGTTGGATACTACCGGCGATTCATAGAAGGGTTCTCTCTAATTTCTAAACTTCTTACTAAACTTATACAGAAAAACAAGAAGTATGAGTGGGATTCAGAAGAAGAAGAAGCATTCCAAACCTTGAAACAGAAGCTGTGTTCTGCACCAATTTTGGCTTTGCCCGATGGAGCTGAAGACTTTGTGGTATATTGTGATGCATCAGGTAAGGGTTTTGGTGTTGTGTTGATGCAAAGGGAGAAAGTGATCGCATATTCATCTCATCAATTGAGGAAGCATGAGGAGAATTATACTACACATGACTTGGAATTAGGAGCTGTTGTCTTTGCTCTTAGACTTTGGAGACACTATCTCTACGGTACAAAGAGTGTGGTATATACCGATCATAAAAGCCTGCAACATATTTTAGATCAGAAGGAGCTCAATATGAGGCAGAGAAGATGGGTAGAATTGTTGAGTGATTATGACATTCAAATTTGCTATCATCCCGGTAAGGCGAATGTAGTTTCCGATGCTCTTAGTAGGAAGGATAGATAAATAACCAAAAGGGTTAGAGCTTTAGCCATGACAACTTATTCTGATTTTTCTAATCGAATACTTAAAGCTCAAACAAAGGCGATGAAAGAGGAGAATGTGAGAAATGAAGACTTGGGTAGAAGGATGACACATATATTTGAAATTCGTGATGACGTAATTTAATATTTCGAGAATCGTGTATGGTTACCGGTGTATGGAGGACTGAGAGATTTAATTATGCACGAATCTCATAAGTCTAAATATTCGATTCACCCAGGATCAAATAAAATGTACCAAGACTTGAAGAAATGCTACTGGTGGCCGAATATGAAGGCTAACATTGCTACCTATGTTAGTAAATGCTTGACATGTGCTAAGGTGAAGTTTGAGCACAAGAGACCTTCAGGTTTACTGCAACAACCTGAAATTCCAGAATGGAAATGGGAGAAGGTCACTATGGATTTTGTTTTGGGACTTCCGAGAACTTCTAGTGGTTATGATACGATTTGGGTGATTGTTGATCGGTTGACTAAGTCGGCTCATTTCTTGCCGATAAAGAAAACTGATGACTTAGACAAACTTACTCGGTTGTATTTGAAGGAAGTTGTTTGTAGACATGGAGTTCCTTTTTCAATTATATCTGATCGAGATAGTCGGTTCACATCTGAGTTTTGGAAATCGCTTCAACGAGCTTTGGGGACTCAGTTGGATATGAGCACTGCGTATCATCCGGAAACGGACGGACAAAGTGAAAGGACTATACAGACCTTGGAGGATATGTTATGAGCGTGTGTAATAGACTTTGGAGGTAGTTGGGATCGACACTTACCTTTGGTGGAGTTCTCATACAACAAAAGTTATCACGCAAGTATCAAGGTTGCGCCTTTTGAAGCACTTTACGGGCGAAAGTGTAGATCACCAGTTGGTTGGTGTGAGGTTGGATAAAGTCAATTGACGGGTCCCGAATTGATTAGAGAAACGACTGAGAAGATCGTGCAAATCAAGAATCGTTTATTGACAGCCCATAGTAGGCAGAAGAGCTATGCGGATAAGAGGAGAAAACCATTAGAGTTTGATATTGGCGACATGGTTATGTTGAAAGTATCACCTTGGAAAGGAGTAATTCGATTTGGCAAGCGAGGAAAGCTTAGTCCACGCTATATTGGTCCATTCAAGATCATTGATAGAGTTGGTCATGTGGCGTATAAGTTGGAATTACCAGACAAGTTAAGTGCTATTCACAATACTTTTCACGTTTCCAATCTTAAGAGATGTTTGGCGGACGAGAATTTGATAATTCCACTTGAGGAGATTCAACTGGATGACAAGTTGGATTTCATTGAAGAACCGGTGGAGATTATGGATCGAGAGGTGAAACGGCTTAAGCAAAGTCGGATCCCGATAGTAAAAGTGCGATGGAATTCCCGACGTGGACCCGAATACACTTGGGAGCGAGAGGACTACTTCAAGATCAAGTATCCGCATTTATTCGTAGATGGACCTAAGGAGAAGTAAGCCCCAGGACAGTGCTCTCCTAAGGTGGTGAGGATTTAAAACCCGCAAATATAAGGTCATTATTTAATTCTATCTTACTAATATTTTTTTAGTATTTCATAACGTTAAAGACTATATTGATTAACGGTTTAAGTTGAAACCTATATTGGATATTTTATTTTAATATTTTGACGAGTAACGAGGATTACTAGTGATCGCGATACCGACGGATGCCCAAAAAATTTTATATTTTATTATCGATCGTTTCGATATTTAATATTTTCGACGATATCATTTTAATTGCGTATTGAGTCGTATTATTATTATTTTTTCGTGTGCGTTTAAACTTCTAAAAAGTATTTCTATGAAACCCGAGCCCGTAAATATTTTTAAAATTTTTACTTTTAGTCATTTCCGTTACTTAAGTTAATATTTACATTTTTAGCTCAAAAGAATGCATCTTGACAAAAACTACCCAAACCTTACACTATAAATAGATTTTCCACTATCTATTTTCATTTAAAAATCACTAAAACAAAAATGACCAACTTTTTCTCTCTTTCTCTCTTTGAGCCGTGAACCCCCGTCCACCAAGAACATCAAATTTTTGATTTTCTTGTTTGAATCTTCAAAAACAAATTGAAATCCCATCTTGGAAATCTCAAGATCTACATGTTGGTATGAAAATCTCCTACATGCATTACACTTTCAAGATTTTATAATTTCCATGGTGGATCTATGTTTAAATCATCATGCATATGATGATCTAGGTAGGATCATCATGTTTTAATGTTAAAGTTATATTTTGATCTTTGATCTTTGTTAAAATTTTACATGCATTATATTTCGTTTGATTTTGCGAATTTTGATTAATTTCTATGAATTAAAAACATATAAAAACCACTACCAAATTATTATTTTTCTTCTCTCCTTTCTTTTCTTTTTTTACCATGACATCCCCAAGCCAAAACACCATTGGATTCTAATTTCTAGCTTGAATCCTTGAAAACCAAAGTAAGTCCCATGATTGTAATATGATTTGGATCATTTTGGTATAAAATTTTACAACATGCATGAACTTTTTCTTAAAATTATTTTTCTTGAAAGATCATCTTGTTTTGATCTATTTTATGGTTGTAAGTAAGTGTTATTTTTATTATATTAAAAGTGGGGATGCTTGCATGTAAGATTTTTGATATGGATCTTGTAAGATTTGGACATGCAAGTGGTCTAGGGTTATTAGCATTTGATTATGATGATTTTTAGTTATTATTAGGAGTATGTAAATGGGTAAATTGTGTTAGTAATTAATTTTTGTATGGTTTTCAAATAATTAATTTTGAGCCGTGGGTTTAAGGCCATTTTCAGAGGTCTTAAGTCTGAGTATAGGTTGATATTATGGGATCATGTTGTAGAGAATTTCGAGAGCTTCGATTTGATATAAAATAGGCCTTCCAACTCCAAACGAGGTGGAAGATATGCTAGTTTGATTTTCGTGTACGAGGAGACGAGTGTTGACACAATCTGAAAATTGTTGTCAATATTTGGATCGAATCTCGGGGACTATAAAAAGAGTTTCAAAAAGAGTCAAGGTCTGTTCTCAGGCCCTGTAGTTATTGTTTTGAGTCTATTTTTAGAATCAAGTGTTGGTTTTATAAATGGAGATGTTTAGAATGGTCAAAATGGTTTCATAAGTCAAGGTCGCTAAACTGTCTGAATTTTATAAATCAAAGATGTGTCGGGAAGGGAACTTTAGAAGTTAAATCTTTTGATGGGCTCTTGGGATGACTTTCTACATATAGTATGTGAGTTCCTCAGGTAGTATCATGACATTTTGAGGTATCTAAGTAGGGGAAAACAGCTTGGACATTCGGTAAGTTCCGGCAGATTTTTACTAAAAGCATAGATAAATAAAATGAATATATAGGAGAGTATAATAGAATCACTTGCATCGTTTTCTCTCGAGTTTGCGTGATTTTATATTTTGAGTTGGTTTTATTATGTATGATTTATTTCTCGAGTCTATTATTAATGTACGCATCTTATTTGCTAGGTTGCGGTTGTCGTGTTTATCGGGCATCTACTATCGTCGGCGATCGTCTTCAACTTCTATAAATACTAAGGTGAGTCTATAGCCTCTTTTGGCCTCATTCAAATATTTTAAAGACCCGCGAGGGGGAATACATATTTTTATAAACTTAGAACACAAGATTTTTATGGTATGCTTGTCCCTCTATGAATGGACCCGTGGTTGCCTTAAAATTGCATTAAGTGATTGCCGTTATTAATGCCTCAATTGTGGACCGTTAATTAACCTATGATGGGTTAACCGCTAGTACAATTAATAGAGTTATGAGGGAAGCCGCCCCGGTTCAGTTTGTGTGTACTTGTCACAGAAGCTTAGGCCCGACCTCCACACTGTTTGAACATATTGTATTGAGAAGTCAGGTATACGGCAATGTACCAATAATCTGGAGGTAACTGACAATTAATAAATCTTCTGTCTTAATAGACCTACAAGGGAGTGTCTAAGGGCTCGGTTCCATGAGCTTATTACAATTTATGCTAAATACAATTATTATTGTTGATGCAAATTATTATATGCTTGTTGCCTTCAAGTATGCCACAAACTTATAATCTTTGCTTGTGTTCAAAATGATTATATAAACCTATAGATTCACTCGACATTTTTGCTGATAATTTTCTCACATGTATTTCAGGTAATCAAGAAGTGTGAATCTTGGAGGTCACGGGAATGAAGTTGTGCACTGCTTTTGCAATATAAACTCTTTGAAGAATTATCGTTCCTTTGTTGAAATCAATTTATATCTTTTGTTTTAATTGTACTTTGGTTACGATGTCTTGGGACTACGCTACTCTGATAAATGTTTTAGGAACGATAAATTTGAAACTTCTCTTTTTGAGTCGTTCTTTATAAATTATGTGTTATTGTATCATTGTTTAGCACCCAAAGATGTATTCCGCTGCGTGTAAATTTGGGGGTGTTGAATATGTGCCTACTTTTGTCACTTCTTTCAAAATTTGTATGCATGTCTATGCTCATCTTTGTTGAGATAAATTGTTGTACTATCATGAAATGTTTTCTTGTATCATGTGATAGACTAACTTGTTTTAACTTGTGTAGGACGATAAATCACATCATCAAGTCTATTTGTTCTCATTCACACATTTATCTTTTTTATATATTATGTTACCAGCATCACTCTTACCATTTCTCTAACCTCACTAGGAAAAAACCAACCTTCGAAGTCGTGTCTAATCTATCTCTAAAATTTTTTTTCCGTACAAACCAAAAGCCTTTGGAGCTCTTCTTCACATCTTCAACATCATCTCACGTGTTGAGTTCTTTCCTTCTTCAATCACTAAATTCCGCCTCCACTCTAAATGTCATCATGTCCAACACTTCAAGTGTTTTCACCAAATCTCTTTGTCTCATGAAACATTGAGTCATTCACATGGTCATCCTTTCAAACAAAATAACCATCAACTCTCAAAAATATCAACAACCCAACACACTTTCTTGTGTTCTCAATAGCCAAATGAATTTCATGATGAAATACGTCTTGTTCCCAAATACATCCCTTCAAACCATGAACATATACCCAAGTTATTCTCATTCTTATATTAAGGCCTTTCCACCTTGAGCTATGGCTCCATTACCTTAGTCTCTATCACCTCCAGTAAGGAACAATGCTCTTCTACACTTACCATCTCGGTAACACCCTCATTATGAGATATCAGGCTTCATTTCCCTTTATGTCCAGTCTGTCTTAAAAGTTCACGGACCCCGTCGGACCCCTAAGGGTCAAAAACTTAACAAGGGTCGGTGATCCACTATGTATATTTTCTTCTTTATTTTTCAAATTTTAGGCATTGTAATTCCATTCTTGTACCAATGCTCCACATACTTTGCATAATAGCATTCCACAAACATCTTCTTCCTTTCACCACCTCATATGCACCAACCATGAAAACTTATTCACAACACTCACTCTCGTGTCATTCCATCTTCTTCTTGGCAACGTTGCCTCAAAGAACTTGATCAACTTCATGAACTTACCGACATGGTTCAAATGCATAAAGCCTAAACCATGTATGAGTCCTCTACTTTCTCATCAGTAGGATTCAAGTATCATTTACATCTCATACTGGAAGTAAAACATTCAAGAATCATTAAAAGATGGGACTATGAACTCACCTTGCGATAGCAATCCAAAAGTCCACGCGACATCACACCCATATCTAAAGTACAAAATATACAAAACACGCATCAACACCAATCCAAGGACACCAATCCTTCATCAATGTAATAACCTTATGATGGACACCTCTGGTATATATCTTATATCAGCCCCATAACAACCTTCTAAGTGTTCCTCATACCAATTATGCTCATAAACCAAACCATTTATTATTTACTCAAAACAGTCCCGACTTTTAGTGTTAAAAACGTACATAGATACCCCCTTAAACTCATACTCTACCTATGAAATGAAAACCCTATATCCTTACATGTCCCTGGAGTATCTAAAAAAATTTCCCTAAATTTATTACTCATTTTAGCCCTACGATATATATATATATATATATATATATATATATATATATATATATATATATATATATATATATATATATATATATATATATATATATATATATATATATATATATATAGAGAGAGAGAGAGAGTAAGGATCCAATGAGAAGAAACTTAAAATAAGAAGTGGTGAGAAGAACTAAAACCACACATTTGAGATGCAACGACTTGCATTAGATGCGTTTCTATTCATGTAGATGCACGATCTTGAGTTTCGAAAGTTAATTTGATGTGTAGATGGTACAAATTGATTTTCATGATTTGGGCACGTGTAGAGGAACAAAAATATAGATAAATCATGAAATGCATCTAATATACGTATATGCATCTAATTAAAAGCTATAAAACATGTTATGATGCATTATAATTCATCTAAGATTATAAATATGCATCTAATTTAAGTGCATGCATCTCGAATATGCGGTTATAATTTCTTCTTATCCTTCTTATTTTAAGATTTCTTCTCATTTGATCCTAACTCTATATAGAGTAAGGATCCAATGAGAAGAAACTATATATATATATATATATATATATATATATATATATATATATATATATATATATATATATATATATATATATATATATATATATATATATATATATATATATATATATATATATATATATATGTATATATGTATGTATATATACTAGTTGCAAAACCCGCCCGATGGGCGGGTATGACTTATAATTGTTATTTACATTTTCTTATTTAGTTAAATATTTGTTTATATTTATTTTGTTAAGCATACTAAAACCGTTTTTTGAATTATTTATAGATCATTTTGGTTGCGATAAGAGATAACAAAATTTATTAATTTATCCACAAGAACAAAGTATATGTTGTTGTGTTTCTAAACCTAACTACAAATCAAATGTGTAATCTTTAACATTTATCTCTTTATAACAAATCTTTCTAACAATGTCTTCATAACTTATTAAAAAATAATATTTATTTTTTAAATTAAAATATCTTTAAATTCATTTATTTTTCATAATTATATTTCATTAGTTTTTTTTAAAATTTTCCTCTTTTTAATTCAACATTCGTTTTGATATATTTACAATATTTTTATGTATTTTAATTAAGTTTTTTTACACTTTAACATTACTTTAGTATATCCAAAGTTGCATTGCGCGGATACCATGCTAATATTTTTTAAAATCAATACTCTAAACCTTAACCTCATGGTGCTCCTAATGTAACTTAAGGCACACTTAAATGGTATACGTCTTCCTAAACTAAGTATAAAGCAATAAATGATGTACTTATAGTTCATAAAATTAGATAAGAAGGTCAACTACTTTCCAAGTAGTGTGAAGTTAACATCGGGGTTTCACTTGACCCAAATTTAAAGAGTAATAGATATGTGCCTAATAATATGATCCAGCCCATAATATACGCCCGAATGTAATGCGCCCACTTTGTCAACCTCGTATAAGTGAAACCTCTAAATTTGTCAATCCTAATATACAACAACCCCACTTTACACGCTTCCAGGGACGAAGCTAGGGGGTGTCCCGTAGGTTCCCAAGACACATATGGATTTTTTTTTAATTTAGTGATTTTTTTTAAAACATTGATAGCATCTTGCATTACAAATTTTTCGAAAACTTACAGGGGCTGTTGCTATTGCAGCTGTTATAACTGGTTCAGCGGTAGACCTTTTCTATTACCTTCCATCTCAAAGACCGCCTAAAACAATGGAATTTTAGTAAGAAACTTAAACTTACAACATATGAAAAATGCTACCTACATAAATGAACAGATGGGAAAAAATTAATTTTCATTTGTGTTATTTTGGCTCAAGTGTCGTACATTTTTTTCCTGTATTTCATTGCGAAATATGTAAAATAAACTTAAATGATACAATCATAATTTCATAATAGCAAATATTGCACTTTGATAATGGGAAACAAAAAAACCTGATGCGCTCATTGAATCTATTTTCTTCAAGAGAAAGTTTCCAAAAAACTTGATGCGCTCATTGACCAAGACTGGGTCACATTTTTATTCAAAAAACATACTACTTAAATAACATATAAAGCAACAGAACAGATTGTGCAATGTGTTTTATGGCAAGAGTTGTCGGTTTCCACACCACTCTAAACACCAGTACTGAACCACAAACATAATAGCTATGAGCTTATAAAGGCCACTACACCAAGACGAAATAATCTCATTTTCATTCAAGTCGAGATAATCACATACCTCACAACAGCAGACACAAAAGTTGCTTAAAATAAAGAAAGCGCTAGCTGGAAGCAGCATTAGCAAGCTAAGCTGACAAAAACCGCCTTCTATCAATTTCTTAAACCTAACTAAGATGAATAACTCATGAAAAACAACGACACTAACAGTATATTGAGTAATAGATCCACTTTGTCCTTGTATTAATATATAAACCCATTTACAAAAGTTTCTAGCCGTGTTGATAAAATATACTATTTCTTACTTGTGTCTTATCATAAGCTGTTTAACACAAAAATGACGGGCAAGACTTGAGGTGCTTAGTGGCCATATAGTCTCTGACCTGAAGATCATTTAGATAACGTCTGATTATGGTTTCTTCCAAACACATAAATTTTATCATCAACAACCGCTGTTGCATGCTGTCAAATTGAATATGAACATCATAATAAGGTACAATGAGATGTAACAACCAATAGAAATTTAAGAACGGGAAGAAAATTAATACCTCATATCGAGGTTTTGGGCGTTGAAAAAAAACAGGAGGGGCAACCGATTGGTCTTACACGCTAACAGAACCAATCTCTTTGACCATTACATCTTTATCCCGAGTTTCGGTTGTATTCCTATTGTTAGCGGGGACGGTTTTCAATTCAGGCATATTGATTTAACTATTAGTTGGGATATTATGTGATCACTTAATAGCTGTGATATAACAAAACTGATTATTGATATGCATGACATTAAACGGGTCATTTGGATAAGCTTAATAGCATTCTTATTCTTGCTTTAGCTAAGTCCAGAAACAAATCACTTTGCCTTAAATACATGAGGCCATCACCAATCATTAAGTTCAACCGATTAATATGTTCACTACATCTCGCCCTCTAATTTGTATATTAGGTTACCATTTTAATAAGTTGGCCAAAAAAGTCACCCTAAGATATGGATATAGCAATATAATCGTCACCTTTGTAATCTTTTTAGTGTTTTCCTTTTTTATTGCTATCTCAAGATTTATGCTCTGAATTTTAAGTTCTATCTCTTACCTTTGTTCAAGATTCATCAGCTCATATGGTCATTGCAGACTCGCTGCAAATGTTCATAAATGCTAAAATCCATTCGTGGACTTGTGATTGTCTTTGATAGGATACTGTCGAGTTTAATCCTCAACGGAACATAAAAACAAAAAATGAGCAAGGGTATTTACAGTTTGACGTTCGAGATATAGTACTAATATTAGTTATATAGATACATTTGTTCCGTTTATATTAGTTGCACGACAGGGCAAGTTGCTTGAACCAAGCATGCTGTCATCATCATCATTGACGGATATAACAATATAACTTTCACCTCTGGTTTGGTTTTGTATATACAGTCCTTCTGATTCCCCTGTGGAAAGAGGATTTGTTGATTTCACATGACATTAAGAAGTCCTAACAATCTAGTCTTGTAATGTTAAGATGCTAACTGTATATTCTGTGACTAAGACTATTTACTATAAATAAGATTACATGCTATAGACTATAAATCATTAAAATTACCTGATATGTACACAGCAAAATTTTTTTCCGCCTTTTGGTTTCGGTGGTGATTGCTTTGATAAACCCTTTGCATTCAAGAGAAAATAGAGATTGTTCCATCTGTATAAATTACAAACCATCGTAATTTTGCGGCATCGAGTGAGATATAAAAGTATATATTGTTTGGGCTCATATGCTTTAAACAGTTATATACGGTTTTAATGCCTCATCTAGATACCTACAAAATCACACACCATAGTTAAATGCTATTTAGTACCTTAAAATAAGAAATCTCATTCAAGATAGCTAATTTCAATCACAAATACCCAAAAAAGTGATCTTGTCAGATTAAGCTCATACCTTATTTAGGTGCATAGCCTTGCCAATATTTTTCGAGCTAAACAGGATGTTTTTTCCTCTATTCTTTGTTGCTCCTAGCCGAGACTTTGCTAATCTCTCATGGCTCTTTTCCTTATCATACACAAAAGTTCATAAATCTATCAATGATCTTATAGCTATAGCATCATACCAGAACAACAACAGAGAATAAGATAAGCTAGCTTATCTGCCAGGAAGAAGTTGTAATAGGAACCTATTCACATCTTTCTTGAATTCATTTATTGTCAACAACCTCGTCTAGAATAAAAATGGATTGAAATTTACCTGATTGGTTGTTAAATCAAATTTACTACGATACTATAAACCTGTGTCAACCATAAACATACAAAAAAACAGCAAAAACAATGGAAATAATAAATTTAAATAAATTATTTGTTATTATCAAAACTGAACATATCGTGATAAGATCGGATCAATTTAAATAAATAAATTATTTACTTACTTTGAATATAATCTGATTCGCAGATTTATGAGAAGATTCAATTGAATCCGGTTTATTTGGGCTAAATAGCAGAAGTTGTGAATAGAACAATGAATCGATTAATAAGGCTACAGGTATTTTTGAGAATGATTTCATGTTTATGTATGTATATGTATTTGATTTTTCAGTTGTATATCGCAACAGTTGGTATGGTACAATGGTAGAGGTTGTTTGTCTTGAATTGCAAAACCCAAGTTCGAATCTTGACATGATCCAATTTTTTTAAAATAAAAAGGACGGCAAATTTTTTTTAAAAAAATAATACTAAAAATAAAAAATGTGACATGGCATTATGAGGTGCTTATGTGGCATATCCCTCCTCTTATATATAATGTAGATATATATATATATATATATATATATATATATATATATATATATATATATATATATATATATATATATATATATATATATATATATATATATATATATATATATATATATATATATATATATATATATATATATATATATATACATATATATATACATATACATATATATATATATATATATATATATATATATATATATATATATATATATATATATATATATATATATATATATATATATATATATATATATATATATATATATATATATATATATATATATATATATATATATATATATATATATATATATATATATATATATATATATATATATATATATATATATATATATATATATATATATATATATATATATATATATATATATATATATATATATATATATATATATATATATATATATATATATATATATATATATATATATATATATATGTATATATATATATATATATATATATATATATATATATATATATATATATATGTATATATATATATATATATATATATATATATATATATATATATATATATATATATATATATATATATATATATATATATATATATATATATATATATATATATATATATATATATATATATATATATATGTATATATATATATATATATATGTATATATATATATATATATATATATATATATATATATATATATATATATATATATATATATATATATATATATATATATATATATATATATATATATATATATATATATATATATATATATACTTATGTCCATCAGATTATATTGAAAATTCTACCCAAAAGTTTCACATTAAAAAGCGACCTTAACCAACCCCAAATGACTTCTCCGTTTAAATGTGACTCACATAACATGTAGACAAACCCTCTCAATGATCCCAAGGCTCAACACAAAGTCTAAGTACCCCAAAACTCCCAAAACATAAGTTTAAAACCAACCACCTAAAAATCAGCCTTGATCCCGTCACTTGTACAAAGATTTCGACCAACCAACTGACCTCAAATAACCATAAACTCTGGATATTTGAAAAGTAGACTCCTAGTACATAATTTTAGGCTTTTGAATCACCCAAAAAGCTTTTAAAACGACCAAGTTATGATCAAATCAATTTTACCCAAAATCTGTACAGACTTAGCGACAGTCCCGCGACACATTAGCGACAGTTCTGGTTAAAATTGGCGACAGTCGATTTTAAACCCTAAATCCGATTTTAAACATCATTAATCCCCATTAATTACCCAATTCAAGCTCTAACCTTTTAATTACAGATAATTAAGAACCCTAACTCTATCATGTGATTAATTACATAAAACTTAAATCCTTAATGTATAAAACATGAAAATTATAAGAATTAAATCAAGATTTTTACCTCAAATCTTCAAGAAAATTATTTCTGATGAATTCCTAAATTAGGGATCATAATATTTCGGCCAAAAAGGATGGAAGGGAGAAAAAACTGATCTTTTTGATATTATGATTGTATTTAAAGGGTTTAATAAAAAGGCTTTCTCAATTGGGCTCAGTCTGGGCTTTTAACAAATTTCTTTTTTTATCTTCCTTCAATCGGTATAACCCGACTTAAAATAGAATTTTATATATTTTAATTAAAATTTAACAAGCCTAAATATTACCTTCGAGTTATTTCTGGGTCAAAATCCGAAAGCCTTACGTAAATTTTTCGACTTTTTACGCGATTTTTGAACTAACCTTCATTTCTAAAAGTTTATAATTATGGAAAGTAATTCTAAAACGTATCCTAATCATATGATATATATACTTAATACATATATATAACGTACGATACATACAAAAAATCTTATAAAAACGATACTTGAACTTCACGCAGTTCATTCCTCTGACTATTTCATCAAATTCCATTTCTGACTTGTACCATGATTTACACATCATGTGCCTCATATCCTTCATTCGCCTTCACAATATCACACATTAAAACACGTACAACACATTGTCCACACAATCTAACACGTAAATAGAAGTCAACGGGTGACAACTAACTCGTCAAAACCCGAGTTGTCATACATTACCATCACAATCCAAGTATGTCAAATCTTTAGGAATCATCTCTATTACTTTCATACCTAAAGCTTCTGAATCCGTGTCAAACCCTGTTGCCATATCAACCCTATTCACGCTCCGCCACTCAAACCATATTGATGATAGAATTTCATCTTTGGTGTCATACCTCTTTGTAAATATTTATAAACTATTATTTCACCTTCTGAAATATTAAAGTAATTTGTGAATTGTAATTGTCATTCTCTCTCATATGCTTCTTCTTCCTTGTTAGAAAAGTGACCAAAGAAAACTTTCCATCTTCAAGTGTTTCTAATGTCGTTGTCAACCTCTTTTCTTCAACACATAATTTACCTGCCTTTATGTCATCATCTTTCTTGTCATCTAATGTTTGTAAACATTAAAACACCACTCAAATACTTGAATTTGTAACTTTCATATCACAACTAAAAGGATCTTCTGCACATTTCTCTCTATTCAATTCTTGTCATTTTCTATGGAAATGACACTTTAATCTTCTTTGTCATTACCCTTTCTCATACCTCAAGACAATGTGTTGTTTTGATATGATATAATGTGACTTGCATGCTATGTGATATTATTTTTGGGTTTATCCCATGCTTATTAACCTTAGGTAATGATTTGGTATTGGTGTTATTCTATGTTTAGTGATCTTGGATACTGAATAATATTTGGTTGCTCATGCTTAGTGATCTTGAGTAGTATATTTTGATAACCCTTGCTTAGTGATCTTGGGTTGTGTTGATGCATTTTTATGCATGAAACTAGTATCGTGAGGCACGTTCAGTCCATAGTCTTCTCAAAATCTTACTTATGTTTATGTGCACTTGTATACTAACTTTGTTTTGTAGCATATCTCTAACTCATTTTTGTAGCTCGTCGCCACTTCCTACTTTATTGGTGCTTCATACAAGGGGGAGCTTCCGGTTTGTCTTTCTTGAGAAAATCGTATACAACATCTTCTTCACAAGATCACATATATTCTAGTCATTCTTTTGCAGGATCACTATCATACACACCTTGTTATGTAACACATGAATTTTGCATTAACCAGGTCTGTCTTATAGGTTAATCTTAACGCCCTATATCAAAAGAGTGCATATGTCATGCATTCATATAGTTCATGGATGAATATTATTTTGAATTATTTCCATTCACTCATCACATGACACCTCGAACGAGGGGGCAACCTTCAAGGGGGCATGCACTAGTTCATCATCACTACTTCTTTGTGGTGTTACATCTAGTTTCACCTTTTTGTGCTTTTACATCTATTTTCTTTCTCATCTAACCTTGGTGTAGGTTAAACACATCTCCTTGTGCCTCTGTGTTCTTTCTTATCTAACTTTGATGCAGGATAAGTCTCTTTATTTGACACATGGATCCGATGGTGATCATGGATCAATGAGGAGAACTTACACATTTTTCTACTCATTTCTGTTGAGTCTTAAAACAACCATTGCGTCAATCTATTTTCTATCTTCTATAACCTTGATGCAGGTTAAGCATATTTCTTTGTGCCTCTATTTTGTTTCTCATCTAACTTTGGTGCAGGATAAGTCTCTTAATTTGATACATGGATCTGATGGTGATCATGGATCAATGTAGAGAACTTGCATATTCTTCTACTCATTTTCATTGAGTCTTAAAACAACCATTGCATCAATCTATTTTTTATCTATCTATCTATTTCTATGTATCTCTTTCTAACCTTGCATCAATCTTTTCTCTCACTATCATCTTTATTTACAGGCTTTACCACTCATTCTATCTATCTCTTTCTAACTTTTGTTTTGTAGGTTTTCACAATCCATGTATTCCCAGGTTCTCCCAATCAGGGAAAGTATTAACGAAGGGGAGTATATGAAAATCATTTTCTATCTAAAATTTCAAATTATATTTCTCTAAATTCAAAATCTCTCTCTAAAATGATTCTTTTTTCATTCTCACTTTTTTGTTTCGACAAAAGGGGGGAAAGAGTGTAAACGAAGACGACAAAGGGTCCGGCCGGTTCCGTGATTGTCTGGTCTTTTGCCTATAAATACCAAGCTAAATCCAAGCTTATAACTCACCCCTTTGGGTCACATCCTCTTTATCCTTCTCTCTATCAGATCCTCTATCACATACATCTTATCTCTAACATGTAGATCTTAGATCTTTATTTCTTCATCTCTTTTTCTAGTGTCTTTGTTTATAGATATGGAGATCACTTGGGTCGTATGCAATACTTCCAAGATAAAGCTTCATCTCAACACTATGTCCATGATCAATCTTCTCAGATCTCTCACTCTCAAGAAACATCTCCAAGCTTTGATCCTTCAAGGCTTCACTTTGTGTGAATGTGTTAAGTGTGACCTATGCAATCACCATTTTTGTGTCTATACTTCTATTCTTGTGTAATAATGTGGTTGGTGTGGTAAACCACAAAGTACGTAGTTTGAAGGGAGTTGTTGTACTCTTGAGAAAAAATATGACATCCTAGCTTAAGTGTAGGAAAATATTGTAGAAGGTGTAAAAGGGTGTTGGTCCTATCCTTTGTGCAAGGACTCGGTGTGTAGCTTAGTACCGGATAGGTGTAAGCGATGTAGAAGAGACTTGTTGTACCTATCTGAAAGAACACGACATCCTAGCTTAGGTGTCGTTAAATATTGTAAGCTTAAGTGTGAATGTTTCTTCACCGGTGTAAAGGAGATTCTTGATTAGTGAAGTCGAACTCTCGAGTAGGAGAGTCAGGTAGTGGATGTAGGGCAAGGAAGGTATCCTTGTAGCCGAACCACTATAAATCATCGTGTTGTTTTACATTTACTTTCCTTTATTGCTTTATCCTTATACTTGCATTGCTTGTGTGTGTTTGGATCTCTCAATGTGCTACTTGATTCATATAGTCTTTGACTATAAACAAACGCCTCTCATACTATGTCCCCATCAATGGGCATTTGATACAAAAAGTTTTGAAAGAAAACTCTTCAACCCCCTTCTAGTTTCCTACAATTGGTATCAGATCGGGTAGCTCTAATTTCTTTAAAACAAATGGTTTTTAAAATAGAGCACGGTTTGTGTATCAAATTAGCTTGAAGCGGGTAAAATAAGAGAAGTTTTAAAAAGGATTGGTAAATGTCGTTGCGTATCCACAAAATACGGTTTTTAAATGAGTGTTTGGCACAACACTTAATGTTGTTGAAAGATAAGTTTCATAAACTCATAGATAAGTCTCGTAAGTAGAAATGATGTTTAAGATGTGTACTATATGTTTGTTATCAATTCTAGTAAGTCCTATGCATTTCCGCTATGCCAAAACACAATTTTTGGAGATAAATTAGAGTCTGTCTCATAGACTCACGGACCTCTTTCATAAATGGGCGGACCCCTTGTTAAAAGGGTCCAACGGGTTCCTGTGATCGTTTGTGCTGCAGTTTTTCAGCCAACTTCAAAAGGTCATAGCTTTTTAACTGTAAGTCCGTAGAAGTCGTGCTACCTATCATTTTGAAATTAATTAAGTCTACTTTCATATAAAAACATTCTCAAGTACTGGTTAGATTCATATGATAGTGAAACAAGTAAGAAAGCAATAAAGTGTATAAAATTATGATCATACTTTAGCATTTCATCTTATTTCTCTTGAGTCGGACATATCAAATTAGTTTGTATTTGAATGAGATTGTGTTTACATTCTAAAACAAATAATTTTGTCATACAAAAGAAACTAATCAAGTTTGGTATACATCGTTATAGTTAAACACAAAGCGAAGAAAAATATTTGTATGCTAAATGATTACTTGCTATGGTTTACGAGATTGCAAATATTTTGCAAGTTGTAATTGCCTCCATTTGTGATACATACGTGTCAACCTTTCCCTGTTACTCATTTGCTTACTTGTAAATTACATGCTTATGCATAATAGGACATTTGCTAGAGTTTGTGTTCTAAGTTTAAAATTTCCTATCACATTGCTTGTAGACTTTGCTCACTCTCCTTGCATATGTTATATCTTACTTTAACTTAGGAATCATTTAGAAAAATGAACTAAGTAAACTTGTCAAGTACACCTCCTTCGGCTATTCTCTGAACATATACTGTTCTTGAAAAAGGGTGTTTGGTACAAAACCATGATGTTAAAAAGAATCCGTAGGATATGTATGCTATGTGTTAATGGAAATTTGTGCATCTTGCTTATGTCAAACTTTGTATGCTTATGTGTTTCTATGAGCTTCCTTTTACTTGCATATCACTATCCTTTCATTCATAGATAACCATTGCATTACACCTATATGCTTATCATTGAACTAATTGTCTTTTATTCTATATGCATATGTGCTTTTGTGTCAACATTTATGTGCACATGTTGAAATCAGGGTTCAATGAGAAATCTATTGGGATATGATCTATAACATTCAAATTGGTATGAGAGGTATAATTAACCCAAACGGACCCATAAAATAATGGGGACCAAACACTTGAGTTTCATGATATATAGGTATACTTAAATGTCGGACTTGAGCCCGACGAATGGATCAAGGAAAATGGTCGTTTAAATCATATGAAGGGTAATAAGAGCCTCTTGATTACATACAAATCCATGGATAGAGTAATGTTATTCTTGATGAAAACATATAGTCGTTCAAGGACAATGGTCGTTCAAAACAAATAGGCGAATGGATCAAGGACAATGGTCGTTCAAAACAAATGAATCTTTGATCGATAAATTAAGGTCACAATACATGTTACTAAGAGACTACATAAATTAAAGAAGGCTCTAGATCACCAAAATTTCATGGTCACAAAAGTTTGTCTTATGTTAGCCCATAATATATGTGTATAGCATGAAGATTATCGAATCATCTAGTCATCATTAACTTTCTTATTGTATTCTCACTCATCAGTAGTTGTAGATTAGCTTGATTGGTCTAAGCTCGTATGTTTGTAATCTATGTATGGTGTGGGTTTTATGGAATAATGCACAACACATATTACCATTCTACATGGTGTCAGCCTAACCACAATCAATCCTATCCCTAAAAACAATCAAACTTGTCCTCCCAAATCTATCTCTAAAAGCACGGCTGTTGTTATTTTATTTTCTCATGTGTTGGTAGTTTGTACTAAGGTCACAAATCCGCAAGATTATTCCTTGTTGTTCGTGATTTAGTGACGAGTAGATTGTTCTCTTGGTGATTTGTGCTTAGGTCACACATCTACTCGTTTGTTATTAGTTGTTCGTGCTTTAGATCACTGACCGGTATATTTCTACTTTGGTTCATGAGAAGTTTTCTTCTTTTCTTTCTTCAATTGCTTCATTGTTTGATCAAGATTTGTGTGTTCATTACTTATGAACTAGGTGTTTGTTAACTATCAGATCGTGTTAAGATACCATTACATTTGTTGATAATCATTTGATTTATAGACATGGATCTCATAGCACACCGGCACATTTGTTTCATGGATAATAATTATACAGTGTACCAAGCCTCATACCTCCCTCGTAAAATACCAGTCCATCAAGTTTTGGGCCTGTTACACAAGTTCAGCCCATTATGGGTCCGGTCTAGGAAGTTGAACACAATATGGGTCTGGTCCAACAAGTTCACTCAAACATGGGTCAGTTATCTATTTTTTAGCAGGCTTAGTTGGGTTTTAATTTGGGTTAGTTAACAGCTCAGTCTACACATAACGGTTCACGGATTTCCCAAGTCAATAGACTATGATACCACATGCTTTTAATGTTACTAATCTTCTACCACCACAGGTTCGTGGAATATGAATACATGTGCGACTTCTCATGATTTGGTTACAAGTCTTCGTGATATTTTTAATACGTGTATTTATCCATCCGTATCGGTTGTTGACGGTCATTTTATACCCGTCACTAGTAAAGGACATAGTATTTTGCCAACTCATATGAGGCTTCCTCACCTTAATAATGTCCTTATTATTCCTAATATTGTCAAAATTTGATTTGAGATCGTCAATTTGTTCATGACAATAATTGTACTATTAAATTTGATGCGTTCGGTTTTTTTGTTAAAAACTTCACGACTTGTCGGGTGCTTCTCTGACGCGATAGCATTGGGGAACTTTACCCAGTTACGAAACCCTCTCCAATTCCTCATGCATTTCTTACCAATAAACATATGTGGCACCAACGACGTAGACATCCAGGAAGTGAAGTGTTACGTCGTCTTATGTCTCGTAATCTTATTTCGTCTAATAAAGAGAAACCTCATGTTCAACGTGAAAAACACGTGAAGCTTCCATTTGTTAGTTACAATACTTTGGTTACATCTCGTTTTGACATTGTTCACTCCGATATATGGAGTTCACCCATATCGAGTCCTTTAGGTTTTAAATACATGTTTTATTTTTGGATCATTATTCTCATTTTGTTTGGGTTTATCCAATGGTAACTAAATGAGATATATTTTCTAAGTTTTTGTTGTTTTGGACTTATGTTAATACTCAGTTTAAATGTGAAATCAAGTCATTTCAGTGTGATCCTGATGGTGAATTCAACAATCGCGCCTTAAATACATTATTTGCCTCTAAAGGTATTCAGTTTCGGTTTTCTTGTCCAAAAACTTCTTACCAAAATGGCAAGGACTAATTCGCACCATCAAAAATCTCATTCGAATCTTACTTTTTCAAGCTAACTTTCCATCGACTTTTTGGGTAGAGCCCTAAATATAGCCACTCATCTATTAAACTTTTACCATCCACTACAATTGACAATGAAATACCTTATACCTGCTTGTTTGAAACAAACCCTGACTATAGCCTTTTACTTACCTTTGGGTGTTTATGTTACCCTAACCTTCACACCAATCACAAACTTGAACCACGCGCCACACCTTCAATCTATTTAGGACTAGCTTCTAATCATCATGCGTATCTATCCTGAATTAAACACAAATAAAATAATTATCTCCCACCATGTTACCTTTGATCAAGCAGTCTTTCCATATAGCTCTATCCAACCAACTTCGGTGCCTAATTACACTTTTTTAGATGACTCGCCTGATATAATCACTCAAACCATGTGTTCCGCTCGTGTTACACCACTTATAGTACTCCAACCTTAAGTTGAACCTACAACACCCACGCCACATAACATCCCAGTTGATACTACGACGCCTAATAGTCCCCAACACCCAAACATATCTCAAAGTGCAATCATGGCCCAACAACAAACCATAAACCAAAACCCACAAATAACCTCCCCGTGTATTATTTATGATCCAGTTGTAAACCCGAACCTCGTCTTGTTTGATCCTATGGTCACACGTTTTCGTGTCGGGACTAATCGTCTCACTCAACGTCTTAGTTTTCATGTGTCTTTAGTATCACCTTTACCAAAATATTATCCTGATGCATTTAATGATCTAAATTAGAAAAATGCTATGTGTGATGAATATAATGCACTTATTAAAAATTAAACTTGGACTTTTGTGTCACGACCTACGAATACCAATATTGTTCGTTGTATGTGGATTTTTCACCATAAGTATTTGTCATATGGGAAGCTTAGTTGTTACAAAGCTCGTCGAGTAGCTAATGTTATTACACAGTTGGAGATGGTTGATGTTGATGATACTTTTAGTCCAGTTGTTAAACAGGTTACTATTTAGACTGTTCTTAGTTTGATAGCTTCTCGACACTGGTCAATTCATCAGCTTGATGTCAAGAATGATTTTCTTACTTGATGATTTATCTGAGACAATTTATATGCATCAGCCTCTAGGGTTTCCAGATTCTGTGCATTCGGATTATGTGTATTTGTTACAATGTTCTCACTATGGAATCAAGCAAGCTTATAGATCTTGGTTTTAGTGGTTTTCGTCTTATATTACTTGTGTTGGGTTTCATCATAGTCGTTGTGACTCATCTTTATCTACATACATGCAGGGCTTGGATACTGCTAATTTGTTATTATATATTAATGGCATTGTTCTCATGGCTTCTTCTAAGATGTCGTTACATCAAATTATTGCTTCCTTACATCAGGAGTTCTCTATGACAGATTTGGGTTCTTTTAATTATTTTCTGGGTATTTTTGTCACACGGTATTCTTCTAGGATGTTCTTATCTAAAAAGAAATATGTTGTGAGATTCTTGAGAGGGCTAACTGTAATCCTAGTCAGACTCTTGTTGATATTGCGTCTAAGCTAGGAGATGATGGTGATACGATATATGTTCTGACTTTATATCGGAATCTTGTAGGTTCTCTTAAGTACCTCACTTTTACTCGTCCGGACATTACGTACACAGTGCAGCAGATTTGTCTTTATATGTATGATCCTCAGGAGCCTTATTTATCGGCTCTTAAAAGGATCTTGGGTATGTTCAAGGTACTTTGGACTATAGGATATAGTTGTTTGCATCTTCAACAACATATTTAGTTGCTTATTTGGATGTGGATTGGGTTAGTTGTCCTACTAATAGGAGATCCACTTCGGTTGACTGTGTATTCCTTGACGACAACTTACTCTCTTGGTCCTTTAAGCGCCAAGTGACGCTTTTTCGCTCTAGTGCGTAGGCAGAGTATCCTGGTGTTGCCAATGTTGTTGCTAAGTCGTGTTGCTTACGGAATTTACTTCATGAGTTACACACGCCTTTATCTTTCGCTACGCTTGTCTATCGTGATAGTGTTAGTGATGTCTATTTATCTTGCAATTCGGTCCAACATTAGCGTACGAAACATATTGAGATTGATATACATTTTGTTCGAGATTTGGTTGTTGCTGGTTAGTTCGAGTTCTTCATGTTTCCTCACGTTATCAGTATGCGGAAATTTTCACTAAATGATTTCCTTTAGTGTTATTTGAGGAGTTTTAGACCTGTTTAAGCTTCCGATGTCTTCCTCCAACTGTGAGGGAGTGTTAGCCCATAATATATGTGTATGTTAGCATGAAGAATATCTAATCCTCTAGTCATCATTAGATGTCTTATTGTGTTCCTTTTACTCGTCATTGGTTGTAGATTAGCTTGTTTGGGATAAGCATGTATGTTTGTATTATTTATATGGTGTGGATTTTGTGTAATAATACACAACAGATTACCGTTCTATAGTCACTGAGTCACGGAACTATCGATTAAACAGCGTACAGTGAAAGAAAACAAAACTTGACTTTTTTAAGTTACATAAATATGGATGTTACTTTGTTTGCACGCTTGGATTGACGGGTTGCTATATAAGTTTTAAGGCATGTTTGTTTAGTTTGTGTATTATTATTTTTAAATTAGATTGATACTAAACTAGCAAGAAGCTAAAAAAGGTTACAAAGAAATAAGATTTGGGTTTTCCATCCACTCTAATCAAGTAAATGTAGCTTTGCATTTATATCTACACCAGTATAACGATCAGAAAACTAAAACATAAAAAATAAACACCTTAGAAGGACTCTTTAATTCGAACATGGATTTATTCTGATGATTCCACACAAGCCACCACGTAACATAAAAGATCCCTTCCTACGTGTCTTTTTGTTTAGTTTTTGTATTAATTCTTGTAAGATTTAAGTGAATGTCTAGACATATATTTTCTGTTTGTAGATAAATAAATGGTTGTTTGTTTTATGTGCTAAATTAAATGTGTGAATAACCTTTGTTGATACAAAAGTTTGGCTAGATCTATAGCATCCCAAATAGCTAACAATTCGGGTACAGAGGGCTCTAACTCCTGCACCAAGTGAACTTGTTGAGGGATCCTGCAATGAAATAACACCTTTAACCTTATCATGAGAGTGGATCTCACGATTAGACTCCGACGTAAAAATAAGTATTACGCTTAGAGTTTAATGTGATTTAGTGTTTAGTCGTACCTGCGTGGATTGTCCCTGTTTCGAAATTTAAGTGCATAGATTGTCCCTTGGCCCCAACGACGTTAAGATCTGTTAAGTGTATAAAAAAAAGTGCATTTAACACAGGGGATTTATTGTCCTTCCGTCCCACCCCTAATTTAATAAACAAAACCAACCACCCACCCACTTGTTTTTTAATCTCATTCTCAGATACGCTTTGACATTAGACAAACCCTAACCCCCAAATCAATCTTGATCCTCACAAGTTTGATTAAAACAAAATCTAATCCTTGAAGTTCATAAGCAAGAAACATCTGCCATGGTTACCGGACTAGAGGTCTGGTATTTTCAAAAGATGGGAGTACGTTTGATCCACACACTGTTTATGGTAAGAACATAACTTTGTAATAAAAACGTTTTTGTTCAATCATGTTAATGTCATATCCTAATTAGATTGATTTTATACAGCTGATCATCCTGAAGTTTTCTCAATGAAGCTTTATCATGGTGGTACTTTCACACCAACACTAAACCGTAGGTATTTTGGGGGTAAAGTTCAATACATTGACTTGTTAAACATTGAACAATTCACTGTTGATATAATACATAGTATTGTTAAGATGGTGAAGTATGATTCAAGAAACATAATGTATTATCACTTTAGGATTCCATATAGGAATTTAGATTGGGGACTAAGGGCTTTAGCTAGTGATGATGATATAGTTAACCTTTGCCAGTATGTTAAAGATAATAAGGTTATAGATGTTTTCATTGAACATGGTGAAACCACTGTTGAAAGTTTTTACATGCCTACCTTTAGAGAAGGTCTTCAAATTAGGGAGTTGGATAACAATAATGATATAGTGGACCTAGAAGATGAGTTGCCTATTTTTCCACACATTACTAAGAAGAAGTTTTTGGGTATGCCTAAACATAGAAAACCTTTAGCCATAGACTGGTTTTCACATGATGAGTTTGGGCAGTCTAGTGGCTTAGGTGATGCTCAGAATGGTGTAGAGGCTAATGAGAAAGATTTAGGTGATAACAATGGTGTAGAGGCTGAAAAGAATGATGTAGGAGGGCAGTCTAGTGGCGTAGGAGGTCAGTCTAGTGACGTAGGAAGTCAGAATGATGTAGAGGCTGATGGGGACACTATTGTGGATGAGGAACACATTATAGATGAGGTAGATGTGAATATGGAAGGCTTTAGGTTCTCTGCTAATTCTGATAATGAAACGGAAGAAGTTTTTGATTCTCTAAGACCACAAGTGACTGTCAATGAAGGTGACTTAGAGGTTATTGACTATGATTCATTTGAAAGTGAGATTGATGAGGATGATAATAGAGGTAAGAGAAGGGCGGCACTTAGGGAATTAAAGAAAAAGGGTAAGGCTGTTAATGACAGTGGAATTGTGAACCATTTCTATTTAGGACAAGAATTTTTCAATAGAGAGGAAGCAAAGGAAAGGATAAAGGCATACTTAGTGAAAACAAGGAGAAATATAGATATTGTCAAGAATGATAATGTTAGAGTGAGGGCTAAATGTGTTGGTATTTTTCCAAGTATGCAAGATGGGGACATGGGATCTATCCTGTTGCTTATGGGATTGTGGAGTCAGAATGTCTTGATTCATGGACATGGTTCCTAACTGCACTTGGAGATGATCTTGATCTTTACCTCAATTCAAATTTTACATTCATGACAGATAGACAAAAGGTACTTTTGTGTTTTCTATTAACTTTCCATAGTTATTTATGTTATCTTAATAATTTTCAATAGTTACTTATTATTTTTTCTATTAACTATAGGGTCTGTTACCTGTAATACACAAGTTATTTCCATCAGCAGAACACAGGTACTGTGTGAGACACATATATGAGAATATGCATTTGACTTACAAAGGTGGGGCATATAAAGAAATGCTTTGGAGCTGTGCAAAAGCTACAACTATTGAAGAGTTCAACCAAGGTATGGATGCCTTAAAATCATTCAACAAAGATGCATATGAATGGTTAAAGAAGATACCTGTTGAACACTAGAGTAGATCCCATTTCTCAGGTAAGCACACTTTTTCTTGTAGTTAGGTTTTTTAAAGTGAGGTCATTTGTAAGGTTATAACATATGTGCTTTTAACAGGTAGGGCTCATTGTGATCTTTTGATAAACAACATTTGTGAGGTCTTCAACAGGTAATTATTGGATGCTAGAAATGCCCCAATAATTACTGCTCTTGAATATGTTATAGAGTACCTTATGAAAAGAATAGTGATTGTTTAAGATGTGATAGAAAGGTTTGTTGGTCCTTTAACTCCTTATGTTGCAAAACTTTTCAATATCATCAAGAATAAAGCAAGTGGATGTAATGTGGATTGGAATGGTGGTGTTCTTTATCAAGTTAAAGGGGATAGGGATGATCGGGTTGTAGTTAACTTGCAACAGAGAGTATGCTCTTGCAGGAAATTGGAAGTATCAGGTATACCTTGCAAACATGTAGTGGCATGCATAAACAACATGAATGAAAATGGTCAGAATGGGGGTTTGCCTGAGATGTGGGTTCATCCCTCATATAGATTATCAACTTGGAGGGACCAATATTCATACAAGGTTAACCATGTTCCAGGAAGAAAGTATTAGGAGAAGAAAGAATGGCCCTCTACCATAATTCCACCAAAACCACATCCTCAGATTGGAAGGCCTCCTAAAAAAAGGAAGAAGAATGCTTTTGAGAAAAAAGAGATGCTCAAAGGTGCTAAGCTGTCCAAGAAAGGATCAACTATAACATGTGGCAATTGCAAGGAAAAAGGACACAACAAAAGGGGTTGTTCCAAGGCTGGTGGGTGTAGAGCAGTTGGTGCTGCTGCAAATGCAAGTGGAAGTGCAAGTCAACAAGTTCCCTCAAGTGCAAGTCAACAAGTTCCCTCAAGTGCAACTCAACAAGGTCCTTCAAGTGCAACTAAACAAGGTCCTTCAAGTTCAAGTCCTTTGAGAACAAAGAAATCTGTTGTCAGACTAACTCCAAAAAAGTAGCTTTGTCATTTTGTTGTTTTCCTTATTGTATGATGCTATTATGTTGTTACTTTAAGACTTATGTTGTTACTTTAAGACTTAAGTATTTAGGAACTGTCTATGTCACATTAGTATGGGCATTTTCATATAATTTTCATTGTAACAAGTATAACTTGTTAGATGTATGATATTGTCAATGGTTAATGTATGATGTTATTATTATGTTATGTTGTTATGTTGTTATGTTGTTAATTTCAATGTTTGATGTATCATATAACTTGTTGGATAAAAAACTTAGTAATTAAACATAACTTCATTTCCTTAAACATCCATTACATCAAAATTCATTGCCCTTTTGACACATACTGGGCAATGTATAAAGTTCATCTAATCCTAGAACATAGATAGTGCTTAGCATAGAACATCATATAAGCAAGGAAAAGCCCCCAACTTGAAACCAAACAAATCTTCAATCTTCGATTTGCAACAGCCATTGAATTCATTGTTTGTTCAAGCACATTCCTTGATTCTTGAAGCACATTCACTGATTCTTAAAGCACATTTCTTGACCTTAGCAGTCCGGGTATGATTTGAGTTGAACTGGCACACATGGGTGGATCAACCCAATCAAAGTATCCACAATCACTCCCCAGCTAGAAAACATAATTCTTAACATATTGCGATAAATATTCAAATAATTGTTATGGATTATGGGATTTATACTTACAAGTTGAGCGCAGCAGTAAAAACGACGTCCTGGGTTATGGTCAGTCCATGAACAACGTACCAAACATCTCCTGATATAAAAGCAAAAGGCCATCTCCAATTATTTGGGTTTTCCTAAAAATTAGGTTTAGGGTTGATGTTATGAATTGGGTTTTTTGAGGCTGAGATAGGGATTGAAAAAGAAGTGGGTGGGGGATTAAATAAAGGGTTGGTTTTGTTTATTAAATTGGGGGTGGGACGAAAGGACAATAAAGCCCCTGTGTTAAATGCACGTTTTTTTATATATTTAACAGATCTTAACGTCGTTGGGGCCAAGGGACAATCTATGCACTTAAATTTCAAAACAGGGACAATCTATGCACTTATTGAAGATTTAGGACGATTTTTACAATTCGTGTAAAGTTTAGGGACGATATTTGCAATTCTCTCGAAACAATATGCGTTTTGAAGACACCTTAATATAGAACTTCTCGAGTACTAAGGTAACTTCAAGAAGTTTTCTAGATGATAGCCCAGTGGGCTTATGGGTACTAAATAGGTAAGTTTCTCGTGATCC
Source organism: Glebionis coronaria (assembly GCA_025667525.1). Classification (NCBI taxonomy): domain Eukaryota; kingdom Viridiplantae; phylum Streptophyta; class Magnoliopsida; order Asterales; family Asteraceae; genus Glebionis; species Glebionis coronaria. The sequence goes on along the minus strand of CM046882.1, from coordinate 479,969,793 downwards.
TCGTTTTGACAAAAATCAATTCAAAACAGTTATGTATTATAAGCTGCCTAATGTGTATAGTAGTTGTGTAACATTTGGAATTTTGGTGGGATGAATTCTTTCGAGAAACAAAAAAAAAAGAGAGTACATGGAATGAGATATGCGGAGCTGGAGTTTAGACAAATCATACCCTTATCTTCTGGTAAACCTGACAGTAGGGTTATTGTTTCCATAAAGACCTGGACGAGTGCAAGTGTATGTGTGAGGGAGAGTCTGCTCAAATTTAAGTGAATGTGTGAAATTAAAGTTCCAATGTCCTAAGAGTAACGTCGTAGAACATCAACTAAATGAGAGTTTCAATATACAGATATGGTATTAGCTAGTATGTTACTATGTTTAGAGTTCTTCTGCCGTTAATGCTACAACGTTAAACATATATTCAAACGGCTATGAAGCATCTTTTAAATTCAGTTTGCTCGATAGAGAGCGATTATTTGACTCAGGAGTACATGGTCTGACTCTGACCTACCCTGAAAGCAGAAAGATAACCAACATATTTTTTTCGAGTGTGCTTTAGCTAAAGATTTGAGGCATTCACAAATTAACTCTTTACCTTGTTGGTAGTATAAAACAAGAAATGGGAGGCAATAGCCGATAACACTGTAGTATGTGCAGACCATCATCACCCTTTCAGCCTTTCCTAATAAACGTACTCCCATGATTGCAGAATCATATCCGTAACTCGTAGACATGATTGCAAAAATTATAAATATCTATGCAACAGGTAAATTGTCTTAACAAAACATGCAAGTAGCAAAACAAGTTCTAGCAACGTTTTTAATAAAACCACAAAAACTTTTACTCGGCCACAATAGTCCAGGGAACAAAATTCCCAACAACGTTTCATAAAAAGAAACGACTGTTCATAACTTGAACCAATAACCTTCCACTAACATCACTGATCCCAGACAGTAAAATTATGGCAAATTGCATTTAAATATAACGATAATCAAAATGGAAGCTTAAAAGGTTACTCCTAATAGAATCGAAAATCTCAGATATGTTAGCCTTCTAAAGGCTGTGAGGTCTAACAAGCCAAATGCTTTCCATTCACCATTTACATTCATGGCTTCTCATAAGATTTGCACAAAATAACCCAAATCCAAGAAAAACCCAAAAGCAACAAAGACGAAGAACTTAAGAACCATCCATTGATATGTCGGTAGCATTTGGATTCGCAGCACCTGGCCCAGATGACATGTTTTGTGGTGTGTTTTGTGTCTGAACAGCAGCAGGGGCAGCTCCAAAAGTAAACTCGTTTGGTGGTGGGATATCCACACGAGAAAAAATGGAGGGGTTTGCAGTGGTGGTGTTAAAAGCAGGGAAGGCTGGTGGAACGTTGGTCGGGTTTGTAAAACCAAAGCTAAAGGGAGCAACTGCACCAGCACCACCTGAGATCGGTGACGCGGCAACACCACTTGGATCCACCGCCCCTTGAACCTTCTGTGCATACTCTTGTAGTTGCTGCATAACACCTACAAAAGAATTCATATGAATATCCAAATTTTCAGAATAATCAAATTCATACTACCTGCAAAACTCTATTAAGACAAACCTAAAGTTACTTATTAATACCAGTACATTTTTATATATTATAGGCATAGTTAAGGCGAAAAAACTAGAATCCGAATAAAAATTGAGTATTATAACTTAAAAGTTAACGATTTTAAAGTTTTACAGTGTTAAATGTTGGAATTCAAGGTGTGAGTGGGGGGGGCAATTTTAAATTTGAGTGGGGGGCATTTAAAAAAACGCTCAAATTTAAAGAAAAATACACTAAAATCTCATCTTTTTGGTCAAGCTATGGGGGGCGCCGCCACCCCGTACCTATAACATGTGTCCGCCCCTGTATCTAATGCTAAACACTGGTAAATCACATTGGTTTAACTAGGGAAAATATATACCTGGAATTAACTCAACTGGTGGTCTACGTTCTTTCACCCATTGGTAACTCTGATCAAGAGTCCACCTTCTGCTCTTCATTAAAAACGCCATAACAACAGCGGGAGACCTGTCAAAAATACCATATGATTAACTCATCAAATCCTCGGTCCTACTTTTCTTTTATGTGATCGATGTTTCACACCACCACTAATGTTTTCCATGAGACCTTAAACTTACAAAAATATGAACACAATTGCAGTTTGCAGCAAGAGCTCTCACCTGTTTTTTCCTGACATGCAGTGAACAAGAACTCGGGCTTTCTCTGCTTCGCATTTCTCTGTTTTACAGAATTAAAACAATATGTTAAACGTTCATGACACGTAGTTTGGTTCATATCCCACATAAACAAACTTAAAATACAAATCATCCGAGCAATTTCTACAAGAAACATATCAAATCATTGTGACGGAATAAATTAGTTACCACTTACTAATTCCAGGACAAAATAAAGGGACAGCAATATATCATATATGGCATCTTTACATACTCAGCAAAAATATTATCCCTCAGGTAATTTAGAAACTAAAATTGAAATACTAACACTTAACATCGTTCACTTATCATACCCAATATATATTTCATTAGCTAAAACCTATAGATTTTATCAGAAGACTAATATAAAAGATGACAAGAAGCATTGCGCAATATTATTTCTTAAATATCCTGCAACCTCATATATATAATGGAATTCACGATTTCAAAACATTTTTTACAACTATATTTTCAGTTATTCTCTTTTATTATATATTATACTGAAAAAACTCAAGCTTTTGATTAGTTGTAGATCCCAATGAAGTCAGTTCAGCAGAATAAAAAACTTAGCAAGCTGTATCCTTGTACATACCTAGAAACTCAACTGCATCATCGAATGCCAGAGTCGGGCTATCAGGAAGGCAGTGATACATAAATGAGTTTTTGTAGAGATTCTGACAGGCGGGTACGGTCTGCACATAAGAAATAAATAAAAATCACCACATGTTAATTTAAGATCTTTAATAGATACAACTGCAAATCAGTAATAAATGTTTCAACCTTTACAGAACTGATCAACAGTCTTAAGATAAATACATCAATAGAATAAAGATGATTCGTATTCTGACATACTATCAAAGCCAATGAACAAGCAGGTACTACCAGAAACATTTCATTAAACATCATCAGCTTATCATCTCGAACAAAATGCATATCATCATGGTCAAAGTACGATAGGAATTTTGCATACAACAGCATTAAATAAACACATAATACACGTGCTAATTAGTAAAGATAATCTTCAATCGAAAAATAAAATATGAATATCGATGTCAGGATATGATACCAGCGGAGGTTCATTAAAATGTCTATTTATAATAGAATAAAGACGCTGAGTAGATTGCTCCATATGAGATTTTAAGTCAACTTGATACTAAGTGTATGTTGTACATTGATAATCATAGATGCGTTGGAGTACTAAGTTAATTTTTGCCTTAAGCGCATGACTCTTGCATAGTAACTGTAACGAAGTCTCAAAAGGCAACACTAACTATCCTACATTGCAGGGGCTGTACTACATTGAGTACCCAGTTATCAAATGAAAAAGATCCATTCACGGTGATTTTACAACAGCTTATGACCACCACTGATGATTTAAATACTCATGCCCCGTTCCTTTAACACCTGGTCTAAAACAAAAGGTAGAGAGATGAACCAGAAAAGCTATTTACCACTGGGACCACACAAAGTTTCAATAAGATATTAGCATCAAAAAACACAATTTACATAAAAGGAGACATCCTTTTGGTAAACTATGGACAAGATTGTGCCCACACTAACCACACACCATTCCATTAATCACTCAATAATAAACTCTAAACACTTTGACAATGCTACCAAACTGACTTATAACGAATTAATTAGTACTAAAGATTACCAACCTGAATAACAAATAGAGCTAATGGCTAATGCAACACCAAATCATCCAATAACTAAATGATCAACCAATACACCTTACACTTACACACTCTAATGCAAGTTAACATAGATTACTAACCACAATCAAACACATTAGCACTGAAATTTAGAAATCCAATAATAAACACATAACACAAAATTAAATCACCAAACAGCCCAACAATCGAATTTATTAGCTTACCTAAAATCTTCAATATCAAATTAGTGCTTACATTATAACAAATTAGGTTAGCTTATAACCACTAGGCCACCTTGGTAGCGATTATTGTGAACACCCTACCAATTTTATATAATCAACTAAACTTGAACTAAGACTTACAATCAAACAAAGTAGTACTGAGTTACTAACGATTACAACCTTATTAAAAGCAACTAACACAACACTAATCACCCTATAACTCAATAATCGACCAATACACCCTAAAAACTCTAGATCAATAATCAACTTTAAAAAAGAAAAAAGAACCCTCAAACAAATTAGTACTACAAACCAACTAATGCAACATTAAATCAGCCAATACAATGCAATTTTCCAAAACCAATAATCAACTAACCAAAATCAAACACATTAGCACTAAACATTAACAACAAGTAACACACCACGACGGTCAAGCCGCGCATATCTAAGTCAAAGACTAGCCCTCGGGGGCTAGTATATATAAAAAAACAACTAATGCAAGATTAAATCATCAAACTACACAACGATAATTAACCCTCCGAGTACATCTAAGTCAAAAACTAATCCTACTCGGGCTCGTATTGCATAGAAACAACTAATGCAACAATAAATCCTCAAAAAAACTCTATAACCCTAAACACTCGAACACAATCTTTTATAGTCAAACAACTTAACATTAATACATAACAAAAAAAAAACACCCAAAACAACAATCAAAACAAAAAACAAAAACCTTAAAACTTACATTAAGGATACGAGAAATCCCTAAAGTCTTCAAAAGCTCAGACCGAGAAGCATTATCATAACTCCCAAGATACAAAAACTCAGGCAAAACCTCAGAAGGAAAAGCACTTGGTTGAACAACTGATGCTTTTTCAACACCAACAGCCATCCTATGACCACATATCCCACAGACTTCACCTTCCTCGTACTTGTGATAATGACCACATATCCCACATGGGTTTTCTCTTTCACGTTTCCTCATCTTTTGATGACGATCGCTTTTTTTTTTTAAAGGGGTTTTGATGATTATAAGAAATACCCAGATGGGTTTTGAGGCGATTTGTATTTGGGTATCAAGAAAGAAAACAATGAAAAGATTTGGTTTTTATATATAAATATTTTTATTTTTTTATGGGTTTTTGAGTGATGGGCTTTTGTTATTTATGGGGTAAAAGGAGTGTGTGTGGGTGTTTTTCGTTTTGGAAAAAATTTATATATAAGGATATATGATTTTGTACTTTTTAAATAAGGATAATTATATATAAAAAAAGAAGTTCTTTTTTAAGTTACGGAAGTTGGTTTAAGTTGCTAAATTTTCAAAACATGACTTTTGAGGATAATGAACTTATAAAAATATAGTATTATTTATGTTTTTAAATAAATGTCTATTTTTACTTTTTACGATTATTTCTGCGCAGCTTTTATTTTAAATATTATTTTTTTTATATAATATTTTATAAAAATTATATCGAAGAAAAATTCATTTAAAACTCAATCCATCCTTCCATCAAGTATTATATAACACAAACGTAAATATTTAAGGTCAAAATTAAATAAAAAAATACCAGAAATAGTCAAAGTGGACATTTATTTAAGGATGGGGTTATTTTATTTGTAAAAATGTGATATTTACATTATTTAATTTATAAAAAGATATGTGTTTATGTTATTAGAAATCTAGAATTAACATTTATACTTTTACTAGACGAGTATCCGCGCATAGCGACGGAAATGCCTATCGATTGATAATTAATGATATGAAAAATGCTCAACGGCATATAATTAACGATGTTGCACGAAAATCTCACCTTATTTTGCCTTTTAATTATATTGATAATAAGTCGACAAAATCAAACGAATCATATAATTTATGACACATTTTTGCTCGCAGAACTACACATATCCTTTTGGCTAAACGTATAGGTTACCTAACCTTGTTATCATAGATGTGTTTTGCCTCTTTTAATTGTTGCTTTAGGAAGACGCCGGTTAGATAAACACATATCGCATTTCCAAAGCACTTAGAACATTAACCTTTTGCGGGTTCTTATCATATTCAGCAACACGTTTATGCATAATCCCCAAATGCCTCAAACCTCAATGGATTAAGCCACTAAAAGATATTAACACAGGAATTTGAGTCGAATGCATAAGTTCTTGAATTTTGGTGACAAATAAAGTTTCAATATGATGAAGATATCCTCAATCCTAACAGCCGCTAAAACGACTCAGTTACAAATCAGCAGGTAACTTAAAGTTAACCAAATGCGTGTATACTAAGAGGGGCCCCTTATTCAATCTAATCACGGAAAGTTGAGCCTTTTTTCGATCTACTGGGTGGTTGTTGGCTTCCTAGACGATATTCCCGTGGCTATATCTGGACTTTTCATTGGCATCCCAAGATGTTTACTAAGTGAGGTTTGAACACTGGTCGATCTTTTCTGAGACCTTCAGGAAACCCTACTAAACCTCGTTTGAGATGGTTTAACACTTTATCCAAGACCAAGTCTTCCAAATACGGAAAAACATGAAAGTGTTCAAATTCAACTATCTTTACTCATATACCTGTGAAATATTCTCCTTAAGAGCAAGAGAAATCAAATGTAAAGCTTAAAATTCTATGATTGTACGTACTATATTTATAATTTATATATAAAGAATCTTAAAGAACAATCTCTAAGCGTTTAACAACAACAACATATTGAAATCACTTATGACTATAAAAGTTATCACCAACATGTTAATGAAGTATTTCATCAGACACCTTGCTGTCACCACCTTGTTGTCGGTCTCATTGCCATCTCAAGGCATACATAGATCTAAAGTGAGATCTCAATTACCGCCTTAAGTTTTTTAGCATGATTCTTGTCTTCATCATTTGAGACTTCTAACTTTGACAAATTTTGCAACTCTTAAGCGTTTATAAACTGGAATACTTTTATTAGTCACCTAGTTTCCCCTCACCTTTGCTACTTGAAAATCCATCAAAATCAAACCTCGGTCATCTTTAAACTATCCCATCATTTTTGTTTTGGGTAACCATGTTTTACACTTGTACCTGCATGTACCAATTGCATATATGAGATTTTTTTAACAAAATAAGTTGTGTTAATTAGTTCAAACCAATTTACCTACATGTGGGATTCGTTTGTGTCCCATCAGCCGAGCGCGGCACCAAACGATATGCATGGGTTTCTGTTCGAGCTTCAACTTTTTAATATTTGAATCCCAAAATACGTACTTGTTTTCATTTCAGAAAAATGAGTTATGTTTGAATTTACATGATCAAAATCAAAAGAGACATTACATCATGAATAAAGCATACATGGACGAAATTACAAAAGTTAATATACATGATTGCATTTGCAGCCAATAAAATCTTTAAAGTGAAACCTTTTGTCACCTTGAGTTTGTCATATGTTGCGTGGTACCGAGTCAGTTCCTGGAATATCGCCTCAAACTCGTCATAGCTAATCCGTCCATCCTTAATTTCAAGCCACCAAAAGAAATATAAGACTCCTGCTCGCTTATTGAAGAAACCTATGAAAACATATCAACAAAAACAATTAAAACTTGTTGATATTTTGGTTCTCCACTTTAGCCTAAACACAATTGCCGTGAAACAGATATATAGATCATTTCCATATCGCTTTTCTAGTTCAAATATACATAAAACTTATAACCTATCTTGGAAAACCTGCTGATCTTGGAACACCATGTCTAATGACCAAACATTGTTAGGCTTACAAGCCCGATATCTAACCAAAATATTAGTATCATCAACAATCGGATCCATGTCTCACAACAGTGTTGAATAAGTAGACGTTTTATTAGTTCGATAAAAGGTCAAATGTTAAATGTAGCAGACTAAGGGCAAAGTATTTACGTGAATTCAAAACCCTTACTAATCATTAGACAACTATATAATATCCTGAGATGACTTGTATCCACGATAATTGTAATTTTCCTCGTGGTTTACTCTACTAATATAGGGGTAAAATATCATAGAAACCATAAAAATGGTACTCGTTAAGCAATAAGGACTATGAAAGTTTCTAATGGTTAAGAGAATGGAATGGATTTATCTAGTCTTGATGAAGTATATGTGTAGATGGTACATTTCCTTTGTGGTACTTCTTTAAAGTTTTTAAGGTTTGTGCACAGTTCATGCCAAGTAATTATGACTATCTATATGAAAAAATCAACCGCGGGAAAATTATTAAAGTTTTTGAAGTCTGCTCACATGATTTTATTTGTAGCAGTTGGATTATATTCTGATTTAGGGCTAAATAATTTGTTCTAGGGTTGTAGCAGCTGGCTATTATTCTGAAAAGATAAGCAATTATGCTTTTTTATATAATCTAAAGCAAATTTTCAGCAACACAATGTGACCATCAAGACAAACCCTAACTATTTATCTCACCATCACATTAGCAGTTTATGTCTATAAAAATTGCTAGGAACATTCTATTTTATTTATAATGCGATAAGCAAATAAGCATTAGTACACTTAATAACCAATCCCATGCTCCAATCAGTCAAAGATTCCACTATGACTATCACCTCAAACCCACTAAAAAAATTACCATTTAAAAAAAACAAAGTGATTGTGACACAATTTAAATTAAAAGAAAAAAACTGCAATCTTTATACCATCTCGGGATGTTTGAGATTTCCTATCAAAACGAATTATTTGGCCAATGCTTGTTAGGACTGATTTGCCAAAAAAACTACATTAAATCAACTTATTCGTAACAATAACCTATAATAAGTTATAATAAACTAATACGGTAACATACAATAAGCTAATAAGCAGTTTTAATAAGTAACCTGAAATAGTTTATTGACGAACCTAAATCAAGTAGAGATCTATATTCACCTGTTTGATCCAATACCCCTTTTCAGTTCGTCAACAAAACTATATTTTATCATCTGCAAAAGTATAAACAAATCATACAATAAAGAACACGATAAATCCAGTCACAAGAAAATTAAGTAGAAGATTGAGAACCTAATTAAAAGATACAATTATTTACTCATTTGACTGGTAAAAGGAATATTACTCCGAACCACAATCTGCAAAAAAAGCCATATGATCAACATGAATGAGTCGGCCCAAAATGAAAGTGGCAACATAAAAAAAACATACAAATTATGTAGTATATTTGATTCAGATATAAAGCCCGACCATATTGTTGTGTATTTTGGGTTTTTCTTTAAATCGTTGACAAATTGGTTGTATTGAAACTAATTGCGAATTGATATTTAAACTGAATATAAATTGATAGTGAAACTGATTGGAGTGTGGAAAGAGTATTGAAGAAGCCAAATGATTTTAAAAAGGAACAGACTTTGACTTATTGAAATTGCTAGAAATTTTGTTTCTATATATTAAGAGAATTTGACAGCTTTGTTTCTCAACAAAGCATATGTTGAATATTGAAACGTATTAAATACATTTATCCCACGGTTTATACATTTGTATATATGGAACTGTTAAAATTTCAAACTTTTTTAATTTTTGAGATGAGCTTTTTATAATGTATTATAACTATAGATTTTTAACTTTTCAACTTTTCAACTTTTCAACAAATTGGATACATCCTTTATAGGGTATATAGATTATTCAGCGAAATAATATTGTTTATTTCTAGCGCTAAACATGATTTCTCGCAATCGATTTTGTCCACGCGTTTTTTTGGCCGTCTTCTCACAAACAAATTGCATAAAATATTATTTTTGGTAAAAATGAATATGATCCCGGTAAAATATATTAATTCCAAAAACTGATAAGTATACTAGATGTGGCTAAAGCACCACATTAACCTCAAGCACAAGCTTGAACAACCACTAATTCATAAGAAATGTCATACGACGAGTCCCTGTGAAATACATAGCAAATAACACCAATAGAGAAAAAAAAAACACCTAATAAAACAAAGACAAGCAATAAATATCAACATTAAGTGCTAAATAACACCATCGGTAACTTCCATCGCAGCATAAGAGCCAAACCTTCGCTAGATCTCTTAAATTTGCACGACATTAACTTTAGACGAACCGAAGTAGTAATGCATTCAACCACTTGATCCCTCGTTCGCTTGGTGCCCTTAAATAAGCGACCATTTCTCTCCTGCCAAATGTAATATGTAGAAGGAACCACAAGCTTCGCTATGACTTTAGGGGTATATAGTATCCATCGACTTTCTTGTTAGTCAGCATATATTCTTATATTTAGTAAAGATTATATAGGGCTCAAGCCCGTACTCTAGAATGTTCACTTGTACACTATATATATCATTCGGTATATTATTCCAAGAGATATTCAATATACGATTCACACATATTCTACATGGTATCAAGCTTCCTTGGTCGATCCCAAACCCTAAACCTCGCCTAACTTTCTGTTTTTTTTTGTTTGCAACTGTTACTGTCGAATCAAGGGTTGTAGTCCCGAGACGACAAAATTGTGTTTCGGGTTCACACTGAATCTAGGTTTCTCGGTTCTTTGTTTTCTATGTTGGTCCTTCTCAAAGTTGTTGTTTTCATTACTTTTCTACACACCCTAACCCTAGCTTCACCTGCTTTGATTAAACCTCCAAACAACAGTCATCATGACCAGTGCAAATCCTCCCCTATCCTCACACATTCTGACAAACTTATGGCAATTACCAACCTTCACATCCTTGTTCTCGTCTTCAACTTTTGGATCACATTCACGGTCCGACTTCTAGCGGTGCGGTTGCACCTAGTGAACCTCCTCCTCCCGATGAGGAATGGTTAAAAATTGATAATATTTTTTTGTCGTGGATTTTTACTACTCTTACAAAATCCCTTCAATCAGATAGTTGATGCACGCCCAACAACGGCTAAAGAGGTGTGCGACCTATTTGCTAATATTTTTAAGGATAATAAGAGTGGATGATCTCTTTCTTTGGAGGTGGAGTTAAGATCATTGAAGCTTGGTAACTTAACTATTGATTGGTACTTCGAAAAAATTGAATCGATCACTTAGATTCTAAAAGGCCTCTGATCGCCTCTTGGTAATGACGACGTGGTTAACATTGCACTTGCGGTGTTACCTCCTAAATATGTCACGGTTTTTGGTATCATTGTTCATCTGAAAATCTTCACTGACCTCAAAGCTGTTCGGCCCATGCTCACAACGGAAGATATGAGGTTAAAGTCGCTAGCCCAAGATACGGTGCTTGATTCTTCTTTTTCGTCACCAATGGTTTTGTTGACTGATAATGGTACTCGTTCTCAAAAGTCTAATGTTTCGTCCGAAAAGATGTTTCGGCATTGCTTTCTTTTTTAGGAAGGTTCTTGTCGCTTTGGTGCAAATTGTCATTACCTTCATGATGGTGTGTATGGTTCGTCTTCACGTTCGAAAACTACCCCAAAAGCCACGTTAGGTGATGATATGCAAGCTTTGAAATCTCTCATGGCAAAGCTAGGGTTTAACGATAAGCTTTTATGTGTTGATGCAAAGAGTATTGGTTCTCCTGTAGCTTTACATATTGGTGTCGCGTCTATCGTTGCTTCACAATCGGCCTAGAGTGTGCCCTATCAACCGGTGGCCCAACAAATTTCCTATGCTCCCTCGGCCTAACCACTAGTATATTTTACTCAACAGTTGGGTTATTCGGCCCAACAGTTGCTCTATTTAGCCCCTCCACTTGTATACTTAGCTCACCAACCTACCCCAGCTCATCACTTTGTTCAACCCAGTTCAGTCGTGCCCCAGGTTGTTCAGCCGTCCGTAGCTACTACTTCAGGCGCACTCTCGGGTCACGAGACCGTTATGCCAAGTACCTTTACCGTTGCTTCTCTTTAAGAGCCTGCTTCAGGTAATTGGAATATGGATATAGGTGCGAGTTATCATTTTAATGATTTTGTTTCTAATTTAAGTGATGTTTTTAATACGTCAATTTATTCATCAGCTTCTGTTGGTGATGGTCATTATATTCTTGTCACTAACTCTGGCCATAGTGTTATTCCTACTCCGGATCGCCCCCTTCACCTAAATAATTTCCTCATTGCTCTCAATATTGTCAAGAATTTAATCTTTGGCCGTCAATTTTTTTGTGATAGTATTGTACTGTTGAGCTTGACCCATTTGGTTTTGATGTTAAGGACTTCAAAACCCGACGGGTGCCGCTCCGATGTGATAACACTGGTGATCTTTACCTAGTAATGAAGCCCTCATCCATTCCTCATGATATCCTAACTAGTCGCTATACATGGCCCCATCGACTTGGACATCCAGGAAGTGAAGTGTTGCTTCGTGTTTTATCCAATAATTTTATTTTGTGTAATAAAGAGAAACCTCATGTGCTTTGTCATGCATGTTAGCTTGGCAAACATATGAAACTTCCGTTTGTTATTTCCAGTATTTTGGTTCATTATAGTTTTGATAATTGTCACTCGGACTTATGGACTTCTACAGTTTTGAGTTTGTCTTGTTCTAAATACTCCGTTTGGTTTTTAGACCATTATTCGTAGTATGTTTTGGTTTATCTTTTGGTTAATAAATCTGATGATATGTCCATGTTTCTTTTGTTTCGAACCTTCATTCGCACTCAATTTAAGTGTGAAATTAAGTATTTTCAGTGTGACTATGGTCGTGAATTTGACAATAATACCTTTCACAAATTATTTGCATCCAATGGCATTCAGTTCCGTTTTTCTTGCCCACGGACCTCCCAACAAAATAGGAAATCTGAACGCATGATTAGGACCATAAATAACATTATTCGTAAACTTTTGTTTCAAGCTCACCTTCTTCCAAACTATTGGACTGAATCTTTAAATATGGTTGTGTATTTATTAAATATTCTACCCGCCTTTTGCCAATCCCGACTACACCATCTTACGTACCTTTGGGTGTCTTTTTTATCCTCATCGTGATACTACTCACAAACTTGAGCCACATGCTACACCATCCATCTTTTTTTGGCATGCCACCAATCACTGTGGTTATCGTTGTTTGGATCTTCATACTAATACCATCATTATCTTCCGCCATGTTACTTTTGATGAAACGGTTTTTCCATTTGGCTCAATGACACCCACTGTTAGCCCTTCATATGAGTCTTTAGACTCCTCGCTAATCTTATTCAAGACCTAATTCATTTACACCCGCTACCTCACACCCCACGAGCTGGTCTACCTCCCGGTTTTGGCCCGCTTGTTTCTCCTATGCCTAGTTCATCGCATGGCCCATCTCCTGGTTTTGGCCCACTGCCAACACCCAACCCGTTTCTCGACCCATTACCACCTTCACCCGTTCTCACTACTCATGACCTACCAAACGAGAACCCCGTTTCCATTCATCATACGGTTACACGTTTTCATGTCAGGACTAATCCTCATAATCTAAAATATAATTTTCTTATGTCATGTGTCTCCTCTTTGCCTAAATCGTATAATGATGTGTTTTTTGATCCTCATTAGCACTCTGCTATGACTGATGAATACAATGTACTTATTAAAAATAAAACATGGACTTTAGTGTTTAAACCGTTAGATGTTAACATTGTTCGTTGTATGTGGTTGTTTCGTCACAACTATTTGGTTGATGGTTCCCCGAGTTGTTTTAAGGCTCGTCTTGTGGCAAATGGTAGTACACAAATTGAGGGTGTTGATGTTGATGAACTTTTAGCCTGGTTGTAAAACCTGGTACTTTTCGGACAGTTCTTAGTTTGTCTCTTTCTACTCACTAGCATGTTCATCAGCTTGATGTGTAGAATGCATTTCTTCATGGTGATTTATCTAAGATGGTTTACATGCATCAGCCACCTGGTTTTCGAGATCCATCACGTCCTGATCATGTTTGTCTTTTGCAACGGTCTTTATATGGTCTTAAGTAGGCTCCTAGGGCATGGTTTCAGAAGTTTGCTACATATATTACTCTCGTTGGTTATAGTCAGAGCCGGTGTGACTCCTCATTATTTATCTATCAACTAGGAAATGACATTGCTTATTTGTTATTATACGTGGGTGATATAGTTCTCGCCGCTTCATCCGAGCCTTTTCTTCAACAGAGTATTTCTTCGTTACATCAGGAGTTTTCTATGACAGATCCGGGGTCTCTTAATCATTTTTGGGTATTTCATTTAAACGGGATTCTCCCGAGATGTTCTTATCTCAGAAGAATTATGCTCTTAAGGTTCTTGAAAAGGCACACTAGGTTAATTGTAATTCAAGTCGGACTCTAGTTGATACCAAATCTAAACTAGGTGATGATGGTGATCCGGTTTCTGATTCCACTTTATATCAAAGTTGTGCGGGTTTCTTGCAGTATCTTACTTTTACACGTCCTGACATTTCTTATGCAGTGCAACATGTTTGTGTACATATGCATGATCCACGAGAGCCTCATTTCTTGGCTCTTAAACGGATCTTAAAAAGGTATCTTCGTGGCACTTTGGACTATAGGTTACAGTTGTTTTCCTCCTCTACTACCTCACTGGTTTCTTACTTGGATGCGGATTGGGCTATTTGTCATACAACTCAGCGATCCACTTCAGGTTATTGTGTTTTTCTTGGCAACAATTTACTATCTTGTTCTTCTAAGCGACAACCAACATTGTCTCGATCTAGTGTTGAGCAGAGTATCGTGGTGTTGCTAATGTTGTTGTTGAGACTTGTTGGTTGCGTGAGCTTCATACACATGTGTCTTCCGCTACGGTTATTTATTGCGATAATGTAAGTGTTGTGTATTTGTCTTGAAATCCGGTTCGACATCAAAAAACGAAACACATAGAGATTGATATTCATTTTGTTCGTGATTTGGATACCGATGGCCAGGTTCGTGTTTTACATGTTCAATATTGATATAAGTATGCAGATATTTTCACCAAAGGTTTGCCTTCAGCTTTATTTAACGAGTTTCGTTTCAGTTTGAGTATTCGGTCTCCTCCCGCACAAACAACAGGATAGTGTTAGTCGACTTATATTCTTATATTTAGTAAAAATTGTATCAGGCTCAAGCTCATACTCTACAATGTTCACTTATACATTATATATACCATTCGATATAATATTCCAGGAGATATTCAATATACGATTCATACATATTCTACATTTCTGTCAACCCCGAAAACACCGTAAATCCTCCCCGACTACAATGACATAACATGAGTACTATTTTCAAGTGGTACTTCTTATTGTTCATCTTACAAACCAGAGTCATACACTCATACCCATACTTTTAATTTACTCATGCCGTCAAATAGAACACCATTTGAGCAAGTGTTGTAATTTGACAATAGAGACCAAGTTGCATTATACATGCCATAAGCAAACAAATAAATTGGCCTAATTTAGAAGTAAGTGCCATTGTGGAATTGACCATATTGCACAAAAGCAAGTGACAATTGACCCTTTGATGGCTATATAACATTAGATGTGGATATTTGGATGATGTTAGATAGGATACTGAAGTATCACTTTAACCACAATTCTCATCGATCCTATTCATCTATTTGACCACTTTTTCTATTTTGTCCTCCTCTTTTTCTTTTCTTTTATCAGCTTTTTCTTTCAGCATGTTAAATTGTGTTGTTGTTTAGTCGTTATTACTTACTGTATTGGTAGATGGGGTTATATGCAATAGCAATGATGAAAGCCCTGCAGTATTATTCAGCCATGATATATATAGATCAACGTTGCAAAAATTGTTTGGCTTTAGGTAAATGATGGGTAATGTCAAACGATTAATTGGTTTGATGCGAACTAATCAACTAATCGAGAATTAATTGAATTAGATTTTTATGTATAAAATTATAAAATTTAAAAGTATATGTTCGATTAGGCCGATTTATATGCGATTTATTTGATATATTTTGATTTGTCCGATTTATCCGTTTTTTTTTCTTCTGATTTGACCGATTTTTCTGATATTCGATCCAACCAATTAATAAAGCCGATTAGTGAAAATCGTGCCGGTTAATCCCGATCTAATGATTTATTTCTGATTAATCGACTGTCAAAACTAATATATTTACTACACTGATATAAGTTACATAAAACATAAATTAAACCTTAACACTCAAAGCTTACAAACGAGTTTGAATCGACTAACCTAATCTATCATTTAGTAGCTAACACTCTGATATATAGACGGTTAATTATACAGTATTGCTTACTAAGTATGTTGTTGCTCGTGGAAACAGAAATGAGCATCATAATTCTTGTTTGTAAAAACTTAAAAATAACTTGCAAGCAATGAGCACGCAAGAGATTCTTAACATGTAGGTGGCCATCAGTAAAGATGATGCTGATATAGACGTTAATCGACTTGATGTGTGGACCTAATGAAACCTTTACCAAACTATCGTATATTTTGTAGTTACCTTAAAATAAGATCTTTCTGATTGGTGTTGTCGTCCTTTTTTAGACCTCTTCGACGCCAAGATTGTGCTTAAAAGCTCACGTGATTCCGGTACCATATATCTCCAAAATGTTGTCCTATATATTCCGTAACAACAAACGAAACCTCAAATCAATATTTGAACATCATATGACAATGCATAATGATTGGAATATGCTCAACTTATCATAGTAGTAAATTGTTGATAGAAACCAGCCTTGTATCAAGTGGTGTTCAAATGATATCTAACCTAATTACCTAAATCGAAAAGATAAGAAGACATAGGGTTGGTTGAGACAACTAACGTATAAAAGTGTGGGACTTCCCATGGGTCCAATCACATATTTCTAACATGGCAATTGTCTTGTTTCTAGGTCCTACAAACCTTGAGCAAGTCGTCAAATAAGAAACTCCGATATAATTCATGAGTAACGAGTATTCTATATTTGATATTTCTATAGGTATTAATATTTGAACTAATTAAAAGCATGCATGCTATTATTATTATTATCCAAACTAACCACCAACTAATTTGACCTCTACTCGAGCTACATTAAGCCACAAAAAACGAAAAGGTCAAACGACCTTTAAATTGATTTCCAGGCAAAGTCACATTTACAAGGTTCTTCCTATTAATACTTTTAAAGTACAAAAAGTATATTTGTTTTAACTTTTTGTATTTTTTTTCTCACAGTTTCAGTCTTACACTGTTTTTTTATCAGTTTCGGTTCCGTATTTTTAACTATTAATTACTTTTGACCTATTAAACTTTATAATTTTCATTCTGTATTTTCAAGATCTCTGTTTTATAACATAAATAAAATTATAAAAATTAAAAAAATAATAAAAAAAAATCAAAATTCAAAAGGTATAGATTGTTTTTTAAGGCGAGGTTTATATAACCTCACTCATTTAGAGCAAACGGTGTCACGGCGTGGCACCCTCGCCGCTCCGACGTGGCACCCTCGCCGGGCCTCACCGTGACACCGTCCCAGCCCTCGCCGCTCCCCATTCGCCAAACTTCAACAAGAGGAAAAAGAGAAAAACTGGGCCCCACCTGCAAAAACAACCGTTAGGCAACGGTTTAAAAAAAATTATTTTTTTTATAACTTTTTTTTATAAATACCACTTATTTTTATCTTAAAACACACACACACAACAAACACTTTCAATCAAATCTTTTCACAAAAACTTTCGATCAAACTATCAAAAAAATGAGTAGCTCGTCTGATTATTCCAATCCGTCCGATCTCGAAGATATGGAAGAATACGAAATGGTGATGTTGATTAACGAAGATGAAGTTCAACAACATCGTAGATACTAGGGGTGAGCATGGTTCGGTTTGGTGCGGTTTTTGACTAAAACCGAACCGCAACCGCACTTGCGGTTTTTATAAAAATAGAAACCGCACCGAACCAAAAACCGCGGTTTCAGTTTTGCGGTTTTTTTGCGGTTTCTGCGGTTTTGCGGGTTTTAACCGCACAGAACCATTACTTGTGACTTATATAATAATTGTGACTTTTTGCGGTTTTTTGTTTAAAGTGTTGATTTTTTTCGGTTATAACAATGTATAAATTGAATCTAACAAACACTTCACTAATAACTTATATGAATATCAATGATAATATTCACTAGAAGTCTTATAACTCGCATAAAATAGTCGATGTGACGTTTTTCAGTATAAAATAATTATTGTGTGGTGCGGTTCGGTTTTCCGGGCGAAAACCGCAACCGAACCGCATTTGCGGTTTTTCCTTTTTCCTAAAACCAAACCGTCGATTTTTATCGTGATGCGGTTTTCACGGTTCGGTTTTTGCGGTTTTGCGGTTCGCGGTTTGGTTTCTGCTCACCCCTAGTAGATACATTTGGCGTGAACGTGAAGTCGTCGAACAACGTTTAATGGAGGATTATTTTAGTTCAAATCCGAAATATACGGAGGAAACGTTCAGAAAACGATATCGCCTGAGACGGGAACTATTTTTGGAAATAGTTGAAGGTATTGAAACTTATTGTGCAACAAATAATCCTTTACCTAAGCATTTTCACTTTTTTACTATTCGATATGATGTTACGGGTATAAAAAGTATGAGTGTCATCTTGAAATGCACATCCGCCCTTCGCCAATTGGCAAATGCCACAGTGGCGGATGGGGTAGATGAGTACTTGCAAATGGGGGAACATTGTGCGCGCGATTGTCTGGACTTTTTTTGTATGTGTGTCATAGATTTGTATCAGCCCGAGTTTTTAAGAAAGCCTAACCCAACTGACGTTCAAAGGTTGTACAACGCACATAATACGATTCATGGGTTTCCGGGGATGCTAGGTAGCCTTGATTGTATGCATTGGGAACGGGTGAATTGTCCCAAAGGGTGGCACGGGCAATTTGGGATAGGTGATAAAAAACACCCAACCATCATTCTAGAAGCTGTTGCATCATACGATTTGTGGATTTGGCATGCATTTTTCGGGGTTGCATGTGCGAATAATGATATTACCGTGTTGCATCATTCACCATTGTTCGACGACCTTTTGGCTGACAACGAACCAGTGGCACCGTATATTGTAAACAGGCAGCAATTCGAAAGAGGGTACTACCTTACAGATGGTATTTACCCGCAATGGTCATGTTTTGTTAAGTCATTGAGCCAAGCACGCGATGACAAAATCGCTCTATTTAAACGTCGTCAGGAAAGTGCCCGGAAAGATATTGAAAGGGCATTTGGTGTCCTACAAGGACGATGGCGTATAATTGCTCAACCGGCGCGTGCTTGGACTGTGAACAAGCTACGCAGAATCATGTACACATGCATCATTTTGCATAACATGATTTTGAAGAATCAAAGGTTTGCGATATCCGAAGCAGCTGAAATGTACATCCCTCCTGGGAACCATTTGTTACGGTCATGGGTCGAGCGATGTGCAATCCGTCGCAGGAAACAAAGAGAACTCCGAGATAGAGAAGTACATTCAAGCCTTCAACGGAACCTCATTGAGCATCTATGGGCACAATGTGAGAACCCGTACTTTTCCCAGCATTATTTTATTCTTTTTATTCGTGTTTCTGAATTTTCAGCGTACTTCGTTTTCTTGTATTTTATATGTAAATCCTGAGATTATATTAATGTTCAATAAATTATACTTTTTAAGTATTTTTTTCTGATCATCGATAAATACTTTGTATGGAATTATAAAATTCTTATTTTATTTTTCCATATTTAATTTAAATCAAAGTTTTTGATTTAAAATCACCCGCGTGCGTTTTTCAACGAGTTTATTCAAATTCAATGTACAACGAGAATTCCTAGCGACCGCGATACCGACGGATGCCCAAAACTTTACATTTTATTATCGATAGTTTTGATAATTAATATTTTCAACGATTTCGTTTTAATTACGTATTAAGTCGTGTCGGGAAATCATATAATCATTTTTATGATGCATTGTAACTTTTGAAAAGTATTTTTACGAGACCCGAGCCCCGTAAATATTTTCAATATTTACCAATAACCATTTTCTACCCTTTAAAACTATTAATAATTGTTTTTAGGTCCACAAGTTTCAAAATTGGCAAGATTGGTCCTTCCACTTAAACCACCATATAAAAGGTTTTTTTTTCTTCCACCAACTAACACACAACACAATTCTTACAAAAATCAAACAAAATATCTCCCCACCCCACCCTTTTGCCGTGACTTCACCACCACAAACACCCCCAAATCTTCATCATCCATCAAGAACTAATCAAAACAAATTAAAGACCCATGTTCTAAATCTTGTGGTGATTCTAATGATACTAATTTTTCACACATGCATGAACTTTCATGAAATTTTATAATTTCATGGTGAATTTGTGTTTTGATGATCTTGCATGTAAAGTTTTAGGTAAAATCTTCATGTTTTCATGTTAAAAAGTCTAAGTTTTTATTTTGATCTTTTGATTTTGATGCATGCATATGTTTAGGAGTGTGTTTGGTTGATGAGTATGATTGTATGATCATTCTATAGGTATGGGAATGATTGGTTTTGGTTAAAAAATGAATTTGACATGTTTTCTAAAAGTATAATTTAGGACAGCAGGTCTTTAACTGATTGTTCGTGGGTTTAAGGTCTGTGAAAGACTGAGATTATTTTATATTGTTGTAGAGTTTTTTGATACTGTCGTTTTGGTATAAGATAGAGCTTCTAAGTCATTACGAGTCAAAAGTTATGCTAGTTTTAGTTTTCGTGTACCGGGAGACGCAAGTCGGCACAATCCGAAATTGTGGCTGATTTTGGGTCGACTCTCGGGGACTTTAGGCTTGGTTAGATAAATGTAACTACTGGTTTTCAAAGTTTACAAACTGAGTTTGATGAGTCTAGTAGTGGTTTCAAAATACGTATTATCGAGTTAATACTTTTAAAGTCCAAACGGTTTTACAAAACAAGTGCACAAATCTGTCCCAAATTTGAAGTCGAATAAAGTGTCGAGCTGATGGTTTTTTTAAAGTGTGAACTTTGCTCAAATTTTGGTGAGGTCTTATACAAGTTATAAGTGACCTTGACACCAATTTTCATCTAAAACGGACAAGTCTAGATAGGGTAGATCGGTGTGTACATTCGGGGTGTACTTGCTGATTTTATTTTGGACACTTAGTTCAATGCTTGTGTTGCGTGAGTATTCACCATCGGACATGGTGACTTACTCAAGTGCTTAGTCAATATATAAATGACTTAGCTACTGGTCTGAGCGATGTATAAAGATGGTTTGACTTGCGTTGACTTGGCGTCTTATGACGGGTCGACTTTAAGTGTACAAGTGTTTTAACGTGTAGTGTTAGAATAAATGGTTAGAATGAATTCATTTGGTTCGTGTCAATGGTTTTCAAACATGAGTACTTTGGAAACATTTGAGTCATATTATATTTGGTACATATCGATACTTGAGTTCGAGTCTTAACGCGCGCCTTATTTTGATAGGTTGCGGCTTTCATTTTCCCGGGCATCCATATCGTCGGTGGTCGTCTACCACTACCGTTTCTACTCAGTTGCTGAGTACCGTGATTGGCTTACCTCGTGGCTAAGGTGAGTTCATAGCCCCTTTTTACTTGTACATGGTTTCTAAACACGGGGTGAGATTTTACATGGTGGAACACAACCATTTAAACACTGTATGCTATCCAGAACTTGTATGCTATCCAGAACATGTATGATTTTCAGTTTTTCAATATTATTATTGCTTTTTAGTCTAGCCTTAAGTTTCCTCTCCTGATCATGAACCGTTAATTTCGAGTACTAAGCGCGAATGTTGTGGGTGGATCCATCGGGATTGACAATCTCCATCTCAAGTACCTTGACGTACTGATATTTGTTTATTACTTGAGTATTTAGGCTGAATACTCCCTAGAGGAACTTACATTGAGTTAAGCTTCGGTTCATGAACTGAACATCAATAATAATGGTTTCGGACTATGGTTGACGTATATAACCATACTCCATACTACTTGTTTTACAAATGAATGCTTGTGTTCCACACATTTACTGCTAAACCTATGAATTTCACTCAACTTTATGTTGACGATTTTACATGTTTAATCTCAGGTATTATTACTTAGCTTTTCTTGGATGGGAGCCCGCAGGATATTATCGCAGCTTGGAGATTTCTGTGATGCTTTTAAAAGACTATTTTTAGTAAAAACTATCAGGATTTTATTCTATCTTTTGGGCAACTTTATGTTATAAATTGAGACGAAATAATATAATTTTCCGCTTCTAAAACTCTGGGACCTATGTTTAAAAACTCCGACCTTTTATAATGTAACGTACATGTTTTTATTTCGTCGGCTTTGTATGAACTGTAATTCATTGTTTCTTGTACTATGACTTGTTACCCTCTCGTTGCCTAGTTGTTACATGTCAGTTTTAGGGGTCTCACACACAAGAGCAACCATGAATAATCGACAGTATTTTATATCGTATTTTTTTCGTATTGTGCTTTTTTCGTATTTGTATTTTTTTTAAGTATTTGTATTTTTATTTGAAGTATTTGTAATTTTTAATTTTATGAAATGAATTTTTAGTTTGTGTGAAAAATAAAAAATGAAATAAAATGGTGAGTGGTGGGACCCAAGTGAAAAGGAGAGAGACTAGTTGTGAGTGAGGGGGTGTTTAGTTGGTTTTTTTTGGTTAGTTGAGATGATGTGACGCTGAGATGTCACAAGTGAAGAGGGAAATCCTACCCGTGACACCTTTTACTCTTATAAATAGGAAAATGGTCAAAAGAGTCATTCAATTTAGAGCAACATGTCATTTAGTCCAAAAAACATGTTTCCCTCAAACAGTCCAGAGCAACAAAAGAATATAGGGCAACAAGCGTCAGATTTGACAAGTGTCTCAAAAAGTAGGGCAATTCTGACAGATTGCCCCAAAAAATAGAGCAATAGAGGACACATGGCGCATTCTGCACCCAGTTACCCTAAAAAATAATTATTTTTCCGGAAAGAGAAGAATTAAAGACTTGTAAAAATTGAAAAAAGGTTTTAGACCATTTTGATAATTTTTCCTTTATAAATTGACATGCTAAGCCCACTAATTAAATCCCTAATGCACTAGCCCACTAATCATTACCTAAGGTGTTATGTGTAGATTTGGATTTTGGAGTTAAAGGTGAAGTAAGAGGGTATTCGCGTGTTGCGGCTATCCTGAAATTAAATTTTATAATTATATATTTATTAATAATGATGATTATTTTAATTTAGGATAACTTTGAGGAATAATAAATCATTTCATATAGAAATAATATTACGGGTTGTGATGATTGATGGTGAAAGGTATTTGGGTAGAGATTTCCTTTTCAGAATTTTCTCCATCTGAACGAAGTCTTTCAGCAGAGGCCCCAAGTAGTTCCACCTCCGATTTCAATACGTTTGTAAATTTGTGTAACATTTCTCGCAATATTATATAACATATAAATTTAGAAAATCTTTTTAATTTTATATGTTTACACGTTTTCATACATTATAAAAACGGTAAAAATCTTTCTACTTTGATGTGTATGATTTAATCGAATTTATCAGCAAAATGATCATTATTTCACTTAATTTGTACTAAAATGCATATATAGATGATATATGTTTTTAAAAATGCAAATTTATGGGAAAAAAATGAATGGTTCAAATCAAACATAGAAATTTGATATTAAACTTACATTAGTAAACAATTTAAATAATTTGTATCTAAAAAATTATAATTTATAACAATAATCATTTGTACATGTTGGATATTAATTTTTATTAATTTTATCATTTAATACTTATTGCCCACTAATTAATATAAAAATAAATTTATAAATTTTTTGTGTTGTAAATGTTTGTATCAAAACTTTGTACTCCGTATTACTTAAAGTTTTGGAGAGAGAGAGAAAGAGCGTACAATCTTTTTTATAAGTAGTACATATTTATGTGTTGTTAAAAAAGTAGTACAAAAATATTTAACGATGCCGTTTTTATTAGTTTTGGTGGGTCCTTTTCGGTATGTCTTTTGACGGGGTTTTTGCTAGTTGAACCGGCTGTGACTCCGGTTCTCGATTGAACCTCATCATTTTAATTTACAAACTAACTTCATTATCTTTTTTAAATTCACAAACTAATTTAATTTAATTAAAATTTCATTAATAAAATAAAAAACATTACAAATAACATTAAAAATTTATAAATAAAAAAATACATAAAAACAACTTAACGATTGAGATTCCACAAATGCTCCACAAAATCATGTCGAAAGCCTTCATGAACCCTCCTATCGCGATGTTCTCTATATTTTCTTTGATAAATCTCGCAACGTTGAATCTAAGTGTGTTGAATATTTGCTGTTGGCCAAGCAAACATATCTCGATATTCACTAATATCAAATTTTTTATCTTTCAAAATTATATTGTGTAATATGATGCAACAACACATGTTCCTTTTAATCGTGTTCACTTGATATGAACGTGTGGGTTGTTGAATAATTCCCTAACGGCCTTGTAGAACTCTAAAAGCACGTTCAATATCTTTTCTTGAACTTTCTTGAATTCATTTATACTTCATTGTTTTTTCATCCCTCGCTATACTAAATGATTTCACGAACGCAGCCCATTGAGGATAAATGACATCCGTTAAATAGTAACATTTTTGGTATGTTGTTCCGTTTGCAACAAACAGAACTTCTGGAGCTTCATCTGCTAGAAGAGAATCAAATAACGGTGAACTATATAAAACATGAAGGTCGTTGTTTGCCCCGGGTGCCCGAAAGTATGCATGTCAAATCCACAACTGTTGATCCACAACCGCCTCTAGTATTATAGTCGGGTATTTTTTATCACGCCTTATGAATTGACCATGTAAGGACTTAAGACACTTTGTCCATTCCCAGTGCATACAATCGATGCTCGCGAGTATTGAGTGTAGTTGTTCATATCGAGTTGATCATAATAATCGTCGATATCGGGCAAATCATTAAATATATCGAGATCCATTTTGGTGGTTTATTATAGAATGGATGTTTTTTTGTTGTGAGTGATAAAATAAGATGAAAGAGGAAGATTATATAGCTAAATTTTAGGGTAAAAAGATGGAAAAAAGGTATAATGAAGCGTCCAACGGATCTTTTTTTTTTTGAAAATTTGAAAAACTAGCCGTTACTAGTATAATTTTAAAAAAAGAAGAAGGAATGGCGCGAGGATATAACGCGACTTAATGTACAAACCTCACACCGTGGGCTCGCGTTATACTCACCATTTTGAGATGACAAATACGATGCAAACCTCATAACGCGAGCGACGAGATGATCTTGGCATCGTAAGATGACGTTTTAGCTATTACTTGAGTGATAAATCCCACACCAGGAGCTCAAAATAAATGATTCTTCTAGCGAGTCATTCAAGGCAAAGCAAGTGATAATATTCAATTTAAAACCAGATTTCATTGCAATTTTAATTTAAAAAGTAACGTAAAGAACATGTATCATAATAAATTTTTCTAGAGGTTTATAATTATGTTATGATATTAATTTTGTTTTATAAATCTATTCTTACTATCAATAAATTTTTTTAAAATTTGTAAATCTCTTACATATTTCAAATGTATTAAATTATGAAAAGGTTCAATATCTCAAACTTATTAATGCCAAATAAGCTTCATATGGATGTTCACTATAATTTACAAGTTTTTAGACTTTTTCATAACTTTATAAACCTATTTAAAGCACTGTAATCAAAGATGGACTGAAATTTTTTAATGAGGTGTTTGTACAAAAAAAATATTAAGCTAACTAAATTTACATAGTAAAAAAATTAAAAGAACACAAATTTTTTTGAAATTACACAAACAAAAAAATAATAGTTTCGAAAAGTTTTTACACTTTGTAACCTTAAAGCACAAAACGAATATAGGCCATATCACACTATGTAAATCTGTCCCTGGCCATAATGGATGCCCTGATTATAATAAACCTAGTTTAACCGACAATCAGTCAATCATACATGAAAGAATAATACGTCAAACCGATGTTTCACCGTAGTGAACTCAATATAAACCTCCCGCTGATTTAAAGTTGGACCCCTTTGATTTCTTGGACCCAAATGTAAAATATGAACAGGGCCCAACTCTAAATTTGTAGAGTACTCGTACAATTATACAAACTAGGGATTGTGCCCGCGCTTCGTCGCGGCGGGTTGTGTTCGTGTTTGGTAACGTTTTTAGGGGACGATATGCAATTGGTTGTACGGCGTCTCCTAGAGGTGTTCCTGTAAAGAGCAGTAAACATCACACGGTGTTATTTGTTTTTTTATTGTTGTTTGTTTTGGTACATAATAGGTCACGCATAGAGGTATAAACATGAGTAAGTCACCTAAACTATAATTAAATACTTACATCGGTCTGGTTATTCCGGAAGCTTATATAACTTTTGTTGGTTCCGTTTCATTTTTCAAGAGTTGCGGCGACGTCCTATAAATCCTGCACATAAAAAAATTGGTGATGCAGAATTCAAATGCATAGTATGTAAAGTTATGAGCTACTGTATGAATTCTTTTTAAAGTTATGCAAATGCAGATTATCATTGCTTGGAAAATAGAACACTGAAGGGTGGGCATGTCTACAATTGTTTTTTCATAACATATAGCGGACTCATATACTGTTACTTTTTCCTAAGCAGATAACTTATACTCATTATAAAACACATGATCGTCCTCACCTTCATGACCTCTGTTCATGTTCCTTCATACAAATGTCGATGTTAAGAACCACACCATTTCTAGTACCTGAAACATAATGACAGAAAATATAATCAATAATTAGTTTCTAATAATGCAGCAATCTAATTCTGTGTATGACACTATGATTCTTGTATATTAACAATAATAAGGAGCAGTTTTTTATAAGAAAAGAAATAGTAGTGAATAAGTAAAGATGGAAAGATTTTCGTAGTTAATATAGGTTCGGTTCACAACAGATAATCTTTTGGAACGGGTCAGGTCAGATTGGCATAAAACACTTCCTAAAGAGGCAGGGGAATAGTGGTTAGGCCGTGTACAATAGAGCCATGGAAGTCTTGACTTTTACTTGCTGCAAGTAGTCTAAAGTCCTAAACATGGAATGCTCAATGTTTACTCAATTATATTAATTCAGTGATTCCAGTAAGTTTAAATAAAATTCAAATATTGAAATGATAATTGTTTGAAGGGGAGAAATGGAAGACTATTACAAATCTGAAAATAAACATCTTATTTCAAATAACTTAAATCTACATCTCACATGTCAACTAAACAGTAATTTTAAGATCACCTGATTAAAGACTTCTAATCTCGTTCGACTAAGAGTCATAAATTCAAAATAAGTCTTATTACTACAATTATAATACACTAAACAACAATTGCACATCTATAATCTCCTACAACTCTTTTTCTCACAGTTTGTGTCTGATAATCTTAACATCATATGATAACGGCTAAAGTCTGAAATACTCCTTAATAATAGGTTCAAATTTGCTAATGACCAGTATGTCCTAATTAATAGTTTGTACCTCTTTAGGTGGTCGGCTGTAATCTACATGATTTCGCCAGGTGATTGCTTCCAAAAGCATAAATCCAAAGCTATAAACATTGATCTTTTCACTCAGAAGCCCATTACTGCATAGCATTCGCTTCGGCATGTATTAGTATCTAACTTTATTTGATATCTTGATGCGACAATGCACGACTCTTGGTTCTATAGCCTTTTCTAAATATGCAATCCTGTAAATTGCAAATAAGTTTTGCTTGAGATTATCTATGAAAACCCCACATAAAAATAATAGAGTAGCCAAAAACTGATTTTGAGGTTGATGAAAAATTAAAAACTCTTGCTAGTAATAATAACAATATTTTGTTCTTCCTCTAATTTGATGATAACGGTACCCGTGAATCAGTTTTCCCTATTAAGTAAAAGCATTAACTAAATGAACTCCAGACTCTCTGTTTGCTTTTTTTTGTAACTAAAAAAACATACTGCTATACAGCTTCGAGTTTGAAAGACAAAAAACTCGAACCAAGACGATATCGAGTGAAACAGAGAGAATGCTATCATATTTTAACATTCGGTTCGCGTATCACATTTCACAGCAAACACCGTGTGTTGTAATGTGAAATGTCTTTAACAGTCGATTAGCACACGATATTCTACGTGACTGTAGACCCTCAGATTTTCTAAACATAGCAGACAACAAAAATAAACGACAATAAAGATGACATACGCATTTCAAGTGTCATGGGATGGAACATTTGAGTGCTGAGTAAACACTGACATCTGGTAGCAGCATCAGTTGGGCCTACATCTGACAACATCGGGATTTATTGTTGGTCGATTAGGTCTTTTCCACTGATATGTTCTGATGAATCATCCCTGTTTTTTCTTCTTCACGTCTATCTAGATACGCAAGTCCTGAACATTTTTATAAACAAAATAACGATACATTTTAAAAGAATTTATAATCTGTTATAATAATATTAATGTAGATCATTACCTTAAAATGCGATCAACCGTTCTAAGTGATGTAAGTACCCGTAGAAGGCTCAGATAAGGTAACAATCAAAGCAAGACTATACGACCGCCATGGCTGCAACAGATTGTGGGTTGCCCCGCCAAGACACGGTCGATCTCATTTTGATCGAAACCATGTGTGCTCATCACAGCCCGTAACTAAGGTCATTCAAGGCAACTATAACAAATAACATAAATGCTTCCCATCCGCTGATTGAAAGAGCATATGTCTAAGACGAAAAGAGCTCATCCATGAAGAATGACTCCCGACCAATGAAATGGAGCAGATCATCAGGTAGAAACGATGAGTTAACTTATTGCATTCGAGGCTCAGATATGGAGGTATGGAAGGCGTACCCTGAAACCCGCCATGGCTGCAACCAAATGGTCGCCCCGCCAAGATACGGGCCCTGGCAACCCACCTTTGCCAAAACATTATCCCTATTAAGTAGAAGCATTCATCGAAAACTGGTACTTTACAGCAAAACTGAATGAACTCCAGACTCTCTGTTTGTTTTTTTTGTAACTAAAAAAACATACTGCTACACAGCTTCGAGTTTGAAAGACAAAAAACTCGAACCAAGACGATATCGAGTGAAACAGAGAGAATGATATCATATTTTAACATTCGGTGCGTGTATCACACTTCACAGCAAACACCGTGTGTTGTAATGTGAAATGTCTTTAACAGTCGATTGGCACACGATATTCTACGTGACTGTAGAACCTCAGATTTTCTAAACATAGCAGACAACAAAAATAAACGACAATAAAGATGACATACGCATTTCAAGTGTCATGGGATGGAACATTTGAGTGCTGAGTAAACACTGACATCTGGTAGCAGCAATAGTTGGGCTTACATCTGACAACATCGGGATTTATTGTTGGTCGATTAGGTCTTTTCCACTGATATGTTCTGATGAATCATCCCTATTTTTTCTTCTTCACGTCTATGTAGATACGCAAGTCCTAAACATTTTTACAAACAAAATAACGATACACTTTAAAAGAATATATAATTTGTTATAATAATATTAATGTAGATCATTACCTTAAAATGCGATCAACCGTTCTATGTGATGCAAGTACACGTAGTAGGCTCAGATAAGGTAACAATCAAAGCAAGACTATACGACCGCCATGGCTGCAACAGATTGTGGGTTGCCCCGCCAAGACACGGTCTATCTCATTTTGATCGAAACCATGTGTGCTCATCACACCCCGTAACAAAGGTCATTCAAGGCAACTGTAACAAATAACTGAAAGTAACTTGACACGCATGATGTGTATCTTTACAAAGACACCTAAAAATCTTATTCAACCCCAAACTTCTGAGACAATAATAACGTTGGGAAATTAGTCCGTTTAGAGGGTACGTTACCCATGGCAGCAAGCTCACAAAGGCGTGCCAGCTATGTACGCTTGTATATAAGCCTCACAGAAAAGGTTCAACTCAGCTATGCACGCTTGTAGCTTGTTTAAAAGGTAAATGGTTGGCTCAGATTTGCGAGTTTTAACCCGGGAAAAGGGCACCCGACCCGGCATGTGGCTGCAAGCACGATATAGTGATGCCCTGCCAAGATACGGTTGGGTGGCACCCATTACGGTCCAACAACGCATTGTAATTGCAGAAGCATAAAAAAGAATAGTATCATCATCGCCAATAATAAACTCAAACTTCATACGAATGATGTGTATGTTTCGAGACACACCTACAAATCTTATTCAAACCCAAAGTTCTGAGACAATAATAAGGATGGGAATTCGGTTAGTTTAGAGGATACTTTACCATGGCAGCAAGCTCAGCAGGCCGTCGCAGCAATGCTGCAACACGACCGGCATGGGTGACATCATTAATACCTCCAAACAATACTTCCAAACGATGCTATCATACTCAAATTAAATAATTTTAAAAATCAAACAGCACACAACCGTAAGCATTCATATAAAAAACATAAAAAACAATTGAAAAAACGTAATGATATCGTGGCCGGGTCGGGGAGGTTGCTGAAGCGAGCAGATCTCGACTTCAGCCATCCTTCCGCTTTCTTTAGCAACATAGCATAAACCAAGAATTTATTATGTTCAGGCTCAGATAAGTAGGTAATTGGGTATGAGGATAAGGTCGACATGGCTGCAACCGTAGAAACTTGCCCTACCAAGATGCACAAAATCTAAATTTAATCGAAACCGCACCGACATGTTCACATATCAACATGACAACCTGTTCACTATTGTTAAAACAATTTTCTTATTAAAACTGATTAATAACCCCGTTGCATATATTTCCTAAGCAAAAACACTCATCGCAACAGGAATCTTAGATGGTTCTTCTAAGCAATAGTAAATGAACATCATTTAATAACCCCGCTGCATATATGGAAGAGACCACTCACACGTCATGGGTGCAACCTTAAAAGGTCGACACGTCGTACGGGTAATCTTGTTTTTTTAACAACGCTCAGTTATACTCATCAAAGCCTATCTGCGGGCTCTTTTAAATCTCTCTTTCTCACATATGTCATGATGCCACACAATCGCATGTACAATTAATCTCGGAGGGTGTTCGTTTCAGCTCATATGGCCGTGGATAACCCATTTTTTAATGAGGGCACCCAAACGGGCGTATCGTCGCCTACCATCAACAGCGGCAATGAAAGTGACGGTTGTCACTACCATCGCTTGCCATTAATAGTTGTAGCGATCTAATGTCCCATTGAATCAACATACTTGCGTGATTAACAAATTATAACCCAATGTATTCCAAAAGTGCTGCTAATACAACTACGTATAAAACTTACAGCAATTCATCTCAGATCTCCGAGCTCGGAAACGGATAAAAGGGTGTCTGACCTGCCATGGCTGCAACCATCACTCTAGTGTTGCTGCCTCGCCACGATACAGGCCGTTTTTACCCGCCTAAACACATGAACAACAACAGCGCATCCAAGGAAAATGCCTCTGTAGTTTTTATTATGGCATCTCCAATAGATAACATCCTGAAAATTAACAATAAATAATTAGCTCTATAAATTATTAAAGGGTGTTTGGTGACTAACATCCTGAGCAAGAATCATATGCAATAATGTATGAATTGTAAGCTAATCCAAACACCCCTGGTAAAAATTCAAAACCCAAACGAAAAAACAAAGTTTCATAAAGTAAATAAATTTTCAAGATGTATGCGTGTTTGACCCTCTAATCAAACCATGAAAACCCTAAATCAATAAAATCAAAAACCTAAAACTATAAAATAAATGAGTTCTAGTAAATTAAATTTGGGGGAAAGATAATAACCTCCTTATTATGCAAAACCGACCTCGTTGTGATTAGCGGTAGTGGAACAGCCACAAATGATCACTATCATTGACCATTTTGATAGTTTTTTTTCATTCAGTTTCGTGTGTTTTTAGAGACTGATCATTGATGATTATCAACAATCATTTGATCATCAATAAATCTAGATCAAGAAAGATCCAGATATTGAGAGAAAAAAAAGTGGATGGGATGTGTGTGTATGAGGTGAGGCAAGTAAACATCAAAGATAATACAGTTCCCATAACCTGTTCAATTACCAAATCAACGGATGAGGAGGGGGAAGTGCTACAGAAATCTCCACTCACACACAGATGAAAAATAATGTATTGCTTGTGTGAGAGGAAGTAACAGTGGAAAATGAATAAACAAATATATTGTGAGAGGGGAACTGTTCCTAGGGGAACGTGATTCCCCTCTATTATAAAGTATACAATTCAGTGTGAAATATAAGCCGATTTAAATTTATTATAATTTTGCTAAACAATACTTATTGGGTTGAGTTTAACACGTATTTATTATACAAAAATTTTTTTAATTGATTCAAAATTACATTAAATACACATTAAATGAATCTGTAATCATGTTTAAATATGTTATTTTATAAGTTCATATAATATGCGTTTAATGCATTTTTTTGTTAATTAAAAAAGTTTATATGTATTAAATACACGCTAAACACTGCGACATTTTTTAGTATAACTCTATTTATCTTAATACCTTATAAAATATTTAAACCATTTTCTAAATTTATTAGTTTTAAAATTTTAAACCTAAAACATTTCTTATTTGGGAAAATTCATGCATATAATGTTTAAAAGTCATTTAAAATCATGAGAGTTATGCATACACATTTAAGAAAAATAAATATCCTATATCATAATATAAAAGTGTTTATTATATAGTAAATGTATACGCTTTTTCTAATGTCGGGTCAATAACAACCCTTAAAAATTAAATTTATTTAAAACCATGGTTGTAACCGTCCTCCCATATTGTAACAGCCATATCAACCAAACTTATAAAATCCCATTGCACAACCTTTTTAAAGCATGCATAAGACGGTTTTGGCTGTCATTTTTGGTTTCAAACCCCTCGAACATACAACTCAACCCTTTGTTGCCACTATATTCTGAAATTACTACATCTACATCTTCGTCACAACATATGTACTCTGCTTATGTTTAAATTGTTTTTGATGGTTATTTTGGCGGTGTTGCGCTATAGTTGTGGGTGGCACTTGTTTATATAGTTTAGCCAATCGTGTTAAAT
This sequence comes from Glebionis coronaria, assembly GCA_025667525.1. Taxonomy (NCBI): domain Eukaryota; kingdom Viridiplantae; phylum Streptophyta; class Magnoliopsida; order Asterales; family Asteraceae; genus Glebionis; species Glebionis coronaria. Next base: position 479,936,680 of record CM046882.1, on the reverse strand, counting down.
GTGTAGTGATCTTTTTATCATAATGAGTAAATTACACCGTTCGTCCTTGTGGTTTACGTTGACCGACAAGGTTCGTCCCTTGACAAAAAAAATGCACCATTCGTCCTTAAGTGGGAAACGTTATGTATCGTTGGTCCCTCTAATTAACAGGCCTAATTAACAGTTATTGTGTGTACACGAGCAAAGGTATTTTGGTCTTTTTATCGCTTATCTCACTACTTCATCTTCTTCATCTCAGTAATACAACCTCCACATCTATAATCCAGAAAAAACAAATACTAGATCTAATAATCTTAAAAGAAAGTCTCAAATCTAATAAAAAGCTTTAAAGACCCAAAATTAAAAAACATAATAAAAAACCCTAATCTTTTTAACTTTTAACATAATGAAGCATTCTCTTTTTATCTTCATCTGTTTTACTTTTTTTTTGTAATGCCAAATCCTTATTTCTTGTATCTATACACAAACCCCACCAACATTAGTTCAAATAAACCCTCTTTGGATAATTAACTCACCATCTCATCGTCACAAATTTATAGTCACGACAGTTGGTGCGACCCCACCACCTCCGGTCTTCTTCAAGATGTTCCACGACGGCTCACACATGGTGGTGATGTAAGTCTGATCCTGCGAGTGGCTCACCGCGGCCAGCACCTGGCGGGACAGTTATCGCATGGCGCAACTTGGCGGCGCCATAGATCTGGGTGTTGATGGTGACGAGGGAGGCGAGCAGCGGCGTGAGATTGGTGCCAACCATGGTGACCGGATTTTGGGAAGTAGGAGCTATTGAGTTTTGCAAGAAAGTGATGGCCAATTTAATCGTCAATTATTGTACGTAGTATGAGTTTAAATGAGTATTGTTATATTGAATTTGTGTTTGTGTCCTGGTGTTCTTACTTTAATAATAAAAGAAGATGAATTGTTAAGGAAATTAAATCATCAGGTTTTGTAAAAGTGCTCAGGTCGTGAAAACGGTGGTGATGGGTGAAGATGAAGATGGTGGGTTCTAATTGTTTGCAAAGAAGATGTTGACAAGAACATATGATTGGGGAAAACTAGGTGAGATGTTTTTTTAATGCGAGTTTAAATAGAAAATAGAAAAAATATAGCAAAATTACCACTATACCCTCATTTGAATAGCAAGTGGACTGATCTAAACCCGGTTAGTGGAGCCATTAAAAGAGAAGGACAAACGATGCATAACGTTTCTCATTTAAGGACGAATAGTGCATTTTTTGTCAAGGGACGAACCTTGTCGATCAACGTAAACCACAAGAACGAACGGTGTAATTTTCTCTATCATAAATCATTCGTTTGCCTCAAAATATAGTCACAAGTACCCGTCGCCGCTTTGCGCGAGTACCCGCCTAGTTATGCATAATTTGGCGAGATTTTTTATTCATTAATGTCTAAATAGATAAATTATATTTAGGAGGCGTTTGGTTCTCGGGTTTTTACGTGGGTTCAGGAGATAAAAGTCACAATTGCATGTTTGGTTTATTTTGGTGGAACATCAAATTGGAGCTAAGCTCTTATTTTTTGCTATCTATAATTCCCGTCTAAAACATGACATTACAAATGTTTTGTATATATTTGTGTCAGTATATGGGCCAAATATACACATCCACCAAATGATTCATATTTGAGTCTCTTTTTATATCTAATAAATCAAGATTTTAAAAAAAGAGTTATTTTGGATATCATACTTTTCCTTAAATATGAGAATGGATGCAATTAAATTATTTTATTTTTTATCTATTTATTATAGTTTAAATATCTTCTAAACCGTTAAGTGTTAAACAAAAACAATTATACCATCGCGACGAGCGTTTAATTATCTTTCTACCAATATGCAATATGATATACTTTCGAAGAAATAAAATTTCGTTTTTTTCTTCTTGTTAAAATTTACGTGAAATATCATATATGATAACAGTGTTAAATCATATATGTTGGGCCAATGAAAGTTTTAACTATGGCCCAGTCTAGATTTATTTAAATTAGACTAAGTGTTACTGATCGCTGAGAGGACCAGCGACCAGACCAGCGGAAGGCAAAGCCTCAGCTGGCACACCAGGAACATTCAAGTCAAAGACAACATTAGAGAAGTCGAAGAAAATCTGAAGTCATACTTACCAGCGATTATGGATAGCTGGGATGTAGAAGGAATGTGCTGGTGTTCCAGGATCTCTGAGTTGACAATACTCAGAGATCACTTAATAACCCTAGAAGTCTGATACAAGCAAAGCTTGTCCAATCCGTTATAGTTTAGGCGGGAGAATCTACTAAGTGTTTTGAGCGGGACAAAACAAGAGATTCAAGATAAAGCCTAGTACGACCTAGTGGGACAAAAGGTAAACAGTTGGCAGAACTGTTCACCTAAAGTTGTTTAAAGGTATATCTCGATTTGGACATGCATTTAATACGTTGTACTCTTCCATTCAGAAGATGACACGTATCAACTACTCCTACTAAGGAAGCAACCTCGTACCACTATAAATAGGAGTGAGAAAGAAGAGTTAATACAACCCTTGTGCTTGGATAAATTATCTAAGTTCTTTCTCACTTTGGAACCACTGAGCCCTCAGCTGTCCACCAGCGTCTCATAGGTTCCCTTGTAAACTTGAGTCTCGAATCAAGTTTACTTGTTCTAGGGTTCAATTCTTATTGTCATTCAACGGGTGTATTCATAGCACTTTGTAATACTTTGTTTATAATAGTTAATAAAGCATTACGCATTTGAAAAGTATTTCGTTGAGTTTTTGTGTTTATACGAGTTATAGTTTCGACAATTGTTATATTAAGGGACTTTCAATTGGTATCAGAGCGGTTTGATTTATAAAACATTTTATAAACCGTTCTTGTTTTTAAAATCAAGATCCTAATATGACTGATACTATACCTCCTATACCACCACCTTTTGGTCAAACCAATCAAGGTACCACTTCGACCAACGCACCGACCACCACATCTACTACCATGCCTACACCGGTTGTAAGCACTGGTAATAATGATGATGACCTTCCCCAACTTCTTGATGTTCGTGGGGGGTCACATGTGTCCAATGTCCCAGAGTTTGATGAAGAAGATTTTTCAAGTTGGAAAAGTGAACTTCTCATATATTTAGATGGCTTAGAACCTTTCTTGATATAAATCTTAGAAAATGGTCCCTATGTACCACTGGCCGTTTCCTCTACCCCTGAGAGACCCATCAAGAAGCCTGTTAAGCAATGGTCCCCAGCGGATAGATGTAACAACTTGAATTTTCGCGTCTTATTATTATAATAGAGACATGCTCGTTATTAATCGTTTGCTCATTAACGGTTTGTGCCGGTTATTAATACTTATCAAATTGTCGAGAATACACGTATCTACTTTGTTTACGTCACATGATTAAGTTTTGCGTGTTATGATTCACGTTGTTAAGATTATACATGTCCAAAACTCATGTCATTTTTATAAACCCCTAATGGGCCGAATACTACTAACTTAATGGGCCGAGAGTTACTAATGGGCCGAGCCTTAATGGGCCGGACTGGCCACAAAACCCTTATTGGGCCGAATGATACAAGCTAATTTAACACAAACAGAGAATAAAAATCAAACTTGGTAGTTGGTAAACTCTTTATTCAGATTTTCAAATTGGTTAATCTCAGTCTACCCAAGTCAAACCTACAATATACTGACTTATTTTATAAGTCCACTCACCAGATAAATCCAGCACACAGGCCGAAATTGCCATAATAAGCATGTCACAAGCATACCAATTTCAGACCTTGACTAGCCTTATGCCCAGAATGTTGGTTAAGTACAACCCTAACCATCACAACTTCAACACAATCTCAAAACATCACACAACCTAAGTTATTACACAATTTGTTCCTGCTTACATCAAGTAGTGGATATTTACAATCTTTGGTCAAAATACATTAAGGAACCGAGTCGTGAATCAAGCCGAGCCGAGTCCCACACGCATTCGAGACCACCAACCGAAAGCATCCAATTTGTGAGTCACTTCACCCATCTATCTCCTTATTTTTGCATCTACCTAGTTGTGCTTGATAGAACCACCTGCGAAACAAACCACAACCCGTATTAGAAACCATAACGAGACCTTTATGCATTTTAAACATTCTTTGTATTAGAAAACTTAAAAAATATAATAGAAAAGACCAAAGACCCAACCCGAATGCATATCACCTTAATTGACCGAACCCTAATTCAATCATCTTATAAGAGAAACTGGAAATTTTACTATTTTCTTCTTTATAAACTCATTAGAAACCGAATATATTCAAAACCCCCAAATTGTAAACCCTAATTTCTCAAATCAGACTAATCAACATAAGTAACACGTTTTTATTATCAAGAACACTAATTAAATACATATAAACACTAGATTTATAAAAACCCCAAAATATTTCGAAACCCTAATTTTGACCGAAACCCTAAATCATCCAATTCGTCTAATTAGTACAATTAAACTTGTTTTTAATGAACAAAAACATTAATTAAATACATCTAAGCGCGAGATTGGTCAAAACCCCCAATTTATATGAAACCCTAAAATTTGTTTATTCAAATTCGAAACTGGAAACATCTAATTAAGGTTAATTAGAGTATTTTTAAACCAAGGAAAACATGTATTTTAGATAGAACATCAGTGAAACGAGAGATCCGAACATATGAACATAAATTAAAGATGAAACTTATCTTTTAGATGGATAAAACGTGAATAAACATGGAACACCAATTAGTTTCGACTTAAACATGACCAAGGATGAAACCCAGAAACATTTGAGCCCTTAATCGAATAAAAACACGTCCACTTGATGTTTATAAAACGGATTTAACTGCATATGGGATTGATTTATTAAAAATATTGATGATAGATGAAGGAATATGAACCATGATAAAACCCAGGGAGAGAAAGAGAGATTAGCGGTGGTGGGAGAATTATGTGTGTGGTTGAGTCGAGTCAAATGGCAGACAGAGAGACAAAAAGAGTTATTAAAACTCTGCCCCCCCCCCCCCCCCTTTCTCTTGTTAATATCGCCTCACAATGGGCCGGGTTAGGCTGAAAACCCATGGGCCAAGCCCATGAGTGTTTATTATAGTTGGGCCATTGAGTGGGCTGTTTGTTTAAAACTCGGGCCATAAAACCCACACGAAAATTATACTAATAACATGGTAAAACTAAAAGCCCGTTAAGAACCATGTAGTATTTTCGTGTTATCATAAATAAAACGTGTAGTCAAGCACACCTAGGTCATTATGCATTTTATTTATGAACTCATTATTTAGTAACACGGTCAATATATTAACTAGGTCGTGGATAACGTGGTCGTATTCTCGAAGCCCTCTTGCATTTCATCCATTTGCTTAACTAACGAGGTGAGTTTATAGCCCCACTTTTACTTGTTTTATCACTTTGGGATGAGAACATTGCTTGTTTTAAACGGATAAACATAAGTGCCTAAAACGCATGCGTGCCTACATGATGTCTAAGTAGCGATACCCCTAGATGCTTTAGCCCACTATCATGAACCGTTAATTACTTTGTGTAAGCGCAAATGTTATGGATAGATCTATTGGGATTGGCCTCCCTATCTAATGTTGGTTGTGTGACCAAATTGGGTACAAATACATTTGAGGTTGTTACGAATACTTTGGGGTAGTATTTGCTTGGGCTCTCATATTATGTTGCTAGTACGGTTAACGCTTCGGTGTCATGAGCTTAGACGTAGGATATCATGAACGTATGCTATTTTGATAATAATCTTGTATTTGTTATAAGATTATTTACCGGTTGCCTAACTAAAATCTTATGGTTCATCACACTACTTATACTTAAACCTATAAACTCACCGGCCTTTGCGTTGACATTTTAGCAATGTTTTTCTCAGGTGTCAAGGCGGAGGAGTGACATGGTAGTGTTATGGAGATTAATAAAATTATCATGATTTAACTTCGAGACTTGCTTTGGATGTATGACATTTGAAAACTACATTTATGCTATTATGATGTGTAAAACAATTTTCTTTGGGACCAATTCTATTTTTTATGTTTTATGAATGAAAAATGACTTTTCTTAGTTATTCTTGTATCTATGTCTCTTGGTTGTCATGATAGTCACATCCTCGTGTAATTGTAGACGTGGGCCAAATTGAGGGTGTGACAAATTGGTATCAGAGCCATAGTTATAGAGAACTAGGTTACTTTTATAAAAATCATTTTTACAAAGGTTTTGGTCAAAAATGAAATTTTGCAAAAAGAGTAATACTAGACTATAACTACCCCCATCTCCATAGACCACATCACTTCGCGCCTTCGACAAGTAAGTTGTAACTTTAAGTTGTATCAATTTATTGCTCTTAGTACTCTACTAAGTAAATTGCTAAAAGTATTAAGTAACGTAATTTATGACTATATGCTAAATGGTTTGTGCCATGCTACGTGAATACAAAATCGATGTTTATTTCGACACTACGTGAAACTCTATGATTAATGATTTGTGCCATGCTATACGAATACAAAATCGAATTTTATTTCGACACTTCTTGAAACTATAGGCTTAATGGTTTGTGCAATACTATACGAATACAAAATTGAATTTTATTTCGACACTACTAGAAACTTTATGCTAAATGGTCTGTGCCATGTTACGTGAATGAAAAATTGATACTATTTTAACATTTCTTGAAAACCCTACGTTAAATGGTTTGTGTCATGTTACGTGAATGTAAAATTGATACTATTTTGACATTTCTTGAAAACCCTACGTTAAATGCTTTGTGCCATGTTACATGAATGCAAAAATTGATGCTATTATACTTCTTGAAAACCCTACGTTAAATGGTTTGTGCCATGCTATGCGAATACAATATTGATCTTGTATCAACATGACTAAAATTTATTTTTGTGCTAAATGGTGTCTGCCATGACAAACTAAAACTACAACATATTGCAAAACCGATTTGTTCTTACACATGCCTTTCTTGTTTTGGCAGTGACATGTCTATCTCGTTCGAAGATTCGTTGTACTACTTGAGCTCATCTACGGATGGAGCACGACACGGATCCTCTACTAGTGGTGCTTCGCCCTTATCATCCACTCGAGGAGAGCCAAGTGCTCGTGCACCCAATCGCTCTTCGCCACCGCCACTCATTTGCTACACAAGGTGTGGCAAGGCGCCCATGGTTCCTCCATCCACTTCCTCATCTCATGCCCCTAGGGCCCCTCGCCAAAACCGTACCGTGAGGATGTCAGTGAGAGGTTCTATGATTGGGAAGAAGTTGGCCCCAAGACATGTGAGCTCTACCCGCACTACCCGCAAGTCTTCGAAGTCACCATCCGTGAGAGTGCCCCTAAGGCACAATGCCTCTTTTAGACCTACTATGCCCATGCCACCCCCACCTTGCGGCCTTAATGGAGTCGAATGATCCGCGGCCGCCGAGGCTCGTGGAATGCCCCCTCATCGTTTTGCTAGGCTTGCTACATTACGAGGCAAGGTGACCCACGTGCTTTGTAATTTGGGTGGTTTGTCTCATGAGTCATTGGTTCGACTCGAGACTTGTTACGAGGCGGTCATCGCGGGTTTGGGTAGGAATGACCCACCCCCACCCGACCATTTCGTAGGATTAGCTAGGAGGGTCGAGGACCAACATTACGAGATCGGGGCTTTGCGCACCCTTCTACATAGGGCATTGATTGATTTATCCGAGAGGATTTCCGCCCTTGAGCACCGTTTCTATTAGATTTATGTATGGTTCATTTGTGTACACTATCATTCCAAATTTTCTCTCCATGTGTTGTAATCCCTAAAAATTCTAAAACAATGTGTTGACTCTTTGTATTTTTTTTTCTAATCATGGAATGAATTATTTGTGCACTACATAACTTGTTGATTATTACTTCATTGGATTCTATATCGTGTTTTGTGACATGTGTGTACTCTCTAGCCATGAACTCGTAATGCTAACCTTGCCATAAATTTTGTTGTGAAATTAGGACTATGGCACCAAAAACCCGCAAGAATAGAGCCGACCCGACTCCGGCCGCACCCATCACTATCGACCCATCGGTGTTGAGCCAAATGATAGCCGATGGAGTTGCCGCCGCCCTTGCCGCCAACGAGACAAATCCAAGCACACAAGAGGAAACTAATCAAGTGCCAATTCTGGTACCTCCTACTCGTGCGTGCTCGTACAAGGAGTTTCGCTCATGCTTCACTAGCACCTTTAATGGCACCGAAGGTGCCGTGGGCCTTGCACGATGGATTGAGAGTCTCGAATCTCAATTTAGCGTGAGCTATGTCGCCGAAGGTGACAAGGTGAAGTTTAGCTCTAGCACTTTGATTGATGGTGCATTGACTTGGTGGAATATTCATGTGAAAGCCATCGATTTGGAAGCGGCCAATGCTACTCCTTGGGCTCATTTCAAGGGAATGCTTCTCAAAAAGTATTGCCCTAGGAATGAAATGAAAAGATTGGAAGCCGAGTTGTGGAACCTCCGTGTACATGGAGTTAACTTGATGGCTTACACTCAACGATTCCAAGAGTTGAGATTGATGTGTCCCGAAATGATACCAAATGAGACACGAGCCGTGGAAAGATTCATCGTTGGACTACCACCTTCTATCCGAGGAGATGTCATATCTTCAAGACCCAATGATTTGAACGAAGCCATTGAAATGGCGGATGGTTTGATGGACTCCGTCACCTTGTAAAGCGGTGATAATAAACGGAAATGGGAAAGGAACCATGGCCCCAATCATGGTGACCACCCTAAAAAATGCCAAGATGTGGTAAAGGTGTTCAATGTGAACGATGGATCCGGTTACCAAGGAAAGCTACCCTTTTGTGGTAAGTGTGGCAAACACCACAATGGTGCATGTGGAGGCATGTGTCACAATTCACGTGTCACAATTGTGGGAAACCCAGTCACTTCGCCAAGGATTGTCGTAGTGCACTGAAGCCCACGAACCAACGGACTCCTATCGCTCCAAATATTCAGTATGCGGATGTCACTTTCTATGGTTGTGGCGAAAAAGTTCACTTTAAGAATAGGTGTCCTAAAGCTACCACTCAAGGCCGAGGAAACCAAATCCGAGGCAACAACAACAACAACCAAGCTCGTCAACAACCTCGTCAAACTCATGGAAATCCTAATGGTCGGAACAATGGGAATCAAACGGGAGCACCGGGACGTGTGTACGCTTTATGTGGCGAAGCGGCCATCCAAGACAACAACGTGGTCACCGGTACGTTCCTTATCAATAACATCTATGCTTCCGTATTATTTGATTTCGGTGCCGATGGAAGTTTTGCATCCGTTGCCTTTAGTGAACTATTAAATGTGAACCCACTCCGTTAGATGTCAACTATAATGTGGAATTAGCCAATGGTAAATCGATCACTACAAACACCGTACTTAAGGGTTGCACCTTAAGTCTCCAAAATATCCCTTTCAACATCGACCTTTTACCTATCGAACTTGGAAGCTTTTACGTTATCGTTGGTATGGATTGGCTATCCAAGTACCATGCGGAGATAATTTTCCACGAAAAACAAGTCCGTGTCCCCTACGGAATCCGAAATTTAACCATACTTGGTGAAAAGAACGGTGCGAAAAGCCGGGCTAGTTTAAATGTCATCTCATGTACTAAAACGCAAAAGTACAATGAAAAAGGTCGTCATATTTTCCTTATTCAAGTTACTAGTAAAAACGAAGCCGAACCGAAGGAGAAGAAAATTGAAGACGTCCCAATTGTGTGTGATTTTCCCAAAGTTTTTCCCGAAGACTTACCCGGATTAGCTCCACTTCGTCAAGTAGAATTTCACATCGAACTAACTCCCGGAGCCGCACCCGTTGCAAGAGCACCTTATCGACTAGCGCCCGCTGAAATGAAGGAATTAGCCGATCAACTAAAAGAGCTTACCGACAAAGGATTCATAAGACCGATTTCCTCACCTTGGGGAGCCCCGGTTTTATTTGTGAAAAAGAAAGACGGATCGTTCCGCATGTGCATCGATTATCGCGAATTGAACAAACTCACTATAAAGAACCGTTACCCTTTACCAAGGATTGATGATTTGTTTGACCAACTTCAAGGTTCGAGCATTTATTCCAAGATTGACCTTAGGTCGGGTTATCATCAACTTAGAGTCCGAGAAGAAGACATTTCCAAGACGGCGTTTTGAACCCGATACGATCATTTTGAATTTCAAGTTATGCCATTTGGGTTAACCAACGCACCCGCGGTATTCATGGACCTTATGAACCGCGTGTGTAAACCTTATTTGAACAAGTTCTTGATAGTGTTTATTGACGATATCCTTATCTACTCTCGTAGTAAGGAAGAACACGAGGAACATCTAAAGAAAATTTTGGAATTGTTGAAACGAGAACAATTATACGCCAAATTTTCAAAGTGTGAATTTTGGATTCACACGGTACAATTCCTCGGACACGTGATCGATAGTAGTGGTATCCATGTGGATCCCGCTAAGATCGAAGCAATAAAGGATATGGCGACTCCTACGACTCCTACGGAGATCCGCCAATTCCTTGGACTTGCCGGTTACTATAGACGATTTATCGAAGGATTTTTGAAAATCGCTAAGTCCATGACGGAATTGACTCGAAAGAACAAGAAGTTTATTTGGGGAGACGACCAAGAAACTTCTTTCCAAACTCTCAAACAAAAACTTTGTGACGCGTCATTCTCGCACTACCCGAGGGTAGTGAAGACTTTGAAGTGTATTGTGATGCTTCGATTAAAGTCCTAGGCGCGGTTCTCATGTAAAGGAAAAAGGTCATTGCTTATGCTTCTCGACAACTAAAACTGAACGAAGAAAACTACACTACTCACGGTTTGGAGCTAGGCGCGGTTGTCTTTGCTCTAAAAATTTGGAGACACTACCTCTACGGAACTAAGTGTGTAGTTTACACCGATCACAAAAGTCTTCAACATATCATGGACCAAAAAGAACTCAACATGAGACAACGATGTTGGTTGGAACTTCTTAGAGATTACGATTGTGACATTCGTTATACCCCTGGAAAAGCTAACGTTGTAGCCGATGCTTTGAGTAGAAAACCTCGCGAACGACCTCTAAGGGTTCGAGCCTTAGTGATGACTATTGGTTTAAACATACCCGCAAAAATATTAGAAGCCCAACGAGAAGCTATTAAGATAGAAAACATCGATAAAGAAGAAGCCGGTGGAATGATCACCAAGAACCTCGTTGCACGTGCCGATGGAACATTGTGTCTTGACAATAGAAGTTGGTTACCTCGTTACGGTAATGTTCGAGCCCTAATCATGCATGAATCGCACAAGTCCAAGTACTCGATCCACCCCGGATCGGACAAAATGTACCATGACATGAAAATGTTCTATTGGTGGCCAAACATGAAATCCGACATCGCGACTTATGTTGGTAAATGCCTAACTTGTGCCAAAGTTAAGGTTGAACACCAAAAGCCTTCCGGATTACTAGTCCAACCTAGGATCCCAGAATGGAAATGGGAGAGAATTACTATGGACTTTATTACCAAACTTCCTAAAACGTCCGGGGGTTACGTCACCATTTGGGTCATCGTTGATCGTTTAACGAAGTCCGCACACTTCCTCCCGATGAAGGAAAACGACAAGATGGATCAATTGGCACGATTATACGTGAAGGAGATCGTTGCTAAGCACGACGTACCAATTTCTATCATATCGGACCGAGACTGTCGATATTGCTCAAGATTTTGGCAATCTCTCCAAGAAGCTTTAGGAACGTAATTGGACATGAGTACGGCTTATCATCCTCAAACGGATGTCCAAAGCGAAAGAACCATCCAAACGTTAGAAGATATGCTTCGCGCATGCGTAATCGTCTTTGGAAACGGATGGGATCGACACTTACCGTTAGTAGAATTTTCGTACAACAATAGCTACCACACTAGCATTAAAGCGGCACCGTTTGAAGCGCTTTACGGTCGAAAGTGTCGTTCACCCGTTTGTTGGGCGGAAGTTGGTGATGCACAACTTACCGGTCTGGAAATTATTCACGAGACAACGGAGAAAATCGTACAAATCAAGAGTCGTATGCAAGCAGCTCGTGATCGACAAAAATGTTATGCCGACAAGAGACGAAAGCCTTTGGAATTTAAAGTCGGAGATCGAGTAATGTTGAAAGTTGCACCATGGAAAGGTGTAATTCGTTTTGGTAAACGAGCAAAGCTAAACCCTCGATATATTAGACCGTTCGAAATTATTCAACGCATAGGTGACGTTGCCTATCGTTTGGATTTACCTCAAGAACTTAATCGCGTGCATAATGTGTTTCACATTTGCAATTTGAAGAAATGCTTATCCGACGAAACGCTTGTGATACCCATGGACGAAATCCAAATCAACGACAAACTTGTGTTCGTTGAAGAACCCGTCGAAATTATGGAACGAGAAGTTAAACGACTCAAACAAAGCCGTATACCTATTGTTAAAGTGCGTTGGAATGCACGCCGAGGACCCGACTTTACTTGGGAACGTGAGGACCAATTTAAAGCAAAGTACCCTCATTTGTTTACTAATGTAGTGTCGACTTAAATTGTATTGTTTGTTTTGCTTTGCGGACAAAGCCCTCTTTAGGGAGAGCAAATGTAACAACTTGAATTTTCGCGTCTTATTATTATAATAGAGACGTGCTCGTTATTAATCTTTTGCTCATTAACGGTTTGTGCCGGTTATTAATACTTATCAAATTGTCGAGAATACACGTATCTACTTTGTTTACGTCACATGATTAAGTTTTGCGTGTTATGATTCACGTTGTTAAGATTATACATGTCCAAAACTCATGTCATTTTGATAAACCCCTAATGGGCCGAATACTACTAACTTAATATGCCGAGAGTTACTAATGGGCCGAGCCTTAATGGGCCGGACTGGCCACAAAACCCTTACTGGGCCGAATGATACAAGCTAATTTAACACAAACAGAGAATAAAAATCAAACTTGGTAAACTCTTTATTCATATTTTCAAATTGGTTGATCTTAGTCTACCCAAGTCAAACCTACAATATACTGACTTATTTTATAAGTCCACTCACCAGATAAATCCAGCACACAGGCCGAAATTTCCATAATAAGCATGTCACAAGCATACCAATTTCAGACCTTGACTAGCCTTATGCCCAGAATGTTGGTTAAGTACAACCCTAACCATCACAACTTCAACACAATCTCAAAACATCACACAACCTAAGTTATTACACAATTTGTTCCTGCTTACATCAAGCAGTGAATATTTACAATCTTTGGTCAAAATACATTAAGGAACCGAGTCGTGAATCAAGCCGAGCCGAGTCCCACACGCATTCGAGACCACCAACCGAAAGCATCCAATTTGTGAGTCACTTCACCCATCTATCTCCTTATTTTTGCATCTACCTAGTTGTGCTTGATAGAACCACCTGCGAAACAAACCACAACATGTATTAGAAAGCATAGCGAGACCTTTATGCATTTTAAACATTCTTTGTATTAGAAAACTTAAAAATTATAATAGAAAAGACCTAAGACCCAACCCGAATGCATATCACCTTAATCGACCGAACCCTAATTCAATCATCTTATAAGAGAAACTGGAAATTTTACTATTTTCTTCTTTATAAACTCATTAGAAACCGAATATATTCAAAACCCCCAAATTGAAAACCCTAATTTCTCAAATCGGACTAATTAACATAAGTAACACGTTTTTATTATTAAGAACACTAATTAACTACATATAAACACCAGATTTATAAAAACCCCCAAATATTTCGAAACCCTAATTTTGACCGAAACCCTAAATCATCCAATTCGTCTAATTAGTACAATTAAACTTGTTTTATGAACGAAAACATTAATTAAATACATATAAGCGCGGGATTGGTCAAAACCCCCAATTTATATGAAACCCTAAAATTTGTTTATTCAAATTCGAAACTAGAAACATCTAATTTAGGTTAATTAGAGTATTTTTAAACCAAGGAAAACATGTATTTTCGAGAACATCAGTGAAACAAGAGATCCGAACATATGAACATAAATTAAAGATGAAACTTATCTTTTAGATGGATAAACTGTGAATAAACATGGAACCCCAATTAGTTTCGGATTAAACATGACCAAGGATGAAACCCAGAAACATTCGAGCCCTTAATCGTATAAAAACACGTCCACTTGATGTTTATAAAACGGATTTAACTGCATATGGGATTGATTTATTAAAAATATTGATGATAGATGAAGGAATATGAACCATGATAAAACCCAGGGAGAGAAAGAGAGATTAGCGGCAGTGGGAGAATTATGTGTGTGGTTGAGTCGAGTCAAATGGCAGACAGAGAGACAAAAAGAGTTATTAAAACTCTGCCCCCCTTTCTCTTGTTAATATCGCCTCACAATGGGCCGGGTTAGGATGAAAACCCATGGGCCAAGCCCATGAGTTTTTATTATAGTTGGGCCATTGAGTGGGCTGTTTGTTTGAAACTCGGGCCATAAAGCCCACACAAAAATTATACTAATAACACGGTAAAACTAAAAGCCCGTTAAGAACCGTGTAGTATTTTCGTGTTATCATAAATAAAACATGTAGTCAAGCACACCTAGGTCATTATGCATTTTATTTATGAACTCATTGTTTAGTAACACGGTCAATATATTAACTAGGTCGTGGATAACATGGTCGTATTCTCGAAGCCCTCTTGCATTTCATCCATTTTCTTAACTTACGAGGTGAGTTTATAGCCCCACTTTTACTTGTTTTATAACTTTGGGGTGAGAACATTGCTTGTTTTAAACGGATGAACATAAGTGCCTAAAACTCATATGTGCCTACATGATGTCTAGGTAGCGATACCTCTAGATGCTTTAGCCCACTATCATGAACCGTTAATTACTTTGTGTAAGCGCAAATATTATGGATAGATCTATTAGGATTGGCCTCCATATCTAATGTTGGTTGTGTGACTAAATTGGGTACAAATATATTTGAAGTTGTTACGAATACTTTGGGGTAGTATTTGCTTGGGCTCTCATATTATGTTGCTAGTACGATTAACGCTTCAGTGTCATGAGCTTAGACGTAGGATATCATGAACGTATGCTATTTTGATAATAATCGTGTATTTGTTATAAGATTATTTACCGGTTGCCTAACTAAAATCTTATGGTTCATCACACTACTTATACTTAAACCTATAAACTCACCGACCTTTGTGTTGACGTTTTAGCAATGTTTTTCTCAGGTGTCAAGGCGGAGGATTGGCGTGGTTGTGTTATGGAGATTAATAAAAATTATCATGATTTAACTTCGAGACTTGCTTTGGATGTATGACATTTGAAAACTTCATTTATGCTATTATGATGTGTAAAACAATTTTCTTTGGGACCAATTCTATTTTTATGTTTTATGATTGAAAAATGACTTTTCTTAGTTATTCTTGTATCTGTGTCTCTTGGTTGTCATGATAGTCACAACCTCGTGTAATTGTACACGTGGGCCAAATTGAGGGTGTGACAATAGAAGTCTGGCTAACCAGGACAAGAGACTCAAAAGTATCATAGTCTCTTGCCTACCCAAGAACATTATGAAGTCCATCGTCAAATGCAACTCTGTTAAGGAGATGTGGACCGAGTTAGTTCTAGGGTATGAAGGTCCAGAGGAAACAAAAGAAACCAAAATCCAAGCCCTTAGACTTAAGTTTAATGCTTTTAAAGCTTTGGAAACAGAAATTGTTGCTCAAACTTATACTAGGCTTAAGATTTTGCTGAACGATTTGGGAAACAATGGAGTTGTTCTACCTAAGTCTGAGATTATTGCTACATTTGTCAATAGTTTACCTAAAAAATGGCTTAGCCTAAACCAGACCTTAAGAGCAAATAATGCTATCAAAAATGATACTTTGGCCCAACTATTTGGTAGATATAACTATAAAAAAAGGGCTAATTGACTCCATTTACAAATCGGAGACTGATAGGTTTACCACCAATATCATTGGTTCAAAAGCTCTTGTTGTTAACCATTCTTTTCAGGACAACGACTCTAACATTGAAGAGGATACCAGAAGCAGTCAAGAATTTCTTGATGAATTACATGCTGAGTTCCATGACAGAGCTCTTCTGGCTGACCAAAAGAGGTACTACAAGAGATCAGGTAGAGTTGGAGCGGCTAAGGTTGATAAATCCAAGGTGTCATGCTACACTTGTGGAAAGATTGGTCACTTTCAAAAAGATTGCTGGTCAAACAAAACCTCCTCTCCAAGCTTTCCATCATCCAGCAACAACCACAACAGCAAGAAGAAGTTTTCTACCTCACCTTTCAAGCAAACTTCCCACTCTGACTCAGAGGGAAAGAAGTACTACAAAGTTAAGTACAAAGCCTTGAAAGCTGAGCTGATGAAACTCAACCAAAAAGCTGACGATGCAGCTAAGAAAAAGGATGTTAAGAAGACTGAAAAAGGTCTGATTGCTGCTTTATTTGACTGGGATGATGAACCTCTTACATCTGAGGATGAAGGAACCACTACTGTCAGAGCTTTTATAGCAGTCGTTGATGAAGAACCTGTTGTGGGAAAGAGTGAAGCAAGATTTGGTCAATGGGTGGACATCACCATGAAAAAGGTACAAAGATTGCTTTCTATGCCTGAAGGTCCTGATAGAGACCATGTCAGTGACTATACCTTAGTTGACCTCCACTTTGTAGAAGAGCAAAGAAAAAACTTGTTAAACAAGTTCCATAGTCTTAAAACAGAGTTAAATCTTTGTCAGTCTGAATTAACTAATCTCAAACCTTTTGTGAATCTTGCAAATCAACTTCAAAATGAAGTAAGCAAATTGTCCATTGAAAATGTGTGTTTAGCTGATGAATACACTGAACTCAAAAAAACCATTGAAAAATGGAATTTGGCTCAATCCACAGTGGAGGAAATAGTTGCCAAAGCCATACCAGCTGATGTGGTTCAGGCTATTGGGGGAAAGGGAAGATTAAAAAATGATATACCTGTACCCAGTGTTAAATTTGTCCCTTCAGATGTTTCTTCTCCATCTTTCACCTCTGTGGATGACATAAACTCTGACAAGAAATCAGAGGTACCAACTTTACCAAGACTCGCTGGTGCTAACCCATCTGATTCCTTGCTTGGCCCAAAACCTCCAACCACAAACCCCAAGGAATTCAATTCTCAAAGTAGCTGATAAAGCGCACAAAAAGGTTTTTGTGGCCAAGGACTCCACCAAACCCACTCCTCCCCCTGAAGAGCTTTCAACCACCAAGCAACTTCTCTTCACCTTGATGTAAGAAGTAAAGGGGTTGAAAGAACAAATCAACCCTAGAGTTAACAGTCCATCTGTTAATTCTCTTGGTGAAGGATCAAGTAGCTCTAAGGGGAGAGCTTTATTCAGGCCTTGCAAACATTGCGGTTTCAAAAATCATTCTTCTGAGGACTGCTCAAAGAAACCAAAATGTATCACATGTGAGTCTACTGAACACACCTCCAGAGAGCATGAGGAGACTATTGTTGTTCAAAGAACTAGAACTCAATTAAGGTTTAAAACTCCTCACAATCCCTCTAGGAGAGCTGAGCCCAAACCCAGAGACAATTCTCAGGGTTACAGACCAAATCCCCCATGCAAGTATTGCGGCTTCTTTGACCATCACTGTGATGAGTGTGAGCATTATCCCGGATGTGACATCTGTTGAAGTATGCGTCATGAACCCAGAGACTGCAACTAAAGAGGGGGAGAAAGGAACTAGAGAAGACCAAATGTCGTTGGTCAGCGACAAAATGAACCCACTGGAAAGTGGGTTCATCATCAAAACTAATTTGGATTTGTTATATCTATGCAGGCTTACTTGAAGAAATCTATTTGGTATCTGGATAGTGGGTGTTCCAGGCACATGACAGGGGTTAAACAATATCTGCATAGATATAAGAAGGAGTCTGGTCCAAAAGTAGTCTTTGGAGATGACTCCTCAGGGGCTAATGAGGGATATGGCTCAGTGGATTGCAACGGTATAACCTACACAAGGGTCGCTTATGTCAATGTACTGAAGCACAACTTAATCAGCATCAGTCAACTCTGCGATGATGGTTTCAAAGTTCTGTTCACTAAGACCCAAGGAATAATCTTCAATCAAAATGATGACGTTGTTCTAATTACACCCAGAAGAAGGGATGTGTATGTCATTGACATGACATCATGTCCAGAAGGGAAGAACACATGTCTCTTTGCCAAAGCATCTGATAGTGAAAATTGGCTATGGCATAAGAGACTCTCCCACTTTAACTTCAAGAACATCAACAAACTGGACAAGAATGATTTAGTGGCTGGGCTTCCCTCTCTGACCTTCAACAAAGACAGACCCTGCTCAGCCTACGAGAAAGGGAAGCACCACAGAGCCTCATTTAAGACAAAGCAATCATTCTCCATAAATAAGTGCCTCCATCTTCTTCACATAGACTTATTTGGACCAGTAAAACTACAATCCCTTAATCACAAGAACTATACACTAGTCATTGTAGATGAATTCTCCAGATTCACATGGGTATTCTTTCTTAAAAGAAAGAGTGATGCAGAGAAAGAATAATGTCTTTCATCAGAGAAATAGAGAACTTCAATGACTGCAGAGTTAAGGCTATCAGAAGTGATAATGGCACTGAATTCAAGAACCATGCCATGGAAGCCTTTTGTGATGAAAAGGGAATATCACAAAACTTTTCAAACCCAGGCACCCCTGAACAAAATGGTTTCGCTGAAAGAAGAAACAAGACTCTAATAGAGGCTGCTAGAACCATGCTCAGCGAATCAAGACTTCCAAAACAATTTTGGGGTGAAGCTGTGAACACAACTTGTTACACACAAAACAGATCTATTATTGTGAAGAGACACGGCAAGACCGCTTATGAAGTGTATAGGAAGAGAGCCCCTGATGTAAGCTACTTCCATGTCTTTGGTTGTCCTGCTTTCATTCACAACTACAGAGATCACCTGGGAAAATTTGATGAAAAGTAAGATGATGGATTCTTTGTTGGCTACTCTCCCACCTCAAGAGCTTATATAGTATTCAACATTCGCAGGCAAGAACTAGAAGAATCCATCTATGTCACCTTTAATGAAGCAGATGTTGTCATTACTCACACCAACACAGAAGAATGTGACATTGATTTCAATGAAGTCAAATCATATCCAGAGGATGATTTCTCAAATCCTAAGGAATCACCTCAGGCAGGTCACAAGGACTTTCCATATGTTCATGCTTTTGATCCACACTCAATCTCTGACATCACTCCAGAGGTTGAAATTGCTGAACCTATCACTCCACCCACAGTAGTTAATGTTGATCTTATCGAACCAATCTCTCACCTAGATGAAGAAATTATGGATGAAGAAATAACATGTGAAGATCCCCCAACATTCATTGAACCTGCAGTGATTCCTGAACCCACAGAGACTCCTGTTCCTCAATCCAAATGGAGTAGGAACCAAGATATTCTTCTGGTGAATATTCTTGGTGAACCCTCTGAGGGAGTCACCACCAGAGGCAAGATGAGATCTCTGGAAACCGCCTCAGTGAATGAATGCCCTTTCGCTGATTTTCTATCTGAAGATGAACCTAAGAATGTGGTTGCTGCGCTTCTTGATGAAGGGTGGGTTGTTTCCATGCAAGATGAGTTGAATCAGATCAAGAGGAACAAGGTGTGGACTATGGTAAAAGCTCCAGCTGGAAAACAAGTGGTTGGAACTAAGTGGGTCTATAGAAACAAGAGGGATGAAGCTGGCATGATTGTTAAAAACAAGGCTAGGCTTGTGGTGCTAGGGTACAATCAATTTGAGGGTATTGACTATGATGAAACGTTTGCACCAGTAGCCAGATTAGAAGCTATCAGAATCTTCCTAGCCTTTGTAGCTTATATGGGGTTCACTGTATACCAGATGGATGTGAAGAGTGCTTTTCTAAATGGTAAGCTTGCAAAGGAAGTTTATGTCTATCAACCCCCTGGGTTTGAAAGCAATGAGTATCCTGATCACGTCTGCAGACTTCACAAAGCACTCTATGGGCTGAAACAAGCGCCTAGAGCCTGGTATGAAACCCTATCAAAGTTCTTACTTGAAAATAAATTTGTTAGAGGTACCATTGATCAAACCCTGTTCACTTATAGGTCCAAGGGTGATGTCATTTTAGTACAGATTTATGTGGATGATATAATTTTTGGTTCAACCAATATTACCTTGAGCAAACAGTTTGCCAAACTCATGACCAAAAAGTATGAAATGAGAATGATGGGGAATTAACTTTTTTCTTGGTTTTTCAAATTAAACAAAATTCAAAATGAATTTCCATTTTTCAAGAAAAATATGTTAAGGATTTGCTCAAGAAGTATGATATGTCTGATTGTGCATCAGTGAAATGCCCCATGCTTCCTCCCAACAACGTGGGAGCTGATGACTCAGGGGTCTCTATTAATGAGACCTTATACAGAGGCATGATTGGGTCACTGATGTACCTTACAGCAAGCAGACCAGACATACAATTTGCCACATGTCTCTGTGATAGGTACCAAGCTAACCCCAAAGAATCCCACCTTGTAACTGTCAAAAGAATTTTTAGGTACTTAAAAGGATCTCCCACACTAGGTCTCTGGTATCCAAATGGATCAGGCTTCGACCTCAAAGCCTACTCTGACTCTGACTATGCTGGGTGCTGTCTTGATAGAAAGAGCACCTCTGGGAGTTGTCAAATACTTGGAGGAACGTTAGTATGCTGGAGTGCTAAGAAACAAAACTCAGTGGCCATGTCATCAGCTGAAGCTAAATATGTAGCTTCCGCTGGTTGTTGTGCTCAAGTTCTCTGGATGAAAAGTCAGCTGGCTGATTATGGGATCATTTATGAAAAGGTTCCATATTCTTTGACAACACAAGTGCTATAGCCATCTCCAATAATCTGGTACTTCATTCCAGAACTAAGCATATTGACATCAGGTATCACTTTATCAGAGACAATATTTTAAAAGGTGATATTGAGCTTCATTTTATACCCACTGAATACCAGCTCGCTGATATTTTCACCAAGCCTCTCTGAGCCAAGTTTTACTAGGCTGGTTGCTGAGCTGGGTATGCTCAATATTGGTAAACAAATCTGATAAATGATCTCTGTCTCTGGGCATTTAAGGGAATTGAATGTAACGAGGTATTTACATTCCAATGGGAGTTAATATATTCTCATATTTAATTCAAATGATTGTCCTTCATTGTCAACAACTTTCCTCACTTTCCAAGGGGACAAAAAAATCACATAAAGAGTCAAGGGGTCCCACTTTTCCTAAAAGGTAAACATCTTCATTTAATGCTTTAATTGAAAAACGGCAAAACCTTTTATCAAAACCCTTGACTCATTTTTCAAACATCACATTACTCATTATTTTCACAAACACATACTATTCATCTTCTTCAAATCCTCCATTTCTTCCCTCCATCAACAATGGCGTCTTCATCAAAAAACACCTCGTTCACCGTTTTGGCCGCCTTGAATGTAGATTTTGGGGTAAACGATGGAAAGATCGCCCTGAACAAATGTGTAGCACTTTTGGAACATAACAATCCTCTCTACCATCCTTTGTTATCCTTCCTCAAGAACTCCACCATTTACGAAGCCAGTACTAGGGAACCCTCCACATGCTACCACTAATACTTGAGGAAGTTCTGGTACAGCGCTGAATTTGATCAAACCTCATCACACATCACCTTCTACCTTCCTACATATCCACAACCTCTCACCTTTGATTTCCACACTTTTGCCAAAGTCATTGGACTTCCAGTCAATGAAGGCATGTTCGTTGTGCCTGCCAGCGCCACTGTGAAGAAGGCTCTGGCCACCCTTCGTCCTCATGATGACGATGACAAACCCTTTACCACCCAAGGCTTCCAAAACAAATCACTGATCAAAGTGAATTACTTTTCACCCACTTGGAGGACGCTGATGCTGTACATTGTGAAATGTTTGGGAGGAAACCAGGGGTCACATGATCAGCTTAATGGTGCTCAGCAAGCAATTGCTTACAACTTGATTTGGGGACAAGATATAGGGATCGCCTACATACTTTGCACTAACCTTATTGCAAATCTGGAAAACAAATGGAAGAAGCATCGACTAGCCACTATCTGCTATACAAGATATCTTTCTCTCCTCATAGAGGATATGCTTAGTGAAACCTACATAAATGATGAACTTCACTCCTTTTCTCCCTATCGCATCACTCCAGCCTCTCTAAATACTCCCTTGGAGGATGAAGTACCTCTCAGCAGGCATATGATGCAAGTTGCTGGGTTACTCGCTTTTGATGGAGAGCCTTTGATCCCTCACAATGAAGTGAATGTTGAAAGACAAATTGACAAGTCTTTGTCCAAGACCTCTGTGCAGTCCACTTCTCAGCCTAAGGCGCCCAAGGAAAAGAAGAAGAAGAGGAAAGACATCCCCCTTTCCTCTAAAACCCCTTCTATTAATCCTTCCAAGACGAAGAAGACCAAGAAGAACTCGTCCCCTTCTTTGGAGGATGTGGTTAAAGAGCCTACCGCTGACAAACAACCAGAGTCTAGCGTCTCCTTGTCAGCAGAGACGACTAAGAACCTTCTCCACGCTGATATCTCTCAGGTATTAGTTCGCCATTTTTTTCTCATGGAGGATCACATACAATCACTCTTAAATTTCTGTAGGAGGGAGTGATGAAGTCTTAGGGTTTGCCTCAGCCCATAGAGTGTCTGTGTCAGCACCTAGATCTCTTAGGATTATCTATATACTCTGTCTTAACACTAGGATATGATTCACTTGTGCTCATAACGCGCCCCGATGATCCTTCACCCTCTGGACTGTGCTCTTGTCCATAACAACTTGAGCATGCTATAGGTCCCGACCTAGAGTCTCTACACCTCGCGTGGTCTATGGGTCCCCTCATATGAAAAAGAGTCCCAAAGAACTTATTCTTTTGGGGGGATTGAATAATCACCCTCAGTATTCCTAGGGGAAGCGATAAAAGACGACCATTACCTTCAAATATGTCACAACTAAAAGAGTCCCAAAGAATTTATTCTTTTGGGGGGGCTGAATAATCACCCTCAGTCTTCCTAGGGGCAGCGATAAAAGGCGACCTTTAACTTCCATTAACTCATAATTAAAAGAGTCCCAAGGAGCAATCCTTCAGGGGGAGCTGGATAATCACACCCAGCTATCCTAGGGGCAGCAAACGGCGACCATTCACCACATAGTTTTCATAAATCAAAAGAGTCCCAAGGAGTAATCCTTATAGGGGAGCTGGATAATCACACCTAGCTATCCTAGGGGCAGCGAATGGCGACCCTTCAACATATCTGCTTCACACTAAAAGAGTACCAAGGAGAAATCCTTAGGGGGGACTGGATAATCACACCCAGCTTTCCTATGGGCAGCGAATGGCGATCTATAACTTCATAACAGGCTAACAAATGTCATAACAGGCTCATATTTATTTCACACCAGACACTAACAAATGTCATAACAGGCTCATAATCTTCATGAAGAACAACAAAATAATGATGCCTATTCCATTGATGGTGATGATAATGCTGAAGCCTCCCACATTGATCTGGATGCCATGTTAGACATTGACTCCATGCCAGAAGATGAGGTCTTTATCATTGAAGATGACTTGACCATTTCAGACTATGCTGATATGGATGCTGATGATGACCACGTCACATTCAAATTAAAACCCATTTTCTTCCCATCTATGGCAAATGTTCAAGAACTAGCTGCCAAGCAGCTATGGGACCAGAGGCTCTGTACACCAACCCCAGTTCCCTTCCCCACTTTACCAAATGTCATGGAACTGAGGGCAATGAAACACTTAGAACATTTGCAACACCTCAAGCCTGTCCATGTTCCTAGAATGAAAGATGTTCAGGAACTAGCCGCTGAGGAACTCTGGGTCAAGAGGGGAGACATCAGTATCAACAAGCCTAAAGTCACAAATGATGTCATCCTCTCTGAATTACAAACACTCACCCATGCTGCTGAGGAACTCACCACAACCCTAGAGACTTCACTAACTTCATATGTGGAATCCTCTATGACTGCACTGCTTCCGCAACTACTGGGAAATGCCTTGCAAACTCAACTCCCAGCAGTTCTAAACCAGAGTCTTCAGCAATACATGCCATTAGTCCTCACCGCAGCTATCAAAGCCAATGTTGCTGCTATTGCCAAGGCATCTGAGCCTTCCAGACAACTTCTTCAGGAGCTATTACAAGAGGAACTTAAAGAAATATGTTTATTTGTCCATCAAGAATTTGTTAAGTTCCTCAAACCTGGATCAGGCACAGCTTCTGCTGGCGCTATGCCTGAGGGGGAGAATTCAGCAACCTCTACCTCTAAAGAAGAAGTAGATACTGCTCCACCTAAGGGGGAGAAATCACTTAAACAACCAGCACCCTCAACAGCGATCCCAACACCAAAACCCATCAGATCCTTCAACCCCATCATTGAGGTGGCACAGGATAAGGGAAAAGGTATTGCCACTGAGGTACCTGAAACAACCCTGCACTCCCTCCAAGAAGAAGGTGGATCCACAGCCAGGCACTTTGACTTGAACAAATTTAAAAGTGCTGATGAACCACCACTAACCCCAGAGCAGGCAAAGGCTCAAATCTTGGAACAAAAGAGGTTAGCAAACATTAGAGCTGCTGAAATCAAGAGCAAAGAAGCTCTGAACAAACTACTCTCTCAAGCTGTAAAGGAAGCTCAGCTGAATAAGCTCAAAGAACTTGAAGTCAAAAGGAGCAACCTTCAAAAGGAATATGAGAGAATTGTGGACCAAAGAGCAGAGCCCGGTCAAATCACCAAATACGCATGTTACACTGACAAAGACAAAAGCGTAGTGATGACCTTATACAGAGAAAATCAACTAACCAACTACAAAGTCTTCAGTGACTTTAAACTCAGAGATCTTGGCCTATCTGAATGGTTAAAAATGATGTCTCTTGCCCAAAAGAAGACTGGGCCTGGTGCTGCCCAAATGATGAAAAACATTCAAGCTAAGCTGAATTGGGTAAGAGACACTGCAAAGAAGCTGAAGGTACCTCTGCCTCCTCAACTATCACAACAACAATCATCTTAAGGACATAGAAAAAGGAAAACCCAAATGGGGCCTCTGGTAGAGAAGCTGGTCACTGAGAATGTTATGGTAGATAGAATGTACAGAAACCTTCTACTTCCCAAAGAGATCACTAAACCAGTGGGTGGCCAAGTATACTCAGAACCAGAGACAGGAATGTTCTTCATGAATGGAAATTGTGAGTATTGCTTTCAGAGGATGAATGAACTACATTTGGCCTCAACTATCCAACTCATCAGACTCAAACAGGGCATCCTAAGGAACTGTAAATTAGCTGATGATTTTGAGTTTGAAGTTGAACTGATCATTAACTCTAGGAGTAACAAAGTTGAAGCTCAGAGAATCTGTGACCAAGGCCTCGATCGCTGAAGAACCTTTATTTTGTTTTATGTTTACACCACTAGGCGTTCTTGTAATAGACTAGGTTCTTTATGTTTAATAAAACTCTGAGGTATGTTTGTTAAATTATATGTAAGAAGAAGTTGTGTACTCACTTATAATAATTTTAGACTTAGTATAATTTATAAATAAATAGGGGGAGATTGTTGGGCCAATGAAAGTTTTAACTATGGCCCAGTCTAGATTTGTTTAAATTAGACTAAGTGTTACTGGTCGCTGAGAGGACCAGCGACAGAGATCAGACCAGCGGAAGGCAAAGCCTCAGCTGGCACACAAGGAACATTCAAGTCAAAGACAACATCAGAGAAGTCGAAGACAATCTGAAGTCATACTTACCAGCGATTATGGATATCTGGGATGTAGAAGGAATGTACTGGTGTTCAAGGATCTATGAGTTGACAATACTTAGAGATCACTTAAGAACCTTAGAAGTGTGATACAAGCAAAGCTTGTCCAATCCTTTATAGTTTAGGCGGGAGAATCTACCAAGTGTTTTGAGCGAGACAAAATAAGAGATTCAAGATAAAGCCTAGTACGACCTAGTGGGACAAAAGGTGAACAGTTGGCAGAACTGTTCACCTAAAGTTGTTTAAAGGTATGTCTCGATTTGGACATGCATTTAATACGTTGTACTCTTCCATTCAGAAGATGACACGTATCAACTACTCCCACTAAGGAAACAACCTCGTACCACTATAAATAGGAGTGAGAAAGAAGAGTTAATGCAACCCTTGTGCTTGGATAAATTATCTAAGTTCTTTCTCACTTTGGAACCACTGAGCCCTCAGCTGTCTACCAGCGTCTCATAGGTTCCCTTGTAAACTTGAGTCTCAAATCAAGTTTACTTGTTCTAGGGTTCAATTCTTATTGTCATTCAACGGGTGTATTCATAGCACTTTGTAATATTTTATTTATAATAGTTAATAAAGCATTACGCGTTTGAAAAGTATTTCGTTGTGTTATTGTGTTTATACGAGTTATAGTTTCGACAATTGTTATATTAAGGGACTTTCAATATATGATATGGGTTTCTATCATATATGATAGGTTATATCATATATGATACTGGTGATCCATCATATATGATATTAGTATCGTATATGATAATTTTCGAAAACGTGAAAAAAAATAAAAAAAAATTTGTCGAAGGTTTATCATATATCATATGTATAGAAAGATAATTAAATGCTCTTCGTAACGGTACGTTTTTTTTTCGCATAACGATTAACGGTTTAAAATATATTAATGTTTGAAAAAGATGGTGAAAATATATTTTGTGTTTAATCTTATCTATTGTATTAAAATAAGATGGATGGTGAAGATAAGTCCCCTTGAAAAATATGGTATCAAATGAACTTAAATCAAACATTATATCCATTAATATAATACATAATAATTAAATATATCTATAATTTAATATACTATTTTTTTCAAAACCTAAACCTAAATCTAACTTTGAATCGAAACCAAAATCCTAGCCCTAAATCCATTTACAAATCAAACGGGCCCTTAGATTGGGACAACAGGGCGTTTTTTTTTTGAATCGGTGGAATTTGACTGACTTGTTATGTGGCCTTTGACTTGTTTATGTATGGTTATTCATGAGATACGTTTTTTTTAATCAGTTTCTTTATACACGCTTTATACTTTTATTTATTTTGATCATTGAAGGGCCAGAGTAGTGTTGGGGAAAAAAACATTATGTTAAAAACCAGTTAAAACCAAATTGATTCGGTTAAAAATCGGTTTAAATCTAAATAAAAACGGGTATCAAATTGGTCTAATTTAAGTCAAATCGGTTTATTGATTGCTTGACTCAAATCGAACTGGTTTTAGAAAAAAACGGTTTAATTATTTGGAGAAATTAGTTTTATTTATATTTTTTTTTTGTTTTTCCTGTTTCTTTAATTTTATTAGTAATGGCCATTGGTGGACAATTGTTTTACGAAATGTTATATAATTATTACATGAAGCCATGAAGGGATATGGGGGCAAAGCAAAGCCGTACAAACCTGTCACCAAATTCATTCATCGATCATTATTCCCACATTCTACCAAGGTTTCTTGGGTCCCCGTTTCAAGTCATTGGTACCATCTTCTCAGTTTTTTGGGTCCTCGATCTTACGTTATATTCTACCCTCGTTATAATTTTCTTATGGAACATTAGTTGACACGACTATTCGAAGCACTATTTCCTACAACTTAGTTACATGATGATGATGAATCACTTTTCTGCATGAAATTATCAGTCACAAATTAAGATACAATCCTTGTTCCTTCTTACTATTGCCAATGGCATGCTTTATTATAGTCATGGACATAAATTAAATACCGAGTGGTGTAACATGTGCTCAAATTACTCAGATCCTGAAATGCGACATAGAAGATTTATCAAAGACCTTGGAATGCGAGTGCTGAACGAATGCCTTCATTGTGGTAGGCCGATACTTGGCTGGATTTTCCTCTGATAACAACTCTTTAATGGGTTCAAAAACCTTTCCAGTTTCAACCATTCCTGTCGTAAAGAAACATGCTACTGATACTCGTGGACCAATACAGCTTGACACCACCCTGTGTTCTGCACTCATGAGCTCGTCGTTTGACATCAACTGCAGATTGTTCATCAATTCTAGACTAATAGACTACTTAAGAATATACATACAAAATGGATATTTATAAAGGTAGTAAAACAATAGAGTAAAATGCAGATATGGTCACCGTGGTATGTCAATTTTGCATATATCCTACTTGGTCTTTTGAAAGTGCAGAGATCCTACCTGTGGGGATAGTTTGAGTCCATTTTGATACCTTGACTTAACGGATGTTATGTGTTAACCGTTACTATGGTTTAATTAAAAGACAAAATTGTCTTTTCTGTTTATTTTACAATCACAAAAATTACAAACTATTCTATCAAATTTTACCCGACTATTATTTAAAGATTTAACAACAAAAATTACAAACTGAATGTAGTATATCCTAATCCGTTCCCCAGTCACAAATAATGCTAGAGTATTTGATTAATTAAACACAAGTTGTAAATGATTTACGGAGTGTTTGATTAACATGACAATCACAAACAACCTGTACAATGGAACTACCCATTCTAACCCGTTCCCCAATCCACCCGTTTTGCCAATGGGAACCCACTCGTTAATGGATATACAATCTCCTTTTCAATAATGAACAGCCATGTAATTAACTCCTATAAGTTTAACAAGCAACAAACATACAACCTGACAGTTATGCACTAAGATATTAGCTATGTCTACATATTTTTGAAATGTGTCTTTTGGCTTAACTCAACTTGATGCAGACTATGCAATGCATTTGAAGGAGAAACCATCACAACGTACATCTTTGCATTACTCCAAATATTATTTTCTTTCAAACTTGTTGTTTCATATAGGTAAATCGTCAGTTTATAATTTTTGTTGTTATTGATATACTACAAATTGTTAGTTTTTAATTTTTGTTGTTATGGATCGGGCTATAAAAAATAGTTGGGTATAATTAGATAGAATTCGTGATTGTAAAAAAATAGAAAAGAAAACTTTGTCCTTTAACTAAACCATGGTAACGGTCAGCACATAACATCCGTTAGGGCGAGGTATCAAAATGGACTCAAACTATCCCCACAGGTAGAGTCTCTGCACTTTCAAAAAACCAACTAGGATATATGCAAAATTGACATACCACAGTGACCATATATGCATTTTACTCTAAAACAATACAAAATTTTGATTGAAGCAAAATGTTTTGAACATTTGTGCTCGTATAAGAAAAACCACCAATCTTGCGCACTTATTCTGTGGAAAAACTTCACCAAAATACGTTTTATTTTGCATAATTTCGCAAAAATGAGAAGTCAAAGTTCACATAAATGTTTCAAAACTTTTTGCAACACAAAGGTAGTTCTCACAATGAGTTTGCCAAATTGATGTCATTTTGGTATAAACACAAATATTTGTAGTATTGAGAAGAAAACATTTGTAATAGGGATATTTTGATAAATCCCGTGAAAAAACGTGTTATCTTACCTGCAGAAGATCACCAATGTTGACAACAAGAGCTCCGGGGACAAATGGGACATTAACCCATTGATTCTTGTGAAGGAACTGGAGGCCCCCAATATGGTCTTGTAGAAGTACTGTTAGAAAGTCATTGTCGGCATGTTTTCGTGCCCCAATGGTAAGTTCTGGCTGTGGAGAAGCTGGATAGTAATGACAGATGGTAGCAAGTCCGTCCGCACAGCCAATGTCTTTGAGGTAACTTGAACGAAGCCCTAGAGCCTCGGATATTAGCTCAAATAATGAACATCCCAGTTTGGTTACTTGTTTTGAGTACTCGACCAGTATATCTCTGCGAGGAGAGACAAATATTTCACTCTTCTTTTGATCAATGTAATTTATTTCATGCAGTACTAGTACTTGTCCAGTTTTAAGGGTTAAACCATTTAGATGACATTATTTATATAATTATTCGAAGAAACAAAACATATAACTAAATGCATACATCTGTAGAGTACTGTTGTTAGGACGGACTGGCGTTATTAGAAAGAATGACATATACCTGCAAAGAGGAGGCAGTTCTTGGGGATTAGGAGGATCAGGAGCCATCCTGCAATGAAACGAGTCTCTCCATCTAACAGGAAGTGTGCTCGAGAGATCAACATTGCTATTGTAAAAGATCTTCTTAGTACTATCTGTAACATACCATTCTTTCTTCAACTCATGATCCATATTAAAAAACCTAAGCGCGCCATCCCTCATTTCTCTCAAAACACTAACTGGAATCTCATGATTAATCACTTGGAAAAAACCCCACGTCCTAGACGCTTCTCTTATTTCCTTAACAATCTCATTTCTTCGAACTGGATTTGAGTTAAACCCATGGAGGTTTATGATAGGTAAATCGAACTTGTTATTGGCTTGTGGGAAATCATCAGGTGGTTGTATGAAAATTTGAGGTACTTGGCTGATTCCTGAGTCTACTAGGCCTTTAACACCTCCTTTTGTTTCGTCGAAGGCCTTAAGCTCACTTTCACGGTCAAAATCATCTCCCATGAGACCCATTGATGGCACGTTGATCAGCTGAACTCGCTGAACACTTTTGTTTTCGTGTATTTTTAGTCCAAAGTTTGTATAATCTTAGCTATTAACCCGCTGAGATGTATGAGAGACAAGTAGAATCTTTTTAATGTTTATATTATCCCAAGGAGATATTTATCAGTAAAGATGACAAGTTCATGTTTGCTTATTCGTGGATCATACATAGGGTTTAATGTTTATATTATCTCTTGAATGCAGAAAAATGCAAAGGTGACGATATAGCCAGGTGTACCTTTTATTAAATGCAAAATCAGATCCTATTGTCTCATTTTAACTAAAAAAAGAAATATCACATAACACCTTGCAAATTTGGGTATTACCGCGGATCATACACTATGGGTACGTTTTGGCGTAACGAGTTGGGGCTCTAGGCTTATTATAAGCCGAAATTGAAAATTTGTATTTTTCAAAATTTATTTAGTAAATGGGTTTCAGTTGGCTTATTATTGCAAAATTACTAAAAGTGATATAATTAATTGATTTTTGATATACGTTAGATATTTTTGTGAATAAATATGTAATTTATGATTCATAAGCTTTTAGGCTAAAGTTTTTAGCCCTTTTATGGGGCTGAAGCTTATAAAGACTTATGACTTATAAAACTATGTTTATTAACGAATTGCTACGATCGGTCGAAGTACAATAAATGCATATATGCGTGTGTGAGAGAAATTGATATTATAATAAATTGTGTGCGAGAGAAATGAATAAAGTAATAGAATGTGAGAAAGAAAATGATAAAAGTAAAAGGTTGGTTTGATGATTCCAAAGTCACATTACAAACTGGTCGGGTGAATAGTTTGCAAATGAAATGTACTTTTTAATATAATATTATTATTTTTGTGTTGGTTGTCCTTCAACCGGTTGGTTAAGTTCGTTGATAAATGTGGTCTAAATCATCTCATAAACCTACGTAACAAATAAGACTTATATTATAAACCGATTTATTTTAAAAGCACAAGCCCCGATTAGCCCCCACAAGCTATCAAGTCGGCTCAAAAACAAAGAACGAAACTACAACAAACGTTGGGAAAAAAAACTCCGGATCACAACCCGATCCGGTAAAACAAAATCCGGATTGTCTATTAACCGGTTCTCGAACCGGTTTGACTGGATCATAACCATTGAGGAGAATAATTATTCGACCAGATTTTTAACAACCCATCAAGTTACCGGGTAACCCGGTTTGTACCTTATAACTAGGGGTGCTGATCGGGTTTGTACCGGTTTAACCAATTTGAACCGACTTATAACCGGTGTGTATCGGTTCTACTTCTTTCAAAAAAACAAGTTTAAAGCCAACCCGGTTTATGATACGATCTAACTCGTATCAAGGTAGTGTACACTATAGCGTGTACGGGCTCCGTAAGAAAAAGAAGAGAAGAACAGATATTTTCTTGACAAACGTACTTTTATTGATTGTTTCATTCGGTATATATACACCGAATTACACAGCTTGAAAAACAAGCCAACACAAAACACGTCTTAATGTTTATTGACTTTCCTAACATGACTCAAAACAAGCCTATAATAAGCAAGTAAATAAAATAGATGGGACAACTAGAATCCTAGCCCATAACAAATGAATCCTCCCACTTTGGTGGCCTCTTGCTGCGCTGACCACGTCCCAGAGGTGTAACATTCCCCACATCTTCAGAAACGACCTTGCCCTCAAGGTCATAATTAGGATACGCCGAGTGAAAATCAAACAACCATTCCCATGTTGCTTCCTCAGGAGATCTGCCTGTCCATTGCACCAAGACTTGTTCGAGTTTTCCATTCCTTAATATCAGTCGTGAGTCACAAATGCGCACAGGTTGCTCCAACGGTTGATCTTCTTTGAATTCTTCTGGTAATTCTGATGCCACCTCAATATTAGTCCCCACAAAAGGCTTGAGAATTGAATTGTGAAACACCGGGTGAATTTTGCTTGTTGCCGGTAAAGCGAGTCGGTAAGCAACCTTTCCAATCCTTTCAACAACCTTTTAAGGCCCATAGAATCGTTTAGAGAGCTTATTAGATAGACGCTTAGCAAGAGTTATTTGCCTGTAAGGTTGCAACTTGACAAGCACCTTGTCACCCACGTTAAACTCAA
The DNA here is from genome assembly GCA_025667525.1 of Glebionis coronaria. Lineage (NCBI taxonomy): Eukaryota > Viridiplantae > Streptophyta > Magnoliopsida > Asterales > Asteraceae > Glebionis > Glebionis coronaria. The sequence continues at coordinate 479,903,888 of CM046882.1, read as the reverse complement.
CATCCCTACGCGTGCGGTTGGCATACTCCTCCATCCGTATCTTGGCAGCCAACAAATTTTGCTTGAGTTGACGCGTAATTTCATTTCGCTCAACCAACAGCTCATCAACCGCAGCTACCTTACAAGTACCGGGGGGATAAGGAATTAAAGACAAGGGTAATCGTCCATACAAAGCTTGATATGGCGACAGTTTTAAAACTACTATGATAACCGCTGTTACAGCAATACTCGGCCCAAGGTAATAGACGCACCCACTGATGAGGATTTTTCAACACCATAGCTCTCAAATACTGCTCCAAGCCTCGATTAACAACTTCAGTCTGCCCGTCGGATTGGGGATGGTAGGCGGTGCTATGGTTAAGTTGTGTCCCACTAAGTCGAAATTACTCCTTCCAAAACTTACTAACAAAAATCGGATCCCGGTCAGAAACAATAGTTTTTGGTAGTCCATGATGTTTTACCACCATATCCAAAAACAATTCAGCGACCTTATGACCATTAAAACTAGTAGGTAACGCTCCAAAATGAGCATATTTGGAGAAACGGTCTACCACCACCAACACCGTAGTGAATCCTTTAGATACCGGTAATCCTGTAATAAAATCCATAGAAATATCCTCCCACACACCTTCAGGAGTCGGTAAAGGTTGAAGGTAACCGCCCATCGCCTGAGTAGAATATTTAGTTTGTTGGCAGATCGAACACTTCTTAACATAATCTTCCACGGATTGACGCATTCCCTGCCAATAGAATAACGCCGAAAGCCCCACTAACATTTTTTTAACTCCCCCATGTCCCGCGCTTGGTGTGTCATGGAACTCCCGCAATAACAAATCTTTTAATTTAGATTTGGTACCCACATAATAGCGGTTTCGAAAAATCAATAGCCCTTGCGCCCGACGAAACCCATCTAGTTCGTTTCCCGCATCCAATTGTTGATGCAAATCTTGTAATTCTGTCAAGTCCTTATTCTCCCTTCTCAAGTCATCAAGTAACCCACTAACGGGCTGACTAATAGCCATGAATTCAGCCGTTACCGAATTCTCCTCCTCATACATACGTGACAAAGCATCTGCAACCTGATTTGTTCCCCCGGGTTTATATTCAACCACAAAATCAAAACCCATTAGTTTGCGTACATACTTTTGTTGAATGGGTGTTTGAATAACCTGTTGCATGAGTTCCTTAATACTTTTATGATCAGTTCGAATCCTAAACCGCCTTCCAACTAAATATTGACGCCATTTGTACACAGCCTCGACAATAGCAAATAACTCCTTTTGATAAGTGGCTGCAACACGCATTCTTGGCCCCAATTTCCGACTAAAATAACTAATAGGCCGGTTATTTTGCAACAGGACTGCCCCGAACCCAAAGTCAGACGCGTCGGCCTCTACTACGAATTCTTGTGTAAAATCTGGCAAGCTTAAAATAGGCGCAGTAGATAATTGTGTCTTAAGATCTTGAAAAGATGTCGCCTCCTCATCACCCCACTTATAACCATCCTTTCACAATAATTCCGTGAGTGGAGCTGCCAAAGTTGCATACCCTTTAATAAAAGGCCTATAATATCCAGCGAGACCCAAGAACCCTCGCACCTGGCGTTGAGTCTTTGGCTCCGGCCAATCACGCACCGCCATCACCTTCTTAGGATCCATCTCAACCCCACGACCCGATATCATGAGCCAAGTACTCGAGTGTTTCGGCCCCAAACACACACTTGGATTTCTTCACAAAAAAGTGATGTTTTTGCAAACAAGTAAAGACGCATCCCAAATGTTCTAAATGCGCATCCAAGGTAGCACTATAAACTAAAATGTCATAAAAAAAAACAATAACAAACTTACGCAAATAGGGTGCAAATAATCTGTTCATAGTTGCTTGAAAAGTGGATGGCGCATTAGTCAAGCCGAAAGGCATGACCAAGAATTCATAATGGCCATCATGCGTGCGAAACACCGTCTTATAAATATCCCTCTCATAAACTCGAATTTGGTGATATCCGGCGCGCAAATCTAACTTGGTAAAAATAATGGCCCCACCTAATTCGTCAAACATTTCATCGGCCGTTGGAATAGGAAATTTGTCTTTAACTGTCACGGCATTCAAAGCTCGATAATCTACACAAAACCGATAACTCCCGTCTTTCTTCTTAACCAACAAAACTGGCGAGGAAAACGGACTTTGGCTAAAACGAATTATACCTTGACTTAGCATTTCATTAACCAATTTCTCCATCTCTCCTTTTTTATAGTGAGGATAACGATACGGTCGGACATTGACCGGTTTAGTTTCCGGTAACAAATGAATACGGTGATCTATTGAACGATTAGGAGGTAAAGTAGTAGGTACCTGGAATAAAGAATCAAATTGCACCAAAAGTTGTTCGAGAGCAGGTTCACATAGAGCAGATGTTTCACGCGATCTCGCTTCGGCGTCCTCCATGTAGAAAAATGATGAACCTCATAGACTTCATATATATCGTCACTCTCCCACATTGCCTGCATTTGGTTCAAACTGATCTTCCTCATGCGAAGGGAATCATCACCCTTTAATGTATAAGTATTACCCAAAAGAGTAAACTCAATTGTTTGGTGCGCATAGTCATGCGTGACCTTGCCAAGGTTTTGCAGCCATTAAATGCCCAATACCACGTCCGGTCCTTTCATTGGCAATACATATAAATCGAACTCCAGTACTGCTTGTTGCACATGTAAAGTAACATTGGAACACACATGCTCACATAACAAAGACTCTCCGCTGCCAATATAGACCTTAAAAGCCTTCGTTGGTTGAACGGATATACACATCTTTTCCACCACATCGGGGCGAATAAAATTATGCGTGCTACCATTATCAATAAGAACATGGACCTTACCCGTTCCAATGGTTCCCCACAATTGTAGAGATCGTGGGCTACCGTGACCAATAAGTGAATTAAGTATCGAGATGTCACCCGTCTCGACCGCCTCATCCACTTCGGCCGTGAGCGTGACGCCTCTGTCATCAGCGTCATCAGCTTCATCGGTCATAAGCAACAAAAACTTAGCAGGGAACTTGTGCCCGCGAGACCACCTGTAATCACAATTGAAACACAAACCTTTGTCCAGTCGGTCTTGTCGTTCGGCTGGAGAAATCCATTTAATCGCAAGGGGTTTGGCTGTACCGGCAGGAGTAGACAAAAGAGGTGGTTTGGTTGGTCCAACCACTCCATTCGTACCTCCCACGCGCGGGGCGGCCTGCTTGGAAGATGTCACCGTGGCTATGGTTTTCGTGCCTATTCCGGTGGACGAAACCGTACGATCCTCCAGACGAGCCTCGGTAATCCGAGCCAACGAAAACGCGTCGCCCAGCGTAGTTGGTCGTGCCACCAATAGTTCCCGCTGTAAGTGAAGTTTGAGCCCCAATATATAGAAAGAGATTAGCAAAGACTCCGGTATATTGATAACCCGATTCATCAATTTTTCAAACTCCCTCCGGTATTCTTCCACTGTGCCAAGTTGTAGCAATTTTGACAAGGCACCCTGTGGGTCTTCAAATTTTGATGGACCAAAACGATCTTGCACACTCTCCAAAAACCGCTCCCAGTCAGTAACCAACCCATTCTTTGTCATCCAACGAAACCATTCCGCTGCTGCCCCTTCCAAATTAAAACCAACGATCCGAAGACGTTGATCAGTCGGGGTATTAAGAAGCGAAAAGTATTCCTTAATGGCAAAAATCCAACTTTCTGGATCGGTTCCCGAAAACTTCGAGACATCCAGACGCATGGACCGCGGCAACAATCCCCCTGTGTCACCACCCCTCCTTGGCGGCCTTGAAGTTGCATCTGCCCCAACGAAGTCTGCAACTCAGCCCGCAACTCATCAAACTGAAGTTGAAAAGCCGCTGCCTGTTGCTGCGCCAAAGTCTCGGCGCGATCCTGCTGATCCTTAAGCCACCCTCTCAATGTTTGTTCATCCATGAGTTCAATGAAAGCACCAATTGATACTATCTAACTCGTATCAAGGTAGTGTACCCTATAGCGTGTACGGGAACATATATTTTCTTGACAAACGTACTTTTATTGATTGTTTCATTCGGTATATATACACCGAATTACACAGCTTGAAAAACAAGCCAACACAAAACACGTCTTAATGTTTATTGACTTTCCTAACATGACTCAAAACAAGCCTATAATAAGCAAGTAAATAAAATAGATGGGACAACTAGAATCCTAGCCCATAACAAATGAATCCTGCCACTTTGGTGGCCTCTTGCTGCGCTGACCACGTCCCAGAGGTGTAACAGTTTATGTCAAAATCAGTTAGTTGAAGGGTTGACTAAAATTGGTTCGGATTATATCCGGTTTAGTTTTTTTAATCCGGTTTGCACACGACTAGCGTATCGAACGCATTCACTTGACTTGATGTCATCATCATACTCCTGAACAATTAAATGAAAGACATGCAAAGTTGCCCAAATTTTGTTTTTTGAAGGGTTACCAAGTTGCAAAATAAAAAAAACAAAAAGAATATTTGATTAACCTTTACAACAATGTTAGAACAGTTACAGAAATAGAGACATCTCAGGAGCTGGAATGAAGGACATGATACCTTCACCAAACAGTTCGAATAGTGAAATAACAAGTTGTCCTGAGTTTAGATCGTCTTTCCAAACCTGCTTAAGATATGCAGGTGTCCGCAATGCATTGCTGCTGCTACTACTACTACCTTTCTCTTTTTTTCCATTTGTATCTTTAACACCACCATTATCAGACATTTTCTTAGGCGCGGATGAAGTTTCAGGCTCTGGTTTACCAGCACTAGCAGCAGTTTCACCAGAGTTTGCAGCAGATTCACCTTGAACATCTATCGCCATATTGTTGTTATCAGCAGATTCACCGGCATCGGCAGCAATTTCTGCGGCATAAGCAAGTGTTCCACCAGCATGAGCAGTAGTTTCACCAGCATGAGCAGCAGTTTCACCTTGAACATCTACGGCCATATCGTTGTTATTAGATGGTGAGACCACAGGTCCATCTGTAATCCTTTTTTTGGGGGAAGGTTGTTGTTCCAACTCCTCTGGACTCGCCTTGCGTTTATCTACACAACATATATTAATAAATCACATGCACATATAACACCAGACGCAAGTGTATATATAAACTCACTGGAAACTTACGAGTTTCACTTGTACTAACAACCCTCGGATTGGACTTCCAAACAGAGTTTGCAGGCGGGGAAGGTAAAACTGGGAAAAGCTTGAGCAGATCATATACAGATTTACCTGCAGCACGCTACCAAAAAAATAATATAAAATCAAAACTTACAGCTCAATTAAGATAATCATGAAGGCACCAGATACACATAAAATAAACTTACTAAGAGTGCACCATACACACGCCAAGCTTCATGTCTGGTCATTTCCTTTTTTTCATCACGGAATACTTCTTCAAGAATTCCTAAATAAGTCTCAATATTTGGAAGAATAAGAAGGCGAACCTGCAAAAGAGTCGACAGATACCGAACTTAATGCGTATTGCACATTAGTTGAAGTTAAAAAGAGAAAAAAGTGTAATATTCATGTACCACATGAGGTCCAAGAGCTGCTAGTCCTTGTACAGCCCCGTAATGTTGAGTCAACAGCCGTTTCGGATCTAAAAATGGTTTGAGCAACGTTGTAGTCAAGCGCGTCTGGAGACTGGTATAATTATGTCCGAACCTGCAAAATATACTGTGACTTCACTAGCTTAACAATAGCAGCATTAATAGAATAATGCTTCGAAGTTTCACCGTCTACATATTTCGGCAACAAGGTTGGCAGCGAAGTCTCTAAGCTCCCAATGGTTGTCAGCAATTCGTTTTCCTAACCTTCTTGAAAGAATGCATGTAACAACAGGTGGCATGAGTTGGTGCAGCTGCAGGTTCATGCAACATTTAGAGACCAGATGATATTACAAATAAAATAAAGATATTACTTCAGAAAATAATATTATAAATACAGGTATTCGCTTACATAAGGCTCGACATGTATGTGTGGGTTCTGGAGAAGACTCCAAACAAGCCGCATTATAGCAAAAAGCAACTGGAAATTATTTAAACCACGAGAAACCTGAAATTTACCCAGTGTTGGGAGGAATCAATACTTGATCTGTACAATAATAAAATCTTACTTTTCATTCTGCTTCATAGAAACTTATCCCTGAGATTACCTCGTCTTCAATAAAGCATGTAAAGTAGGGAACTAGAGGATGGAGTCCAGAGTCTGTGGCCAAACTACTAAGTGCTTCCTTGAACAGAACGGAATCAGGCATACTTACTGCAAGCTCGGTAATCTTATTGAAGTACAACTGCAAACACACCAAATCTAAGAATGGTGAAACAAATTTCGTTTTTTAAAATGAAAAATTAAAATGAAACAGCATGATATACCTGAAGCTCTCTAGATAATACATGTTTTACAGGCAATCTGATGTCGACAGGAAGTTCATCACTCTTTTGTTCAGGCTTTTTAATCTCTGGTAAAGAAGCAATAACTGCAAATGACCCATATCATCTCCAAATGTCAGCTCTGCGACAGTGTGCATATATATAAATTTTATAAAATATAACTTTTGATAAATTTGCATAGAAGTTCAAAACACGCCTGTTCTTTGCTCCTACAACATTAAAACAAACCTTCGATGGGGACATTTTCGGGAATAGCAGGTTGTACACCTTCAATGGCTAGCCAGTGACAGAAAAGTGAAGTATCAAGTGGTGCTTTTGGCAATGGCGCTTCAATCACCTCTTTAAAATCGACTTCCTTGTCATCAAGGTAAAACAAATCCTTGTGTCCAAGAGCTCTCTTAAAACGCAAAGGATCTCCAGATGCAAATCCATAGAGTGGCTGCACTGACAATAATAAACAGTCATAAATTTTATTACAACCAGATTCTTGTATCTAAACATTAATCCTCCAACATCTTTTTAAGTCAAAATGTAAAAAAAATCTTAACTTTCAATGAACCATAATATTATACAAAATAAGCAGAGTATATAGCTTATGATTCACCTCAACATTTCTCATGCTAAGTGCGCTATCTATATCATCTGTAGTCAATGTAGTCCTTTTTGAGTGATGCATGCATTTGATTCCTTCCTGCAGTTATAACAAGAAAACCGAAGACCTATTTAGATTTACGAACTGGCTGGGAGAATAGTGATGGTTAGTTAAACCTCGATCATGGACTTAAATGACATTATCAACTAGATACTAATCGTTTTACAAAAACCCATAAAGGAAAAAGAGTAATGTATAAACAGCAATCACCTGCATTATTTCCCGCATACGATATTCAACGTCAGGAGCAAGAGCCAACGCAGCATCTGGAGTCAAACTATTTATACCAATGCTCTGTGCTATGACCTCGACCGTCTCTTTAGGCACAATACTCATTTTCTTCTATTTAATATGGTTTCGTCAGCAGGGGGAAATCAGACTATAGGGACTTCTGCAACTTAGAAAGAAAGGAAAAAAAAAATCATTTTCAATACTTTCTAGCCAAGCTTTTTAAATTTGATATAACAAAAAACCTAGTCTCAATTAACACAGATTTTCCAGTATGCAGGAACCTAATTTCAATTATAGTTTTCTGCTAATTTGATACTAACACAGATCACGGAAGTGTTGCTCTGTCTTGAGAAAGGGGGATTCAATTATATTCCAGATCTATGAAGTAATTTAGGTATCATGTTAAATAAATTACATAAAAGGAACAAAGTGAAAATGTCAAATCACCAATATGCTTGTGTCAGTTTTTGTGGGGTGGGTGGGGGAAATTTAAGTGCTACGCCTAGATTCACATGAAACAAATCGAAGAGTTGAACCAATTCTACGATATCTGGAACATAACCAGTTTCCACAAGATCTATGATATCTAGCAATTAAACAATCAACGCGACAAAACCTTAACAAGATCAAAGCAGTTAACAACCCCTGATAAAACACATATGCAAATCAACATAAGAATATGGATCGACTATTGTGGTCAATGGAAGATACATTGTGCACATATACAAGTATAGCACAATCCTTTTCTTCTTAGTTTTGATGTTAGTCACAATAGTTCAAGTTTCAATAGGAGATAAGCTTAATTTCATCAAAGGCATCAAACTTTACAACATCCTGAATTCCCAATGTCCTATATTCCCTTTCCAAGAGGTAGCATACAGCACTAACAGCAACCATAACCAAAAACTATATTCATAATAAGCATAAGAATATGACGCGATTATCTTTTTACGCCTTGAGAGAAAGATTGCATTCGCATATATAATAATGAAACACCAGTGTATAAGTTCTGGTTAACGAAAAAAATCACTACCAATAGACTGCGAAACTCATTTAAAAACTCCTCCAAAAGGTTGAAATCGGCAGGGACACCCTTACCCCGTGCACCCTTTTGGGGTGCCAACTGACCCTTCCCTAACAACATAGCCACAACCAATCTGTTATGTTGTTGGTCCAATTTCCAAGCTGTTCTTCTAAGCGGAGGGGTTCCAATTTATAACTTCGCGTCAAAAGTATTTGACCAACTTTATCAACAACACTCTTCTGACAAAACGTAAGGTGCCTTAAAAGTCTTAAACAACTACCAACGCGGTAAATTTAGCACCACTATGTCGAACAGCTAGTGTTGCCTAATCAGCTACCTAAGATATTCCTACATTATGTTATAGAACCGAGCTAAGCTTCTCAAAACTTTAATCAGCGATCAACCGACTTTTTTTAGCTAGCGTTCATCACTTAGCCTACGGGAATAGGGTTTTTTTTTTTAAACTTATATACGGGATTAAGAAACTCAACGGAACCGTCTTCCACGGGGTAATGGAGGAGGTGAAATGTAGACAGCCTTAACCTTAGCTGTAACCTCCGGCCTTGAAGTGAGGATCGAACCCTTGACCTTGTCTCCAGAGGGAAGGGCAGGAGTGTTATATACGGGCTTAAGAGCTTATACAATATCGGCTTATATTTCATAAGCCCTTTCTCTACCTTATGAGCTTAGTATGACTTATAACCTTAAGAGCTTATAAAAGACGGACTTATGAAATATAATTCGATAACATATCAGCTCATAAGTCTGTATATAACCTTAAACAAACACCAATTTAGCATCCATACATATCAACAACTCCAAATTTCACATTTTACATAATTTATACATGTGTACGAACTTCGCGTAAGAGGCGCAACGTCACCTACTCGTTCTAGCTTCATTAAAACACAGACAACAAAACCGAGTTTTCGCTAAACACGACCAAACATTCGAAGCTACTAAAAGCTAGAAAAACACAAATAATAAAAGTATTTAATCTAGGGTTTCGACTAAAGTACCATTAAATTTAGGGTTTTAAGTAACAAGTTTGTTATATGACCGCTAACAGACATTAAATAAAACTAAGTTTGGAATGTTTACCGGAAAGATGAAGGTGCCGGAGAGCAAGTGGTGTCGCCGGCGATGTGTGTGTGTTTCCGACGGTGTGTTTACTGTGTGCGATGGGTTTTTTTAGAGATGCATATATATGAGATGGGTTGTATATATAGCCTCGAAGTTTCACTTTGGTACCTTTGAGTTAAGTGGGATTGTCGCTTAAATTCTTCCTTGGTAACTAATAAGGGTGTTTGTTTTACTGTAGTCTTTACTAGTTTTAATGCCCGTACACGTACGGGACTTGAATATAAAAGATAAACTAAATAATAATTTTGTTATTTCGATTTTATGTATATTATATATGTTTTTTAAAACATCTAACCTTTATATGTTTGATTATGTTTTCGTTTTACCGTGCACCGTTTAAATTAATATAAAATTACCTCAATTTTATTTTTTGAATTTCATTTTTTCTTTACTTCCCATATTTGTATTCTAAATATTTATATCTTAATTATTAATCAAGAAACCATTTATATCGACCTTACACGTGTACGATTTATAAATTCATAATTTTGTGATGCTTGATATTATTTTATAAAAAAATATTAAATTTTTAATGATGCTCATGGATCCACGAGTTTTACATGATTTTTTATTATGTGATAATATTAATTGATATTTTGTATAAACATTTGCTGCACAAATGATTTGACTTTGTTAAACTGAAATATTAGCTATTCTTTTCTAAACACTATGTGTTTAGTAACACATAATGACCTTGAAAAAATATATGTTGTTGTAATATGTATAATCTCGTGTATTTATTTTCATCTCACACTGATGTCTGATTTCATGCATTCATTTTGATATTTATATTCATGTCAATAATAATTTACGTCAATTGCATTGTTTAACTTTATTAACTGTCAAAATACAAATAGACAATAATTTATGTTTTTATTTAAATATTTATAATCATGTGATTTGTTAATTTTTTAATATAACATATATGTTGTATTTTTAAGATATAAAGTTTACAGAGTATAAAGTTTAAGGGGCTATTTTGTTTATTTTATAAAGTTACTAAAAAATATAGAAAAATTATAAGTTTACACTTAAGTTCATATAATTTATTTAAAATTCAACTAATAAAGTTTTACGAATCCCTTCCTTTTTTTTAAGTTTTAATTTTTATAAATTTGACACATATATCTTTTTGTGTTTTCATCAAATTCTTCCACCAAAATTTTTAATTTTGACTAAATTGAATTTAATTTTGACTTTTTTCCATCAATTATATTGCTCAATTTTGCTTATGTGTCAAAATCAAATAATTGATTGGTCTAATTGTTTTTTCTACAACCTCCATTTTTCACTAAAATTTTCAAATAATCTAATTCTTTTATTATATAAAAGATATGGGCTTATCAATTTTTTTTATCTCCGCTTATATTTCATAAATATTTATTTTTTAATTATTTTATAGAAAAGTTATTTTAAATATCATATGATCTTCACCATCCATCTTATTGATAAGATTAAATATATTTTATTTTTTTACTTATTAATTATAATTTAAATATCTTATAAACCGTTAAGTGTTAAATGAAAATAATTATACCATCGCGACGAACGTTTAATTATCTTTCTATCAATATGCACTATGATATACTTTCGAAGAAATTTTTTTCTTCTTATTAAAATTTACGTGAAATATCATATGTGATATACTGTTTCATCATATATGATAACACTATTAAATCATATATGATATTGGTATCTATCATATATGATACTGGTGATACATCATATATGATATTAGTATTATATATGATAATTTTCAAAAATGTGAAATAAAATGAAGAAAAAGAAAATTGTCGAAAGTATATCATATAACATATCTATAGAAAGATAACTAAATGCTCTTCGTAACGGTATGTTTTTTTTCGCATAATGATTAACGGTTTAAGAGATATTGTGTTTAATCTTATCTATTGGATCAAAATGGATATAGAAGATGGAGATTAGTCCCCTAGTATCCAAATAAAATTTAGTATCCAAATGAACTTAAATCATTATTTTAAAACTTGCGAGTTTGTATAAATTTGTTACAATATAATAAATTTATATAAGCTAATATGTTTCAAAATAAGCAAAAGCCGAGACTTATAAATATAGGCTGAAATCAATTAAGCTCATAAGCTCGCACATAAGCCAAAATAAACACTCCCTAAATAGCTTATTTGAAAATCATATTGTACTGTATCAAGTTTCTTTTAATACGTTAGACGATTATTTCTGTATGTAGTGGCAAAGTCAGAGTATTAAGACCAAAAGGAAAAGGAAAATAAAAAATTTAACGATAAAATATTACATAAAAAAAAACTTTAACAAAACGTATCAGGACATTCGAATGAATGACTAAAACGAGTGACAACAATTAAAAGGGCTTTGTAGATATAAATAATAAAATTGAATTTTTATAGGTTATAAGTTTTACTCAATAATATGATATTCTTTTATTCTTAGGCTATAATGAGCTCGTAGCTTTTTTTAAATGGGTTATCAAAACTTGATCTAATACTCTAGAAGAAACGTTTCATATCTCAACACGTATTAAAAAAGAAGTTCAAAACTTCATCTTCCACAATCTTATTTTTCATCTCCATCATTTTAAAACAACAGTTTCTTAAGCCAAATATTTCTTCTTTTTTTTTATCATCTTTTACGGAAAGGCTATTTTAAGTTTTAGTTAAAGGCACGCGATTGAATTTCAAGGACTAGCATTAAAAGATGTGATTATTGAAGAATTCGTTGGGGGCTATGACGTATGACAATAGCGTTGTATTATAGTTTTACCTTATATTTCATCTTTGTTTTTTAGCAATTTATAGACGTTGTATTGTAGTCTTACTTTCTGTTTCATCTTTGTCTTTTAGCAATTTTTTTTATAAATGTAACATAAAGAAAGTAAGTGATTTGAATTGTAATTAATTATTTTATAAGTAGAGATATTTAAATTGACTTCTATAAGTAAAAGTAGTTTAGTCTTAAAAATTACTAGGACTTAAACCCGCGCTTCGCTGCGGTGTTATACGGGCGCTTTTGACAACGTTTTCAGGGGACGCTCTTCACTTAGATGATTAGAACGCTTTAGATCGTGTTTGCTACAAAATATACATTTCAAACATTGGGAGTTACATATGACCAATCTTTAATAATCACATGTAAAATAATCACATGTAAGTTTACATTAGAAATAACAAATGTTAGCTTAGCAAACTTTTTAAAAATGCTAAACAATACTCTCGCATGCTTGAACGACCTACACTACTAACATCATCCGAAAACTTCGTTTCAAGGATATTGCATAACTTGGTTTCCCAGCAAATCCAAACACTCGCAGATACATCAACACCTGTTTATGTTGCAGCCCTCTCTACTGCAGAATCTTATCATTTATGTTTTTTGCCTTTTCTTGAGCACCATTACTTTTGGTTGAACTCCAGAAGTAGCTCTCTAAACAACACCCCCTTTCTATATGAGTGCCCATCACCTAATCATGATAGTTTAATGCAATGAAATAAGTAACTTGAATAAGTTGGTTCCACGTATGTGAGTAAGTATAAATTTTGAAACTCTAATGCCCACACATGACTCTTCAATCAAAAGGTGCGCAATCTTAAACTCTTAAAAAAAACTCCAAATGTTATGCATTCTAAAAAATTGTATCATATCAATTTAAAACCATAAGATCTAGTTAACTCGCATTTATTAGAAGCGTATCAAATGTAATACCAGAATCGATAATGAATCACCATTTAGAAACTTTACAACAAATTAGTTCTGGGAAGTTTATTGTACCTAAACTGAAAAAACGTATTTAATATTGTAATAAATGGTATTGCATTGACTTTTATTTTCTAAAGAGCTATTCAACTATAAAGAGTTACACATTCTAAGGCATAAATGAAATGTATATTTAAGTATATCCGTTTCACCATTGACTCGCTATTTTGATTTTTAAATATATGATCAGTATCATTCAACTCTCAGATACCTTCATCAGCACATCTCCGACAACCTACACAAGTCCAATATAGATGAATGAAAAATCACGAAATCAGGCATCAAGTTTTATAAAATACTGAAAGCTTAAGGCGCGGGATAAGATTTACCTTGTCAAGAGTAGATGCACCAGATATGATACCTATAGTTACGTGGCTCTTTGGTAGCTAGTTATCTTTCTCAACCAGCTCTCCATGCTATTAAAATTAGTTGGTTATAATGTGAATTAACTCTCAATAAATTAGTAGCATTGAAATGTCACTCTTAAGTTAGAAGCGTTTACCAACAACTTGTAACGTATGTGGTTTCTAGGACCGATTTTCTCTGCACTGTCGATCTAGTAAGATGGAATCCCACGAGCTTCAGGAATCTCTTGTAGGTGTGGAGTATTGCTTAAGTTCCACCCACCAACGACTAACATAAGATCCATTTTCTCTTCCACCAATTTATACATTGCATCTTGTCGCTTCTAATAATAGATTACATTAGTATATAGACCATTCTAAATATGGAAGTGATTCTATTAGAGGTGGCAATGGTAGATTGACTGGTTTTGCTAATAGGGCAACTGGTATAATCAGTTAAAACGGGGTAGTATTGACCCAAAACATTTTTTTGTCCAATTAGTCTGAAAGATATGATTTTGTATAAATGATATCATTTCATAATGGAAACCCTTTCGTGTGCTTTCCAACGCAATTCCACCTATAGCTTCATAATAAGAGAAGTATTTACTTGGGTGGTATCACAAATAGTGTTGAAGCTCATAAAGTGTTCGGTGGTATTTTCAACTCCATATTTTCTCAGCATAGTCCTTCTACTATAACTTCCCTGCAAAAAAACAAACCGGAAACATCAGAAGATGCAACTTCTAGAAAAATACTGTGATTAATTGGTGAAAGTAAACCGACCAATCTCTTTTGTTTCCCCATCAGCATCGTAGTCTGGTTTGCTACACCAGATTTGACAAGATCAGTGTCTGAATTAAAATCTTTGGAAACTGCAAACTTGAATTTCTGCAAATAACCAGTATTTGGTAATTTGTCTTGAACCTTGATCTTTTATACATAAAAAAAATGCATGAAGTCGATATAAGTTTATAAAAGGATAACTTACCTTCAGAAAGGCTTCTTTTGTAGAGCTAGATCCTTAAGTTCGCCACCAAGGGTATAATCACACACATATATTGCATAGGTCCAGGTAAACAGAAAACCATTACATTTAAATTTAAGATGGTCGATGAAATAAATAAACGTTGAATACATCAAGGAAACCATTTGCGTACCTCATCCATATTCTTCACAATCACGTATTTTCCTGTAAAAGACGTTGTTGCCACCGTCTCTTCATGAGCATATTTACCATGAAGTATAGAAGTATAGTCCCCTTTCGTGTGCTTGTCAACACAATTCCACGCCTTTTATCCCAAACAGAAAGTATATGATAGTATGTAAAATTTCGCATAAGGTGAAGTACCAAATATAGTGAAAAAGATACCTTAGATACCCAACGGCACGTCGTATCAACTGTTGTGTTAGTGCAAACATTATGATGCTTTGTCGATATAATCACTTTATGTTTTGTTGATGACAAACGTATAATTCGCAATACATTATGTAAAATGTTAAGGTACTCGTAATCACTCAAGAATACATTTGTATACTTCTCTCGACACCTCCAAGATCGCATTCGGCATGAATCACTCAAGGTATGTACAAACATGTCATTAACCTAACTAAGTGATCAAGGATTAATATTTTCTTAAAACTCACTTTTATACAAAGTGACAAAGTAATTTTTAATTAACTTTATTTTTAAGAAAATGTTTTATTAAAAAGAAAAATGGAAATTTGAATTTGGAATATTCCAAAGAACATTCCCTAAGGTATATTCCAAAGAATATTCTTTAATTTAAATTTGGCATATTTCATATGCCAAAAGAATATCCTTTGAGGGTATAAACAACCCCAGATGACATATCCCCACTAAAGGACAAATTTGCACGGACTCCAACGCGGAGGTTCCTTAAAGGAACCCGCGGTTCCTTATTAATAAGGTATCGCGGGTAGAGATAAGGAACCGCGGGTGTTTTTGACCGTTGCAATGTTGTCCTATAAATAGTGGATCATTTCCAGGTTTTCTTTCAACCCTTTTTGCACAGTTTCTTCAAATACATCTTTAAACCCTTGATTAGTTAGTTTAGATTAATCTTGTTTAAGATGTGATTCTCTCCTTCAATCTCCTCATTCTCTTAAGTGCAAAGAGAAGATCACTCACACACTTGTGATGTGATTAAAGATGAAGTCTTGATGAAGATCATCATGTTCATCATTTTTATTTGTGTCTTGTGTAGATCCAATGTATATGTGTATACTTGGATCAATCTTGTGTAGATCTAATGTATATGGGTATACTTGGATCAATATTGTGTAGATCCAATGTATTTGTGAATACTTGGATTAGTTGTGTTAATCCATTGTATTTGTGAATACTTGGATTAAGTCTTGTGTAAATCTATTGTATATGTGTATACTTGGATTTATGTTGTGTAGATCCAAGTTACATGTGTACACTTGGATATGTGTTTTATTGAGTTGTAATAGGTAAGAGTTGTGAGTTCTCACTAAACTATAAAGTGATGTGGTTGTGTCTTGTGAGTTCTCACTAAACTATAAAGTGATGTAGTTGTGTCTAGTGAAGTTCTCACTTAGCTCTAAAGTGAAGAGTCGTGAAGATTGGTTCTACCTTTCGATTAGAACTCGACATCTAGCCTTGTGTCGTAAAATGGTGAAGTAGGCAACGTTGTGAAGATTGGTTCTACCTTTCGATTAGAACTCGACATCTAGACTTGTGTCGTTAAATGGTGAAGTGGGCAACGTTGTGTAGATTAGTCCTACCTAAGATTAGGACTCGACATCTAGCTTAGTGTCGGAAATTGTTTAAGCGACGTGTATGGTTTTCTCCGTCTTGAAAGGAGTTTTGTTGACTAGTGAAGTAACTCTCGAGTAAGGTGTACTCGAGGAGTGGAGTAGGGCGAAGAGGAGCTTCGTGACCGAACCACTATAAATCATCGTGGCAGTACTTTCCTTTACATTTATGTCTTTACTATTATAGATGTATTTATATGTTGTGTGTTGTGTGCATCTCATAATCTAAACATCTAAGTTGCGGAAAAGCTAAGGCTTAGTACGTGTGAGCTTCGTGTTTAGATTATGGTCAAGTTTGCATCCTTTAGTCTAAACATCCTAGTTGCGGAAAAGCTAAGGCTTAGTACGTATGTGCTTAGTGTTTAGACTATTGCTTGATGTACACTTGATTTGATGTGTTTGTGTGTTTCCTTACTTATAGTTATTATCTATTACAAACACATCTCATATCTACTCAAGCTTAATCGAGAATTTGACACAAATGATTGTCAAGGTTTACAACGTATCAATATTTGGCATCCACTGTAGGCGGTTCTTTATTGAGCCCGCGGTTCTTTATTGATAAGGAACCGCGGTGATATTTAAGGAACCGCGACCAGTGGAATAAACGAAATGTTTCAAAAAATGAACTAGAAACTATTCAACCCCCCCCCCCCCTTCTAGTTTCTACAATTGGTATCAGAGCGAGGTTATTCAAGATCTTTGAAGTATATTGTACTTTAAAGCTTGGATCGATCTTTTCTCTCTTTTTCAAAACAAATGGTTTTTAAAAATGAAAACGGTTTTTAAAAATAGAGACGATCTTTGTACCAAATTGTTCATGAAGAGTGATTACTTATGAAATGTGTTTTGTTGTTTCATTCGTACAAGGTTTGGTGTTAAATAAACTTTGTATAATAGCTTGAATTAAATCTTTTTATGTTTGGAAGTATAAAAATCTTTTGTGTCATAATTAACTCTAAAATACGAGTTCTATGTGTCTAAAATGATTTTTTAGAGTCCTAAGTCCTTCCAAAAAGTTACCAAATGATTTTGGCCAAAAACTCATTTTTTTGTCCTCTAACCGCGGTTCTTTATTGTTCCCCGCGGATCCTTATCAATAAGGAACCGCAGTCAGTCTGACTCAGATTTTTGCAAACTTTGAAAAATCATATAAAATCAACCGTAAGTCCGTAGAAGTCGTGCCACCCATCGTTTCGAACGTAATTGAATTTTCTCTCAATTAAAAATGCTTCCAAACCGTTATTCAAACTTTAAAATTTAAATGTTTTATAAGTTATATACTTTGTCCAAAGTATTGAGTCTCGGTTTGTCGTAAAACTTGTGTTTTACTCTTTTCTATTAAGTTGGACATCTCTTGGTTATATATCTTTGAAAATTGATATATTTACAAAGTGTTAAACTTAATTAAATTTTAAATGGGTCAATGACTATTTTCAAATAAAATCAAGCTATGAATACTTTGTTGTATCTAACACTCAAAACATGGACGAATGCTTTTATGTGTTAAGCTAATTGTTTATGTGTGTTTCCTTGTGTGTTATTATTATATATAGACATTTTTAAGTGTTCCTTGCTATTTGTAGTAGTATTGCTTATATGTCTAGTCTCTTGTGCCTTGCTTGGTATTTGTTAGTATCTAGTTTTTCCTAATTAGGTTGTATGCTAGATTTCTTGCATTTTAGTTGCAACATTATGTGTGCATTGCATATAGGATTAACATCTCTTGGTTTACAAATGTTACATAAACATCTTGTACACCTCGGCATGTTCTTTATCACTTTTAGGTTTGAAAGCTTTGGGAGCTTGTCAAATCTATTGATTTGGGTCGTCTTACTCGATCATTGTGTTATTAGTTCAAGTAGATAAATGTCTCACTATAAAACATGAAACCCCCTTTGAAAATCTTAGCTATTTTCTCTTAAAAGAGTGTTTGTGGGAATCAAGAAAGATTTCGATTAAATATCAATGCATTATTCAAACTATGATTGGTATCATTGTCAAATCTAATTGACATGTTTTTTAGTGTAGACATGAATGTGGTTTATTAATAATATACATCGGATCATAACTCACACTTGTATTGATGGTGTTATATTGAATCTACTTATTCAAATTGTTAGACATATTTTGTTTAATAATTACTTATAATGCACAATAGAGTCGGTTGGATAACTTGGATGTTTCATCCGAAATACTCAAGTAATTTACATTTCATGCAATTTATAAATGTGTCATTTCTGAAAGACCAATCAAGAGTGTTCCTTTGGTTTGTGTAAACTTTGTTTATACACTTCAAAGTTATTGGCCTCAATTTCTATTAAGTTAAATAACCTTAACTAGACTTGTTTGACAAGATATGCAATGGTGCATTCTTAACCCTCATTAGGTCATGCATTGTGTCGCCATGCAAGTTTCATCCTTGCTAAACTTTATTAGGCAAATGTTGGAATTATATTTTGTCTAACTTGAGAATGACTACTAGAGAATTTATGCACTAGGATCTTAATTTGACCTAACGGTTGAATTACTTCCATGTGGGAAGTTGAGTTGGTATATAACTCATAAAAATGGTCGTGTTTAGTCTTAATTGAGCACCTCTAGTGATAGTCTGATACTCATTCTCTAAATTGGCTAAATGGCTCTTCCTATATATGACTAATGATAGTTTACTTTGATGAACTTTGTATGTCATTAGGAGTCTTTTTCTTTTGTAGCCATTAGGTTTTTCTTAGCTTTCTTCTTACGTGCTAATTGAACCTATGTGTCTTTCCTTAGTGTGTGTTCTAGTTTTTATTGCTCTTAAGCATAACTTTATGATAAGTTAGACTAGAACATTAGGATTTGCTGAATTGGAAAATCCTCCTTCACCAAAACCAAGCCTAAACCAAGCCTCTGTAGGCGGTTCTTTAAATAGACCGCGGCTCCATATCAATATGGAACCGCCGGTGGAGATAAAGAACCGCGGGCAGAAGCTCTCAAATTCGGGTTTTTTTGAAACTCCCCAGTTGTTCCAACACCCTTTGGAATCTTTGTTTCAAACCTTTGATCACTCCCAAAATATCTTGGGCTTTCCCTTTTTAACCCTTTACTAGTTTGGATCATCCCCTCACCCTTTTAAACCCTTCTTGTTATTCACACCTCAAACCATTCATCCTTACCCCTTAAACCACCCATTACTACCATGGTTTCTACAAGAACCTACAATTCATCCAAAACCCCCTCTTCAAAGAGGCACCTCAAAATTAAGATTAAGTTACCCAAACTTAACTCTTCACCCTTTTTCCACACCTAAGAATGAAATTGTGCCCATTCTCATCTCTTCATCACCCTCACCACCTCTTGCACCATGCAAGACTACCTTAACCCATGGTACCAACCATTCACATGGTTATACCTCCTCTTCATCCCAATCTAAAATGAATGAGTTAACCTCACCCTTCACTCCTAGTACTCTCTTGGATGTGACTACTCAACCTCAACCTATCCAAAGCATTCCCTTTGAGAATGCCTTTGTTGAACCCTTGGTGACTTCACCTTTTACCCCACCAAATTCCGCCACCACCTTGTCTTCTAATTAAGCATGTGTATTGCTTATTAATAAGACACTCAATCTAAGCAAATCTTATGATTCTAGTGTAACTAAGATTAAAATTATGCTTAAGTTTTAGGCTTGTTTTTTTTCATACATCTTTGTATGATCTTTATTCTCTTGTATTTCCTTTCATGTTTTTTCAACATGATTTTTCTTTGAGTCTTGGATCTCGTTTTTCTCGTGATCT
Organism: Glebionis coronaria; assembly: GCA_025667525.1. NCBI lineage: Eukaryota > Viridiplantae > Streptophyta > Magnoliopsida > Asterales > Asteraceae > Glebionis > Glebionis coronaria. The sequence goes on along the minus strand of CM046882.1, from coordinate 479,883,711 downwards.
TTCTTTTCTTATTTATTTTCTCACTCGGTTGTCAAGGAAGGTTAGATTTATATCTAATTCCTCTCCCAGTAAGATTGACAACTTAAATATTTCTTTTGAAATATTCAAGTAATTTTAACTTGCAATTGCAATTGTTAAAAGTCATATCCGAAGCATTGACCTTCAATCCATTTAGCATCTTATGTTAAACTGTTTGACCAAGTGATTTTCCTTTGAGTCGATAATCGGTTTTGGACACCCAATGTCCACGGTTCCTCAAATAACCTTGGGTCTCATTATTGATAATGAACCACGGACCTATTTAACGAACCGCGACCATTGAGTCCCTTTGTTCGTTTTGGTATTTTTCTCTTTTGACGAGTTTTCTTGAAGATTCATTCTTTTCTTCTCTTTTGAGTTTCTTCTCTAGTTTCGTGAAGTTATCCTTAACTTCTTTGTTGAGTCTCTCTCAATTCATTTTAATCATGCTCTTCTAAGTCGAGTCTCTTTTTTCTAGTCTTTCTAAACTAAGTTGAGTCGAGCCTTACCCTTTCCTCATCATGTAATTGTTCTTTGAACATCCATAATGATTGAGAAGAGCTACAAAACTTTGAGCATGTAGTTTATCGTATGCTAAACACCATTTGGTGTCGACATTCATACGCATTTTTGCCTATAATTTCCTATATCCCGAATTTTTCTTAAAGCGTCGATTTATCCGCTTTTAGTTTTCCTTTATTTTTTTGGTCAAAAATGTCTCTAGTTGAGATATTTTTGTTCTTCTTTTTGAGAGTTGATTACGGTTAAAATTTACAATTGGTATGGGTGATTCCATCAATTCTAAGTTTTTAACCCCTTGAGATGATATCTTCAAATTCTTAGATGTTTCTTTTCTACCTCTACTCCAACAATTTTGAATTAATTTCCTCAAAATCCTCTCCTTGTTTTTTTTAAAGTTGATGGTTAAATCTTGAATTTTCTTGGGTGATTCCAAAAATTCTGCTTTTTACCCTTTGACATATTATCATTACAATTGGTATGGATGTTTCTTTTCTATCTCTATTCCAACAATTGTGAATTGATCTTGTCAAGATCCTCTCCTTTGATTTGTTTTTGGATTGATAGCATCGCATGCACACTTCTTTGCTTGTCATTGTTTGTGCAAACGACTTGTTTATCATCCCGGTTTGGGTGACATCTCTTTTTATATATGCTCTTGTCTACTAACCTTGTTTTGTAGGACACTTCTAACCCATTTTTGTAGCTCGTCACTATTCTTGCTTTGTTGGTGCCTCAAGCAAGGGGGAGCTCATATCAAGGGGGAGCATTTGCAAGAGTTCAAGTCATTACATTTGCGATCGTTGACTCACTCAAATTTAATTCATCGAACATCTTGCAAGTAATGCATTTTGGACACTCATAGATAAGCATATTATTATGCTTGGAGTTGGTTAACCTATGGTGATTGAAGACTTCACTAGGATGACACAAGCTCAATATTTTTGTATGATGGGTTTATGGTTTGGATTCTCGCCTCTCAAACGACAACCACTATGGATGATTAGATTTTTGGATGCATGTTCTCTCGAAGTCGATCCTCCTCTTCTACAAATGAAGACTACCTTTTTGATTTGACAAAAGGGGGAGAAGTAAGTGTAAACGAGTAACTTATGCATTTTAATATGTGTTGCGGTTTACTTGTTTGTCATCATCAAAAAGGGGGAGATTGTTAGTGCAAACATTACGATGCTTTGTCGATATAATCTCTTTATGTTTTGTTGATACAAACATATAATTCACAATACATTATGTAAAATGTTAAGGTACTCGTAATCACTCAAGAATACATTTGAATACTTCTCTCGACACCTCCAAGATCGCATTCGGCATGAATCACTCAAGGTATGTACAAACATGTCATTAACCTAACTAAGTGATCAAGGATTAATATTTTCTTAAAACTCACTTTTATACAAAGTGACAAAGTAATTTTAATTAACTTTATTTTTAAGAAAATGTTTTATTAAAAAAAATGGAAATTTAAATTTGGAATATTCCAAAGAATATTCCATAAGGTATATTCCAAAGAATATTCTTTAATTTGAATTTGGCATATTCCATATGCCAAAGGAATATCCTTTGAGGGTATAAACTACCCCATATGACATATCCTCACTAAAGGACAAATTTGTACGGACTCCAACGCGGAGGTTCCTTAAAGGAACCCGCGGTTCCTTATTGATAAGGTACCGCGGGTAGAGATAAGGAACCGCGGGTGTTTTTGACCGTTGCAATGTTGTCCTATAAATAGTGGATCATTTCCAGGTTTTCTTTCTACCCTTTTTGCACAGTTTCTTCAAATACATCTTTAAACCCTTGATTAGTTAGTTTAGGTTAATCTTGTTAAAGATGTGATTCTCTCCTTCAATCTCCTCATCCTCTTAAGTGCAAAGAGAAGATCACTCACACACTTGTGATGTGATTAAGATGAATTCTTGATGAAGATCATCATGTTCATCATTTTTATTTGTGTCTTGTGTAAATCCAATGTATATGTGTATACTTAGATCAATCTTGTGTAGATCTAATGTATATATGTATACTTGGATCAATATTGTGTAGATCCAATGTATTTGTGAATACTTGGATTAGTTGTGTTAATCCATTGTATTTGTGAATACTTGGATTAAGTCTTGTGTAAATCCATTGTATATGTGTATACTTGGATTTATGTTGTGTAGATCCAAGTTACATGTGTACACTTGGATATGTGTTTTATTGAGTTGTAATAGGTAAGAGTTGTGAGTTCTCACTAAACTATAAAGTGATGTGGTTGTGTCTTGTGAGTTCTCACTAAACTATAAAGTGATGTAGTTGTGTCTAGTGAAGTTCTCACTTAGCTTCAAAGTGAAGAGTCGTGAAGATTGGTTCTACCTTTCGATTAGAACTCGACATCTAGCCTTGTGTCGTAAAATGGTGAAGTAGACAACGTTGTGAAGATTGGTTCTACCTTTCGATTAGAACTCGACATCTAGCCTTTTGTCGTTAAATGGTGAAGTGGGCAACGTTGTGTAGATTGGTCCTACCTAAGATTAGGACTCGACATCTAGCTTAGTGTCGGAAATTGTGTAAGCGACGTGTATGGTTTTCTCCGCCTTGAAAGGAGTTTTGTTGACTAGTGAAGTAACTCTCGAGTAAGGTGTACTCGAGGAGTGGAGTAGGGCGAAGAGGAGCTTCGTGACCGAACCACTATAAATCATCGTGTCGGTACTTTCCTTTACATTTATGTCTTTACTATTATAGACGTATTTATATGTTGTGTGTTGTGTGCATCTCATAATCTAAACATCTAAGTTGCGGAAAAGCTAAGGCTTAGTACGTGTGAGCTTCGTGTTTAGATTATGGTCAAGTGTGCATCCTTTAGTCTAAACATCTTAGTTGCGGAAAAGCTAAGGCTTAGTACGTGTGTGCTTAGTGTTTAGACTATTGCTTGATGTACACTTGATTTGATGTGTTTGTGTGTTTCCTTACTTATAGTTATTATCTATTACAAACACATCTCATATCTAGTCAAGCTTAATCGAGAATTTGATACAAACGATTGTCAAGGTTTACAACGTATCAATATTTTGCATCCACTGTAGGCGGTTCTTTATTGAGCCCGCGGTTCTTTATTGATAAGGAACCTCGGTGATATTTAAGGAACCTCGACCAGTGGAATAAACGAAATGTATCAAAAAATGAACTAGAAACTATTCAACCCCCCTTCTAGTTTCTACATATTATAACTTGTTTATCATACAAAATCGCCATTTCTTCGACTACAGCCCTAAAAGCAGGAAAAATCACAACATCACCGTTATCGATTACACCGAACTACTTAACCCCGTCCTTAACGGGAACATTCTCAACCCCCATCTCTGCAAGCCTCTACATTGCAGAAGCTGATGTGTTACTAAATTTGACATAAGAATTTACCCTGACAATAAGTGGCCCTAGAACATAGGCTTTTATATGAGGACCTCATAATAATACCTTATTAAGAATAGGATTGTGAATAATCTCATTTGTGACCAAAGCTTCTTATTAGGATACCGTTCTCTTGCTTCATAAGCCATCGCCACCGCATAGTCAACACCCCAACAAAATCCAGCAGCTTCTGCAAGCTTCGCTGTAACATTTTCCCATGTGTATTCATTCTTGTTCTTCTTTAGTGTCTCAATGATGCCACCTTATGGTAAACATAAATGAATCAAAATAAACACAAACTCAACCAATATAACCCATAAAATATAACACCAAGTAAACCAAAAGAGGCTCCACCCAAACCAACAACCAATACCACCATCGAAACTACCTTGAACCTACCTAAACCACCAAGAGATTTGGCAGATTCGGCAGATGCGATGGTGATAAGATTATGGTGGCGGCGGCAGTGTTGTTTTTGTGTTTATTAGGGTTTAGAGAGAGAATAAGGTTTAGAGAGAATAATTGTTTTGATTATTGAGTTGGTTAACAAAATAGATATAAATGAGTTGTACAAAGGAAGAATGAGTTAAAAATGGTAATATTGAGAAAAGAGAGATTCAAACATCAAATATACACCCTTTATAAGGTGTAATAGAGATTATTCAAGTGCTCCCTAAAAATAAAGAATACGGTCATGAAATTTGTATTTTGATCGTTGTATTATATCACAGTGACATCCAGGGGCGGACGTAAGCTTTGGCTTCGGAGTGGCAAAAACGAGATTGTAGTGTATTATTTATTCAATTTTGAACGTTTTTTTTAAATGTCCCACTCAAAATTCAAATTGCCTATCACTCACACATTAAGATCCAACATTTAACGCTCTAAAACTTACAAATATTCGTTTTCAAGTTACAATTTTCGATTTTCTATTCCAATCAAAGTTCTTTTTCCGCCTTGTTGTGGTCAAATTTATTTTTTACTCTCTATTATTTCATTTCCTGCGTCTTTCACTGGTGACATCAATAGTAGTGACTTATATGATCGACCTAAATATCACATGGACTAATAAAAGAAACAAAATAAAGTTTAAAGACTATGAAAACTAAAATAACAAATACGACTTGATCCATAATAAGATGATTTTGTTGTTGGAAACATATATAAAAAAAAAACGTAGGAGGTCATGTGACTCGAACTGAAGACAAGTTGGTTGACATGTAATTCCTTAGCCACTGGACTACCTTTACCCATGTTTCTATAAAATCTATTATTTATATCGTAAAAACGAGTTCCCAAAATGTTACTATAAAATTATGAGCATCATCCTTGATGAAGAATTGAGTTCCCAAGATGTTATAAAATTAAAATTTGTTATTGCACAAATGGTTTTCTTCACCAAGCACTATGATTCAATGGCGTACTCGAGCATTTAACTTCGTTATATCTTGTGTTTTTCGTTAACCACTGCCTTCATGCTTATGCTCATGGATTTATTTTTTTCAAATCATAGTACCCTAATAATGTTGTCAAACTTTCAGAATTCACTAGAGAGGTCCATGAGTTTGCAATGATTTTCAACTTCTTAACAAGTGCGTTATCGTTATGATAGGTAACTTTTTATACCATCAAGGTAATAACGTTTATTCTTTACGTGGTACAACTACAAGCAAGAGCCTTACCGGGTCGTGTAATTTAGTCACACTCGTAATCTACAAGTCACAAGGGTGAAATATTTTTTCAATAATGTCGCTCGCTTTTCATTATAAATATATTTGATTGTGACTTCTATGTGTGTGAAAAATAGTTATATAAATAGTTTTTTATAAAGATAAAAAAGTTAAATTTTAAAAAAAAATTTAAAGTTTTTTTATATGTAACAGTCACTTGCAAAAACAATTTCTCTTTTCTTAATTTTCAAATGGGTCGAGGTTTTGACCGACTTCGTCGAGTCGACCAACTCGACTCGGTCGCCGCAACGAGTCAACCGAGTACGAAGTTGGTTGACCGAATCGGCCGACCCATCGTTACGACCAACCAAAAAGTAGAGTTTTTATTCGGTGGAGTAATCAGCCACCATCTAGTTTGCTATTTTATCTGTCTTTTAATTATAGTTTACGTGTTGTTTTTTAAGTAGTCTTAAAATTATTATTTATTTTAAAAAAATAGATAATGGTAAAATTATGAGATTGTAAAGAAGTTGTAAATTAATTAATTAATTAGTGATAAAATTGTTATTATGTAAAAAATAAGAAAAATAATTGAAATTATGTGTTCGTGTTTTAGTCGATTAATTATAACTAGTTATAAAACCCGTGCACGCACGGGGTTTTTTCTAAAATTTTAATTAAGAGATTTATTTTAAAATTACTTTTATATCATAAGAATGGCGAGTTTATGTTACTTACATATTGTAGCATAGTGCATGTTTAAATTGTCGACAACTACTAAAATTTTTATCACCATAGTATTCTTGAATTTTTAAGAATCCCGCTATATCATGTTTAACGATTGTGTCATTATTTTAAATTTTTAAACAAACACACTCAATGACTTGTTTTGTATATAGTTTAGGTGTTCAAACCTAGAGGTGTACACACAATGGTAAATACCTAATATGGTAGTTTACGCATATCATTTGTTGCTACTGATCTCAATAAAATGATTTTGAAAACTAAAAATGTATGAGGGTGCTACTAATCTATGAACTATAAGCTCTGATATACGATGTGCATGATGTATAATCACTTTCCAGGAAAAGAACATAATCTTTGTGAAGCACATTGCAACATGCACAAGCTAGTGATTTACAGTTGAGGTTCTCTACCTTATGTGTGAAGCTTAAGATTTCATTCACTGCAAGTACTATGGGCCCGACCATCTACCTACGGCTACGATCCGAGTTGTCAAAATTGTATGACTGAGAATTTTAAAGTTAAGTTAGGAATAAGTATCAAAATGGCTCTTGGTATACAAAACATCCTTGTAAGGTATGCATAGTATTATCCTAACAAAATTATCTAAATCTGACTTCTATACTCTCAGACATACATTTACCCATAGACACAAGTACTTGACATTTCATATCCACCGGTTCTAATTCTATTAGTATCTGAAAAGCTGTTTGTGTATCTTTTTAACCTCCTCATAAGTGAATGCCTCTACTACTTTCAGTTGAGGGACGACACAGCTTCCATTGGTTGCATCCCATAATGCTACATGTTTCACAAAACAAATGATCAAATTCCAAATTATGTATTTAAACGTAATACGTAATACTTCGTTAAAGGAGTGTAGCATAAAGTCCAACAATAACTAACAGAGCCAGAAGTACACGCTCACCAATCACAGATACTCCAGTAACTCTAATGTTTGATGAATTGCCCTGGTGCTTCTCTTTTGATGTGGGCATCAAATAAGTCCATAAAAACTAATGCCCTATATGTGCAAGTCTATACAAAAACCCATAATCTTCAACAAAATTAAAAAGACCCTGCAATACATGTTATTTATTTTAACATTTAGGCAAATTTTATACATGTCTCTATATTGTCAAACTATATGAGAAATTTCTAATAAGCCATAGACTACACAAACCAGAATGACTCGATGTTGAACCTAATCTGCACCAAAATAAAATGCAACACTGTACCTAACTTCATGGCGCAATCGACAGTTGCGTCCTATAAGATCGATAAATGTGGGATAGAGACTACCTGCAATTGGACCATGTGAAGCAAAAAGTTTTGATAGAACAAAATCACGATCCTCCACATAGCGGGGTCCTTGGAGACTCTGAGCCAAGCGGTACACACTTTCTGGGCATTCTCAAGTATATCAGTAACACAAAGTCTCGAAATTATCTTGGGCATTATATACGATGGAATCTACGACCAATCCATTTCTCGTAGATTTGACTTCGATGCAGATGCCATCATCACTGTGGCACATATAAATAAAAAAACATACATCAAGTCCTTTACGGATGCATTTGTATCAGATTAATTACTTTATTGATACTTGTTTTATTTCTATTAACTTACATAAGGCACCAGCGCGGTTTAAAGGAGTTTTCAGTACTCAGTTAACAAACTTGCAGTCCATTCAGGATCAACTATTTCAGATTGGAGTTCGGCGTATATGTAACCATAACCTCGGCTGAGCAAAGGAAAAACTAAAGCTTTCTTTTTGTTATTTTATAGGACTTATTTCTACATAATCCACTCAAACCTCCAAAGTCAGTCAATGCTATACGCATAAGTAGTTAAAATGCACAGTTGAAGCATCAGGGCATTAAAAAGCATAGTATGATCAGAATATACAGCATTGGTTTTTATTTCTCCACAGAACAAAGCACAATGACTAACATAATGTCACAACATGAGCTTCTTGTCAAAATCCACCTTTATAATGTCACGACATGAGCCATTGTTTCACTTTTCTCACCCGCTTTTTATTTCTAGTACATTTTACATGATTTCATGCAGCCCGGCTGGACTCCTCAGAGCCATTTTTGCTAGAAACTCTATTTCACGCTTTAGTGGTCGAATGCCGCATAGAAAACATATGTAATGTTAACATTCGTTTTGGTTTTAAGTACTTGGCCTGATTTGAGTCCTCAATACCAGACACAACTAATTTCAAATGTTTTTAAAAATAAAGAATGACTTATAAGATACAAAAAAATCACATGTGGTAGTCTTTTATTAAAAAGTGTGGTTGCTGTACGAGTTTACTTCATGTTTTCCACGTAAGTGAATTTATTAATACTATCTAGGGTTGTACAATCCTTCTTTACTAAAAGGACTCAATGTGTATAGGAATACACTCTAAATGAATATAATAAGATGTTCAAGGACTTGTTGGGACATATATGTATGTAACATAATGAGTAAAACATATAATACACGTCAAGCCGTATGTTAACGGGTGGACAGAGAACATTTCAAGTTTATACATGTTTAAGTGGGTATTAAGGGGTTTCAAAAACTCGTAAAACATTTTGTTCCCCTAAACATGACTTAGACGTCTTTTATATTTTTCTCATCTCAGGAGATTGTTTTTTTCTCTCAACAAAATCATGAAATCAAAGAGCTTAGATGGGCCTATTGGGTCTTGGACATATAAGCATACTGGAAGTACAGATGTGTTCTAAGGTTGGCTTGCAACTGTTCTTTTAGATAAAAAAGTTGCAGCAGACTCAAACCGCCTGAATATATTGACACCATATATTAATAGTGTGATTAGAGAGTAATACCAAAACACTACTATATAATAGTCTTTCAAATTTATCAAAGATATAAATGGTGAATAGATATCAAACCAGTAACAATGTGAGGATTTAACATAGCAAAAGTTTAATGAATATACAAGTAGTCTTAACTCTAAAGCCTGTTAGATTTGAATGAAGTCTAACCACCTAAAGATATGGTAACCATGTGTTTTTAGTTTAGAGCTTAAGGTTAATTAACGTCGGAGGATAATATTTTCAGTCACTCCCCATATTTATGTGCTGTCTCTTTTAAAGAGATCTGGCTTATTGTTATGAATGCTAAATGATAAAACACTTATGTTGACCACGATCTTTGCAAACGTATGTCGCAAATATGTATTTAGTTATATTTCTAACGATGAGCTGCTATTTGTTACATGACCGGAAGTTCCATTTTGTGTTTCCAAAACAGGTTATGCGTTTGCAAAACCGCACAAATAGAAAGTCTCACCTAAACACTTTTTTCCAGTTATTTACTTTTCGCAAACCCAACAATAAAATATTTTTTTGCCAAAAAACAACCCCAAACACCCTAATAAGCACACAACTAACAATTATCACTCTTAGTAACAAAAAATAAACATTATACCTGAAAAAACTTGGCGATCCACAACGGACACGGTTTCACAAGCGGACTGAGGTCTATTTGTTTCAGCTTCAGCATGCATCTACTTCAGTTACTGTATCCAACACCAATACATATATTCAGCAGAATTACAAAACTAACTTTATAATGATATCAGTAAGATATACCTCAATTCACTTAACCCCGGTTGATTTCATATACTTAACTTTAAACATCCATTGAATTTACTTATGTAGCATAAAAGCATAAATAACCATATGGAAAAACTTATACTACAAACCAGGAAAGCCCACTTCTCAGATTGTGCTGTAGGAGGTGGTGGTGCCGGCTTTGCAGGCCCACTTTAGGGAACCTGGGCACGTACTTACCACCGGTTGATGCTGGTGCTGCAGCTGGTGGTATGATACTTTTTGGTACGATTCATGTTTAAATAAAACACGAAAAATCAGAACAAACGATTTAAAAATAGAGATTTCAGAACTGTGGATATAAAACTCTAAGAACCATTCATTAATTAATTAAAGGATTTGTCATTTTATCTTCAAATTTTAACAGATAAATGTTCAATTCTCCCTATGAGATTTCTATGTATTAATACTTGGTGTACTCATACAAAGACAAAAGCTATTGAAAATAAATGACAAGTAGAAAGTGTACACACACGGAAAGGAGGATCACTTTTCTAGATGCACAAATAGCATCACGACTGACAAGAACTACTACGTCTATCAATTCCATGCATAAACGGAAAGTTTCTGAACCGACTTCCTTTATAGCGACACCATCAGCGAAACCTACCACTTGATCGAGTACTACTCTTTTAGCATGATGTAATGACAACGCCATTGCATTTGCATCAACAGGCTCTACATCGATGATCCGTCAAAATTATGTCATGGGTGTTTTAAAACAAAATTTACTGTTAAGGCAAACAATTAGGAAGGTAAGCTATCAACTAAACCATGACCCTATTGTCCATTAGATCTACTTATCATGACAGTAAGAGCTACATAATAAACCAAAGTATATGAATATAAAAATCAAGATAATTTAGCATTTTACAGAAACACATACTTACGTCTGGTGATACCCGTTTCACAAAGGCTACAATACCATCTATTAACCAACAACCTCCAACAGCCACAAATATGCCATGGATTTGACCTTATTTGGCAAACAATCTCCATTCCAACGGTTCCTTGGCTGGCACATTTCTATCTACATATTTATTTAAGCATGTGTCGATTCTGGTTAGCTTAAAAGTAAACGGGTCAAATAGGTAGAAACTTGCACAATATTTTTATACTCCTGAAATATTATCATCTTTTGTAATTATTCTTGACGCGTTACAAATATACAAATTGTAAGTTCAAAAGGTGTTTCACATCGACCTATTCGGCCATCTTTAAATAAAAGATTGTTGTTTAAATAACGGGTGCTTGCAATGTCTTTTACCTTCGGTTTTTAACCTTGTCTAGCAGCAACACGCTACAACCCTACATTACATTTATAGTAAGATGTATGTTGAGAGTCTATGCACATGCAGCGGCTCAAGTTAAGAAGGAAATATAATAAATTATCATTAGAATAGGCTATATGAACCTTGGTGGTCTCAGTAAGACACTATCTGAAAAAGCTACAATAGGAATGTAGACGGGTAAATATTTTGGCCTATAGAAAATAATCCCAATTGTCTGGACTGGAAGCACTTCCGTTAAATCCCTAATCAACTAGAGAGGTTGAGATTGAGAAAATTCGTGATTTGACTTCTAATGATCATTGTGAAATCATAGGAAAGATCTGGATTTTATAATTACGTATTCACTTCCTCGAAGCTTCCTGTTAAACCGTAGTGAATACCTGTAACGGATTCAAATAAAAGGTTCCGGCGAAGGACCTTCAAAATCCGAAACAAACCACAGCAGAGTAAGCATACAACTAACATTTACATTTTACAACACCTTTAAATTGAAAATTTTGCATAATAAGTACTTTAAGGTTTACCATCTTGGATGCTCTATGAACACTATCCATTCTAGCCCAGCTAGACAACTTTCTATCAATCCTGTTCTCACCATTTCCGACCAATCCAGTAACTTCTGCACTCGAATCTTTATTCCCCTTCACCACCCTTTGAAGCATCTTCATTATCCTCAAGCGTCTCCCATTCCTCCATCTTGATAACCCACAAAGATATCCAACCAAAACTTGTAAAGCACAAAAAAAGCCTCTTTGTTTTACTCACCTCTACAACAGTCGACAAAAGCCTTCTTGTAGGATCAGGCTGGTCCTCTTCATTCCTATCCGCCTACACAAAATCAACAATTACTCAATAACCAAACAAACAACACCTCAAGATGAGTAAAGGGGCGTTTAGTTAGCTTATTTTCACGTCTTATGGGCGTATTTAAATTTGAAAAATCCTATAAACTTGCTCTTACATAGCTTATTTAGGTCAATAATATTATGTTGATAAGCTCAAGATCCGTTATAGTAATGTTCTGATCGATTTTTCCAAATTCAAATAAGCCGATAAGCCGCAAATAAGCTAATTCAAACATAAATCACAGAGACATACACAGTTAGAAATTAGGGCTTTAAATTGAGAGATGGAGGTGTACATATGTTTGGGTGAAAGAGAATAATAAGACATCAATGGTTAATCAAAAGCCTCGATAATTCATTGATTGTTGATTCAAATGATGTTTGAGTTAAAGCCTCAATAATTTGATAATTCATTATGCCAAAGCCTCCTATCATCATATTATTCTCAATTTAAAATCTATCAGATAGTACCTCTTCAACATAAACTGGCAAACATCTACTTTAAGTTTTTACATCTAAACTCCATAACTTACTATGGTGAATCCATTAAAAGTAAAAAAAATAAAGGTACACAAATTAATAGTAACAATGTAAAATTTATTTTCTTTGAACTTTCTAAATATTTATAATCACTGCTAAAATTATCATGGTCTAATTCTTAACAATTAAATATTAAAAAACAAAATACAAATCTTTGATTACCTCAATTATGATACTATATATATGAAAACCTTAACAAATTATTGACGAAATTTAATTTGGGGCATATCTAGTCAGAAACTGGATCGATTGAATCTGAGTAGGCGATTTTGGTTTGGGTTTGGATTTCGTCGGATCTATATGAGTTGTTCTAGGATTTTATGTGAGGATCGATTTGAGGGTAGTTGTTTTAGGCTTTAGGAAGTTTTGTTTGAAAGGGGTTGTTTTGTTAGTTTTAATTTTTGTTTTAACCCTTATGTTATATAAGTGATACTTTTAACACTAAAGTTTTATAATATTTGTCCCGTTTTTTCTTATAAGTTTTTTTCTTTTCGTTTTTAACACGTATATTTTTTACTTTCATTTTAAAAAAGACGAAAATTATACATTTGTTACTAAATTAAGTAACAATTACACTTTTAAAAGGAATAAATAAAATAATTATTTCCTACTAATGAAAGAATTTCTTAAAAAAGTCTATGTGTTTTGCTTTACAAAGAAAAAGATTATAAATGAATACTGAGTAATTTTATATTAAGTCACTCACTTTTCATTTGGTTAAGTTTGGGTTGTTGGCCGATAAATTGTTTTTGTTGTATAGCGATGATTATGACCTCAACTTATTTACAGGACTTGAATAAACCAAACAGAATGAAGTTTGAAAACTGAAAAATAAATTCACCAATAAGACCCAAATCTGTTGTTGTTAGAAACATGCTTATATTAAAAAGATTAAGGCGAACTTTGTGACATGTAAGTTGACATGTAAATCTTTAGCCACCAAGCAACCTTCACCTACGTGGCTACGTGTAAATAATATGATGTATTGATTTTATTATGGATGTGAGTTCCCAAAATGCTATAAAATCATGAGTTTAAAAGGTGTTTGCAACATAAACAGTTGCAAAACGACAGTTTTAATTCCGTAGAAAGTGGTTTATGATGAGCTTCTATAAAGAAATTTAGTTCATGTGGTTTGCGTCAGATTGGGTCAAAGACGCAAGATTGAATAGTCTGCTGGATTAGCCAAGGTTTATTCAAATGATTGACAATACATTGCATCAAGTGTCCATCAACTGAAGGTAGAAAGAGTCTGCAGATCTCTATATCAGCCAACAATATTTCCGTTCAGTTTCATTAAACAACTTAATTACCTTTCCAAGACGACAATGGAGGAGTCTCTGAATTTGTATAGCTCAGATGCATCCATGGATGCCTATCCCCCTTAACCATGTCACTTGATGCAAATGATTCGAGTTCAACAATCTCACTCTGTGTTAGCTTTACAGATAAAGCTCCAATGTTATCGTTGAAGTTCTCACGTTTTGTGGTTCCTGGTATTGGGACCACATCACTTCCTTGGTGATGCACCCACGCCAATGCTAGTTGAGCTGCGGTGCATCCTTTTCTTGCTGCCATCTTCTGCACTCGCTCAAATATGGTTGTATTGTGATCCACATTCTCAAACCTTGGATGAACCTGCAATAAGTTTTTGCAAAAACGGATCAATTAACTAGATATTAGAAAGCTGATTATTGAGAAAAAATTAAGTTCAAATAAGTACATGCCAAAAGCAGTCTTCCAAATATAACCTGAACCTATAACTCCGGATAAGCACGATAACACGTCAGAAAAATCAAATATATGTATTTAAATCTAGTCTCTCTTGGATGAGCATTAATTTTGTAACTAAAATAGTCAAAATACTACATAAACACGAATCCCTATTAAAACAAGAATTCACAACCTCTTGGTTGGCCTCACCTAATAGTGATACTACTTGTCTAAGGTCTTGGTATATACACAAGCATCATTATTTAATGACTTGTTTCTGTAAATTTTTCTTGTGCTTTTACTCTCCTATGCTATAGATATGCACATATACCTTCCTTGAATCGCCATCGTCCAAGTTTTCAACCAACTTAGGACCGGAAGCTAAAAATCCCCTGCCTATTGGACTGTAAGAAACAATCCCAATGCCAAGTTCTCTGCAAAACAGATCAGGCAAGAAACATCGACAAACTATGTAAGTCAGAGTGGAGTTATCATTAATGAAAAAAAGAAGTAAGCCCCACGCCTTCGGATCACCTGATAATTTATGATTGTTTTCCCCTTAACTACTGCTATGCAAGCACGAGGGAAACTCACTTATGTTATGTGACTGAGTATCACTAATACTAAGTCAGATTACCCTACAAGAAATTCAAAATCTACGAAAATGACCTGCAAGTAGGAACAATTTCATCTTCCACATCTCGTGTCCATAATGACCACTCATTCTGTACTGCGGTTATTGGATGAACAGCATGGGCCCTTCTTATCGTCGAAGCGGACGCTTCTGATAATCCTACATACTTCACTTTTCCTTCCTCTACCAACTTCTTCATCTCTCCCATCTTTCTTATTACAGTTTGTCACATGTACAAGTGTTACAAAAACAACAATTTGTCAAAGCACTACACCGGTTAATGTTTCTCAAACTAGTAATTTAGACACCCTCTAACATACATAATCGAGAAACAAAAGGCCTAACCATGACTTCAATAGGGACACGAGTGTCAATACGATGAGCATAGTAGAGATCAATACAATCAACATCAAGCCTCTTTAAGCTAGCTTCACAAGATGACCGAACAAACGTTGGATCACCACAGACCTCCAACTTTCCATCGGCCCGTCGCTGATAACCAAATTTAGTAGCAATTTGAACTCTATCTCTTAGTCCTCCTTGTTTCAAAGCCTACAAAACAAAAATCATATCTGGGTGTTTGGTTTGGCTTATATAATGTAAGCCCATTTCGGCTTATAAATTTTGTGGCTTATTTGGAGGTTTATGGGCTTATATAAGTTTATTATATCATGATAAACTTATATAAGCCCCTAAGTCTCAAAATAAGCCACAAAATTGGGACTTACGTTATATAAGCCCAAAATAAGCCATATTTCGGCTTATATTTCATAAACTCATGACTTATGGGCTTATGTAAGTTTATTATATCATAACAAGCTTAGATAAGCCCATAAGTCTCCAAATAAGCCACAAAATTGAGGCTTATGTTATATAAGCCGAAATACGCTTACACAAACTCAAAATACCGAAACCTTAGCTAACAAAGGTGATGGAACAATACAGTAAACAATATGGTTAGTAATGAGCAACCTTGCCAATGAGGATTTCGTTAGTGTACGGACCATATATGTCGGAAGTATCTAAGAAAGTGACTCCGGACTCAACGGCGTGATGAATGAGTTTGATCATATCAGCTTCGGGTTTTGGTGGTCCATAGAAGCTGGACATGCTCATACACCCCAATCCTTGTGCTGAAACAGCTAGACCTTGTGACCCAAGTTTCACTTTTGGAACGTTTGATGACATTGTTGTTTCTTGATCACTGGATTACTTGGCTTAAAACATATTTAACCTTTTAGTAGGTGTTTGGCAATATAATGGTTGACTTTCTCTTGGGAAATAATCTTCACTCACTGATCACTTCAATGCAATTGACTCCCACGTGCAAAAATATGCCCTTTTTTTTATAAAAAAAAACTAGTTTAAGACCCGTATATTATACGGGTACTTAAAAATATTATTTTGAAAGTATTTTTCGTTGATATTAAGGAATAATATCATCAAAAATATTTAGTTTTATGTCTTTTTTTCATTCATACAAACCATTATTTCATTATTCTATTCTTATGGATACATAATAGATGTTTTTATTGCTGAATAGTATTTCGTATAATTGAATTACCTAAGTCACGAACAATTTAGAAAAATAAATAAACTCTAAACATATCTCATCAAAGTTCAAGTTTAAATCCAGTACATACTAATGTGCAATGTTTCTTGTATGAATTAAATTTGTTTAAATACTCTATATCTACAATACAAATTGTTACTAATATAGTTTGTAATACAAATATTAGAAGTATATATTGGTAAGTAAAAGATGCTAAACAAATTGGCAATAGAAGATCTCATTTAGCTTCAATTGTCTGAATGATTGAAGCTGCGTCTTTGTGTAGAATATTGATAACTTATGAATCAATGAAGGGGTTTGTTGATTTCTAGAGAGAGAAAGTTAGAGAGAGAAAGTGAGAGAAACTATGTGTTATTTCATTAAGTGGAAAGTAGAAAATGACAACAACCAACCCCTTTCCATGGTGGAAAGGGGTATTTATACTCCAAGCTTACAATGGGCTTGGGCCGGTCCATGACAAACCCATGGACCGGTTCTTACTTAACTTAATAAGCAACTAATAACTATTTGTTAACTACGAGCTATTACAACATTAATAATATTGTGGAGTGACCGATACTTCTAATATACGTAAAAACGTATTTCTAACAATCTCCCCCTAAGGGAGGTCACTCCACGTTACAAAGTTCTAAACCTAGCATACTATACTAAGTCTTCGTTCTTTAGCTCGTAGTCTTTTCTTCTTTTCTTTCTTTTGTTGTGAATATGTTGGTTTGATCTTTTTGGCTTTGGCTTGAGAGCATTGTTCTTTGGCCTTTCACGTGCGATCTTTGCCTCTCTTGTGAATTTGCATTCTCGTGACTCCATGTTCCACACACTTATGTCTTTTTGTTGAATTCTCGAAAGTTTCAGAGTTTAGTACAGCGGAAGACTTTATCTTGTACTTTCTTGAATTTTTGCTAAACTTTGATGCAGAAAAACATAAGCATGTGGGAACGACTTCTACAGGTACACCGCAACACCACCGTCTTCACTGGTACTCAGCAACGCCACCGTCTTCAACAGGTACACAGCAACGCCACCGTCTTTAACAGGTACACATCAACGACACGAATAAAATGGCTTTGAACATTTTATTCTAATTCGGTAGCATTTTACCTCCGGTCGGTGAAGACCGTTGGACGATATTAGATATCGTACCCGTGACGGACAGTTTCAATTAAGTAACTTCCTGACAGGATTTCGCGGGTAAACCCGTTCTCTTTATTCGACCGTCCAAAGCTGACTGCGAACATAAAGAGTGAATCACTTGGATAAATTATCCTTGTGATTTGAAGCCGTCAATTCATGAAACCTGGAACAAGTGAATTTCAATTAAGATTTTCACCATCGTTGCTTTCCAGTTGTCACGAGCTCAATTCATAAAGAATCTTGCACGTTACCTACCAAGTGCTGTTTGATGTTGACACTAGAAGGATTTCCACTCGTCACTGTGGTCAATAAAGAGTCACTCTGAGTGTTCTGGCAAGATCATATGATAATGCGAAGAGGCCTGGAACGAGTTTAAGTTCAATTAAGAATTAAACCACTGTTACCTTCCAGTTTTTCACAAGATTGGTTCTAAAAGAACCGCACGTGTAACCTACCATGAGCTTGTTTGATGTTGGCTCAAGCAGGATTTCCATCTTCATTGTAATACTTGCGTATTACTCGGATGTTCTGGCAATATTACAGGAATACTGCGTAGGACTCATGAAAATCTCTTACTTTTCACAGTGTGTGAGAAAGCAAGGAATAAATGGAAAGTGTCCTAATGAGACTTTTGATGATCTCTTGGCTCTAGACTCGATTGTGCGTTTTGATTTAGTGAGCGATGGCTGGAGATGAGTGCCACCTTTTCAATACCAGTCTATTCGGAGTGAATAAACCAATAGATAACGTGTTGATCTCCGTGTGATTAAAACAAATACCTTTTGAGAGATATTTGAGTTAGCTAGGAAAGGTTGTGCATTGCATCACTGGGTCCATGATGTCTTTCTTCAATACCGAGAATCATTAGCAAAAATGACCTCAATAGCATATGTATTGACCCGGTTTCTGCCTAAAGTTGTAAGGAGGGCTTCTTTCTTTACACCCTTTATCTTTACAATTCTTTTTCATTCTTCAACCCCTTCAATGCTTACCAATACGTCATCACTAGCACCTTGTTGTGATTGTTCCAGTGCTAGCTTAAGTACTTGGTCGGCATTCAGCTACGTTCACATTCTTTCTCCATCTTTCCTAGGACTTCTAATTCTATCTAGGGAATTGTCCTTGGGAAGATTCCATCGGCTCTGATGAATCATTGGACTAAACCTATTCCTACCACCCTTTTGTCACCACATTCGTCGTGAATTAAGCGTGTTTTGGGAAGGAATTGCCACCATGAAAAATCATTGAAAATCACCTAAAGTACTTGTGATATTGAAATCAAAAGTTTTGTACCTTAGGTGTTTTGTTCATCAAAAACGCTCCCCCTTAACACGTGCTTTACACATATTAAGTTGGATAATCTTTAAGTCTTTTTCATCTTTTAGCCAAGTATCACTTAAGTCTCCTTAATCCCATTTTCTCCCCTTATCCAAAATGTTAACCATTAATATTTGGGATATTGAATAGATTAACCGGTCTTTGGGTAAAAATGAAATCGATATTTGGCCATAGAACAAGTTATTGCTCCCCCTTAAGTTAATAAGGGATAGTTGTAGTGCTTTAGTATGATATATTTTGAAAGATTTAGAATCTCATGAGAAATTCTTGAAAAATTATCATACCTTAACACTACATCAAGCCATTAAAGCACATTATTCACAAATATACATATTCACAATTGAAAACCAATATAAAGTGGACCTGAAGTGTACGACCCATTAGATGGATCGTTGCAGTAGCTTATGGTGCACTAAATATGGTCTTCCACCAACGAACCTTTCCAAGCTCCTCATCAATCTACGTTCACGGAGCTTTTGATCAATCTTCTTGATCACGTACTTCGCCATCTGCCGGTAACCCGGATGCCAATCCTCCGTCATCTCTGGCAAAGTCCCACCCGAGTTCAGATGCTCCAACTTTCCTCTGACTTGTAGAAGAGTCCCATCACTGTACTTATGGAGCTCACCCACCCTCATAAACTTCATCAAACCTCGACTGTTCAAGTAGAAAATGCCGTAATTCGGGACAGAAATGCCGGTATAGGGACATCTTTCTACATGTTGAGGTAGCACTTGATTCACTGGACGGGTTAGGTTAAGCTTCCTTTGATAGCTTTCGACTCCCAACTGAAGATCTTCAACTCGTGTCTTGATGACAACGCTTCGTGTGAACATACGAAGTGCTGTATTCAAAGCAATGAGGTCTTCACGAGGAATATGTGTGAGTTGATCTCGGGTCATCAGAAGCAGCATATCTTCGATATCCTCAAGGCGAATGATGGAAAAATCTCCCTGCTGGATTTTGTATTCCCTGTCATCCTCCCTTTTCAAACGAATCTCCGTCACATGATAATAGCCATTCTTGGCTTCAGTTTTCATCCCTAAGATGCTGGAGATGCGGATGTCGGATCTAACATTGCTTCCAGAATTGACTAGGCAGCAACCCCTGTACGCCCTTTGGACTCGTTCGTCCCAATGAGATGCACCTATGACAGCATACATATCATAATTACGATTTATCTTTGGGACCCAGAGTCGGTTTACCTTTTCCTCGATAAAGGGTATTGTCCCCCAGTTGGCAGCTTTCAGCAAGGTCAGGGAGGTTGCGTACTTTGATGACCCCTTCAGAAGATACACAAGATCATTGGTGACGAAGAAGTCAAGAGCAATTTGATTATCTTGAGAAGGATCCATTGGAGGTGGAGCTCTTTCTGATTCATGAAGTCCTGGCCGTTGAACGGTATTCAGAGCCTTCAGGATCTCATCGGCATAATACTCGAACTCCATTCGGGTTAACCGGGTTTTGGCACGAAGTCTCTTATCCTTCAGCGCTTTCTTCACCAAGGATGGAGTAACCAAAGTCTTATACTCATGAGCAAGAAATGCACATAAGTCAATCGGACTGCGGATACGGAGATACAACACATCTTTGTCAGCGTCTGTGATCGGATCATATTGTGCTGCTGCCGTGATCCAAGCCTGTGGTGGTGCAGTCTCGTCTATCTCCAACGTATCTGCCCAGTCTCGTGTGCTTGGTTCAGGAACCGTAGATTGTTGTGCTTGTTGTAGAGGAGTAGAAGCTCGAACATCTGCTGGTTCTGATTCAGGCATTTCGGCAGTGTCGTGAACTGGTGAGTGTTGTGCAGCTTCGGGTTCCGTTACTGATTCTGCAATCACAGGAGCAACAACAACAGAACTAATGGGGTTAGTGGTAATAGGTAAAGATACAGCGATAGAGGTACCGGGAACCGATGACGCTGTAGTGGCATTCACATCGTGGCGCCACTTAGATCGTCTTGATTCCGATGATGTTGATTTGTCCTTCTACGCTGCATCTTTCTTGGACTTGGTTCCAGACTTTGCAGGTTTCTTGGAGCTGGTAACCTTGTCTCCCTCTTTAGGCTGTTCACCCCCATCATCATCCTCATTGTTATCCCCGTTACTCCCCCTAGCACTCTCCTCATTCCCATCACCACCATCATCGCCATCATCATCATCATTATCATCGTCATCATCATCCTCATCCTTATCCTCATCATCACCCTCATCGTCATCCTTTTCCTCTTCTTCTCCTTCTTCTTCCTCTTCCTCTTCACCAGTACCCTCTTCCTGCTCACTTTCTTCCCTTTCTTCCTCAGGTAGAATGTGATAAGGTACCACACTTCCAAACGTTTTGAATAACCTATCATCCTCCATGATAGCGTCATTCAGGGATTTGTATAGAGCCCGTTGATTCCTAGACTTATCAAACGATCCAAGTTCCACCATACGAGCCTTAAGGATCTTCTTCAATTCAAAATCCGTCAATTCATAAGCAATCTTGTAGGCGGATTCTGAAGGATTGGATGACTTGATCATCAAGTTATCAGCTGCTAGCGTCTTCAACTCATCACGCAGTTTAGGCATAATGGATTCAACGGATTCTTGCACTCTTTCTTCCACAGAGGCTTCAAGTGCTTCTTTTTGCTCTTTGTATTTATCCCTCATCGCTTGAAGTCTGGTGATACGTGCAGCATGCTTATCAGCCTCAGCCTGCTTAACCCGAGCTAGTTCTTCTGCATGTGCTTTTCGAGTCAACTCCATATCTGCAGCGAACCTAGCAGTCATCTCCTCTTGGGCTCTCCTAGATGCTTCTTCACTTTGAGCTTGTCTTTGTAACTCTTGGCGAAGTTCATCCATTTCGCGTTTGTGATTATCCATATGTTTATCCAACATTTCGGCCATCACCAATGCAGCCATTGTAGATGTTGCAGAGCTGCTCTGGGTTGATTGAAGAGGCTCGGTTGTTACTGCGGTACTAAGGATGGGAATTATAGGTGGTGGAAGAAATGGTGTTGAAGCCGGTCTGGTTGGTAAGGGTTGTATTGGTGGAGGTTGAGTTGCTAAAGGTTGAGTTGACACCATGATCGTAGGAGCAACAGACTCCTTTTCCACACTTGCTGAAATAGGGATTGATGGCTCCTTCGAAGTAGAATAATTTTCAGGTGACCCAAACTCATAAACATCATCTGGTTCCTGGTACTCTTCTTCAACATTTACCCTTGCTCCTGAACCACTACCGCCAGTATCTTTCCTACTCCTTTGAATAGCTATCTTCATCATTTGTTTCTCAGTTTTATCAAGAGTAGGATCAACAACGTCTTCTTCGTCACGTAGACGCATCTCATCAGCCTTACCCTTTCCCTTCTTACCCTCAGTCTTCTTCTTCTTGGTTTCGGGTTCAGGTAACGCAGCTGGTTGTTTGCGTTTACCTTTACTCTTGACCGTTGTAGACGAGTCTTCTCCGGGCTGAAGGTTTGCTTTCAGCTTCTTGATTTCTAGCTGCAGTAGCTTGTAATCAGCAGAACCTTTGATTTTCTCCGTCAGAAGATAATCGGGAATAGGACCAGGAATCACACCAATAGACGGTCCTTCATGCCTCAGATCCACAGTATCATCAGCTTCTTCAGTGTGATAACGACTTGCTGCACGCCTATCAATAGTAGCATCATTTTTCATAAAATAATTAATGATAAGCTTGATAAACCTTGGATAAGGAAAGAAATTTGTCTTCAGCTTCTTGTTCTGGAAGAGTTGAAAGGTGAATTCTTCCCATATCAACAATGCATAATCTGCATTTGCAGCTTTGTACATGCCATAGAACAGGTTTATTATAGGACTGCGCAGAGCATCATGGCCACTTGTTTTTGGTGTAAGACATCTACTGAGAATACCCATCAATGCTCTCCAAGGTTGTCCTACTTTAGCAGTCGTAAACTCAGACGCAACTCGTATTTCCGGACATCCAAGAGCGTCAAATAACTCCATGAGTTCATCTTTAGTAGGATCTCTCGAAAATGACATGCCTTTGGGTGTATCCCGTATACCAAAAATCTTACGGAAGTCTGAAACTGTGAGCGTCTGCTGCTTGTTGTCGATGGTGAAAGTGATCTTGTTCGAGGTGATTTCCTTGGTAGCCCAAAATTCATACATATACTCATAAGGCACTGAGGCACTACTTCTCAAAGCATTCTTAAAATGGGATTGATCAAGGATCGCGATGGCTACTTTAAATCCATGGTGAGTGGATTTTGAGACTTGCTTCAGCCGATAGTTGTTGGGTATAAACTTAAGGGTTCGTGCTTTAGCAATAGCGGCTTCTCTAGAGTCTTGGATTGCTTGTACTGTTGGATTAGTCATTGTATCTGCTTAAGATAAGACATGAAAGGTTGATGCACAAAAACATATAGATATATATCATTCTTACTTCTAAGCATAACGCATTTCATAACATAATACAACAAGTACATATAACATGCAAACATTAATAATCAAACAACTCTTCATCCGGAACTTTTCCTCATTCGGAACTTCTTCATCCGGAACATTCCTTCATTCGGAACTTCCTTCATCCGGAAGTTCTTCATTCGGAACTTCCTTCATCCGGAAGTTCTTCATTCGGAACTTCCTTCATCCGGAAGTTCTTCATTCGGAACTTCTTTCATCCGGAAGTTCTTCATTCGGAACTTCCTTCATCCGGAAGTTATTCATTCGGAACTTCTTCATTCGGAAGTTCTTCATTCGGAAGTTCTTCATTCGGAACTTCCTTCATTCGGAAGTTCTTCATTCGGAACTTCTTCATTCGGAAGTTCTTCATTCGGAACTTCCTTCATTCGGAAGTTCTTCATTCGGAACTTCCTTCATCCGGAAGTTATTCATTCGGAACTTCTTCATGCGGAAGTTCTTCATTCGGAACTTCCTTCATTCGGAAGTCCTTCATTCGGAACTTCCTCATTCGGAAGTTTTTCAGAAAAAATCCTTCATTCGGAAGTTTTGTTCAAAATGTCCCTCATTCGGAAGTTCTTATCCTTGTTCATCCGGAACATCAAAACACAATCTAAGAGGATTAATTCTAAACGCATTTGTGAGTTCTAAGGCAAACTAAGGCAATTAAACATCATTTAATGAGATTCCGAGCAAAACCCATCAACAACCCCTAAATAATTAACCCTAATTAAGGAATAAACCCTAAATCTGATAATGTTAATTATCCGAATCAATTAAAGAGATATAGATGATGGATTAGACGAATTTATAAGTTAAATATAGATGATAATTACCTTATTTAATCGAATGAATAGGATCGGATGAATAAACGAGATGTTTTTAAGAGCTTGTGTGTGAGTTTCAACAATGGCGGCAAGGTTAAAGATAAACAGTGAAAAGGAATAGTGAGGGGCGGGGGGTTTTGTTTTTGACTTAGATCAAGTTTTTGACTAGTTCCAATAAATATCACCTTTAGTCCCTCTATTTATCTATTCTTTTCCTTTTTGTTTCTAACTTTTTCATTTCATTTTACCTTTCCATTGATAAGTTTAGTCGACTTAATTTTGCTTAGTTAAACTAAACTCGACAATCTCACACAACTTAAGCAAAACTCCAAGATCTTAAAGTCATTCCTATCACACGTCGTATTCTAAAGCAAAACCACTCAATTACCATGTAGCCCTTAATTTTCAAAATCACTTTTGAAAATCAATTTTAATGACGAAGATGATTTTAATATTTTCTCCCCCTTAAACGATGACCCGTTTTCTATTTAAAGAGCTGTAGTCATTGTTTAAAGAGTCAAATATTGATGAAAGCATTTCCAATTTATATCTTGAAAAAGTTTGATTCGTGGTGTCAATAAGATTTCTCTTATTTTAACAAATTAATGCACTAATACGTACACAAATTCGTGTTAGACCAAGTTATAAAGTAAACTTGATCCCTTTGCATGATTTGGCTTGTAAATCACGCCCGAGAAAATTAATTCCCGTTCTGAGCCAACGTTTTCCAAAGAAATACGTGACTTTAATATGAAAACCGGGTTGCAGTCAGAAATAACTACAAGCCATTATGGGCATGTTTTAAAAATGTACAACTTTTATACGGACTCTATTTATGGCACCGTGTCAATATTGATCGACATTTCTAAGGCCGTAAATATTACCGTACTAAAAGACATGCCCGATTTAAACAAAAAATATTTTTGGTTTTTCTTGATTTTATAATTTTTATGGTTTTTCTAGGTTTTATATTTTTTATGGTTTTTGTTGATTTTATATTTTTGTATTTTTCTTTTGTGGTTTATATATTTACTATAATATACATGATCACAAACAAAGGATACTCTGAATAGTTTACCACGACTATTCAGCTGATTCTTCTGCCAACTCTTTGAGAGTCGCTGGAGTGAATGATTTCATGCCAAGCTTGTCGATCAAAAACTCGATTCGTCCTCGATCTAATGCTTTGGTGAACATATCCGCCAGCTGGTACTCAGTAGTGACAAAATACAGCTCGATCACTCCGTTCTCCACCTGCTCCTTAATGAAATGGTAGCGAATGTCTATGTGCTTGGCCCGGGAGTGTTGAACATAGTTACAACAAAGGGCAATGGCGCTCTTGTTGTCACAATACATCGGGATTTTGTTGAATCCCAGACCGTAGTCAGTTAATTGTGATCTCATCCAAAGGACTTGAGCACAACAACCGGACATGGCGATGTATTCAGCCTCCGTGCTTGATATTGCAGCGCTTTTCTGCCTTTTTGAAGAACAACTAATCAATCTATCTCCAAGGAGTTGCACAGATCCAGAAGTGCTACGCCTCGTGTCTTGACATCCAGCATGATCGGCATCTGCGTATGATATTAAAGCAATAGAGGAATCTTTCGGATACCATAGACCACGATGAAGTGTTCCTTTTAGATACCGAAAGATCCTTTTCACAACATGTAGGTGCTTTTCGGTAGGCCGAGCCTGATACCGGGCACACATGCATACAGCAAATTGCAAATCAGGCCTGCTAGCAGTCAGATATAAAAGGGTGCCGATCATCCCACGGTAAAGTTTTGGATCGATAATAGTCCCATTCCTATCTTCATCTAACTTGGATTTCTCCACCATTGGAGTGTCCACGGGGTCACAAATTTTCAAAGTTATATTTCTTAAGAGATTCTAGAGCATATTTGGATTGATTAATAAAGATGCCTCTGGGATTCTGAGAAATCTGTAATCCTAAGAAAAATGAAAATTTTCCCATCATCGACATCTGAAAGCGTGTGGACATTATCTTCTCAAATCGATTTGACAATTCTATGTTAGTGGCAGCAAATATTATATCATCAACATAAATTTGTACCAGAATCATGTCGTTGCCTTCCTTGAGAGTGAATAGAGTGGGGTCCACCTTGCCTTTGGAGAAGCCTTCCGAAATGAGATATGTTGACAGGAGATCATACCACGCGCGTGGAACTTGTTTCAACCCATAGAGAGCCTTCTTAAGCTTGTACACATGATTAGGAAACTCCGTACTGACGAACCCATCCGGCTGACTAACATAGACTTCTTCCCTTAGTTCACCGTTCAAAAATGCCGTCTTCACATCCATTTGATAGACGATCATGTTCATATGAGCAGCATACGCAAGGAATAGTCTAATAGCCTCCAATCTAGCCACAGGAGCAAAAGATTCTTCAAAGTCTATACCCAAGGCTTGTTTATATCCTCTAGCGACCAATCTAGCCTTATTCTTCAATACCGCACCCATCTCATCAAGTTTAACCTTATAAACCTATAATAAAGTAAGGATGTTGACCTTGTCAGGGAGAGGAACCAATTCCCATACTTCAAGTCGTTGGAATTCATTTAGTTCCTCATGCATAGCTTCAATCCAAGATGATTGGGTCATAGCCTGCTGCCAATTTTTAGGTTCAACTTCAGAGAGAAATGCATCAAAGTAGCAATAAAGTGCACTCTCTTGTAACTGATGGCGTGTAGAGACTGGTCGATCTAGATCTCCAATAACATTCCTAATTGGGTGATATTTTGTCCATTTAGTGCTATGGTTTTCAATCCTAGGTGGTCTGGAGTGAACAATAGAAGGAGCTTCTTCTGAGGTAGACGCGGCTGAAGGGTTTTCAGGTATCGCTACACCAAAGAAAGAAAGCTCTTGCAGGTGAGCATATTCCAAGTCGTGATCAATAGAATCCTCTTCCACATCATTAGGCACAAGTAGGGGTGACGATTTAGGTGTAGTTTGAGAATCACTTGGTGAAGGTGCATCCGGTTCAATGTGAATTGAAGATGCATTAGATAAAGGTTCATTAGCTTGAGCAACCACTTCAGGGATTGGAGCGATTACTACAGGTGCTGGAACTTCATCAGTCGGGGGATCGAAGAATTCATCAAACAACGGTTGAAACAGTTTATCCCACTCGGGCCTTGTTGGTGGTAAAAATGATGTAGAAGTAGGATTATTGGGAACTAATCCGGAACTAATAGCACCGGTTCCCATCTCATGAAGCGCGGGTTCAGAGCTGTGTTGCTCAGAAGCCATTGTTGTCAGCTCGTCGAAATCTGCGTCCATAGTTTCTACAATCTTGCCAAGACGACGGTTATAGATTCGGTATGCTTTCTTGGACGGTGAGTAACCAATGAAAATACCTATATCGGCTTTCGGTTGAAGCTTACCCAAGTTCTCACTATTAATGTTTGGATAACAAAGGGCACCAAACACATGAAAAAATGAAACATCGGGTTTACGGTCATGTAGAAGCTCATAAGGTGTTTTTCCATGGCGTTTCCGAATGATAGAACGGTTTTGGGTGAAACATGTAGTAGAAATAGCCTCTGCCCACAAGAACAATGGAGCGTTCGCATAAATAAGCATGGTCCTAGCAGCTTCCATAAGTGTACGATTCCGTCTTTCAACGACACCGTTTTGTTGTAGAGTGCGTGCAGCGGATGTTTCATGTGAGATACCAACTCCCTCATAGTAATCACGGAGAGTCTGGTTGACGAACTCTGTACCATTGTCTGTACGAATACGGCGGACAGTAGTATTCAAACGTACCTGAATGAATTTCAAAAAAGTGATGATAGCCTTCGGAGCTTCATCCTTTGTACGTAGAAATCTAACCCATGTAAACTTGGAGAAATCATCCACAATTACCAGAATGAATTTCTTACCGCTCACACTTTCAGTTCTCATTGGCCCACAAAGATCCATATGCAAAAGATGAAGTTTTTCTTGATTGGTGTCTTCAGCTTTGGGCTTGTAAGATTTCTTGGTGCTTTTCCCTCTTGAACACGCGGAACATAAATGGTCCTTGTGAAATTTAAGCTTTGGAAGACCACGAACTAAATCGTTTTTAGCCAGATGATTAATAGCATCAAAGTTAAGATGAGATAATCTGCGATGCCATAACCATGACTTGGTCTTAGATGCTTTAGAGAGAAGACATACTGGAGAGGCGGCCATCATGTCTTGTAAGGACAAGGTATATAGATTTGCACCACGAGATCCCTTCAACAAATCTTTTCCTTCCAAGTTGCGGATGAAACAAGTGTGTTGTCGAAAAGCAACCTCAAGGTTGGAATCACAAAACTGTCCTACTGAGAATAAATTATGACCAAGACCTTCTACATAGTATACCCTTGAAATCGTCACGTTTCCAATCTGATATTCACCATACCCCATTATCTTTGCAATATGATCATTCCCGAATTTAACCGTACCAAGAAACTTGCTGACGAAATTTCGGAGCATCGAGCGATTTCCGGTCATATGTTTTGAACAACCGGAGTCCAAATACCACATGATGATTTGGACCACCTGAAAATATCACCACACGAAGACAATGTAGAGGTATCGGAATCTGAGTGTTCCTTGTTATTAGCAGGTACAGATTTAATAATCTTAGATTTGCTAACTCTAGGTTTCTTAGATTTCCTAGCCTTCTTTTTCTTAATAAGTGGTATAGATTCTAGTTGGCTTAAATCCTGAGGTATTTCTTCACTGATAGGCACTATAGTGGGGGCTGACCTAATTAAAGGGCGATGTTTCCATACTTGAGTGCGAGTGTTCCTAACTAAAGGACGCTCAGACCTAACCTCAATGGATGCATTCCTAGTTAAAGGGCACATTTTTCCATCTAATGTAAAGGTCCTACCAGTGGGACGCCATTGCCAGCTAACTTGGGCACGAGTTCTACCCGTTGGCTTCCATTCAAGACCATTCTTAATAGCATTCATTTCATTCACGTGATCAATCAGACACAAATCATGACGTTGGGAAAACATACATTCATTACAATTCCAACAATTCAAATCAGAATTCACGAATGGTTTAGGCTGCTGCACAGGCGCAGAGCTTTTAGTCTTAACATGATTCTTTTTATTTAAAACTGAACTAGCATTCCTATTGTGAACTTCTACTTTCTTCTTTTTGGCACTACTAGTGGAGGGCTTGATCTTATCTTTCTTGAGTGGCGATCCTTTAGCCTTAGTAGTCTCTTTTAATCCTGTAGAAGGCAAAGTGGGAATATTAGCAACAGATTTTAAATGTGCCTTACTTGATTGTGCCAATGACGGTTTCACTCCTGGAGTCTTATTAAATGGAGTTACAGCAATGGGCCTATTATTAAGTAGTGCAGAACCTGGTGTACCTATGTATTGCAAATATGCTAGGCAATATTGAACTCGCTTAACATATTCATGAGCCGAATAATAGTCGCTACTTGAGGGATCTAAGGCATAAAGATCGTCTAAAATATCCCTAAGAAGATCGACATGCTTAATGGCATTCCTCATATAATCATCGTAGGTAACCGGGTTTCTCTTATGAAGCGGATTCTTATAAAGCACTACTGACTTGATTGTTGGAGCACTAGTGGACGGTGCAGAGTCGGTAGCTAAGTTATCAACAACTTCTTGTCGGGTGAGAAGAAGTGTCTCCTTTAACTCAGCCAGAACCATATTTTTGTCAATGAGCAGGATGTTCAAGTCAGAGATTTCCTCGCACTTTTGGTTCAGTTGTTCAACATAAGATTGTTGTTGTGTCGCATTAAAAGCGAAGCGTTCTTCTAGTGAACCATAAAGAGCGGATAGTCCCTGTCTTGTCCGATCCATCTCCCCTAGAACAGACGAAAGTCTAATTTCTAAGACCTGGTTTTTAGACTCTGCAGCCTCTAGTTCCAATTTTAATGTTTCCTTTGATGACACCTCTCTCTTCAATCTCATGATTTCTTCCTCTAATGTCTTAACAATTGCAATCATCTTGTCACTAGTCTCAACACCGTTTTCACAACCATTTGATATCAAAAGATCCTCATTTTAAGTTTGTTGTTTTAATTCTAAAGATATACAATGTTGTTCTAGTTGATTAAAGCGTTTTGAAAGTAAATTATAAGAATCTTGTAGCTTTAAAAACTCAGCGTTAGATTCGTGACAAGAATGATTATCTACCTCATTTACAGTATCAGCAAAATTTACAGAGAGATCACAAACATCATCACATATATGCACAACATCACAATTAATCATAGCGGATGTAAGCTCATTCGAATAATTAACATTTACAGTAGTAAGCACATCACACGAGATTACTGCAGACAAGAATCGGTCATATTCGGTTAAAATCTTTTCTTTTTCAATTAGTTGTAGTTCGTAAGCGGTGTCCATTTCATAAAACACTTTTTGAACTTCACCAATTTCAAACACAAGATTTTCCTTAAGAGATGCAAAAGTTCCTTTTAGACTTTCGACAAACGGATTGATCTCATTTTTAAACACCTCGTTCATATGTTCGGAAGCCCATTCTCCGGCATTTAAGCCATTTGAAGTCGTACAATCCAAAATGACCTTGTCAAAATTAGTAAAGTATTGATTAATCTCTTGCAAGTTTAACCATACAGTACTAACAGGTGGAAGATCCTTTGGAATTTCCTTAGGACCTTCCATATTGACAAGTGTAAGAAATGTACTAGGGTTTTCTTCATCTAATATGTAGGTCGGTGCTGTTATGAGATCTTTGTCCATATGGAAGCGAATTCTAAAATCCGTTTTTGCAAGCTCCTTATTCAATTTAAAATAATCACACTCGGGATATTTTGCAGAATTGTATGACCGATCCTCATCAACTAGATCCTTACTTGTTCGATCACTGGGAAAAACAATCGGGTCTAAAGCCAATCCTAATTGAGTTGCATTATAAAGTCTAGGACTATGTCTTAAAGCTTGTTTTGCATACCGTGGATTAGGGGGAAGGCCTTTTAGACGTGATAAGTTAAACTCTCTAAACGAAGCATCAAATAAGTGAACTAGTTGAGAAGCAGCGTATTGTCTTAAAAGCAAGTAATCTAGACTTCTAATCTTATTAGTAGCATTAATCTCCATTTCATTCTTCTTAGACTCGAGTGATTCAAAATCCGTTTGAAGTTTTTGAAAATTAGTGACCACTAACTCCTTTTCTTGAAGTTCATTAGACAGATTTGCTCTTAAGTTTTCAATTTCTTGCAAGTGACCCATTTGTTTGTTTCTAAAGTGATCATATTCGGGATTAGTTAGAACACTAGACGAAGGCACTAATTCCAAGGTTTGAACCTTCTCATTGCTTAAGGCAAGCTCATCAGACAAATTCTTATTCTTAGCTAAGGTTTCTAAGAGAGCAGCATTCATTTGGCTAAGTAATGTAGCAGGAACCATAACCAAATCTTGTTGAGCAGGAGTAGGCGTATGCGAAATGGGTCCCGGTTGTGATTCACTCAAAGTCTGGGGACTCACATTGATATTGCTATCATTGTTTGTCTCCTCGTTTGAAAGACTCACCACCGAAGATTCATTCGATTCAACACTCTCTTGCACAACTTGATGTGGTTGAATACTAGCATCAGTGGTATTATCGGTGGTATTAATAAGTACCTCAGATCTCTTTTCTGGCCCTAAGCTGGAGATAGTTGCCATGAGAGCAGCCTTTGCAGATTGAAAGTCATCACAGTCTGAGTCATACGCATCGAGATCATCTGCTTGGTATGCTGCATTCTGTGTGGTGACCGTGGCTTGTTCAGCAATCCCTGGATCAGCAAGAAATGCAAGCTCCTCTTCATCAAGTTCCCTTCCTTGTGCCTGAGCATTCACCAGATAGATCTTTTCTGCAAACCATTGTCCATCCCTTCTCCTCTTGGGTTTCTTACAATCCCTGGACATATGACCCTCTTCCTTGCAGTTGTAGCATGTAATCATTCGCAACTTGCCCGTGGAATTAGCCCGTGGAGCAGGATTGACCATTGGAGCCTGATTGACCGTGCGAGCATTGGTGGTTGATGTGGTAGGTCTCCCCTGATATGGTTGAATAGGCTGAACCATTACCCTGCCATTCTCAATAGTAGCTTGTTGGCGAGAATTGGATGAATTCCTCAACTGATTGTTGGTAGGAGCTGATCCCCTAAATCCTCGTTTGCTTAAAGTCCTTGTGAGATAAGCAGACATAGTGGTTAACACTTCAACTGGATCAGCACCTTGTTTGAATACAGGAACGGGGACTTCCTCATCATCGCAGTACATTGCTTGGTCTTGAGGTGCATAATCACTAGAAGGAATACTCATTTGATCAGGGTAGCTTGTTGGATATGCTGCATTCTCTTGATAAGATGAATATGAAGATTGAGCATAAGGTGCAATACTTGCTGGGTGAGGTTGTGTAGCATATTGTGATGAAGGTGCACTGAACCGATATTGTTGCTGATGTGAGGTGGGTGGTTGTGGTAAAATCGAGTATTGGGGAAAGGTTGGTGTCATATAAGGTGATGGATGATAGGCTTGATGTCCCAAAATATAAGGAGTGTTGTTGTGAGACAAGCTTGGTTGATTCGCCATCAAAGCTAATGAATCAGGGTACATACCTCGTGGAGAACGGTGCATGATCACATGTTTCTCATGCTGTTGAAGAAAAGCATATAGTTGATCCAAATTGCACTTATGCAGATCCCTGGTTAACTTAACATCGGTAATATACTCACCCCATTCAGCTTGAGGTAAAGTATTCAAGAATTTGGTGTTAACCTGGAATGGAGCAATCACCAGATTGTATACATTCAGATCATTCATGAGTGTGGTGAATCTGAAGTAATAATCGTGAAGCGTTTCCCCTGGGTTGTAAGTGAATCTGTCAAACAGGTCATACAACTGACATTCCCTTTTCTGTTTGGTGAGAGACGTACCTTGCAGCAACACCTTAAGACGTTCCCATAAATCCTTTGCCACCGTATACTGACTTACCATCCTATAGATGTCATGGGGAAGAGCTTGGAGAATTGTTTGAAGAGCTTTCTCGTCTGCATCGGCAACCAGTTGTTGAGCTGGTGTAAGTTCTTCAAATTCTCTTGGTCGAGACACATTGTTAGCCACAATGGTACCATAGTCAAGTGTACCATTTAAGATTGACTTAACCATAAGCCTCCCATAAAACGGTTTTCCCTTAAGATAAGACATCATCCGGCCTTGCCATGCTTCAAAAACTTCTTTGATTAGCATTGGCGGCTGATTATCCGTTCCCGTAATGACGGAAATATCCGTAAGTGATGTCATCTGAGGCATTACTGAATTCGGATTCATTTTGTTAACTTCAAAGAAACAAAGATTATCGGTTGATCGAGCAGTGAGGTAAAGCTTGTGAATTGTGTTGAGTTTTTGTTGTAAGAAACCAAGATTAAATCCTCTAAAAAATCGTCGAAAAAACAAGCAAAATAACCCTTGATTCGGAACTTTTGTTGATTCGGAAGTGTTGATTCGGAACTTCTTGGTTCGGAACTTTTGGCTTGATTCGGAACTTCTTGGTTCGGAACTTTTGGCTTGATCCGGAACTTCTTGGTTCGGAACTTTTTGGCTTGATCCGGAACTTCTTGGTTCGGAACCTTTTGGCTTGATCCGGAACTTCTTGGTTCGGAAGTTCTTGGTTCGGAACTTCTTGATCCGGAACTTCTTGATCCGGAAGTTCTTGGTTCGGAACTTCTTGATCCGGAAGTTCTTGGTTTGGAACTTCTTGATCCGGAACTTCTTGATCCGGAACTTCTTGATCCGGAACTTCTTGATCCGGAACTTCTTGATCCGGAAGTTCTTGGTTCGAAACTTTTGCTGGGTTAATCAGAAACTTTGATACGATGAACAGTCGACCACAAAACGAGAGATTAAACCCAGATTTTGACCAAATAACCCAAAAAGTTTTGTGATTTCTACAATAATAAGTAAAAACTAATACTTATCCACTAATCCCAATCACAAAAACACCAAAAACACCAAGAATCAAGATGAATCTTTTTAAAGAACACTAATACAATCAAAAACTAAAAAAACCACACAAATCACTACCTTAAATCACCCCATAGCTCTTGATACCAAATGTAGAATATTGATAACCTATGAATCTATGAAGGGGTTTGTTGATTTCTAGAGAGAGAAAGTTAGAGAGAGAAAGTGAGAGAAACTATGTGTTATTTCATTAAGTGGAAAGTAGAAAATGACAACAACCAACCCCTTTCCATGGTGGAAAGGGGTATTTATACTCCAAGCTTACAATGGGCTTGGGCCGGTCCATGACAAGCCCATGGACCGGTTCTTACTTAACTTAATAAGCAACTAATAACTATTTGTTAACTACGAGCTATTACAACATTAATAATATTGTGGAGTGACCGATACTTCTAATATACGTAAAAACGTATTTCTAACACTTTGGAACTTTAATTCCCTATAAAAAAGACAAAATTCTTGATCAAACATGATCTTAACTAATACTCCGTATTCTTGGCAGTGTACTACGTCCCCGTGATCATTTCTGGCACTTATGACACATCTTTAAAATAAGTGACGGTTTAAGTCAAGAAGCCTTAGAGATGCGGACGCCACTCGGCTTGACAGTAAGAGAAACTACAGTAAGGCCAGCTACGGCAAGCATTCACAAAGGTGTTATCCCATCTGATGCAATTAACAGCTTCGACACAACGACGGCCCTTTATGGGCATCAGGTCAATAATAAACCTTAATCGGCATAATGCTTCCCACCAACCTGGTATCCTCTAAGAACCACTTTCCCATGTCTATTGTGTATATGAACCCGCACGTTGCAATTGAAAAAATGCTTATCTCCAAAGGCTACACAAAAGAAGACCCCAACCACGCGCCCGTCATACAACTACCAAAACTTTCAAGCTAATCATACAATTATGATTAATATTATATGAATCTAACATTGTCAAAACATTTCTTCAAATATATTTTCATTTTGAAATCGAGATAATTCAGCAACATGAGTTATCATTTGGCAAAATAATTTGGTATTAATCTGGTATAGAAGTCAAGGCCAAATTCAAGACCGACATAAAACTTATCAGAAGATTTAATGGTTATTAACAATTCAAAAAACTAACATATTGCAGCAAATGATCTTTTCTTTATAGATAAAGAGAGCATGCTTGATTGAATACTTACACTTATTGATATCTTAAGAAAAACTCATACGCTATCGGAACATTGATTCAAAGAGCCCACGTTTATCACTTTTATAATTTTCTATGATAAAAATTATTAATAAATCACACCACTCCTAAGAAGATAAGAGATGATTTATTATTTGTGTCGTAAGTAAAAATTAGGCGAATACATTCATTAAATTGGTTTTAACATAATATATTCATTCAAAAACCAATAACTTTTCTTGATGAGAAACAATGGTAAATCCACACTGATACATTCGTTTTGTATAGGTTCAAAATAATTCTCGGAATCCTCTCGAATTGATCTCAGCTTAAAGTGGAATGATTTGTTCTTGGTGACAAAAAGTGGATTTGGTTTTCTATTCTAAATAAATGAAGTAAATAAAGATTAAAGCCAGAAACAGTAGATCAAAAACAATTAAATGATAAAGTAGAAAAATACCCTTACTGAAAATGACCTATGCGGAATGTAAGTCTAAACGGAATAAAGTGCTATTCGGAAAATCAAACAAGCCTATGCGGAAAAATTGAACTATTCGGAATAATGTGCTCTATGCTGAATGTTTTACTATGCGGAATAAAATATGGCCTATGCGGAAAAATACCTTACTCGGAAAAAGTGGCCCTATGCGGAATATAAATCTCTATGCGGAAAGTATGACTTATGCGGAAAAACATGCTGTTCGGAAAAACTGGCTTATGCGGAAAGATGATGCTATTCGGAAAACTAGGCTATTCGGAATATACGAGATATTCCGAATAAGGAAAAAAATAAACTTGGCTATGCGGAAAATTATTCCGAGTAAAGGAAATGGAAACAGTCCTATTCGGAATAACTAATATTCCGAATAAGGGAAGCACAAATTTGTCTATTCGGAAAATCCTGGGTTGAAGAACAGTAGCAGTAACAGAGAAACGTTTTATCAATCTAAACACCAAAATACTCAAAAAGGTTTTACCAAATCAAACACACATCATTTAAATACCATAAGTAATAAATCCCACCAATAAAAACACTAAATCAACAACTTTTTAAGATCAAACTTGAATCAAATAAAAACTTAAGAACTTGCAATAAAAAGATGATGAAGAACAAGATGAATAGAAAGATTGGAATTGAATGATTAAAGTAAAGGTAACAAGAGTAAAGATTAAACACCTACAAGATTGAAAGAAAAATGAAAAATCACCAAACACCCTAATGGTGTTTGTGATGCTACGAACAAGGAACTGGAAAAAGAACAAAATGAAGCTAACTCCCTAAAATGTGAAGGGAGAATCTATTTATACTCCTAGTGGTTGGTTGGTGAGTGGGCTTTCCCCCTTTCTTCTTGTCTTCTCGTCTTTTCAGAAAAGTTGACGTTTTCGATTCTGATTCGGGATTTGTCGTCGATTAAATCCAACTCGTCTTTTAATTTCTTCGTTAAATAGACTTGAGTTTCTTCGACTTATGTAAATCTTCCGTCTTTGGTCCTTTTCTTCGATAAATCTTCGAATAGGCCCAGTGACTTCAAATCTTTTGCATCTCTTGGACGATAGACTTTATCCTGAGTCTTTTTCCTTGATAAAACCCGTGCAATCCCATGTTTTCTTTAATATTCATCCGGTTAGCTCTGAAAACACAATAAACACAAAAACCACGCATAATTCCAAACAAATGATATTAAATACGTGTTTTGGTCTTGTTTTAGCCAGAATTAAGTAGTAAAAGGATGGGTGTTTACACACCTATCAAATCCCCTACACTTAACCATTGCCATGCCCTCATGCAATGCTTAGTGATAAAGCAACTTTACATTTTTCTCATAATCAATCAACCTTGGCCTTATTCAAATACTACTAAATAAGAATCAAAATACTAAGAGAAATTAAAACTTTAAGATAAACAAAAGGATGGAAATGACTTGTAAAGAAATCAAGGACTTACATTAGGGCTTTGGTGTTGCGAAGATTTATCACCCTCAAGTTTCACGTTCCCCAAACTAAGCTTAAAAACGAGATCATCGTTATTGAAAGTTAGTAAAACAAACACTTACACACATGGCTTAATTAAATGCTTAGACTCCCTTATTCCTAGGTGTATCTCTTATATTTTATTTTTGTCTTAGAATGATCATGAAGATGCATTTTTGGACTTATTTCGATAGTTTATTTAGGCTGAAAGCAAAGTAGGACGATTTGATCAATAGTTAGCTAAAGGACAAAATCTCTTAAAACTGCTTCTCGGGATATCAAAAAGTTCATATCTTGGCATAACTTGGTTCACGATTTGAGACCTTTCTCGGGCCGATATTTGGCATGTACTTCATACTTCATATCTTCGAGAGACGTTCTTGAGATAATGGTCTTCTCATCATAATAGAGTTTCTTCACTTGGAGACTTTTGAGGGGTACTCCAACTTTGTTGACCACGACTTCATGATTATTTCTTCAATCTCTAATTGGGATTTTGAGATACAACGATCCGCCTCCTTTTCGGACTTGGATCTATTTATCCTTATACCTTGTTAGGGTTTTTCGGATAGACTTCTCCATGATCTTTATGGGAGTTGATTGCTTTTCGTCGTGAGTCTTGATCCTTCATATTGACTTTAGGAATAATGCTTTTCACATCACTTTGGATCTTCAGCAATAAAATTGAATCCTCATGCCTTGTTAGGGCCTTTTCGGACTCGCCAATCTTCGCGCCCCGCTTCATAAGTTATGCCTTGGCTATGAACTCTTATCATTACCGAGCAACTTTTAAACGATCTTGGGCTAGAAGCTAAGTAACTTTTCAAATCGTACGACCTTACTTATTGCAGATAAATTATTAGCAAGTGATGGGAGAATAGGCAAATAATTACACCAAGTGAGTTTGTGCAAGAATACCGACTTATAATTGACTCTATCATTTCTCGTCCTCCACAATTTAAAATCTCAAGTAATGAGATTCGTGGACACTTAGCCTAATAAACCAATTAAGGTCTACATGGTTAAGGATACTAGCTAGAATAAACTTGGATAAGTCTATTCGGGTTGAATCAAAATAAACGCAACGGGCCTAATATGTCAAAGATTTCTAAACTAGCTACACCATTTTATTAATATTTTTGATTTTATTGTGGGATATATACATATGAAAGCAACGATAAAAATTTACAAATTACGACTAAATGGCCAAAGTTAATAAAAAATTTGAAAAATGTTGAAAAATAGGATTTTCTGGTTAAATGAAGGCATTTTCATGGAAAAGTCCACTTAAAACTTCGATAGAAGTCCCCCCTACACTTAAGATAAACATTGTCCTCAATGTTTAAGCATGTGGGAGAAGTCTCCCCTACACTTATGACATTGTGCACGTTGGTTAACTCAAATTAAGGAAGAGACGACTAAAGTGATCAATTTCAAATGTGAGTATGAAGAAAATTGAATCACGATAGTTGAGAGATAGAACCGGATTTCGGATAACACGGGAGCACGGTTCTTCAAATTTTCCAAGAGTGCACTTATCCCTGTAATCACATCACCATACAAACACAAACGACCAAAATAGGTCCTCCCCTACACTTAGGGGGTTAAAGGGATAGATACTCGGGTTGCCTCCCGAGGAGCGCTTGTTTTTGATAACCGAGTCACGAGCCTGACTCGACCCAAAATTAGTTCATGGGGAACATGGTGAGGGATGGAAGCACCTCCTGAGAGGTGTCCTCACCAAAGTACAACTTCACTCGTTGGCCATTCACCTTAAAATTCGGTCCATTAGGTTGAGCGAGCTCGAGAGTACCATATGGAAAAATTTGGGCAATGGTGAATGGGCCGGACCAACGAGATTTGAGCTTGCCCGAAAAGATTTTCAACCGAGAGTTAAAAAGTAAGACTTTGTCTCCAACATGGAACTCTCGGTTTTTGATCTTGGAGTCGTGAATGAGCTTAGTTCGTTCCTTATAGATCAAAGAATTTTCATAAGCCTCATTACGGAGTTCATTCAGCTCATTGAGTTGGATCTTGCGTAGGTCACCGGCTTTGTTTATATCAAAATTAGCCCACTTCAAGGCCCAATAAGCCTTGTGCTCCAACTCAATGGGGAGGTGGCACGCTTTCCCGTACACAAGACGATAAGGCGTACAGCCGATCGGGGTCTTGTAAGCAGTACGGAAAGCCCACAAAGCATCATCGAGTTTATCAGCCCATGCGGCACGATGCTCTCCCACGGTTCTTTCCAGAATTCGCTTAAGATCTCGGTTGGATATTTCAGCCTGGCCATTAGTTTGTGGGTGGTAGGCTGTGGAAAGACGATGATTTACACCGTACTTAGCCATGACTCTAGCAAATTGGTCATTGCAGAAATGAGTCCCACGATCACTAATAATGGCACGAGGCACACCGAATCTAGCGAATAGAGCTTTCAAAAAGTTACAAACCACCCTTGCGTCATTAGTGGGTAAAGCTTTGGCTTCAACCCACTTGGATACGTAGTCAACGGCTACAAGGATGTATTTGTTTCCTTTAGAAGAAGGGAATGGCCCCATAAAGTCGATACCCCACACATCAAAAATTTCACATTCCTGTATGAAATTCTGAGGCATCTCGTCTTTATGTGTGATTTTGCCTTGCTTTTGGCAAACATCACATCGTTTAACCATATTGTGAGCGTCACGATATATGGAGGGCCAATAAAATCCCGAATCAAACACTTTCTTTGCGGTGTAGTTGGGACCAAAGTGACCACCGGTGGGTCCTTTGTGGCAAGCATCAAGGATTTCAGACGCTGCCGGTCCATCAACACATCGACGAATAATCAGGTCGGCACATTGTTTGAATAGGTAAGGGTCGTCCCAAAAGTAAGTCTTAATGTCGGTGAAAAACTTCTTCTTTTGTTGAGACGTCAACCCTTCCTTGAGAATTCCACCCGCCAAGTAGTTTGCAAAGTCCGCAAACCACGGGGTTTCATTCGACTTCGAGTTTATAGACATTAAGGTCTCCAAGGGAAAAGAATCATTGATTTCTTTGGTCGGATGATCCCCTTGGTATGGATCCTCAAGTCTGCTGAGATGATCCGCGGCTAAGTTTTCTGCTCCTTTTTTATCGCGAATTTCTATTTTAAATTCCTGGAGCAGCAAAACCCAGCGAAGAAGTCTTGGTTTGGAATCTTGCTTTGTCAACAAGTACTTCAGCGCGGAATGATCGGTATACACGATGGTGGTGGAAAGGACAAGATAGGGGCGAAACTTTTCAAAAGCATAGACAACAGCTAAAAGCTCTTTTTCGGTTGTCGTATAATGCAATTGTGCCCCCGTCATTGTCTTGCTAGCGTAATGGATCGGTTGGAAGTGTTTGTTCACTTTTTGTCCAAGAACCGCTCCAATAGCAAAATCACTAGCATCGCACATCAACTCAAAGGGAAGCTCCCAATTAGGGGTAACCAAGACGGGTGCCTTAGTTAGCTTATCCTTAAGCGAGTTGAAGGCTTCAAGGCACTCTTTGGAGAAGATAAAAGGAGTATCTTTTTCCAAGAGGTGGGTCATCGGGCGAGCGATTTGAGAAAAATCTTTGATGAATCGACGATAGAAGCCCGCATGACCCAGAAAACTTCTCACACCCTTCACGGTTGAAGGTGGAGGCAACTTTGCGATAACATCGACTTTAGCACGGTCTACTTCAAGACCGGCTTTGGAGATCTTGTGTCCAAGCACGACGCCTTCTTTTACCATGAAATGGCATTTTTCCCAATTTAGAACAAGGCGAGTGTCTTCGCACCGCTTGAGCATACGTTCTAAATTGGCAAGGCAAGAAGAGAATGAATCCCCGAAGACCGAGAAATCATCCATGAAGACTTCCATGGTTTGTTCAACCATGTCATGGAAGATAGCTAACATACACCTTTGGAAAGTCCCTGGCGCATTACATAAGCCAAAAGGCATTCTTTTGTAAGCAAAAGTGCCATAGGGACAAGTGAATGTAGTCTTCTCTTGATCTTGGGGATCGATGGGTATTTGAAAATAACCCGAGAAACCATCAAGAAAGCAGTAATATTCATTACCTGCTAATCGTTCAAGCATTTGGTCCATAAAAGGTAGAGGGAAATGATCCTTTCTCGTGGCATCATTGAGTTTGCGGTAGTCTATACAAACTCTCCACCCAGTAACGAGACGAGTGGGAATCAACTCGTTGTGTTCGTTGGGAACAACGGTTATTCCGCCCTTCTTAGGCACACAATGGATTGGACTAACCCATGGTGAATCCGAAATAGGGTAAATCATACCCGCATCAAGAAGTTTGATAACCTCTGTTTTGATGACTTCATGGATTTTTGGATTCACCCTTCGTTGGCTTTGAATTGTGGGCTTAAAGTCGTCCTCCATGAGAATTTTGTGTGTGCAGAAGTGAGGATCAATTCCACGAATATCCGAAATCTTCCAAGCGATAGCCTTCTTATGATCTTTCAACACAGCGACAAGTCGGGCTTTCTCTTCATCCTTCAAATCCTTAGCAATGATGACTGGCAACTTCTTCTCTTCTTCGAGGAATACATACTCAAGATGGGGCGGCAACTCCTTAAGTTCCAAATCCGGCGGATTTTCGACGGGAGGCGTATTCGAAGTCGGAGTATCGATAGCAATAACAGTGGGAGATGGAGGGGAAGGATTGTCTTCTTTGAGGAAGTTTGCAATGAAACTGAGATCTTCATCCCAATTGGTGGTAGAATCGTCATTGTCTAAATGCACATCTCCCATGGTGGCTTCCAAATCTTTCCAAAGGAAATCACTTTCTCCAAATAGAGATAGTGATGAGTCGATAGAGGAAACGGTCTCAACATTGGGAAGAGAGGTAGGAATATTTTTACAAGCATCCTTGAAGTGTTCTTCACAAGCCTCATCAAGAACGTCAATACAATTAACACTCTCGTAAGAATAAGGCTGTTTAGAAAGCTTTCCCATGTTGAAGACTACTTTATCGTCACCCACTCTCATGATAAGCTCGCCGGCTTCAACATCAATGAGAGTGCGACCGGTCCTCAAGAATGGACGACCAACAATGAGTGGCACACGGGGGTCCATCTCGTAGTCGACGACAACAAAATCAGCAGGGAAGGTGAATTTGTCGACTCCTACAATGACGTCTTCGGCTATCCCCACTGGATAAGCAACCGTACGGTTAGCTAATTCCAAAGTCATTTTGGTGGGGACTAGCTCTGGGAGGGATAATTGCTTCCAAACACTTAGAGGCATGAGATTAATACTGGCACCTAGATCGGCTAGGGCCATGCAATTCTCTACTGCCGGGAAATTGCAAGGGATAAGAAAACGACCCGGATCACCAAGCTTAGTTGGCAATTTCCTTAAGAGCACTGCAGAGCAATTCTCATTAAGTTGGGTGTTGGCAATATCGAGGAGCTTTTCCTTGTCGCTCAAAAGATCTTTAAACATTTTCGCGTACTTGGGCATGTGAGCGAGAGCCTCAGCGAAGGAGATATTGAAATTCAGTTGTTTGAACATTTTTAGGAAGTTCGAGACCTGAATATCATCCTTGCTCTTTTGCTTCTCTTTCCTCAACCTTGAAGGATAAGGTATATTGGAAGAA
The DNA here is from genome assembly GCA_025667525.1 of Glebionis coronaria. Taxonomy (NCBI): domain Eukaryota; kingdom Viridiplantae; phylum Streptophyta; class Magnoliopsida; order Asterales; family Asteraceae; genus Glebionis; species Glebionis coronaria. Next base: position 479,840,630 of record CM046882.1, on the reverse strand, counting down.
GAGGAAGGCTTTAGGGGAATAGGATCACTCACAACCACGGGTGGAGGAGGGGTAGAAGGGAGAGGTGGAGAAATTGGGGAAGGAGAAGGAGGAGGAATAGGAGCAGGTGACTCGTTCTCCTTAGTCACAACCACCGGTGGAGGTATAGGAAGCTCGGGTTCCTTGGTACCTTTACCACTTCGAGTAGTGATTGCTTTCATCTCCCCTCTTGGGTTCGCAACGGTGTTACTCGGAAGAGTACCCGAAGAAGAGGGTTGACTACTTTGGAAGAAACTAGCCATCATGTTCCTCAGATCATTAGTTTGGCTATCCAACGTGTTTCTCATATCTGCTCTCAAATCGTTTCCTTGCTTGACCAAGTCTGCTTTCAGGTTGAGCACCTCTCTCTGAAGATTTCCCACTATCGCATCGTTAGTCCTCATATAAGTTTCCACTTCTTGGTGAAGAGCGGTGGGTTGGTTGGGAAGAGCATTGTATGCAGGTGGTTGGTAAGCAGGTTGTTGGTAGACTTGGTTATTTCGTTGAGGTGGTTGTTGTTGCTTGTGAGGTGGGATGTATGGTTGTCGAGGTTGTTGTTGTTGAGAAGGGCGATTAAGGTTTTGTTGTTGGTTTGGGTTGGTAGGAGGGAAACCAGGTGGTGAAAGGTAGTTGTTGCTGCGGTAGCTAAGCAAGTTACGGTCACCTTGAGGTTTAGCTAGATAAGCAGGTTGTTGATAGGTGCCATATGCCGCATTCACATTCTCAGCAGGGTAGTCTTGGGTGGCGGTACAAGTTGTGTAAGAGTGAGGACCACCGCATATCTCACAAGGTTGGCTGACAGCGTTCACGTGAGCGTTTTTGGCGTTGTTGCTGTTGTTGTTGCTGACGGTGTGGGTGACAAGCGATTCAAGAAGCGTAGTGATTTTGTCTAATCGCTTGTCACTGTCATTAGTGCTAGCACTAGCAACATTAGTCCGAATACTCTTGGTTTGCACACGAGACTTATTCTCAATGATGTCCCAAGCAGCATTGGAAGTCTTAGCCAATAAATTACCCCCTGAGGCACTGTTCAGTGAATCTTGGTCACTCATGCTTAAACCATTGTAAAAAGTATTGATTTGATGTACTTTGGTAAAACCATGTTGTGGGCATTTTCTTAAAAGATCTTTAAAACGATCCCAAGATTCACTGAACGACTCATCGTACTTTTGTTCAAAGTTTATAATCTCATTCCGCAAAGCGGTAGTACGAGAGGGTGGAAAAAAGTAATTTATAAACTTTGTTTCCAAATCCGTCCACGAGAGAATACTCTGTGGCGGTTCCTTAGCAAGCCAATGCCGGGCTTGTCCCTCTAAAGAAAAGGGAAAAAGTTGTAACCTTATAACCTCTTGTGGAACGCCATTGAATTTGACCGTGTTGGTGAGTTGTAGAAATCTCTTGATGTGGTCGTGTGGATCATCAATGGTGCGTCCCAAGAATGGTTGAGCAGAGACCATCTGGATAAAGCCTGACTTGAGCTCGAAATTGTTGGCGGCAATTGGAGGTATGACAATTGGGTCCGTGTTGCCATCGACATGAGCTTGCAGCAGTTCAATCATCGGGCGATTATCCGGAAGGGGCTCATTGTTGTTGTTATTATTCATGTTGTTGAAAGGCGGGTTGTTGTTGTTATTATTGTTTGGAGGTGGTACACCGGCCATGTCTAAGTGATCGAGAGGCTCGGGCTCTTGATAAGACGTGGATCGAGTGCGCATACACCTGCAAAAGAACGAACAAAGAGAAACAAAGCAAAAATATTTTTGGTTTTTATGTTTTTTAATTTTTAGGATTTTTGAAAATTTTATATTTTTTTAGTGTTTTTGAAAATTTTTGTGAAAAAGTAACGTTCACGGGGAACGGATCCCAAAATCCAAGTTCTCACAAAAAAACTGTTGATCTTAACGAGAAGAGCCGGCAGCGGCGCCATTTGATACATGCATTTTGTATAGGTTCAAAATAATTCTCGGAATCCTCTCGAATTGATCTCAGCTTAAAGTGGAATGATTTGTTCTTGGTGACAAAAAGTGGATTTGGTTTTCTATTCTAAATAAATGAAGTAAATAAAGATTAAAGCCAGAAACAGTAGATCAAAAACAATTAAATGATAAAGTAGAAAAATACCCTTACTGAAAATGACCTATGCGGAATGTAAGTCTAAACGGAATAAAGTGCTATTCGGAAAATCAAACAAGCCTATGCGGAAAAATTGAACTATTCGGAATAATGTGCTCTATGCTGAATGTTTTACTATGCGGAATAAAATATGGCCTATGCGGAAAAATACCTTACTCGGAAAAAGTGGCCCTATGCGGAATATAAATCTCTATGCGGAAAGTATGACTTATGCGGAAAAACATGCTGTTCGGAAAAACTGGCTTATGCGGAAAGATGATGCTATTCGGAAAACTGGGCTATTCGGAATATACGAGATATTCCGAATAAGGAAAAAAATAAACTTGGCTATGCGGAAAATTATTCCGAGTAAAGGAAATGGAAACAGTCCTATTCGGAATAACTAATATTCCGAATAAGGGAAGCACAAATTTGTCTATTCGGAAAATCCTGGGTTGAAGAACAGTAGCAGTAACAGAGAAACGTTTTATCAATCTAAACACCAAAATACTCAAAAAGGTTTTACCAAATCAAACACACATCATTTAAATACCATAAGTAATAAATCCCACCAATAAAAACACTAAATCAACAACTTTTTAAGATCAAACTTGAATCAAATAAAAACTTAAGAACTTGCAATAAAAAGATGATGAAGAACAAGATGAATAGAAAGATTGGAATTGAATGATTAAAGTAAAGGTAACAAGAGTAAAGATTAAACACCTACAAGATTGAAAGAAAAATGAAAAATCACCAAACACCCTAATGGTGTTTGTGATGCTACGAACAAGGAACTGGAAAAAGAACAAAATGAAGCTAACTCCCTAAAATGTGAAGGGAGAATCTATTTATACTCCTAGTGGTTGGTTGGTGAGTGGGCTTTCCCCCTTTCTTCTTGTCTTCTCGTCTTTTCAGAAAAGTTGACGTTTTCGATTCTGATTCGGGATTTGTCGTCGATTAAATCCAACTCGTCTTTTAATTTCTTCGTTAAATAGACTTGAGTTTCTTCGACTTATGTAAATCTTCCGTCTTTGGTCCTTTTCTTCGATAAATCTTCGAATAGGCCCAGTGACTTCAAATCTTTTGCATCTCTTGGACGATAGACTTTATCCTGAGTCTTTTTCCTTGATAAAACCCGTGCAATCCCATGTTTTATTTAATATTCATCCGGTTAGCTCTGAAAACACAATAAACACAAAAACCACGCATAATTCCAAACAAATGATATTAAATACGTGTTTTGGTCTTGTTTTAGCCAGAATTAAGTGGTAAAAGGATGGGTGTTTACACACCTATCACACACCGAGTGTAGTTGAGGATGAATAAATATCAAACTAAGATAAGATAAAAAGAAATAGTTACCATTGAAGGTCCACTGCGTACCTTAAATCCACCAAAAGCTTCGAGTTTTCCAGAACTTGACCCATAGGTCCTGAAGAAACCTAATCGCCCCAATAACTTTTCTTGATGAGAAACAATGGTAAATCCACACCGAGTGTAGTTGAGGATGAATAAATATCAAACTAAGAAAAGATAAAAAGAAATAGTTACCATTGAAGGTCCACTGCGTACCTCAAATCCACCAAAAGCTTCGAGTTTTACAGAACTTGACCCATAGGTCCTGAAGAAACCTAATCGCCGCAACTACATATATTAAATCTGAAATCGAATAAGAAAATAGCTCCTCCTTAATGCAGTACGTTCGATGACAGCTTAAGGCCATTTTGAAATCAGAATTTGGAACTATATTTTACCAGTGCTATTTCCCCGGTTTATCAACGTTGACTTTAACAATGGTAAATCCACACGTAGTACTAAGTACAACTAAATACACAAAAGTGGTGTCGGGTGATTTTTGCGAAGAAAAATCATTTATTAAGTTTGACTCAAGTTTTTTCTTAAAAAAACAATCAAAGTCCATGAATAAACATCATATTGATGAAATCGAAATTAAAATAAACATCATATTGATGAAGTCGAAATGAAAATAAACATACATATTCTTACCATTGAAGGTCCATGAGTCATTGTTCACTCGACCAAACTCTCTAGAAGTTGCTCCATACACAACACCAACATGAACACAAATGAAAACAAATTAAGCCTCTTTTATAATTTAAAAAACAAAATGAGTTGTGCATAACATAGTCAAGTTATAGAGCAACAATTCCTAAGAAAACATAAGCAACGTTCTCTACCTATGTGACCATATTCTTGTAAGTTAACCTGAATGTGACCATATAATTGATAAGAACAATCAGTCGAATAGATTTCCTTGTGTAAGAAAAATTTAAACAATAATCAAGTTTGTAAGTTACCTTGTCCCAATTGTCCATCATCTCGAGATGACTATAGCTTTCAAAGGGAAGAATGATAGAAATGGGAGTAAAAAAATTTAGTCACACGATATTTACGCGAAAGCGTGCATAAAAATAATAACCATGTGTATCTAACTTAGACCAATGTGAATCTCCTCTAAAAAAAACTTTGATATTGTTTTCTTACGCATTTCCCATTCAAATGATTGGATACTAAGTTGTAAACTGAATTTTATATTAAACTATTTATCAACTTTAGCTAAATATGTCTGCAAATATAAAATAAACACATAAAACCAAAATTGTTACATACATTTTGCAGGTTCTAATTCCACAATAATATTCCACTAATAACACATTAGAAACAAACAATCCCCTTTTTACATACATTTGCAGGTTTATATATAACATATACAATCAATAAATAAAACTATTTTTGATCTAGTTTTTTACAAAAGCAACAAAAGTTTAAATGACATTTGCCTATTTAAAGTTAAGAAAATAGAACGAAAACCAAAACATAACTACTTACATTTAAATGATATTTCCTGATTGAAGCATTTCAATCTGTAAAAACAAAATAAAAAATTCAAGTTAAACACAAAACCAAGCACCGTTTGCATAAAATAATTCAGTCAACTAATAAAAGATTTCTATTTAGGCAATGGTGGCTTGTGCAAAAACTCTAATTTAAATAACTTCCATTTTGTTTCATAAAAAGAAATGTAAGATTATTTATCATAAGCGTAAATAAATCGTTTCACCTTATTCAGGAAAGTAGATTTGTAAGAAGAAGAGCCAGGATGACAATCTTCAAGGCTCCAAGCCACCTTACCTTACCTTCAAAAACATAATAGCAATTAGAGGAAAATTATATGCAAAACAAATCTGATTGAATACATGTGAAAAACAACCTATATTAGCAAAAGTGCCCCCCCCCCCCCCCAAAGCACAAAATAATTCTATCAATCATGCAATTAAATAGTTAGCTCAATTTATATACGTAATGAAAGCAACACATATAAACACGCCAATAAAGATACTTGTAAAATTGAGAACTTACAAAAATAACTATCGACCATGACCTTAAATCTCCACAAACACCTCCAAGATCGATTTTACTTGAAACACCTTTGATATTTGAAATAAAAAGGAAAACGATAGTTGTTTATTTTTCATCCCCTGTTTAGACGAAACAGGATAATGGAGAAAATGAAAGGTGTAAAAGATTTGAATTTCATACTGAAGAGTGAAATTTTTTTTATAATATTTACTTGTCTCAGTGCACCGAAGTAAGAAACCAATCACAATATGGCTTGCAGAAGAAGAGTCTCTTTTCTTTTCCTTTTTCAATTAAAGATGTGCTCTGTGTTTAAATTTAACCAAAAAAAATTGCTTTATTACATCAACATTTATATTTTTATATTGCATCAACCAATAAAACAATAACATCTATTAAAAAATAACATATGCATAAACCTTCATTTAATAGAAAAAAATAGAAGTGCTCAAAAATCCCATAACTTACCATATAAAAAAGATTTATCACCTCTAATTACAAGGATAAAGAGGAATGATCTATGATGCTCTTTTATAAAGAATGCCAATGAGTAACTCAGTAGCTTGAATGTTGAAACCATATGTTATTCAGAGGTAGACTGCAAATTTCGTTTCTTGAGTTTACTATTTAGGCAAAAAAAACGCAAGAGTGTAAATGTCGTAGATATTTGTCATCATACTTTTCATTTCCATGTAAAAAAATCCCCTTGTCTTTAAATTTTAACTTTCACACGTTAACCTCAGATAACTTCCTAACGTAGCATGCACTTGAGGATATTTTCGTCATTTTCGATCGCTCATCTCGCGTCAGCACATCTCTCACCTTTCGTTCATACTAAATTCATCTCCGAAAGTTTTTTCTCACCCGATACCTCAACCTCCACCTTTCATTTATGCAAAATGTGTCCCTGAACCGTTTTCCCGCAAAAAACTTGACCGTCCACGTTCTGACACAATTTCAAGGACGTATTTTGCACGACCTTTGAAAGACTAACACTTAATTGCAACACTTAATTTCAAGGACTTAATTTGCACGACCTTTGAAGGCCTATATATTGGTACGATCGGTTCCTCTCGTTCATCAATTATCTCTAACCCTAACTTTTTCATAAACCCGTTCAAGTAATTAATTTCTCTCTATTAAAATGGCGGGAAGAACTCTAATCCTGAATGAACTGAAGGAAGTATGTGAAGATTCAGAGCTCAACGCATGTATGGGCCTCTATATTGGTCAAATGGTTGTGGCTGAACAAGCTTATGTGGATGTGTTGCGCGGTCAATGTAAGCAGCTGAGGAAGACCCTAGGAAACATTGGAATGTTGATTGACGAGATCGAGACTAAGGTTGATGAAGATGAAGATGGTTGGGTCGATTGTTTAAAAGAAATGTGTGACAGCGACACACATAAGTTGGCTGATTTGACTAAGTTAATTGAGAAAGCTAGGTATGCTATTATCTAGAAGCAAGCTTATGTGTATCTCATGGATGACAGTGATTAGGATGTGTTTTTTTATGTTTTTTATGTTTACCCTATAATTACCCTGTTTTGATCGGGGTGTGTTTTGTACCCTTTGTTTAGTAATGAAAGCATCTGTCCCCTTTATTTTAAGGACCAAATTTACACAATGTTTCAACATTTACATCTATTTAACACATACTCTATGCACAAACTTTTTCATTTGAAACAAACTTTCTTTGGCAAACATTAATTCTGAATCTTCTTCCAGGTCCACCAAATTAGCTACACGCTTAATTAGGTACATGGAGAAAGAATTAGACAATGAACTGCAATTATAGGAGAAATTTAGAATTCTATGTTCTGAGGTGGATGAGATCGTCAAAAATAGAGCAAGGGTCATTGAGGAGATCGAAAGTTATCTATGGGTTGAGGATAACGGTGATCTTACCAAACTGCACAAGTCTTGAAGCATGCTAAAAAGAGGGAAGGGAGAAGGTAGTTAATCTACAAATTATAAAGGATCAATCCCATCTTGGTGCGCGTGAGATGGTAAACCCTATGAATAAATTGAAGGACGGAATGGTAGGATAGTGTTTAGATGCAAGTGGTTTGTCCTGTGTGTTTTGTATATCTTGATGTACCCTTGTTTTTCTCAAGTTTAATGGAAAGATTTTTAAAAGATTTTGTTTTTTATCTCTTAACATGGATTTTGGTAGGCTTCAAATGATGTTTGACTCTAGAAATATCCTAAAATTTTGATATGGAATTGCAAGAGGTAATGACCAAATTTGTAGTTTAACATGGATTTTTAGGACCATTGAGACAAAGTGAAAATCCATGAAATGTATGATTGCCTAATGTTGTATCCAAGCAACCCATGTTAGTGAGAAATTGAAGATTGATATACATTTGTAGTCACCATTTAGATAGTCTGACATGGATTTTGGTAAGATTTAAATGATGTTTGACTCTAGTCATCAATGCCAGGACTCTTCTCCTCTTAAGGTCTTCCACTAGATCTTGTGCAACAAAATCATCACCATCATTTTTCCCTTCTTTCACATCAACAGCCTCTGCTACCACTTCTTTAAGAAACCACCACATTTGGAATCACTAACTCAACAGCTTCTTCATCCATTTGTTGCTTATAAAAAGAAAAAATGTCATCCACATCTTCAGGTTGAGTTACTTGATGAAGCTCATCTAGTGCTTGTTCAATGTCAGCAAACATGTCACTTATCTCTTTAGGCTCATCATCAAAATGGTATGGATCATCATTCCAATCAACATCCATGGCTTCATCCAAATTTGCATCATTGTCCCATGTAGGAAAATCCCCTGACTTGCCACTAATACTAACACTTAAAGCGGTTGATTGATTGAATACATTCTTGTGGAGATGATCTTCATTTGAATTTGAGCTTTGCCTTATTAGGTATTGTATCTTGGTCTTGATCTTGTATGTAATAATTGTGTTCCTTTATGCTTTTGTGATCTTGATCTTGAGCCTTTGTCTTTTTACTACCAGTGATTGAGATCTTCATACTATCATTGACTCTCTTGATAATTACCATCTTGTGCTCTTGTGACTTCTGAATCGACATGCTCATACTATGTTGATTTCTAGAAAGGATAACAATCTCTCATACACACATAGATCTTGTTTGACCTTGAAGTATTCATGATTATCATAGTTGCGGAAGTCTTTGACTTTTGGTATGAACATGTAGAACCGAATTCAGTATGTACATGGCGACGCCACCGTCTTTATATGCAGCAACATATATAGACACAGACGAAATGGCTTTGAACATTTCGCCCTAACTCGGTAGCGTTTTCCTCCGATCCGCGAAGACCATTAGACGGCATTAAATACCGTACATGTGATCGGGTAGATTCAAATCAAAACCTCCTTTGACATGGTTTCCCGGTTGTACTAGCCGTAATACATTACGATGTTTAATCGATATAATCTCTTTATATTTTGGTGATGACAAACATATATGTAACACCCTCTCCCATAATGAGGCAAAGTGTCACGTTATGGTGTCATATCAGAACATATATAAACGCAAGCGGAAGACTGTATTGATAAAAATAACAAAACAACTTTCCAAAAGTTTAAATTTCAAAACATGAGGGTCTAAATGAAAAACTTCAAAAGATAAAGGTCTTCAAAAAATTATCTGAAAGATAAGAGTTCACTAAGGTAAGTCTTCTAACTCTTCTACACACATCTCTCGTATCCCAGCTTCCTTCTTAATACCTTCCACATGGAAAATAAACACGGCTGAGCGAATGCCCAGTGAACGGATATAACAAATAAGGCTGAAAAGTAAAGAGTAGTAACGGAAGCTGCGAATTTCAACATTATAAGAACAAAGGAATGAATAAAAGGAATCATAAAGAGGAATGGCAGAAAGGTAATAAAAATGCGCACGAGCTCATATAACAAAACACATATCATATCAAATATCACACATACATCACACGCAGTTGCATGGTTCTCCCAAAATGCACATAGGTGGATCAGACCTAATGTACCAAAAGCGATATGGGGTGTATTTCACACACAACCCATTCACTACAAATCATATCAAACTTACTAAAAGCCTAGGATGCATCCATACGCACCCTGTAAATCAAAATCAAAAAGCACGAATACTAGCTCATGACTAGTACACACACTAACAGAATATAGCAACATAATAGCCATCAAAAGGGAACGTCGGGTTCTAATCACACCGACCCAGATTGTGTCATGTTTTTGGTTCATCAATCGACATGGTCATGGTACCTCCATGACTAGGAAACAAAATATAGCTCGGGCATAAAGGGTTCATAAGCAAGGGTATATCAAAACATATAACATAGTTGATCAAAAGGAACATATGAAGGCATATCAAACAAAGGGGTCACGATGAAGCAAAAGGGAATCAAGAATCATAACAAAACAACAATCAAACTTATAAGGAATATAGCAATGGCATAGGAATTGATCAAAAAGAAGATTTACAAAAGAGTGAAAGGAATGTTCTTACTAAAAGAACCGAATATCCGTACAAACAAATAATGATTTAAAAGAGAGTGGATATCAAAAGGTCATGTTTAAATGAAACAAACAAGTTCTTATCATGGCAGTGGTAAATGAAGCATATATCAAGTGAATTTAAAAATATTATGTTAAATGAGTAGCGAACGGGTGTCAAAAAATAATATAAATCGAATGTCATGATAATCCTTTTAAAAGAAAGGATAAAATATTTTTACCGATATCGAATGAAGACGAAAAGACCAACGAATCATATTGATAGCTAAAATAAACATTTATTGATCAAATGATATGTACCGAGAGTGGAAGATAGAATATCGGTATAAACAAATAATGCTTAAAAGGAGAGATCTTATATTCGTGGAAATAAATAATGCTTGAAAAGGGAATAGATATATCCGTACAAACAATCAAATAAACGAATGAAACAACTAAGCATAATAATAGTAGAGAGATAGGGATATCCGTACTTTAACCAAAATCTTAACACGTGATCCATAATAACCGACTTAGTTAATGATAATCTACATGGAACGACAATTCTTATTCTTTTAAATGCCTATTTTATTTTATGTGTCGCATAATTGCTTTACATAAATCTACTTACCTAGTAGGACAAAAGTTCTTTAGGGAACACACACCCAAAAAAAATCAAGGGAAACCATGTGACCTATCCATTTTAAATGATCTTAGGGCCTAAAATCATTGGGATTAAAATACATTCCCCCGTCCATTTCTATCTCAAACTTACGATAATAACAAAAATACACTCACTCACTCCGATTTTTTCCCCAAACAAAACACACACTACCCCGATCCATAACCACACTCACCCCGATCTATTAACCTAATCTCCATCTTCATCAATTGATCTGATTCAATTGATATTTAATTGACCTAATTAAATGGAACTTCGAGATGAAATAAGCCCTCCTACAGCTGATTCTTTACCCCAATCTTCTGGTAATCATTTTTTTAATTGATTGTGATTTAGGGGTTCTGGTTTTTATAGAGATTTAGGGTTTATGATATTGATATTAGGGGTTTTGTATGCTATTAGAGGTGTTCTATTCGAGGTTAACAAGCAGAAACACATGATTAGGTGTTTTTATTGCTATTAGGGGTTTTGTATGCTATTAGAGGCTTAAGGCTTTGTTTGGTTACGGCTTATGCCTTATAGCCGTCTTATATCTTATTGGTTATGACTTATGTGCTTTCTGAAAAACGTGTTCTACATATGGAAACACATGTGCTTTCAACCAGAACCACATGTGTTTTCAAGCAGAAATACATGTGTTTTCAAGCAGAAACACATGTGTTTTCAAGCAGAAACACATTCGTTGTGAGTTTTTTACAGTTCTAAATTTTTTTAAATTACATGTGTGTACTGATTTTTTGTTTTTATTTATGTGTTCTTACTTATACTGGTATTGGTACTAAGGAAGCTACTATGTTTTATAGTCATATAGGTCGAGGTCGAGGTTTTAGTAAGTTATCTTTGCGAAATAAGGTTCCTGATATAGGTAGAGGTTCTGGTTTTTTGTGCCCTGCCCCGGTGTCTGAATTTGATCCTATTGTTCAACATTATGTTTCTTATTCAACGACATTGGAGTCAGTCGATATATGGTCAGACACGGGGCCAGACTAGAGGTTAGACAAAGGTTTAGATAGTAATTTGGATACATTGGTTGATTCTCTAGTTACAAATGGTATGACTGACAAGGTTTCAGATAAGATGGCTGACAAGCAGGATAGGCCGCGTAAAAAGCAAGCTAAGCCGGCTGACAAAACTGTTGTTGAACCAACTTTTGTAAAACGAGCAACGGAAGCGAGTATAAGATGGTAGCTAACCCTAAGCTTAAGCCTGCATATAATACTGTTAAGAAAACTAGAAAGAAGGGTAAGAATGTTGTGGATTCGGATATAAGTTATGATGAAGAAGCGTATTCGTCTCCAGAAAGGTTGAAGAAGACTAAGGTTAATGTTAATAAAAAGAAGGACAAGGCCATTATGGAGGATGTTAAGAGAAAGAATGCTAAGATGGTTATGCATTATGATGAAGAATATTATTCATATTCTCCGGAAAAGTTAAAGAAAAATAAGGTTAATCAAAGAAAGAAGGCTAAGATGGTTATGCATTCTGATGAAGAAGAAGATTATTCTTCTTCTCCACAAAAGTGGAAGAAGAATAACGTTAATAAGAAAAAGAAGGGAAAGGTGAGTATGGTTTCTGACGATGACGATGAATAAAATTGTTGTTCTCGTCAATAGTTGAAGATTAAGGATTCAAATAAAAGAAAGAGGAAGGAATCATCTGAGTTTGATGAGGGAGAGTTTAAGCTTGTAGTTAAAGCATACAACGTGGTCAAGCAAGAAAAAGAGGTTAAGAAAGGGGGTGCATATAAGAAACCGAGGCAATACAAGAAAAGAGAGCCGACTCCTGAAAAAGTGGCACACCAAAAGTATCTTGAGTATTTTTCGTCTGTTCGTGCAAGGCTAGTTCCTTCTTCTCTTTTTAATGCTATCTGTGATACAAAAGTTGATATGGACTTCTTTTATCTCATATTAGATTTAGTTCATTTAAAGGTTTCTCCATTGGTGATGTCCCGGCGAGGTTGGGAAGGTTTTGTGTAAAAAAATTCAATTCAAAACTTTTAAGCTTACGGTGAATTCAGTTGACTCGATTTTTGTCAGTCACGAGAAAATTCATGAGATTTTTGGCATTCCTATTGGTGGTCAATATTTATATGATTTATAAGAAAGGCCTATGTCTGATGAGGTGGTTAGGTTGTGGCTTGATTAGTTTTCACCAATAGAATGGAAGGAGTTATGTGTACGTCATATAGCTTCCAAATTGGTTTTGGCCCAGGAGATTGACTTTCTATTTAAGCTTAACTTCCTAACTCTGTTTACGCATACCATGGGTAAGGCTGATGGTTTGAATGGCAGTATTTGTTTAGATGTGGTTAAATGAGTACGCGAAGATACTAATGTCTCTCGTATTGATTGGTGTGACTACATATTTGAGTGTCTCCGAGGCAGCGAACTTCCTATCGGTGGTCATTACCTTGGTCCATTTGCCTTGATTATTGTAAGTTTATAAATTCATTCAGTCAACTTGTGTAGAAACACATGTGTTCGCTGCAGAAACACATGTGTTTTCAAGCATAAACACATGTGTTGTTTTTTTGAGTTCTTATGTTTTCATATATTTTTCTTTAGTGTTTCAGCTTTTGTATTTAGATTCGACGTAGTGTGACAAGTTGATTGTTCCTCACACTCGTCCCGTCATCAGAAACTGGAATACATCTTTAGTTAGACAAAGAAGTGAGCTAGAACTTAAAGAACATGTGATGGGGACTTTGAAGTTGTATGATGAATCTTTTGATGTTAGGCTTGAATCGAGTGATGGTGTAGATGGTTCTAGTTTTGTTGTATCTTCTCAGCAGCAGGTTTGTATTTTTTGTAAATTTTTCTATATTTTGTAATACTATACCTGAAACAGATGTGTTTTGTGTAGAAACACATGTGTTTTGTGCTGAAACACACGTGTGTTGTGCAAAAACAAACGTGTTTTGTGAATAAACACACGTGTTTTGTGAAGAAACACACGTGTTTTATGTAGAAACACATGTGTTTTGTGTAGAAACACATGTAATTTGTTTAACTACATTCGTATTAATCTTTTTGTTTTACTACATGTTTTGTTTAATAATGCTCAAGAAAAATTAGGTATTTGTTCAGATCGAGTTTCTAGAAGGGATTTTCATGCAAGCTGCTAGAGATTATCCTCAAGATCGAAGGTTTATCGGTCTTCACCAAAAGTATTTTGATGTTTTCAAAGATCCAATTGGTTATCCAAACGTAGATTCTGATGATGATGGTGATGGTGGCGATGATGGTGATGGTGATGGCAGTAATGACAGTGATGGGGTGATGGTGATGGCGGTAATGGTAGTGGTGGCATAGATGGCAGTGCGCGTGGTAGTGATGATGGCAGTGCGTGTGGTAGTGATCATGTTGATGGTAATGGGGGAAATGAAATGGACGTTGATCACGAAACCGTAAAAAAGACACCATCTGTTGAGAAGATGGTTGTTGAACCATCTGTTAAGGAAACCGTCAATGAACAAGCGACGGTTGTTGAGTCATCTGTTGAGCAACAGACTGTTTTCATACCATCTGTTGAGGAAAACACTAAGAAGCAAGCCACAGTTAATGAACAAGAAGATGAAGATGTCATGAGTACTCCTGAATCATTTACTCAATGGATGGACGAAAATGCATATCGTATTTTCGAGGTGATGGGTTGTCTATCTGATGAGTATTATTATGTAATTCCCTTATAAAGGTCGGTGGTGGTTTTCTTGTGTCAATCGCAACACCAACACCCCTTCCAAGGGCTATTGGTTGAATAAAAGTGGCAACCGAGAGTCCCCCAGACTCTCTGGGGGTAATAACTAGGCAACCGGAGAGACGAAACACAGTCGGGGGGGGGGGGGGGGGGGGGGGTAAAAATAGGTAAACAGAGGGTACGCTGCACAGGGCAGCAGGACAAGGGTTAGGATATTGGACAGAACTAGGTTAGGATATTGGACAGAACTGGGTTTAGGATATTGGACAGAACAGAGTATTAGATATTAGACAGAACTGGGTTTTGTTTATTGGACAGTATAGGGTTGCTTATTTATGGTTGTTTCGTTTAAGTGCGACTGAGACACGGGTGTCTCGGTAGGCTCGGGTTTAGGGATCGGGTACACATGAATGTTTTGCTAAATTATGTTTGTTAATTTAATCAGTATCAATACATTTTATAATTGAATTAACCATGAAACTTAGGTTATAATTATTTAACATAATTAATCATGAATTTAGCCTAAGAATTTATTTATTGACATATTAAATTAATAACATACTTTAATTTAATTATATATTAATCAAGCTAAGGTAAAGTTTTATTAAATGAATCATGTCATATTATTAATTAATAATCTTTAATAAAACCACGTATTATAGTATTAATTAATAATTATTATTTTAGCGTAAAGCATTTATTTTAATGAACTTTACTATATAAAAATCATGACTTATATTATATGCTTATTAAAACTATAGCTTATATTTTATACTTATTAATCAAGCTTATTTCTAAATATGGAAACTTTCTATTTTTGGAAACTTACTAATTTTGGAAACTTTCTATTTTTGGAAACCTGTTATTTTTAGAAAGTTACTCATTATGATACAACAAGTATATTAACACATAAAAACATGAAATACACTAATCAGAATACATGAAACATTAAGAAAACACTTGATTAAACATGAATCAGTAAAACAAGTCAAGAACACTTAAAACAAGACATAAACAAGTAAAACAAGTTAAGAACACGTCAAGTAAACTAATAATCAGTAAATATAAGTTAAACAGACAACTCATACACGTCCCTTTTTATTATGTAGCTATTGTGAAGTCGGGGTGATCTTTCACTTTCGTTTTCATCCGCATTACTGGACATAAGGTACAGATATTTCGTCCTTCAGTAAGGACACTCTCTTCCTATATTAGGATTCTTCGTTTGCAGCCATCTGTTTTTCCCAGTAGTTTACTTTAAACTAAACAGTAACTTATGTGATTAATATTTTAGATTTGTATGAGATATATACATGCATGCCAGTTCCACCTAGTTACGGAGGTACCATAACCATAACATTGGAGACACCGGTGTTATGACTCTTCCGCGGTGAGAATGATTGCTCGCGGCGTCCCTTTCAGTTATTTGGCCTATTTTATCATTATCATGTGCGGCGAATGGGTGCATCCTAGGACAAGTTTAGCAAGATTACATGGTAACTGTGGTGTGTGCCTTGCATACGTTACATGGAGCTGATCCCTCCAACCCAAACTATTATTATTAGAGGCAACCCCTCTAATTGCATGATGAGGTCACCCCTCTATGTATTCATGCACGGTGATACCTCATGACCTATATGGGCTCTTAGTCATATTTAAAATACAGTTTTTATGATATAAACATAACCTTTTCAGAATATAAACCAATCTATAAAACATACAACAGGTTTTCCAGGACTTACATTATTCTGCTGCACTATCATTCATACTTTCATTTCATACTTTGCTTATGTTTATGCTATTCATTTCATTGTCATATATCCATTTACTGAGCGTATTGCTCAACCGTGTATTTTTCTTTCCATGTCCCAAAACGGCAGGTACCCAAGGTCAAACTTGAGAATTTGGAGGACGTGCATATGATGGAAGTTGCCTTAGACTTCTTCTCCTTTTTCCTCATATACTTATGCTTGCTTGGGCACTTTTTTTGTCCTTCTTATCTCATTTACTTTATTTACGTTTTGGGCTTATGTTTGGGAACTGATGTTTGATTCCGGTTTTCTCTTTTATGGTCATTTATGTTTTAGGACATTTACCTTGCATACTTTGATGACACGCCATAATTACTAAGTAACAGTCCACTTATCCAAGTGGGGTGTTACAATCACAGCGTGTAGGTAAACAAATTCTAAATCATATTACTACAAAATAAGTTTGTATAAGCAAAATTAGAAACCTGTTAACACAGGCGTTCCACTTAACGTAATCCAAGCATGGATCGTTCATATCCGTATGCTTATACATGTTTGGCTCCTACCATGTCTTGTCCAACTGATGCATAAACCTAAAATGTATTCGAAATAATAACATCTAACTAAGGGTCGTGCATAATCAACTGAATCAATACATCTTACAAACTACGTGTGGCACCAACTACTTGCTTTACTAAAACCCGTCATGACACACGGTTTCCTTGACAACAATAGACATGGCCACCCCCTTCTTATTTGGAAACCATATGCAGGCTCAAATAGTGTGATATTGAGGAAAAATAGGGAATACGCGCCATGGCCAACCCATCTAGGTTGTCCTACCAAGATCCGCTCAATCTCATATCTTACTTGGGACGTTCAAGCTCATCACAGCCTAAGTAACAACATGGAAAATGGAGGACCAATGACCAGTCTATGCAACCAAATCACTCATAAACAGACACACTGACCCACAAAGAAACTATAAAATAGTAGATTGTATTTCGAGAGAGAGATACCGCTAACCCAATACGTGAATGCAACCATTACTCACCAATTAAAATAAATCAGAATGTATACCCGGTTCAAAGTCTGATAAGGTATAAATGCATAAAATAGCCATAGTAATCATACACACATAATCCAAAACAGTCGTTGTGCCGGCAACCTTAAAAGGTCGCTTGGATAAGACACCGTTAGCATACACAAATCAACAATCAAAACCCAATCACATTTACACAGATAGAAACACGAATCTCATCATGGCAAACCAATATTGTAACACCACAAAATGTAATATGCGGAAGCGGTGAAGCTCGGGGGTTGTTACGTCATTGTATCATAGTTCAAGGCACAAGAGAACGACTCTAAATGAGACGTTTTATAAAAATACCTCATTGAATTTAATAAAAGCATCAAAGTACAAAAGGTCTCAGTGTCAAAAGATAGCTTAGCGGAATATAAAAGTTTTAAACATCAACGAGATAATAGTTCAAAAGCATAAGTAGATAAATGTCCGAAGATAGCCAAGAAATGCATGCGGACTCCAAGTACTTCATACAACAGATACAAATCATCATCAATTACTTGAGATAAATGCTAGATTAGGTCAACATAAAGTTGGTGATAATATAGGTTTCAAGTAAAAAATCATAGTAATTCGATTTCAGATTTCATTTCATGTACACATGCAACTATAGGAGGTATAGTACCAAGTGTAGGATAAATTGGGTGTTCACAATATTTATGATAGCTAAGCTCGTGACATCGAAACTAATGATCCAGTACATACAATAGATTATATATACAAATTTTGCCCCAATAGAGTACCTAGCCAAGATAACTTCGTTCACACAAATGCTATACACTCGTCCGGCGTCAGAATGCCCGAGTGGAGGTTGTCAACCCTCAATAGATCTATCCATATCATAAGAGCTTACTCCAGCAGAGTAATTAACGATTCACGATAGTGGGGACTACGGCTAAAGCAAATTAAGCTATCTCATAAACAGTGTTCACAAAACGTTCACAGAAATCTAGTTTTACTTGCGTCCAGAAGCAAGCATCGAAAGCATTTATCACATCCCAAACATTAAACATTTAAAACAGTTTAATAGGGATCTATAGACTCACCTCAAGCAATGATTCAAACCGCACAAGTATGATCAAATAGTAGCGAGCAACTCTAGCAACAACCTAAATATAATAATATAGTTTAGGCGCTAGCAAATAAGTCACAATAGTTTGTCACGCACGTTACTCATCAATCATATATATATATATATAGTTAGACAAAAATATTTATTTTTGACTCGACGAAATTTCGACAGCCATTCGGCGTATATTTTAATTTACCCAAATTTATCTTAATAAATTTTCCGACACAATTTCTAACGAAAATTTGGCAGCCTTTCGGTGTCATTTTAAAATGTGTCATTTTTAGTAAGTACCCAAATTTCGTCCTAATATCCCTAATTTCAACACTTCTCAATCACAATATTTCAACAAGTCATTTTCCCCGCAATAGTACCAATTTCCACTTTTAACGCTCAAACTTTTAACGCTCAAACTTTTAACAATGAACCAAGTATTCACATTTCGCGCTTATTACCCTTTCACAAAACGAGTCCAACATTTATACATGCCATTTAGTACCCATTTCGACACTTAAAACAACTCCGTTTAACTCGAAAATGTCGTTTCGAGCACTTTAAAAATCTAGACAGCAAGTACATTAGTCTTTTTCACAAAAATTAAGTTTTCCGACAACGAAATTTAAACGACCATATCTTACTCATTTTAACTCCGTTTTTAGTCCATAATATATCGAAACGAAGGTAATAACTAATATTTTCATAATATCGTAGTAAACTAGTGTCAAAACAATTTTTACGACCCTCTATGCCTCTTATAAAAATCGGACAGATTATATACATTTCGTAAAAACTCGTTTTCGACCATTTTCTAGCGTACCCACTAGTAGTAACACTACTAGTTCACTTCAATTATTCATAAACACACTCAAAATCAAAGATTTATCTTCAAGTCCATAAATCTAAAAATATACATTTTTATATTTTACAAGTCTTTCAATTAAAACATTTTCATGTATGGATCTAATAGATCCACACATAATTATTATAGATCTAAAATATTTCATGACCAAAAATAATTTTTATCTTTTTATTTCAAGAAAGTTGATGAGTAACATGCATGCATAGATCGTCAAAGATTATGCATGGAAAAGAAAGAGTTGAAAAAGGTTTAAGAAATAACCTTGAGTAACGATTCTACGTAACCACGATAACCCGATCTACGTTCTAATCAACTAAAAATCAACAATAACCCAACTTCTACAAACTTCAACCAAAAAATTCTTAAATCAACAAACCAAGAAAATTCATTCTTCTTTATGCTTGTATAAACCCTAGGATGTATTTGTTTTGTGCTAAGTGTTCTTAAAATGGAGCTTCAAGAAATCAACAATGGTGGATTTGTGTTTTGTGTTTGTGCCGTGTGTTTTAGAGAGAGAAGGAGAGATGTGTGTTTTTTTTAGTGAAGTGAATGAGTGAAAATAATGTGAAGTATACGTGTGGTATAAGGTTATAAACATGTAGGATGTGTAAGTTAAGCTTAATATAGCAAAGTGTAAGATTTTGGTTTATCTTCCGTGTGACGGTGTAGTTTGGCCGGTTATGGGGGGTCCCACATGGGTAAATAATTCAAAATTTTTACTATGATAACTAGTTAGAAGGTTTATGTTAAAAGGTTAATTAGTTTTAGGTAAATGTCAAAAAGTATATAATTAAGTTTAAAATTACGTAAAACTTAAAAATTTGATGAAATATATTAAATTTATGATTTTTCAACGAAATCTGATATGTTATAATTTATAAAGTATTTTATGCACGCTAACGACGGTTAAACGTAAAAACGACGTAAAATACAAAAACGCGATACGTTAATTAAATATTCACAGAAAATACGATTTATTACTATAAATAACAAAAATGCTAAAATACATGCATATAAACATATACATAAATATTTAAATACGTTGTTCATATATGATCACATTGTTAAAAACTAAACAGTTAAGCACATAATTCACAGATAACGAATAATCTCATGGATTATCGTCAATTCATTGATCGTCTCAGCATTTTGGTCAGATTCACAGTAAGTGTTCAGAATAATGACTGAGCACAGTGTCAAGTCATTACTCGTCATCAAACAGTTTTTCAGAAAACGCGGGATAACCTCCCGGTTCCAACACAGTTAAATCACATAGTTGACTAAATAAAAAGTCAAAGGGTAAAATAGTTATTTTACAAAGTAGAAAAATTACCAAGTGTTACATCATCCCCTTGATAGAGAAGCTTTGTCCTTAAATCTTAGGAGTGTCACGGGCTCTAGAGTTGTCAAAGAGTTGCGGATATTTCTTGCGAAATTGATTCTCACGCTCCCAAGTGAATTCAGGTCCACGTTTAGAATTCCACCTCACCTTGATGATCGGAATACGACTCTGCTTCAATCGTTTAACCTCACGGTCCATGATTTCAACAGGTTCTTCGACAAATTTCATCTTGTCGTCGATTCGGAGTTCCTCCAATGATATAACGAGTGTCTCATCAGAAAGGCACTTCTTCAAGTTCGATACATGAAAAGTGCTGTGCACACGGCTCAACGCTTGCGGTAGTTCGAGACGATAGGCTACGGTTCCAACCTTTGCCAGAATTTTGAAAGGTCCAATATAAGGGGGGTTCAGCTTTCCTCGCTTGCCAAAACGTACCACACCTTTCCAAGGCGATACTTTTAGCATCACTTTGTCTCCCACTTGAAATTCGAGAGGCTTACGTCGAACGTCGGCGTAACTCTTCTGACGATCACGGGCTGCTTGAATTCGGCTCTTGATTTGAACAATCTTCTCAGTTGTTTCACGAATGAAGTCAGGGCCAGTGAGTTGACTATCCCCAACCTCACTCCAACACACAGGCGAGCGACATTTACGACCATACAACGCTTCAAACGGTGCAACATTAATACTGGTGTGATAACTATTGTTGTAAGAGAATTCCACTAGAGGCAAATATCTGCCCCATTGCTTCCCAAAGTCAAGCACACAAGCACGCAACATGTACTCCAACGTTTGAATAGTTCTCTCACTCTGTCTGTCAGTCTGCGGGTGATAAGCAGTACTCATGTCCAATTGCGTACCCAACGCTTTCTGAAGTGATTTCCAGAACT
Organism: Glebionis coronaria; assembly: GCA_025667525.1. Lineage (NCBI taxonomy): Eukaryota > Viridiplantae > Streptophyta > Magnoliopsida > Asterales > Asteraceae > Glebionis > Glebionis coronaria. The sequence goes on along the minus strand of CM046882.1, from coordinate 479,819,257 downwards.
CTGAAGTGAATCTACCGTCTTTATCGGAAATTATCGAGATCGGTATCTCATGTTTTGCGACTACTTCCTTAAGGTAAAGTCTCGTAAGCTTATACATTAAATCATCTTCCTTCATAGCCAAAAAGTGTGCAGATTTCGTAAGTCGATCCGCAATTACCCAAATTATTTCGTATCCGTTTGTCGTTTTAGGTAGCTTAGTTATGAAATCCATGGTTATGTTTTCCCACTTCCACATAGGAATTATAGGTTGGACCAACAATCCAGATGGTTTTTGGTGTTCCGTTTTCACTCTAGCACAAGTCAGACACTTCCCTACATAAGTAGCGATTTCAGCTTTCATATTTGGCCACCAATATAGCTTCTTCATATCCTGATACATTTTGTCAGATCCTGGGTGAATCGAATACTTAGATTTATGCGACTCGTGCATAATCACGTCCCTTAGTCCTCCAAACTGTGGTAACCAACTTCTACCATTCAGACATAGCGTTCCATTAGCGCTAGTCTCCAATTTCTTAGTAACCATTCCCCCTAGTTTCTCAGCTTCAACATGTTCAGGCTTAAGGGCTTCGGTTTGTGCTTCACGAATTTGCACAGGTAAGTTCGGATTGATAATCATAGCTAACGATCTAACTCTACGTGTCATCAATTGTTCCTTTCTACTTAGCGCATCCGCCACTACATTAGCCTTTCCAGGGTGGTAGCGAATTTCACAGTCATAATCGCTGAGCAACTCGATCCATCGATGTTGTCTCATGTTCAGTTCCTTCTGGTCAAGAATATGTTGCAAACTCTTGTGATCGGTATAGACGACACACTTGGTTCCATACAAGTAGTGTCTCCATAATTTCAAGGCAAATACCACCGCTCCTAGCTCCAAGTCGTGCGTAGTGTAGTTTTTCTCATGCGTTTTCAATTGTCGTGACGCGTAGGCGATAACTTTCTTCCTTTGCATCAAGACAGCTCCCAATCCTTTTTCTAATGCGTCACAGTAGACCACAAAGTCTTACGATCCTTCTGGTAACGATAGAATAGGCGCGCTACACAATATTTGTTTCAACTTTTGGAATGTTAATTCCTCTTTATCTCCCCATTCGTATTTCACCTTCTTTTGAGTCAACTTCGTCAATGGTTTTGCGATCTTCGAGAATCCCTCGATGAACCTTCGGTAATATCCGGCGAGTCCTAAGAATTGGCGAATTTCAGTCGGTGTCGTAGGAGCAGTCCACTCCCTAATCGATTTAATCTTGGCAGGATCAACATGAATCCCCTTGCTATCAATAACGTGACCTAGAAATTGTACTCTTGGCAACCAAAAATCACACTTCGAGAACTTAGCGTACAATTCCTCCTTCTTAAGCAATTCCAATATTATCTTAAGGTGTTCCTCATGTTCTTTCTCATTCCTTGAGTAAATCAGTATGTCATCAGTGAACACAATGACAAACTTGTCCAAATACGGTTTACACACCCGGTTCATGAGGTTCATAAACACAGCAGTGCATTTGTCAAACCGAATGGCATCACTTGGAACTCATAGTGTCCATACCTAGTCCTAAAAGCAGTCTTTGCAACATCTTCCTCACGGACTCTCAATTGGTGATAACCAGACCTAAGGTCAATCTTCGAGTATACGCTTGATCCTTGCAACTGATCAAACAGGTCATCTATCCTAGGTAACGGGTAGCGGTTCTTGATGGTAAGTTTGTTCAACTCACGATAGTCGATACAAATCCGAAAACTCCCATCCTTCTTCTTTACAAATAAGACTGGAGCTCCCCAAGGTGAAGAACTCGGTCTTATGAATCCTTTATCGGTCAACTCTTGTAGTTGCGTCGCTAGTTCTTGCATTTCCGACGGTGCTAAACGGTAAGGCGCTCGAGCAACAGGTGCAACTCCCGGTATTTAATCGATCTGGAATTCAACTTGTCTGGCCGGCGGTAATCCAGGCAAATCTTCAGGAAAGACTTCCGGAAAATCCCGTACGATAGGTACATCTTCCAACCGTTTTTCTTCCTGCTTTTCAGTAACACAGGCTAAAAATACGTGGCAACCTTCCGACAAAAACTTCTGAGCCTTGATACGCGAGATAATGTTCAGTCGTGACTTCCCCTTTCCATTACTTGTATCCCCTTGTACCTCCAAAACTTCATCGCTAAATGGTAAGCGAACGATCTTCTCGTCACATACAATCGTAGCATGATATCTCGACAACCAATCCATTCCGATAATCACGTCAAAACTCCCTAACTCAACAGGCATAAGGTCTATTACGAAAGGATGACCTAGAAGATTTAATGTGCATCCTCGAAGTATAGTGTCGGCTTCTATCAACTTTCCATTAGCTAACTCAATAGTGTACATAGTGTCTAAGGGCGAAGGGGTCTGATGAGATGGCATTTATACATGATCTCATCGTTCTTTTCGGGCTTTAAATGCAATAATATGTCATAAAATACCATATATATGCTTGTGTTTGTTTACTTGTGTGTTTTAGGTATGGATATCGTGAAAAAGACAAAAGATCACAAGATACAAGGAAAAACGAACACGAGAAACGAAGCCGTACAATGAACCGAGCCCTAATCATGGAATTTTCATCAAATACCCTTGAAGACTTGAAGACAAAACAAGATTGATCATCATTTATTGAAGAAATGACACTTAAAACCCTTGTATAGTAATAATTACAAGTTTGGTCCCTTAAGTTTGTCAAAATTGCAAAAAGGTCCTTCAACTTTGAAGAAATGGCAAGATTAGTCCCTCAACAATTTCAAATTGCCAATAATGGTCCCTCAACAAGTGAAAGACTCATTGAAGACCTTTGAAGATCAACATTGTCCAAGATTAGTCCTTGAAGAATCACCAAATGGCAAAAATCATCCTTGAACATTTTTTGGAAAAGTTGGTGCCAAATATGTCAAAAGGTGAAAGTTAAATACAAAGGGAACAAGGTTTTAGGGCTGGAAATCTTTAAAAGCCAAAAAAACCAAAAACCAAGGACCAAAAGTGACAAAGCTGAAACATTTGAAAAAAAATGCGCCTAACACCCACACCACCCCCAATTTCGGATCTAAACTGTTACTATTCATTGTTCTTACCACCCAGAATTTACCTTCACTTTTCCTTGGGTAAAAACCAATTAAACTTGCACACAAGTAATTCACACATGCCAAAACCCTTCCCACTCCTAAAAACCTGCATCCCACTCATGTGCACCAAACCCCCAATTCCCCAATCCACCAATCACATCATTCCTTTGTCCCCAAGTTATATGACGTGGCTTAAATCAATGGCCAAGATTATTTGCTTCCTCCCAAAGCAAAATAAACGTCCAAGATCAAGAGAGGACAAAATGCACTCAAAACCATTCAAGGGCACATTTGGGATTTTCTATGTATTAGGGTTTTATGTTTTTATGCTTCTAGGATGTTCTATAGGCTCTATAAAAGGAGACCCAAGTTGTGGTGATCCCTTTGTTCCAGTTTTTAAGCTTGCACATGTAATACCTTTTTGAAGAAATAAAAAGTTTGGTTTTTGAAATATTCAAGTGTAATTCCTTTTTTATTGTTTTTAAAAGTTGAGTGTTGTGTTAAGCTTAATTCTGAGTTCCACACTTTTATTTGGTTAAGCAACTTTGATTTTCAAAGTTGTTTAAGGTTTTGAGATTTTGAGAGATTTTGGTAAAATCTTCTCAAAAGGTATTTTGGTGTTCTTGGTTCATGATTTTGGTAATTTAAGGGTTTATGATACGTTTTAAGTAATTGGAAAAGGTTTTGGAAGAGTTTTAAAAAGAGAAAAAAAAAAAAAAGAATCATATCATATCATATTATTTTTGTTGTTCTTGTTTCTTTGTTTTGTGTTCAAATAGGTTGAAGGCTTGTTGATTTAGTTCAGCTCCAACCCGGGTTGGATTGGAGGAGGATTTTCATCCTCTAGGTTCTTGGATGTAAGAACCTAAGGTATCTTCCTTTTACCTTGAAAAAGTTCAAAAATAGCTAGTTGTATGATATTATTTGATTATGTGTTTAAGTGTGATTTAGCTGTTGATTTGATGTTATTTGGAGTTGATATACATGTTATGAAGCTTTGATAACAATTTGGTTAGGTTTCATAAGGTTTTGATTTGGAAAAATTGGATTTCAAAAAGTTTAAAGGGTGTTTGGCAACAGGTTTAAGCAGGGTAAGAATTTGATTCATGTTTTAAATAGGTGTTAGTATAATTGAAAAAGGTTTGAGATAGATTGTTTTATTGTTGTGTAATCATTTGATCAAGTTTGGAGTGAATTTGGAGTGTTTTAAAAGGATTAAGGGTGTTAAAAATCTGCATAACCATATTTTGCTCATTTTTGTGAAGATTTTGATGCTAGATCCTTGAGTGCTTGTTTTGCTTACTTTGTGGTGTGTTTGGTGTTTAATTTGTGTGTTATTGACTCCTTGTGCTTCATTGAGCACAAGGGTGCCCAATTGTTCCAACATATCCATCAAACAAGCTCATTACCAAGCTCCCCTTGGCATCAAAAGTGCACAAGTGTGCACTTATTTGGTTCATCAGCAAAAATACCAGGCACGTTACACTAATTGCGCCGCAAGACCAACTAGTTGCGGCGCAACACAAGGAACTACAGACCAAAGGTGTTCCCGTTTCACAAGTTGCGGCGCAAGACCCCACTAGTTGCGGCGCAACTAAGTGACTTTTTTTTTTTTTTTTTTTTAATATTATTTTATTATTTAATTTTCAAAATTTTCTTTTTCTTTATTTTTCATTTTTCTTAAGTTCTATAGCATTAAATAGGACTATTTCCATTTTTAGATTATTTTTATCACTTTTAGATTTATTTTTATAATTATTTTAAGTTTAATTAGGTTTTAATCATTTTTAATCATTTTTAGGGTTTTAAAAATAGTTTTAATAGGTTTTAATTTTTAGAAAATTACTTTTTAGTCTTCTAATAATATAAGTTGAGTAATTATTCAATAAAATCATATTTTTGACATTTGAATTAATTAAATTTAATTTTAGGGCTTTAATTAGCTTTTAAAATTAATTATTTAATTAATAAAAGGTTTTAAAATATCTTTGTTGAATTTTTATCTTTATTTATATTATTTGAGACTTCTTTTTAGTCTTTTTATTTTTGATATTTTGTTTTTGGTTTTAATAATTTTTAATTTTTGTGGTTTTTCTACGGTTTTACGTTTTCGTTTTTTACGTCATAGTGTAATTTCCAAGAAACCGTCATTCCATCTTCTCAATATTAATCTCAAAGAAATACAAGTTAATTCACAACACCATACCTCCTTGGGAAACGAATCTTTCATCTCTTTTTAAGTGATTGTGGGTCATTAGTGTTGATTTTTCCTAAAATCATCACTCGATACTTACCGCTATTTACGCTCTTTGTTTTCCTAAACAAGAGTTGTATTTCTTCTACAATCAAATTTTGGCGCCGCTGCCGGGGAGGTGTGTCGTGTCTTAATTTGGAAAATTTTGTTTTTGATATTATCCATAATAGTATTTGTGTTAAGTGGAACTCCCTTAACACGTATTATCGGTTTTCTCGGTTTTTCTTTGTGAATATTATTAATATATTGTATTAAGTATCACAATCAATATACAATATCTCCAAAAGTGTGAAAACACAACCTTGATTCGGGATTTCATCACTCGATCATTGTATTCGAATCTCAAACAAAAAGAAAAGGCAAAAATAGATAAATACTTTCGAGAAGCTCGATTTTAAAAAGATACGAACTATAAGGTGGGTATAAGGCGGGTATTATAAAATATACCCTAAGGAAAAAGGCTCTTAAGTGCTTCGCGCCGCCTCGTTTCCCCGCTTGCTTGTGAGTATTTTGAGATTGAAGGCTAATCGAGGGTTTTGCCGCCCAAAGTATTAATACGTATACTATATTTGCTTGGTTTTCTTTGTGATTAAACCCTCGTGAACAATTTGGTTTTCACCAAAGTTCTAAAGTCATTCGAAGGCGTTCACTCCACGTGATCGTTTTCATTCCTTTGAGGCTTCTTTAATCAAGAGTTTGATTCGAGGAGAGATTTTGTAGATTGTTGTCTACGAAGATACACCAAAAACCAAAAAAAAATTAAATATCATCAAAAACACAAAAAAATTGAAAATCCACAAAACGACCAAAAAGAATCTTCTTTGCTTTCCCTCTATTTTCATAATTCTCTTCTTTCACCCTCTAAACGTTTAATTCTCGTAACACCGTTTATGTTGCATCATGTCTAATGATGAGGGATATTTTTCGTGTCCATATTGTGGAGGCCCACCCGATGGGGCTAATTGTTTTAATTGTGAAGTTTATGGAGGTCGAGAGGGTTATATCTATAACTCTCCTCCACGTGGTGATGGTGACAATTTTCAATCTAACGACCAAGGTCACCAACCACATTCGTCATTTGATTCGTCTTTTAATTGTGGTGAAAATCAAAATGAGGAAATGAATCTTAATGAATCTTTTTGTGATTATATGAGCCGTCATAACAAACTTATAGAGTCACTTCAAGAACACGTGGTAGATCTCGATAAGTATTACAAAGAGAAATTGGCAACCCAAGGGGAAACTTTCAAAAAAATGGAAAACGATTATGATACCCTTTTTGAAGAGCAACAACGAGTGTATGACCAAAGTCAAGTGATGTGGAGAGAATACGTAGATAAAATTAAGGATGATCACGCCAATGAGAAAGATAAAATTCTTTTAATGTTCGAGGGCTTAGTGGGGAAATTTAATTCATTGTCAAATGTGACCAATCCCAATCCCGTGGGAGAGGTTCAAGTTACTTCGACTCCTAAGACTCGTACGTCTCGTATTGATCCATATCTCTCTAATTTTAGAGTCGTGCAACCATCGTCATCAAGTAAGAACGTAGAGGCAACGAAACCGTCATCCAACGAAGTTTTGAAAAATGTTTGTGAAAATAAACCTAAGGAAAAACTCGTAGGATATTTGGGAGTTTTAAATCTTGTACCTTGTAAACCTAATTTTTCTAATGAAGATGAAATTATTGAGGATTTTCTAAATCAATATACACTTAATTTTGAAGAAATTCCAATAAATGATTTTAAAGAAGAAAAATGTGAAAAGGTTTTAAAGGAAATCATGAAACCCTCGTTTTTACAAGATGAACGACAATTAATTCCGAAGGGACGTGTTAGTAATTTTGCTAAAATGTTCGAGAAACCACGTTCGATCCCTTCGAAGGACAAAATTGAAACCGTCAAGGCAAAATCGTCACGAGACGAGCCTTTTGCTCCTAATCCCACATCATGTGAGATTTTGGATTTATCATGTGAGAAGTCCGCCGATGGCCTTGCTCACATTGATACGTTTTTCGATATCGAGGTCGACACGACAAAGGCAAAATCTTCAATCGAAGAGCCTTCTATTCCTAGTTTCACGACGATTGAAGCTAGTGACTCGATTATCGACGATCTTATTGCTCAACCTCTTCCACGAGGAAGAGAAGACGTTTTTGATCCCGATGGAGATTTTTCCGAGATCAAACGTATTCTTGACGACCCGCCTTCGATTTTCGAGTTTGATGAAGACCATTACGTTAGCCCGGAGGGGGATATTTTTCTAATCGATTCATGTTTTAAAAATTCAAATCTTCCTCCCACCTTCAAGATAAATGTGAAAAGTTTAAGTGTGCCTAGAACTATTTTAGAAACACCAAAAATTTTCAATTTAATCGACTTGGGTTTTCGTAATAATGAGTTAAAAATTGACAAAGGAAAAGATTTTACAAATGATTTGAAAATTTTTCCAACTCTAACTCCGTCATCACCTCGATTGATTGAATTTGCTACAAACGCGTCTACTCCTTTTGACGACGTTTTGTGTGGACCTAGTGTGGGGGAAACCCCATTTGCTCCCTTACACTTATCCACCGAGGACGAGATTTTTGACCCCGGTATCACGTTTAAGATAAAATCTCGGTCTTTCACCGAAGTAGTCACTAGAAAATCTTTCTACACTTACGGTGAGAGTTTACCTCGAGTAACTCGATTGTTTTACCCAACCAATGTCCCACCCTTCTACTTCTCATCTATTTTCTTCAAACTCTTTGAGTTTATGGCACATGTTCAAGTGGTGTTGAATTGTTTTTTCCATGAAAACGAGAACGCCATCTTCGACCCCGGTATTTTGCATCATCTAAGGACTTAGTCCTTTATACCGGTTGCTTTTTGGGCCTTGTTTATCATGTAAGCCCCATCAAAAATTGACCACACCTTGATTTCCCTAAATGTTCACATTTTGAGGGGATCGAGTCGAGCTCATGACTCGGTAATCAAAAACGAGGTGCCTCGTGGGGGAGATCCCATGCTTATCTTTATGCTTTATGTTCACTAATAAGGGGACTTGTACCCTTCCAACTCGTTGTCTCGTGGTTGTTTGTGATTGTGTTATCTAGATCATCATCATCGTCTACGATTGAAGACTCTCGTGTTCGTTTACGTGAGCCTCCATCGTTCGTTTGAAGAAGTTTTTCACGAATCCATGACATATCCTTTATTGTTCTAACAATTATCTTTTAGCATAATTAATAAACGGCTTTAGATATATTGTTGATCACCCTTTCCATGCTAGATCCTAAGCATTCGATTCTTCGTCTCTAGTATGGGGGTGCTCCACCTTTAGACTCGAAACATTGAGGACAATGTTTACTTTTAGTATGGGGGGGTGAATAGGTACTTGCTTTGCTACGCCCTCACGTGTTCCAACCTTCAATGTTTTGTTTTGCTAATAAGGCTAAAAATGGCCAAATTTTAAAATTTTTCTTAGTTTTCATAAGTGTTTTTAAGACACGAATGTATATTTTCCGATGGGTAGAATAAGAGTTAATTTTTGACTTGATGGGCATTTGGAGCCCTTTACATTCCTTAACCCGCTCAATTCAAGTTTTGCTAGACTTTTATATAGGGAGCTTTAAAACGCGAAAGTCTTAATTCATTCGGGTTAAGAACAAGAACTTTTCGCAAGTTCCTATAATTGATTCTAGAAAGTCACTTATCAAGGGAACTTTAAAACGCATTCTCTAAACTTGAAAAAGTCCAAGAAAGTGCAAGATCCTATAGGTGGCTTGAAAACCCAAAACTTTGATTTGATATAGTCTTAATGAAAGCTAATCCAAATTTGGCTTAATTTTGACTTGCATGGCTAAGTATTCACGAGTCTCTTTAATTAGAGGTCTTTAAATAGTGAAGAACGAGAAATGATAGAGTTAGACAAGTGATCATGCTAAACGTAGAACATGAAAATGTTCTTTCAAAAACTCATGTGTTTTTAATTGTGGCTTTTTCTTCCCATAAGATCAATGCATTAGGAATAAAACATAATTGCAATAAGTAAGGTCGTACGATTTGAAAGGTTACTTAGCCTCTAGCGCAAGATCGTTTAAAAGTTGCTCGGGGTTGAATAGAGTTCATAGCCAAGGCATAACTTATTGAAGCGGGACGCGAAGATTGGCGATTATCCAAAAAGGCCCTAACAAGGCATGAGGAGCTCTATTTTTGCTAAAGATCCAAAGATGATGTGGAGTATCATTGTTCCAAAATCAATATGAAGGATCAAGACACACGACGAGAAGCAATTACTCCCCTAAAGAATGGAGAAAGTCTATCCAAAAAGACCCTAACAAGGTATGAGGATGAATATATCCAAGTCCGAAAAGGAGGCGGATCGTTGTATATCAAAATCCAAAGTAAAGATTGAAGAAAAATGATGAAGTCGTGGTCCTATATGAAGAATCTCTCAAAAACGTCAAGTGAAGAAATTCCAATTATATGAAGAGAAGACCATAATTTCGAGAACGTCTTCCCAAGATTTAAAGTATGAAGTACATGCCAAATATCGGTCCGAGAAAGGTCTCAAATCGTGAAACGAGTTATGCCAAGATATGAACTTAAGGAGATACACGAGAAGCCGTTTTAAAAGATTTTGTCCTTCGGCTAACTATTGATCAAATCGTGCTACTTTGCTTTCGGACTAATAACTTCTCAAATAAGTCAATATGAATCACTTGTGATCCATGACAAATAGATAAAAAATGCTAGTAACCCATTTCCTTTTATAATAACTAGGATTGCGGGGAGAAAAAGTATTACACAATTTGAACGTATGAGTAGTGTTAGCATTGTGACTTGTACCAACAATGATCTTGTTTTTACACTTAGCATGGAATGTATGACAATCAAGGATGACGAAATTTACTCTAAGGGACATTAACTTGTTTCTATTCTTTGACCCTAAAAGTCACATTTTGGTGATGAAAATCATACATTATGTCTTTACACAATCTCGTAGTATGTTGCAAATCTTTTACTCTTCAATAAAGGTTAATAAAATTGAACTTTGGTGATGCTTAGATACTTTATTCTAGCATTGCGTGAGGGCACGGCAATGGCTTAGTATGGGGGAGTGATGAGATGGCATTTATACATGATCTCATCGTTCTTTTCGGGCTTTAAATGCAATAATATGTCATAAAATACCATATATATGCTTGTGTTTGTTTACTTGTGTGTTTTAGGTATGGATATCGTGAAAAAGACAAAAGATCACAAGATACAAGGAAAAACGAACACGAGAAACGAAGCCGTACAATGAACCGAGCCCTAATCATGGAATTTTCATCAAATACCCTTGAAGACTTGAAGACAAAACAAGATTGATCATCATTTATTGAAGAAATGACACTTAAAACCCTTGTATAGTAATAATTACAAGTTTGGTCCCTTAAGTTTGTCAAAATTGCAAAAAGGTCCTTCAACTTTGAAGAAATGGCAAGATTAGTCCCTCAACAATTTCAAATTGCCAATAATGGTCCCTCAACAAGTGAAAGACTCATTGAAGACCTTTGAAGATCAACATTGTCCAAGATTAGTCCTTGAAGAATCACCAAATGGCAAAAATCATCCTTGAACATTTTTTGGAAAAGTTGGTGCCAAATATGTCAAAAGGTGAAAGTTAAATACAAAGGGAACAAGGTTTTAGGGCTGGAAATCTTTAAAAGCCAAAAAAAACCAAAAACCAAGGACCAAAAGTGACAAAGCTGAAACATTTGAAAAAAAATGCGCCTAACACCCACACCACCCCCAATTTCGGATCTAAACTGTTACTATTCATTGTTCTTACCACCCAGAATTTACCTTCACTTTTCCTTGGGTAAAAACCAATTAAACTTGCACACAAGTAATTCACACATGCCAAAACCCTTCCCACTCCTAAAAACCTGCATCCCACTCATGTGCACCAAACCCCCAATTCCCCAATCCACCAATCACATCATTCCTTTGTCCCCAAGTTATATGACGTGGCTTAAATCAATGGCCAAGATTATTTGCTTCCTCCCAAAGCAAAATAAACGTCCAAGATCAAGAGAGGACAAAATGCACTCAAAACCATTCAAGGGCACATTTGGGATTTTCTATGTATTAGGGTTTTATGTTTTTATGCTTCTAGGATGTTCTATAGGCTCTATAAAAGGAGACCCAAGTTGTGGTGATCCCTTTGTTCCAGTTTTTAAGCTTGCACATGTAATACCTTTTTGAAGAAATAAAAAGTTTGGTTTTTGAAATATTCAAGTGTAATTCCTTTTTTATTGTTTTTAAAAGTTGAGTGTTGTGTTAAGCTTAATTCTGAGTTCCACACTTTTATTTGGTTAAGCAACTTTGATTTTCAAAGTTGTTTAAGGTTTTGAGATTTTGAGAGATTTTGGTAAAATCTTCTCAAAAGGTATTTTGGTGTTCTTGGTTCATGATTTTGGTAATTTAAGGGTTTATGATACGTTTTAAGTAATTGGAAAAGGTTTTGGAAGAGTTTTAAAAAGAGAAAAAAAAAAAAAGAATCATATCATATCATATTATTTTTGTTGTTCTTGTTTCTTTGTTTTGTGTTCAAATAGGTTGAAGGCTTGTTGATTTAGTTCAGCTCCAACCCGGGTTGGATTGGAGGAGGATTTTCATCCTCTAGGTTCTTGGATGTAAGAACCTAAGGTATCTTCCTTTTACCTTGAAAAAGTTCAAAAATAGCTAGTTGTATGATATTATTTGATTATGTGTTTAAGTGTGATTTAGCTGTTGATTTGATGTTATTTGGAGTTGATATACATGTTATGAAGCTTTGATAACAATTTGGTTAGGTTTCATAAGGTTTTGATTTGGAAAAATTGGATTTCAAAAAGTTTAAAGGGTGTTTGGCAACAGGTTTAAGCAGGGTAAGAATTTGATTCATGTTTTAAATAGGTGTTAGTATAATTGAAAAAGGTTTGAGATAGATTGTTTTATTGTTGTGTAATCATTTGATCAAGTTTGGAGTGAATTTGGAGTGTTTTAAAAGGATTAAGGGTGTTAAAAATCTGCATAACCATATTTTGCTCATTTTTGTGAAGATTTTGATGCTAGATCCTTGAGTGCTTGTTTTGCTTACTTTGTGGTGTGTTTGGTGTTTAATTTGTGTGTTATTGACTCCTTGTGCTTCATTGAGCACAAGGGTGCCCAATTGTTCCAACATATCCATCAAACAAGCTCATTACCAAGCTCCCCTTGGCATCAAAAGTGCACAAGTGTGCACTTATTTGGTTCATCAGCAAAAATACCAGGCACGTTACACTAATTGCGCCGCAAGACCAACTAGTTGCGGCGCAACACAAGGAACTACAGACCAAAGGTGTTCCCGTTTCACAAGTTGCGGCGCAAGACAGAAGCATTGCGGCGCAACTGAAGGTGCTGCTGATCTTGGTGATCTCGCAACACTAGTTGCGGCGCAAGACCCCACTAGTTGCGGCGCAACTAAGTGACTTTTTTTTTTTTTTTATTTTAATATTATTTTATTATTTAATTTTCAAAATTTTCTTTTTCTTTATTTTTCATTTTTCTTAAGTTCTATAGCATTAAATAGGACTATTTCCATTTTTAGATTATTTTTATCACTTTTAGATTTATTTTTATAATTATTTTAAGTTTAATTAGGTTTTAATCATTTTTAATCATTTTTAGGGTTTTAAAAATAGTTTTAATAGGTTTTAATTTTTAGAAAATTACTTTTTAGTCTTCTAATAATATAAGTTGAGTAATTATTCAATAAAATCATATTTTTGACATTTGAATTAATTAAATTTAATTTTAGGGCTTTAATTAGCTTTTAAAATTAATTATTTAATTAATAAAAGGTTTTAAAATATCTTTGTTGAATTTTTATCTTTATTTATATTATTTGAGACTTCTTTTTAGTCTTTTTATTTTTGATATTTTGTTTTTGGTTTTAATAATTTTTAATTTTTGTGGTTTTTCTACGGTTTTACGTTTTCGTTTTTTACGTCATAGTGTAATTTCCAAGAAACCGTCATTCCATCTTCTCAATATTAATCTCAAAGAAATACAAGTTAATTCACAACACCATACCTCCTTGGGAAACGAATCTTTCATCTCTTTTTAAGTGATTGTGGGTCATTACTTGTGGTTTTCCTAAATCACTCGTCGATACTTACCGCTCATATTTAGTTGCTTGTTTTTCCTAAAGCAAGTTATCTAAATTTTTACCGCAATCAGGGTCACATCAAGTAAAACACTAAAACAGTCGACACAAAACTCCTATCGGCTCCAGTATCAAATAAAATAGAAGCATAACGACCATTGAGAAGAAACGTACCCGTCACGACATCAAGGTTTTGTTGCGCTTCTCCTCCTCCTATCACATAGACCCTTCCACGAGCTTCCCCAGCCTTAGCAATCTTTCCTTGGTCCTTATTCTTTTTCTTTGGGCACTCATTGTTGTAGTGTCCCTTTTGCTGACATTCAAAACAAGTGACGTTGGCTTTCGGGTTAGGTGGTGACTTACAGTCTCTAGCAATGTGTCTAGTTTTCTTGCAGTTGTGACATTGTACATTACATTGTCCATTATAGTGACGCTTACATCGGTTGCACAAAGGTAACGTCACATTGTATACTCCCTTTTCTCCAGTACCAGCAGTGTACACCTTCACGGTTTCTTGCCTCTTATTCGGATAGTTCCCATGGTTGTTCCTTTGGTTATTCCCCCATTTTCTCTTGTTGTCCGCGGCATTTCCAGCATTTGCTCGAACAACTTGGTCCATCAGACTGTGAGCCATCCTTATAGCATCACTAACTTTTGTCGGTCCAGACGATGTCACATTCCCTTGAACTCTACCAGGTAAACCCCAAATGTAGCGCTCAACCTTCTTTTCTTCATCTGAAACCATTCCAGGACATAGCAAACACAACTCTTGGAACCTCCTAGTGTACGCACCAATGTCATTTTTCTTCACGGTCAGGTTCCACAGTTCAATTTCCATTTTCTGAATCTCATTACGAGGACAGTATTCCTTAGTCAATAACTTCTTAAGTTCCTACCAACTCATTCCATATGCCTCCTCGGCTCCAACCGTCTGCACATGGGTGTTCCACCATGTCAACGCTCCAGCAGCTAAAGTACAAGTAGAATAAGTCACTCGGTTTTCAACAGTACATCCACTGACACGGAACACGGATTCTATCTTTTCAACCCAACGAGCTAATCCAACAGCTCCTTCAGTACCATTAAAATTCAAAGGGTCACAACTCCTAAAGTCCTTGTAAGTACACGGCTTAGGCGGTCGATTGTCAACATCGTTCGGCGGTGCTTGGTTCACGTTGTTGTTAGCTTGGATGTTTGCCAATGCAGCGGTCACTCGTTGTATAATTAGTTCTTCAAATTGTTTGTCGGTCATTCCCTTACGTGTGTTCACCATTGTTTCTCTGCGTTAAGACAACAATGCAAATAAGGTTCAAGCACGAATATACACGTTATGTATTTCTTATGCTAAAATAAAATGCAGAATTTAACAGTACAACAAACATAGAAAAGATAGTCATTGGTCAAAGTCATAAAGTTAAATTCCCATTCATAATCAAAATATCAAGTACATAGTCATAAAATAAGAGTTTCGATTAAATACCAAAGATCAAAACAAAACAAAAAATAAAACCGAAAATGGTGATTGGATTAGAATCAGACTATAGATGTAATCGAAATGATACGTGATAGTATGCGATGACATATCCTACAACAACCATTCACGCGTTAGAGCAGTTGTAGGGTATGCATGAAATAATCATGTATAGAAATTAAAGTATGCAAATCAGCGAAATGCATATGTATATAATACATATTACATATTACATAATATATATTACATATTACTTATAGTGTTATCTTACGTAATACATTACGTAGTACATATATGTATACAGAGTAACAAGTAGCCACATCGGTTATAGTCTAGGCCTAAGATGCAAACCTAGTTCTCTATAACCAAGGCTCTGATTACCAAATCTGTAACACCCCAAAATGTAATATGGGGAAGCGGTGAAGCTCGGGGGCTGTTACGTCATTGTATCATAGTTCAAGATACAAGAGAACGACTCTAAATGAGACGTTTTATAAAAATACCTCGTTGAATTTAATAAAAGCATCAAAGTACAAAAGGTCTCAGTTTCAAAAGATAGCGTAGCGGAATGTAAAAGTTTTAAACATCAACGAGATAACAGTTCAAAAGCATAAGTAGATAAATGTCCGAAGATAGCCAAAAAATGCATGCGGACTCCAAGTACTTCATACAGCAGATACAAATCATCATCAATTACCTGAGATAAATGCTAAATTGGGTCCACATAAAGTTGGTGAGAATATAGGTTTCAAGTAAAAATTCATAGTAATTCGATTTCAGATTTCATTTCATCTACACATGCAACTATAAAAGGTATAGTGCCAAGTGTAGGATAAATTGGGTGTTCAATCAATATTTATGATAGCTAAGCTCGTGACATCGAAACTAATGATCCAGTACATACAATAGATTGTATATATAAATTTTTCCCCAATAGAGTACCTAGCCAAGATACTTCCGTTCACACAAATGGTATACACTCGTCCGGCGTCAGAATGCCCGAGTGGAGGTTGTCAACCCTCAATAGATTTATCCATATCATAAGAGCTTACTCCAGCAGAGTAATTAACGATTCACGATAGTGGGGACTACGGCTAAAACAACTTAAGCTATCTCATAAACAGTGTTCACAAAACATTCACAGAAATCTAGTTTTACTTGCGTCCAGAAGCAAGCATCAAAAGCATTTATCACATCCCAAAACATTAAACATTTAAAACAGTTTAATAGGGATCTATAGATTCACCTCAAGCAATGATTCAAACCACACAAGTATGATCAAATAGTAGCGAGCAACTCTAGCAACAACCTAAATATAATACTATAGTTTAGGCGCTAGCAAATAAGTCACAATAGTTTGTCACGTACGTTACTCATCAATCATATATATGTATATAGTTAGACAAAAATATTTATTTTTTACTCGACGAAATTTCGACAGCCATTCGGCGTAAATTTTAATTTACCTAAATTTATCTTAATAAATTTTCCGACACAATTTCTAACGAAAATTTGGCAGCCTTTCGGCGTCATTTTAAAATGTGCCATTTTTACTAAGTACCCAAATTTCGTCCTAATAACCCTAATTTCAACACTTCTCAATCACAATATTTCAACAAGTCATTTTCCCCACAATAGTACCAATTTCCACTTTTAACGCTCAAACTTTTAACAATGAACCAAGTATTCACATTTCACGCTTATTACCCTTTCACAAAACGAGTCCAACATTTATACATACCATTTAGTACCCATTTCGACAATTAAAACAACTCCGTTTAACTCGAAAGTCGTTTCGACCACTTAAAAATCTAGACAACAAGTACATAATAGTCTTTTTCACAAAAATTAAGTTTTCCGACAACGAAATTTAAACGACCATATCTTACTCATTTTAACTCCGTTTTTAGCCCATAATATATCGAAACGAAGGTAATAACTTATATTTTCATAATATCGTAGTAAACTAGTGTCAAAACAATTTTTACGACCCTCTATGCCTCTTATAAAAATCGGACAGATTATATACTTTTCGTAAAAACTCCTTTTCGACCATTTTCAAGCGTACCCACTAGTAGTAACACTATTAGTTCCTTTCAATTATTCATAAACACACTCAAAATCAAAGATTTATCTTCAAGTCCATAAATCTAAAAATATACATTTTTATATTTTACAAGTCTTTCAATTAAAACATTTTCATGTATGAATTTAATAGATCCACACATAATTATTATAGATCTAAAATATTTCATGACCAAAAAAATAATTTTTATCTTTTTATTTCAAGATAGTTGATGAGTAACATGCATGCATAGATCTTCAAAGATTATGCATGAAAAAGAAAGAGTTGAAAAAGGTTCAAGAAATAACCTTGAGTAACGATTCTACGTAACCACGATAACCCGATCTACATTCTAATCAACTAAAAATCAACAATAACCCAACTTCTACAAACTTCAACCAAAAACTTCTTAAATCAACAAACCAAGAAAACCCATTCTTTTTTATGCTTGTATAAACCCTAGGATGTATTTGTTTTGTGCTAAGTGTTCTTAAAATGGAGCTTCAAGAAATCAACAATGGTGGATTTGTGTTTTGTGTTTGTGCCGTGTGTTTTAGAGAGAGAAGGAGAGATGTGTGTTTTTTTAGTGAAGTGAATGAGTGAAAATAATGTGAAGTATACTTGTGGTATAAGGTTAAAAACATGTAGGATGTGTAAGTTAAGCTTAATATAGCAAAGTGTAAGATTTTGGTTCATCTTCCATGTGATGGTGTAGTTTGGCCGGTTATGGGGGGTCTCACATGGGTAAATAATTCAAAAATTTTACTATGGTAACTAGTTAGAAGGTTTATGGTAAAAAGGTTAATTAGTTTTAGGTAAATGTCGAAAAGTATATAGTTAAGTTTAAAATTACGTAAAACTTAAAAATTTAATGAAATATATTAAATTTATAATTTTTCGACGAAAACTGATATTTTATAATTTATAAAGTATTTTATGCACGCTAACGACGGTTAAACGTAAAAACGACGTAAAATACGAAAACGCGATACGTTAATTAAATATTCACAGAAAATACGATTTATTACTATAAATAGCAAAAATGCTAAAATACAGGCATACAAACATATACAGAAATATTTAAATACGTTGTTCATGAAAGTACGATCACATTGTTAAAAACTAAACAGTTAAGCACATAATTCACAGATAACGAATACTCATGGATTATCGTCAATTCATTGACCGTCTCAGCATTTTGGTCAGATTCACAGAAAGTGTTCTGAATAATGACTGAGCATAGTGTCAAGTCATTACTCGTCATCAAACAGTTTTTCAGAAAACGCGGGATAACCTCCCGGTTCCAACACAGTTAAATCACATAGTTGACTAAATAAAAAGTCAAAGGGTAAAATAGTCATTTTACAAAGTAGGAAAATTACCAGGTGTTACAAATATCATCATGGCCTTCTTTGTATGCATCAAACCCAAAAAGTAGATTAGTCAATTGCAGGAAGGGATTATAGGTTCGTTCCCATCATAAGCATAAAATTATTTGGTATATCTAAAAAACCCTCCCATATAGTCAAAAGAAAAGAGACTCATTGACCCAAAGCAACAGTCGAAAAAGATCTTACCTTGCATTTAAACGATAGCAACATAGAGTGGTGGGCCTTGAGTCGTAACAACTTGAATATAAGCCACACCCTTATGACATGTGAGATACTCAGGCCCGACTCAGATTTGTGCGTGTGGAACTGGATAAAAGGGTATCCGGCCCGCCATGGATGCAAACACGTTGTAGTGATGCCCCGCCAAGATACGGCTGGGTGGCATCCGACACGGTCCAGCAACCAATTGCGATTGCATAAGCGTAAATGCAAAAAAAGCAACAGTATCATCATCGCCATTAAGACACTTAAAATAACTTGATATGCAACACGTATTTAAAACCGTTAGGTTTAAACAATCACAAATCTGGAAACAACCGTCATGGCTGCTCGACTGAGTGCCTCACCAAGATGTAGGCAGGTTTTACACACCCTATAAAAGGGTGTCCGAGCTGCTATGTTAGTGTAAAACAATCAGAATTATGGAAACAGCCGCCATGGTTGCTCGACTGAGTGCCTCGCCAAGATATAGGCCGATTTTTACACACCCTATAAAAGGGTGTCTAAGCTGCCATGTTAGTGTCGAAGAGTTAACACAACAGAAACATGTTTTATCGACCTCTCTAGCATGATTTATGCGTGTCAATCTGAATAAAAGGTCATTCGATCGGTCGTGGCTGTAAACACCATGTTCGTGGTGTTGCCCCACCAAAATACGTGGCATTTTGACCCATTAGACACCGATTGCATTCGCTACCCGACATATAGCGGCAACGAAAGGACCGGTGCCAACAACGGTCGGCAAACAACCGTTAAAAATCAGCTTCTCTTACAACAACATCAGATTTAACTCATACAACATAAACCTAAAATCAATTAAGCTATAAGCCTGCTACATAAGCTCCCATGCAGAAAGGAAAGTCCTTTTAATCAAAGTTTTCGATCAAGCTCGTCTGATCAAGAAAGATCTATCAAAACAATTAAAGTTTTAGATCAAACTCATAAACCATCTCATCAACAAAGATCTATAAAGCTATGAAAGTTTCACATCCAACCAATTAGTTTTAGATCGATGGACCTTATCAAGAAAGATCAACACACCTTATCAATAATGGAGACGATAGGTCAGAACGATGGGAGAATTGGAAAACATACCAACCAATTATACGAACTAATATCTTTGAAAAAACTAAACAGAATTCGAACCGCCATGGCTGTAAACACATTTGCGTGATGCCCGTCAAGATACAACTTCGA